>CM053785.1:958707797-960019464 GCA_028749045.1 Cupressus sempervirens | reverse complement strand
GTAATGTGGAACAAATGAGGAATACCAATTGACACTATCTTAGATCCCCTAATTGCTTTTGCAGTAAGGATTATAGCACAAAAATTCTATCAATCCATCAGTCTCAACAGTGTACCTTGTATTGCTATTACCATGAACTACAAGATAGTTAATAAGGATCATGCTTATAATCTTGTTGATTTGTAGTTGTAATAATTGATAAGAAATTTGGGAGAAATAAGGAAGACCAATAGCGCACAATGCAAATTTGGTTCAATTCTTATATGTATATTCTTCTATGTATAGAATACATTCCCTACTTATGGTAAAATTGCATGGAAGACAAATAGATCTATTGCAGTACAAATAAGTGAATTTATTGAGCAACTTGGAGAAAATTTTGAGTCTATAATGACTAGCTAATTTGAAGATTTTAATCAGTAAATGAGGAAAACATTGAGGATACTAGTTTCACTAGTTGAGAAACATTTCAATGATGTTTGTTTTCTAGTTGATACTAATTTCACATATTTATAGGTTGTCGTTCCATGAACAAGATGGTTGAGAGCACTAGGCTACGAGATTAATGTAGATGAAGCCTCTACAACTATTACAACATTAATTGTAAAAGAAATAGATAAGAAGGCTATAGCCTTTGGAAATTATGATGTGGCTAAATCTAAAATTACAATAGATTTAAAGACTATGCAAGATCCATCTAGTGCATCATCAATGATACCACCACAAGTTTTAATGATTCAAGATATAAGATGTTGCTACACATGTAAGGTGGGTAGCATAGGTGACATGGAGATTAGAGAAACCTATGGGAAACTATGCAAAACTGGAGTACTAAAAGATGAATTCAAAATTATAGAGAGAAATGGGTTAACGTGTGCCCTAGTTTTCCCCAAAATCTTCAAAAGATAATGGATATTGACAGTTCTAATAAAAATTCATGATAATTATATATAGTTGGAAAATGGATTGGTGAAGATCACCAAGAAGATTGTACATAGAGTAATAGGATACCCAAACCTAGACTGACCTAAAACCATGAGGAGTGAAGAAAAAGAAGATATTGAGAAGAATATATGGGCAATGTGGAACAAAGAAGGAATACCAATTGACACTATATTAGATCCCCTAATTTCTTTTATAGTAAGGATTATAGCACACAAATTCTATCAATCCATTAGTCTCAAAAGTGTACCTTGTATTGCTATTACCATGAGCTACAAGATAGTTAATAAAGATCATACTTATGATCTTGTTGAGTTGTAGTTGCAATAATTGATAGAAAATTTGGGAGAAATAATGAAGACCAATAGTGCACAATACAATTTTGGTTCAATTCTTGTATGTATATTCTTTTATGTATAGAATACATTCCCTACTTTGAGTAAAATTTCATGGAAGACAAATAGATCTATTGTAGTACAAATACGTGAATTTATTGAGCAACTTGGAGAAAATTGAGTCTGTAATGACTAGCTAATTTGAAGATTTTAAGTAGTCAATGAAGAAAACACTGAGGATACTAGTTTTAGTAGGTGAGAAACATTTCAATGATGTTTGTTTTCTAGTTGACAGTAATTTCACATATTTACAAGTTGTTGTTCCAAGAATAAGATGGCTGAGAGCACTGGGCTATGAGATTAATGTAGATGACGCCTCTACAACTATTACAACATTACTTGCAAAAGAAATAGATAAGAAGGTTATAGCCTTAAGAAATTATGATGTGGCTAAATCTAAAATTACAATAGATTTAAACACTACTTCAATTATGAGAAAGAAGAATAAATTGGTCAAGAAACTCAAGAAGAAATTTGGCAAGGGGGAAAAAGAAAAAGACGATGATAAAGAAGAAGGTGAAGATGTTCCTACTAAAGCACCACTAGCCATTACTCAAGGTTGAGTTGAAGACCAAGAAGAGGAGGTAGAAACTGAAGAAGGTGTCAAGGGAGAAGAATCTAGTGAAGCACCTATATCCATAGAAAAGAAGAAGACAAAAGCTAAAGCTCTAGTAGTTAGCAAACCAAAGAAGGTTGTAAAACTTAAGCCTATAGTTATAGCTACTCAAACCAGCACAAGACCTACTACTAAAAAGGCTCAAGAAGAAAAAAATCCAAACGGGAAGAGGGCTAAATCAACTAGTAAAGAAGAAGAGTCTGAGAAGAGATTGAAGAGAAAGAATGTAGCTTGAACTAAATATGATGAAGAGAGGATAAAATTTAATGACAATAGCTAATTTAAAGTGGTGTGTCATAATCATTCCTTGGATTTAGACAATATGATTGAAAATATGAAGAATAATGTAGATTTAAATGGATTTTCATGTATTGAATTTGACAAACTTGGAAAGTTAGATAAGGATAAGTTAGAAAATTTAGTATATGTCATGATGGAAAAAATTTTAATGACTCCAATTGAGTTTTCCAACTCTCTACCAAGGGAATTATATGATAGAGTTTAGTAAAGGTGGCAATATAGTCTCAATATAGAAAGTCAAATCAAAGAGATTATACTTGCACACATGATGCTATAATTAGATAGGGCAACAATGACAAAGGAAATAAAGAAGCATGCAAGGAAATTTACACCTAAATACAAAGAGTTCAACATATTGTAGAATAATATTGAGGATGTTGTATAGAAGACCATTAAATTATGGAAGTCATTATATGGTTTGATAGCACCCAATTAAATAGTGCAAACACCTATTGAGGTAGGTGAGGACAAAGGTGAACAAAAAAAAGTAACTGAGGTTACCAAAAAAGACACGAAAAAGGATACAATTGTGGAAGGCACTAAAATGAACATAGACAAATAGGCAACAACTAAGATTTAGTAGTAGAAAAAATAGAGTGTACTAGATACAATAGTGTTGAGTGCTAATCCTCAACATGAGTTGAATATAAACATTGATACTATAATGATTAAGGATGTTTCTAATATTATCACTCTGAACATCAACCCCCTTATAGAGGAAGATTTGAAGAAGATATTGATAGAATCCACTATCCAGACAAAACTTTTTGAAAATCCTATACTGGTAGAAGGTAGACAAGGAATTTTTAGGGGAGGAAATTCAAGCACAAGATACATCTATTGCCCCTCCTCAATCCACAGTGGTATAAGCTACATTATCTATTGTAGTATATCAAAGGAATGAGACAACTTCTACTATTAGTAAATTGGTACAAAGTGCTCCATTCTTAGGAAATGAAATGGAAAAAGAAAATTATAAGGACAAGAAAAATTGAGAGAAAATATATTAAAAAGAAGAGAATAAAGGAACACAAGCTCAAACAAGGCAATATGTTACTCCTACATCTACACAAGATCAAGGTGCAACTAAGAATATAGAACAAGCAAAGGATAGAACTAAAGAGCTAGGTTTAACTACAAAATATGAGGATTAATTAGCAATATTAACACTAGTGACTTTGCCAAAAACTTCTACTCCTTCAAGTCAAGTTTTTCATAGGCTAAGTAGAGAATCTATACCTTTGAAATCATCTAGGTCAAGTCCAAGAACATCTAAGGTAGATGAAGTTATATCATTCGGTGATGTGAATATGGATGAAGTGATTGAGTTGCCAAAGTTTGATCTCGCAACCATCACTATTGAATAGATGAGCATGCTATAGGATGCTCTTGTATAGAAGAAAAACCAAGAATTGCTCAAAAGGGAGCATAGGTAGAAGCAATCATTGCTTGATATCAAGGAATTTTTTCTTCATGCATTTAGCCTACCAGCACCAAAAGAAACTAGGCCTATCATAGAGCAGTTAACCAACTTAGTTGAGAAGGTTAATGACATAGACCTAATTCAAATGTGAAATTTATTGAATGGTCTGAAAGAAAGTTTCAAGAAAAGTTCAATGAAAATATATCAAGTGTTATTTATCCATCATAGGTTGAGTTAGCAACCAAAATTAACAATGTGAAGAAGGTACTAGAGAATTTATTTTCTCCTTATACACCAAACTGTGTAATCCAACACTCTTCACATAGGAAGTGAGGACCCACATAATGAGTTTGGAGAGTCATATGTAGTCAACTAGCATAACTCTACCAAGGTCTCTAGCCTAGAGTGAGAAACATTTTAGGAATCTCCTAAACTCTTAGAGTCAGTTAGCAGTGCTACACATAGATGAAGAAAACATAAACGTTAAATTGATTGGCACCTAATCTTTGATAACTCCACTCATGAAGATATTGCACAAGGAACTAGCCTTTACTGAAACACTCATGAAGGCTTAGTACACTTCGCTACAAAGATGGTCATCCAAATCAAATCATTGGAGGTAGCTTGTGACAATTGGGATGCTACTTTGAAAATTATGCTTGAGGTCCATAAACCATGTTTAGAAACCATGTTTAGAAACACACACTATAAGTGTATAACCTTTTGGCATAAATATCAAAAAGGGGGAGAAATAAGAGAAAAATAAGTATGAAAGAGATAATGAAAGAAATAATATTTTTGGGGGAACTACTATTTTTAAGAAAGGGGGAGTCAATGACTAAAATTGAAGTTTAGAGTACACAGATTAGCTTATGCAAATTTACTCAATACAAGGAATGATTTTGGCTCAGATACATAATAACACAATTAACTTAGGGGAAGTTATTGAATTTTGAGGTAGGAATGATGAGTCATAAGTTTTTGCAAAATTTTGAAGTTTTGAAATTTTATATGTAAATGGATATTATCTGAGTTATGCTTGAAAGACTAGGCTTATCCATGCATGACCAAGTTTTTTTGCCAATCATGTCAAAGGGGGAGATTGTTAATATCAAATTAGTTTTGACATATGAGTTATAATATACTTAATTCATTTACTTAGTTCATGCCAAACAAGTAATACATGTAGAGCATAAGTTGATAGCTATTATATGTCAAGTGAGAGATATTTAGTATGTGTTAAGTAACTAGTAAGTGTCAAGTCACTCAAGTACCAAGCACATAGTATGTCCTGAGTTATTTACATGCCGAGTGACCAATTGATGTCAAGTCATGCAAAGGCCAAGTTACAACAGTAATGTTGTAGTTAATGTTGAGCATTAGGGGCTTTAGATGCTAAGTTATATAGTTTTGACATGGTTGTTTTTAATGGCATTAACTTCCATGTAAACCATTTTTTAGCTAACTTAAGGATTTTTTATGATCTTAGATGATAAGGATGAATATTTACTGAGAATCCCTATGCATTACATGTAGCTAATCACAAAAAGAGAAGGATTAAGTGGCAATAAGGGTGAATCACAATTACTAAGTCATACCTAACCCCAAGTTACTGAGGTCTTTTTAAGAAGAACAAACCCTAAAAAATTTATGAATGTAGTAAGGAGAAAAGAGAGAAGTTTTCATGTAGACAAATAGCATTCATGGTGACTAAGGAATTGTGAATTGAGATATATTGAAGGATCAATTAGAGGAGAACAGAGGAAAGGAATTAGAAGACAAAAAAGATACATCTAATCAGAAAGGACCAAGTACACATCAGGAAATAGGTGATATGTCATCAAGCAATAGAGTGCTAATCGAAGGATCATTGTTGAGACATTCTAATAGATGAATTAGTTAAATCTCTTAATGAAGTAGTCTTAATAGGTTGTTGTAAATCCTCTAATAGGGTGCTTACTTTATTGTGAGTTGATCTCCTCTAACTAGAAAAACTTCTAACAGGACGTTGGAATCCTTTAATAGGGTAAGATCTAACAATCTTGTAAGTCTTTAACAGGGAAGACCTTTCACAAGGTAGATCATGTTTCATGATCAAAATATTGTAACCTTCATTAGATACACATTACCTTCATTAGATACACATTATTACTATAGTAGTGGATATTTTTGGGTGTCATCCCAACCCCAGTTTTACCTTCTCCTTGCAGGTTTTCTAGGAAACCAAATATCTTGTGTTGGACATGTGTTGAATGTTTTTACTTTCATGCTATGGATGTATATGGTTAATCTAGTATTTCAGTTTACTTATTAAATTATGAGATGGATGTGAGGTGAATGATTTTATGGTTAAAATCTTAAAGCACTGATTAACCCCCCCCCCCACTGCCCCCTCTTAGGTCTTACTTTTAATATTGTATTTCCAATAGGGTTTATATTTTAGGATCTCTTGATCCATCTAGTATCAAATATTTTTGATCCCTTAAGGTCCAAGGTGTCCTTAGAATTGGATCTCTTTTACTCTTTTTAATTTCATTCTTATAGAAGATAATATTCTTAAGAGTGAATCATTGATAGGTTAACTAATGAGTAGCTAGATTCACTAGGTTGTTCAATTCTATCTTTCCATTTGTACGGTTTCCTTGTATGATTCACAATGAGACATAAGTTCTCATTGGGTGAGATAATCACACTCTCTTTATTTTTCTCTTTTTCTAGAGATGTCTCTCTTATTATGACCTTGGAGTTGATGAAGACTTGAGTGTTTGGGGACTTAAGGATCTCTTTGTCCCTTTGATTTTAGTAAGGTTATCATTTCATTATGATCTACTTTACCAAGAGTTTACATAGAGTCCATAATCTTGCTAAAATGGGGGCTTAATGTATCATCCAAAACTGGAAGCACTTCCATGTTTTAAAGAGTGTTTAGCCATTTGTGTAAGTGGTTTGGGGTCATGTCAAGTACCTTGAATAGGTCTTTGCATGGATCTAGTTGTTTTTCCTTTGTTCTACTTCTCTCTTTCTGTTTCCATCCTATTTCTAACATATTTCTCTCTAAAATTGAGGACTTTGACTTTTAGGGTCAAGGATGACCTTATTATTCAAGGTTGACCTTGACCCTTACCTTGGTCAAGGATGACCTCATCCCTGAGTCCAAGTCAACTTTTCAATTTTTGGAGGTTTCTAGACATCAGGCTTTTGAAAGTTTCATTTTCCTACTTCTGGTTGGTTTTCTTAGGATTTAGAATGGTATACTCTTAAATTACATTTAATCTAGGTCCATTTCTAGAGGTTAAGGTTAATTGGGATGTAATTCTCCCACATGAGCCTTCTGTAGAAGTTTTTTCCCTAGATCTATATATAAGGAAGCCTTCTTCCCTAATTTTGACATCCACTATCTATGACAAAATTTATTATATACTTTTCATGAGAATATCCACTTTCATGATCAAGCTTTCAAGAATTCACATGTTAGAGATTCAAATAATCAAGTAGGTCCACTATTAGCTAGTTAAGGATTCAATCTCTATGGAACCCTATGGAGCCCTCTTGTTGAATATTTCTCCATTTGTCATCATCGAAGCCTTTTTTTCAAAAAGATCCATTTTAAAGATTCATGTTGAAGATCTAATACCATTTATGTGAGACAACCTCCATACATTTCTATATTCATTTGTAGCATCTGTACTTGAGGATTCAAGGATTTGAATCCTCTATAAGGATTTCAATATAAGCAAGGTGAATAGTTCTATTTACTTTGTTTATTCTTATTGCAATTTCAATTCAATTCAAGGTTGATTCAAAACTAGGGTTTGACCAAGGAAAACTCCCCATCCAAAAAAAAAACCCATATTTTCTTGTAGATATAGGTGTGGAAAAATGAATTAAAGTGTGGATTTGGATACCCTTTTCATCAAACTTGTGGGAGTTGCAAATAAATTTTTTGTCAGAGTATTGCAGGGCAAGGTTGACTTTTTGGGGTATAATTATGCCATGGGGTAATCTTATGCCCCTCTATTTGGGTCAAGATTAACCTACCTTCAAAATAAAAAAGGATATATAGATTTTCCCTGTTTCAACATTTTTGGTCTGAAACAGGTTGCATAATTCCTTGAAATTGAACGCAGACATTAGAAATCAACATTTTTTAGATTTTCCCTTCTTTAAGGTTAGTATTTCTCTTCTATTCATTCCATAATTGAAGTACATAGTTTTGTATAACAAGATTATAGGATCTTCTCCTTTCTTTGTATTCTCCATTGCTTGATCATTTGTGCATTGTTCACATCGTTGAGGTCAATCAATTTAGATCATTCCTTTTGAGAATTTAAGTTGAGGATAGGTCATATTTTCTTCTTATTCATTCATTAAGATGAGGAGATTTTTTTCCAAATCCTCAACATTCTTCTCATTAATTTTTTAATCCTCCTCATCATTTGTATCTTCAGATTGGAATATAGTCTTCTAAGAATGAACAAAACTAGGGGAAGGGATTTTCTTGTCCAGTCTATACATTTTCACAACATATCCATATGAAGGACTGCTTACCCCTCTTCAACTATCTCCATATTCTTTCCTTCTTCCATTCTCTCACCTTGTGACTCTATTTCTATCTCCTTATAACTCACATTTTCTTCCTTCCTCTTTGTTAACTCTAGCATAGAATGATCCAATTGTAGAATGCTACTTTTACCCTTTCCTTTTCTACTTCTCAAGATCAAAGGATTTTATCTTTTAATCAAACCAGACCACTAGAAAGACTTAATAATATTCTTCACTATATAATAAAAGATTAACTACATCAATCATTCATGAAAAATTGAATTATTTGGTATCTCCCTAAAGACCTTAATATCATGAGTCAAACAACAGATAAAGTAGAAAGGAAAAAAAGACTCTTTTATTATACCTATAGTTATTCATTACAAAAAAAGGATGAATATGGGATCTATCATAGTGCATTTCTAGTGTAATGTATTCCATTACAGCTTTAAGAACCTTCCTGTTAGCCTGGTTTTTCACCATTCCTATTTCGTGCATTCAACAGTGAAAAAACCTTGACTATGTGTGTTGAAATTTTGAACTTAGGTTAAGACCCTAGGTAAAATTCATAAAAAACCCTAGTGCTTTATCTTTTTTTACCCTAGCTTTGAAAACTTTTGAAAATACCTTATTCAAAATGATTTTAGGCATGACATTTTAACCTAAGTTTTAAAATTATGCAAACATGACTTCATAAAATTTCATTAAACCTTTTATATCCTCACTTGTGATTGTAGTTATTGTGAATATTTTATTGAAAACATTAATTACAGCACCTTTTTATCAACCGTCGATCTTGGTGAGATCAATGGAAGGTGTTTCCCCACAATATTGAAATGTAAGGCTTTTAGCTAAAGAAAGGAAGCACCTTTGCACCATGTAGCCCTTACTCGTGATGGAATTTCAATGCACCACAAAGTTTATGATTTGTCAGAGTTGGCTTTGAACCTTTTTGTAGAACTATCAATACCATTAGTGCACATTCTAAAATTCTTGCAATGTCATTGGCTGATCTTTTAAGTGAAGTTATTACTTTACGTTCAATTTTTATGAATCATTGATCTTGTATAGATCAAAGGCTAGCACTTGCCCACAATAAGAAAATGCATGAGAATTAAACAATGTGGGGAAGCATAAACAAGACACCTAGCATGACATGACATCATGGGCCCGCCCTTTCAAATAGTAATAATGACATATCTTCAATGCTAGTTGTCAAGTGAGTTGGATTAAAGTAAAGTGTCTCATTGGTCATCTAGTTGACTCAATGTGTTCAAGGTGCAAGATTTTTGATCATTGATCTATGTAAGATCTATGCTTAGTGCTTTCCTACACTATGAAGTTGTATGAATATTAAGCAATGTGGGGAAGTGCAAATCTAATGTGTGGCAAGGTGGGACCAACTATGTAGGGTATGTATTGAGTCATGCCAAGCTATAAAAAGATGTTGATGTGTATCAATAGTTGGGCCATTCAAAAATTTTGTTTGTCAAAGATGAATTAAAAATTCATGACCATATATTTGTTAAAAATGAGTGGCTAGCACTTATCCACAATATGAAACTACTCAACTTTTAAAGAATGTAGGCAAGTGCCCTTATGCCACATAGCCAAGTGGGAATAGCTTTTGGGAAAATTGTTGAGTCATGTTGCATTGTAAAGTGGTGATCATTCAAGTGTGTCCATTGGTAGAATATGACACATGTGCCTAGCTGGAAGTGATGATGTCATAGGCATGGAGATTCTAACAATTAATATGGCAATTAGACTTGTTAGAGCATGAGGTTTAAAGGACCTCATCAGGAACCTGCAAGAAATTTAAACAAAATAGGTAAGCACCATGTGGAAACGTGTCCATAGTGATGTTAGCACCTCCATCTCAAACTATCAAAAGAGTTTAAGTTGTGCTACTATTGATCTTATAGCGATCAATGGCTGGTGCTTTCCTGCATCATGAAAATACTCACTTGTTAAGCAATGCGAGAAAGTACCAACCTAATGTGTGGTAAGTGTAATTTCAAGGACCACTTTCTTAGAAGATAATATGGGACCTTCTTGGATGGAAGTTTTTCAAAAGGCATTGATTTGCATGGAGGCTTCCTATTGGTCAACACAGCTAACTGGGTATCATCAATGTACAATAATTTGTGATCATTGATTCATCTATGGTCAAGGGTTAGCACTTTCCCACAATTTCAAGATGCAAGAAGTTTAAACAATGTGTGGAAGCGCTAACATGACATCTGGCAAAGTGGGACCAGTCGCGACCAAATTGGGTACTGCGTGCCAGGTTGGAATATTTATTAAGCTAGTTGTATTACATTTTTCATTTGTTGCCATAAAAATGTATTATTTCTAATGGTTGTTGATCTATACAAAGATTGACGACCAATGGTTGCTCACAATTTCAAATTACAAGAAGCTTAAGAAATGTGAGGAAGTGCCTATTTGACACATGGCCAGATTTTTAAAGTAATAAAGCAAGTCTACTTGTTTTGAATTGAGACCATCTGATCTACTAAAATCAATGAATAAGATTCAAATCTAAGTGCAATATGAAAGTAATGGCTAATGGAAATTAATTCTGCTCAAAGTCCATTCATGTGATCTTAATACATGAATAAAACTCATGATTTCACCATTATTGAACCACCAAAGTGCAAAAAGTTATCAAAGCATGAAGAACTTTTGGAGCTAGGGCACACAAATTCTACTAGGTGATTCAGTGACTTGTAGCAAAAATTCCACAAAAAGGAAGCACCTATTTAGCAAGTAAGTTCTGTATAACTTTTAAAAAGCAAGAATTTGGTGTTATGAAAATTTAAAATCTTAGAAAATGTCTCCACGCAAGGAATTATTGGGAAAAATTGATTACATAAAGAGTGTTGTGCATGATGATTTCCTTGAATAACTTCCATTGTCAATAAATGAAATAACTAAGGGGAGAGAGCTTATTCCAAAGCACCCTAGGGCAGCTGTAGTAGAGGGTTTTTATGATAGAGCCAATTAGGTCAGAGATGCAAAGGTTTCCATGGGAGGTCTTGAATTATTTAAGAAATGGTTCATTGAGAAACCTTGACACCCCTTTGAGTAATAGTTGGGAATTTGACATTGGGAAACTAGTAGTACTTGGTGTTTTCTTTGATGGTGATCTACTTACTAATTTGGCCAAAAAGTATGATCATATCACTGGGTTTGTAAAGAATTATGTTGGAGATAATCTTTTTAAGGTTTCTCCTAAGTTGATCAGTGAAGTTTTCAATCTTAACCCTAATCATGCTATGCATGAGACAATTGACATGGATGACCTTCAGGCAAGGTACAATGCATAAAGAACATATGTGAGGATAATGCCTCTACAAAAACATTTTGCTAGGATTGGTACATTATCTTTAGTTACAGCCCATACACCAAAACCATTAATGAGGAAACATTTTAACCCTAGGGCTTAGGAATTATATTTTACCTTGTGTAGAATTTTTGGGATGGATGAGGAGGAGGATATTAAAGGCTCTATTGTTCTTATTATGGCTTAGACATTGCAATTTAGAATGAGTAGTATTCTTCCTTTTGTTACTTTTCTTTCATAAGAAATTCATAATGGTTTGATGGGAATAGTACAAGGAAAAGTAAATAGAACTTTTTGTTGGTATTCATTGCTCATGCATATATGTCTATTTAAGGGAGTCCCCCTTTTCTCCAAGGGTGTGAAGTTAGAAGTAACAAGGGATGGAGAGAAGAATCTAGTTCAGTTGTCGAGTGTTGACATGACCTCAGAGGCTAGAGATGCTAGTTTTGTGAGGTTTGATAGATATTTTGTATCCAAGCTTAGACTACTCTTGAGAGGAGATATCCCTAGGATTCCACAATCACTACTAGAATTGGTCAGACCTGAGGACCATGCAAAAGGGCTTTTGGTTAGTCATAACTGGGGGTATATAATCCCATACAATGTTTCTACAGTGATTAGAGTATATGACTTTCTAGGGAAGCCTCATGTGTTACCTTTCCATGTGCCCTTGAAGACAGGGATAGTAGAATTATTATGGCCAATTGGGACTACAGATGAAAGAGATTTTCCTAAAAAAGGTACTTTCTTCCTAGTTGTCACTATGGCACATGATTTTTTTTTTGTCAAAAAGGGATGGAGACATCTCAATTTATTTATGGATAGGTACAACATTGCAAAGTCTCATGCAAGATTTATTGATCTAGAAGGATTTTATGATCTTTTAAGAGAAAGGAAAAAAGTTGTCCACTTGACATAGCAAGTATATTTTCCTAAGGATGTTATAAGGAATATCCTTTCTTTACAAGAATAGGAAGTTAGGAAGGAAAAATGGATAGTGTTTAGTAAGACTTTAGAATTCATTAATGCTTTCAACCCTAATTATGACCCTCTAAAAGATTAAAAAAATACTGGGGAGCCAAAATGCATGCATTGATGAAAATTTTTGTTGTAATAATACAAACGATGAATGAGAAGAAGGATACATATGCCAAAACCTATTAGGAAGAGCTGCAAAAGTACAGAGAAGAATAAATAGCAGAAACATAGTAGCTCCTAGTTAGTACACATTGCAAAAGAGGGCAAGATGTGTAACGGTGCAGCATGTACAATAGGTTCGCCCTCAAGGAAAACTAAGGCTAGAAAGCCCATCTATAGCTAGTGCCCCAAAGAGAGAAAAGTTGGAACAAGGATCCTCTTCTTGTGTGGAAGAGTACTCCCCAAGCCAAACCCCAATCCAGATAGATGATGAAGCATCATTAAGGGATTAGCTCAAACAAATTAGTGGAGAAGGGGATGTTATTGTTACCACTATAGACCTAGAAAGTGGAGAACCTCAAGAGCCTCCTACACCCTCCTTGGACCTTACAATTTTTGATTACCAAGGTAAGGAGATAGATCCAATAATTTCCCAAGCCTCCGAGAAATTTATTAATGATAATTTTTTTGTTAAATCTAGGGCTTTTGCAAAATTTTTGTGGAGGAAGAATATAGGAAATTTTGAGAAAATGTGTGAGAAAATAAAAATAGAGCAACCTAGAAAACCAGACTCTGTTATTCAAGAAGAGGTAAAGGCAAAGTTTTTGAGTGACTTTTCCTAGTTCACACCTCAGGCCGAGAGACAATTGGTCAAGCAGTCAAGAGTCTTAATTTTGCCCGAGTCAGACAAAGCTAATGCTATGATTTTTTATTCAATTAGAAAGGAGAAGGATGTACAATATAACATGGAGGAAGACATTTTTTAGGCCCACAGAGGAGTTAAATTTAGTGATGACCACCAAGATATTGTAATCTGGTCAATTGAGAAGAGAGATAAAACTAGAATGCAAGAAATCTCTATAGCAGAGTACACTGGTGCACTAATAGTATTCAAGGCTGGTGAGGTTAGTGGCAAACAAATTTTTGGAATGGCTTCAAAAATGATGAAATTTGGCAATGTGGTGTTTGGACAAGAAGATGATAGGTTTGCACAATTCAATGCTATTTTTGAGGAAGTTTTGAAACTATATGAAGATAGGGGTAAATAGATACAATCATTGCAAAACCAAGTATCTCAAATGAAGAAGCAACTTGGGAAAAGAAAGGTGGGAGAGTCCAATAGACCTAGAATTGTATATCCCCCATGGCCACTTATTGAACCCTTTAAGTCAACCCCTATTATTCAGATACCAAACACCCCTAAGAGGCCTCAATTCTACACCATAGAGGAATTTGAAGAAGAAAAGAATAAGTTTATGCACTGCATGTAGAGTTGAACAATCAATATGAAGAGAAAATAAGGTAGGGTGTAATGTATTTAATGGATAGGATAGAATGGCCAACATTTTTTGATTAGTTGGCAAGGATTGCAGCAATCAGGGATGAGTTAAAAGGAAATGAAAAAAGAATGAAACCTATTGTACAAAAATGGACTAAGAGAAATAATGATATTACTATCATGTATGTATCTATCATCCAACTATCTTGTCACTAGATAGAGAAGATTTTTGATTTGTTAGATAAGTTAGAAAATTTTGATGACAAATAGGATTCTTTTCAAATAAGAGTGAAAATTTGTTTCTCCAAGTACATAGGTGAAAAGTTTGATTTATTTCCTAGTGCCCTAAAAATTGTTGATAAAGTAAAGGAAAATGAAGAGTGGAAAAGGAGTTGGATGAAATCTTTTTTCAAGGATTGAATAATGTAATAAATGAAACTGGGCATTTATTATGGGTAATGACCAATGAGGAATTGGTTAAAGTGCAGTTATTTTACAATGCCATCAGAAAAGATTTTGTTGAAATAGAAGTAGTTGGAAATTCTTTAGTAACTATACAAAGGGATATTCTAAATTTTGATTGGCCTGATGACACTATTTACAATGAATAGAAGGAACAATTTATGTCTACAAAATTGATGGAAGAAGGTAATGAGGGAGAAGAAGATGCAAGTGTAACTATTACTTTAATAGTTGATGATGAAGACAAGGAGAATCTCCAAGTTAAAGTAAACTTGTAAGTAACTGAAGAGGAAACATCACTTTCAAGCCTCATAGCCACTTATTTCAAGGATTTAGAATAATTAGAGAATCAAATCATAAAGCTTTATTGTTGCAAAAGATGTAATAGAAAAGGGGCCTACCAAAAGAATATAATGATGTTTAAGTTCTTCTGTTACACACAATTTTTTCTTTTTGTTGCAACAAATTGTAAATATCTTTTGTAAAGGGACACCTATCAGTTCTCTATGCCTAAAGCTTTTTGCATCTCACATTATAAAATTGAGATTCTAGGGCTAGAAAAGGGTTCATTTTCTAATGCATTTTTAGTTTTATACTTAGGATGTTTTTGTTCCAGTCTTTAAGAAAACTTTGCAATGTATCTTCTCTGCAAATTTTCTGAGAATACATTACTATTGAGTGATCTCTGTGTTTCTTTCTAGATTCATTCTGAGTTTATTACAATTGTATACAATTTTCAAGGAAAATTAATACAAATTTGAGCTATCCCCATATCAATTCTTGTTGAATTTGGTCTCCTTTGTTGTTACCTAGTTATTTTGAGATTGTGTGAGTAAAGCTTACTCAATTGAATGCAATTCATTTAGGTTGTATGTCAATTCATTACTTCTATTAATTCAATGAATTAAGTAAAGGTTTTGATGAATTTTATGGGATTGCCATGGTAATAGAAATGATGTCTGTAAGGATGAATTATAGTAAGAATTGTTGATAATATTTATTGTGATCTAACAAATTAGATCTATAAATTGGAGTAGACTCTGAATCCCAATGGAATAGGCACTCATCAAATTAATTTAGCCTATAGATAGGTATATCATGAATAAGCATCAAATCTAAAATCACAATCAACTTTATTTTAATTTTATTGAATATTTTCAAAGGTGGTCAGCACTTGTTTGCACGGAATGTTTTAGCCTTAGCCACTATTGCTGGGAATACTTGCAAATCTATAGAAGAATTGTGACCAAAACTACTATATGGGGTGCAGTTTATCCAAAATGTCAAAATCATGCATGTGTTTGAAGATAGAAGATGACAATCAGAATGAAACTAATATAATTCTCATACAGTAGCATTCAGCTTGAATCATTCCCTGGGTATACCAACCTTGGTTTTGTAGAGCCTAAAGAGTAGAAAACCATCCTTGGTTTTGTTGAAGTTGGGTCCAAATGGTTTGCACATGTAATTGTTAATAGGAATTGGCTAATGCTTAGGTTGTGTGAGTAATATCAATTTGGTATTGAGCATTCTGTTGTTCAATTGTTTTAAAACACCAACACTTCCATAGAGTTTAATCGATGAAACTACATAAACCCTCACTTTTCCCTTGACTAAAATACCATATTCATATTTAGGAAACCTTTTAACATAGCTTCTCCACAATTCTCTTTATTTTGGTAAAAAATTATACTTTCAATTCATAGTTCTATTCGTTGTAAAAATAAAAAACCATTCATCAAATTTTTGGCATGGCTATGACTTGTGATCTTGAGCTTGAGAAACATGATGTTAAAACAATATGTTTTCATGGTGATATTGAGCAAGAATTATACATAGAGAATCTTGAAGGATTTTCAAAATAAGGACAAAATGATTTATATTACAAAATGAAGAGGAGTTTATATGGACCTAAACAAGCTCCTAGATAGTGGTACTTAAACTTTCATAGTTTTGTGACTTATACAAATTTTATCTTCTATGAATTAGACCCATTTTTTTACTAGAAGTGGCTTCCAAATTTTGATTTTATAATTCTTTTGCTTTATGTTTATGATATGTTGGTTTCCAAAAATAGTCCATCGATTATTCATGAATTGAAAATAAATTTAGCTCTTCATTTTTCCATGAAAGATTTAGTGGAAGCCAAGATGATTCTTAAGATGCATATAATCATAAATAGACAAAAATGAGAAATTATGTTATCTCAAGGACATATATATTTAATGTTTTAGACAATTTTGTTACGTCAAATGTTAAATCAATTACTACTCCTTTAGTTGGCCTAGTTATCTTCTATGATGTGTCATCAACTCTAGAAGAATGAAATAAATGGATTTTGTTAAGTGCTCTTAAACATTAGGAAGCCTTATGCCATGGTTTTCACTCATTGGGACATTTCTAGGGCAGCAGGTGTTGTGAGAAGGCTTATGAGTAATCTAGGAAAAACTCATTGGAAAGAAGTTCAATTGATTCTTTGGTATGTAAAAGGTAACTAAGACTATGTCTAATATTAGGCTCATGAATCATACTTTGAACGCTTTTAAAGGTAGTAAATATGTGAGGGGATTGGTAATGAGTAGGTGTCATATTAGTCATAGGATTGGGAGTATTGATACCAAGTCTCTAATGCCATCTTAAAAATGAATAAGGAACCCACTTGAAAGTCTAATGATTGTCTTGAAATATGTCTTATCCATATATTATTTTAGTTAACCCTATAATACCATATCAAATAAAATATTGCAAAGAGATACAAGAGAAAAAAAGTGGCTATAGATATTATTGTGCACCTTGCTACCCTAGAGAATGCCATGATAAAATAAAATGTCCGAAGATAGGAAAGTCAACTCAAAAACCACAAAGAAAAGACATTTTGGGTTTACTAAAATGTTTAGTGAAAAAATGGAAGTAGTTATATAAGATGTGTAAATATAAGACCTTGACATGTTACATCAATCAAATGCAAGAGAAATAGGGTTTTCCAAACATAATTTTGAATATAACTCAAGTAAGAATAGGATTGAAAAATAGGATGAGGTGATACCAATACGAAACCTAATTTATACTAAGTATGCAAGCAATTCCTTTTCAATGGAAATTTATTTAGCTTTAAATGTATATAGTGAATGTAAATTAAAACAATTGATTGTGTGACAAAGATAAGATAGACCTAAGAGAAAATGTATATAATCAACCTAATCAAAATATGAAACTATCCTATGATAAGAGATAAAATAAAGGGCATAAATAGGACCTTAAAATATGCAAGAAAATATACTTTTCTACTCTATAAATTTATAGATCTAAAACTGCACGACTTAGAATCTAAGTACATATCTATGACTAGAACAAAAAATACAAACAAAAACTCCAAAAACCCAAGATCTCTAAGCATATGTTTATTTGGGTGACATATACTAGTAGGTTTATGGGATGAAAAACATGTTCTGCTCTTTGATAAATCCTTCCTTCTCTATAGTCATATTCACAATTCCCACAATATTCCTCTTACAAGAGCCTCTACTAAGCTCTTCCCTTAACTTACTATAATTCTCCCCATAAGGCCCCCATCTCTAAACATTAGGGTCCTTATCAGATGAATGATTTGAATATACATGCTTTAATACTATCTATAGATCCATTGAATGCTTCAGTTAACTTATTCCATATATGCCCTCTTAATTTCAACCATAAGATACATTGATTTTGCATATTTTTCTATAATCTTTGACTGAATCCTAACTCTATTTTCATCTCCATTTAGAAAACTAAATAGTTGATTATCTATCATTTTTTTTATCCTACAATCTATATGCTCAATAATTAAAAGTATTGTAGGAATGTTATATTAGGAAAATTTGAATGATGTGGAAAAATATATGAAGTATCAAGTGATTTATCATGCTTAAGCCTTAAGATGTTCTCCAACATTAATGGAATTGTACATATATCACAATATTCATGCTGAATTTCCATCTTATATGAAGCATGAATGACACTTGTAGATACTAATTTATATATATTGCAATAATGTACCATATATCCTAAAATTGTGGAAATCAACTTCACATCCTTATTTCTAATTTTTTTAGGTTCATTGTACACATTTCCCACTTAGATTTCATATTTTTCTCAACCTTTTTATGTACTATCTTTTTCATAGTAGGTTAAATCCCAACATTGTCAAAACTGGTCAAAAGATGAATACATTCCTTTGTGATTTTCATTGGTTGGTCTCCTAACTAATAAACTTAATCATAAATTTTATTCAACAATATCTTAAGCCATTCTAATTACTCAAATTTCTTTAAATCCATGAAATTTTCAATGTTTATGATTTCTAAGTGTTTCAATTTTCTCTTCTACATTATATCCTTATTATATATGTGTTGGATACAATTGTTCAATTGTCTATTGTCTTTGATGTTACACAAATGTGATATCAATCATCAAACAGAGTCTACCAAGCTCAGTTGGTCAGCAAGGCAAAAGATAGAGTCTACTGAGCTTAGAAGGTTAGCAAAGTGGATTACAAAGTCTACCAAGCATTTCTAGAAGTTACACTATGAAGATAGTTTCTACCGAACTCACTCGGGCGATGAAGGCTTCTCTGGCATAAATCAGTTTCTACTGAGCTAGCAAGGTTAGTGAAGGAAAATTAGTTCTTACCAAGTTTCACTTAGTCTCTATAGGATTTTGTAGAGTTTGTAGTGTTTTCTGAGCTTCACTTGGTTAATACTAGAAATCATTTTCTAGAGTAGTATTTACTAAGCAAGGTCAGCCAATGAAGGATTTCATTATTTTGAGAAATAAAGTTTATTTGTTTAATGTAATGTTTGTAGCTAACTGATGTATGACTTATTGGTAAACATAACTTGTAAATCAGTTGAATTGACAATTTGTAATGTATAAATAAAAGGTCAAGTTGTGGATTGTAATTGTAATAAATGAGCATGCAAATGAGTTGATTGTGTGAAGAGGAAGTATAAGAAAATTTTGAAGAAGGATCAGATATCCTTGAGGAGAAGCAAAGTTGTATTCGATTAGTAAAGATCTATTGAAGTAGAGTAGAGATCTGTATCAGCAAAAGAAATCTGTATTAGCAAAGTTCAATTGCATCTCATTCAGGTCACTTATTATTACTTTATCACCATTGTAGCAATAATTCCTAAATCTCTTAACAGATTTGGTCTAACAACCATTTTGTAAATCCTTTAACAAGCTGGATAGTTATATTGAATTTTTCTAAAGTCCTCTAGAAAGGCCACTCCTAGTAGGGTGATTAAATCCTCTAATAGGGTCACACCTAACAATGTATTTTGTAACCTTTAATAGGGTTGGCTCCTAAGTGGGCTCACTTTAGAAGAGTGAAAATTGGTAGCTAGTTACTTGGTGGTTTTTTTCATATTGGATTTTCATGTTAAATCTAGTGTCTCTTGTGTTCATGTTATTTACTTTTGCATGCATGTTAATAATTGTGAATGCTTAGAGATCAATAAAAAATTAATCTACCAAGTTACAACATTTTTCTATGTAACTACCAAGTGACAACAATAATTAAGTTTTAAGACATCTACGGGATCTGTGGATTTATTTTTGTGGTAACTGATTCACCCCTCCTCTCAGTTACTCTATCTATAATTCCAACAATTGGTATCAAAGATTTTGGTGCTTACAGGAAGGATTTCAAGGATCTAAGCTAAAGATTAGGATGTCTTACAAGAGGGAAATTCCAAGGCTTAACAGGGATAACTTTTCAGCATGGCAAGGTCTCATGAGACTCCATCTAGCTTCCATTGGAGATACAGGATTGAAATATCTAGATGAAGCATATATAACTCCTACTAGTACATTATCTACGAATGACATTACTAAGAAAAATACTCATAACACCATGATGATAGACATTGCATCTGCCCTAAGCTATGAAGAATTTGATGATATCAAGGACTACAAAACTACCTTTGAAATGTGGAACAAGCTAAAAGATATCTATGGAGGAGATGATAATGTAAGAAGAGGCAAAGAAGAGAGTCTAAGAGGACAATTTGATTAGATGATGATGAGAGAAGATGAAAACACTGCAAAATATGTTGAAAGAGTCAAAGCAAGTGTTAGTGCAATCAAAGCTTATGGAGGAGATATCAAGGAGGAAATAGTTATAAGTAAGGTTCTTAGAACATTACTTCCCATTTACACAATCAGAGTTTTTTCTGTTCAAAAAAGAAGATGTGAAACAAATAATAGGATAAATCTAGAGGCCATAGTTGGAAGATTGACTACATTTGAGCTAGATAACTATGACAAATATGTTCTAGCTACAAGGAACATTGAATTAGCATTTGAAGCCAAGCTTTCACTCAAGGAGAAAGGCAAGAAGATAAAGGATTCTCAGTCAAAAAGTGAAGAAGAATCAGAATAGAGTTCTAACAATGATCTTGAGGTGGTTGAAGCTTTACTAGCAAGGAAATATTCTAGAGGCAAAGGGAAATACAAAGGTAAGGTTCCTCTAATCTATTTTTCTCGTGATGAAATTGGACATATTGTTGCTAGGTGCCCAAATAAGTAGAACAAGGATGAGAAGAAAGGTCACAAGTGCAATGGTAAGAAAGACTTCAAATCATTCAAGGAAAAAGGTAGGAAAACATGTTTCATGGCAAAGGACTTTAATGATTTTGATGAAGAAGAAGAAGATGAAATTTTTTATAGTGTTCTAAAAGATAAGTCTAATAATGATGAGAAAATGACACTTATTTCACATGTGAGCAAAAATGATACATGGATCATAGATAGTGGTTGCTCTCATCATATGACTGGTGATAAAACTAATTTTGAACATTTTGAAGACTATGATGGTGGTAGTGTGAGGTTTGGTAATAATGAACCTTGTTGCATAAAAGGAAGAGGTAGAATCTCACTAACCAAAGAGCTTGTATGTGATAATGCATATTGGGTAGAAGGACTAAAACACAATCTATTGAGTGTGGCATAGCTATTCAATAATGGATTCAAAGTGGAATTCATGCATGGAAAAGAAAGACTGCTGGATGACAAAGGAAAGTTGATTGGATCAAACACTCAAACAAAAGGTAACTTGTTTTATCTTGAACTTGGTGAATGTTCATGCTTTATTGCTCAAGTTGAAGAAAGTTGGTTATGGCATAGGAGGTTGTGTCATGTGAACTTTGATAGCTTGGTGAAAATAAGTAAATTCAAGAAAGTAAGAGGCATTCCTAACATAAAGAAACTTGAGGTTGGTCTATGCAAAAATTGTCAAATTGGCAAGATGGGAAAGACTAGCATTAAAAGTAAGAACTATCAATCTGAAGAAGTTTTAGAAATTGTGCATACTAATTTGTGTGGACCTATTGGAATTGAAAGCTATACCGGTGAAAAGTTCTTCATTCTTTTTGTTGATGATTATTCAAGAATGATGACTATCATGTACTTGAGAGAGAAATCAGAAACATTTGAGAAGTTCAAATGGTATTTGGCAAAAGTTGAGAAGGAAATAGGCAAAAGATTGAAATGTTTAAGATCAGATAGAGGTGTTGAATTCATCTCCCATGAATTCAATAATTTTTGTATTGAAAGGGAAATCAAAAGACAAGTATCAACCCCTAGAACTCCTGAGAAAAATGGAATAGCTAAAAGAAGGAATAGATCTATCATGGACTGTGTAAGAACCCTAATGATAGAAAAGAGCATTGCTATCAAATACTGTAAGGAAGCTATCAGCATTGCAATTCATACCTTGAACCAAGTATAGCTGAAAAAGGACTCATTCAAAACCCCCTATGAGTTATGGTATGTCTATAAACCCAATGTAAGTTACCTAGAAGTATTTGGAAGAAAATGTTACATTTTGAAAGAATCTAGAAAAGGTAAATTTGATGTGAAGGGTGATGAAGGAATATTTTTGGGATATTCTTGCAAGAGTAAAGAATATAGATGTTTGAATTTGTCTACACACAAAGTTATAGAGATTGCACATGTGAAAGTTGATGAGTTTGCTAAAAGAACTAAAGAAGAAAGAAAAAGGGAACTAGAAGACTAAAGGAGATTTTTTTTCATCGAACTTGATATAGTGCAGATACAACTATCAATCAAAAATCTTCTACTCCTGAGTCTTCAATAACTAAGTTGCAGGAAGTTCGACCCTAGCTACAGGGACCCGAGTCACATTCTGATGCTACCAAGCCAATGCCTACTGAGTTTGAAGGACCTGAGTAGTAGAAAGAATAGCCAAAACCTAAAATACAAGAGGATGAAAATGCAAAGAATTTAAAAGGAAAGGAAGCTATATTAGCTAAGTATGTCAGAAGACATCATGCACTAGATTAGATCATTGGAGATAAATCTGAAGGAACCATGACAAGAAGTAAGTTGAAAGGTATTTGTTTACTTGCAGATTTTGAACCCAAAAGTGTCAAAGATGCATTAGAAAATGAAAGTTGGATTGACGCTATGAATGAAGAGATAGAGAAAATAGATAAAAACAAAACATGGACTCTTGCACCTAGGCCTAAAGAAAAAAATGTGATTGGAACTAAGTGGGTATTCAGAAATAAGTTGAATGAAGATGGTAAGGTGTCAAGGGACAAAGCTAGACTGGTATGCAAAGGATACTCTTAAGAAGAAGGAATAGACTATGGAGAGACTTTTTTTCTTATTGCAAGATTGGAATGTGTTAGGACCCTAATTGCAAATGCTGCAAACAAATGATTTAAGGTTTAGTAGATGGATGTCAAGTCAGAATTTCTCAATGGTATACTTGGTGAAGAAGTGTACATTGAATAGCCTGAAAGTTTTGTTGATTCAGATAAGAAGGACATGGTCTGAAAATTACACAAACCATTTTATGGTCTAAAACAAGCCCCTAAAGCATGGTATGAAAGACTACATAACTATCTTATTTAGATTGGTTTTCAAAGAACTAATGATAATAGTAGGTTATATATCAAGGAAGGACTAGATAATAAGATTATTTTGGTAGAAATATTTGTCGATGATACTTTGTTCATAGGAAATGATGATCTTTTCAAAGAATTTTCAGAGCAAATGAACAAGGAACTTGAAATGTCAATGTTTGGTGAGATCAAATTCTTTTTTGGTTTTCAAATTCAATAGAGTAAGAATGGCATCTACATCACTCAATCTAAATACATCAAGGAGATACTAAAAAAGTTTGGTATGGAAGACTAAAAACCAGTTGGGACTCCTATGTGTACTAGATTGAAACTTACCAAGGATGATGAATCAAAGGAGGTAGATTAGACATTGTATAGATCTATGATTGAAAAGTTGTAGAATGTAGTGCATACAAGACCAGATATTGCCCTTGCAGTTGGTATTGTAGCAAGATTTTCAGCAAAACTAAGAGAAAATCACATGATGGCAATCAAAAGAATCATGAGATATTTGAAAAGAATTGAAGATTATGGATTATGGTACAAATTTGGAGGTAATCTAGATTTGGAAGTGTTTACTGATGTAGATTGGGCAAGAAACATCAATGACAAAAAGAGTAAAAGTGGAGGAGCTTTCTTTCTTGGAAAGAGTTTGGTTTCTTGGACAAGTAAAGAGAAAAATTGTACATCCCAACCCGCAGTACAAGCAGAGTATGTTGTAGTAGTAGTAAATTATTCTAATATTGTTTGGTTCAAATAGTTATTGGAAGGCATGAAGGAGGGAATCAAATAACTTGTTGTTATATTTTGTGACAATACAAGTGCAATCAACATATCCAAAAATCTAGTTATGCATTCAAAAACCAAGCACATTGCAATAAAGTATCACTTTGTCAACGAATTGGTGCAAGATAAGGAGATCAGATTGGAATATGTCCATACAAAAGAAAAAATTGCTGACATATTCACGAAGCCTTTACCTAAGGATGCATTTTTGTATCTAAGAGGTAAGTTAGGGGCCATTCTTCTATCTGAAGCTCACTAGAATGAAGTTTTAGTGATGCATCAACAGCTATCAAGTTGAAGATCTTTTTAGTTGATGCAGAATAATCATGGAAATATTTCATATGAATCAATACGTAAGGTACATTTCTATTCATTTGGTTTGTGTTGTCAAATACGGAGAGTATACTATCACATCTTTCTGAAATTTGAATTTGTTTGTGAAGAGTTTGATGTTTGTAAAGAAGCTATGTAATTCCTTCACAGAGGGAGATTACTATATTTGAGGAGTTTGTGGAATGAAATGTAAGAGGGAGAAACATTCTATCAGAAAAAGACTTGTTTTCAAATTTCATTCTACTATGACATGTTATGTTGCCATCAATGCCAAAGAGGGAGATTATTGGATACAATTGTTCAATTGTGTGTTTTCTTTGATGTTACACAAATTTCATATCAGTCATCAAATAGAGTCTACCAAGATTAGTTGGTCAACAAGTAAAAAGATAGAGTCTACCAAGCTCAGAAGGTTAGCAAAGTGGATTAAAAAGTCTACCAAGCATTTCTAGAGGTTACACTATGAAGATATTTTCTACTGAACTCACTCAAGCACTAAAGGCTTCTGTAGAAAAAATTAGTTTCTACCGAGCTAGCAAGGTTAGCAAAGGAAAGTTAGTTCTTACCAAGTTTCACTCGGTCTCCAAAGGATTCTGTAGATTTTGCAGTGTTTACCGAGCTTCACTTGGTTAACACTAGAAATCATTTTCTAGAGCAGTATTTACTAAGCAGGGTCAGCCAATGAAGGATTTCATTTTTTTGGGAAATAAAGTTTATTGTTTCATGTAATGTTTGTAGCTGACTGATGTATGGTTTATTGGTAAATGTAACTTGTAAATGAGCTGACTTGACAATTTGTAATGTATAAATAAAAGTTCAAGTTGTCCATTCTAATTGTAATGAACAAGCATGCAAATGAGTTGATTGTGTGAAGAGGAAGTATAAGAAAATTTCAAAGAAGGATCAGATATCCTTGAGGAGAAGAAAATTTGTATTCAATCAGTAAGGATCTATTGAAGTAGAGAAAAGATCTGTATCAGAAAATTTTAGTTGCATCACATTTAGGTCACTTGTTTTTACTTTCTCACCATTGTAGCAATAATTCCTAAATCTCTTAACAAAGTTGGTCTAACAGTCATTTTGTAAATCCTCTAACAAGGTGGATAGTTCTATTGAATCATTCTAAAGTCCTCTAGCAAGGCCACTCCTGGTAGGGTGATTAAATCCTCTAATAGGGTCACACCTAACAGTGTGTTTTGTAACCTTTAACAGGGTTGGCTCCTAACAGAGCTCACTTCAGAAGAGTGAAAATTGGTAGCTAGTTACTTGTTGGTTTTTCCCATATTGGGTTTCCATGTTAAATCTAGTGTCTCTTGTGTTCATGTTATTTACTTTTGCATGCATGTTAATAATTGTGAATGCTTAAGGATGAATAATAAGTTAATCTATTGAGTTATAGCATTTTTTTGTGTAGCTACCAAGTGACAGCAGTAATTAAGTTTTAAGATATCTAAGGGATCTGTGGATTTTTTTTTGTGGTAAATTATTCACCCCCCCCTCAGTTACTCCATCTATAATTCCAACAATATGTCCTTCAAGTCACTCCAAACTTTGGAATTTCCTTTAGTTTCATATTTACATTGAATCTATTGCCTTATAAATTCTAAGAGTAACCCTCCATGAGGGGTTTAAAAATATGGACCCTTAGGATCATCCTCCATGCACTTAAAATGATGTTTCTTAAAATTATATATTTTCCTTCACTTAACATCAAAATTTGGAGGTGTTTCCATCTCTACTAAAGTGAAGTCAACTACAAATAACTCCAAAAGAAGCCCACAAGATAGATTTAAAAAAAATTATGCATTTGAAGTAGGGTTTGTAGGAAATTCTTTGTAAACATTATAAATCTATTTCAACTCACTCTTCTCAATTTTTGTCAATAAAAATGGTGAAGAGTAAATCTATATTTCCCATTAAATCCTTACAAATTGATCTACAATTAATGTGTTAGGTCACATTAAGGAAACTTATACTAGAATTATAGTTCCCAATAAAACCCACAGTGACATCTCAACTCACCACATAAAGGGCTACAATTAAATATATCATGTCTCACAACGTTGAATGACCTTAATCAAAGGTCACATCTCTTAACTTTGTGAAAATGGGGCAATATATTTCCTACATTACTACTCCCTCAAAGGAAATGCTAGAAAATTCAAGATGATGTAGAAGGTTTTGTGTTTGGCACTAACTTTCCCTTATCATTTGACACGTCATGATCCTTTTAATTCTCATACTTTCTCATTTCCCCTCCTTCCTTACATCATAAATGTCTTATTGATCTTCTCATTATTTACCTAGTTGAATCATTGTTGCAATAATTTCAAACCAATTTAACATTCTATAACTTAACCATAAATGTTAATATAGGACAATGCATGAGTGAAAATCATACATTAAAAAAGAATTCATAAAGCAATAAATTTTCTCTTGAGGTAACCCTAGCCGAGGGAAAACTAGAGTAGAGATGGTACTTGTGAGATGATGCACAAATCTAAAATATTATTGTGTTAGGAGCTATGACCCTATTAGGAGTTGTTAAATAAAATTTAATACAATGTTCCCTACTAAAGGATAGAACCTTCTAGATGCACACAAGCCTATTATGATTTGAGAAGAAAAAGGGAGTAGACTTTCTCAATAATGAAGGTTAACTTCTCCTTCTGGATGCACTATCAAAATATAAAGAAATCGTTTTAATGATATAGAGCTATACTTGACATCACAATGTTTGATTATTACTAAAAATTCTCATGTATTATTTGATCTAGCATCAATTCTCATACATCATACATCACATATATCATATGTCAGATCTAGCATACTCAAATATAAAACAAGTGCTCCATTTATAATCCTTAATATAATTTATCCTTTCCTCTTATAAAACTCTTTAGAAAACATGTTTTCACAAATTCCAATTATAAAAATTATGGCATTCTATTTTAGAATTAAGACCTTAGATGCTTTCCCTCTATTTCCAAACAAATCAATTCTCTAGGCCAAAATGATTGATCATATAAACTATCAAGTTACACTTCTATATTGAACTAGTTGTACTTTGTTCAACCAAAATATATTATAATCATCACATAAATACAAGTAACCATATGTATGTATGTATTTATGTATGTATGTATGTATGTATGTATGTATGTATGTATGTATAATTGCTAAAGTTATAATCATGTCTAATAGTTCTACTATTATCATTAACCAAAGTTGTTTTACTATGTTGTATATTCCTACTCTAGACATAGACATTTTTCATGTACTAACTTTATTAAAATTGATTCTCAATATAACTTTTTTGAGTTTACTTCATGTAAGCTAGCAAACCTAGATTACACATAAATTCTCATTCAATCCTCAATTTTTAACATATTCAACATCTGTCCAATTTGTTCTTAACAATATTTTTTAGTTTGTGTTTAACTTGAATGTTATACTTCTTGTTTGATATTTATTTTAATGTAATTTTTGTGTACATATAATAGATTGCATACATGTTGATAATAGTCTATTATTGTTGGTATCTCTAACCATTGTTATCTATTAGTGTCAATCACTTAGTCTTTAACAAGGAAGAGTCACATGGTCATCACTACAACCTGGCTACTCTAAATAGGTTGAGTCATGTACATAAGATAGTATGTACCAAGAAAGTTCTATAGAAGTTGAGTATGTGTATGGTCACAGAGTAATTTTCTATATGTACCAAGATCATTTACAACCAAGCGAGTGATCAATGATTAAGTAAACTCCAAGTATGTAAGTATCGAGTGATGTAGTATGTGTTGAGCACAATATATGTTGAGTATTAGAATATTAACAAAGGCCAAGAAACAAAAATGTCGAGCATCAGAAATAGTAAAGACTGAGCAATGCAGAGTATAGTGACCAAGTAAACTCCATGTATGTAAGTATTGAGTGATGTAGTATGTGTTGAGCACAATATATGTTGAGTATCAAAATATTAACAAAGGCCAAGAAATAGAAATGTCAAGCATCAGAAATAGTAAAGACTGAGCAATGTAGAGTATACACAAAACTTAGGAATGGAAGATAGTTTTAGGAAAAATGATTATCAAGGCAAGTTGGAAAGTTTATTAAGTTTTGAAGACATTGTTATAGAACATTTACATGATATCGATCACATATCCCTATGTGTGTGTTTAATGATCAAGATGAAGAGGCAAAAACCTAGAACCATCTAGGAAACACTTTACTGAGATCTTTAAATAGCAATGATCTTAACCTAGATCATATTCATGATGAAGTAGAAGAAGGAGAATAGTATATGTGTGAACATGAAGCATTATACTATGAAGAATTGAATAGACATGAAGTCATTCAAGGGTTTTTTTATCATCTATCAAATAAAGTGACCTATTCATGAGCAGTGAATGTGAAAGGGAAAGACAAGTGTTATCAGATCAAAGGAGAGGACCAATTGGTAAGGAGGAGACTCAAAATTAGTTTGTAGAGAAAATCAAGAGTTGGGTATTAGATCAGTTTTAATAGACTTGAATCAGGGTAAATCTCTTAATAGAGTGATCTTAAAAAATAATTTTAAATCTCCTAATATAGTCCTTACTTAGTTATAAGTTTGAAATCCTTTAACCAGGTGAAACCTAATAGTTTCTTAAGTCTTTAATAGGACAAACTCCTCACAATGTATATCATATTTTATGGTAAAACATTGTAACCTTAACTAGTTAAATTTATTACTATAGTAGTGAAGACTTGTGCATTGGAACAATTGATTAATTGTGTATTGTCTTTGATGTTACACAAAATTTCATATCATTACTAGTCAATGTATGCCAAACTCCCTAGGGCATTGAAGATAGTTTTTTGTGACTATTGTGCATTCTAGAGTTTTTCTAGTTCAAAAGTCAATGTACACCGAGTTCACTCAAGTGTCAAACGAAAGTTTGTGGAAGATGAGTGTTAACTAAGCTCACTTAGTTAATGAATGAAATGTTGGATGGAACTAGTGTTAACTGAGATCACTCAATTACCAAAGGAACTTAACAAGTATCCAATATAAACCAAGTTTACTTGATTAACATAGGAAAATTATTTTGAGTTAGTGTCTACTGAGCATTGTCGGCTTACAAAGGATTTTCTTGTTTTGGCATATTGAGTTCAATTGACTTATCTATTGGTTCTATACGACTAAGAAGATGAATATTAATTATTCTAAACTATATTGGAGCCAAATTGACAATATGAAAGATATAAATAAAAGGTCAAGTTGACGGTTAGAAAGTGTGAAGTGTAAGTGCTTGGAAGACATTTGAAGATCTAATAATGCTAAGAGGAAGTGAATTACAAGGATAAGCATAATATCCTTGAGAAGCTGAAAAGATATATTCAATCAGGGAAGATCAAGTATATAGGCCAAAACTAAGATTTGTAATCAACAATTTAGTTGCATTCAAATCAGGTCATGCCATTGTTACTCTCTAACCATTGTAGCAGTGATTTAAATCTCTTAACAAATTTGGCTTAACAAGTATTTGTAAATCCTCTAATCTATTTTGTTTATGAAGAAGTTGGCCGCATTGTTGCTAGGTGCCCAAATAGAGAAAACATGGATGAAAAGAAAAACAATAAGTACAAAGGCAAGAAGGAATTCAAAAACTATAAGGAAAAAAGGTAAAAAATCTTGTTTTATGGCTAAAGATTTTGATAACAATGAAGATGAAATGGTATACATTGTTGTAAAAGATGAATCTGATGATGAAGGAGATAACATGACACTTACCTCTCATGTTAGCAAAAATTCAACATGGATTATTGACAGTGACTACTCACATCATATAACTGCAAAAAAAAAAAAGTTTGAACACATGAAATATTATGATTGTGGTAGTGTGAGATTTGCAAACAATGAACCTTTTTGTATAAAAGGAAAAGGATGTATCTCTTTGACCAATGAACTTGTATGTGATAATGCTTATTGGGTTGAAGGACTAAGGCATAATCTACTGAGTTTGGCATAATTGAATAACATTGGATTCAAGGTGGAATTTATGAATGGGAAGGTAAAACTACTGGATGGAAAAGGAAATCTAGTTGGATCTAGCAAACAAACAAAAGGTAACCTATTCTATCTTGATCTCAGTGAAAGTTCATATTTTATTGTTCATGTAGAAGAAAGCTAATTATGGCACAAAAGATTATGTCATGTAAATTTTGATAACCTAGTAAAGATAAGAAAACACAAAAGAGTAAGAGGTATTCCTAGCTTGAGGAAACCTAATATGGGTCTATGCAAAAATTGTCAAATTGGTAAGATGGGAAAGACTAGTGTCAAAAGCAAGAACTATCATTCTAAAGAAGTCTTAGAGCTTGTGCATACAAACTTATGTGGACCTATTGGAATAGAGAGATATAGTGGAGATAATATTTAATTCTTTTTGTTGATGATTATTCTAAAATGATGATTGTAATTTATCCAAGAGAAAAATTAGAAGCTTTTCAAAAATTCAAGTGGCATCCGGAAAGTGTAGAAAAATAAACAAATTGAACCATAGTTAGAGGAGCTAGTAAAAATTGAGTGAGTCAAAAATAGTAGGACTTCAGCTTGATACTAAAGTGCATGATGAAATTAGTGAGACACACCCCAAATCCAAGGAACCTGTGTTAGCAAGACATATTAGAAGGCATCATGCACTTGATTAGATCATTGGAGACAAATTAGATGGAATAATGACAAGAAGAAAATTGAAAGGTACATGTTTAGTTGAAGAATTTGAACCTAGAAATATTAAAGATGCTTTAGTTAATGAAAGTTGGATTGAAGCAATGAATGAAGAAATAAAATAGATAGAGAAGAACAAAATTTGGACTCTTGTTCTTAGACCCAAGGATAAAAATTTAATTGGCAAAAATTTGGTATTCAAAAATAATATGAATGAAGATGGAAAAGTTTCCAAAAATAAAGCAAGGTTGGTATGTCAAGGCTATTCTCAAGAAGAAGGTACTAATTATGGTGAAACTTTCTCTTGTTGCAAGATTAGAAGGTGTTAGAACTTTACTACCATATGCATCTCATAGAGGATTTAAATTTTATCAAATGGATGTAAAATCTACATTCTTGAATGGAAATCTTGATAAGGAAGTCTACGTTGAACAACTTGAAGGTTTTGTAGATCCTAGCAAAAGGGACATGGTCTATAAACTACACAAGGCATTGTATGGTCTTTAGAAAGCTCCTAGAGCTTGGTATGAAAGACTTCATATCTACTTGATACAAATTGGTTTTGAAAGAACAAATAATAATAGTAGTCTATATATCAAAGAAGGACCAGACAGAAACATTTTGTTGGTAGAAATATTTGTTGATGATACTTTATTCGTAGGAAATGATGACTTTTGTAAGGCATTTTCAAAAGAAATAAGTAAAGAATTTGAGCTGTCTATGTTTGGTGAGATAAAAAAATTGTTGGATTATCGATTTAACAAAAAAAATAAGGTATCTACATTACTCAATCTAAATATATCAAGGAGATATTACAAAAACTTGGAGTGGAAGACTCAAGACTAGTTGGAACCCCTATATCTACTAGACATAAGCTTTAAAAAAATGATGATTCCAAAGGGGTAGATTAGACCACATAATGATTGAAAAATTGCAGTATGTAGTACACTTAAAGCCTGATATTTCATTAACAGTCAGTATGGTGACAAGATTCTTAGCACATCCCAAAGAAAATCACATGATGACAGTCAAAAGAATCATGAGATATCTAAAAGGAACTAAATAATATGGTTTATGGTACAAAATAGGACAAAATTTGGACTTAAATGTATTCACAGATGCTAATTGGATAGGAAGTATTGATGATAAAAAAAAGCGTTGGTGGTGGAGCATTCTTTCTTGGTAAAAGACTAGTGTCTTGGACAAGAAAGAAAAAATATATATATCTCTCAGTCCATAGTAGAGGCATAATATGTGGTAGCCGTAGGTAATTATTTTAATTTTATTTGGTTCAAACAACTATTGATAGCTATGAAGGTAGAAATCAATGATCCAATAGTTATATATTGTGATAACACTAGTGCAATCAATATATCAAAGAATCCAGTTATGCATACCAAAAATAAACACATTGCTATAAAATATCATTTCTTGAGAGAATTGGTGCAAGATAAAGAAGTGAGATTGGAATATGTAAATATGAAAGAACAAATTGTAGGCATATTCACTAAGTCATTACCTAAGGATGCATTTCTATATCTAAGAGGTAATCTACGGGTCATTCCCCTATTTGAAGCTCACTAAATTAAGTTTAGTGATGCATCAACCAAAGCATGTTGAAGATCAATTAGTTGGTGCAATATTGACAAGGGCATATTGCAAATGAATCTATACTTGAGGTACATTGATATTCACTAATTATTGTCTTTGGCATGAGATGTCCAAGAGGGAGAAGTTTTCTATCATGTATCTCATAGAAATTTTGTGGAGAAGTTTTTTTTCATATCTCATAGAAATTTTGTGAAGTTTGTTGTCATAATTTTTTTGTCAAGAGTTGTCAAAGAGAGAGAATGAACTTGGTCTCATAGCAAAGGCGGAGTTGGCTATCAAAAGAAGTTTTAATAGATAGAAGTTTTCTAATAGAGGGAGAAGTTAAAGGTAGAAAGAGTTCATACTGATAGAGGGATTTCTCATGAATGAGAACTAGAATAAAACTAAGGATATATTCCTTACTTTATTCTTGCTTTAAAATTTTCATTTTGTTATGACATGTTGTGTTGCCATCAATTCCAAAGGGGGAGATTGTTGAAACAATTGATTAATTTTGTATTGTCTTTGATGTTACACAAAATTTCATATCATTACCAATCAATTTATATCAAGCTCACTCGAGCATTGAAGATAGTTTTTATGACTACCTATCATTCTAGAGTTTGCCTAGTGTAGAAGTCAGTCCACACCAAGTTCACTCAGGCATTAGAGGAAAGTCTATAGAAGATGAGTGTTAATCGAGCTCACTCAGTTAATGAAGGAAATGTTGGATGGAACTAATGTTAATCGAGCTCAATTGATTAACACAATAAAATCATTCTGAGTTAGTGTCTACCAAGCAGGGTCAGCTAACAAAGCATTTTCTTGTTTTGGCATATTGAGTTCAATTTATTTATCTATTGGTTCTTGCTAACTAAGAAGATGAATATTAATTATTCTAAGTTGTACTTAAGCTGACTTGACAATATAAAAGGTATAAATAAAAGGTCAAGTTGAGGGTTCAAAATTGTGAAGTGTGTGTAAGTGCATGGAAGACATTTGAAGATCTAATAATTCTAAGAGGAAGTGGATTAGACGAATAAAAAGGATATCCTTGAAAAGTTGAAAAGATATATTTTATCAGGAAGGATCAAGTATACAAGCTAGAACTAAGCTCTCTAATCATCAATTCAACTGTATTCAAATCAAGTCATGTCATTGTTACTCTCTAACCATTGTAGTAGTGATCTAAATCTCTTAATAGAGTTGGCTTAACAACTTTTTGTAAATCCTCTAACATGGTGGCAGTTCTATTAAATTTTCTAAAGACCTCTAACAAGGCCACTCCTAACAAGGTGATTAAATCCTCTAATAGGGTCACACCTAATAGTGTATTTTGTAACCTCTGATAGGGTTGGCTCCTAAAAGGACTCACTTTAAAAGAGTGAAAAATAGTAACTAGTTACAATTGGTGGTTTTTCCCAAATTGGGTTTCCACGTTAGATCTTGGTGTCAAATATGTTCATGTTATTTCTCTTATGTGCTTGACACTAAGTTAAAGTAATAAGTAATCATAGATAACATCTTAATATTTTCATGTTAAGTGTTTGCCAAGCACTCTCAATATTTACCGAGTTACAACATTTTTTGTGTGTTTGTCGAACATTAGCAAAATTTAGTTTTTAGAGTTTATTTTGTACTAACATCTAACAGATTTATTTTTGTAGTAACTAATTCACTCCTCCCCTATCAGTTACTCCTCTTATATTTCCAACATTATGGGTGTCATCCCTACCCTAATTTTACCTTCAACTTGGAGGTTTTCTAGGTAACAAAAATTGTTTTATGTGTCATTACATTCATGCATGTGATTGAACTAATTTACATGTTTTTTATTAAGAAAAATAGGTTTTATAGGGATCCTAAAACCTAAAAATTCTTACATAAAAAAGAGCTACAAATTAACAAAACAAGCCCCAGCAATAGAATGATGGCCAATTGAAAGGCTAGAACAAAAAATAGAAAAAAAACCAAAAAGAAAAAGACCTAAAAAGAAAACAAAAACTAAATACCAAACTTGAAAATTCTTCACTTACTCCCCCACCTTCCATTCAAGGTCCTAGATAGTCTATGCCACTTCATAGGCTCTCTGATTCTCCTCTGCCATGAGCTCCTAGTTTTTCTCATGGGTTCAATCCAAGTGGCTTTGGTTTATGTCCATTATGATGTCCTCTTCCATCCTATCTTCATCATTTTCCTTCTCATCCTTCTCCACAAAAACCCCCTACCTTTCAACTTACCACCAAGACTGATAATGTTTTCATTGAGAGAATTTAGAATAGTGAGCATCTAATTTTCCATATTGTGGTTGAAAGTCTCCAAACTTTGCATCCTTTTTTCAACCAACCTTATTTGATCCCCCTAGTCTATTAGGATCCCTTGCTAATTCCTCTTCTCCTGGATTTCCATCTGTCCCATTCTACCTTTTACTTCCTCCAACTCACGAAGCCATTTAATAGGTCAAAAGTTATTAATCATGCTATTTTTTTCATTATTGAGAAAATTCATACCTACCTTCCTCACATTTTATGTGATGGCCACTGATGCCAGTTCTATTACTTCCTCCAATTGGATCTTGTGCTCTTTTTCTTCAAGGATTTGAGGATTCATCACTTCTCTCACAATTCTCATTTTTGAGGTTCTAGCATTGAATTTTTTCCAAGATATATGCCTATATTTTATAACCACCTCAATGCTTCCAACGTCCATTTTCTCCTTTTCTTTCTCTTATGGGTGAATGGGAAGGGAAGGGAGCATAGAGATCTCTAGAATCATAACATTTTTCCCCTCCAGAGGCATGTCCTCCTATTTCGTCCTCTTTTTATTATTTTTGGGGTTACCAACTAGCTTCTTTCTAGTCTCAACATCCACCCCCTTATTCTCCTCATCTGTGTCCATATCATCAACTTCCTCATCATATTCTTCTTACCCCAGACCAACTATTTTGGGCACATGACCCCTAAGGATTTTCCTATAGCAAACTAATTTACATGTTACTAAAAGTTTACATTTGTAGTTTTGCATACAAAAGCTATTGATATATGTGGATGAATCTATAAAAAGTATAAATTTTTATTGATTTTTCTTCACCCCCCCCCCCCCCCCCCCCCCCCCCCGCAATTTCCAGTTTGCACCTCCATAAATCAATAATTAGTATTAGAGCACTGCTTTCCTAAAAGAAGCTTAAAAGCTTGGAGATTAGATCTTGGAAGATGGAGACTTTCAAAATAGACAAGACTATTGAAAATTAGGTGATTGACATCTAACTCACACTACAAAAACTTGAGAAGGCAAGACAAGATCTGAAGGATACCCTAGAAAGGAGAAAGGAAATTGCCATCCAGATAAAGCAATACTCTTATGAAGAAGTTGACACTAAAGGACTATTTGAACCACTAAATCCTAATAAAAAAGAATCTATTAAAGTAATTTAAAGGGAAAAAACTCCACAATGAAGAGATAAGGGCACTAAAAAGAGAACATGAAATCCAATTAGTGAGACTATGCGAAGTGATTGAACAAAGAAAGAAAGATGAAGAAGACATGACTATGGCAAAAGAAGACAAAAGGGTAATGGCTAATAGACTTAAAGAAAAGATATTAGATGTGTAGAATCTCACAAATAAACAAATGGATTTCATGAATCAACTAATGATTGAAAATCATAAACTAAATCACAAGGATGTGGAAATTGCAAATCTTAGTACACATAATGAGATACTAAAAAATGAATTGAAGAATGAGAAGGAATCTATGGAAAAATTCAACAAACCAAAGGAAGTAATGAAATTATTTTGAAGAACTTATGAATTCATCAAGTTGTTCTAATGGGTCAGGAAATTCATGCACTGAGAAATGAGAATCATCTAGGAATGGAGAAATGAGAAATTCAAAGCCAAAAGTCAAACCAACATGTTATCACTATGCAAAAATTGGTCATACTAGAAATATCCGTCAAAGAGAATATCATATGAAAAATTATAAACCTAATTTTATTGGTTGCTATTTTTACTACAAGAAACAAGGACATCAAATACATGAGTGTAGGTCAAGACTAAGGAATACACCTACTACACCTAGATTTCTAGGATACTAATACAAATGTCATAAATATGGGCATAAAGAATTTGAATGTAGATCCAAGAAAAAATCCTACTGGCCAAATCAAAAGAAGAAGAACAATTATGCATCTAACAATACATGTTCCAAATATCACAAGTTTGGACATGAAAATGAGAATTACAAGACTCCAATACATTCAAAAAATAAGACAAAGGACAAAGGAAAAAGAAAAGCGGACATTGAGAAAGTGAGGGATGAAATGAACTAGAAAGGGAAAAAGGAAATAGAAGATTGAAATAGTGAAACTAATGGAGCTAAGGTCACCCAATCCAATGGAGAAATCATATCTCTAAATAAAATAAGTATATATGGAACTGCATACCTAAATGATATATAATGCATTCCTTATATAAATGTGTGCCAAAAGTTCATATCTATATATATAAGATGCATGAGACCTAATTTTGTGAAAAGTTGTTAAGTATTAGTAAATTGTATGTGTTGATTGATCATTGAAAAATAGAATGAGCACTCTAATAGAGACCGAAGGTTATGGAAGAGGTTGAGTTGTTGTGCTAGTTGGCTTCAACTCAATGAAGTAGACAAAATTAATGGTGAACCTAATTGATCAAAAGAGATGTATATAAAAAAAATGTTGAACACATTACTTCATACCTTGCATCTATATTTTTGAATAGCTCAGAGTGATTAAGAGAAGTTAACAAAACAATAGAGATTTCAAGGAGCTAATCAAGAAGTTTGACTAAGTAGAGACTATGAAAGAGTGTTGAGTATCTAGAGAAGGAAGAACATCAAACCCTAGTTATGATCATGGCAACTTCATTGACCACTACAATTATTCAAAATGTTAGTAAAGTTCAATTGGTGAAGAGTGACACCTATCTTCCACCTAAATTTTGTGCTATTCTAGAGATTGTTGTAAAAGGAGACTCAATGGGTGCATTATCTTCAATACCACCTAAATTCATTATGATTCATGATGTCAAAAGTTTTTCTATGTGCTAAATTGGAGAAGTAAGAGATTATGAAATTGGGGAAACTTATGAGAAGCTTTGTAATGAAGGAACTTTTAAGTATGAGTTTCAAATTATTGAAAGGAAAGGGTTAACTCAAGGCCTAGAATTTGTGAGAAATTTCATAATTAAATGGATCAAAGTTATTTTGATTAGAGTTCATGATATGAAGTACTAGTTATAGAATATACTAGTAGAGATCATGAAGAAAATGGTACATAAGGTTATAGGTTATCGATCTTCTAATTTTTAGTAAGAGTCATTGCTCACAAATTCTATCAATCAAGCATATTGAATAGTGTGTTATGTATGGATGTCAACCAAACATGGAAGATTGTGATGAAAAATCATGAGTGTGATCTTGTCGATTTGTAAATGTTACAACTAGAAGAAAATCTATATCAATAAGAAAGGAAAATAATTCAATGTGTAATTTGGTTCCCTAATTGTTTGTATATTATTATATATATCCATAAGTATTTTCCTAGTATAAGTAGTGTTGCATGGGAATAAGATAAACCGCAAACAAGGAAAATAAATGAGTTTATTACTCAATAAACATCTTTACCATCTTCTTCTTCATTTGTAAGCCTTGATTGCTCAACTTTTGGAGTGTTATGAGTGTCGACATGTATAGGAGACATGCTTTATTGTGAACTCTACAAAACTAAGCTTTCTCAACTACTGTGTTCATCATCAATACTTATAGTCTCTACCTTATTTGTAGTTATCCCAAAATGATCTTCCATAGAAACTCACTTTGTTATTGTATAACTTCCTCTTTATTTTGTAATGCCAAGATCATTCTATATTTAGGAAAAAATTTGTTCCTATGCTATTTCAAAAATATGTCATGTTGCTCTTGTAACAAATTAGGCATAACTCTAACTAGTGTGTTAGTTGTTATGTAATTTTCTACTTCCTCTACCTACTTCCATCTTCTCTCTATTCAATCATATATATCCTTGGCTATCTTCTTCTCTATTACACTAGGAGATAGTTTTTTAGAAGATAAAATAAAAACCCTAGGCAAGGGAAAAGAACCATTGCAAATAACTCAAGGTCTTGGTGAAGACAAAGAAAATGATAGTGATGATGATGATGATGAAAGAGAAGAAGAGGACAAGGGTAAAGTTCTAGTTGTTGTCATGAAACCAAGAAAGAATGCTTGAAGAACAAAGAAGTATATTGACATGTTGGTGAATGATTGGTGTCTCTTTATCTAAATTTTGTATGTCAAAAGCATCAACAAAAATATGTTTTACATCATGTGATGTTTTTTGTTCCTTTTCCTCTCTCCTTAGATCTTCTTATTTTGTGAAGGAGTTTTGCAACTTGACACTTCCTTAGGAGTAGGAGAGGGGGTGTCACCACTCGGTCTTGCTTATGCATCTATGCTCAAGATAATAGAAGTTATACTTGGTTCAACCTTATTTAATTTTTTATTTTCCTCAATATCAGGTGTTGAGAAAATATTTTCATTTTTATTAGTTTCTCCATCTTTACCATCTTCTTCTTCATTTCTAAGCCTTGATTGCTCAACTTTTGGAGTGTTATGAGTGTCAACATGTATAGGAGACATGTTTCCTTGTGAACTCTACACACCTAAGCTTTCTCAACTACTGTGTTCATCACCAATACTTATAGTCTCTACCTTCTTTGAATTTATCCCAAAAATGATCTTTCATAGAAACTCACTTTGCTATTGTACAACTTTCTCTTTATTTTGTAGTACCAAGATCATTCTATATTTAGGAAAAAATTTGTTCCTATGATATTTTAGAATAAATGAGCTTATTTGGTGGTAGAGATGTGATTACCTTCTTCTTCTTTGTTCTTCGAGCATGTTGGGACTCAAAATTGAAGCCTAAATTTTGAGCACCATTGAGACTTTTAAGCCCTATAAATGCTTTTTGATGCCTATGTACCTAGTTGTACTTGAGAAGCTTATGAGGTGTTTAATTTTTCTAACACCTCCCATTCAGTGCATCTACTTGTTTCATGAAGTTAAACTGCCATTTTGAGTCATTCTATGAAGTCTTGTTTTGAACATTTATCAAATCTACATTTTCACACAGTGACAGGAGGCCATGTTTGCAACTAAATATCTTGTACCCAGAAATGTTTCATGACTTACCACTTTGGGAATGTCTAGTTTCCATACCTAAGAGCTTTTGTTTCAAATTTCTAGTCATTTTGCGTTCGTTTGACTAGGTTTTGAATCCCTCAAAGTTGGCAGTTTATTGATGTCATGCTGATCCAATTAGTTCTAAATTTTGGAAGACCCTGTTTGACATGTTATAACTTTTGACCAATTGACCCAAATGAGAAAATTCCTTTTGTGTTGCATTCTAGTGTTCAAAGACCTATTGTGTTTCCATTTGGAGCTTATTATGAATCCATTTGGTCAATTTTCAAATGTGATTCCAAATGCAATTTCTAGCTTTTTACTCGTGTCAGCATTTGCGGATTTATCGAAACCCCTGTTCGTGATGCAATATCATTGATCTCGTAATTGGAAAGATCGAATGGATTGTACCACTACATTGTACTCTAAAAATACTCTAAGTGTGCCAATTTTTAAATCTTGACAAATCCGTTTACATACTTTTCCAAGTCCATTATGTTTGCAAAAAATGTTTTTTTGCCATTGTTTCAATCTGCAAAATTTTGAGTAGCCTGATTTGACCGCTCACCAAATGCATCCTGTTATTCATCATGAGCCCAAATCCCATACTTATACTCTCCTCATGATAGTGAACCAACATCCCAATTTTTGTTTCCCCAAGTGTAAGTTTACTCAAATTTTGAAGCCAAATCCGAACGTAATTTAGTGTTTTCTAACATGTTTATCTGTAGGTGATTTTAAGAAGGCAACTTTGATAGTCAAATTTTTTTTACTGAGAATTCATCATGAGACAAGATTTGACATGGTGCAAGAATGCAGAACAAAGAATTAGTATGCTGGATTTGAGAGCCCGAAAAGGTATTTTGGTTAGTTTTTAAGCCTAGTCAAAGGACCTTTTGGCACCAATTTGATAGTTTGCAAAAAATGATAAAGTGAGCTTATAATGATAAATTAATGCTCGAAATCAATTCAATGAATATTAGAAGGTGAATGGGCCAATTATAAGGTTTAGTTGTTTGAAAATGAAATTTTTTTTAGCCAAACCCACTTTGGGGTCTGACTAATTCCATCAGACTAATAAATATTATGTGCAAATTGAAGTTTTAGAAAGTGAAATTAATATGGAAATAAAGAGAAAAAATGAGAAATGACCCTTAGTTGCATAAAAGTTGGAGAAATGTATACTGAAACATATGGCATTACCATGTTGATAAGGGTGGAAGAAAGTTTAGTGGCTCATGCAGGCAGTAGTTTGTACTACATTACCTAAGGAAGAAGAAATAGGTACACCTTGCAAATATTGGAGAGAGGAATTTGGAAGCTGAAAGAAGATTGTCGGCTGCTAATAGAAACACAATTGGTAGGCCTATGCCACAAAGACCATGGGAACAAAACTGTGGTGTTGGCTATGGAAGTAACTATGGAGGGTTTGGCTCCACAACAAATTATAATTCAAAGCTATGGTACTATGACACCATACAATTTAGGATATGGTTCTAGTATGTATGGATTAAACATTATATATGACGGATTGGGAGGTAAGTTATGGAATGAGATGGTATTTGCATGGATAAGTGGATATGGTATTGAAGAAGCAATGCCTATCATTGAATGGGATCTTCAAGGAGAAAAGTCAAGCATGGTCTCCCTAGCTAAAACACTGACATATAAGCATAATATGATGTGTGGTCAACCCGTTAGTATAGTTGGCTAGCAAGATCATGGTTTCATACACACAAGCATCTTGAAGGATTTATGGCCAAATGCCAAATACTACTATAAGATTGGTCATAAAGTGGTCAATGGTTCATATGTTTGAGGATAGCAGAAGAGTTTTAGAGTATCTCCATATCCTAGCCAAGATTCTTTGCAACATGTAATTATTTTCAGTGACATCGAAAAAGCAAAGCATTATTCAAAGAGTAGAATGGAACAGATGATAGAGCACATCAAGAAGCTTCGAGCTAGTGGTCAGTAATTTCTACAGTAGGAGGCTGCATATATTATTGAGAAGGAGCAACTAATCTACCAAATGGATGAACATAGAAGAAAACAAGAAGCAAATGAGTTTTCTCTAAAAGCTTGAGAATGAAAAGTAGTGCTAAAGTAAAGATGCACTACAAGTGAAGAAGAGGTCATAGCAAGCAATGTAGAAAGCAACAAACTTCCTATGGCCCATGACAAGGATTTTGAGGCATTTTCATAAGCCAAAGAGAACCGCCAGTGAAAGATTTGATGCTGAAAAGAGCCGGCATTAGAATGGAAGAACATGTTAATAGCAGGGGAGGTGGCCAATTAGATGAAGGAGCAAAACATTGGGAAAAAGGGCAGAGTCATAGGCCAAGAGGACCTTGGGGACCTATTGCAGGGTATGCACAGAGTATAGTGTTGAATGGGTAGCGCTAATCCACTATACTTGAACCTGTCATTCAAGGGAAGGGCACCCACGTAAGAGAAGCCCATCGCTGCATACAAGTAGCAGACCATAGGTACATGCAGAGTTGCCTACACAACATAGAGGGACCACATTTTAGGTGAAAGCAGCCACATCTCCAGGCAAAGAACTCCATGCCATGTTAAAATTAGACCCATGCATACAAGTCAGTCTACCCACGAGCAAAGGAAAAGGTGTCAAGTATGAAGTTGCAAGAAGCTCGAGACCACGCTTCAGATCAAAATAGGGGAAGATCACGTAATAAATAAGGAAGTTAGTGTGTGAGGAGTCTAAGGCAACAAATAAGAACATGCAGATGCATGGAAGGAAAGGGCCGCAGCGAGGAAGGTTGGGCATTATCATGTTTTAATTATCCCACATTCACAAGTTGGGGAAGCCTTTTAATGTTTAAATACTCCCTAACATAGAAAATAAGATCTCTTGATGACAAGAGCCTTTTAAAGGCTAGCCGCATGTGGAGGGGCCTATGGGGGCCATAGTCAATCCTATTTTGACTCGTGAGAGTGGAAAGATTAGTGCAATACTTCTACGGGGTTACGACCACTGAATGATCAGGAGGTGGATGTGGATAGTATTACACTCATACAAAATGAGGCCTCGTGCGAGTGTAAAACAATTTTTTAGGCCCCATGTGGGCGTAAAACTATTTTCAAAGCTCTTCGATGATACACAAATTGAAGACCTCGTAGGCCCAAGTAGTAAGTTTTGAACATCTCCAATGATATGGGAAAGTGTAAAGGCATAAAGGATAAGTTTCTTGAATGGTCATAAAGGAAGATTTAAAGGGTGCCTGTGAGATTGGGAGGTCAAAAATTAGTGTTTGAGATGCTACAGGGTGCAATAAAATATTAATATAATATTCATGTGAGCATATGTGAGCATGAGAATATAAAGGAAAGCTCATAAGCCCTCTAGTGCTACAGGAAAAGGGATGGATTAATTAATATATTAATTAACTAATTAAAAGGGTTTCAAATTGTTGTAAGCCTATCATGTTTTGACATGTGGCATCTCGAGATTGGAGGGAGAGTTTGAATATGAAGTGAAAATTCAAAATCAAAGATATCATCAATGCAGCATAATTTGAAATGGAAAAATTTGAATGAATTTCAAAATTTTATATAGTCTAACTATATAAATTTTTTAAATTTTTGAATTTTAATGCTCTTTTTATAGCCCACGCCTGATTTTTTCAAACTGCTAGACGAGGGGCAATTTTTGTCCAAAATAGGCACTATAATATACCATTGGAATCGAGATGATCTAAATTTTCCAGATTTGAGGTCATATTTTGCACAACAATCCACTAGTTTGAGCTATAAGAAAATTTGCAATTTCTAAGGCATTCTCAATATAAGGGGCAGAATTCATTATGCAGTGTCAGAATTAGTTGGGGAACATATATTGATGTTTTTTGAAGCTTAAAATGAATTCTAGAAATGTTTTCACCCTTCTTGAGTTCATTTTTAACCAAATTTTGCCTTTGCCTTGTTCCAGATCAAGCATCAAATTAGTTACTTGTTCAATTAGATATTTTAGATATTTTGGATGTAAAATTGATGGAATATTTGATTCACCAGTTGAGGGGAGAGATTAGAGAGATTTTTTTAACCTGTTGAGAAGATTTTCCAAGTGGATAGATGTCATGTTCAAATTAGATCTGGGAATTCTCTTTTCTTATATCTTTCTTTTCTTTCTCTTTGTAAAGGTTGGTTGCAGTTGGTTCCAGTCTTGGGAGAAAAACTAGTCACTACTGTGATACCATGTTTTGGATCTAGTTTTGATGTGTTCCCATATTGTGATACCACACATTTTTTAGCAATTTCTCTTGTATGAACAGTAGTAAGAAAGATAATACAGCTAGTTCTGATATGTTAGGTGTTTTCATGTTTTGATTCCATCCATTTGAATGTATTATTTCAGGGAAATTAATACAAAAGAGAAAGAATTTCATTAGTTTCATTCTGATTCTTGTCTCCCATCTCAGTAATCTTCAATGTTTTATGATCTTTGAACAAAGAGCCTAGGTCATAATTGCAGTACCTTAAGGTTGTATGTTGTTTCATTGTTGCTTGTAACTCAAGGGGTTATGTAAATGCTTCAAAGAATCTGCAGGGTTGTAAGTTTATTGAAAAGGATATCATGTAAGAATGAGGTTCAGATTGAACATGGATGTCTATTTACAATATGAATGGATAGATAGTATATTTGAATATATGAATAAGTATCAAGTATCTATATGTATGTGATTAATTCATGCAATTGCCCAATAGATAAGGCACTGATCATTTTCAGGATCACTTGTTCATTCTACTACATATTAGGATTTTTGTTGAATTCAACATTATTAATCAAAATCAATTCAGTATTTCATGTTCTGTAGTGGGCTAAAAGTAATTAACCCTCACCTAGCTTATGGTTTCATAGGTTATAATCTGTAGCTATTTCATTCCTATGTCATTGCATAATTATTAGAAGAAAAAGGGGTTTCATCTACTATTATTAGGCTTAGATTTATGTTTAATTGCACTAGTACCATATCTTAAAACCTCAAGGTTAACCTGCCTAGGTCTAGCAGAGCCTGAAGTGAAGAAGGAGTTATGCCTTATAGTTGGCCCAAGACTGCAATCAGGTGTATTTATCATAGGAATTTTCTACCCTTAGATGCATTCGTCTAGTTTCTTGGTTGTTCTCAAAACTATTAAATCAAGAGCCAACAGAGCATTCTTTCTTGGTTTCATGACAATAGCTAGGGATTCACCCTTTTCATCTTCTTCTCTTTCATCATCCTCATCACCACTATCATGTTCTTTTTCTTCACCAAGACCTTGACTTATTTGCAATGGTTTTGTATTTGCAAAGGTTTTTTTCCCTTGCCTAGGGTTCTTAGTTTATCTTCCAAGTCTTCAATCATTTTCTTTCTTTTCTTCTACTTGGAAGCTATCTTGATGTTCACTGTTATCCACACTTTGGCTTCTTCATATCTTCCAAAAGGTTGGTCCTCGACATCTATTTTTTCTTTTAATAGTGCATCAATGTTTGCACTTACAATATCACAATCTATTTCAAATTCAAAGCTTTGTAACCATGCCTTTCTTGGCTTCACTACTTGTACACATGTGTTGTCCATATCAACAAGGAAACATATGTCACTTTAATGCTTTGTGACCAATTCCTCTAGAATTCTCATTCTCTTTTTCATCCTCAACTTGAATTCATCAAAATATATATTCATTGCATTTTCAAAATTTTCTCCTAATTGAGTAATAAACTCATTTATTTTCCTTATTTGTGGTTTATCTTATTCCCATGCAACATTACTTATACTAGGAAAATACTTATTGATATATATAATCTGTAGAAAGGCAAAGAATTCAATGTGTAAGTTTGGTTCCCTAATTATTTGTATATTATTATAGATATCCATAAGTATTTTCCTAGTATAAGTAATGTTGCATGGAAACAAGATAAACCATAAACAAGGAAAATAATTGAGTTTATTACTCAATTAGGAGACAATTTTGAAAATGTAATGACTACATATTTTGATGAATTCAAGTTGAGGATGAAAAGGAGAATGAGAATTCTAGAGGAATTGGTCACAAAATATTATAGTGACATATGTTTCCTTGTTGATATGGACAACACATGTGTACAAGTAGTGAAGCCAAGGAAGGCATAGTTACACAGCTTTGAATTTGAAATAGATAGTGATGTTTTAAGTGCAAACATTGATGCACTATTGAAATAAAAAATATATTTTGAGGCCCAACCTTACTGAAGATATGAAGAAGCCCAAGTGAGGATAACAATGAACATCAAGATAGCTTCCAAGTAGAAGAAAAGAAAGAAAATGATGAAGACCTAGAAGATAAACTAAGAACCCTAGGCAATGGAAAAGAACCATTGCAAATATCTCAAGGTCTTGGTGAAGACAAAGAACATGATAGTGATGGTGAGGATGATGAAAGAGAAGAAGATGAAAAGGGTAAAGCCCTAGATGTTGTCATGAAACCAAGAAATAATGCTCGAAGAACAAACAAGAAGAAGATAGTCACATCTCTACCACCAAATAAGCCAAGGACCAGGGAAGTTTATATTGCTAAGTAGTCTACTAATAAAAAAGTACTTGAATCTACTAAGTCAAGTGAAACTTGAACCAAGAGAAGAAGATTGGTTAGAGGACCACCTATCAAGAAGATCAAGACCATTTAAGAGGTATGTGACAACTTAAGAAGATCTATAGGTTTATCTAGTTTTACATATTTGCGATATGATACACTAGATAATGATGATAGAAAAAAAAGTTGAGGAGGCTTTGGTAGAAATGATTGAAAATTAAAAACTATCTCCTAGTGTAATAGAGAAGAATATACCTAAGGATATATATGATTGAATAGAGAGAAGATGACAATAGGTAGAGGAAGTAGAAAAATAGATAAGAACTAACACACTAGCTAGAGTTATGCTTGATTTGTCATAAGAGAAACTTGACACATTTTTGAAATAGCATAGGAATGGATTTTTTCCTAAATATAGAATGATCTTAGTACTAAAAAATAAAGAGGAATTTGTACAATAGCAAAGTGAGTTTCTATGGAAGATCATTTTTGGGATAACTACAAAGAAGGTAGAGACTATAAGTATTGATGATGAACATAGTAGTTGAGAAATCTTAGGTGTGTAGAGTTCACAAGGAAGCATGTCTCCTATACATGTCAACACTCATAACACTCCAAAAGTTGAGCAATCAAGGCTTAAAAATGAAGAAGAAGATGGTAAAGATGGAGAAACTAATGAAATTGAAAAGACTGCTTCAACACCTGATATTGTAGAAAACAAAGAATTAAATAGGGTTGCACCAAGTAAGACTTTTGTTATCTTGAGCATAGATGCACAAGAAAGACCAAGTGGTGACACCCTCCCTCCTACTCCTAATGAAGTGTCAAGTTGCATCACTCCTTCACAAAAGAAGAATATCTAAGGAGAGAGCAAAAGAAACAAAAAACATCATAGGATGTAAATGTTGGTCTCAAATTGGCTTTGACAATTGAGTGTAAACACACTTAAAAAATTTCTATGTTGATGTCAAGTATAATATATATATATATATATATATATATGCCAAGATATAGTATGTGTTGAGCCAAAAATTCAATAGGTGCCGAGTTATCTAGATGTCGAGCAGATAGACAGTATCGAGCAAGTTTCAAGTGTCGAGTGGCAAATGATGCCAAGCTAGTATATTTGTCGAGTAAAGTATAAGTGCTGAGAAAGATTGAATTACTATAGGAGCCAAGCAAGAAAAAAATAATATAGGAGCCAAGCAAGATAGAATTCCTATAGATGTCGAGCAAGACAAAATTCCTATGTGTGTTAAGCATCACTAATCAATAAGTGTCGAGTAACACAGAATTAACATAAGAGTTTGTGTCCTCACAAACTCAGATGTAAACCATTTTTGTGCAGACATATGATGAATCTTGAAGGATTTAAAGATAATATCGAATCTTTTTAATTCACTATGCAATCAACATGCAACCAATCAGAAAAATGGAAAGATTTGAGCAGGAAAGATGGATGAATCTTAATTGTAGATTCATACCTAACCCTAAGTCTTGAAACCTTTTTTAAGGAGGTCAAAACTCACAATTTAGTAGAGGATGGAAGTGTATGGGAATGCATGAGAGAATGCTAGCAAATTTTTGAAGGAAGTGAAAGCAGTGTGAAGAATTAGAGGAAGAACAACATTACAAAATCAAGTTGGTCAAAACAAAGTATCAGCACTTCGAACAAAGTCATATCAAATCAAGAAGGATCAAATAGGATTGGATAGAACAAGGATCTAAAATTAGTAATTGAGGATTGTAAGTTATCAGATCATCACATTCTACTATACTTTCTAGCTATTGTATTAGGAGAATGAAAATCCTATGAAGATAGGTTGGTTTAACAACCATATTGTTAAATCCTTTAACAAGGTGACATTCCAAGTGAGTGTTTGTAAATCCTTTAGATAGGTGAATTTCAATAAGGTGTTAGAGCCTTTAATAGGGTAAGCCTTTCACAGGGAAGACCATTGCTGATGGTAAAACTTTGTAACCTTGACAAGTTACATATTGCTGTAGTGATAAGTTGTGGGTGTCATCCCCACCCAAATTCTACCTTCTAATTTTGGAGGGGTTCAGGGTGATCAAATATTGTGTTGTCTATTTTCATGCATGCCTTTACTTTCATGTTAATTAGAGATGTTAGATTCATGTATAAATTTTAGTTAAAGGTTTTATAGCTTAAAATATTGGTACTTCTAATTCACCCTCCCCCCCCCCCTCTCAAAAGCATTCATCCCACTTATAAATTCCAACAATTGGTATTGGAGCCATGTTGTCACAAGGAGAAGCCTTACAGCTTGGAGAAAAGGATCTAGAAATGGAAGTCTACAAACTTGGGAAGATTATAGAGAACTAGGAGATTGAGATATGTCTCATTCTACATTCACTAGAAGAAGCTAGGGAAGAATTGAGTAAATCCCTTAAAAGAAGAAGAGAGATCACCATAGCTGAGAATGATACATAGTACAAGGAGATTGACACCTCAAAAGTGTTTGCTAATGGAGATTCGAAGGAGTTTGATGTAGCAATTACAGACCTAATGGAGAAAAGTAGAGCTCAAGTAGAAGAGATTAGCACTCTCAAGATTGAACAAGAATCTCAAGCCATGATTCTTTGTGAAGTGACTGAATAGAAGAAGAGGCCCATTGAAGATAAAGCTATGATAGAAGATGACAAGAGAAACCTTGCCAAAAAATTGGAGGAAAATTCAATTGAGATTGCAAGAATTTTCAACATGGAGTTAGACACACTAAGCCAGATGATGAATGCACATTATGAGTTGAATGTTAAGGACATTGAGATCTACACAATGAAGATGCAAAATGAAAAACTACAAAATGACTTGAGATGAGAGAAGGAGATTATAGAAAGCTTCAACAAACCTAATGAAGCCATCATGTATTTTGAATACTAAAATCACCAAGATCCAGTAATGATACTTTAGGACTAAGATACCCTAGCACTAAAAAAGCAGAGTCATCCAAGACTGTAGAAGAAAGAAGTAACAAAGGTAAGAATACTAAACCCACTTGTTATTTTTCTGGTTAAAAAGGACATACCTCTAATGTGTGTAGGATAAAGAATGCTAATTAGCATGAAAAACCTAAGAATATGGGTCACTGTCACAAGTGCAATAAGCAAGGTCATCATGCACATGACTGTAGGACTAGAACCATTTGAATGGAAAGATTTAAAGGTCACTGTTGTAATTGCAAGAAGTATGGACATAGAGCTTTTGAGTGCAAATCAAAGCCTATGTGGACACCTAACCAACCAGCAAAGACCAAAGGCCATGGACATCACTACAATTGGGACTACAACACTAGGAAAATCTAACACTATTGTCAAGAGTATGGACACATCCCTAAAAATTGCATAAGAACACACTTTAGTGGAAGCTATAGTAGATGGTTGAGTCAAACTACATGCTTCAATTTCTTAAAGACTGGTCATATTGACAAGTATTGCCCAATAAGATCAAAGGCACCCAGCTCAAAGTTCAACAAAGGAAAAGGAAAAGTTGATGTTGAACACATCAAAGGAGAAATGAATAAAACATGGAAGAAGAAAGAAGGAGGTAGCACATCCAATGGAGGGATCACTTCACCCAAAGGGTCAAGTGGTCACACTTCATCCAACTAAGAAAAAGAAGGTATGTGGAACTGATATACAATGCTTTATCATACATCAATTCCAAGACAAGTAAGTACTGAAAAGGATAGATCAGCATGAATAAAGATGCAAAGTTAAAACTTCAAATTTTCATAGCATTGCTGAGTAAGGAAAGTTTCCTTCAGATGTCGAGAAAAATTCTAGCATATGCAAATTTTTTTGCCAAAGTTAGTAGAAGTCGAGTTAGTAGTAGATGTTGAGTGAGGGGAAATTGTTATTGAAGCAAAGTGAAACCCTAGCACGTATGTCGAGTGTTGGAAAGAAAATGGAAGCCAAGTAAAGTAGAATTGCTTAAGGAGCTGAGTGGACAGTTGTACAAGCACTAAGCATTAAATTCTATGAAATGAATGGTATATGGTCATGTTTTCGATCATTTTTCATTATTGCAATCACAAAAAAAAGGTAAGAAGAGAGCAGAAAGGATTTCCAAGCAAAGATTCAAGCGTTTGAGCAGATTCCAACATAGATTCAACACCATTTCATCAATTTTAAGGTGTTTACACTTGTGCCGAGCTATGAAATTTTGTTATTTCTACGTGTTAAAACCATAGATTGTATAAATGGACTCTAGCTCTAGGAAACCACATGAAAAATAGTCATTTGAAGTTTAGCTAGTGAGCAATGAAGTCAAGCAACCTGACTTTAGATCAATCTTTGAGGTTGCATACAAAAACAACCCTATCGGAGCTTTATCTGTGATTCCACCTAAAGTGGTGATGATGCAAGATGTAAGAAGATGTTACAATTAAAATATTGGTGCAATAGGTGATATAGAAATTAGGGAGACATATGAAAAATTGTGTGAGAATCAAATTTTGAAGGAAAATTTTTAAATTATTGAGAGGAAGGGCTTAACTCGTGGCCTAGATTTTCCAACTATGTTCAAGACTAAATCGATTAGAATTGTGTTGAGTCAAATACATGATGGAATACTTTGGTTGGAGGATGGATCCGTTAAAATATCTAAAAGAATTATACATAGGGTGACCAGGTATCCAACCCTAGAATGGCCTAAAACCCAAAGGAGTGACTCAAAAGAAGCTATAGAGAAGAACATTGGTGCAAAATGGAACAAGAGAGGGATGACAATAGATACAATCAAAGACCCTCTTGTTGAATTTGGATTTAGAGTCATATCCCACAAATTTTACCAATCAAGCCAAGTCAATAGTGTTCCCTATATTACAGTAGATGTTGGTTACAAAATTGTCAAAAAGGATCATACTTATGATCTAGCTGAACTACAACTACAATAGATTATCAAGAATTTGGGAGCTATAAGAAGAACAAAGGGAGCCCAATGCAAATTTGGAGAAATTTTGATACACACATTTTTCTATGTTCAAAATGAATTCCCCTCTTTTGGAAAGGTAAGCTAGAAGACAAACAAGTCAATAGTAGCATAGGTCAATGAACACATAGAACAAATGGGGGCAAATTTTGAGACCATAATGACTAGCTACTTTGAAGACTTCAAGAATTCTATGAAACATAGACTCAAGATACCTATTTCATTAGTTGAGTAGCACATTAATGACACATTTTTTCTAATGGATATTGATTTCACATATATCCAAGCAGTAGTACCAAGGGTAATATAGCTAAGGCCACTTTTTTATGAGATCAACATTGATGAGGCATCTATAGAAATCATTAATCTACTTGTAGAGGAAGTAGATAAAAGTGCCCAAACCTTTGGCACTTATGATGTTGTAAGATCCAAGGTGGATATGGAATTGAAGACTGCATCAACCCTCAAAAAAAAGGACAAACTGGTGAAGAAACTAAAATCCATAGTTGGAGAAGGGGTTGCAAAAGTAGAGGAAGATGATGAAGAGGCAGATGAAGATGAAGAAGAATGGGGCCAAGAGCCACTTGCATTGACCCAAGGCATGGGTGAAGATGCTGAAGAAGTAGAAGGTTCCAAGGAGGAGCAAACCAAGGAAGCATCTAAGGTAGGGGCAAAGAAGGGAATGGCACAAAAAATAGCCTGCAACTTAGCCTAGAGGAAAGAAAACATCTAAACCTAGCCTAGCAAAACCCACCACAAGGGTAGACACAAGAGCTACAAAACAGGTGGTTAAGGAATAGGAAGAGAAGAAGGCCACTAAATAGGAAGGTCCAACCTAGAAGAAGTAGAGAAGAAAGTATGTGGCATCTCCTGAATCAAATGGGGAGAGAACTGAATCAGATAACAACAACCAATTCAGAGTGGTAAGTCACACCACTAAGTCTGATTTAGAGAATATTTGTGACAATATTAGAGATAATGCAAATTTATCAAGCTTAAAAGGCATTGAATTTAATAAATTAAGTAGAGAAGAACATAACATAGTGGAAGAATCAATTTACATTATGATGGCCAAGTTCAAGAATACTCCACTTGAACTAGACAATATAATGCCTGAGTTATATTCAATTATAGAGAATAAATGACATTATTGCCTAAATATGGAAAAGGAAATAAGAGAGTCAACATTGTGTTGTGTTATGCCTAAACTTACAAAAGGGAAAATAAGTAAGGCAAATAAGAAGCATGGGAGAAATTTTGCACCCAAGTATAGAGCCTTTAGTATACTACAAAATAAAATTGAGGATGTTGTGAAGAAGTCCACTCTAATGTGGAAAATAATCTATGGCCTCACAACTATAAAGGAAGGACAAGAAGATCCCTCTAAAGGCATAAATAATGGAGAAGAAGAAGAGGATGAGAATGAAAAGGAAGAAGAATGATAAAAGGATAAGGAAGATGTTGTAGTGGAGAAGGAATTACAAAAGGTTGAAATGACAACTATTGAACAATAACAGATACATCAAAGTGTGCAGGACACACAATTGTCTCCTCCAAGTCATCCACATGTAACTCCCACACTTGTAGATATTGTAATTGTACAAGATGTTCCTGACACTTTTGGTTAGAACATAAATCCACTAACTGTAGAGGACCTTAAAAGGATCCTTCACCAGACTACTCTATAATCACAATTATGTACTAACCCAGTCTTGGTGAGTGTGGAAGAACTTCAAAAAGCTATGGCTGATATCACAAAGGAGAAGGTGAATCCACAAGAACCACCTTCACATATCCAAATAGCTACAAGTGGACAGCCCCAAGAGCAAGCTGCACAACACACACTAGCTAGGGTTGACTCCACAATTACAATCACAACAACTTTAGAGGAGAAAGCAAAGGGTCAAATAAGATAGAAGGATGTACCTATGTTCCTACTACACAAGGAAAAGGTACACCACCTCAAATAATGATAATTTATCAAGGCAGAATAGAAGAGGAGGAGACCCCTAAGGAGAAAGAACAAGAGGAAATACAAAAACTAATAAACTTGCCTACAATAGGGACTCCTATAATGCCTCAGAAGCTGAGCAATGTTGCCATGCCATTGCAAATATCTACACCAAACTCAAGCTCTACAAGAGTTGCAAGGGTACTTTACTATGGAGACCCTCCACTAGATGAGGACTTAGTCATTCCAAAATATGACAATGAAAATATGAAAATAGATTAGATAAATGAAGTGCAAGAGGCACTTGAGAGGAAGAAAAAGCAAGAGATGCTTAGAAATGAGTATAAACAAAGACAAGCTTTGATTGAGATCAAAGACATCCTTTTAGATGCATTCAGCTTGCAAGTACTTGACAAAAATAAGCCAATTATGGAGCAATTAGCTAGTATAGTGGACCAGGTATAGAATGAAGACCTTAATACTAACACCAAACTATTAGAATGGTCTGAAAAGAAGTTCCAAATGAAAGTAAGTGAACAAATATCAAGTGAGATAGCACTATCTTAGGTGGAGTTGGCAAAGAAGGTTGAAAAGGTAAAAGTAGTACTTGAGAACATATTCTCATTGTAGTCCAAACTGTGTGATCCATCAATTTTCACACAAGAGACTAGCCAAAGGATAATGAGCATGGAGAGGAACCTAAAAATATCAAGCATGTAGCTACCCAGGGATCCAGCTTTGAGTGAGAAGCATTTTGTTGCTACACTTCACACTCAGAAGGAACTAGCTATACTTATAGAAGATGAGGCAAACACCAAGGCCAAGCTAATACAAATTCAATCTACCATAAACCCTCACATGGAATTTTTGTAGAAAGAATTGGCCTATGCTTAGAATGTTTTAAAGAAGTACCCCAATATTTCTACACTAGAAGGCCTAGTTCACCTTTACAACTGAGACAACCATCTAGCTTAAAGCACTGGAAATTGCACTAGACAATTTGGATGCTACTCTGAAGATTGTTATGGAAGTAAATAAATCATTTTTGGCAAATTATTTAGTTAATGTTTAGCACGCTTTAACATAAGTATCAAAAAGGGGGAGATAACATTTTGAGGGAGATAAATAATTTTTTTTGAGATATTGAGGAAATAAGGAGATAAATTTTGAGAAATAATAAAGCCAAAAGGATACAATAACTACAAGGAAAGATGTGTGCAAGGGGGAGCAAAAATAGAGTAGATAGAATAGGACAGATAAGGCAGAATGATAAGACAAAGCATAATTAGCATGAGACAAATCCAACATGAGAAGTTTTGGGTACAAAAAAGGCACATCAGCTCAGGGGGAGATACAAATTTTGAGGTATCTTCACAAAATTTTGAATAGTTTTGAAGTTTCACATATATGCTAAACAAGATGTATATTATACTCATAGAGATCATATTCATAATGTTTAGTTAAGTGTTTTTGACACTCATGTCAAAGGGGGAGATTTTTGGTCTCAGATTGGTTTTGATAATTGAGTGTCAACACACTTAAGAAATTTCTAAATTGATGCTAAGTATAATATAGATTTTGAGCTATAGTATGTGTTGAGCTAGAAATAGGTGTCGAGTTATTTAGATGCCAAGTACATAGACAATGCCTAGCAAGTTTCGAGTGCTGAGTGACAATTGATGCCAAGCTAGTATATGTTCCTAGTAAAGTATAGGTGTCGAGCAAGATTGAATTACTATAGGAGCCAAGAAAGACTGAATTACTATAGGAGTTGAGAAGGAAAGAATTCCTATAGATGTTGAGCAAGAAAAAAATCCTATAGATGCATAGCAAGACAAACTTTCTATGTGTGTTGAGCATCAATAATTAGTAAGTGTCGAGTAACACAGAATCAACACAAGAGTTTGTGCCCTCACAAACTCAAATGTAAACTATTTTTGGGATGACATATGATGAATCTCAAAGGACTTAAAGATAAGATTGAATATTTTTAATTCCCTATGCAATCAACATGCAACCAATTAGAAAAATGGAAAGATTTGAGTGGGAAAGATGGATGAATCTCAATCGTAGATTCATACCTAATCCTAAGTCTCAAAATCTTTTTTAAGGAGGTCAAAACCTCACAAGTTAGTAGAGGATGGAATCGTATGGGAATGCATGAGAGAATGCTAAAGAAGTTTTGAAGGAAGTGTAAGGGGTGTGAAGACTTAGACAAAGAAAAACATTGTAGAATCAAGTTGGTCAGAACAGAGTATCAACATTTTGAACAAAGTCATATTAGATCAAGAAGGATCAGATTAGATTGGATAGAACAAGGATCTAAAATCAGCAATTGAGGATTTTAAGTTATCAAGTCGTCATATTCTACTATACTTTCTAGCTATTGTATTAGGAGAATGAAAATCCTATGAAGATTGGTTGGTTTAACAACCATATTTTAAATCCTTTAATAGGTTGACATTCCAAGTTAGTGTTTGTAAATCCTTTAGACAAGTCACTTTTAATAGGGTGTTACAACCTTTAACAAGACAGGCCTTTCACAGGGTAGACCATTGTTGATGGTCAAATTTTGTAACCTTGACAAGTTACATATTGCTACAATGATAAGTTTTGAGTGTCATCCCCACCCCAGTTTTAGCTTCTCATTTTGGATGGTTTCTATGTGATGAAATATTGTGCTATCTATTTTCATGCATGCCTTTACTTTCATGTTAACTAGAGATGTGGGTATGCATAGGATCATGGTGTGCCAAAAAGTGGCAATCTAAAAAATCTGTAGTTCTAAAATATCTCAAACCATTTCAAAATCTATTCCAACTCTTTTCCCACCCACCCTAATACTAAATGAAAATAATTAATATCTTTATAAGGTCTACTATATCTTTTGATACCAAACCTATATAGTCAACTTTAAAAACATCTTAAAAATGTGTTTTTGGCCAATTTTTATGTGATTTTTACTTCAATCATGTAGCTGATGAATTTTTTTCACCAATATTTGATGAAATGAAAAGGGTTTCTTAAGAATGTTCTTATCTTTCTATAAATGTAAGTTTTTCCAAATTATGAGTTTAGTAAGTAATTATTGATATGAAGGATGTTAAGAACTAAAAAAAAATTTTCCACCGTGAAGATTTCACCACTATGAAGGATGTTGAGAACTAAAAATAAGTTTTTCCCCTGCCTAATTTTCTCTCACTTTTCCCTCATCCATGTCCTTTCATCCCCATTCCCTTGCTAAGGAAATGGATCCCCCTTACTCCTTAAACATTTAAGGAACCCTCATGAGAAGGAGAATGTTAAGGAATAGGATTTTGGCTTATAGGAGAAGGATCTAATGAATATCAAAGAGAGGTTGGGAATTTGAAGAGAAAAGTCTCATATTTGGACCTAAATTTTACCACTCTATCAAATTTTATAGTTAAATTTATATGCACATGGAGACAACTCCTTTCCAACTTCTCCACTAGGAGAAGGAAGAAGAAACAATGGAGGACGGAGGTAGCAGATCTTTGTATCTCTATAGGTTCTTTGCTAATGATTGGCTACAAGTTCTTGTATCCAAACCTCTCCCCTTTAGGGATAAGGAAGAATGAGGATTCTCCCTTGAGTTGTGGTTTTTGGGTGTATTTTATTATCATTATGTACATGCCTTGCATGCCCATTAAAAACTTAAATTTTAAACCTATTATTATGGGTATTGGTAGTATTAGCATGTTTGAATCTTTTGGTAATTTCCTTTATATTGATACTATATTGAACTACTATATGTGGCTAGTTAGTAGGGTCCCTATCTTCTTTGTCTTCTTTCAGTACTAGTTTCTTTTTATGATAAAAAGGTATTGGCCAGGCTTGAATTGTGCTATTATTTTTGTATTGCTAGTCAATTGTAAGTATTTTTGGCATTTGAAAGTTCTACTAGGCCAACAACCCATTTTTATTGCTTTTGACATTAAAAATTTGATATTTTTTGAATAATCTATTCTAAAAAATTTACAATGATAGCATCAATTACTTTATCTTTTGTTATATTTGATTCTACTTATATGAATCTATATTTTTTATTTCTAAATCCTTTGTTTGCTCCAAATGCAAACATGATTTAGGTTAGTGATAAAAAAAAATGGGTTTATGTCATAAATAATTGGAATCATGATGATAGCTAAATATAGAAGAGAGAATCCTCTTATATGATTTCATACACATTTTAATTTACAAAATCTTATCTTTCATTTACAAATTGAAGGATCTATAAGAAAATACACCATTGGATCTTGTTACCTCATGTTTGTAGTAACCTTAGATATCTACTTCCCACTAAAAAATGGAAAATGTAGTATACAATTTTTTTACAAATTATTTGCAGTCATTTCATATTTAACTCTTTAAAGAATTAAATATTATCGTATTGTGAAAAATCATGAAATATTACATTGTGCAAAGTTGGGTGAAATTGAATTATACAATTTTATCTCTAAGTAAATTAATTCTTCCTAATATTGATTGGAAAAAAGAGGGATAAAATTTTATTAAAATAGAAAGGATTACAACAAGGAGAGCTCAACAAGGAGCTCCATCCTAAGAAATAAGTTCATCAAATTCTTGTAATAGGTCAAGGGGAATTTTCCTCCTATCCATAATATTCTAGCCTAGAGCATGACCAGAAGCCCATTTGGCCAAACAATCAGTAGTTATGTTCCCTTCATGAGGAATGTAAGTAAACGTAATGAGCTCAAGAGAGGTACAAAAGAGAAGAGTCTAATTAATAATAGTGGCCAACTACCAACTAACATCCTCAAGCTCCTGTGATGAAATCATGTTCACCACCACTTGGAAGTCAGACTCATAGATAATCTTACACCATCCTCACAAACAACACTATACCACAACATATAAAATGGCCCGAGCCTCCATGATATTTTTAATATGGTCACACTTATGTACTGAGAAAAAGAATTTAACTTCACCAAAACTTCAATGAGCCACTCCCCCAATACCATCAGGGCATGGATTCCCTCTAGAAGAACCATCAGTGCTAATTTTGAGAACTTCATGAAGAGGAGGAGTCCAATGCCCCTCCTAATTCAACCATCCTTTCCCTTGTTGCCAAGGATGTTTGGGCACTCTTTGATACCATTGAGCTACAAGCCCATCCTAAAGATGAAAATTGAGGCAATTTTATTTAGCAAGATTAGTCAGATCCATGCCCCCATCTAGTGGACACTTTAGTTGAATAGTTTCTTGAAGAGAATGTGAGATCTTCCACCAAAGATGCATAACACCAATCTAAACATCTTGGAAGATTCAATGATTCATCTTTAGCTAGATATGCCAAAGAATAAACACAGGGCCACCAATCCAAGAAGCATGTAGAGGAAAATACTTGGAGGGAGCACTACCCAAGTGGGCCTAGAACCCAGGAAAAGAGGAAGCATACCTATGAGAGAAACCCCAAGAACTCCACCAAAGGTGCCATAAATGAGTAGAAAATAATCAATGGAGGAACAAATGGGAGACAAACTCCTACCCATTACCACACAAAACACAATAAGAGGGACCCTAAAATCCATGTTTACAAATATTATCCCATGTAAGACAATGGTTCTGAGCCACTAGCCAAATGAAAAAATTGCACTTGGACCAAGAAAATTTACTCCAAACTTGGTTCCACTAAGGGACCTTAGTATCTCCAAATAATTGTATATTTATCTCTTGATACCCATTAGAGACATGATATTTACCAGACAAGGTACCTCCCCAAGCCAAAACATCTTGTCCTAGAAGAGAAGAACACTCCCTAGAGGCCAAAATCTGAGAAAGCTCCCAATCCACCTCTGTGCCTCTAGGAGGCCAATTAGAAGAGTGCTTCCATCTATAACCAAAAACACATCCCAATTGATAAGAAGTCTTGTAATGAGCCACTTTATCCCATCCAGCAGCATGAAAAGAATCACAAAGAGTCTAAAGATGAGGGCATATGGATAATATGGATAGGAATTCATTCCAAGAATCAAACCAAAAAAAATCCTTAGAGCATCCCTTACATATCTAGAAAAGACCTCTCTTGACTAACAAAGTACTAGTCTTCAGAGTATGCTAGAACATAGAGCCATGACCTTCAAGAGGAAGTGCATAAATAGAGCAAGGATCAGCACCACTAAAATATTTATGGGTGATAAGACAAGTCCAAATTTGATGTTATCCAGAGCACCATCGCCAATAAATCTTAGTAGCCAATGCTTGACTACTCAAGAGAGCTGATCGAAGACCAAGGCCACCCTCCTTTGCAAGCCTACAAATAGTCTCATAGCCAATAAAACTCCATTTAGTGCTACACAAACTACTATTCCAAAGGAGTTCTTGAGAAAGAGCATCAAACTCTTTGAGAAAGTAAATAGGAGCAACCTAAACCATACTTCTATTAGTAGGAAGATCTTGAATAATAGATTGAAGAAGAGTAACTTGAGCAATAGTAGAAAGCCATCTATGAGTCTAATGATTTACCATTTCCTTAAGCTTGACAATCAAAGATTTCCATAAGAGTCCTGGCTGCCTAGAAACAATAATAGGGATGCCAAGATAAGTCAAAGGAAATGACCCAATTTGAAACCACGGGGTATCAACAATACTTTGCTAAATAGAATCAAGAGAATTAAAATAATAAATGGAAGATTTGTGCTCATTAATTATTATAATAAGGCATGCAAATATTATTTCACATAATGTTTGAAATACATGACAAAGTGAAAAAAATAAAGTAAGCAAGTTAATAGATGTGGGAGAATTCTTGAAAAAGAATGCTTGGCAAAAAATAAAATAAGTTAACTTAGTTGCTCAACATGGCCATTGTAATTTTTGGGAAATATTAATGATGATTTATCCAATGTTGGAGAGTCTTATAGCTATCCACTTGGCTTATTCATAAGAAAAGGAGTACAGTAACAAAACCATTTTTCTAATAGATCTTTTAGAGTAAAAATAGAGCATAAGTTCAAATCAAGAAGAAACCCCTAAAAATATTAGAGTGGAAACATAGAGCCTTTGTGCATTCTAATGACATCATTTAAATGTAAAAGCACTTACCAATTAATACTAGGATTGATTCAAAATAGTGGTTGTCCATGATGAAGGGTGCTCTCCTTAATAACATAAATCATAATAGAAAACAAATAAAAAACAAATGTGAGAATAAAATATGGAATTTTATGTGTATCACAAATGCATAATTACAAAATTCACAAGTACAATATGCTAATCCACATGGGCACCTTCATTACAATAATTTGCAAAACAAGTTGCGAACTATCACCTAGAGCTATTCTAGACAATATTCGGGTCTTTCTTAAATAAGAAATTTTATGTCACCTAGGAAGGTTCTAGACATTTAAACTTAATACCTAGGGCCAACAGACCCTAATAATACATATAGAGTTGGCCAAATACATCTATGACAATTATTTTAGAAATTTTGGGTAGCCCAACTTTTGAAGACCATAACTCTTGACTTGTTGCTTCCAATGGTTACTATAACCACATTTCAAAAATTCAAACTCCTAATCTACAAGCTTAGAACAACGCAAATACCCTTCCATCAAGTTTTTAGACCTTATCTAGGCAATCAAAGGCCTCCAACAGTGAGCCTCAATATTTTTCTACAAAATTTTCCACCAAAAATCTGTAATAACTTCTTGGATACTTAAGCTGGAGCAATGAGATTTATATGGTAGGCTTATAACTCTAAAATGAACCTTCACATAGAAAATGAAAACATTCCAAGCTCATATGAAAAACTTACTAAAAATAGAAAGCTCCCATAAATAGTAACCACTATGTCTACTAGTCCTTATTAAAATAGAAAAGATTGAAAAGAAAAATATTTTTTAGATGATGCAAGATTTCCCTTACACCTAGAATGCTCCTTACATTAGATAAGCAGGGTAATTTGAGAAGTGACTCCATTATGTTTCAAGTGTTTAGAGGAAAACCAAGGTTGTTCACCTCCTCCTTTTCTAGCCATGATGAATCCTCTATTGACCTCCCTTTCCATTTGACTAGGTATTTCTCATAAGTTTTGTTCATTGCACTTTTGTTAATATGACTGTCCAGTATCTCCTCAATCTCCTTTGTAGTTGAACTAGTTTCTGGAATATTTCACTATAGTTCTACAACTTCATCTCTATCTCCTCCTTCATAATACTCTATCAAATATGAAATATTAAATTCCAATTAAATATTCAATTCAGTGGGTAACTCCACTTCATAAGCATTTCCAAAATCATACCTTTTCACTATCTTGCATGGTTCAAACTTCATCTTTAGCTTATTATATGTACCCACTAGAAAACACTCTTTTCTTAATTGAACCATGACTTCATCTCCAATCTGAAATTCCTTATACCTCCTTTTCACATATGCCTTAGCACTGTACTATATATTCATCTTTATGATGTGCTTCATCACCTCCTCATGGATGTTCTTCAAATGTTCAACAAATTCTTCTACTTCAGCACTACTTATCTCTCCTTTATTCAACTGCCATAATTTAGAAGCATTTATGGGACTACTCCCATATACAATCTGGAATGGTGATTTACTAGTACTCCTATTGATCAAATTATTATACAAAAACTATACCAGTGGTAAAATTAGATCCCATCCTTTTGGATTGTCTCCAACCAAACATCTCAACAAGTTTCCCAAATTGTGATTCACAACTTCTGTCTATCCATTAGTTTGTGGATGATGTGATGAACTAAACTTCAACTCTATCTTTAATTTCTTCCATAATGTACACCATAAATACCCAAAAAAATTGGTATATCAATCTTGAACTATACTCTTGGGCAGACCATGTAATCTTGCCGCTTCTCTTAAAAATAATTATGCCACATGAACATCATCACTAGTCTTCTTGCAAGGAACAAAATGTTCCATCTTTGAAAACCTATCAACCTCCATAAAAATAGAATCATGCCCTTGTTGTTCCTCAGTAATCTATGAACAAAATTCATGCTGACATCCTCCCATAGTTTCTCTAGTATAGGTAAAGGTTGATACAACCCTGTATTCTGGTTCAAGGTAATAGCACAAACTTAGGTCACAATTCTACAAAATGAGACCTTTCCAGAAATGGGTACCTAATTTTAACAAATCAGGTACCCATTATGGTTCAGGCACCCGATCCATATTCAAAAATTGGGTCCCTAATTTATGAATATGGATTGGGTGCCTAAAGTGCAATTTAAAAATTAGGTACCTGATTTTAGAAATTGAGCACCCAATTTTGAAAAACTATAAAACCCACTTTTTGGGGGGTTTCTGGTCATTTTACTGTAGTGTAAAATGAGAACCCAATTTTAGCATAGAAACAAGGCCCATTTTCAGATTTCTACTGACCCCCTGTCACTCTTTTTCAATGTACCAGGTGTTATACTTTTTTTTCTTCTATTTTGTTTCATTTTTTTTAGTATTATGCTTTATAATTCTATCAATTTATTATTTTTTCACTTTTAATATGTAAAATTGTAAATTTTCATTGTTAATAGTTTTATCTTTAGATTATTGTATCTGTTCATTTAAATAGTTTTGTATATGTTCATTTCTTTTGTTGATTTCATTTTAAAATTATTATTTTAGATGTTTTGATGTATTTAACAAAAATTACAATGTTGAATGATTAGATAGATGTAATTTAGATTGTTTAAACATGTAATTACATTGATATTTTAGATTTATTTCTACTAAATAGTAATTAATTATAAATTAGTTTATAAACCATATAACAAAAAAAGTAAAACTAACTATATTCCTCAATCTAACCTCAACCTAACCATAATTGTACAATCATTTAATCTAAACCCTAAACATAAAACTAAGTATTTAATATGCTCCTTTACCTTAAAACCATAATTTTAACTCTAAACCCTAGATTCATGTAACTCTAATCGTAATCTCAACTCTTTAATCCTAACGTTAACTAAATATCTAATCCTAAACAATCATACATAACCATTTATCATTAACACAACTTCAACCCCAATTATAACATTTAAACATAGACAAGCTTTTAAATTCTATTTGTGATTTTCAATAAGTAATGTTTACCTCCCAAATCAAATTTAATTTTAAATCCCCTACTCCAAATTATCTGGACCATCATATCCATTTATCATTTCATTATTTTGTTAGATAAATTTTACAACAAAAATTTTAATAATTTGATGACCATATCTTTCTTAATAAATCTACACACTAACTATAAACATAATATTAACCTTATTGTCAAATCTCACTCTCATCATAATTCAAAGCCTAACTCTAATACTGATTAAAATTTTAACCAAATTATATAATTAAAATTGAGAAACCATAATTCTAATCATTAAAAAACTTAATCATAAATGTTAAACCCTAATTCTAATTGTAACTTCAAATCTTAAACCTAACACTTGATCCCTAGCCAGGTAACCATAACAGTAGGTCCATAATGGAAAGTAATCTTAATCCTAAGCATAATTAAAAATCATAATCCTTAAAGATATTATGTGATCCTAAAATGTTAACCGTAATTCTAATCCTAATCTTTAAACATTAGAATTATAAGTGTTAAACTATATAATACTAAATTATCATCCATTTCAATCCTAACAAAACCTAAACCATAATTCTAATTTCTAATGTCTAATCTTAAACATGAGAAGTCTTGAAATAGTAGCCATAATCTTAAATCTTATTTTTTGTGCCCCAACCATTTAATGTTAAAATTTACTCTACCCTAATTCTAAATGGATAACCATAAATCCTAACCCAAACCACAATCTTATTTATGTTAAATCCTATTTGTTTTAATATTGAACCTTAAACGTAAATGCTAAAGCATAATTCTAAATATTTAAATATAAATGTTAAATACTCATATTAAATTTACTAGAAAATGCATACCATAATCCTAATCATATTTTTAATTTAATGGTGTAAACCCATACCATAAGATCTTTACCCTAGCCCTAATTCTAAATGCCAAACCATGATTATAAATGGTAGACCCTAATTTTTCAATAATTTCTCTAAACGAGCTAAAATCTAAATTTCCAAACACTAAATTATCCCAATCTTAACCGTTATCCTAATTATTCTAATATTAAACCTTATGGTATATTAAGCTTTATGGTATCCTAATCATAAGCTTTATGGTAATTAAATTAATTTATGGTATATTTTGTGCCCCAATCATAATGTTGATTACTCTGTACCCTAATTCAAAATGGATAATCCTAAATCATAACCCAAACAACAGTCTTATTTATGTTATTTATCCTAATTATTTTAATATTAAACCTTAATTGTAAATGCTTTAAAGCATAATCCTAAACATTTAAATATATAAATGTTAAACACTCATATCAAATTTCCTAGAAAATGCATACCATATAATCCTAATCATATTTCTAATTTAATGATATAAACCCATACCATAATCTTTACCCTTGCTCTAATTCTAAATGCCAAACCATGATTATAAATGGTAGACCCTATTTGCTCAATAATTATCATAAATACTAAAATCTAAATTACTAAACACTAAATTATACCAATAGATTAACCATAATTAAAATTTATAATATTTAAAGCTAGCATGTGATCCTAAAATTTGTAAACCCTAATTTTAATCCTAAATTTTAAACATTTATTCTAATTTTAATCCCAATTATAAATGTTAATTACTCTTATATTTTGTGCCACAATCATAATGGTAATCCTAAATCTTATATTTTGTGCCTCAATCATAATGCCAATTACTCTACCCTAATTGTAAATGGATAACCCTAAATCCTAACACAAACCACAATCTTATTTATACATGTTCAATCCAAATTGTTTTAATATTGAACCTTATTCGTACAAATTTACTAAGGCATAATCAAAAACATATTTATATAAGATATTTTTAGAATTCACATTTGAGTTAATTTATTAATATAGTTTTTTGGAGTATTATTTTTTGATTAGGCTTTAATTTGGTATAATGTTTAGTTAGCCTTAAACAAGTTTTCTTAAATGTTTAACTTTATTTATATAATTGATATGGTTTTAAAGATCTGTGCATTTATATAATTGATATTTTAAATTTATTTTATTCAATAGTAATTTTGTGAATTTTTATGTTGTTTAAACATATATGCAGATTATATTTGATGGACCCACCCCTACCCCCTCCCCCTCCCCCATCCCTGCCTCTACACCCTCCATCTCCACCTCCACCTCCACCTCTACCCCCACCTCCATGACCACCTAGTCCTCCTCCAACACCTACTATAGAGGATCTGAGGGAGAGCATGAGGCACAACCTTCACAACCTCATGTGTGATATTCATACCATTAAGCATGAGGCCCACCCACCCCCCACTTACTTTTCCTTGCAAATAGTATGCAAGGTGTTTGTTAACAATATCGAGCATTTGGATTGTGATATCAATAGCTTTAGATTATGGAGGCAAAACATGTGTGTCTCTTATTCTAATGTCCTATCCTATAGAGAGGTCCATAAGCTCAAAATAAATAAACAAAAATTTAAAAGATATTTTATAAACCCTAAGATGAGTCTCGAGATTAGTGAGAGGAAGCCTCACATTTTTATTAGATGGTGCACCCATCCATGTATATCAACACATTTTTGGAAGTGGTGGTTGATGGTATTTGACCATCCACCACATGCAAATCAAAAGATGCCCATGTACTTCCTTAGGAAACTATGGGTTGAACTTGAATTGGGTTTGAAACCCAATTATTTCGATATTAGATCATTTCAGGGGGTTGGTGGAGGGATGCCTTGGCATAGGCCTAGGGTAAAGTTGAGAGATAATACGAGGAACTGTATTCAGCCTTAACATCTTGTACCTCTCCTTGCACTTGTTATCCTAGTGCCACACCATCATCGAGAAGTGTGATATGCTCTTACTTCATTGAGTGCCCTTTTGAGTAATTTAGTAGAGTAGTGAATGTAGGCGAGAGATATTTGTCCACTTGGACACATTTTTACTAGTTATGGAGATTTATGTAGAGGCCCCTAGAGTGATGTTGATGTGGTACATGATGACCATTATGCTGAGGGTGTTGATTTTGATGATGACACATACGCTGCCCATGGTGATAGTAGTGATGATATTCATGTGTCATCATTTGTTGACCTTCTGCAGGGAGAGCCCAGAGATAGTTAGGAGTAGCAGGTAAAATTCTAATTAAAATTTAAATAAAGTACATAATTATTTACTTTCTTCATACATGTGTAATTGTATTAACCATATTAATGTATGTTGATTTTGAAATTATAGAGGATGGATGATAGTGTTCCTCCTAGGATGCAGTATTGTCTTTTCTTGAGACCTATAGATGTTGGCATCCCTCATATGGTATGCACTTTGAATTACACTATAAATAATGTACATTCAAACTTGAATTTAATAACATGTGCTCATATGTTCTTTTTATCTAATTTTGTAGGGATATTTGTTTGATATACAGTTTGATGTTTGTATAGGTCCTGATCCATTGATCACTAAGGCACAACCTCAAATACCTATGGTATGAACTTTTGACTGAAGAAAAATAATTTTTACTATTTTCATGTACACATTGTTATTAGCTTATAATATTCAACATTGATTCATGTATAATTTTATGTGTTTTGATTTTATGAACAGGAGATGGATCATACTTATCCATATAGGCCTCAATATAGTTTATTTTCAACTCCATCTTTTGACCATTTGAGACATGTCAATGATCATCATGGTAGCATATCTTTAGACACATCTATAACATTGGCTACTACTCTAGCATGATATATATGTTTTTATAGTTTATAAAATATTTAGTGTAAATTATGTACTTTTTAGTTTACATACTTTGCAATTCATGTATATATAATTTTGACTCGACGTTTATGTATCCATAATTTTAGGACTATGTAGCCATGTGTTGAGAGTATGGGACTAAGCCAAATGGAGGTACCTACATCATCTTTTGAGGTTAGTATTGTGATTTATGTACATACATGTAGTTCATTATGCTCTTTATCAAATTTTTAAAATGTATGTATTGTAAATTATAGGACCTCACCACTATCACATTTGATAGCTTTCACAGTGCACCTCCTCCCATTATAGAGGGACACCCATCTCATGTGGTATTATTTTTATTATGTAGTGAATATTTAATTTATTTTCAAGCTAGATTTTGAAACTCATTTAAATTGAGCATGTACATGATGGGACACCTCATGTTACATAGGATGATCCATCTGCGTCATAGGGTGTCCCACATGATGAGACACCTCATCTTACGTAGGATGATCCATCTAAGTCCTCTTCACATGGAGTAAAGAGGACTACAAATTAGATAGATTAGGTCTTTTTGGGATCTTTAGATTGTGTTTTTATGACACATATTGTTTATTTTGATACACTTTGTATTAGGATGGTTAACTATATTATATTTATTTTTTGACTTCATAGATCATGTTATGACATGTTAGACCATGTACTTTTTTTTTTACAGCTTCTTATCATGCAAGTGTATGCAGTATAGATTATTATGTTATCATGTTGTAAGTATGAATCATTTTCTTTATTGCAATATATTTTGTTCATATTATGACACATTTTGTGAGTATATGGTACATGAACAATAATTTTAATTATTTTAATTATTTATATAAGACCATTAATTTAAACATATTTGAATGTAACAATAATGGAAAAAAATAGGAGGTCATTACTTGAATTGACAATTAATTTATAATATCAAGTGCACACCTTTAACTTTCAAATAGGAGTAAACTCCTATTTTTAAATGTTTACAACATGTTTCAAAATATATGTAAGACAATGTGAATGACATAAATAGAAGTGAACTAAAAATATAAAATTGGTTCAACACATTTCTTCAAATGAGGTCCTACAAAATAAAATTGTAAAACAAAAACATGTGTTAATAAAAGCATAAATTAATATGAGCTTTTTGAATTATGTGACTATGTGTAACATGTATGTACTCATTATGTGTAATTGCACAAGATTTTGATGCTCAATCCACCTTAAACATTTAAATTTGGATAAATTGTAATTGAGACCTGAATAAGAGGTATATATAAGTTCTCTAATTTTTCATTGACAACATATACATACATTTAATTAGATTATATAATTACATATATAATATAGCATAATAAAGAAAAAAACTTACATGTGTTTGATTTAAATGTAGTCATCCTACTGTACCATCTACATCCTCTCTCTTTTGTAATGCATCTATGATTGTCTTGTGCTCATCCATTGAAATTGTCCATAATATCTTGTTGGCAGGTATCCCTTTGTATCTTTCTAATTTGATATTCATTGCCACAACCAAATGAGAGTAGTGTAAAATCTTCTTTTTGGATTGGTAGTCTTCAAATGTCAGTAAATCATTTCTTCTTGTTAGGTATGTATGTAGCTAAGTGCTAGCTACAATGATAGACCCAATTGGATACTCAAAACCATCATCATCTACTTGATGACATATCATTTTTTTTCTTAGGTTCCACACATATAGCTAGCCAATACTCAGTCTGTTCATCATTATCATTAGGTGTAGTAAAAACATAAACATAACCTACAAGATAAGATAAAGTACACAAAAAATTTAATCAAATGTGTACATATATAAATAATATATTAAAGACATGTACTTGAATTACATAAATAAATAATATAAATTGAAGCATGATCACAAAAAAATAAAATTTAATTGTGCTATGACCATAGTCTTCTGATGCAAAAGTAACATTCTAGCCTTCATTTATTGTATCATCTTGAAAATGTGTGTCAATAGGTGCTAATGATTTTTTTTGCCAATTTTCAACCCATTTTGTATTCTCACACTCTTGCCATTCACCTGCAAGACAAAACTGACAAAAACAAGTAAGTTCCCTAGTCCATATAGTCCAAGTTTAAGAATCTAAATTCTTAAATTAATGCCATTTAGCTGACCTGTTAATTGTATCACAATCATATCTTGAAAGGATACTCTCCTCTTCAACTAGGTAGAAGAAACATTAACTTGATTTTGTGTATAAATATTTGTTACACCATTCAACAATCTCATGTGCATTTTCTAATTTGGATTTTTCCTCAAATTGTAATTGCTCTCTAGTAATAGCTCTCTTCACGCATGCACCAACACCACCATGTTCTCCCTTAACATGTCTAGCCTCAAAAAAACTCCACACATGTTGGATATTAGTTTGTCTATATGTCCTACTCAACCAATAGAACATTCTATCATTCTTGAATTGTCCTATACAATTATTTGACCATATCCAATGTTGTGTCATTTGAATTTTTCTCTCTTTTAAATTATCATAAAAGACCTTACAACAATATTGGACAAACTCGAATGAATGAAGTTTATTATCACTCATATAGAAATGGTATTCTCTCAATCTTTTTTGATCCTCCTCTATACTGTGAGGTGCATGCCTATAAGCTATATGAAAATAAATTTTTAGTTGCACTAAATTGTAATATTGTGGTTTTACCTCATCTTGTGGTGCAATTGTGTAGTTTTCTACAAAGTCAGCAACTGAAAGTATAGTACCAATTGGAAATGTATTCTTATATATGTGAAATTCTCCATCAAGTCATCTAGCATATTGAGCATTTTTAACATATTTTGGCATGATCACACTCTTAAAATCATCTATAAATGTATGACAACTAACTTTGTTTGTAACTACATCACACCTTCTTCCAATCTTCCCATCCTTCAATAGATATTCAATAGTTTTGAATCATTTTACATCAACTAATTGTTGTCCAAAAGTAGTCATAGCATTTTCATGCAAATATTCATCTAACAAAGAAAGATTGTCACACATATCACATGTACTAGAAAGAAATTCATTGAAAAGAAAGTATTGATTATTAGGTGGCATACAAAACAAACCTGATATGAAATCCTTTATAGTTTGAGGTGGTATTTTTATACCACATTTTTGCAACATTTCTTTACTATGCATGGTACTATGTATATATTGAAATACATCATAATGGTAACAAAATTAAATATCTTACAACAACATGTGATTCTTTTCTTGTTAATCCTTACATACCATGGTTTACACTTTTCAAAAGATCTTTGACCAATGGTAATAGTTAACACCTTACCATCTATAAATTTTCTAAACAATTTAGTTTGAGTCACGCCCAAAAGGTGTTTAGGGTGTGGATCACATATTTTTTTATCCAACTTTCAATTTAAGAACATCTCTTGAATTAGGTGATACTCTTGTATTATCATGCCAAAAAAATTTAACCAAACTTTTGACTTCACTAGTAAGTTTCATATCACATCTCAGGAGTCTACCACTAGAAGTCCACAAAATATTTGCTCATTCACATTCAAAGTTAACCATTCTCTTTACAACTCTTTCTAAATTCTTATGAGTTACATTGAGATATCCACTTATGTTACTAATGAATCTTTTGTTAGCTGTTGATTTGTTAACTAAAGCTGTTGTTATTTCTTATCGTGCTACATTCTTATTTTTAGAGAAACTTCTCTTTCTAATTACATCAAAGGCACTAGCAACAGTGGATACAACTTATTTTAAAGACTCATTTTTATTCTTGTGTTTTGCATACAATCCTAACCTTTTCATTACTATTCACATTTTAGACATTTTAATTAGTTGCAACATCAATTGACATTGAAACTCAAATTTATTATTATAAAAAAAGTTTATATAATCTATTAGCATGTGTCCTTATTTGTCTCCATGAAACCAATCCCTTAAGATTATCTAGCACATCATTAAGAAAATGAAAATTATGTTCAGGCACTTTAGTATCATTCTGGCATGTTTGTTTAAGAATTGGTGTTTACATCTCTACATTTATACAATTGTTATTTTCAATTGATATTTCATTTTCACTGATATTTGGAATTTGAATCTCATTTTCATTTTTTCTTGGTATTTCTTTTGGGGCATACATTTCCATTGGAGTTTGTTGTGCATGATCATTTGGTAATCTATTGTCACAAAGAAAATATAAATCGTTTAAATCATAACCTACTTCTAAAAGATCGCCAACTTCATCATGAGAAAAAACTTGAGGGTTTGGAGACACACCTGTATTGAATATTTGATTATAATGCGCACCTAAATCTCCTCATATTAGGTTCTCTTCTTCAGCCTCTTCATCCATTGTGGTATCATTAATGTCTTTCTCCTTTGAAACATTGTTCAACTCTCTAATTCTTTGTCTTTTCTATTGTTGGCATTGTGCTTTATTCTCTTTATTGGTTGCAATCTCCTCATTTGTCAAAAATTTTATTTTCTTTTTTCTTGATTGTTTTGATCCCATGTTTGCACTAGTTCTGAATTCAAATCAACATCTTGCAAATTATAGAGGAAGACAAGAAAATAGAATAACTATGACATAAATTCATTTTTGTAGTTCAAAATTGTCATTCAATCATTGCAATCATTGAAAAATGGTTTGTGGGACATCTTTTGGGGCCTAGCAGGTACATTAGAATTAGGTACCCAATTATTTAAAAATCGGGTACCCGATTCTAGTGCCATGGGCGGGAATTTTCCATGAGTGTGAATTTTCCATGAGCACAAATTTGAATGGCATTTTTCCTTGGGGAAAGGCATGGCATAGGCTTGGTCCCACCAAGCCTATGCGTTAATGAACCAATTTTTGACTAAGGCATTTAATTGACAATTTCAATGATTGTCTTAATTTTTATATGGTTGTCCCCATTGAATGTTTTGACAAAAAAAAAACCCATTATAGGTCTTACTGTTCTGATTTCAAAAATATAAATTTTATAGTGTTATGAGTTCATTTGTTATTTTTCCATTATTTATTAATCAAAAGTATCTCATAAACATTAAATGGTGACATTCACTAAAACTTTAATAATGTTTTAAATTTTTCACATTTTATAAATTAATTTACAAGTCATCAATTCTCACACAATTTTTTTAAGTTAAAAAAATATTTTTAAAAAATTGATTAAATTATGGTGTCCATACATGAGAGGTTTTAGAAATTAGCTTAATTGTCAATTAAAAATTAATTTAAAAAATATTAATTCAAAAATTAAAAAAAAACTATTCTCATCAATCTTTGGTGTGTTAAATAACTTCGTTTAAAAGAATTCACAACAATTCATTTAGTTGTGTCAAATTATGGTGTTTGTACATGAGTGTGGTATGGTCCTAAAATAGACATTTTGAAAAAGTGGTTTTTAAATATCCATACCAAACAAATAATCTATCATATGGGTATACAAATAAATTACATATTCAAAAAGAAGATCCCACACACTACAATTTTTATTGTTAAATTTTTTTATGTTTAATCTCTAAATGGCTCAAATTTTGGCATCAATTGACAATATATTTCAAAAATAGGAAAAACACTTCCACTTTTTGGCCAAAAGTGAGACCCAACTTCTTGCACTAACCCTTCACTCCTTTTGCCATCTGACATACTCTACAACTCTATACAAACTTCTTTGCATCTTGTTGCAACTATGGCCAGTAATAATTCTTAGCAACCAAAGCTATAGTTTTATATCTACCAAAATTTGTAGCCAATCCTCCACTATGCTTCTCCTTGATGAGATTCTCTCTCATTGAACTTTTAGGAATGCACAACTAGCTTCCTTTAAATAACATACTATCCTGGATCATGAAATCCAACCACTCTATCATGTCAATTGTAACAAGTTATGTACAAGCCTTCCACACTTTATCAAAATTAGAACTATTTAGATACAAAGTATTGAGTTCCTTGAACCCAACCACTTCTATCTACAATTCTGTCAGCAAAAGTTGTCTTCTACTAAGAGCATCTACAACTTTGTTAGACTTCCCACTCATGTGTCTCAAAACAAATGTATAACTCTGCAAAAACTCAACCCACTTCAAATGTCTTTGGTTTGATTTTTCTTGACTATTCAAATATTGCAAAGCTTGATGATCAGTATCTAGAACAAACTCATTCAGAAGAAGATAGTGTCTCCACTTCTTCAATTCTTGAACTATAGCATAAAGTTCCTTATCATAAACATAATATTTTCTTTTTGCATCATTCAACTTCTCACTAAAATAAGCAACAAATCTAACTTCTTGGCTCATAATAGCTCCTATTCCAGTACCACTAGCATCATAGTCTACATGAAACACCTTGTTAAAATTAGGAGGTGTTAAAACAAGTTGCTTAGTAACTTTTTGTTTCAATAGATTAAAACTCATATTTTCTCCTATAGTCCACATAGATTCTTTCATATCCCCTCTTATTGTTTCAATCAAGAGTCCACAAATACTACTAAACCCTCTTATGAACTTTCTGTAAAAACTAGTCAATCCATAAAATGATCTTACCTCTGTTGCACTTCTTGGAGTAGGCCATTCAAGGATAGCCTTTACTTTCTCTAGGTCCATTTTTAAACCTTCTGTTGAGACTACAAATCCCAAGTACACCAACTCCTTCTTTACAAAACTACACTTGTTCAAGTTTATCAACAATTTTTTTCCCTCAACTTATCAAACACCTTGTGAATATGGATCAAATACTCCTCCAATGTCTTACTAAAGATCAAAATATCATCTAGGCAAACAATGAAAAATCTATCAATAAACTCCTTCAATACCTCATTCATGATCCACATGAAAGTGCTCAGTGCATTGGTTAGCCCAAAAGGCATAACTAACCACTCATGCAATCCTTCCCTTGTCTTAAAATCAATCTTCCACTTATCACCTTCTCTTATATGAATCTAATGGTACCCACTTTTTAGATCTATCTTTATAAAATGCTCATCTCCACTCAAACAGTCCATAATATCATCCATCCTTGGCAATAGAAATTTGTACTTGATTGTGATATTGTTGATAGCACAAGAATCTATGCATGTCCTCCATTCTCAAATCTTCTTTAGTGCTAATATAGATAGTACTATACATGGACTAAGACTCTCTCAAATCAACTCCTGCAACAACTCATGAACTTGTCTGTTCAACTTTTCACTTTCTACTAGTATAATTGTGTGCACTGTCTTGTTTAATAAATTGGCTTTGAGAACCAAATCCATATGTTGATTGATCTTCCTCATTGGGGGCAATCCATTAGGTATATTATCTAATACAATATAAAAAAACTCTCCCAACATATCTACAATTTATGCAGGCACTTCCTCTACTTCTTCTTTACTATCTTTTGAAATTATAGAAAAACACATATGCTCATGCTTCATACCTTTGAGAAACACTATTCCATCAACAAAACATATTATGGTAGTAGCACATATCTTTTCTTCTTTATCCTTCAATGGTTTCAACTTATGCTTCACTCCATCCTTGGTTAGAGTGTACATATTTGCTCACCCACCATGTATAACATGCCTATTAAACTACCACGACCTACCAACAACATATGGGATATGTCCATAGGTATGATGTCACATAGTACCTCATCATTGACCATGACTTCATGTCTATCTTGCACCCAAGCAATAAAATATGAACACAGGTATTTTTTCTTTTTAGCTTCATCTTTGTGACCATCATTTATAACACCAGATTATTAGTACTTCCACCATCAATGATCACAACACAACACTTATCTTCACAAATGCACCTTGTGCAAAACAAGCTCCTTTTTTTATCAAGTTCATTCTCACCCCTCAACAAGACTCTTCTATTAGCTAGGACCTCTCCTCTTTCAGCATCTTCATCAACATGTGCAACTCTGGCCTAGGGGTAAAAGCACAAGTCTATGTCACCGTTTATGATACCAAAACCTATTTTGGTCAAATCTCATTTCTCTAACAACTCTCTTTTTTTCAAAAACTAAAAACACCTTTTTATAGAACTCAGATTCAATATCATCATTATATAAATTTTTGAGTTTTTTGATTAGTTATAATATGTTATAATCTCAAAATAGTATGAGTTGATATTTCAACATTTCAGAAGATGCTCCCTCAAAAAAGAAAAAAATAGTAAATCATATCAAAAAAATTAAACAATTATATTTATCTCTAAAGGAGAGAATCCTCTTCATGAATATGTAAGCTTTTTTTCAAGAAGGTATAGATTTGATAGGGAAGTTTTGACGAGAGGAAAAAACTATTGCATTTTGATTAGGTCAAACTTGAGTACTTATAACAAAGAAAATATACATCAAAAATAATTATTTCTTTTTTTGTTCACTAGCTATACATGTCATCTATAAGATATTTTCAAATTAGAACAAAAAAAGATGATTTTAATATACTTGTTTGACAGGAACTACATCCTATATTTTTTATAATTAAAAAAATGACTTCAAAATAAAATAAAATAAATAAATTCTTACTTCAAAAAATTATAAAAACTATAGGCATAAAATTCATCCAATTCTACACATTTCATCAGTTTACATCATCTTCATATTTTAAACACAAATACCATTTTTTTTGTCATTAATGTTGAACTATCACATCCTGATATCTCGTTTCTTTATAAAAGGTGACACAGGTTTGTGCTTTTACCCCTAGCCTTTTGTTCTTCAATCCATCCTTCCTTGGTGCTAGGTACATTCAAATTCTCTATGCCCTTCTTCTCCATAGTGAAAATATTTCCCATGGAAGCCACATCTTCCAGATCCTTTTCCTCTGCCTCTTCTTCTATGATCTCTATAGTTTTGATCATGGAAATGGATGGAATTTTTTCCCCTCTAGTTTTGACTGCTACTTCTAGCCTCATCCTTGTTCTTTTGATCATCATTACATCCTCCATAAAATTGTCCACCAGATCTTCCATCAAGACCTCTTCCACTATTATTGTTATCAAACTTCTTGCTTAGTTTCTCCTTAACCATTAGGGAAAACTAGTATGCCTCGTCAATATTGGTCACTCAAACAAGACTCCTCCCATCTTGAATGCTTGGTCTTAACTCATTAAGATAATGGGAAACTTTCTCTTTATCAACTTCTGCATGGTTGGTTCTAATGATAACTAGGTAGAACTCTTTAATATACTCTTGAACAAATTTTTGTGCTTGCTTCAACCCTTGCATTTCTTTTAATAGATCAATCTCATAATCTATGGGAATGAACTGTCACTTCATTTTAGCTACCATCTGATTCCATGTAGTGATTTTGTCATTTCTTCTTTTATTTCGATTTAACTAGATCTCCTGCCACTAGATCTTTACATAACCCTTCAGTTTGGCATTTGAAAACTTGACCCTGTCTGGATCTTCAATATCTTCATATTCAAAGTACTCTTCCAATTCATTGATTGAATCAATCAATTCCTCTAGGTTGAGATTTCTCAAAAATGTGGGAACACCAAACTTATGCCTTTTTCCAATACTGGAAATGGCCCTAGAAAGCTTCATCTCCTCTCAGTTAAGAACTTCCTCTATGTTTGGTTTCACATTTCCTTCTTCTTCTCTTTCATCCTCACATTCATCATCTCCTATGGAAAGATTCATTCCTTTGTAAATATATTCTTCCATCTTTTCCATTTGCCTGTGTAGGGTTCTAAAATCCTTAGGTGTAACACCTTTGACTCTTTCACTATGCTCTCTTCGTGAAAGCATTTTTGCACTTCTATTGAAACCCTAGTGCAAATTGCCTCACAATTGGCAATTTGTCTACATGTTGAATCCCAAACCATAGTTTTAGTGAAAATTGTCTCACAATCGATGATTTGACCACACATTCAAGAACTCTAGCTCTGATACCACTTGAGGAAGGGTTCTCCCCTTAATACCATAAACCATAATAGAAAACAAAGAAACAACAACAAATGCGAGAACAAAATATGGACTTCTTATGTGTGCCACAAATGTAGAATTACAAAATTCACAAGTACAATATGCTAACCTACGTGGGCACCTTCATTGCATTAATTTGCAAGAAAACTCTGTGAAATATCATCCAAAGTTGTTTTAGAAAATGTTTGGACGTTTCTTAAATAGGCAATTTTATGTCATCCATGAAGGTTCTAGACATTGAAACATAATACCTAGGGCCAACAAACCCTAACAATACATATAGAGTTGTCCAAATACATTTTTTATAATTATTTTAGAAATTTTGGGTAGCCCAACTTTGGAAGGCCATAATCTCGAACCATTGCTCTGATCAGCTATTATAACCTCATCCAGGTACTCTGAGGCCTCCAACAGTGAGCCTAAAGATTTTTTTGCAAATTTTTCCATTGAAAATTTGCAATAACTTCTTTGATACTTAAATTGGAACAATGAGATTTTTATGGTAGGATTATAACTCTAAAATGAACCTTCATGTAGAAAATGAGAATACTCCGAGCTCGTATGACAAACATACTAAAAATAGCAAGCTCCCATAAATAGTAACCACCCTATCCCCTTACACCTAGGATGCTCCTACATCAGTCCATATGCATGTTGTACTTGAAAATAGTGAAATTACTCTATTGTATTGAAATATGAGAGCATAATTAGTAAAAGTGAATGAAATAACTTCTTATGAGACACATCCATCCTCTTCATATTTGATCTTGTCATTGAATACATAGAGTTGTTGAATTTTATTCAATAGTACACTATATGTAACAATAAAAAAATTCAATCTACACTAGGTGCCAGTAATAATTGTGAGAATAAGTACTTGTTAGCCTTTTATGAAAATCAATTTGACATTTCAAATTCAACAATTGTTCAAATATAAAATATATATATCGTTATAATACTTCTATATGATAATTAATAAATGTTAACTGCCAATATAAAAACAAAATACCATTACATCTTTAAGATGTCATGACTAAGGCACATGCGGAAACCCTTCAGATGAAGTCTACATTATCCCAATGTCAAAAATTAGAGAAACTTTTGATGGTCTTATGCATGTTTCTAGCGTACTTCACCTCATAACAAAGTCAATTTTGATTATTTCTGTTTTAAAAATTGGGAGGGTTCACAGCTGGACGTACCGTAAAACCAGTGCAGAAAATTGAAAAGACTCAACTTAAAAAGTGGCGGCAATGCAACATAAGGGAATTAGGAGAAGATGTTACCACGAACTTAGAATTTGACAGTCATCCCTGTCTGTCATATGTACTTATTGTTAAAAGTTAATATAATATATGTATAAATTAGTAATATTAACGAAAATTTCTTAATTTATATTCTTTATAAAATAATATAATTTGTTAGGAAAAATTATAAATTAACAATATATATCAACTTAAAGTTTCTAAGTTTATATTTTCTAGACCTGTATAACCTTATCAATGTAGGGAAAACTGAAGCATAATGGTTTTTAGTGCAAAATGGTAAAATCTATTTTTTTTATTGAAATAATGCAAATTACAAAGGTAAGAAGAGCACAGAGAACTGCTCGAAAGAATGAAGACAACATTACAGTAGAGAAACAAGAGGCAAAACAACCCACAGGGGTACATAGAGAAGAGAGCACAATTTCAAATACAATTTATCAGAATTCGGATAAGAGGCTGTAGACTATGAAGCACACCATTTTGCTGATTCTTGATTGGCTGAATTACTTGCGCTGGATACATTGACCTGATATGTTATCGTGGTACTCTTCCTGGAATCCACCTGCAATTGAGAGAAAATAGGAGCAAGACAACAAAATATGTCTGAATAAAATTTTAGAAAAGCAAATTCCTGATGATCATAGGAGTTATCAAAAGCTGCTTTACAACAGACTCTCCAGATGTGCAATAAGATGGTTTGTCGAACACTTTCAGCAATAGAAAATGGTAAAATCTTATATTTAAGATGATTTATAATCGGGAAATTGAGATAAATATTGCAAACGTTGTTGCCACTCTCACGGTAAAACTGGCAACGCAATTATTAGGAAAGAATTAAAGTAACAGTTATACACCATATGGCATCATAGATATTTTATGGCTGGTTAATTGACACCCTAAAGAAACAGACGTCACATGGCTTGATAATCTTGAAGTAGAAAATACGAGTTTTACTTACTATTCCCACTTCCTCACCAACAATACTCACCTATCATCTGGTATTGAGTTGCTGGCTGTTGCAGTAGATACATATATTATACTATGAAGATTGAAAACTAAACTTTGAAAAATGATGTTAAAGGAGAGAATCTAGTACTTGAACATCCTGACTACCACTTATCAAAATTTTACAAAAAATTTCAAATCGTTCTCACTTTTTACAGCAGCTTATTTGGCTAGTCATTTCCAAGTCCACGTTACCTGTTATGATGCCATATCAGCATTTTTTTGTCAAGTTGTTCAAAACAGCCCAAAAAAAAGTGAGACCAATATTCACAAGTATTGGTACAATGTTGTCAAAATAAAATAAAATTGGACATTAAATCAATAAATGTAAGTGTTAAGTAAACAACTCCTATCACAACTATTAGAACTAAGTACAGGATCCTCTCCTAACACTAAATTTTTAAAAAGTAGAATTGATAAAAATAATGTTAATAATAAGTTTGTACTAAATTTAATCTATCAATGTGACTAAACCAAAACCCTAATTGCAATAATAATAAATAGCTTTCATCATCCTCTGACAGCCCCGGGTCCCAAGTCCCATCTCTTGCAGTCCATTTATGTTCGCCTCTTTAAATTTCATGGGAGCTGTATTACGTGTGAATGTGACTTCAGAAAATACATCTCAAATTGAGAACAACGCTGAACCCAACAGAATTGACACAGACGTTATAAATGATGAGTACAACACAAAGAAATCGCAATTCAAACGTATTTCAAATAATTGCACATGTTATAAATGATGAATACGATTAGAGAAATTGGTATAAACGTCAGAAGGAAACTGATTTTGTTTTGGGAAAATATAATGTCAAATGTATTTTTACAGAATTCTGTTAAATGCATTAGTTTTTTTACAATCTTTCAATTGCTGTGGGTTATTTCTGACTTCTCATAATGTACAAGGCTTTGCATTAACATTTGAGATTATGTAGTAGCTGTAAAATGAAAAATCTTATAGCATTGGTTTGTCCCAGTGATTTCACTCTTTTAACATTTTTTTTAAATCTTAATGATAGATTATAAAATATAATTTGATAAAAAAATTTATATACAATTTATGTATCTTAATGATAGATTATAAAATATAATGTGATGCAAAACTTTATACACAATGAAAACAAATAATAATCTACATAATTATAAAAAATAAAATTATGCTAGTTTCCCCACCACACCAAATCTTTGAAAAAAAGTCCTTTCTCCCATAGTTACTGGAGATGTATCCGGTAATTGAAATAGGGAATAAAGAACTTCAATAAGGTTCCGTTTGGTTCCAGGAAGATGACAGGAATTGGCTTTTTCAAAACCGGGATTTGAAAATTTGTGAGTTTGTTTCAAAATTTGCAAAATGGAATTAGCATTCGGGACTTCCAATTTTGCCTCAAAACCAGGTTTTCCAACTTCCTAAAAAAGGTAAGAATTGAAAATCAAAACCTGCTTTTGTTTTTTAAGGAGTGTAAAAACAATAGATTGGACTACTTTTTGAAATTTGCCTTCAGCTTCAAGCTTATGCATAAAAATGTGTCTTCACACGCATCTTCTGAGTGAAACAAACGGTTTCAGTAAAATCTCAAAAATCAGAATGAAGATATACAAAACCTTGATTTGGCTAAACCAAGGTTTGCAGAAAGTCGGGCTTTTTAAATTCCACAAACCAAACGGACCCAAGGTATAGCATAGAACAAATATGGATTGTAACTCGAATTTACAAAATGGAAAGTGGAGACTCTTGCCCCTATATGTTCAGTTGCATCAGTTATGATGTGGCTTCCATGTGAAGTAGAGGATCGGTGTTATTATCCGATTTTGTAAAAGGATTATTACAACAAATCTCTTTTTCGAAACATTGTGAAAGAAAGGTAGACTATAGGATTAATAGCTGGGTTAAAAAAGAGTAAAGAGGGAAGCCAACCTTCCCCAGGATATGTTGTTGTTCATCATAGATTTTAATAAAGCTTTTCATACTATACCACAAAAACATTACTTTTGAAGAGATTGGACAAATAAGATTTTTTTAATTTGTTCATGGAGTTGTAGCATTACTTTTGAAGAGATTGGACAAATAAGATATTTTATTTGTTCATGGAGTTGGAGCACATTTAATCAATGAAAAAGTTGGGACTAAAATTAGAACAAGAGAAGGAATGTATGAGTGTTTGATAGAAAATTAGATGTTTCTCCCTCCTCTAGTTGGTAGGTAATATGGAGAGTCTATATTTATATGTACGTATATTATACTAGAGTTAAAAATAGTTTGAGTTAAATAGTTTATGAGTTAAGAGAAAATTGCAACCACTCAGACACTCTTTTTGGGAGTTATATATGAAAGAAAATACTACCAAGTTTAATATCATTATTGTTCACTCAAAGACAAATAAGATAGATCTCTTTTTAAAGATAGTCTTCTGAAAATTTTGGAATAATACATATACTATGATTGAATTTCTGATGTTGTAACACAAAGAATGTCCTAACCATATTGCATGGAATTTTGTTGTGTGAGTGAACAAGAGAATAGCATTTCATGTTTATAATGGGTTGGAGTCATTTTAGGTTAATTAAAACTCGTTTGTACATGTTTTGTCTTAATAAGGCTATGTTAGCCAGAATGTCAACAAAAGTTGATGTCTTAAGGTTGATAAAGGATTTGTGATGGAAAAATAATATCATGGTATGATTTGGAACCCTTTGGTCATGTTGTTTTTGAGTCATAATATGGGTATGAGTGAAAATGTACAAATGTTGCAATTTTGCAAAAAAAAGATTGCAAAGTTACACAATGCAACTTTTTGCACTTTTGGTGAATATGGATGCTCACTTGAGTTTGATCAAGGAGATATGTTTAGAGAAGTCCAAAGGACATTCGCGATGCTTGTATATGGTGTGTGGAAGTTATTTGATGGTCAATGAAGTTTTGGGGATTAAGTTTTGAGTGGCATTTTTGTACTCGCAAATTGTAAGAGTTCATTTTACCTTCCACATTAATCACATTTTCTTAGTAGTTAAAGGAAATCATGTAAGGATGTTTTGTATTGAATTTTGAATTGTTTGGGAGCAGGAATCAATAACTCTCATTGAGTTTGATAATTTCTATATAGAATTATTGCTCACTATTACAAGTAAGATTATAACTAGGGTTTCAGTAGAAAATGAACTATCCCTCATGAATCTATTGTTGAAAAATGGTGATCTTTTGCAAAACTAGAGGTAGTACCGTGTATCATAGGTTTTTCCATGCAAAAGTACTGCCACTCATCATATACATGCACGATTTAGCATATTAGGTTTTGCATTATCATGTGTTGGTGTATCAATATGTAGCAATAGGGAGTTAATAGGGTTTGGAATAGTGTAATAGGTCTATTGGAGTATATTTGAGATGGACACATAAATATGACATTTTTCTAAGTGGGTATATCCCTAAACCTGGAATTTGTGTATACCCTAATTTTTAGGCCTTAAACCCTTAATCTTGGGGTTTTGTGGTTTACTAACTTAGTTGTGACTTGGAAATCTAAAACCTTGGAATCTTGTAGGATTCCAAAAAGGGTGTTAGAATATCAACATTGCTTTTGGGTTCTTTAGAGAAGTTTCGAGTTATTTGCTAAAAATTTGATATGGAGACCTAATTGAACTAGGTTTTTTTTAGGCCTTTTTTATTAGTTTCTTTTTGTGGGTGTTTGAAGTGGAGCTTGTAACCTTAAGGATGATAAGTAGGAGATAACTTACATAGAAAGCTAAATTGATAATACAAAATTATATCCTAATAATTGTATCACACCTTTAGGATGGTTGAATCTTGGTTGTTTTAGTGTCTTAAAGCCTTTGAAATTCTTATGGGTTGTAAGGTTGGGGTGTTCGATAGAGTTGTGAGTACCATTACCCTTCTACTTGATTGTCTAACCCATTGGCGACTTCTCTATTTTCCTTTTTTTTGTCTTAACTTGACCAATTGTGATCTTAGCTTTCCTAAAACCAATTCTACTTGCACCATATTGGTATTAGATTCATACCATGTGAGTTTTCTTTCAATTTAGAAGATGGACATTGAATATGCCACTTAAAGGAGTTAAGCACCTTAAAATGGTGATTAAAAAAATAGAGAAGAGGATAAATTAGCAATGGCAAAAGACAATGAAGAAGATGATGGAGAAGTTGAAAGCCATCGAGAACAATTATATTAGTGAGGAAGTGGAAGAGTGTGGAGAGAAGGAAGAAGGTGGGGAAGAGACCCAAGAATTAGAATATTAATGTTTAATAGAGTTGTAGATGAGGCTAGGCAAGAACAAAAAGCCTTCCTAGATGTCATTAAAGAATCTAAGAAAGTGGAATTGAAGGCTAGGGTGCTTTATTTAAGTTGAGAAATGGATAACTAGGAGCTAAAAAATTGGATAGCTTCCTTAGATAGCTATTCTGATATGAATTATGTTGAAGAAAAGAAAAAAATTGAAGTATGCAAGGACCAAGCAGAAAGGCTCTGCACTTATTTGGTGGAATTACACACAAAATGAGATATAAAGAAATGGTAAGAATCTAATTTAAAAATGGAATATAATGGTTTCTTTTATGAAAAATAAATTCATGCTTGCTAACTATGAGGTGAAGATGATAAGGAAATTTCATAATATCAGGAGAAGGACTTAGATGTTGCCACGTATAGTGAGGAGTCTCATAAACTTAGTATGATGAAAAATCAAAATGAAGATCAAAATGAACTTTTGGACAACTATGTAAATGGCTTACAATCTAGAATCCAAGATGAAATCCATTTTCTCATACCAAAAATAGTTGATGAATGCTTCCAACTAGCAATTATGGAACTAGAAATTAGTGACGAGGAAAAACTTAAGAGGAAATGTGATCAATGTAATAGGGGTGGAGGAGGTAGGAACAATAGTAGAGGTATAGGCAACTGTGGAAGGGGTTAGAGAAATAGGATTGAAGAGAATCAAATAAATGAATTCAGATGTGAGAATAGTCACAAAGGTGGAAAAAGATTTAGAGGTCAAAGAAGGCCACATAATAGAGGTAGAGGATGTGGTGGAGGACCATGCAAAGGGAATGGAGTCTTCTCTCACAAGTTTTACACATGTAGTCAGACTAGGAATACAATTAATCAATGTCCAAATAAACCTTCCAGTTCATCAGTAGGTAGAGATAGGAGGGAATTAACTCATAATGGATGAAGAATGTTGTAGCATCAGTGTTAATTCATCTTTTAAGAGTAAAACACCTATCTTGGATGGACTCAATATGATAATAAAGAGGAATATCCTAAAAGTTCTATTGAAACATGAATCTCCACAAATGAAGTTATTATTTTGGACACAGAGTAAGGCTTATGAGAAGCTGTGTAAAATAATTATTTACTCTAGTTCAACAAACATTTTTGTATCAACAAAGATGGTGAAGAACTGAAAATATAAGAGGTTACCTCATACACTACATCACAATATATCTTGCTAAAAATAAAAATCAAAGTTTTACTATGGAAAAGCAAGCATGAGTTGAGTTTCATAATGGAGAGTATAATGATATGATTCTTTGTGAGATTCTCCCTATGGATGAATGCTATTTAATACTAAAAAAACCTATGGTAATTTGAAGTCAAACCTTAACATGATGTTAAACAAAATACCTACCTTATCACTAAGATTGGGAAAAAGTTCAAGATGGATTGTTTACATAAATAATATGAAAAGGATAAAGGTGAGTCATATGTGATGTTAATCGGAGGAAAGAAGTTAGCAAGTCTATCCAAGGAAGAGGATTTTTAGGGCATGTTATATTGGTTAATCCCAAGGATGTCAAGAAGAAAGAAGAGTCATTACCCAAGGAGGGGGATATTTTATTAAACTAATTTCTAAACATTGTACACAACAAACTAAGTCTTTTCCATCAATGAGGAGTATAAGCCATCAAAATAACTTAGTTCTAGGAGCTAAACTCCTTAATAGAACTTCCTACAAGCTTAAACCTCAAAAACTATAGAGATAAGAAAACAAGTGTAGGAGGTTTCTAACAAGTGACTGGTAATGAAAGGATTGATCCCATATGTAGAGCAATTCTCATACCTAAAATATTGGAAAATGGAGGTTTTGTATGGACTCTAGAACCATAGATAAGATCACTATAGGATATATATTTCCAATCCCAAAGATGGAGGACCTATTAGACTTGCTAGAGTAAAGAATTAATTTCATTTCATTTAATTAATTTACTTTTACTCCCTTCTTAAGATATCCCTTTATGCACATGAATTCCCATTTTAAAAATAAATATTAATTATTAAATTTCATTTACCTCTTAGGGTTTCCGTTTTAGGTTTTATGATCTCCTTCTTTAAGGATTGATCAATTATAAATTTTAATTCATTCTTTCAATCTGATAATATATTCTTCCATATTTTAAGAGCCAAACCCTTACATTTGTTTTATCTTTTCTTCTCTATGATAGGTTCTTGCATACATGTATTCTTCATGTTTTGTGGATTTGTATTGCACAAAACCTACATGGTATTAGACTCAAATTTGTTGTAGCTTATTCTTATTTTGGAGTAAAAGTAAAATGAGAAAATCTGGCTATTTTTTAGATTTTTTTTGTAAAAATAGAGGGTCTCTAAATTTTGGAGCATTTTGGGGCCAAACAAACCTCACAGTTGGATTTAGAGGATGCCAAACCCTTATTTTCATATAAAATACTTCTATTTTGGCCAACTTTTCATTTAGAGGGAAAAAAAAAATTTCCTAGCAGGGCCACATGATTGTTAGCATGCCAAATGAGATAGAAGAGTGCAAAAAATTGCAAAAATAATAAAATAAAAAAGAAAAGTGGTTTATCCAATGGTCACCACCAGTACTATCCACACCACCACTACAATGCTCCACCATTTCCATTTGCATTCCTCCACTCTACCTAACTCCACTCAACTTCACAGGTGCTCATGGACCTCTACCATGGAACCCTGCCTAGCCTATGGTTACATGAGGGTTTGGTGCTTTTTTTTAGCCCCTTTCTAATTTTTTTGGGCTTTGCAAATTTTTTTTTGCTTTCTAGAGGCCCTTTCAATTTTTGGTACTAACTGGAGCACACAGTATCATCTTTTGGAAAAGAAAATATCATCATAAAGACAATTCTGAGATGGAGAAGGTATTTTATTGATTTTTTTCCATTTTGGTACCTATTTTTTCAGTCAAAGTCCAATGATTTTTAGGGGCATAACTTGCTCATTTTAGCTCTCCTTTTGGATCTAAAAGAAGCATAGAAAAGATCTTCTTGACAACTATATAGATTATCTATTATTTTCATCAATATTTTTCAAAGGTACATGTGATTCTCAAACTGAATCTTTTTTCTCTTTGCTTGTATACACATTCTTTCTACAATCTAGGGTTTAGTTTTTTGCATTAAGGGGGGTATTTTATATTATGATTTCTCTCATTTACATCAATAAACCAAAGCTATTATAAAAAATAACCTATAAAACAATGGTCGATACCTCTTCTTGTCAGAACTTCTGACCTCTCATAACTATCACACGTGGAAGTTTTTGATGACATAGATTCTCTAGTCAAAAGAGTTTTGGTCTTGTTTAGATGTAGTGTAGCTAGTTTTACATTACAAGCATTTGATAGTCTACAGTTTCATCTCGATGGGTGCAATGTCCCTCTAGTTGTGTGGACCAAGCTTGATGGCTTGTTTGGTATAGTGAATGAGTTTAGGGCATATTATATTGAGGTAAAGCTTGCCTCTCTTGTATGGGATTCATTTTCTTTCATTGAGGACTTCTTGATAAATTTCAAATAATAGAGATCTTGATTGTTGGGTTTTGGGAAAACGGTAAAAGCACAAACCTGTGTCACCTTTTTATAAAGAAAAGTGATATCAAAATGTGACAGTTCAACATTAATGACAAAAAAAATGGTATTTGCGTTTAAAATATGAAGATGATGTAAACTGATGAAATGTGTAGAATTGTATGAATTTTATGCCTATAATTTTTATTATTTTTTTGACTAAGAATTTATTCATTTTATTTTATTTTGAGGTCCCTTTTTTAACTATAAAAAATATAGGATGTAGTTCCCGTCAAACAAGTATGTGCAAATCATCTTTTTTTGTTATGATTTGAAAATATTTTATAGATGACATGTATAGCTAGTGCACAAAAAAGGAAATAATTATTTTTGATGTATATTTTCTTTGTTATAAGTACTCAAGTTCGACCTTGTCAGAATCCAACAGTTTTTTCCTCCCGTCAAAACTTCCCTATCAAATCTATACCTTCTTGAAAAAAAATTATATATTCATGAAGAGGATTCTCTCCTCTAGTGATAAATATATTTTTTTAATTTTTTTGATATGATTTACTATTTTTTTTCATTTTTTGAGAGAGCATCTTCTGAAATGTTGAAATATTGACTTATAATATTTTTAGATTATAGCATATTATAACTAATCAAAACACTCAAAAATTTATATAATGATGATATTGAATCTGAAATCTATAAAAGGGTATTTTTAGTTTTTTTTTTAAATTGAGTTTTGATAGAGAAATGAGATTTGACCAAAACAGGTTTTTGTATCACAAACGGTGACATAGATCTATGCTTTTAGCCAAAACCAAGGCTAACACTAAGTGCATTTACCTAATTCTTTCTAAGCTTCATGGAAACTTTCAAATTTTTTTTTCTACCTTCCACTCCACCATGGATTCTTTGGGTACTAGATTTAACATGCCATCCTTTGATTTTTTTGTGATCATTTGACTTGAGTGAAAGCTAAGCTCCCTCAAGTGGATTCTCACACAAGCTCATAGACTTATGCATTGGTAGCTCAGACATCTTCTAGAAAGAAGGAGAAGAAACAAAAGTCACATCCTATAGAGTCTTAGATTGATTATATCCCTCACATATCATTGGCCCCACCTCCTCCTAATGGCGATAAATCAAAGCTAGAGAGACCGCAATGTGCTTATTGTAATAAGCCCAATCATGATGAGTCACATTGCTATGAGAAGAGTTTAGAAAGCTATGTCAAAAAGGTTGTAGATTTGACAGCTCTTCTTCAAAAGAGAAACATTGATATTCCTTCTACTTCTCATAAATCTGTTTCATCAGCATCATTTTAGTCAGATGCTAAACACATAGGAAAGGGTCATACACTATGTGCAACTACTACTCCACATTCTTCTAGATGGTTATTAGATTTAGGTGCTTCATACCATATGGCATCTTCTTAGGATTTGTTCTCTTCTTTTGAGGATTATCCTATGACCCAGATTTTGAATGGGAACAACACTACTATGACTGTATGTGGGAAATATTATATTGACATTGATGATGGTATATTTTATGATGTAATATGTGTTCCATATTTTTCCTCTAACCTTCTCTCTATTTATTAGATTGCACAAAGTGGGATAGGGAAGACAGTTGAGTTTGCACAAGATTGAATGCACATCAGAGATAGTGAGGTAGGAAATATTGTTTCTATAGGGACTTTTGATTATTTCTCCCACCTACAATACTTCTCTCATTTTGGTCCATCATCTCCACTATCTAAGACTCACTCTCCTTCTTCATGAGAGACTATTGAGGTGAAGTTGGGTCGCTTGAACTTATGTGTTGTTCTTGAGACTAGTGTTGTGACTTGTACACCTCCACCTCTTGTTTAGGTTCCATCTATTGCACATTATTACTCTTTAACATTGCCTAACATTACAACTCTATTCATTGAGCCACCTAGTGTAGTTGTTGAGGATATATCAGAGGACATACATCTCCTCTCAGTTGATAGACTCATCACACCTATTATCCCACCTCCATTGGAGATTCCATTTTAGGATTTTCATTCATTCTCCTTTCAGCATTAGCTAGGATTTCCAGCTTCACCTTACATTCAGGGGTTTCATCCTCCTTGTCTAGTTTCTTTATTTCTTTTAGATCGGATCCACATTGGTTTGTTCATTGACACATGAGTTCTACCATTTTGGGGGGCCTATAGAGTCTCAATCCTCTATCATGGGGGGTTTTATTGTACTTCTGGTTTTGAGAGAGTCTCAAGTGAGATATATCATTTGTACTTTTTTTTCTATCTCTTTTTGGGGTATGATTTTTTCCCACTGGGTTTTCTCTATTTCCCTGTTTCATAGAGATTTTGTTGTGTTTGGGTACCTCATTAGGCCTTGTTGTCAGGACCCAAGTTTTCTTTCAACATTATAGTTTCCTTGCTTTTTCATGCATTGTTTGTAGCTGCATTGTTGCTCATTTTAAGGGGCAGTGTTAGAGTAAGGATTTATTTTATTTTATTAAATTACCTCTACTCCCTTCTTAAGATTTCCCTCGATGGACATGCATTCCCATTTAATAATTAATTATTAATTATTAAATTGCATTTACCTCTTAGGGTTTCCCTTTTAGGTTTTATGATCTTGTCTTATAAGGATTGATCAATTGCAAATTTTAATTCATTCTTTCAGTCTAAATATGATGTAGGGAAGGGAAAGAAGAACTAGGGCCAAAGGAACACCCAGCGATCCAAACCACCCTGCAAGAGTTAACATAGCAAAAACACAACATAAGAACAACACCAAGGAGGAAGAGAATAGAAATGGTTATTAATTCATTAGATAATTTGCATACATGCCCAACTATAAGGCCTTCTTGGTTATGACCAAATTTACAATATACAACTTCTAGATTCACGATCCAACTTCAAGTTTGCACTTTTAGACTCATAACCTTATTCTATTCTCCACTATGTTCTACCTACCTCCCTAAACTCACTCCTCTACCCCCTTAAATACTTTCCAAAATGGCTTCCAGAAGATTTTAGAACATAGAAAAGCCACAAGTTAGCTCACATTAGATATTAACTACCTATACCAACAATAATTACAAGCAAGGTCAACCCATACAGGGGCTAGACACAGATGACTTGACAAATGAAATCTTTTCAAAATTGGCACTTGGCACCCACACGTACTCAACATCCAAAGGAATCACTCAGTAGCTACTACAAACTCAACATCCTCCAACGCTCAACAATTATGGAGGACTTGGCAACCAAAGGAATTGCTTGGTAACCAAAGGATCACTTGGAAACCAAAGGAATCACTCGGCAATAACTAAGAACTCAAAAACAACTAAAATCTAGCCCTCGTCAATAACTAGAACTTGGTAGCAACTGGTAGAATGAACAAAAGTACAGCATTACAAGGCAACTAGGATGCTCCTGCATCAGACAACCAAGGTAGGAAGAAATTATTCTCCTAAATCATGCAAATGTCACAACTTGAGCTAAATCTAACTTAGATTGAGATATCCATGTAGCATCTTCAACTAGTTTATTTTTCCACTTCACCAAATATTCAAAGTAATATTTCCCTCTTGTGCTTTTACCTACTCTCCGATCCAATATTTGTTCAACTTATTCAATCTATTTCTTACGATAATCTTTTGACACAACAACTTCCTCGTCTAACTCATGATACTTATACAAATTAGCAACATTGAATATAGGAGATATATCCATGTCATCAGGTAACTCAACTTCATAAGCATATCCACTATCAAACTTCCTCAAGATCTTACATGGTCAAAGCTTCTTCATCTTCAACTTACTCTATGTTCCAACTAGAAATCTTCCTTTCTTCAATTGAACTATGACCTCATCACCAACTTCAAAATCATAATGTATTCTAGACCTATCATCATTCTCCTTATGCTTATGATTACTTTGTTCCAACCTCAACTTCACTTCCTTATACAAAGATCCCATACAATCATAAAATTCTTCCTCTACAACACTTCTCTTCTCTTCACTAGCAACATCTCTCAAATTTGATACTCCTCCTGACTACATTCTAGTAACAATCTCAAAAGGTGTCTTCCCTGTACTCCTATTCACAAAATTATTATATGCAAACTCAGCTTCTGCTAGCACTATTTCCCAATTACTTGGCTTATCTCCAACTAAACATCTCAGCAAATTACCCAAGCTTCTATACACAACGTTTGTCTATCCATTTGTCTGTGGATGGAATGTAGAACTAAACTTCAAATTAGTACCCATCTTCTTCCACAAAGTTTTCCAAAAATAACCAACAAACATACTGTCTCTATCAAAAATAATACTTCTTGATATTCCATGCAATCTCACAATCTCTTTAAAGAAAATTTCAGCAACATGCTCAACATCTGATGTTCTGATGTCTTCTTACATGGTATGAAATGAGCCATCTTAGAAAATCTATCAACAATAAAAAAATATGGAATCATACACCTTCACTATCTTAAGTAATCCAAGAACAAAATCCATACTGATGTCGTTCCAAGGTTTCTATTGTCACTTAGGTTTTCACTCTTGTCCAAAGGCTATGCATGAGGACAACCTAGTGAAACATGGAAACAACCTCCAAGCTGTGGGACATGAACTATGAGGTTGAGTCTTTGGAGATGGTCGACTTCTTCTTACTATCAGGATGCACCTAACTACTCTTGGAGAGGAAAAGGAAGAAGGAGAGCACGAAATCAAATCTACCTAATCTAATCTAAAGAGGTGATGCACCAAAATAGAGTGTTCGGACCAAACTCTGCCCATACATGCACTATTGAACCAGAATGAAACTAAGGATATACACATTCAGACTCACTTTAATCCAATAATCACATGCAAATTAGAAGACCAAGATGAATGACACAAGGAAAGGAAGGTTCACTTATATTATCATTCATAGGCCAAGGGGATACAGTCATGCAGATCATAGATCTCTACAAAACACCCGTAAGAGGCAAAGAGTTCTTGCACTTTCATACCAATGGATGAAAGAGATAAGACAGAAAATCATGTAGTTTAGAGGCACAGGGGAATTTTCATGTTTGCAGAGCAGTAACAGAGAAAATAGAGAAACGTCGACCCCTTAAAAAATTCACAAAAATTGCCTTTATAGCTCAGGCATAACTGGGATGTCCTCTCTCTGCAATTACTCGATAACTACTGCATTAAGTCCTATAGAGAACAATCATGGAGAAAATCTGATCTGGATATGGATCCAAATGCAATGATATCTGATCTCTTGTGTCAAATAATGCCTTGAGAGGACATAAACGATGCCATTAATTGTCCTGATCAGGTAGATGGATCAACTAGGGGTAGTGGAGTGCTTTTTTGCATTCAACATTCATTCTAGAGTGGGTGGCATTGATCATGAAGATCAAATCGCATAAAAATTCCTAACTCTCTTCATTCCTGAGCACCTGAATCAGTAGGGTCAACAAGTTAACTAACTCTGCATCCAAAACGGGCTGTGTGGACCAATAACCTCTTTCCTTTCTGCCACCTCGCAAGGTCTTCTTGAGTTGACCACCCCTTTCATTACTAACCATGCCATCTTCTCAAACTCCAACTGTGATGGTCACATTAACTGCCAGCACATCTAACTGTTACTGCCTCCACCGGACCCATTGGGACACGTGTCACTTAGGCACTATGTCACTAGGCATATCCTCTAGGCACTTTCTCATAGTGAGATAGCACCCACCATGGATTTGAACTGATCTGACGATTATGAAGACTCACCATAATACTGTGCTATCTTCTTAAAACCTCTAGGCCCACGAAACACTTGGCACATCTGGCATCCGACTCGGCCCAAACTGGTACCATCCCTGTAGTTTCATAACATTCGACCCCACCCTACTATATGTAGTTGAGGTGTTATGTCGCTATGGGTAATATTCTCGTAGCTTTCCATAGCGAGATAGCACCCACCGTTGATCTCCATGAGATCAACGATCATGGAAGATCCTCATAATACTACGCTCGCCTCCATAAAGCTTCTAGTCCATGAATCCACTTGGAGACCACTTGGAACAACCTGGCATCCTCATCTTGGTGAGATCTAGTCCCACTGATCCACTTGACACAATGGTGCTATGTCACTAACGATAACGTCCTCGCAGCTTCTCGTAGCAAGATAGCACCTACCATCGATTTCCTTTAGATCTATAGTGATCAACAAATTTGTACAACTATGCATCGAGTTGGTTGAGTGGACCAATAAAAAACCACCATTGTACTGTGACCCACCTGACAACTGCCACCAAGGACAAGCCGTACTATCACCTGGAGAAGGGCAGTCCCATTACATCATCTGTGCCATGCGTCGTTGAGGTGCTATGTCGTTATGGATAACGTCCTCACAGCTTTCCATAGCAAGATAGCGTGCACCCTTGATTTCCTTAGATCTGACAGTGAGTAAGATGGATCCGATCTAACAATGTACCAACCAATGAGAATTGGCCACGTGCCAAACTGTCTAAGAAGTCCTCGCAGGGCCCACATTCTACACAGTCATACCTTAGCCAATGACAAAATTGACCACTACCAATGTGTTTGACAAAATTTATCATCGATATCTGACAGGGCGTACTTGGGACCCACCTTCCTTTTGATGTTTCCGTAGTATCACTTTCCATCTGGGCACTATGTCGCTAACGACAAGGAACACTAATTTTTCGATAGCGCCATAGCATCTATCGTGGATGGAGCAAAACTCGGCATCGGAGAAACAAAAAGGTAAAAGGGAGGACCCACCTACCATGTGGGGAGAAGGCACTATGTCGCTATGGAAAAACAACATGCAACTTTCAATAGCGACATAGTGACAACCGTTACGATCTTGATCCGACAATGGGGACTTGCGGGCCCACAGAAACCCTAAAATGCACAGGGAAAGGAATATCATAAGGTTCGATCATTTAATTTTTTTGATATTCTTGGGATGTTTTAAAAATGACATTAAATCGAGAAGTGACCGTTGGGCAGGCAGTATTTAAAATTAAAATATTTGGCGAGGGGGCACAATATGTAACATTTCTGGCGACTCACAGGGGATGCTAGCCTGCTATACATAAGACTAGTGGCTTGAAGCATCCATTGGGCTATAGAGTCAAAAATATGTGGATTCTGCGTACACTGTGAAACCCTAACCCTACCTCTAAGAGGGAAACCTTGAAACCTTTGTCTCTACAACTGGAACCAGAGACCAAAACCTCTTGCAACCTTCAAAATTTCAAAACTTGCTATCTCATGGAGACAATCCTTTGCTCGTGCACTTCTTGGAAAAGCAGGGAACAAACTGGAAACAAAACTAAGCTAACTATGTACATGGAATCTCAAACCCTTAGAAACATGGCTTGAGATAGATCCCATTAACTGGGATGGGCAAAATTTCACCACCAGGCTTGCTTAACTGGAAAGCATTGGCCTGCTTGTAACTGATAATCAGATAGGGACCACTCCACAATGCATCAAACTTTGAGTGTCTTCCTAGTTTTGCCCTATCTGTATCCCATTTTAGAACCAAATCTCCCTCCCTGAAGATTATGACCTTGGCCTTCATGTCAAAACTCTTTTTTACTTGCTGCTGGTGTGTCTCTAGGGTCTGCATAGCTTTACTTCTCTTCTCTTCCAGCTCCATTAGCTCTGCCATTCTTACTATCATGGCATCATCTTCAATCAACTCTAGCTGATGAGCTAGCTCTAGGGATGGGAACTCCAATGAAATTGGAAGCCTTGCTTCTTTGCCATAGACTAACACAAATGGTGAATTCCCTATTGACCTTTTAGGCATTATTCTATTAGCCCACAGTGCAGTCTTTAGTTTTTTATGCCAACACCTCTGGTTATCTTCTATTTTCCTTTTCATGATCTTAATCAAGTTCTTGTTGGAGGACTCAGCCAAACCATTACCCTGAGGATAGTAGTTTGATGATGTGCTCAAATAGATATTATGATCCACTACCCATGCACAAATCTGAGGTCCAACAAAAGACTTTGCATTATCTGAAATAATGGTTGAAGGGGCACCAAACTTGGTCACAGTTCCATCAAGGAACTCAACAACTAAAGACTTAGTGGCATCCCTCAATGCAACTGCCTCTGTCCATCTGGTGAAGTAATATGTAGCAGCTAAAATCCATTTGTGACCTGAATTAGAAGGAGGATTGATAGGGCCTATGAAATCCAATCCCCATTGAGCAAAAGGCTGGTCCACCTGAATAGGATGAAGGGAAAGGGCTGCAAGTCTTTTTTTGCCAGAGAAAAAGGCACATTTTTCACACTTCCTCACATACTTATGAAAATCATGAAACAGAGATGGCCAATAATAACCAACCCTCATGATCTTCATTGTAGTTGTCCCTGCTAAGAAGTGGTCACCATCAGGACCATCATGAAGTTCTTTGATCATTCTTTCAGCCTGGTCTATATCAAGACATCTTAATAGGGCTCCATTAAAATCTTTTCTAAAGAGGACACCGTCAATTATGACATAAGGAATTGACTGTAATCTATACTGTCTCTTTTTAGTTCTATCTAATCCTTGAGGGTATCCATCACCTAATAACAAATTCATCATATCATCCATCCAGCTCCTTGGTTTGCTATTTCTTACCTCTTGTTGCTCTGTCAGTATCATAGCAACTTCCTCATTAGGTTCTTGAGGTGATAACATCTATTTACACAACCCCCTCCCTCTTACCAACTTGGTAATCTGAATGTCAATATCATATTCCATCACTTTAGTAATCCATCCAACTCTTTTCTCACTAATATCTTTGCTCAAAAAGAAATCCTTCACACTGGCATGGGCTACTAACAAATGAATTTTATCATGAGACAGGAGGTATCTAAATTTCTTTAAAGCTCTTATGACTGCAAGGGCTTGCTTCTCTACATAATTTTATTTATCTTCATATTATTTAAGCCCTTCACTAAAGAAAGCTATGGGTTTCTCATCACCTTTATCATTTCTTTGAGTTAGGACAGTAAAAATGCTTGACTCACCACCTAGGGTATAAAGGATGAAATCTTTCTCAAAATTTGGATTTATGAGAGTAGGGGCTGAGGCTATGGCTATCTTGATCTCTTCAAAACTTTCCTTCCCTTCCTTGGTCCATGCAATGACCATACCTTTCTTGAGCATAGTTGTAAGAGGTTTCACTATGATAGCAAGATTAGGGATAAATCTTCTCACAAAATTTATCCTACCTAAGAAACTTTGTAGCCCTTTCTTGTGTTTAGGAAGAGGAAGAGGAAGTATTGCTTTTGTTCTCTCTAGATCAATGGTTAAGCCATCCTCAGATACAATATGTCCTTATAATTTTCCTTGGTTAGTATCAAAGACACACTTGCTTGGGTTAAGGGAAACCCCGAACTCTCTGCATCTTAAGAACACCTATCTTAGATGATCAAAATGATCTTATACATCCTTTGAATACATAGTGATATCATCAAGGTAAACTAAGACAAACTTGTCAATCAATCTTTTGAAGGCCATCTCCATTGCCTTCTAAAATGTAGCACCTACATTGGTTAGCCCAAATGGCATCTTACAATAAGCATAGGTACCCCATTTAGTGGTGAAAGTAGTCTTGTACCTATCAGGCTCTTTAACCAGCACTTGATTTTAGCTAGAAAATCCATCAAGAAATGAAAATATCTTTGAACCACTAACCTTGGACAAAATTTGCTCCATAGAAGGGAGAGAATGGTGATCTTTAAGGGAAGCTTGGTTAAGGTCCCTAAAGTCCACACACAATCTAATTTCTCTATTCTTCTTCCTAACAGGGACAAGGTTTGCTACCCATGATCAGTGCTTAATAGGGAAAATTATATTGGCCTCAATCAACTTGGATAGCTCTTTTCTCATTAGGGGTTCAATCTTGGGATTCATTGGCCTCTTCTTTTGTCTTGATGGTTTTCCATTATCAACTAAATCTATAGTATGCTGAAATACCCTTGGGTCGAAACCCTTTAAATCATCATATGTCCAAGCAAATACATCATTAAATTCTTGACATAGATGAATAAAAATTTCTTGTTCAATTTCAGAACATACCTTCCCCATGCTTAAGGACTTTCCATCAGCAATCATGACTGGAGTGTAGTCACCTTCATCAGTACCTAGGTTCATGTCTCTACCTCTTTCTTGATCATCAGGATTAAAAACACTCTCTAGAGTAATGAGACCTTTAGGCAGCTTGTTGGAGCTGAGGTTAATAATTTGGTCACCATACTGATCCTGTAGTCTTGACTGATTTCTCTCTGAAAATTCTACCTCATTCTACAAGAAGCTCACAATTTGCTCATCAGATTCAAATACTTGCCAATGGATGTTGTTATCTGGGATGGTAGGCCTTACTACCACTTCGATTTGTTGCTTCTTCTCCTCCTCAAGATTCCTTGGCACATCATAAGATGCATCTATTGCTGCAAGTCTATTAGTGCATCTATTTTCCTTTCTAGTGATGCTTTGAATATTAAATGCATTGAAACCTTCAAGAAAATCCCATACCCTATGTTTATAAGACTTGAGCAAACCATTCTTGGTGGTATTCTGATTTCTTACTTGCTTAACCACCAACTCACTGTCTCCATACACCCTTAAAGCTTGGATTCCTCTTTTCTGAGCAAGTAGGAGACCTTGAATCAAGGATTCATACTCGGCTACATTATTAGTGCAACTGAATTGGAGCCTAAAGGAGAAGTAGTACCTTATTTGTGTGGGAGAAATCAACATCACACCAGCCCCTGATCCATTCTTATTCCTTGATTCATCAAAGTACATACTCCATATCTCACTTACATCTTCTTTAGTCTCCACAAGATTGGGAACTAAAGCATTCTTCTCTAATATACAATATGTATTGAGGCTTGTCTCAAGAATTTTTGATGTAGAATCAAATTGATATGCATTAGCCCATTCATCTAGGAGGAAATCAGGTACTTGAGCTAGGGGTGTGGTAGGCTCATTCAATATGTCATTCTCATCCACCTCTAGGATACTACAATTCATGTTGATGAGATTAGGGTTGTAGGGTTCAATATGATGGAGAGCTAGAGGCTCTACTTTAATTGAAGCTTTGGCTCCATATCTTGTTTTAAAAGACATATATGACCAATCAGAAGATATGAAACCAGCTATTTGGGTAGTAAAGTCTCTTGAAAGACAGATGGCAAAATATGGCTTGACCTCAGCAACAGAGATATCTTGGGTTACAGTACAACCAGGGCATGCATGTAAGGCCATCTCCACATTCCTAAGGATCCCTACAGTCTTGATAGTACTACCATCCAACTATAATAAATCCCTAACAATGGGCTCATATTTCATCTCATCCCTAGCATCAGCAACACACCTAGGCATCACTGAACTACTAGCTCCTGAATTAATCATGCAATTGTGGACTAGTTTATCCCCTATAATTAGAGAAACATAGAATGGAGGAGGTCTAACCTTTTTACTTGTTTCTACCTCCCTTGATGGTTGTACTAGGCTTGTGGCACTTTCCATACTAGGTGGTTGATCCTTTGGTTCAATTCTTTCCAATTCTTGCTGCAACAACCTCTTTTGCATGGGTATAGTAGCAACAACATGCCACATGGAGATATTTACAGTTGTCTTCTTCATTTTCTCTACCACACTGAATGGCATAGCAAGTATCTTGGTAGAAGCTTTGGGAACTACAATTGTATGGGGTTGACATGGAATAACCTAAGGGTCACTTGTATCTTTTCTACCATGATTTTGCCTTTGCTGCTGAAAGGTACTTGATTGATTATTTGTTGCTTGCTCATGAGATATCACATTTGAAGTTGAAGCCTGATTGGGAGGAGGAGGTACAACATCTTCCATAGCTCTTCTTTGGCTTCTAGTGTTATGAGCAATGGAATCCTAGGTTACATTACAATGTTCCTCCATCTGATGATTCATAAAAGAGCAATCACCTTGTCTTTGCATATCTAAGGCATCTTTAAATTGGTCCTCCTTGTATGATTGTTTTGCTGCAGGTTCTTAGAATGTTAAAGCCATAAAAGATTCAGCCTTCTAACACATATAATAGGCATAGGATTAGTTACAGGAGGGACAAAAATCTTGATCTTGAGCCATATGTTTTGAGGGACTATGGCCCTACTTTGGTTTACATTTGAGGTTGAAGCATGGCCACCCTGCCTAATCTGATCAAAAGAATTGTTCCAATGATTAGGATTTGGAGGCCTACCACTGCTTGGAGTTTGATATTGCAATGGATGAGGCTTACTACCTTGAGCTTGCTGTCTTTCTAGAGTCACCACCTTATTGCTTACTTTTTGCATCATAGAGGAGTTATCCTCTAGCTTCTTCCAATAATCTTGCAATCTTTTCTCTAGGTTCTTTTCTCTTTTATCCATGTTCTACATCAGAGATTGCATCATCTCTTTGATTTCATCTATCCCATTCAAAGATGTGGAAGCTTGAGGGGCTAGAAAAAGGGATTGAGATGTAGAAGTTGTGGGAAGAGGAGCCATTGCTGGTTTATGATTTGGAACATCAGGAAAGAAAGGCATAGGAGGCTTTGGAGCTAGTTTACCTCCTTCTATTAGGATGTTCTCTGATTTTATTGCTATGTCATAAGCATTAGGAAAGGTATCTCCTCTCATAGTTTGGATTGTAGTGGAAATATCATTGTTAAAAGCTCTAAGGTAATGTAAGAAGGCATTACCAGGGGTAGGCTTCACCGGAGTAGTATTCTATCCCATGTCTTTTGAAATCTATAATTAAAATCGATCATACATACATGGGGGGCTCTTTTTATAGTAGTCAACTGCTCTAAAAGTGACAAATAGTCACTTTTATCCTCAAAATGTTTGCACAATCCTCCTCCTAATCCATCCCAATCTATTATAGAACCATGAGCTAAACCTCTATACCATTGTAGTGCTTTTCCTTTCAAGGATGAGGCTAGGAGCCTAACTGCAACATCATCTTCTATAGTACAATGGATATTGTAGACATTTGCATCCTCTTGAATGTGTTTTGAGGGAGAGATAGAATTTTCACCAATAAACTCTAGTATACTTTTAAGGGCAGCTACTGGTATGTCATGTCTTTGGGCTAATAAGAGGGGACTCCCACCATTAAAGGTGGAAAAAGTATGAGCTCTAGGCAACACCATATAAACAAGTGATCTATTGATATGTATTGATGGTAGTCTAGACTGAGATCTAATAGCAAGAGGAGTAGAGATAGATCTTGTAGGTATATTTTTTACTATTTCACTCCTAATTGGTGATAAAGATATTCTAGTCTTCCTTCTTCTAGGGTTTGAAAATGAAAGCTCTTGATACTGAAACTTACCTCTAGAAGATGCCCTTGTTTCATCTCTGGGCATGAATCACTGCAACTTTTGTCTGGAACCAGATATGTATTTGAAGATTAGAGTTGCCAAGTACTTTGAAGAATGAGCCTTTTGAAGGCTTAAAACATTGAAGCCAGTATTATCTCCTCGGTATTGATCTTGAAATCTTTCCTTTTGACACTAGTAGGTTTGAAATTTTCTGAAAAAGTTGTCCCACCAAGTGTGCCAAAAATTGTTGTCACTTAGGTTTGCACCCTTGTCCAAAGCCTATGCATGAGGACAACCTAGTAAAACATGGAAACAACCTCCAAGCTGTGGGACTTGAACTGTGAGGTTGACTCTTCGAAGAAGGTCGGCTTCCTCTTACTATCAGGATGCACCTAACTACTCTTGGAGAGGAAAAGGGAGAAGGAGAGCACGAAAGAAAATCTACCTAATCTAATCTAAAGAGGTGATGCACCAAAATAGAGTTTTCGGACCAAAATTTGCCCATACATGCACTATTGAACCAGAATGAAACTAAGGATATACACATTCAGACTCTCTTTAATCCAATAATCACATGTAGATCAGAAGACCAAGATGAATGACACAAGGAAAGGAAGGTTCACTTATATTATCATTCATAGGCCAAGGGGATATAGTCATGCAGATCATAGATCTCTACAAAACACCAATAAGAGGCAAAGAGTTCTTGCACTTTATACCAATGGCTGAAACAGATAAGACAAAAAATTATGTAGTTCAGAGGCACAGGGGAATTTACACTGAGAGTCTGCAGAGCAGTAACAGAGAAAACAAAGAAAGGTTGACTCATTAAAAAATTCACAAAAATTTCCTTTATAGGTCAGGCATAACTAGAATGTCCTCTCTCTGCAATTACTCCACAACTATTGCATTAAGTCCCGCAGAGAACAATTATGGAGAAAATCTGATCTGGATACGGATCCAAATACAATGATATTTGATCTTCTATGTCAAATAATGCCTTGAGAGGATGAAAATGGTGCCATTGATTGTCTTGATCAGATAGATGGATCAACTAGGGGTAGTGAAGTGCTTTTCTACATTCAAAATTCATTCTAGAGTGGGTGGCATTGATCATGAAGATCAAATCACATAAAAATTCCCAAATCTCTTCATTCCTAAGCACCTGAATCAGCAGGGTCAGCAAGTCAACTAACTCTACATCCAAAATGGGCTACGTGGACCAATAACCTCTTTCCTTTCTGCCACCTCGCAAGGTCTTCCCAAGTTGACCACCCCTTTCATTACTAACTGCGCCATCTTCTCAAACTCCAACTTCGATGGTCACATTAACTGCCAGCACATCTAACTGTTACTGCCTCCACCGGACCCACTGAGACACGTGTCACTTAGGCACTATGTTGCTAGGCATATCCTCTAGGAACTTTCTCATAGCAAGATAGTGCCCATCATGGATCTAAACTGATCTGATGATCATGAAGACTCGCCATAATACTGTGCTATCTTCTTAAAACCTCTGGGTCCACGAAACACTTGGCACACCTGACATCTGACTTGGCCCGAACAGGTACCATCCCTGCAGTTTCATAATGTTCGACCCCACCCTGCTACATCTTGTTGAGGCACTATGTCACTATGGGTAATATTCTCATAGCTTTCCATAGCGAGATAGCACCCACCATTGATCTCCACGAGATCAATGATCATGGAAGATCCTCATAATACTGTGCTTGCCTCCATAAAGCTTTTGGTCCATGGATCCACTTGGCAACCACCTGGCACAACCCGGCATCCTCATCTTGGTGAGATCTAGTCCCACCGATCCACGTCGCACAATGGCGCTATGTTGCTAATGATAACGTCCTCATAGCTTCTCGTAGTGAGATAGTGCCTACCATCAATTTCCTTTAGATCTACAGTGATCAACAAATTTGTACAACTGTGCATCAACTTGGCTAAGTGGACCAATAAAAAACCACCATTGTACTATGACCCACCTGACAACTGCCACCGAGGATGAGCTGTACTATCACCTGGAGAAGGGCGGGCCCATTATGTTATCTGTGCCATGTGTCGTCGAGGCGATATGTTGTTATGGATAATGTCCTCGTAGCTTTCCATAGTGAGATAGCACCCACCCTTGATTTCCTTAGATCTAACGACGAGAAAGATGGATCTGATCTATCAGTACCAACCAATGAGAACTGGCCACGTACCAAATTGTCTAACAAGTCCTCGCAGGGCCCACATTCTACACAATCATACCTCAGCTAATGAGAAAATTGAGCACTGCCAATGTGTCTGACAAAATTCATCATCAATATCTGACGAGGCATACTTGGGACCCACCTTCCTTTTGATGTTGCTGTAGTATCACTTTTCGTCTGGCCGCTATGTTGCTAATGGCGAGGAACACCAATTTTTGATAGCGCCATAGCGCCCACCGTGGATAGAACAAAACCCAACGCCAGAGAAACAACAACATAAAAGGGAGGACCCACCTACCACGTGGCGAGAAGGTGCTATGTCGCTATGGAAAAACAACGTGCAACTTTCAATAGCGACATAGCGCCAACCATTACGATCTTGATCCGACGATGGGGACTTGCAGGCCCACGGAAACACTAAAATGTGCAGGGAAGGGAATATCATAAGGTTCGATCATTTAATTTTTTTGATATTCTTGGGATGTTTTAAAATTGACATTAAACTAGGAAGTGGTCGTTGGGCGGGCAATATATAAAATTCAAAAATTAGGCAGGGGGGCACAATATGTAACAGTTTCTCAGGAACAAAAATAGGTGTTTACAAACTAGTATTCTAATTTACTGCTTTTGCAACTTGACAAACTCCACAACTCTTTACAAATTACTGAACATCCATATACTTTTGGGGCCAATAATACTTATCCTTCAGCAAACTCAATGTCTTATCAATTCCAAAATGTCCATCCAATCCAACACTATGCTTTTCCTTGGTCAAATTAACTCTCGTATAACTTCTAGGGATACACAATTGAATACCTTTAAACAACGTGCCTTCTTGAATGAAATATTCATCATACTTACTGATCTGATATGTCAAATTTGGTGCTCTACACTCTCTCCATGCCTCAGAAAAATTAGCATCAACATGAATCAAGTCTTTCATTTCATCAAAACCAAGAACTTTAACCTTCATCTTAGTTAATAAAGAACATCTTCTGCTCAATGCATTAGCAACTTTGTTACTAACTCCAATCTTATGCTTGCTCAAAAATGTAAAAATCTGCAACTACTCAACCCACTTCATATGTCTCTAATTCAATTTATGTTGACTTCCTAAGTACTGTAAAGCTTTATGATCAGTATACAACACAAACTCCTTAGGAATCAAATAATGTCTCCACTTCTTCAAGGCTTGAACAATAGCATTAAATTCTTTATCATACACAGAATACTTCCTTTTAGCATCATTCAACTTCTCACTAAAGAAAGCAACATGTTTTCTTTCTTGAGTCAGTACAGCTCCAATTGCACTACCACTAGCATCACATTCAACTTGAAATACCTTGTTAAAATCAGGCAAAGCCAATATAGGTAACTCAACAACATTTTGTTTCGAAGTCTCAAAACTCTTATCAGCTCCATGTGTCCACTTGAATTCATTTTTTATCTCCCCTCATTTTCTTAGTCATAGCACTACAAACAACATAGAAATTCCTTATAAATGTTCTATAAAAACTAGTCAAACCATGAAATGATCTTACTTGACCCACATTCTCAAGTGTAGGCCATTCCAAAAAAAAATTAACCTTCTCTAGATCCATTCTCAAACCATCAGCTGAAATAACAAATCCCAAATACACAATCTCCTCTTGCATGAAAGAAAAATAGCATTAAATTCTTGATCATACACAATACTTCCTTTTAGCATCATTCAACTTCTCACTAAAGAAAGCGACATGTTTTTTTTCTTGACTTAATACAACTCCTATTGCACTACCACTAGCATCACATTCAACTTGAAATACCTTGTTGAAATCAGGTAAAGCCAATACAAGTAACTCAGTAGCATTTTGTTTCAAAGTCTCAACACTATCATCAGCTCCATATGTCCACTTGAATTACTTTTTATCTCCCCTCATTGTCTAAGTCATAGCATTGCAAAAAACACTAAAATTCCTTATAAAGTTCCTATACAAACTAACCAATCCATGAAATGATCTTACCTCACCCACATTCTCAAGTATATGCCATTCCAAAATTGTTTTAACCTTCTCTAGATCCATGTTCAAAACATCGGCCAAAATAACAAATCCCAAATACACAATCTTCTCTTGCAACTTCTCCTCTTTCAATATCTATAATACTTGTCTAACATGCTCAAAATGTTCTTCCTTAGTCTTGCTAAATATCAAAATATCATCCAAATAAACAATCACAAACTTACCCAAGAATATTTTCAAAACTTTATTCATCAATCTCATGAAAGTATTGGGTGCATTATTCAAACCAAAGGCATAACCAACCATTCATACAAACCATCTCTTATCTTGAAAGTAATTTTCCACTCATCACCTTCTCTGATTCTAATCTAATGATAGACACTCTTCAAATCAATCTTGGTAAAGTGCTTTGCTCCACTCAAACAATCCATTATGTCATCCATCCTTGGCATAGGAAACCTATATTTCACTATAATCTTGTTAATAGCTTTGGAATCAGTGCACATTCTCCATTATTTGTTCTTTTTAGGTGTTAACATAGCAAGTACAACACATGGACTCAAACTTTCTTCGATCAAACCTTTCTACAACAACTCATGCACTTGTCTATTAAGTTCATTCTCTGTGGGTGTCAATCTATATGGTGTTTTTTTCAGCAAAGTACCTCCAAGAATTAGATCAATACAATGACTTATACTCCTTACTAAAGGTAAACCATTAGGAATATCCTTAGCAACAATATCTTATACTCATTTAGCAATTCTACAATTTCTTCTAGCACTCTGCTACCACTAATGGTCATTACTTGATCATTACCAACTTTTGTTGCTTAGTCATTACTACCAACACTTGATGCTTTAGGAACCATAGTAAAAAAAACTTGATTCTTCTTTACTTCCTATTCAAATTACTTTCCATTAACCATGCAAACTTTGTTGCAATACAACTAACCTCATCTAGACTTTCAATTAGAGGCAGCAATATTTGTTTCTTCCCACTTACCTAAATAGTATATTGATTCAATCTTCCATCATGTATAGCATATCTATCATATTGCCAAGGTCTACCCAACAAAATATGACAACAATCCATAGGCATAATATCACATAAAACTTCATCAAGATAATCTCCAATCTTGAACTTCACAAGGCATTTCTCACTTACCAATATCTTATGCTCATCTTTGATCCATGAAAATTGATAAGGTTTGGGATGTTTCAACCTCTGCAACTGCAACTCTGTAACTAGCTCTTCTAATGCCAAATTTGTAGAACTTCCACTATCAATGATCACCTTGCAACATTTTCCAGCCATCTTGCATCTGGTCTTGAAAAGACTTCTCCTTAAAACAGGTTCCTCATCACTTCCCTTATTACACAAGGTTCTTCTTACTATTATATTTTCACCATCCTTAGGTCCACTTGGTGAACCCTCATTATCTCCTTGAACTACAACATTTTTGTTACCTTGTCTATTTTCAAAGGATCTATATTCAAAGGATCTATGCCCTTCTTTACCACATCTAAAACAATTACCATGAAAATTACCTCTAGAAGAAGAGTTACCTCATCCTCAGTAAGAACTAGTAGCTCCTCGGTAAGAACTACCACCTTTCTATTTGGTCTTCTCTTTGTCATCATTCTTCCATTCAGATTCGCCCTTGTCTTGCACAAAATTGTCAAATTTTCCATCTCCTCCATAAGATCTACCTCTACCTCTCTAAATCTACCACCTCTACCTCTTTGTCTTTGTTCATGCTTCTTTATCAAGATCTCCTCAACCTTCAAGGCATATTGATATGCTTCATCCACACTTTCCAATTTCAAAAAACTAATTTCATCTTGAATTCTAGATCTTAATCCATTTAGGTACGTTGTAATTTTGTCAACATCATCATCCACATGTCCAGATCTATTTTTCGATCTATAGAATTCCTTAGTATACTCCTTCATATTCATGTCTCTTTGTCTCAAATTTTACATCTTTCTTAGTATGCTAACTCGGTAATCAACAGGAAGGAATTTTTTCTTTACCTTGTTTACCATCTTTACACAAGTTTTGATCTTCTTCTTTCCTCTCCTTTGACTATCAGTTTGCAAGTGTTTCCACCATAGTGATGCATGTCCTTTCAACCTAGTAACTGCAATCTTCACCTTCCTATTATTAGGAGTGTTTTCATACTCAAAGAACTTCTCCATTTTAGAGATCCAATCCAACAAAGCATTGGTGTTCAATTTTATATCATAAGGGACAACTTCTATAGTAGGCTTTGAATTTTACATAGATAATACTCTCAACAACCTTGCTTCAACTTGGTCTTTTTCAAGTTTTGGATTAGGGTTTGGTGCTAGTGCTTCATCATCACTTATATCATCAAGATGTGGTCCTCTCCTCTGGGCTATCTCCACAGCATCTAATCTACCTGCAAGTTGTCTCAATGTATCTAATATCGCATTATCAGAATTTCCTCTACCTCAAACCATCTTTACAAATTAGGTTCCTATAATATTGTAACCCTTTGCAAGTTATAGGTCAAATTTGCAGATCTGCTACCCCATAATCAAATTTACTTAGGGCTCTACATAATCCAATCACCACAAGGATGACCCTGGCTTTGATACCACTTGACATAGGGATGGGGAAGAAGAACTAGGGCCAAAGGCACACCCAGTTATCCAAACCACCCTACAAGAGTTAACACAACAGAAACAAAACACAAGAACAACACCAATGAGGAAGAGAATAGAAATGGTTATTGATTCATCAGATAATCTACATACATGCCTAGCTTTATGGCCTTCTAGGTTACGACCAAATTTACAATAAACAACTTCTAGATTTATGATCCAACTTCAAGTTCTCACTTTTAGACTCATACCCTTATTCTATTCTCCACTATGTTCTACCTACCTCCTTAAACTCACTCCTAGACCCCCTTAAATACTTTCCAAAATGGCTTATAGAATATTCTAGAACATAAAAAAGCCACAAATTGGATTACATCAAATATTAACTACCTATACCATTATTAAATAAAAGCAAGGTCGGCCTAGATAGGGGTGGGACATAGATGACTTGGCAAATGAAAGCTTTTCAAAATTGGCACTCAGCATCCACATGAACTTAGTGTCCAAAGGAATCACTTGGTAGCTACTACGAACTCCACATCCTCCAATTCTCATCAACCAAAGGGTCACTTGACAACCAAAGGAATCTTTCAGCAACCAAAGGATCACTTGAAAACTAAAGGAATCACTTAGCAATAACTAAGAACTCAACAACAACTAAAAACTAGCACTTGGTAATAACTGGAACTTGATAGGAACTGGCAGAACGAACAAAAGTGTAGGATTACAAGGAAATCAGGATGCTCCTGCATCAAAAAATATATTCTTTTATATTTTTAGAGTCGAACCCTTGCCTTCTCTTTTTTTTAAATTCTTTGTGACAAGTTCTTGCATGAAGGTGTTCTTCAGGTTTTGTGTATTTGTATTGCTCAAATCCTTCAAGACTATTTCGATGGATCATGTTAATACTCCAAGATTGACCTCAAATATGGTAATCATCATATCTAGGAATAATACATGGTTATGAATAGAAGACAACTTTGAAAACTAATTTGGAATTGGATTAATGGTTTTTCATGCTTTTTGGGTTTAGAAATGCTCCAAACACATTCATGGGGTTGATCAATGAGGCCTTAGTTCAATTTATGGGAAAAAGAACATAGTATACCTTGATGAAATTTTGGTGTTTAGTAGTTCAAAAATGGAGTATCTAGAGTATCTTAGGCTAGTGATGCAAAATCTTGAGGAGAAAAACTAAATATCAACTAAGAAAAGTGTGAGTTCCTTACAATAGAGCTAGTCTATTTGGGTTTGGTCATATCATATGATAGTCTAAAAATGGACCCATTAAAGGTGGACACCATCTTGAATTGGCAACTCCAAGATCATTACAGAATGTAAGGATTTTTCATGGCCTTGCAAACTTTTATAAGACATTTATTAGAGGATTTAGTGGTATTTGTTCAATCCTATTCTCAACACCATTAAAGATGGACTAAAATGAAAATTTATATGGACTAAGGAGGTTGAGGATGATTTTCAATACCTTAAAAAGAGAGTTACAAGGTTGTCTACACTTATATTACCCAGTTTTGATAAGGTGTTTTCCATGGAGTGTGATGCCAATAAGTATGTGATTAGAGAAATGCTATGCCAAGAAGGGCATCGTCTAGCATTCTTTTTAGAGAAATTGAATGAAGCCAAGAAGATGTATTTTACCTATGATCTTGAGCTCTATGCTCTAGTGTGAGATTTAAGAAAATGGATGCAATAACTAATGCTAAGGGATTTATAGAATTTATTGATAACCATGCTCTAAGTTACCTAAACAGGAAGATAAATTGAACCATAGATATGTTTAGTAGATGGAGTAGTTTCAATCATTTACATTCATCATTTAGAACAAGAAGGGAGAAGGTAGTAAGGTAGTTGATGCCTTCAACAAAAGAGGTTTATTAATACAAGAGATCCAACTGTTATAATTCTTTAGAATAACTGAGAGGGGGAGTGAATCAGTTATTCAAGGTCCAAATGCCATAATAAAACTTTTTCCCTTTTTCTCTACAAATCCTTAATGGTGTATAACTAAACTTATCATGCATGCAATTTAAATATTGAAAAAACTAAGAAAAGAAAACATGCATCACACCATAACACTAAGAATTTGATAACCCAGAAACCCTCCAAGAATAAGAAGGTAAAACTGGGGTGGGGATGATACCCACAAAATAACTGTGCAATTGATTTTAACCACTTATGATGGTCTGCCCTATGAGAAGCCTGCCCTGTTAAAGGCTACAACACATTGTTAAATGCGGCCTTGTTAGATGATTTCACCAAAGTGTTAGGAATGGGCTTGGTTAAAGGACTTCGAAACATTCACTTGGAATGTCACCCTATTAAAAGATTTACAATATGGCTATTAAACCAACCTAAGTCCATAGGATTTATCTTAACTGTTACAATTGATAGAAAGTAACAATAATGGCTTTGATCTGATACAACTTACAACATAACTTGCAGATTACAGATCACACTTCAGTTCAATCCTTTGCTTGGCTTTTAATCACTTCAGTTCTGTTAGCTTGTCTTCCTCTCAAGATTTGTTTCCTTGAGTCTTCTTTACTCATCATACCAATGCAATCATATATGTGGTTGTCCAGTGAAACAGAGTATTCTTTTTTCTCTCTTTCTCCTTAGGACTTTTCTTCAACAGCTCATGCTTCCATAATTTCTCACCATCGCCACACTTCTGCTTCATGACCTTATGACTTCTTAAATAGAAACCTAAAATATCTTTCCTGCTCAATTCTCCCTCTCCAATTTAGGGTTTCAATGGATTAGGTAGGATACAATGTATCTACCTTATATTTCTTCTTCATCTAGAAACCTTGTGTAGTATCTAGTTGTATTTGCTAAAAACCTTTTTACTTGGTGTTTTGTGCCACTAGCTCATCACTCTTATCTTCTATCTGGTTTACAAACTTCTAGGTAACAACCTTGTTAGCTCAAATCTAGTGAATATTCGATTTCAAAATAATGCAGCAACTCGGCATTATTGGTTTGCTGATACTCAGCTTGTTTTGTGTTATTCGGCACTTGTTTCTTGCTCGACATCTATATCTTTACTCAGCACTTGTTTCTTGCTCGGCACTTGATGTTTACTCGGCACTTGATATTTACTCAGCACTTGATATTTACTTAGCACTTTTTTTCTGCTCAGCACTTTTTATTTACTCAGCACACTCTAAAAGTGAACTTGCTCAGCTTCAACTAAGAATCTGTTTGGCACTAATTAGCTTGCTCGGCATTCTCTTATGAACTTAGTTAGTCTGTCACAAATAACATAGCTAAACCCTTACATCTTTGATATGTTTTAATGTGTCTATTATATGTGTCTTAGAATATGTCAACAATACACTATTTCATCAATGTCCTAGTTGATCCTTGCACTTCATTATAACATCATAACTTCAACCTTTCTCTAGGTACTCTAGTTACATCTTATTGATTGCCGCCTCCTTGTCAATCAACCAATTGATAGTATTTGGATCAGTAAAACAATTGTCATTCCTGCAAGTAGCAAGTTTGACATCAATGACAAAATAATGATTGAAAATATTCTTTGCCAGTTCCATCATTCTTATTCAATCATTTCCAACAATATCCCTCTTTGGCATTGATGGCAAACCAAACTGATCATATATCTTTACCTTTTTAGTTTCTCATAAGTCTCCCTCTTTCATATATATCTCCCTTATGAGTATCTCTCTCTTATTTTGTTTATTTTAATCAGTTTCTTCATATCTCCCTCTTTGACATAAATGCCAAAGATGTAGCATCTTTAACATGTGAAATATAGGCTTTGCATCTCATATTTTCTCCCTCTGTCACCATGCTTGTGACAGATTTGGAGTTTCTTGTTTGTCTTGTCATCCTCTGCATCACTCTTCTAATATTTCAATGATCTATTCTTGTTGATGCAAGGCAACGTCTTTGTTGCTTTTAAACTGCTTGAGTTAGGGGTATTACCCCTAACTTGCCTCTTAGATATTCATAAGCATCCTTGGGCAATGGTTTGGTTAAGATATCTGCAATTTGTTCCTTTGTGTGAATATACTCCATCTTCACTTGTTTGTTTTCTACCAGTTCTCTTACATAGTGATACTTGATTGCAATATGCTTGATTTTTGCATGCGTTACTGAATTTTTGGATATGTTTATAGCACTTGTGTTATCACAATACAATATCATAGGTTTGGTTACCCCTTCTTTCATTCCTTTCAATAAATGTGTGAGCCACACAATGTTTGTGCAATTGACTGTTGTTGCCATGTATTCTGATTCTATAGTGGACTGAAATGTGCATGTTTGCTTCTTGCTGGTCCAAGTAACTAATATTTTTCCTAAAAATAGTGCTCCTCCACTTGTGTTTTTATGTCATCAATGTTACCTCCCCAATCTACATCTGTGTATGCATTGAGCTCAACTTTTCATTATTTTTATAATATAGACCAAAGTCATCAGTTCCTTTAAGATATCTCATTATTCTTTTTACTGCTTTGAGATGGTTCTCTTTGGGATTAGCAGAGAATCTAGCCACTATTCCAACTGCTAATGCTATGTCTAGTCTGCTATGTACAACATATTGTAGTTTTCCAATCATGGATCTGTACTTTTTTTATTAACTTCAACTGATAGATCATTTTTGGATAGCTTATGTCCTGTTGCCATTGGTGTGTTGATAGGTTTGGAATCTTCTAATCCAAATATTTTAAGTATCTCTTTGATGTACTTTGATTGTGTCATAAATATACCATGTTTTAGCTCATGTACTTGTAAACCAACAAAGAATTTGATTTCTCCAAACATAGACATTTCAAATTCATGTTTCATTTTGTCAGCAAAACTTTTGCAAAACACTTCCTTTCCTCCAAACATTATGCCATCTACAAAAATTTCAGATACAATAATGTCCTTACCTTCTTCAGATTTGATGTACATGTTGTTGTTGTCATCAGTTCTTTCAAATCCAATTTGCACTAGATACTTGTGAAGTCTCTCATACCATGCTCTAGGTGCTTGTTTCAGACCATAGAGTGCTTTTTGTAGTTTACAAACCATATCTTTGTTGTTTTCATCAACAAAACCATCTGGTTGTTCAATGTAGACTTCCTCTTCCAATATACCATTCACAAATGTAGACTTTACATCCATCTGATTGACTTAAAAAATTTTATATGCAGCATATGCAAGTAAAGTTCTTACTCCTTCCATTCTTACAACAGGGGCAAATGTTTCCCCATAGTCTAATCCTTCTTCTTGAGCATAACCTTTACATACTAGTCTGACTTTGTTTCTAGTAATTTCTCCATTCTCATCTAGCTTGTTTCTGAGTACCCATTTGGTACCAATCACATTTTTGTCAACTGGTCTGAGAACTAAACTCCAAGTTTTGTTCTTCTTTATTTGATCAATTTCTTCTTCCATAGCTTTATACCAGTCACCATCTTGTAATGCATCATACACTATCTTAGGTTCAATTTTTCTTAGTAGACATGATTCATTTCTTAGTCTATTCCTTGTCATTGGTCTTGCATCTTTGTCACTAATTATCTGTTCAGCAGGGTAATGCCTCTTCACATATTTGGACAATCTTAGTTCTGTCCTTGTTTCCATATTTGATCTTTCAGATTTAGGATCACTATGCACTTCATTGTCAGGTAGCTCTACATCTCTGTCATATGTACTAACTTCAAAGTCAGAATGAGCATTTTCTTCATTCTACAACTCGACTTTTGAATGCAACTCGGCATTCACTAGTTGTGAGTTGGTTGAAACTGAAACTTGTTGTTGAATCCTAGTTTGATTGATGGTATCTTTGTCAATGGGCATTCCTTCATAAGAATACATAAAGGTTCTGTAGTCATCCATTTTCTTTGATTTTTCAACTTGGACATTTGCATGCTCATCAAAGTTTACATTTACACTTTCCACAATTTTGTCAGTGTTAGTATTTAAACACTTGTATGCTTTACTTCTAGTGGAGTAACCAAAAAATATGCCTTCATCACTGTTTGCATCAAATTTTCCATTTCTAGCATCTTTAAGGATAAAACATTTGTAGCCAAATACTTTGAAATGCTTTACATTGGGTGAGTGACGATACCATAATTCAAAAGGTGTTGCATTTGTACCTTTTTTGACTTGTACTCAGTTTAGTGTATGAACAACCACACTTACAACTTCTCTCCAATATTTTAGAGAAACAGTCTTTTCCATCATTAATGTTCTTGCACATTCAATCACAGATCTAATTCTTCTTTCAGCAATTCCATTTTGTGGGGGAGTTCTTGGGGCTGATGTTTGTCTCTTGATTCTTTTGTCATTGCAGAATATTTCAAATTCATTTGATGTAAATTCACCACCTCTGTCCGATCTCAGACATTTCAAATTTTTTCCTGTTTCCTTTTCAACTCTAGCCACATACCACTTAAACATTTGAAAAGCATCAGATTTTTTCTTTAAAAACATAACAATCATCATCTTGGAATAATCATCAACAAACAACATTATTTATTTGTCTCCTTTGTAGCTTTGCACTTCCATTGGACCACATAAATCAGTATGGACTAACTCAAGTACTTCTTTAGATGTATAGTTTTTACTTTTAAAACTTGACTTGGTCATCTTTCCTAGCTGACATTGTTTGCACATGATATTGTTAGGTTTCTTCAGTTTAGGTAAACTTCTGACTTTCTTCATTTTACTGATATTGACCAGATTATCAAAGTTGACATGACATAGCCTTCTATGCCATAACCATACATCATCAAATTTTGCAACAAGACAAGAGGTATTTTCCAGATCAAAATAAAACATATTATTTCTTGTTTGATCTCTTTTTCCTATCAGTCTACCATCAGTATCATAGATTTTTGCAGTTTTATTTCCAAATTCTACTTTGCAACCTACATTGCCTAACTCTGAGACACTTAGCAAATTGTAGTTTAGTCCTTCAACATAGTATGCATTATCGCATGAAATTTTTTCTGTAAGCTTAATGGAACCTTTTCCTTTGACTTGACATGGAGCATCATTACCAAATCTAACACAATTTCCATCATACTGAGTAAAGTTAACAAACTTACTTTTGTCTCATGTCATGTGATGTGAGCATCCACTATCTATGATCCATTTATCATTATTGTTCATGCATGTTACCAGTTTTGTTGGCTCTCCTTCATTAGATTGGTCCTTCATGGCCATATAAACAACTTCATCATCATTATCATCAGAATCCTCTTCAGAAATATAGCACTTCTTGCCTTTGTCTTTGTAATCTCTCTTGTCATCTTCTCTTCTATTTTTGTACTTGTTGCCTTCCTTGTATTCCTTTTTCTGTATACACCTTGTAGCAATATTTCCTACTTCATTGCAATTAAAACAAATGATAGGCATCTTATCTTTGAATCTTCCTTTGCCTTTGTGAAATCTTCTAGCTAGTAGTGCTTCCAATTGTTCCACATCTTCCTCATCAGTGCTACTATCACTGGACACATGTTTCATCTTTCTTCTTTCTTTCTTTGATTTCACCTTATCAGCATCTTTTAATGATAGCTTGGCTTTGAAAGAAAATTCAACATTCTTAGGTCTGTAGTTGTCAATGTTAGATAACTCAAATGCAGTGAGTCTTCCTACTATGCCTTCAAAACTTAGATTGTTTCCTAGCACACATCTTAGCTCTTGTATAGCTAATATTCTAATAGCATAGATAGGGAGCAAGGTTCTTAAAAACTTACTATTAACAGTATCATCATCTAATTGACCATTCAAGCATCTTATTTCACTTACCACTTCCTTTATTCTAGCAGCATACTGAACATCATTCTCACCTTCTCCATTTTCATATCATCGAAAACTTTCCTCTGAGACTTTCTCTTTTTGCTCTTTGGACATTTTGATCTCCTCCATAAATATCAGACAGGGCTTTCCACATCTTGAATGCAGTGTCACATCCTTTGATATCATCAAATTCAGCGTAGTTGAGTGCAGAAGCAATTTTCAGCATTGTTTGATTGTGGTCCCGTTTGTTTTTTAAATATTCTGTAGTAGGAGCACCAGTTGGATCAACATGTTCAGTGTCAATTGAATTTTGGGCATAATCTCCTATGGATCCAAGATGTAGCTTCATCAAGCTTTGCCAAGCAAAAAAGTTGTCTTTGTTGAGCTTAGGAGCTTCTCTCTTAGACATTTTGATCTTTTCTGCTTCTGGTCCTTTTAAACTAAATCAGCAGTTGATGCTCTGATACCAATTGTTATAATTCTTTAGAATAACTGAGAGGGGGGGGGGTGAATTAGTTACTCAAGGTCCAAATGCCATAATATATATTTTTCCCTTTTTCTCTACAAATCCTTAATGGTGCATAACTAAACTTATCGTGCATGCAATTTAAATATTGAAACAACTAAGAAAAGTAGACATGCATCACACCATAACACTAAAAATTTGATAACCCAGAAACCCTCTAGGAATAAGAAGGTAAAACTGGGGTGGGGATGATACCCACAAAATAATTGCGCAATTGATTTTAACCACTTCTGATGGTCTATCCTATGAGAAGCCTGCCTTGTTAAAGGCTACAACACATTGTTAAATGCGACCTTATTAGAGGATTTCACCAAACTGTTAAAGGACTTTGAAACATTCACTTGGAATGTCACCCTGTTAAAGGATTTACAATATGGCTATTAAACCAACCTAAGTCCATAGGATCTTAACTGTTACAATTTCTAGAAAGTAACAATAATGGCTTTGATATGATACAACTTACAACATAACTTGTAGATTACAGATCACACTTCAGTTCAATCCTTTGATTGGCTTTTAATCACTTCAGTTCTGTTAGCTTGTCTTCCTCTCAAGCTTTGTTTCCTTGAGTCTTCTTTACTCCTCATACCAATGCAATCATATTTGTGGTCGTCCAATGAAACAGAGTATTCTTTTTGCTCTCTTTCTCCTTAGGACTTTTCTTCAGCAGCTCATGCTTCCATACTTTCTCACCACCACCACACTTCTGTTTCGTGACGTTATGACTTCTTAAATAGAAATCTGAAATATCTTTCCCGCTCAATTCTCCCTCTCCGATTTTAGGGTTTTAATGGATTAGGTAGGATACAATGTATCTACCCTATATTTCTTCTTCATCTAGAAACCTTGTCTAGTATCCAGTTGTATTCACTAAAAACCTTTTTACTTGGTGTTCTGTGCCACTAGCTCATCACTCTTATCTTCTATTTGGTTTACAAACTTCTAGGTAACAACCTTGTCGGCTCAGATCTAGCAAATCTTCAATTTCAAAATAATGCAGCAACTCGACATTATTGGTTTACTGATACTCATCTTGTTCTGTGTTATTCGGCACTTGTTTCTTGCTCGGCATCTATATCTTTACTCAACACTTGTTTCTTGCTCGGCACTTGATGTTTACTCAGCACTTGATATTTACTCGACACTTGTTTTCTGCCTGGCACTTGTTATTTACTCGGCACACTCTAAAAGTGAACTTGCTCGGCTTCAACTAAGAATCTGTTCAGCACTAACTAGCTTGCTCGACATTCTCTTATGAACTTAGTTAGGCTGTCACAAATAACATAGCTAAACCCTTACATCTTTGATATGTTTTAATGTGTCTATTATATGTGTCTTAGAATATGTCAACAATACACTATTTCATCAATGGCTTCGCTGATCCTTGCACTTCATTATAACATCATAACTTCAACCTTTCTCTAGGTACTCTAGTTGCATCTTATTGATTTCCGCCTCCTTGTCAATCAACCAATTGATAGCATTTGGATCACTAAAACAATTGTCATTCTTGCAAGTAGCAAGTTTGACATCAATGACAAAACAATGATTGAAAACATTCTTTGCCAGTTCCATCATTCTTATTCAATCATTTCCAACACCAACTACAGAGTGTGGGATTAGATTAGATCAAGGATCTATATCAGGAGGATGGTGACTTCAAATAAGCTACTAATGTTTTCTCTAACTTTGCTAACCATTTCCATGGTGAGTTATATATATATATATATATATATAGTTGAATGTATGGTTATATTTTGTATGTCATGGATGTATGACATGTAGTTCAACATCATTGAATTGACATCATGAATGCTTTATTAATGAATAATTATTGTTAATCCTTGATTTTGTTTAGTAAAATGGATGGTTGAATAGACAACTAAGTTTCCATGTATGTTTTCCCATAATTTTTGCAATTGATGATCTGGTAATTGTTTAGTAGAATTGAGATCCTATAGTCTTGCCACATTACTATGTTTGTTCATCTTTTTTTCCATATCATGCTTTTATAGACCGTCATTTGTTGTCCACCATCCATCATTTTGTCATAGTAGAGATAAAATCAGTTTCTATAGTAGTAAATTAAGTTGACATCTAGTCCACAAAAAGTTGGTCCGTAAGGTAGCTGGAATTAGAACAGAATTGGCATTCAAAATTCTAAAAGAAATCTAATCCATTGTTTGGGTCCGCACAATCGGAATTGGAATTGGAAAAAAGTAGAATCCGGTATCCCCAGTTGACCCTCAAAACAAGGATTCCAAATTCCTTCAAATACTTGTCATTTGGAATTCTCATTTTAATTCCCATTTTTTGAAAATGAGGATTTCAACTAAAGTAAAATTTGATTGGGTTTGACTTCCGGATGCCCATTTGGGGGCACTTTTTTTTGCACTAATTTTTTAAATTTAATTTTTTTAAATGGGGGGAAAATTTTCCGCTATTACTTGCTCATATATTTGCCACTGTTGAGTAATTTATCAGTCTTTTTCTGCCTGATCCGCCTCAGTAGTTACGGCAAAAAAGTTTGGTGAAATAACTTTTTCACATACATTGTTTCTTAGTTAAATGAATTGTATGCAGGACAAAAACAATCTACTCTATTGATTTTTTTTCTGGCGTAAAAGTGTTTCCAGGTAAGATTTCATAAAAAATTAATATAAAAATTTAGACTTTGCACCTGCGAGTTTGAATGTTGTGATGATCAAATTTTTTATTGGATCTCTATAAATATATATATTTTTAATGGGATGTTTTTTACTCTTATTTCATCAATTCTTGTGATTCGGATTCATTCAACGAGACTTGAACAATATACATATTTCATATTAGTAATTATGTGAATTATAATCGATGGTATTTTTTTTATAGAGCAAGAGTCATAAAAGTTTTAATATCCATTAGTACAATCTCGTCCTCAGCCGTTATGATAATGTTTACTTTCAACATGACTTAATCTTTTTATACTTGTTAAAAATGTTTGGACTTCAACAAACCAAATAAGTATTGAATTTTTTTGCATGATGATAATGCTACAGCTGGATAATAATATTTTGCATGTTATTTTGGCTAGTATTCCAATTCCACAATGTGCAACCAAACGAAGGAAATCTGTATTCTCACAATGAATTCTTGGTCAACCAAACAGTCTCAAATTGGATTCCCTAATCATAATTTGGATTCCAAGTTCCAGAATCCCAAAGCCAACATTCTGAATTTCAATGCTTAATTTATATTCCAGCAACCAAACGTGCCCTAATGGATTTGAACCGAAGACATATCTTGTGAATTTGGAGTGCTTTATCTATCTTCAACATTCTCCTATCATTTTCTTCCCCACATATTAGCATCGACAGAGGACATACTAACATCACGCTTAGAACTTCAGCTGAAATGTTTGACATGGGAGGCAACTCCCCCTTATTTTTGTTTTCAACCCTTTCGATAATCAACAGTTAATGATGTTACAATAAATTCTCAAAAATGACATATTAATGTTTGATTCTTAAATTAAATATGTTAAATAGTCAAAATTGATATATTCCTTAATGTATGATGTTTAAGAATGACCCCTTAAACCAGTCCAAACTACGAAATGCAATAAAAGTGGTGACAATGCAACATAAGGGAATTACGGAGAAGGTACTAGCTTACAATGTACATAATAATGATTTTAGTGCAAAATAGGAAAATTGTATATTTGATATGATTTACAATGGGCGATTCAGATAAATATTGCCATCATTGTTGTCACTCCCACGATAAAAGTGGCAAAGCAATCATTAGGAAAGAATCGAAGTAAAAGCTATACACCATATCACATCATAGATATTTTATGACTAATTAATTCAAGCAACGTCTATACAGCCACCAAAATGCACTTCCTTACGAAAGAGAGGACTTAGAATTTTTTTTTGAAAAATTAGAAAAAGCAATGTAAAGGAAGTGCATTTTCGTGGCTGTATAGCCACAGACATTAATTCACACCCTAAGGAAAAAGATTACACATGGCTTGACAAACTTGAAGTGCAAAATACGAGGGCTACTTACTATTCCCACCTCTTCACCAACTATACGTACCTATCATTTGGGCTCTAAGTAGTCTACATTATGTAGTTGTGAGTTGTTGTTTTCAAATATGAGATATTGAGTTGCTGGCTATTGCATGAGCCACATATTATACTTTGCTTTATGCTTTATGCTTTGCATGAAATGTACGAAGATTAAAAAGTACATTGGAAAAAGTATGCTAACACTATATTTTTAATAAAAAGTAGAATGGGAAAAACAATGTTAATTTGTGGTACGTGAGATTTTCAGACACTCAATAATGTGCATGAAATCTATGCTGTCAATGTGAGTAAACCAATACCCTAATCGCAATAATAATAATAATAACAGTAAAACTTTAATCATCCTCTGACAGTCCCTTTTCGAGGTCCCATCTCTTACAGTCCATTCATGTCTGCATGTTTAAATTCCATGGCAGAGGAGTTAGGTGTGACATTGAGTTCAATTGTGATATGAATATCAGGATTTAACTGTGTGATTTTGAGTCAAACTCGATGACCCATATTTCATGAGTAGTGATTCAACATGAATCCATCTCTCATGAGAATAAATGGAACACTTAGCACTCATTGGATCTAGGTGATGCTCACAGGGGTGAAGCACCGGGACTTCCCGGGAGGTCACCCATCCCAGTACTACTCCAGCCTGAGCACGCTTAACTACGAAGTTTCCTCCTTAGTTAAACCCAAAGCTTGCAACCCCATTTGCAAAAACTTCACCAAGTGTTGTGCCTTATGAACCATTCATTAGAAAGCCCCTTAAGCTCATCAATTGATAAGTAGGAGATAATTTCCACAGCTAGTCAAATTGTGATATGAATATCAAGATTTAACTGTGTGATTTTGAGTCAAACTCGATGACCCATATTTCATGAGTAGTGATTCAACATGAATCCATCTCTCATGAGAATAAATGGAACACTTAGCACTCAGGCTGGAGTAGTACTGGGATGGGTGACCTCCCGAGAAGTCCCGGTGCTTCACCCCTGTGAGCATCACCTAGATCCAATGAGTGCTAAGTGTTCCATTTATTCTCATGAGAGATGGATTCATGTTGAATCACTACTCATGAAATATGGGTCATTGAGTTTGACTCAAAATCACACAGTTAAATCCTAATATTCATATCACAATTTGACTAGCTGTGGAAATTATCTCCTACTTATCAATTGATGAGCTTAAGGGGCTTTCTAATGAATGGTTCATAAGGCACAACACTTGGTGAAGGTTTTGCAAATGGGGTTGCAAGCTTTGGGTTTAACTAAGGAGGAAACTTCGTAGTTAAGCGCGCTCAGGCTGGAGTAGTACTGGGATGGGTGACCTCCCGGGAAGTCCCGGTGCTTCACCCCTGTGAGCATCACCTAGATCCAATGAGTGCTAAGTGTTCCATTTATTCTCATGAGAGATGGATTCATGTTGAATCACTACTCATGAAATATGGGTCATCGAGTTTGACTCAAAATCACACAGTTAAATCCTGATATTCATATCACAATTTGACTAGCTGTGGAAATTATCTCCTACTTATCAATTGATGAGCTTAAGGGGCTTTCTAATGAATGGTTCATAAGGCACAACACTTGGTGAAGGTTTTGCAAATGGGGTTGCAAGCTTTGGGTTTAACTAAGGAGGAAACTTCGTAGTTAAGCGCGCTCAGGCTGGAGTAGTATTGGGATGGGTGACCTCCCGGGAAGTCCCGGTGCTTCACCCCTGTGAGCATCACCTAGATCCAATGAGTGCTAAGTGTTCCATTTATTCTCATGAGAGATGGATTCATGTTGAATCACTACTCATGAAATATGGGTCATCGAGTTTGACTCAAAATCACACAGTTAAATCCTGATATTCATATCACAATTTGACTAGCTGTGGAAATTATCTCCTACTTATCAATTGATGAGCTTAAGGGGCTTTCTAATGAATGGTTCATAAGGCACAACACTTGGTGAAGGTTTTGCAAATGGGGTTGCAAGCTTTGGGTTTAACTAAGGAGGAAACTTCGTAGTTAAGCGCGCTCAGGCTGGAGTAGTACTGGGATGGGTGACCTCCCGGGAAGTCCCGGTGCTTCACCCCTGTGAGCATCACCTAGATCCAATGAGTGCTAAGTGTTCCATTTATTCTCATGAGAGATGGATTCATGTTGAATCACTACTCATGAAATATGGGTCATCGAGTTTGACTCAAAATCACACAGTTAAATCCTGATATTCATATCACAATTTGACTAGCTGTGGAAATTATCTCCTACTTATCAATTGATGAGCTTAAGGGGCTTTCTAATGAATGGTTCATAAGGCACAACACTTGGTGAAGGTTTTGCAAATGGGGTTGCAAGCTTTGGGTTTAACTAAGGAGGAAACTTCGTAGTTAAGCGCGCTCAGGCTAGAGTAGTACTGGGATGGGTGACCTCCCGGGAAGTCCCGGTGCTTCACCCCTGTGAGCATCACCTAGATCCAATGAGTGCTAAGTGTTCCATTTATTCTCATGAGAGATGGATTCATGTTGAATCACTACTCATGAAATATGGGTCATCGAGTTTGACTCAAAATCACACAGTTAAATCCTGATATTCATATCACAATTTGACTAGCTATGGAAATTATCTCCTACTTATCAATTGATGAGCTTAAGGGGCTTTCTAATGAATGGTTCATAAGGCACAACACTTGGTGAAGGTTTTGCAAATGGGGTTGCAAGCTTTGGGTTTAACTAAGGAGGAAACTTCGTAGTTAAGCGCGCTCAGGCTGGAGTAGTACTGGGATGGGTGACCTCCCGGGAAGTCCCGGTGCTTCACCCCTGTGAGCATCACCTAGATCCAATGAGTGCTAAGTGTTCCATTTATTCTCATGAGAGATGGATTCATGTTGAATCACTACTCATGAAATATGGGTCATCGAGTTTGACTCAAAATCACACAGTTAAATCCTGATATTCATATCACAATTTGACTAGCTGTGGAAATTATCTCCTACTTACACATTGAGTTCAGATAATACATCTCAAATTGCGTGCAACACTCAACCCAACACAATTGACACAGACGCTATAGATGGTTAATACATAAAACCTACCTAAAGCATTATCTATGAAGGCCAATCACAAATGGCCCTCAGACATGATTTTATGGTCGCAGTTATCTTCCCTACAAACTGTATAGTTGACCAATTTTCAAAAAATGGAAAACATCATAGATTTTTCTGAAAATTTCAACATTTGATCTTTGATCATTGCATAATTTGTAGTCAAAACAAGCCACCCTTAAACACCACTCACTAAGCTTTGACCGCTTAGGTGGCTGGTGTGGGCCCATCCAACATTTTGTCCCTTTTCCGTTTTCTATTACGGATGTTTTAACTCTCCCTGGGCCCGACAGCTGCAGTTAGCCAGTGACACCGACAGCTGCAGTTAATTTGAATTTCATTTTAAATTTCCACTCCCGCCTGTGAAATGGGATCGTACGAACCTGTAAAGATAAAATTTGATTTAAATGAGACACTGACCGGTCTTCAAGTGGTAATAAAGAGAGAAAATTGTGGCCGATTGCGTCCAGAAGAAGGCGTGGGGAATGTCGAGCTTTGCTGCAATTTTGGGAACCCAGGGAAGGAAGGAATCATAGATGACGCATGATATAGGATTTGGGGAAGTTTTGAAACGGAGGAGGGAATCGAACCCGTGACCTGTCATGGTGTGGTGCATGTGATGGAAGAGGAAATCATTCATGTGGGGATCAAATGGCACATCAGAGGGGATTTCATCGGGAATCCATTCCAACTGAACAAGTCCTGGACCGCTCAAGCAGTTGAGATATTCTGCAGCCTTTTCAATTCTGCAATGATCGAAATGGAGGCTTACGAAAGAAACGAGTAAACCCTTGGAAGCCAGATTTTTGGCGAATTGAAGCATGGGATTTGTGTGGCCGAGAGTGGAATAGGGCACCACCGCAACATGCCCTGAAAATTTCTCGCTTCCAATCTCTTTCTCCATTTCCTAGCTGCTCCTGGTCAAGAGCACAAAAGCAGGTGTGCATATAAAATTGAGTATGGTGATAAATGAATATCTATCATCTGCGAATCTTTCCTCCATATGGATTGACGTGCAGGTTGGCTTTATTTTATATGAAAGCTGACAAAGATTCAATATCCTAATCACTTATTTCACACTTTGATATATATATATATATATATATATATATATAATTTGAAAGAATGTTTTGTAGTGAGTTCATATTTATGTGCAACCGCAACCATTAGTGGATAGAGTGAAAATCTTGTAAGTTTATGTGTTTTATAAATTTTTGAAAAATTCGTATAGTGTATTAGTTTTTTTAAGAAAAGAAATATCGATTGAATTATTCTTTAATTTTCAACCTTGAATAATGATTTTTTTATAATAATAAAAAAACTATTATTTATAAATATTTTTATTTTAATGATCTTAGGTGAGTTCTTTAAAAGTGAACTAATATGATTAAAAGATGAAGGATTTAACTTTATATAATTTCATGAATAATTAATTTTAGAGAGAATTTAATTCTATGATTTAGCATGTGATGAAGGATGACGAAATTATTTTCTACATACACATTTAATATAGGTAAATTGTTAGAAATTGGACATAAATTTGAATTTGGTTTTTCTTTATTTTTACAATTTTACATTTCAATTTTTGAAATTGATATTTCTAGATTTTCTTTAATATATTTAATAAAGTATAAATATATATTAATTATATAATATGATCAAATTCAATTTGTCAAAATAATTCTCTTATTCATAGCAATTTAATTTAATTTTTTTCCAAATTTATATTCATATCAAGGATTCTAAAATCCATATATTCCAATTATTAAAAATAAACAAAGGTAAAACTACATCACAATAGCATGTTAAGATGGAAAGAACTTAGCTATCTACAAGAGGAAACATGGTGGCATTTTTGTTTTTGTCTAAGGATATTCGTTCAATGACAAAGGCAATAAATTCACAATTTGTCATTTATAAAATCATGTATCTATTTAATAAAACAACTTAATCGGTTCCTACTTCTAAGGTATGGTGGTCACAGAGAGTCATCTTTAAACAGTTGCACATAGAGGCATCAAACAAGAATCTTTACTATAAAATTCAATAATGTAGTGTATTATTAATATGCATGATGCAACATTGAAAAACAAAGTTGAAGAAAGAAGTTGAGAGTATAATACTAACTTAAAAATAATGATTGTATCATGTTGGTTATATTCTATATATGGGAAATAAATCTTTCCTGTGTCAATGAGTTTCCTTGTTCATACCTTAGGAGTAGTTGAAGATAATAAAATGGGAATTACAAGAACTTGCATCATAGATTCACATGATGGATTGTTGGAGTTCAATGGAAGATGGTTTTTTGAAGGATTACGATGATACAAAAAGATTATTTTTATAGGATGGTATGCTTTGATGCAATGTACAAGTAAAAGGGACATGAAAGCCCCAAATTTAAAATGTTATCTAGTGGTCCATGACTCTTACCAAGTTAGAATGATTTGAAATCAATCTATTGAACTGAAAGATGTGGATTGTATACTACAAAACCTAATCAATATGGTAAAATTGAGTATTGAATAATCACCAAAAGTATTGATGCAGATCTAAGATCTAAAAGAAGCTGAGGACCGTTATTTACAGATGGGTCATCATTGGCCTTTCTCAAACTCGTAAGAAAACTGTTCACACTGACATTTTCTCTATGACTTTTGCATTCATTGTCAAGGATAACTTTAAGAAACCCCCCTTTGGAGAAATGTATAATTTTTTGGCAAATCAAACATTAGTTCATGGGAAAACAATTAATTTATATTGGCGAATTATTTTTTTTGAGTCAAAAAAATTGTAATTTTATTGGTGATTTTTTTCAACTATATGAAAAATCTATAAAATCCTGGTGAATATTTCATTATTGATGAAAATCATGGACATAACTACACATACCTAGAAACCATGATTTTATTATTATTATTATATGGATCCTAATTGATTATTGAACTTGAACATTAAATTTATTGAACTTTTATCATTATAGTTTCCCTCTAAAATTGTGAATGGTGGTATGCAAGAAACACCCCTATTATTTATTATCATTGGAGGATCCTAAATCAATGGCTTGAATCCTATTTCGGGCCAAACTTTTAAAAGGATACCGAGTTTTTAAAAAAGTTCCAAAAGTAAAGGCACATGTTCCCAATCAAATCTATTTTGAGCCAAAGTGAGAAAGGATAAGAAGTTTCATGGAAAGTCACTAGAATAGACACTAGTACATTTTTACTCATTTTTCAACGAAAATTGGTCAAATTTTTGACCAATTGTAGTATCACTATTTTTGTGGTCAAAAATTTGACCAATGATTGTATGTGTTGGAAGTTCAACCAATCATTTGGTCAAAATAGGCTTCTTTTGGTGTGAGGACCATTGGTCAAAATTTTGACCAATCTTGGTTGAAATGGCCACCAAACATTGGTCAAAAGTTTGACCAATGTTGGCCCTTCATCGATCAGTACGCCAAACCCACGACCAATGTTGGCCCTTCATCGACCAACATGTCAAACCCACGAACAATGAATTGGTCAAAATTTCCACCAAAGTTTGGTCAAAAGTTTGACCAATGTTGGTCCTTGATCGATCAGCATGCCAAAGCCACGACCAATGCGTTGGTCAAAATTTTGACCAAGATGATTTGTTTTTAAAAAAATTTAGTGAGAGATAAATATCCAAACTAATCATCGACAATAGACTAGTCAGTGATTAGTTTGGATATTTATCTTCAGGTCTTTGGTGGGTCTACTACCACGTTGAGATGAGATTTCACAGACCTATATTGATGGCACTACAAGTGGCTACAGATGGATGAGGTTCTGATATTGTCTGCATATACAAGTCCAAATGTGATTGTACCTTGATCATTACCCTCTCATACCCTTCTAAATCAAGCCACTTCAACCAGGGAATTTATAATCCCCAATATTAACACACCCATGATACACAAAAGACTCCTCAATCACCTTGGAAATAATCTCCTTCAAGACCCCTAACTCCTCTCCAAAATACTTCTCATTAATGATCATAGACATGGGCATCTTGAAGTTTAAGAAGGAGAAGAACCTCTTCATGTTAACACTATTCTACAGCTGAGCCTGCTCAAACAGAGAAGCAACTGCTTTGCAAAATTGGTGATTTTTTTCAATACAAGTGTGTCTCCAAACCCTAGAGTTTTTTTTCTCATGATGAAATTGGTTATTTTTTAGAAGCAGGTTATGATTTAAACGATTTAGTTTTTCTTCATGAGAATAGATTGCCAAATGATGATGCACAACAAAATCCAATGGAAATGCATGCACTGAAACAAATACCAAGAAAAAATGAAAATGAGATTCAAATTCCAAATAATAGTGAAAATGAAATGCCAATTGAAAATAACAATGGTATGAATGTAGACATGGAAACACCAATTAATGAACAAACATGTCAGAATGATACTAAAGTGCGTGAACATAATTTTCATTTTCCTAGTGATGTGCTAGATAATCTTGAGGGATTGGTTTCATGGAGACAAATTAGGACACATGCTAATAGATTATATAGACATTTTTTTTATAATAAGAAATTTGGGTTTCAATGTCAGTTGATGTTGCAACTAATTAAAATGTCTAAAATGTGAAAAGTAATGAAAAGGTTAGGAATGTATGCAAAACCCAAGAATAAAAATGAGTCTTTAAAACAAGTTGTATCCATTGTTGCTAGTGCCTTTAATGTTATCGGAAAGAGAAGTCACTCTAAAGATAAGAATGCAACACATCAAGCAATAAAAACAGCTTTAGTTAACAAATCAACTACTGACAAAAGATTGATTAGTAACATATAAGTGGATATCTTAATGTGAATCGTAAGACTTTAGAAAGAGTTGTAAAGAGAAGGGTTAACTTTGAATGTGATCGAACAAATAGTTTGTGGACTTCTAGTGGTAGATTTCTGAGATCTGATATGAAAGTTACTAGTGAAGTCAAAAGTTTGGTTGAAATTTTTTGGCATGATAATACAAGAGTATCACCTAATTCAAGAGATGTTCTCATTGGAATACTTTAGAATAACTAAGAAGGGGAGGGCGGGGGTGAATCAGTTATCCAAGGTCCAACTATATAAATAAAACTTTTCACAGCTTAGTGAACCCATAAAAGATTTATCATCATGCATACATCCATAAGATTATGCAATCACTTAAAACTTGTAGGTTACTGTTAAATCAACTTGCAAAAATGTAAACATGAAACATAACAAATTCATCAACACACTTGACACAATAATTTACGTGGAAACCCAATTTGGGAAAAACTACTAATAACATGCTACCCTTTTTCACTCTTCTAAAGTGATGCCCTGTGAAAGGCCAACCCTATTAAAGGTTACAATACACACTGTTAAATGTGACCCTGTTAAAGGATTTCAATCACCCTGTTAGGAGTGATCCTTGTTAGAGAACTTTATACCATTCACTTGGAATGTCACCCGATTAAAGGATTTACAATTGACTGTTAGGTCAACCTTAATCCAAAGGATTTTCCCTAGACTAATACAATTATTAGAGAGTAACAGTAAGGCTTGATCTAATAACAACTTACAACTCCATTTGCAGATTACAGATCTCTGTTTTAGTCCTCCATTCTGCCTGGCCTTTACTCATCGCAGCTCTGAGAGCTTGTTCACCCTTCAAGCATTCATACCCTTAAGCCTTCTTTCTTAACATGCCACTGCAGACTCTTCAATTAGGTCACTTGATGAAGCAAAACCCTTGACTCCTTATCTTCCTTAGGTTCTTGCACATGACAACCTTGCTTTATGACCAGCCATTCCTATAAATAGGAAATTAAGATCTTTTACCACTCATTCTCCATCGTCCAATTTAGGGTTAGGATGGATTAGGTAGGATACAATGAATCTACCCCACATTCCATATCTCTTCTAGAAACTTCTCCTTGAATCCTCTTTGAATTCACCTCAAAATGGTTTACCTTGAATTTTGTGCCACTAGCTAATTAATCTTATCTTCTTCCTGGTTCACACAATCCAAGAAAACAAACTTGTTGGCTTAGATACATCGAATTTGTGATCTTTCAAATAATGTAGCCACTTGGTATTAACTTGCTTCTGATTCTCGACACATACTGCGTTGCTCGACATCTTTTTTAAAATTACTCAACACGAACTAAAGTTTACTAGTGCTCGACATCAACTAAACTTTACTCAGCATCCACTATTATGCTCGACATGCACTAGAATATACTTTTACTCGACTCCAATTGATTTTCTTCTCGGCTTGCACTGACTTTGCTCGACACCTACTATCCACTCGGTCAAGCTTTGCAGACAAACTTTGTGTAACTTCTTTACTAATTCTTAACTAATTCTTGTACTTCTTTACATAATCATAACTCAACCTTTCTTCTTGGTGCTATTGTTACATCTTTTGATCAAATCCTCTTCATCAATCAAATAAGTGATAGTACTTAAATCATATAAGCAGTTGTCATACCAGAAAATAACAGGTTTGACATTAGCGACAAAACAATGATTGAAACATGGGTAAGTGCACCCAGTTGTGGTGCCAAAAGGGGGGTATAAGTGGACACCTTTTACCTAAAATTTGCAATTTCTGAACTTCTACAAGAATTTGAAGATAGTTATGCTCAAAATTTTAAGATATGACAAAAACAAAAGTCATAGTCCTTTGAATCTAGTTTCTAAACTACTAAATTTTTTTCAAAATGGTTTAGTTTTAGGTCCTCAAAAAAGGGGGCCACAAAAAGTGGTATTGTTTATTTCAAAAAAACATAACACAGTACAAAGTGTGGCCCCCCTAAAATTTTAACTTTTTTTTTGAAATTCTTTAATCGCTTTAGTCAAAAGTTACTTAACACTATGTAGTTTATCCCAAAATTTTTGGGTAATTTTATAATGTGTATTTATTTAATGAATTTTTTAACTAGACACATCCCAAAAATGTGAAATATATGTGTGCTCCTCCTAGAAATAATTGAAAACTAATCTAAAATCAAAACTTTTTTTTTTTCAAAGTGTGTAGAATGGAGTCTAGTTTCTAAAAAACTAAGTTGTTGCAAAATTCGATGAACGAGCTAAAATCTATAGCCCAATTAGTACATGGTGGTTTTTGACAAAAAATGAGCATACATCCAAAAGAAATTATAGATGAAAGGCTTGAAATAGTTCAAATTAAAAATAAATTATATGGTTAGATAGCTAACACAGAGACCTACAATGTCATGTAACCCAATCTTATCAATACCCAACCACGAGGAATCTTGAAGGAGAGCACACAAGAAAATCAATCATTTTTTGTATGTTTTCTGGAAAACATGTCTCAAACCTGTTTATAAACTCAAAACCTTTGGGTTGGATCTCCAAGGAAAAACCAAGCCTTAGGCTTGGTTTTAATGGAAAGATTTCAATAGCGCGTGCGCACTATAGCGCGCGCGCTATTGAAAGCATTTGAATTCTCAATAGCATGTATGCGCTATAGTGTGCATGCACTATTCGAACCTAAATAGTGCAGAGTTGCAAAGCAAGAGTGAGAGAGAGTGGGGGGCAATGGCTATGTGTGTGTGTGAGAGAGAGAGAGAGAAAGAGATAGAGAGAAAGTAGGGGATGGGAGAGGGGAGAGAGTAGGGGATGGGAGAGAGAGGAAGTGAGAAAGAGTAGGGGTGGCAAAGAGAGTTCGTGATGGGAGAGAGGAAGTGAGAAAGAGTAGGGGTGGCAAAGAGAGTACAGGATGGGAGAGAGAGGAAGTGTGAGAGAGTAAGGGTGGTAGAGAGAGTACGAGATGGGAGAGAGAGGAAGTGTGAGAGAGAGTAGGGGTGGCAAAGAGATAGTATGGGATGGGGGAGAGAGGAAGTGTGAGAGAGAGTACAGGGTGGGAGAGAGAGATTGAAAGTAGGGGATGGGGGAGAGAGAGAGTAGGTGGTGGGAGACAGAGTGGGAGAGGGAGAGCGAGAGAGAGGAGGATGGGAGTGCATGTGTGTGAAAGAGAGAGTAGAGAGTAGGGAATGGGAGAGGGGGGAGACAGAGTAGTTCGAGAGAGAGTAGGGGATGGGAGAGAGAGTAGGCGATAGGAGAGGGAGTGGGAGAGGGAGAGAGAGGAGGGATGGAAATGTGTGTAAGAGAGAAAGAGAGAGAGAGTAGGGGATCTAGGAGAGAGTGTGAAAATGTGAGAGAGAGTAGGGGGTAGCAGAGAGAGTAGAGAGGGAGAGAGTGAGTGAGTGAGTGAGAGAGAGAGAGAGAGAGAGAGAGAGAGAGAGAGAGAGAGAGAGAGAGAGAGAGAGTGAGAGTGAGAGTGAGAGTGAGAGTGAGAGAGAGTAGGGGATGGGAGAGAAGAGAGAGAGAGGGGGATTGGTGTTAAAGAAGCAGAAAATAAATCTCTTAATAGACTTGACTTGATAGTCATTTTGTAAATCATCTTACAAGATGACATTTCAAGATTGAAGATTTTGAAGACCTCCAACCAGACCACTCATAATAGGGTCATACTTAGCAGTATGTTTTATAACCTTTAACAAGGTTGGCTCTTAATAGGGCTCACTTAAAAAGAGTGAAAAATATTGTAACTACATGCATGGTAGTTTTTCCAAATTAGATTTTGACGATAAATCTTGGTGTCATCTATGATTATGTTATTTCCTTTATGCTTTAAGTTTTTGCAACTAAGTTACTAAAAGTTATAATAGACTAATAATCATAATATTGCTTTGTTCACTAAGTATTAGTAATTATTTACCATTAACTAAGCTAGACAGTATTGCATTATCAGTGAAAATCTGTATTGACATCTAAGGGACAAGGAGTTGTTTTTGTGGTAAGTAATTCATAGTATTATATCAAGATAAGTTCAGTATTATGAAGCCTCACAAAGCTAAACTCATTATCCATCTTAGTGACATTAACTAGATTAAAAGGGTTGAAATAATAATTATACCTTTGCTACTTATCATAAATTACTAAATTCTCATCAAATATTATATCCCAACTAGAAATTACTCAAATAGCCAAATTGTTGACTACTCTGTTTAAATAAAAATTAAAGTGCAAATTCAAACAAGAGCGATGAAGGGGAAGGAAAAACTCAATCTCTAGTCTACATTCAAATCACAAGCAAAATAACCCATATTAATATATCAATTCCTCACAACTATAGATCATCTTATTGCTCTAACATAGCCTCTGTTATGATTAATTGCATATAGACATCCATATAGCACAAGTCAATGCTATTCTATTATAACAAAACCATTTGTTCATAAATAAAACCAATAGTACATTTATATACCATTTGTTCATAAAACCATTTGTTTTATCCAAACTAACAGGACTGTAGCTCATACCAAAAATGCCAGAGAATGTCATTCCATCCATACCTAATTCAAGCAACCTAAATACTAACTGTATATCCTAATACTGTATCAGCTATACTTATATGGGGCCCCTATACCACTGAGGCTATAACCATGTGAGGAAACGAAAGGAAAAACCAAAAGGAGCCAGCCCTAGGGCCATATCAATTCTATACTACTAAATTGATAAATTTAACCAGAGCCTAAAAGGACAGACTTAAACATAGCCAAAAACCTAAACCATCACAAAGCTTTTTTAAAACCAAACCTCCTCCTCTTTCTTCTAGCAAACCATGACTATATCCTTAGCTTTGTCCTCGTCATCTACAGTTGATCCTGGTGGAAACACATACATCATGAGCTCTCTGCTGGATTTTATAAAATTCAGCAATATGAATTCCACTCTACCTAGATCATCAAAATTGATACCTGGCTCGACATAGGCTTCAAACACTTGAAGAAAGTTGATCAGCCAATTCTTATTAGGGTCTTCATGAATTCCTCTCCATCTCAGCAGGAAGTTAATATTGGCCTCCATCTTTGGCCATGCATTAAAGAATTTTATATTATCTCAATGAACATAGACGACCTCCAAGCGACATTAATAAGCAGAAGCTCCTTTGGTTCATATGCCATGTAGACCTCAAGAAGCGGGATACGTAGTTTCTCATCCATGCTCATAATAGCATTTTCTAGACCCACTAGCCAGGTGATGTCAAAGATGTTATAGCATAACCTAACGATTTCCCCTTTCTCAACATTAGCCCTAGCTAGTTATCCTATAAATGAGCCTATGACAGAGTTGTTAGTGCACCAGGTATAATCATAATCAAACATTCTCTCCCCAATAGCCCATGAGATAACAAACCTAGTAACATTGTCTACTGGATTTAGGATCCTATTCCACCTCTCATCTTTCACAAACCCTCTAAACGCCATAGTCCTCACTTCTAGAGCATGAAAGAGGCAATTGAAGACTCCATGCTAACAGAGAAACTACAGGGTATGCAAAGAAAGAAGAGTTGTGGAAAGTTTTAGAAAGTCATGCCTTAAATAACATATGGCAACACTCGGGGTGTTAAGCATTAATTAATGTCAGCTAACATGTATGAAGACAGTCATTCAAAGACACTAATAAGATTAGACTTAATATTTCATGATTATTACCAGGATACCTCATGAGTATTAATAACACTTCTCGCTATGGGTGTATTTCTAATAATTGCTACTTATAATGAATCGAGATTGATCCTCTTAACTTTCCTTTACTTTAAGCCTTTGTTTTTTAAACTAACTTAATTTAATTATATCCTGCTATGTGTATAAAGTCTTCTCCCTCCACTCCTTGATTCGCCAACTTATCAAATACTAAATTGCATTCAGGATAAATATGTTGGATTCTAATCTCCTCAAATTGATCTATAAGGCTTAATACACTTTCCAGTTTAGCATTTAAAATCTAGTTCAATGTTTGTCACTTTCTGATTGCATTTAAGATAATTTGTGAATCTCCTTCAATTATTATTTTGAAATCTTCATCTTTATGCTTAATTTTAAGCCTTCTTTTAATGCTTCCAATTCAGCTATATTATTAGTTACATTGCCTAATGGTTGTTCTCTTTTTAATAACCATTCTCCATTTTCTAATTTTACAATGCATCCCAATCCTACTTTCCCAGGATTCCCTCTAGATGCTCCATCAAAATTTAATTTCTTTCACCCTATCGGGGGTGCTACCCATTTGCATTCTTTTATGGCTATATTATCCTTTTTTTGGATAAACTAATGGGGGGTTAATCATATGTATCCAATTTTTCCTCATAATCCCATCCCATTTTGAGAATGTACCTTCAACTTTAGGAGTGTTCCTAAGATGGAAATTCATAAATTTTGTGATGCTTGCCTCGACTTTGTTAAGAAACGATGTCTTGCTAAACTTAATATTTTTAAATATTCATCTATTTCTTTCCTTTCATATTTCCCACACAATGATTGTAGGTGTGAGATTCTATGGAAAAAGGTCATATTTCAATCACCCTCCTTCAACCACTGAACTCCAGATCTTTGTTTCCAAAAAACTTCCTCCCAATTTAGGAGTGTCTTCCATAAGTTTCGACATTCCCTCTCCTCCTATTGATGTTCAGCATTAGTATTGTCCTGAATAATTTGGTTTTGAAGGGATTCCAACTAGCTCTCAGTAGATTTCTTTTCTTTGGAGATGTTTCCAAAAGAAGATTTGCTCCATCCCTGCACTTCTTTTTGGATTCTTTCAATTCTTTTGGCGATACGAAACATGGTCATTCCCTCAACCAGGTCCTTCCACCACTACACAATACAATATTTGAACTCAGTGTGTGAGAGCCACATGATTTCATACCTAAAAGGCCTCTATCTAGTAGGTTGATTCTCCAACCATGAGAACACTAGCATAGAGTGATCTCCGAAATGGTCCTTGGCTCTGCCTTTAAGGAAGAATGTTGATGAATGTCCCAACCAGAAGAAATAAGAGCTCTATCAAGTCTAACTTGAATCAAACATTTCCCCAATCTATTAATTGACCAAGTGAATGCAAGACCCTGAAGATCAATATCAATCAAGTCATTCCTTGCAAGAAAGCCCTCCAAATCTTGCATACTATCAGAAAAGTCTTCCAAACCCCCCAGTTTCTCCAACAGATATAGAGGGGTGTTAAAGTCCCCCATGCACAATATTCTTTCTTGTCTCATAGTCTCAGCCACTTTAGTAGCCTCATCCCAGACAGCTAGTCTACCATTCCTAGTGTTAGGGGCATAGAAATTGAAAAGATTCCAACTAACAGCATGGAAGGTGAAACTCGCGACCACAAAATGGGGATTAATATAGGTGATCATTACCACCACCTTATCTGGGTTCCACAATGTGGCAATGCCACCAGAGGCATCATTAGCCTCACTGTAAGAAAATTTAGCCCCCAGCCAAATGTAAGTAGCAACTCTAGAGAAAACCTTCTCAGTTATTTTAACTTCCTACAAAAGAATCAAGTCAGCCTTAAGCTCTATGATCTTTTGTTTTATTTCATACTGTTTCCTAGGGCTATTCAACCCTCTCACATTCCAAGATATGAGCTTTATCTTTTATGATATTGAGTTTCCTTCAGGGCATTTTGTTTCCCTTGTGCTATATCCTTCTTTGTTTCCTTTTGACAGACATTCCTGGTCAGAGGTCTCCCAATCCTTGAGGATGACCCTACATCCACCTTATATTCTCCTCTAGGCTTCCGCTTCGGGACCGTCGAGTCAGCATCATTGTTGAGAAGGTCAAGATTTGGTAGCTCAGTTGTGGGGGAAAGCATTTCAACAATACCTAGGAGTGAAACCATGAGTGTGTCATCAATGAGCAATGATCCATTCCCTAAGAGGAGGGGTGAACAACACGAAGTAGCACCACTGTCAGCTTTCATCGCTTTAAACATCTGTCCATCTCTAGGTTGGAACAATTGTAGAGTGAGCATGTCAAAGATCCCCCCCTCTTCATGGACAACAATATCATCTGTAATAGTTTGGGCTTCTCCACCCTATCCAACGACATCCTCCTTCACAAGGGTTATTTCTTTCTCACCATTTTTCTAGGGGTTTCAACTAGGTCCTGAAAGGCCTCCTCATAAGTTTCCTTCAGGCCAATCGATTCCTTATTCACTGGGCTTTCAGCCTTTTCATCCCTCTCAGCAATTTTTGAGCTTTCAACCACCACCACTCCCAGTGAGGACACTTTGCCTTTGAGTTTGTCACCCTTCAGACAATCCACAACCAAATGGCCAAATATGTTACACTTTTGGCAAAAGGGGGTTGCATCCTCATAGATTATCGGTTGTGACCAGTTGCCCCATTTAGATTTTAGGTCAACCATTGTCGACAAGGGTTTATTCATTCCAACATTGATACATAATCTAGCAAAACTCAGTTTAGTTCTAGAACTAGTCATATTTTCCATTTTAATGAACTGGCCAAAGGAGTTGCCAATCCATCTAAACACCCGCTCATCCCAAAATTCTAAAGAGAGACTAGGCAACCTTATCCAGATCGAAGCATACTTGTAGAGCTCCCTCTCTTGGTTGAAACTTGGCTTCCATTTTGCCATCAACAAGGGGTGTTTTCCAAAATTCTTGGAGCCCACCATGACTGAGTCACGATCTTTTTCCACAGTAAAGTTGAATAGAAAAATGGGGTTAGTCATAGCAGAGATGGACACCGACCTCGAGAGTTTCCACTTCATAGAGCACCACTTCCTTACCATATCAACCATGGGTCAAAACGAGACAAACTTTCCAACAAGACAACAGGTAAAGCCTGAGGTGATCGAGTCGACCATTGAATCTGGAAGAGAAATCATGGGACCAATGGCCCCTGAGGAGATCACGGGTTTCGCACCAGAGTCCATAGGAACCTTGGATCCAACAACAACCCGCAACTAGTTTGACTTAGGGGACTCCGCCGATACAGCCGTCAACGAGGGACCACCAAGGGGTTTGGGGCCCAAACAAGCACAATCATCAAGGACAGTGCAAGGTTCCGTTAGAGGAATATCTTCCTGGAGCAGGTCACAAACATTTTGGGCCTTAGCAAATAAAACCAGTTCCAGATCCAGACACACAGGGCCCGTCGGCTCCAGCGGGGGGGAGGGACCATCCCCCCGAGATCAAAGAGGGCATAAGCTTGGGAGGAAGCCAAGAGCAAGAAAAGAGTTGCAGAGCCCAGTTAATAATAATAAATAGTTATATTTTTGTGGGCATCTAAAAGATACACCATTATTCATAAGTTGAATGTATAGTTGAAAAGTTATTGTGGAAAGTTATAATTAATAAATTGTCAGTATAATAATCAATATATAAATAGGATCTAGATGTTAAGTACAATCATGTGTTTTCTTGGGTAGCTTCTAGGTTTTGATGTAGATTATCCTCTGTACTGCACTTTGTGTTGCAATCAATTATGAATAGAGTTTTTCTTTCTGGTTCTTTTCTCCGGGAGCCCTCTTTTGAACTAGGTTTTTTATTAATATAAATATAAAGTTTCACAGGAAAAAATATTAACAATAAATATAATAATAAAAGAGTATAAAAAATTAAAATTTGTTATATGTATGCACAATATAACTAGATATTATTTAAAACATATAATAGATCTCACTTTTCACTTGTATAGGATCATAAAAATAAATTAATTGAAAATCTAATTTAACAAAAAAATATTATTTATGTTAATGTTACAAAAATATATTATGTTTTTAAAATTTGATATTGTTTTTGGTTGAAACCAATATATTGATGTTGAGTGCATTTTTATAATAGATTTCACCTTAATATTTACTTTTTCAACCATTCATATGATGTAATGTGTTTATAAAATAAATAAAAATATAATTATTTTAAAATAATCATATTATGAAATATGTTTAAGTAATATAATCTACAAATAAGAAAATAACTCCCCACAAATCTAGCCGAAAAAATTGGAACTAAAATTGGTGAGAATTAATTGAGTTTACAGAGAGAATGAATGCAATAGTCACCAAATACAAGGAGTTCCAAATAGTGGTTGGTATTTTTCATAGTTTTAAATGATATTGTGGAAAGAAAAATTGTATTGTAAACGATAATATGTTATTAGAAAATATATGATATATTGTAATGTATTTATATTATTATATTATATTTAGATTATATAATAACATATTTTAGGTATTTTAAATTGTAATACTAATTTGTAGAAATTTTATATAAAGATAATAAAATTTGTTGTAATATATAAATTGTTAGTAATGAGTAGTTTTAAATTATATAGTTTTATTTATAATTGTATATTTGTAGTTTTATAATAAAAATATATTACTATAAACAACTCATAAATAATAGTGAGCAAAAATTTGGCCTACGAAAATGGAATATAGAGGAGCCTTGGAAAAAAGACTTAACACAATCAATTCAACCAATAGTATTTGACATGAATAAATTATATAATATTGAAATGAAAATTAATAAATAAATATCAAACTTTCCAAAAGTTTAAAATATAAAAAAATAGTAGTTGTTGATTGTGCAAATACAATAATCAAAAAATGTTTTTGAGATATTATTTTTATAGACTTATTTTAATATGTACTAGCAATATATAACCTAAGCATATAAAATATATAGAAGTTATAAGTAAATGAATTTTTTTTTGATATATTTTAATTTTTAAAAATAATTACTTATTAATTGAATTTTTCCTAGAGTGAAAGTGTGTAAGTACAATAATTTCTGAACTATAACTTAAAATACATGTCACTTGTTCCAATACCAAAAAATAATGCTTTACTAGATTATAAGTTCAAAATCTTAATAAGCTAATAAAATTAGTTTAAAATTTCTACAAAATATTTAATATATTTTAAGAATGTTCATTTTCAAAACTAAAAACACAAAATATAAGGTAATAGACTATAATAGACTATATTTTACCATTCCACCACCAAAAAGACTTTTTCAAATATTATTTTTCCAACATCCCACAATAGGAAAATTTTCCAAAATACAATATACAATTTTTAGAACTTATGGAAGAAGAGGGGACATCCAAATTGTTCAAATTAAAATATATTATTTTCCTAACTAATAGTATGCAAAGAGTTCAAATTAGAAAATACAATTTTCAAAACTTTAGAGCACAAAAAGTCCAAATTAAAAAATAAAATAAAATAAAACATTATTCATCATCAACGCTGTTGGCTCAAATCCTAATATATTAGACTTCCTTATTTTTCTTATACTAGTTTTTTTAACTACTAAACTAAAATAAATATAAAACTTTCACTATATATATATATATTTCTTTTTTTTTTAATTCAACTTCACCAATAGACCAAGGATCTATTGACAAATATTTTTTCTCAATTAGTCAAATAAAAAAAAACCAACAAGATTTCTCCATTTTAATTATACTAATTTTTCAACTAATTTTACAAAATATTTATTAAAAATGTCTATTTTCAATTACCCAAATCACAAAAAAGGCCTAAAATAATAGACTCAATTTCCTTTTGACCCAACTAATATCAATATTTTCCACAATCAACGAATATTTATTTTCCTAATTTTTTACAACAAATAGAAAGTTCTACTAAAATAAAATCATTAATTGCAAATTTTGTAGATAAAAACGAGAGGTACCAATAGAATTTCCACTTTAATTACATTACTTTTTTAATGGATTATAACGATAATTACTAAAGAAAACTAAACTATTATAAAATTATAATAATTAGTAAAGAATATTCATTAAATTCAATCTAATAACTGATTAGGGTTTTGCTTCCCCCTCTACTTTTCTTTCAGCATGCTCGATAATGCGCAAAGTTCATATAAATTTTCTCAGACAACACTATCAGATTTATTACTCATTTTCCCTCTTTTTTAAGCTCACCCAAATTTTCCCGTTGAATTTCGTTAAATTTTCTGCGACTGCATTGATGATTTGTTATTACTCATTTTCTCTCTTTTTCTAAGCTCACCCAAATTTTCTAGTTGAATTTCGTTTAATTTTCTGCAACTGCTTTAATGATTCGCTTTAATTTTTTATTCTAAGATTTTTATCCTTAGATTCACTTTTCCAAAAATTAAAATACTGAGATTGGCGTACCAGACTACGGTTATGTCCAACTATAACATTATCTGAGGCCTAAAATAAAAAAAAACATTATCTGAGATTAAATCTCTAGGAAGCGTCCGTGCGGACCCTCGAAACAAAAATCATGCTACAAAAATTCAAAAAGCCCTATGATGGCAGAAAAGGCAACCGTACGACGAGTTTCCATCTAATCAACAAATTAAATAATAAAAGACCGAACAGTTTTGTAAACCAGAGGAAATAAAATATATACCACTGTGAAAAGTACAAAAGTGGCGACCACAACATCAAACCCAAAAACCACTCGCTAATCCCAAAAACCACTCGCTAATCAGTTTTTCTCTACTAATGTGAAAAATCTGTATTGTTTACATGATATGCTTGCATATTCTATTTACATATTACAACGGGAACTACACATGTAAGGTACTGTAAAATCCGCAGGCGTAATATTTTCCACCCGCTATATTTTTATTTAACCTTCGCAAGGCTGAAAAAATGAGACGGAGGAGTCTCTGTTATATGGAATATACTTACGCGCATTTGACTGAAGAAACAAACAAGGGATATTGAAAAGAGTTGGCGTACTGGAAGGATATGGAGCCTCCTGATTTTAACGGCTTTCCATTGTTAACTAGACAGTCGTTGTATTTTAAACGCTTGAATATCTTGGGATTTATGAGTCGTGCGGAGCTGAACCATCCACATGCGAGGTGGATTCCTGCGATTGGGCAGCCTGTCAAGCACACATTCATTATTTGGACTGTGTATACGGGAATGCCGTTCGGCATCGGAGTGGTGGCTCCTTGAAATACTGCTATGTCTTCTTTTGCACGTGATTCTCCTATCTGCTCTGAGCTACCTGCATATTTGGTCAATACAATGGTCAGGTTTAAAGCTATTTAGTTTTTTTGAAGGAAGGTGTGAAAATGGCGTTCCCGTGATTCGACCTACCGACATCCAGCAGCCCGTGGTTTTCGTAGCTAGAATTCGCATCTTTCGACGCGAGATTCGATGCGCCGATGTAGTGGGAAGTTCTCGTTCCTGAGAGGCCTGCAACAAAAAAATTTGAATTGTTATGCAAATGTTGGAAAATATTGGCCGAAAATATTGGACCGATCGAGTCAGGATTTCTTTGATTGAACCGTTTCCAGTTGATGTTTATTAAAAAATTCACCAGATGAAATTTGCTTTGTAACAAAAATTTTAATATTGTGCAAATGCACGCAAATATGCTTGTGATCTAGTCAGATTTTTCCGTGCTTGAACTAATAACCCCTTCTCACAGGCGGGAGTGCAAATTGAAAAATGAAATTCAAATCTAACTGCAGCTGTCCCTATCACCGTCTAACCGCAGCTATCCCTATCACTCGCGAGAGTTAAAAAGATCCATAACGGGAAACGGAATAGGGACAGAATGTTGGATGGGCCCACACCAGCCACCTAAGCGGTCAAAGCTTAGTGTGTGATCTTTAAGCTAGGCCGTCAAAACACAAAAATGTTTGAAAAAAATTAGTACATTCCACCTCTTATCCTATGGATGAGTGCGGATCCCTCGTCTTATCTCTCGCAGTCCATTATGTCTAAATTCGATAGCAGCTCTAATCTGTACCAAATTGAAATCAGCAAACACGACTCGAATTGAGAACAACGCTCTGCCAAAAAAAAAAAACACACTGTCAACAAATATAGATGATGAATATAACTGGAAGAAATCACAATCCCAAACGAGTCTGTCAACAAACTTCAATGCTGGTCAAAGGGTCAGTTACTATTGAAATTGGAAATGTGATGGAAAACAAAATTTCTTGGTACGATTTGGAACCCATTGGTCATATTTGTTTGGGTCGTAGTTTGGGTATGAGTGAAAATGCAAAAATAGTTGTATGCAAGATTTAGCCTGTTAGGTTAGACATCATCATGTGACTAATCAGTGATTGGAGTATTAGTATATAGCAATAGGAAGTTAATGGAGTTTGAAATAGTGTAATAGGTATATTGGAGTGTACTTGAGATGGAAACATAAATGTGACATTATTTTAAGCAAAAAAATTAGAGGTATTAGAATGTATCATAGGTTTTTGCGTGCCAAAATCCTGCCACTCACAATATCCATGCAAGATTTAGCCTATCAGGTTAGGCATCATCTTCTAACTAACTAGTGATTGGAGTATGAGTATATAACAAGAAAAGTTAATGGAGTTTGAAATACTATAATAGGTCTATTGGAGTGTACTTGAGATGGAAACATAAATGTGACATTTTTGTAAGTGGGTATATTCCTAAACCTTGAATTTGTGTAAACCCTGATTTTTAAGCATTAAACCCTTAATCCAAGGGTTTAATGGTTTGGTGACTTAGTTGTGGCTTGGAGAGCTAAAACCTTGGAATCTTGTAGAATGCCAAAAAGGGTGATAGAATATCTACTTTGCTTTGGGTGTTTTGGAGAAGTTTTAAGTTATTTCCAAAAAGAATCAATATGGAGACCTAATCGAATTAGGTTTGTTTTAGGCACTTTTATTATTTTCTCTTTGTGTGTGTTTGAATTGGATCTTGTAACCTTAATCATGGTTGAATCTTGGTTTTTTGAGTGTCTGAAAGCATCTGAAATTACTATGGGATGCTTTGGAGGGGTGGGGTGGTGGGGGGTGGTGTGAATTGATAGGAAGGTGAAGGGTCATCTTGGAACATGCTGAACCATCGTGTGTGGGAGTAGGAATAGGTGAGATTGGGGTGTTTGGTAGAGTTATGAGTACCATTACTATTCTACTTGATTTTCTAACTCATTGGAGACTTGTTTATTTTCCTTTCTTTGGCTTACCTTAACCAATTGTTTCTAGGATCAACCACAAACAGAAATAACAATTACATGCAAGTATAACCAATATTACAAAATAATAATCACATTGAAGAGAACACAAGACACGAGGATTTAACATGGGTTTCCCAATCCTTGGGCTACATCCACCAATATCAAGTCCAATATTATTATTATCTAGTGATTAGAATCTGCAGTTCCTTACAACTCAATATTGCCACAAAAATCTACAATCTCATCATACATTATGAAATCCCAAAATGTAAGGCATTTTATACAAGCTTTTGCTACTTACAAAATTAGTGCCCACTCTTGACTCTGCCTTTAGACATAATCTAGGGGAAAACCTCTAAGTCTAATTAGGGTCCAAATCACAAAAAATCTAATCTTACCTTTCCTAAAACTAGTTCTACTTGCACCATATTGATATTAGATCCATACCATGTAAGTTAGAGTTCAATTTAGAAGATGGGCATTCAATATGCCACCTAGAGGTGTTAAAAGCACCTTAAAATTGTGATTAAAAAAATGGAGAAGAGGATTAATCAGAACTAGGAAGAGAGATTGAAGAAGATGGTGGAGAAGTTGAAATCCATGGAGAACATGTTAGTGAGCAAAAGGAACAGCTAGAAGAGCATGAATAAGATTTGGAATGGACCAAAGAAGTAGAATAGTCATGTAATAGTGTTGTAGATGAGGATAGGAAAGACCAAAAAGCCTTCTTAGATGTCATTAGAGAATCTAATAAAGAGGAATTGAAGGTTGAGGTTTTTCTTTTAAGTAGGAAAATGGAAGGAGAGGAGGTAGTCAATTGGATGGCTTCCTTAGATACCTATTTTGATATGAATGATGTTGAAGAAGAGAAAACAAAAAAAAAGTATGCAGAAAGGTTTTGCACTTATTAGGTGGAATTACACCCAAACACAGATTAAAAAGAATGGTAAGAAGATAATTAAAAAAATTAGTTTCTTTGATGAAAAAAAATTCATCCTTGCTATTTTGACATGTAGATGATAAGGAATTTTATAATCTTGGGAAGCAAGACACCGATTTTTCCACCTATATCAAGGAGTTTCCTAACTCAGTATGAGAGAAAATCACAATGAAGATCAAAATGAACTTCCAGCTAGCTGTATAAATGGATTGCAATATAAAATCCAAGATGAAATCAAATTTTTCATACCAAAAATAGTTGATGAATGCTTCCAACTAGCAATTAGGGATGAATAAAAACTTAAGAGGGAAGGTGATCAATGCAATAGGAGCAGGGGAGGTAGGAATAACTGTACAGGCAAATGAACCTATTGAAGGGGTAAATGAAATATGAATGAAGAGAAATAGAGAAATGAATATAGAGGCAAGAATAATAACAAAATGTGGAAAAAAAATTTAAGAGGTCAAAGAAGGCCATATAATAGAGGCAGAGGACATGGTGGAAGACCATGTAGAGGGAATGAAGCCATCTCTTACAAGTGTTAGACATTTGATCAGACTAGGAATGCAAACAATCAATGTCCAAACAAACCTTCTAGTTCATCAGTAGGTAGAGATAGGAGGAATCAACTCATAATGGATGAAGAATGTAGTACCACTAGTGTTAATGCATTAGTTAGGAGTGCAAAACCTATCTTGGATGGACATAATAGGATAATAAAGGGACATATCCTCAAAATTCCATTGAAACATTAACCTCCTAAAAGGAAGTTACTATTAGGACACAAGGTAATGCTTATGGGAAGTTTTGTATCATTGTTGACTCTTGTTCAATAGAGAATGTTGTATCAACAAAGAGGGTGGAGAAGAGGAAACTTAAGAGGTTACTTCATACCCAACCTCACAAGATATCTTGGTAAAGAAAAAAACAATTTTTTACTATGGAAGAGCAAGCATGAGTTAAGTTTGATATTAGAGAGTATAAGGAAATAATTTTTTTTTGAGATAATATCTATGGATGCATGTCATTTATTACTAAAACAACTATGACAATTTTATGTCAAAGCTTAGCATGATAGTAAATAAAACACCTACCTTATCACCAAGAATGACCAAAAAAGGTCAAGATCAATCCTTTACCTAAATAACATGGAAATGATAAATTAGGTGAGTCATTTGTGATGTTATTAGAAGGAGAGGATTTTTTGAGTCTAGCCAAGGAGGATGATTTTTGAGGGTATATTGGTTAATCCCAAGGATGACAAGAAGAAACTAGAGCCATCACACAAGGAGGGGGATATTTTGTTGAAATAATTGCTAAATGTTGTACATGAGAACAACCTAAATATTTTCCACCAATGATGAGTATAAGTCATCAAGTTGACTTAATTTTAGGAGCTACACTCCTTAAAAAAGCTTCCTACAAGCTTAAAACTCAAGAAAAGTGGAGATAAACAAATAAGTGTAGGGTTTTTTTGACAAGCAACCGATAATGAAATGATTGATCCCATATTCATAGCCCTCAATTCTAGCATCTAAAAGAATGGAAAGTGGAGGTTTTGTGTGGACTCAATAACTATAAATAAGATAACTATAGGATATATATTTCCAATCTCAAGGGTAGAGGGCCTATTAGACTATTTCGGTGGATCATTTCAATACTTCAAAATAGACCTCAAATATGGTAATTATTAGATCTAAGGATAAGCCATGATTATGAATGGAAGATGACTTTGAAAACTAATAAGGAGTTTTATGAAATTATCCAAACACATTTATGAGGATGATAAATGAGGTCTTAGTTCAATTCATTGGAAAAAAATATTGTATACCTTGATGACATTTTGGTGTTTAGTAGGTGAAAAGTAGAGCATCTAGAGAATTTAAGGCTAGTGATGCAATATCTTGAGGAGGAGAAAAATGGAAGATAAACTTAGAAAAGTGTGAGTTCCATGAAATAGAGCTAGTTTATTTGGGTTTGCTCATATCATAAGGTAGTCTAAAAATGGATCCATTAAAGGTGGATACCATCTTGAGTTGGCCAACTCCAAGATCATTATAGAATGTAAATATTTTTCATGGCCTTGCAACCTTTTATAAGATTTTTTTTAGAGAATTTGGTGGTATCTATGATCCTATTCTCAACACCATTAAATGTGAAATAAAATGAAAATGTGTATGGACTAAGGAAGATGAGGATGATTTTCAATACCTTAAGAAGAGAATTGTATGGTTGCCTTCACTTATATTACCCAATTTTATTTGGGTATTTTCAATGGAGTGTGATGCAAACAAGTATGCAATTGGGATAATGTTAAGCCAAGAATATGTATATTACCTATGATCTTGAGCTCTATGCCATGGTGTGAGATTTAAGGAAATGGAGGCATGATATGATGCCAAACAAATTTGTAGTTTTTATTGATAACCATGTTCTAGGTTACCTAAATAGGAACATAAATTGAACCATAGAAATTTTTTGTGGATGTAGTAGTTACAATCATTTATTTTAGCATTTAGCAAAAGAAGGGAGAATTTAATAAGGTAGTTGACGCCTTTATAATAAGAGTGTTAGCAATACAAGAGATCTAGATGTAGGGTGTGGGATTGGATCAGATCAAGGATCTATATTAGGAGGATGATGACTTCAAACAAGATTATAATATTTTCTATGACTTTGCTAATCATTTCCATGATGATTTTTATGATTTTGTACTATAGGAGGGACTTCTATTCAAAGGAAGTAGACTATGTCTAGCTAAGTTACATATGAGAGAGAAAATATTCAAGAAGAAACATAATGGGGCCCTTGCAAGATATTTTGGAGAAAAAGTGACTTAACAGAGTTGAGAAATTCTAATAGACCAAGATTACAAAAAGATGTAAAAAGTTATGTGAAGAGTCATGTGACATGTCAGGGGGCTTAATGAGCCTCATAAAACATATGTCTATAACAACCCTTCCCAATACCACGAATATCATGTGATAGAATAAATATGGACTTTGTACTAGGATTGCCAAAAATTGCTAGGTGTCTAGAAACTATTTTTTTTTTTATGGAGAGATTTAGTAAAATGGTCCTCTTTGTGCCATGTAGGAGTAACTGTGACACCTCATAGATAGCAGGCTTGTTCTTCAATTAAATAATCAGAATCCATTGGTTACTATTATCCATGGTTAGTGATAGGGACACCAAGTTTGTAGGTCACTTATGGAGGACATCGTAGAAGTAATAAGGCACTCAACTCTTATTTTCATTAGCTTACCATCCTCAAATAGAAGGGAAGATGAAACTCGTTACTAAGACCTTTGGTAACCTTTTAAAGTGCTTGACCAAACAACATGGATTAGATTGGGGTAAACTTTTGAGCCAACTAAAGATGTTAGAGTAAAAGGTTTATTATCTTTTACTTACTCTTAATATTTCACTATTGGAGTATTGACTTTTGTCTCTTCATGAATGTGACATTTAATATTTGTTTTCTTTTATTAAATATCACATCATCTCTTTGAGGTTTCCTTTTTGAGAATGACTGATCTCCTTTGGATTGATCCCCTTGTATTTTATGACACATTTGGTTCATTATTTTCTCTCTTGAATATATTTTCATCTTTGAGAGCCACTCTTTTCTCCTTGCTTGTCTCTTCCTTATAATAGGTTATTTGCTTGCAGGTGATCATTGTGGATTTGGTGAAGTTAGAATTTTCATCATTTGTACGAAAACTTCTATATGGTATCATAGCTCTTCCTGCAACTTCCTATACTTGTTTGAAGTTTTCTAGTGAAGCTTTTGGATTGAAGGTTTTAGATACACCTTTTTCTAGGTTTTGAAGGGGTTCAAATTTTTTGGTGCATTTTGAGTCCAAACAAAACTGACTGTTGTATTCAAAAGACCAAAATACCTCTATTTTCATTTAAAGTTTGTCCATTTTGGACAAAGTTGATGTTGGAGGCATTTTTTTTGCTCTATTTTACATGTCTTTATGGATTTGGGGGGAGGAGGGTCAATTTTTTGGAGCACTTTGAGCTCAAATGAACTCACCATTAGAATTAGAGCAACCAAAATCCTATATTTCCATATAAAATTTGTCCCATTTGGACATCATTTCATTTTGGACGCCTAGGCATGCCTCACGAGGTCAAAAAATAAAAATAAAAATATTTTTTTAGAAAACTTTGAGCCTCACATGCTAATACATAGTTAGCCAAGAAATGCCACCCATAATAGCATCCTAGAGGCTGCCTAGACAGCCACCGCGACCACTTGTCAACTACCCATGGGTTGTTGTCACCATTATCGCCAGTAGACCACTCACTAGTCACTGTCTCCTAGCCTTCACACTTAGCAGTGCCACTTCTGCTTGTCACCTACCTTAGAGATATCAATCACCACATGATAGAGTAGGAATGCACCATGTAGCACCCAATAAAGTTCCAACCATGTGGCAGTTGTTCTATCAATAGCCATGTGACCCACCACTATCTGACATGTGTTATCCTTGCCACATTATCCTCCTTCATGGAAGCCATGACAACATGCCACATGTCATGCCATGTCAATAGTATTTTTTTGTGATGATCAAATGGTCATCAAATCTAAGCTATTGGAGTGCTTATGTCAACACTATGTCATCACTTCATAAGAATTTTGGATGCCTTCTAAGACATAAGGAGCAACATTCGATTATTTGCTCATAACTTGAGCATACCGACTCTATTTTTGGAAAACAAAATATCAGTTAAAATTTAGCACTGAGTCTATTACAATGGTGTAGGTTTCATTAGATTTTGATGCTTTTTAGGTACATGTTTTCACTCTCAAAGGTTGAACTTCCTATTTGCACTCTGAGGGCTATATCTTTTGTGTCCAAGTTCTATTTTTGGTCAATGAAAAGGCATTGTAAAGCTCTTGTAGTGCTCCATCTAGATCTACTATCCTCTTCATTAGAATCTTTCAAAGGTACATAAGTCACTCATCTTAATATTTATTTCTTTTCTTATTGTATACGCATTGCTTTTAGGTATTGGGGTTAGATTTCTTATATTGTGGGGTGTGTTTTCAATACATTATTTATGTCATTTACTTAAGTACAAAATATATCTTTCAAAACTAAAAGACCTTCTCTAAAAGATGGCCAAGACTTCTTCTTGGTTAGCTCCTCTAAACCCACATAACTATCACACATGGGATGCTACCATGACATGGTTACTTTGTTACAAGGGCTTGTGGTCTTGTTTGGATGAGGATCAACCTCTATTTCAGAGTCTATTTCAAACATATTAGCATAAAAATAAGATGGATGAGAACATGGGTGATCCAGAGGATATTTTCACCAAAATTGGAGTATTTCCAAAACTCTAATAATCAGCACCATGTTGAAGTTCTCAGAATTTAGAATCTAGCACAACTCAAACAAGCAAAAAAGGAGTCCATACACTTGAGTTATGGCCAGTCAAAGTTGTGTCAAACCTTGGACCACATGCCATAAAAAAGTGAAATTTTAAACTCTCCAAAATAGGATGAAGTTGTCATCAAATTGAACATTTTGTCGAGATCTTTCCAATGACATTCATTTCATCAAAATTGGAGCCCAAATGCAAAAGCTATGCTCGGTCAAAGTCATGGTCAAATAGGCATATCAGGGGTTGACCAAAAATAGGCATGAAATTTTAAACATCTCCAAATCAGTTGAAAATGGCATCAAGTCAAAGGTCTTGTTGCCACAATTCCAATGTCATTCATTTTTTCAAAAATGAAGTTTGTATGCAGGAGTAATGGGTGATCAAAGTTGTTGAGTTGACCAAGTCAAATGATGATGTTAGCAAAGGTGCAGTCAACATGACATGGAAAATTGGGATGTTGTGGCACTACATGGAAAAAAATTATGGTGCCACGTGGCATCTTGGTGTGATATTAGTGATGTACACATGGCATGTTAGTGGTGCCCATATGGTAGTCTACGTGGCTAGCAGGGTCAAACCCATGACCACTGGGACCTAAACCCTGGCTGGTGGCCATTAGGCTACCAATCGACTTTAATATGTATTGGGTGCAAGTTGTATTTAAACTTTATCGCTAGGAAATTAGAGTATAAAGGGGAGATCGTTGGTGGGGTTGAAACCCCTGACCGGTCAACCCCTAGCCAAAAGTTAACCACCAACCACACTATTTAAGCACTCAAACATATGTATAGCATAGTTTCTATATAAAATTTAACAACCCACAACCTTTTTAGAGGGTTTTGTTATATGGGTGTTAATTATAACCCCATATTTGGGGATAATCAAATCTCTTAAGAAGGTAAAGGGGGGTTATTTTGAGAGGGGATTAATTATAAGCCCTATTTTTATATTCTTTTTTTATAGCTTATTTTAGGCTAAATTTTTGTATAAAAGGGTGGGAGTTTTTCCTATGAGGGCATTCCACACATTCTAGACATTCCAGAGGGTTCTAGAGAGGAGAGGGTCATCTGAATGCATTTTTGCATTTGATTCAGTCGATGCCAAGAGGATTGTGAGTGTTTCTCTAGTCAAGAAGAGTTCTTGTAGGAGGAATAAGGAGAATGTGATGTAATGATGTTCTATTTCTATGGTAAGCCCTTTTTAGGTGAAGTCTTCCTTGCTCTTCAATAACCAGTCTTGCGCCTTGAGAGCTTGTATGCAAGATGGTTTGAGTCGAGATTTTTTTACTAACTTTATGGATGGACTATAGTATGTTGTAAATCAACTTTTATGAGCATAAATTATACATTGGTCACTCAATTGAGCTAGACCCAAAGACATAGTTCTCTTAGCTAGATGAACTTTGAAATCAGATTGGTTCTCTTGCTCTCCTTTCTCCATATCTAGTGAAATCATTCTCTCTTTCTATTGCTCATTTCATTTTTAATGTTTGATGAATTTTTAGTTATACATTATACATTAAGTATCTGTACACTTTGATTCAATTTTTCACTTATTATATAATTTCCTAGATCGTAAAATTAGATCAATGGGTCTTATCTTTCTCAGTATTACAAAAATCTTACAGTTTCATCCTGATGAGTGTGCTACTCCGCCATAAATGAGGCTCAAGTTCAAGACCTTGTTTGGTACAGTTAGTGAGTTCAAATAACTTTAGCTTGAGACAAAGCTTACATCACTTATACCTAATTCTTTCCCCACCATTGAGGAATTTCTAATGAAATTCAAGTAATAGAGATTTTTGTTACAAGGTTGTCGCATATTGAAGACAAATAAATAATGCATTTTCTTGATATTGTCAAAGATTTGGTGACACTTTTATATTTTCTCCTCTACTTTAAACTCCATTATGGATGCATTGGGGAATCATTTCACCATGCTGACATTTGACGAATTTTGTGACCATTCAACTAGATAACAAGCCAAGCTTTCCCAATTGTATTCTCTATTAGGATCAAAGACCACAATGTTGGTTGCACAATCATCTATAGTGAAGAAAAGTAGACACCAAAGCCCAAGAGAGATTCATTTGATCATGAGCATCCCTCCAAGCCATCTACACAATCTCCTTCCAAACCATAATCCAAACCTAAGAAGGGTAATTCTTCTAAGATTGGTGAGTCTTCCTCCCAGACTATGAAGTCCATAGGTGATCCTTGTCTTTTTTGTGGCAAGGAAGGATATCTCATATCTAGGTTTTGGAAATGGTTAGAGCCTTTAGAGGAGGCTATCTAGTAGCATTACATCTCCTCTCCTCAATAATCTTCCTCATCTACTAGAAAGGGCCATGCTCTTCATACACAAGCCTTGTCATCAAGATCATCTTAGATCTTTAATTCTAGTGCTTCACACCATATGAATCACTCATAGGATTTAGTCACCACACTTGTTCATAGTGACACATCACATATTGCATTTGGAAACTCTACATAGCTACCAGTAATTGGTTCAAGTTTAGCTTCATTGGATGATGGTTTTGTTCAGGTCATTCTTCTAGTTGTTGACATTTCTATGAAGCTTCTTTTAATATATCCATTTTCCTTTTTGGCTCTGGTAAGATAGTTTAGTTCTCACCACATGATTTGTGCAGGACTCTTCATTTGTTTTTAGGCTTTTACATTCATTATATGGCCTCAAACAAGCCCCTTGGGCTTGGTATGAGAAGATGGTCTTGTTCCTCCTTTATACATACTTCAAATGTAGTCATTTTGATCATACAATGTACATTTAGTGTTAGGGGGTTGATATTATGATACTTGTTCTCTATGTTGAGTATCTCATCATTAGTGATAGCTCATCCTCCATGATTTAGATTATTCAAAGAGCATTTATGGAGCAATTTGAGATGACATATCTTGGTCTTTTGCATTATTTTTTGGGCCAACAAGTTACTCATACTTCTGATGGTATTTCCATCTTTTTGTACTTTAGTATTCTTGATTGCATGCCTTCCCCTACAACATTTCAATTAGGTGTTGTTTTGTCTACCACTTTTCCTATGGCTTTAGTGGATCCTACTTTATACTAATAGTTGGTTGGCAGTTTGTCGTACTTGATGCATACTCATCCTAATCTCTCCTTTGTGGTTGGTCTTGTTTCTTAGTTTTCCCATTAACCCTCCTAAGAGCCATTGACAAGATGCCAAACATATCTTGAGGTACACTCAAGGCACTATACACATTTTGGCATTCACTACACTATAGGATCCTCTCACATTTTTTTCTTTACTAGCTCAGATTTGGTTAGTGATGCTGATAATAGGAAGGCTACTTATAGCTTTATTTTTTGTCTTTTCTCTTGTCCTACAAAATGGTCTTGTAAGAAGTAGTCTGCTATTACATTATCATCTATAGATGTTGATTACCAAGAAACAGTGTTATCTAATAAAGAGATTTTGTGGCTTCAGTAGTTGATGACTGAGTTTGGGTTTCCTCCCAATAGTCCCACTATGCTTTGGTGTGACAATCAAAGTACCATTCATAGTTTTTGCAACCTAGTAGAGAATTAGTGTACTAATCATATCAAGATCCACATGCACTTCATCTGATGATTGATTCATGATGGTGTTCTCCTCTTTGAGTACATTCCTATAGAAGCATAGGTTTCCAACATCTTCACTAAATCTTTTGCATCACAGTGCTATATTCTTTAGTTGAGCACCATGCTTAGGGTGAAGGAAGTTGTCCTTGGGGGGTCTTAGTGATGGCTTCCTTCCTTTCATGTTTTTCATCATGTTTTCTCATCTCTTTTTGGAGTAGAGTTATTCCCCATGTGGTTTTCTCCATTTCTCCACTTTATAGAGATTTGGCTATGATTTGGGTACCTAATTAGGCCTTGTTACTAGGAACCAAGCTTCCTTCTAAATTTTTTCTCATCTTAAGGGGGGTGTTTGAGTAAAAGGTTTATTATCTTTTACTTCATCTTAAGATTTCACTATTGGAGTATTGACTTTTGTTTCAAGTCATGAATGTGAGAGATTTAATAATTGTTTTCTTTTATTAAATGTCAAATTCCCTCTCTAGGGTTTCTTTAGGGTATACTTTTTTAAATTGGTTGATCTCCTTTTATAAGGATTGATCCCCTTGTATTTTGTAACACTTTTGGTTCATTATTTTCTCTCTTGAATATATTTTCATCTTTGAGAGCCACTTTTCTCTCCTCGCTTCTCTCTTTCTTGTAACTAGTTATTTTCTTATAGGTGATCATTGTGGATTCTGTGAAGTTGGGTTTTGCATCATTTGCACATTGACCACTACAAAAGATGCATATAATTATTTATTAAATAGATCCATAGGAAATACCCCATTTGAAGTGGTTTGTCGATTTCATCCTATATGCTTATTAGAGCTTAGGGATATTTAGAACATGCATATTAGGAGAGCAGTAGCTGTGACCTTTATAAATGCAAAAAAGTCATTTCATCAAGAAGTCAAGTCTTAATTAGAGAAATTGGTGTCAAGAACAAAAAAATGGTAGATCAAAGAAAGAAGTATACTTAAGGTTTGGGGACCTAGTTATGGCTTATTTGAGGAAAGAGAGGCTTCCCAAGGGTCAGCATAGTAAGCTTTTGAAGCAACAGATTAGACCACAAAAAAAGGTTCTTCGCAAGTATGATGATGGTGTTTACAAGATTGAACTCCCACCTAATATAGGTATATCACCCATATTTAATATTTTAGATCTAACCTTTTTTAAAGGAGATAGTGTAATTCATGATCATAATAGGGTAGGAGACATAACAAAATATGTGGAATGCATTATGGATTTTTCACCAAGAATACCTATGAAGCTAGAGTTCAAGTATTTTTAGAGTTAGAAGTAGTACAAATTTCAAAAGATGATATAATTTAACATGGAGCTATTATGCAAGAGCCAACAATTCAAGGGACTTGAGTTATCTAGTCATGGGGAGCATGGTGCAAGAGAAGAAAGAATGTCCTAACCATGTCTATTGGATTTTAGCGTGTCAATCAGTAGGAGAATAATATTTCATTTTTATAATAGATTGGAGTCATTTAAGGTTGATTAGAAGTCATCTATTGATGCTTTTTGCATAATAAGGCTATGTGACCTAGCTTCTCAACAAATGTCAATGTTGGTCAAAGGGTTAGTCAGGGTTGAAATTTAACATGTTATGGAAAAAATAATGTTTTGGTATGATTTGAGATCCATTGGTCATATTTTTTTCGCTCATAGTTTGGGTATGAGTGAAAAAGCACAAGTGTAATTTTCCAAAAAAAATTGTAAAATGCAGCTTTTTACAATTTTGGTGAATACGAATAATCACTTGAGTTTGACCATGGATATTCCTTTACAAAAGTCCAAAAGAACACTTGTATGTGGTGTATGTAAGACATTTTAAGGTCAACAAAGTTTTGTGGATTAAGTTTTGGGTAGAAATTTAGTATTACAGAAAACTATAAGTCTTTATTTTATCTTGCATATTAATCACATTTTCTTAGAATAAATAGGATTTTTGAATTTGATCATTTGTACATGGAGACATTTCTCATTGTTACTAGTAAGATTGTATGTAGGGTTTCCATTAGGATTAGATAGACAAGAAAATAGTAACTACTTGCAAATATAGAAAATATCACAAAGGAATAAAGAACACATACATAAATAGTAGACATACAGATATAATGTGGTTTACCCAATCCCTAGATTACATCCACCATATAATGAGACCAATATTATTATTTAATAACTTCAACCTATTATAATCTCCAATCTTAACTTATAGCTCAATACTCCTACAAGAGGCTAAATACTCATCTTAGAAAACCCTAACCCTAAGACAATATTACATAAATTATGTCATCTTAACTATTTAACCCCAAATATACTTTACAAGTAATCCTTGGGAAATTGTTGACAAGTCAAATAAAAAATTCTTGATGGGTTATGAAAAGTGCATAGTACTTTACTAATTAGTCACCAAATATTAGCAATTTGCCTCATGGGAACTAACTAGACTCAATACTAAACCACCTCCCACTTGGATATTGACCATATAGATAAATGACTACCCTTTAAACATTGAGTGGAGTGATGCACCCTAAACTCTTTTGTTCTTTTATTATGTTCAGTCTAGAAGACCAACCAAGGATGAAAATTAATTTAACATGTCCCTTGGCATCATCTTTTTAAATATGTCTACTATCTTTTCATCTATATGTATCATTTCAATCTTTAGATCTCCATCATAAAAAAACTGATTGAATAAAATGGCACCACAACCGTATGTGTTTTGTCTTAGAATGTAAAACAAAATTCTTGGCAAGATGAATGATAGTTTATTTATCTATATACAAAAAAATTTCCATCTATGGGTGTCCAAATTCATCAATAAAAAATTGAAGCCAAATCATCTCCTTAGTTTCCTCTAGAGCAACAACATATTGTACCTCTATAGTGGATAAAGCCTTCACCTTGTGTAAAGGATAAATCAAACTCATTGTTATCCCACCAATAGGAAATACATATCCCATGGTACCCCTCCTAGTATCTAGATCTAAGTCAACATAACCTTGTAAATCAGTAGTAGAGCCCCCAAGATCTAATAATTTATTGGTTATAGTTCCCAAGTATCTAAGAATCAATTTGACTACATTCAAATTCTCAATTCTAGGATGATGCACATACCTACTAACCACTCCCACATCATGTACAATTTCTGGTATAGTTCATACCATGACATGCATTAAACTTCCTACAACTAAAGCATGAGGTATCTTATCCTCCTCTTCATATTCCTATAGCTAAAGCATAAGGTATCTTATCCTCCTCTTCCTATGTCTTTGGACATGTCTCTTTAGTCAATTTCAAAATGACTAGGTACAGGTCCACTAATAGCTTCAAAATTCTCTATATAGAAATGCTACAACACCTTTTGAATATAATCAACCTAAGATAGAGTTCATTTTTTTCTTTCCATCTCTCCAAAATTTTACACCAAAAATTAATTTTCTTCCTCCAAATCATTCATAGAAAATTAATGTGCTAACTATTGTTTAAATAACTTGAGGTGGGCCTTATTAGACCCAGCTATGATCATATCATCAATATGTAATCATAAATAATGTAGGTGACATCATCCAACCTCTTCAAATAAACACAATGGTCTGAATGACACTGAGTTTGTCTATTTTTATTCATAAAACTATCAAAATTAACATACCATTTTTGAGATGCTTTCTTCAATCCATATAAACTTTTTCTTCAATCTGCACACGAAATTCTCCTTGCCTTTGATCTTGAATTGTTGTGGTTGAGCTCCATGTATATTTCTCCACCTAGATCACCATGAAGAATAACATTTTTACATCAATTTTTCCTAATACAAATCTTCAATAGCCACAATAATTATAACAATATGAATAGTAGTCATTTTAACAAATGGAGAAAACATCTCATCAAAATTAGTGCCCTTTTTATGTGCAAATCCTTCTACAACTAACCTAGCTTTACCTATTTTCTTACCTCCATTCTCTTCTTTCATCTTGTAAGCCCATTTATATATTGTAAATCCCTTATACCCATAGGCAACTTACATAAAACCAAGTCTAATTTTTCAGCAAGGAGTCCATATCTTCTTTCATTCCATGCTCCAACTGAAACTTGGTATCTAGCTACATATCTTCATTATAATAGTGTAGGTCACTTGCATTTGTTACTAAAATAGATTAAAAAAAGGGAGACAATATTTCTTGAGGAGTCTTAACCTTGTTGAACATCTAACATTCACTGGGGTTTGTGCTACCTATTGTTTCTATTTTTGTGATGCACGATGAACTACTAGAATATCATCTTTTGGAGTATTATCAAACACTATATAATTATTATTATTCTCATTTTTTTGCAATATATTTTTATACAAAACTTTCTTATTGAATATGACATCTATATTTCTTATATTATATTTTTATTTTCAAAATTCAAAATTCTATAAACAAATTCATCAATTTCATATCCAACAAATATACATTTCTTAGATTTAGCATCCAACTTAGTTCTTTTTTTTAGAATCTGTATGTGCAAATACATTACAACTGAAAGATTTAATAAATAAAAAACTCACCTTCTTGCCTTTCCATGCTTTCTCTAGGATAGCACAATCTAAAGTAGTAGAGGGACCTCTATGATTAAATATATAGTAGTATTGATAGTCTCTTCCCAGATGATTAAGGGTGGCCCTACATGCAAGCTCATACTCCTTGCCCAATCCATTATTTCCCTATTCATGCATTCAACCATTACATTTTCTTGTGGATTACTTGAAACAATCATCTACCTATTTATACCATTTGAAGAACAATTATTGTCAAACTCATTTCTACAAGAATCACCACCTTTATAAGATTTATGATATTTTATTCTTTTACCAGTCTTATTGTCAACCAAGCTATTCTATTTCTTAAAAGCTTGAAATACATGATATTTATGTGTAAGGAAATAAATATATAATTTTTGAGTTGCATCATCAATTGATATAGCATAATACAAAGAGCCACGAAGGGAGGATACCTAAGTTTGTACATGCATCTATGTGCACAAGCTCTAATTTGTCATTTTTCTTTTCCTTCACACTCTTTAAAAACCTAACTCTCTTTTACTTTCCATACAAAAAACCTTCACAAAATTCATATTGTCACATTTTAGACATGGTAAAACTCTTTTTGAAGCAAGACATTTTCTACCCTTTTCACTTATTTTCCCAAGTGTATTTTTTCATAGTGTTATTTGTGAATCTAAGACAACTATTTCATCATCTTCTTGCTTAATAGCAACAACTATTCCTAAACATTGGTTTTTCTTTAAAATAATTAAAGTAGCAAGAACAATATGAGTTTCACACTTTTTCTATCACTAAGGAACATTTTGAACCCTTTTAATTTAAATAATCAATACTAATTATGAAACCCTCTTCACCCAGTTTCTCTACTGACATTAAATTTCTACCTAACCTTGGAACATGTCTTACCTCTTGTACTAGGCAATAATTTCTATTCTATAGATTAATCTCAATTCTTCTCTTTCCAACAATCTAATAGGGCTCATTATCTCTTGAAAAAAAAACTGACCCAAAATCCTCTTGGACATAATTAAATAAATAAATTCAATGGGGTGTAGCATGAAATGAAGCCCCTAAATCTAAAACTCATGAATCATAAATATCTTCTAAACAAAGATGCAAAGAATCATCTTTAGATTTATTACTTATTGGTGTAAAGACAAGTCTTCCTCCTTCACCCTACCTTCTCTTAGAGTCTCCTCTAGGCCACTTCTCTAGCCTATTAGGGTTCTTAAACTAACCCTAACTTAGATGGATTACATTCTCAATCCTCCCTTCTTTCAATTTATCCATACAAATTTATAACTCAAGTACATCCAATCAACACTCCTTACATGCCTTACCAGGTCATCCACACTAAACGACCACCCATGATCACAACCTACCCAAAATGAAGAGAGAGGGTTTTTCCTAGGGCATTGGGATCTTCCCAATTCTTATCAACCAAAAATTCATAGAAATTTGTATTGATTTCAAGCAATTCCTCCAAACTAGGCCTCATAGGACTACAAGGAAATAGGCCTCCAAACTCACCTTTTGGCACACAACTTGGAAAAACAATTAACAAGGTGGCAAAAAAAATCATATCTTGATACCTTTTTCGAATACCTTCGAGATTCACCTGGTCTAACTTCCCCAACCTATCCATATAGTGGGTTGCTATTTTTAAGCCTAAAATTAAGGATTACCCAATATGTTGACAAACATTACAAGGGTTTGTTCAAATACCTAATAAAACATGTCACTGGGGCTTCAACTTGGGCATAGGACTTCTCCACTCTCATATCCTACTCTCCATCTACTTGGATTGAAGCAACCAGTGCACTTAATCCCATCAAATGTTGTTTCAAACATCATGATCCCTAGCCATGTTCCCTTGGCTTTTTGAGGACATCAGTGTAAAAAGGCCAAATTTGCATTCCAAGGCCCACATAGTTTCACACCTATAATACAAGGAGTCATCTCACACATTCCAAGAGACCATACAAATGCCATGGTGGAAAGGTGAGTTATGACCCCATCTTCCAAAACTACCTAGTTCAAACTAGTGATAATTCAAAAAATAAATATTAACAAAAATGCAAAGAAATTGAAACAACAACCTATCTAATCACACACAAAATTAAGTACTTACATCTATCAACTTAGAAAATAATTTAAAGTATGGAGTTCAATCCATTTAACTATCCTAATGAAGCAGAAGACTCTGACTGTGGTAAAACAACTTAGTATAAATGCTTGTTCATTAAGAAAAATTTCATCAAAGTGTCATCCGACCCTTGTTACAAGTTGAGAGAGGCCTTATATAGGTCCAACTACTTGTCATGTTGCTTGAAATTTTTTTTCCTAATGAGACCAAGCTTGGTCAAAGCCTTTTGAAACTCTACTAAATGCTTGATTATGTCACTTAGGACATGAAACTACCATTCTACCCTTTCTTTTTCCAATTTGGCCTTGTAAATGCATAATTGGACCCTTAAAAATGATGACATCAGTTGCACATACCCTAGAAACCTTAGACAAACAAGTGGCATTGAGGACCTAATTAGATTTCCTAATGGCTATGTCACACTCGAGGACTCATTAGCTACTTTATTACACTAGTGGCTTTGCTAAGGGTACTACAAGCCAAAACTAAACTAGGAACCCTAGGTTACCAAGTAGCCTTACCCATGTGCTCTTGCACCATGCTCCCACTAAAGTAAATCATGTCACTTTTGTAGACAAGATGTCATCAACAATTCCCAAATTCTTGAAGTTTGTATCTAGAACATATGTTGCCTCTGACTTTGGGTTAGCTTTCCATTTGATGAGGTGTTCCTTGTACACCTTATGTCTAGTAGTCATCTTGACCCTTGAATTCAGTACATTCTCTGCCTCCAGTTCCAACTTGGGAGGTAAGATGTTAGGTGTTACATCCTCACCAACCTCCTATTTTTATATATCTACTTCTATTAGAGGTCCCTTGAATTTGGTTAGGTTTGCCACATTGAAGGCAGGTGAGATGTTCAAATGACTTGGAAGATCCACCTTATATACATTAGCTTCATATTTATCTATGATATACAGGGTACCACTTTATTCATCTATAGTTTTGTTGGTACTCCTTTCTACAACCTTGATTTATTCAAGTCTACCATGACATAGTCACCTACTACAAATTGAACATCCCTCCTTTTCGAATCCACTTTAGCCTTCAATCATTGTGTAGTCTCTTGTATAGTCTTCTTCACCTATTATTGAATCTCCTTCATCGTATGAGTAAATTATTCTTCCTAACCACTCCTATACTCCATAGCTCAAAAGTCTCTAAGTTAAAACACTCCCCTTAGATGCATCCCATAAACAATCTCAAACTGAGTTCTACCTTTTTTTTTGTTCACACTATCATTATATAATTACTCTTCTTGAGGAATAATCACATCCCATGTCTAACCATATTGTTTAGTTTGGAACCTTAATAAGTTACCCAAAACCCTATTAACAACCTTATTTTGGCCATCAGTCTGAATGTGGTAAGTTGATCTAAAAGACAAGTTAATTCCCAACCTACTCCAGAAGGTTTTCCGAAAATGGTTCATAAACTTGACATTCCTATCTGACACAATAATTAAGGGTAGTTGATGGATTCTCACAATATATTTAAAGAATAGAAGTGCAATATGGCTAGCATCATGGGTAGTTTTGCAAGGTATAAAATGACCCATTTTGCTAAATCTATCCACTACAACATAGATGCTATCACATCCCTATTTTTTCAGATAACCCTACAATGAAGTCCATGCTAACACACTTCGATGGCCCATTAGGGACTGGAAAAGGTTGGTACAAACCTGCTTTGCTAGCTCCTCATTTTTCCTTTATGCACTCTACACATTGTTCAACATATCTTGTCACATCTCTTGACAACTTTGGCAAATAGTATAACCTTTGAGCAAACTTTAGGGTCTTTTGATGCCAAAATGACCACTTAAGCTTCCATTATGTTTTTTCTTGAATAAAGTTCTATCTCATGGAACCCTTTGTTGATCTCATTTTGGTTTTAACAATTGAGTGTCAACACACTTAAGATATTTACTAAGTTCATGATGAGTTATAACACATACGAAGTATAATATGTATAGATACTGAGTTGCAATGAGTGCTAAGTCACTCATGTGCCAAACAATTTAAGTACTAAGTGAATAGTTGATGCCAAGCAAGACAAAATTATAGCAAGTGCCAAGAATTAGTATTATCAAGTGTCAAGTAACACAAAATGGACCTAGTTGTTTGTGATGGCACAAGAAACTATGTAAACCATTTTTGAGCTAACTTATGGATAAATCATGAAGCTTTGAGGATAAGATCAAATCTATTTGGATACCCTATGTGATCAACATGCAACCAATCAAAAAAATGGAAGGAATTAAGTGATAAAATGAACGAATCTTAGTTGTAGATTCATACCTAACCCTAACCCACCAAAGTATTTTTAAAGGGAGATGAAGCCCCATAATTCAAAGTGAATGTGTATGCAAAGAAGTGTTGCATGTGAAGAATTGAAGGAAGTGAAAGGGGTGAATTGATTAGTAAACATTCAAGGTGACTTAGAAGTGTGAAAGAATTATAGTTAAGAGGAGAAGCTATACAACATTCATATAATAGATCAAGAGGATCAAGATGGATAGAATTGCAATCTGAAATCAACAAGGAAAAGTTCTAAGTTACCAGATCAAACATTCTACTATTACTTTCTAACAACTGTATCAGTAGGGTGAAATCCTCTGGACTATAGTTGATTTAATAGTCATTGTAAAATCCTTTAATGGGGTGACATTCCAAGTGAGTGTTTTAAATTACTTTAGCTAGGCACACTTCTAATAAGGGTGTTGAAATCCTTTAACAGGGTAGGATCTAGCAATCCTTTGTAAACCTTTAACAGGGCAAACCTTTTAGATGGCAGATCATGAAAATGGTCAAACTATGTGACCTTAATAGGTGACACTTTATTGCTGCAGTAGTGAAGAATTGTGGGTGTCATCCCCACCTTAGTTTTACCTTCTCATTTGAGGGTTTCTAGGTAATCATATCTAGTGTCAAGTGTTTATGTGGATGCATTTACTTTACATGTTATTTTAATATGTTAATGCATGCATTGTTTTTAAATTAAAAGTTTTATTGGTTAAAGACTAGTACTTTTGATTCACCCCCCCCCCCCCCAATCTCAGAAGTATATATATCCCATTTGTATTCCAACAATTTGTATAATAGCTAAGTTGTCATTAGGAGAAGCCTTATAGATTGAAGAAAACATCTTGAAATGGAAGTTTGCAAGTTGGGAAAGACCACTGAAAATTTGGAGATTGAGATACATCTCATACTACAACAACTAAATGATGCCAGAGATGCTTTGAGAATTTCACTGAAGAGAAGGAAAGAGATTGCTATGGCAGAAAATGACACACAATACAAAGAGATTGACATCACAAAGTTATTTGTAGATGGTAGCTCTAGTGAATTCAATGTAGCAATTATGGATCTCATGGACAAGAATAAAGTACAAGATGAAGAAATCATAAATCTTAAGTTGGAACAAGAATCACAAGCTATACTACTATGTGAGGTGACTGAACAAAATAAAAAAGTTATAGAAGACACGGCCATGATTGAAGAAGAAAAAAGAGTTCTAGCAAATAGATTGGAAGAAAAGTCAACAGAGCTACCCAGGATCTCAAACATGCAATTGGACACCCTAAGCAAAATGATGAATGCTCATCATAAGTTGAATGTCAAGGACATTAAAATAACTACATTGAAGTTGCATAATGAGCACTTGTAGAATGACCTGAAAAGAGAAAAGGAGTTTGCTGAAAGTTTCAACAAGCAAAATGAAGCCATCAAATACTTTGACCGACTACTGGAATCTCCTAAATCTAGTAAAGACACATTATGACTGAGCTACATAAGCACCGAAGAAGGAGAATCATCCAAATCTACTAAGGAAAGAAACAACAAAGGCAAGAATTCTAAACCTACTTGTCATCATTGTGGTAAGAAAAGACACACAACCAATGTTTGTAGGAACAAGAATGCTAAGCCAAAGAACATGATCATTGTCACAAGTGCAACAAACAAGGTCATTAGGCACATGAATGTAGAACCAGAACCATGAATGCACCAAAATTTGAAGGACACTACTACAATCGTTAGAAGCTTGGACACATAGCTTTTTAATGTAGATCCAAGTCCACATGATCATCAAACAAACCAACAAAGGAAAGAAGCTATGGAAACCCCTATATTTGGGATTACAATACAAGACATATCTTTCATTATTGTCAAGAGTATGGACACATCCTTGAGAATTGCATAAGAACACACTTTGATGGTAGCTACAACACATGGTTGAGTCAAACTACATGGTTTAGTTGTTTGAAGATTGGTCATATTAGAAAGCACTATCCAACAAGGACAAAGGAACCTAACTCAAAGTTCAACAAAGGAAAAGGCAAGGTAGATGTTGAACACATCAAAGGAGAGATGAAAAAAACATGGAGGAATGGATACAAAACATGAAATGAAGGGATCACTTTACCTAATAGGTCAAGTGGTCACATCTCTTCAAATTAAGCAAAAAGAAGTATGTGGGACTGATATTTAAATTTTTTTATCACACATTAGTTCCAAAAGAAGTTAGCACTGAAAAAGATGTATTAACATGAAGGAAGATGCAAGATAATAAGTAAATTCCATGGTTAAATCTTTATGTTTTCACATTACTGCCAAGTGTGAAAAATCCTCTTCAATTATTGAGTAAAGTACTAGTATGTGTTGACCTATCAACCAAATTCAGTTGAAGTCGAGTTAGTAGTAGCTATAGAGTGAAGGAAATTTCTATAAGTATTGAGTAAGGGTAATTCTTGTAGCTGCCAAGTGATGGTAAAACCAATGAATGTGGAGTAAAATAGAAATTGCATTAGAGCCAAGTTTACAGTTGTACATGTACCATGCAATAAATTCTATATTTTGAAAGGGTATAAGATCAAATTTTACATATTTTTTGTCATTACAAACATAGAGTAAGAGTGAGTAGAGTGAAGAGGTGATTTACAAGAAAGAACGAAGCATTTGCATGAATTATAGTGAAGATCGAGAATCAATTCATCAATTTCAAAGGTATTCTTCATCTACTGAGCTACACAGTTTCATATTTGTTAAAACCCTAGCTTGCATAATTGCCTCTAGTTCAGAGAATGTAAAGGAGAAGGAACCATTTGAAGTTAAATTAGTTAGCAATGCGGTCAAACAACTAGATTTCAAGGCCATACCAGAAGTTACATATAAGAATGACCCAGTAAGCACATTATCTATCATTCTACCTAAGGTTGTAATATCCAAGATGTGAGAAAGTGTTATAATTACAAGGTAGGAGGAGTTGGAGACATGGAAATTAGAAAAGCATATGACTGATTATGCAAAATTGGGGAGTTGAAGGAGGAATTTAAAATTGTAGAGAGGAAATGCTTAACCCATGCCCTAGATTTCCCAATAGTTTTGAAAATTGAATGGATCAAAATTATTTTGAGAAGAATGCATGATGGATGTCTATGGCTAGAAGGAGGACCTATCAAAATTTAAAAGAGAATTGTAGATAGGGTTATTGGATACCCAACCTTAGATCGGCCCAAGACATTGAGAAGCAATTCAAAAGACGTAATTGGGCAAAACAAAGAAGCCAAGTGGAACAAGCATGGAATAACTATTAACACTATCAAAGATCCACTTCTTGACTTTTCTATTAGATTCATATCACATAAATTCTACCAGTCAAGCAGACTAAATAGTGTTCCCTGTATAGCAATTGATGTAGGCTATAAAATAGTCAAGAAAGATCAAACCTATGATCTTGCAGAACTCTAGTTGTAGCAGACAATGGAGAACTTAGCAGCAATAAGGAAGTCAAAGAGTGCTCAATGTAAGTTTGGTTCAATACTGATATGTATATTTTTCTATGTTCAAAATGAATTCCCATCTTTTGTTTGAGTAGGGTTGAAGACCAATAGGTCAATTGCTGTGAAAATCAATAAGTATATTGAGCAAATGAAAGAGAATTTTGAGTTAGTAATGATTAGCTATTTTGAAGACTTCATGAAGTCCATGAAACAAAGGTTGAGAATTCCTGCTTCCCTAGTAGAGAAATATTACAATGATATTTTCTTTCTTGTATACATTGACTACACTTTCATCCAGGCTGTAGTATCTAGAGTTCGATGGTTAAGGCCTCTAGGATATGAAATAAATATTGATGAAGCTTCAGCTGCTATTACTACACTTCTTGCAAAAGAAGTTGATAAAATTGCCAATTATTTTGGTAATTATGATGTTGTAAAGTCAAAAGTTTAGATGGAATTAAAGACAACCTCAACTTTGAAGAAGAAAGATAAAATAGTGAAGAAAATAAAAGCTAAGTTTGTGGAAGGTGTAGGAGATAATGATGGAGAAGATGAAGAAGAAGAAGAAGAGGAAGAAGAGGTAAAAGGTCAATAACCTCTTGCTTTGACCCAAGGCATGGGTGAAGATCAGGAAAAAGAAAATGCCAAGGGAGAAGATGCTGAGAAAGCACCAACTAAGCCACAACCAAAGAAGAGAAAAGCCAAGACATAGCCTGTTGCACAACCTAAGGGAAAGAAGATAGGAAAACCTAGTATAGAAAAGCTTATAGCTCCAACAACTAGAGCCACTACTTCAAAAGGCCAAGGAGAAAACAAAAGAGAAAACTAAGGTAAATGAGTAGACTGGTCCTGCGCAGAAGAAACCAAGAAGAAACTATGTAGCGCAACTAGAGATAGATGATGAGAAGACAAAGTTTGAGGACACAAGACAATTCAGAATGGTAAGTCATGCTCCCAAATCTAATCTTGAAAAAATTAGTGATAATATTAGGGATAATGTAGATTTGACTGGTTTGAAAAACATTGAATTTGATAAGTAGGAGATCATTTCCACAGCAAGTCAAATTATGATACTACTATCAAGATTTAACTGTGTGATTTTTGAGTCAAACTCATTGACCCATATTTCATGAGTAGTGATTCAAAATGAATCCATCTCTCATGAGAATAAATGGAACACTTAGCACTCATTGGATCTAGGTGATGCTCACAGGGGTGAAGCACCGGTGACCTCCCAAGAAGTACCGGTGCTTCACTGCTGTGAGCATCACCTAGATCCAATGAGTACTAAGTGTTCCATTTATTCTCATGAGATATGGATTCATGTTGAATCACTACTCATAAAATATGGGTCAATGAGTTTGACTAAAAAATCACATAGTTAAATCCTGATAGCAGTATCATAACATTAAATTTGGAAAACTTGGTAGAGAAGACCAAAACATAGCTGAAGAGTCATTATATATGCCATGATGGAAAAATTCAAGAACACTCCTCTTGAATTTGATAACACAATACCAAAATATTTGTATACAATTGTTGAGAATAAGTGGCACTATTGCCTAAATATGGAAAAATAAATAAGAGAGTCTACATCAACGCAAGTAATACCAAAGTTGTCAAAAGGACAAATAACTAAGGCTAATAAGAAGTATGCTAGCAAAATTGCACCAAAATATAGGGCATTCAACATTTTACAAAATAGAATTGAGGATGTTGCGAAGAAATCCACACAAATGTGGAGATTAATATATGGATTAACAACTGTCAAAGTAGGAGAAGAAGATCCCTTTGAGGGAAGAAATAATGAGGAAGAATTTGAGGACAAGGAGGAAGAAATAGAAAAAGAGAAATAAGGCACTACTATGGAGGAGACTAAATAAAATAAAAATGAGATTGCAGTAGTTGATGAGCAGCGGGCAAAATAGATTGTTGAAGACTCACAATTGCTAGCTATGAGCCCTCCACATGACACAAACAGAACTACAAAGACCATAACAGTGAAAGATTTTTCTTAAAAATCACCTTAGAACATTAATCCATTAACTACAGAGGATTTGAAAAAGATACTTGACCAATCCACATTACAAGCAAGGTTATGTGAAAATTATGTATTGGTCAGTGTGGATTAACTTCAAAAAGTAGTAGCTGACATAACAAGGGAAAAGGTGAACACACAAGAACCACCTACTACAATCCCTATAGCTACCAATGCTCACCAATTAATACAAATAGAGGATAAATCTCCAAAGGTAGACACTACTACAAAAATTGATGAAGCTCAGACTACAAGAGCAAAGGAGCCTACAAGAGAACAAGTAGGATAGATAGATGTTTCTATACCTAATGCACAAACACAAGGTGCACCACAATTTATCATAATTGATCAAGGTAGATGTAATGCAGAAACAAACATACCCAAAGAGAAGGAGAAAGAGACCATACAAATGTTGTTAAACTTTCCAACATCTGGCACTCTTACTAAAGTCCTTCATGGGTCGAGCACTGATGCAATACCATTGCAGATTTCAACACCAGGCTCTAGCTCAACAAAGGTTGTTAAGGTATTTAACTATTTTGATGCACTTTTAGATGAAGACATAGTGATACCCAAATATGATTATGCAAAAATGACCTTAGAACAAATAAATATAATGCAAGAAGCATTGGAGAGAAAGAAGAATCAAGAAATACTCAGAAAAGAGTATAAAAAAAGCAAGCAATTTAGGAGATCAAAGACATCATTTTAGATGCTTTTAGCTTATATAGTAGCAATTTCTAGAAAAGATTGTCTTAGATTTTTTTTTGTCAACGTTTCAAATCACATTATATGATCCATCATTAGGACAAAAGAGAGCTAGAGGATGAGTAAGAAGAGAGATTCTAGCTTGCAAACACCTAATGAATCTAAACCTATATTAGAACAATTATCAAAAATTATTGATCAGGTGACAAATGAAGACTTGGATACTAATGTTAAACTTATGGAATGGTCTGAAAAGAAATTCCAACAGAAAGTTAATGAGAAGATATTTGGTGGAATAACACTATCACAAGTTGAGTTGGCTAACAAAATTGAGAAAGTGAAGAAAGTACTTTAGAACATATTCTCATTGTACACAAAATTGTGTGATCCCACACTCTCCACATAAGAAACAAGCCATAGAATTTTGAGTTTAGAATGGAACTTGAAGGTCTTAGGTATCCAACTACCCCAAAATCTAACTCAATTTGAGAAGCACTTTAATTCAGTGCTTCGTACACAAAATCAACTAGCTATGTTAATAGCAAAAGAGGCTAGCATAAGAGCCAAGTTGATTAATATACAACCCTCCCTTACCCCTCATATGAAAATACTCCAAAAGGAAGTAGCATATGTAGAAATAGTATTAAAGAAAGATCCTAATCATTCAACATTGGATAGACTAGTTCATCTTGTAGCCGAGACAACCATCCAAATCAAGTCCTTAAAGGTTGTATTAGACAACTGGGATGCTACTTTAAAGATTATAATTCAAGTCTACAAGAACTTTTCGAATAAATACACAATCAATGTATAGACCCTTTGACATCAGTGTCAAGAAGGAGGAGAAATATTATTAATGGGAGAGACAAATATGAAAGGGGAGATAATAAAGAATAAAGGAGGAGAGCAAGAAAATGGGGAGCAACTAGCAAAAAAAAAGTATATCAAATAGAAATAGAGTGTCAATACTTTTGAAGACCAAGAGAATCAACATGAAGAAAATCTACTCAAAGAAAAGAAGAAATTTTGGATACAAAATGGGGACATTAACTCAGGGGGAGTTACACAAATTTTGAAATTTTTTTTTAGGTATATGAGTCTATTACAGAGTTTTGAAAATTTTGAAGTCTTGTATACATATGCCCAAATGTATGTATATTATACTCAAGGAAATTAGACTTTTTATGTACAGTTAAGTGTTTTAGACACTCATGTCAAAGGGGGAGATTGTTGATCTCAGTATGGTTTTGACAATTGTGTGTCAAAACACTTAAGATATTTACTAAGTTCATGCCAAGATAGTAACACATACTAAGTATAATATGTATAGATATTGAGTTGCAATGAGTGTTGAGTCACTCATGTGCGAAGAAATATAAGTGTTAATTGAATAGTTGATGACGAGCAAGTTCAAGTGTCAAGAAAGGTAGAATTATAGTAAGTGTTGAGCATCAGTATTATCAAGTTTTGAGTAACACAGAATAGACTTAATTGTTTGTGATGGCACATAAAAATATGTAAACCATTTTTGTGATGACTTATGGATAGATCTCAAAGCTTTGAAGATAAGATCAAATCCATTTGTATTCCCTATTTGATCAACATGCAACCAATTAGAAAAATGCAAGGAATTAAGCAAGAAAATGAATGAATCTCAGTCCTAGATTCATACCTAACCCTAAGCCACCAAATTATTTTTAAAGGGAGACAAAGCCCCATAATTCAAAGTAAATGTGTATGCAAAGAAGTGATCTTAGCAAAGAATTGAAGGAAGTGAAAGGAGTGAATTGATCAATTAACAATCAAGGTGACTTAGAAGTGTGAAAGAATTGCAGAATCAGTTTATAGAATAGAGGAGAAGCTATACAAAATTGATATAATAGATCACAAGGATCAAGATGGATAGAATTATGATTTAAAATCTGCAAGGAAAAGTTGTAAGTTATCAGATCAATCATTCTACTATTACTTTCTAACAACTGTATCAGCAGGGTGAAATCCTTTGGACTAAGGCTGATTTAATAGTCACCGTAAAATCCTTTAACAAGGTGACATTCCAAGTGAGTGTTTTAATGTTCTTTAGCCAGACACACTTCTAACATGGTAGGATCTAACAATCCTTTGTAAGATTTTAACAAGGCAGGCCTTTCAGAGGGCAAATCATGAAAATGGTCAAACTATGTAACCTTAATAGGTGACACTTTATTGCTACAGTAGTGAAGAATTGTGTGTGTCATCCCCACTCCAGTTTTACCTCCTCATTGGAGGGTTTCTAGGTAATCATATTTGGTGTCAAGTGTTTATGTGGATGAATTTACTTTACATGTTATTTCAATATGTTAATGAATGCCTTTTTTTAAAGTTAAAAGTTTTATTGGTTAAAGACTAGTACTTTTGATTCACCACCCCCCCCCCCCCCCCCCCCCAAAGAAGTATATATTTCCCATTTGTATTTCCAAAACCCTTAGGAAGACATAACTAGTTTCCTTTGAACAATAGTCCACTTTGCAAGGTACAATCAACAATAGAACTATGAAAATAATTCTAAAATTCAGAACATACCTTATAAGCTTCAACAAAGTCTTCATCATCCTTGTAGAGGTCCTTAAAACTCTCTATGCTAGTGCTATGCAATTTAACTTCTTGAATGGTCAATAGCCTCCTACTTAGTGCATTTGCAACCTTATTTAGCTGCCCCTTCTTGTGCTTGATGGTGAATGTGAATTCTTGAAGATATTATATCCACTTAATAAGCTTATTGCTCAACTTGTCTTGGGTATTGATGTAGCTAAGGGCTAAGGGTTTGGTTGTTAGTAAATACTAAAAACTCCTTAGGTAGAAGGTAATTCCTCCACTTCCTAAGATATTTCAGTAAATAATACAATACCAAGTCATAAGAAGAGTATTTCTTCTTGGCCTCATTTAGTTTCTTAGTAAAGAATGCTACTAGCCTACCTTCTTGTCTAAACACACCCCCTATTGCCATACCACTTGTGTCACACTCTAGGGTAAACACATTGTCAAAACTAGGAAATTTAAGGATAGTTTGTGTTGCTACTTGTTATTTCAATTTTTCAAATGTATTTCCTACTTCATAAGTCCACCTAAACTTGGTTTTCACTCCACCTTTAATGGTGTCTAGTAAGGGTGCACAAATACCACTAAAGTTCCTAACAAATTTTCTATAAAATTGAGATAACCCATAGAAGCTCCTTACCTCTGTTGCTATGGTAGGTGATGTTCATCTTATAATGTTGTAACTTTGTCCTGGTCCATCTTCAAATACCCCTTGGATACTAAAAATCTGAGGTATACAAGCTCTTTCTACATGTATTCACATTTCTCCAAATTGATTGCCAACTTCTCTTCATGCAACTTCCTTAGTACCATCTCCACATGTTCAAGGTGGTCTTCTCATGTCTTACTAAAGATGAGTATATCATCAAGATATGCCAATAAAAACCTTCCTTTATAATCTTTCAACACTTCATTCATGAGTCTCATGAATGTGCTAGGAGAATTTGAGAGCCCAAATGGCATCACAAGCCACTCATAAAATCCATCTATGCTCTTAAAAAATTTCTTCCACTCATCACCTTCCTTTTTCCTTATCTAATGGTAACCACTTTTGAGGTCCAACTTTGTGAAATATTGAGATCCTCCAAGACAATCCATCTAGTCTTTAATTCTAGGTATGGGAAACCTATACCTTATAGTGATCATGTTTATGGTTCTTATATTTGTACAAATCCTCCATTTTTCTCCTTTCCTAGATAACAAAATTACTAGTACTGCACAGGGACTAATGCTCTTCTTTATCATACCCTAGTCTAGAAGCTCTTGTAATATCCTAGCTACCTCTCTATTCTACTCTGGAGTAGGCTTATAGGATTATTTATTTGGAAATGAAGTACTGGGTACAATTTCAATATGATGACTTATCAATCTCCAAGAGGGTAAAGTTGTAGGTGTCCCATCACTGATAATGTCCTTATACTTCACAAGCATTTGTTGGATTTTAGTCGGTAAGGGCTCTTGATTAGATTTATCTTCTTCCTTAGGATTAAGAATAACAACATACCCTTCATTATCTTCATGCTTAAGGGCATTGATGATATCCTTCCCACTACTCAACAATACACTAGGAATCTTGGACTCTGATTCATCTTTCTCCAACAAGGATTAAATTTTGAAAGTTCTCCCATCTTTCTTGAAAGAAATAGAATTTTCCTTCCCATCATAGATAACACCTCTATCATATTGTGAAAGTCTTCCCAATTTAGAAGATGACATGCATCTAGCGGTAATATATCACAAATTAATTTTTCTTTATAGCTTGTGATTGAAAAATCAACCTAAGTTTTCTCATTCACCAACACACACTACCCCTTACTCAACCATGTCACCTTGTACTTGTTAACATGAGGTACCTTTACCAACTTGATTTTATCCACTACTTCCTTTGATATTATTTTATCTATGGGTCATGAATGCATAATAACTCTGCACACCTTGCCTGAAATCTTCCACTTGATTATGAACAAGGCCCTTCTATGCTTGGATTCATCCTTGGCTAGTTTTCTAATCAACACTCTCTTGAACATTAAGTTATCTCCTCTCTCATACTCAATATGATCTACCTTAGATTCCTTGGAACTCATGGTGTCCTCATGAGTATATGCAACTCTCTTATTAATGTTTGAACAAATAGGCTTGTCAAGACATCTACAAGTAGGGTAACCCAACTAACCCCAAGTGTAACATTTCAAACTTGCAAAGTATGAATTACTCTTACCTACACCTCTCCTCTATATTGGAGCTTCCTTGAATACCTCTTCCTCTTGAATAATATCCTCTTGAAGTAGTTTCACTACCCTACTCAACAAGTTTAGACTCACCTTGGTTTCTTTGATCATTACTTCTGCATTGGTATCCACCTATATGCCCTCTTTGGTCTCTCCATTCTGCTCTACCTTTGAAGTTTGAGTCTCCCTTCTTCCTATTATTCTCTCCCACCTTAATAGCCAATTGATGAAACTTCTAAACAATGGTAGGGGTCCATAGGCTTTGCTCTTCTTCAATGTTCCATTTTAGCCTATCTTGCTACTTTAATAGGTTCCTCCTCTTAAATCTTTGACCTTAGGCATAATTTTTGAAACTCCTCTATGTAAGAGGCCACATCCAAGTCTTTTTTCTTCATATCTTTCCTCTTTCTATGTAATTATACCTTATACTCTTCAAGTAGATAATTCTCTTTGATTGTAGTTACCATGGCATTCATATTAGCTATAGGATTTTTTCCCATATTGATCCTTTCATCCTACATGTATTTCCACCATGTCAATGTTGAACCTTTAAGTCTTGATTTTGTAACCTTTATCATTTGTACCTCTGTGATACCTTCCCACTCAAATTGATTATCCATTCCTTCACTATATTAGTGTCAATCTTTCAACTAAACAATGAAATTCCTTCTTGGGATTTTCCGCCTAGTGCCTTGACGGTCTTCAAGTATGGTTCCTAATTCAATGTAGGGTTTGGTTCAGGTACGACTTTTTCTTGAACAATATTTTATTTCCCTCTATCACTACTCTCACCTTCTTTTTGTTTATTCTTGGCTACTTTAGCAACTTCTTCTAGCTTAGTCTTCATCTCCTCTAGGGCTTCTTCAAGGATTCTATTTCTCTCCTTTTTCTCACCCATATATTTGGCTAACTCTATATTAGTCAAGATTATTGTCTCACGTATTGATTCTTCTTCAGTCTAAAACATCTATCCATAGTCCAAAATCTTTTGGGCATTGATACTACTCTAATGTAAAGACAAATCAAGCTTGTTAACCCTATCTTATCTTAGGTTCTTCTCTAGGCCACCTTTTTAGCCTATAAGGATTCTTACACTAACCCTAACCTAGAAGGATTACATTTCCAATCCTCTCTTCTTTTAACTTGTCAACATTGATGTATAACTCAACTCCATCCAATCAACACCCCTTAGATTCTTTACTGGGTTATTCATACCAAATGGCCATCCATGAGAGAGAGAGGTTTGTTCGTTGGTTATTGGAACCTTTATAATTCTCATCAACCAAAACTTCATAGAAATATCTATCAATTTCATTAAATTGCTCCAAACTAGAACTAATAGGGCTACAAGGAATTAGGCCTCCGAACTCATCTTTTGGCACACAATTGGAAAAAGGATTAACAAGGTAGAAATCAAACTTAATATCTTCATACCCTTTTGGAAGACCTTTTAGATTCACCTTGTCTCACTTCCCGAACCTGTATGTACAATGGGTTGTGGTTTTTAAGCCTAAAATTAAGGGTTTCGCAATATGGTGACATAATTTACAAGGGTTTGTTCAAATGCCTAATCAAACATGTCACCAAGGCTTTTCCTTGTCCATAGAATTTCTCCACCCTCATATCCTTCTCTCCATCAACTTGGATTTAAGAATCCAATCCATTCAACCCAATTAAATGTTATTTCAATCACTATGATCCCTAACCATGCTCACTTGGCTTACCTAGGGCATTAGTGTAAAAAGGTCAAACTTCTTATATCAAAAATTATTATCATTTGATTGTGATTAAGGTTGTCAAACATACACATACTTCTTATTTTATCCTAAATTTTTTGTACTTTTATATTGAAATCCACAATTTTGAAAAATCATTTTTTTTTCTCTAGAAAAAGTATAGTAGTTTAGAAACTACATTTAATTTCCTACATATCCCATTCTTACAATTGTTTTATATGAGGTTCATAACTAGTTAAAATTTCACGTCAAGTTAGCTAATACTGATTTCTTGATTTTTCATTGCCACTTAAGGTCATAGTTTATCCCATCATGATTAATCTGAAAAACTATAACGTTGTCTTCATATCTAGGCTTCAAGTCATTGATCTGTGCTCTACAATCTCTAGCTATATGCCCAAAGTTGTTGCTCTTATAACATATAATACCATTCTTTATAATACTAGTTCCTATAATAGGTCTACTATAGGGTTACTACCTCTAAATATTCTACTATTTTCATTGTTAAATTTAGATTTCTTACATTTAATATCTCTATGACCAAAACCATGGCAATTATAACAATAACCAGAAAGTGGTTTAAAATACTTACCTATATAGTCCTTCTTCATGTGACCAAATTCATTGCATGCATAACAGCTTCCATTGATTTGGTTCCTTACTTCTTTAGGTGATTCAATTTTTTCAAGTTGCTTAGGTACATCTTCAGATTGATTTGACTCAACCTTATTCAGATCTTCCTTTTCATACTCAAGTTATTGAATCATAATATCAGATTCCTTTGTAACCTCATTTTTCTAAGATGACTCTCTTTCAAAATATCTAAGACTAGTCTTATCATAGGAAGGCCTTTGCATATAGATTTTCTCATCAAATTTTCCACTACTGGAATACAACTTCTCAAGATTTTTTAAAGATCTTATTAGTTCTCCTTTCACAATAGCATTATGTTTCTCGAGTTTTTCATATTGAAGCTTTGAAAGCTCAAGTTTAGATGTCATCTATGCAAGTTTAGATCTCATATCTATATTCTCAAGTCTAAAATTTGATTCAATCTTTTTGTTATCATCCTTGAAGATTAATTCACATTTGTAATCTCCAGCTTATACTTTAGGATCTCATTTTCTTTCTTAGTACTTCAAAATTCATTGCACTCTTGGTTTGATCTTGTAGTCTTTCTTAAATCTGATATGTTCAATCTTGTCCTGCATCTTCTCAATGTAATCCTTAGCATCTTCATATTTATCTTTAAAAGTATCTCTTTCTTTTGTAAGTACATCAAGCTATTCAAGAGATTCTTATAAATCCTTTTGAAATAAATTCATAACCATAGATATTTTACTCAAGTTCTTAGGCCTTCTCTAAGTAACTAATCTTTGATACCAATTGTTAGAAATAGGAACCACTGAGGGGCGGTGTTGAATTTGTATTTCATAATTTTTTTTCCAATTATGGATATCATTAACAAACTTACAACTTGCATATGAAAGTAAATTGATTAAGCTAAATACTAAACACAATAAAGTAATGCAACCATAAAGTAATGCACTAAATAACACCATATTTTGTTAACTAGGGAAAACTTGGCAAGGGAAAAACCCTAGTGGGGATGGTACTATTAAAAAACAAGATTGTTAAAGTATAGAATTGAAGGATATTGATGAAACCTATCATGGAACAATCATTATTTTTTCATCGATGTCAACCCTACTACTTATTGGTGAGAAAATTTCTAATTTGTCTTGAATGCTATCATTTGATTGATTGATGAAGAGGATTTGAAAAGAAAGGATAACAAGAGTGCATAGAGAAAGGTTGGGTTATATGGTTTATAAAAGGAGCACTAAGACCAAGTAATACTTTGACAATACAATGTATTTTTAATCTACTAAAGGATACAATGAAATAATACTTAAGAAAAGACAAGAAGAAGTCTACGCAAAGAAATGTATCTTCCAAACTTAACTGAGCAAAGAGTGAAAGTTGAGTAAGTTAGCATAGGTCAAGTAGAAAGTTAATTGTGACTGAGCAAGTGAAAGTCTATATGTGTCGATCAAATAAAGTTTAGTATGTGTCAAGAACTAGTTAAACTTAATGTATGCCCAACAACCTAGTCTTGACTAAGCATCCGAAGATAGTTATTGCTAAGAGAATACTATGTTATTATCAAGTGATAGTCAATAAGTTTGGTCAAATGTTTGATGAATCCGAGTTGACAAAATTGATTTCTTGAAGTGTGTGAAGTGCATTGAACATAGGTATCATGAATTGGTGGCACAAAATTCAAGGTAAACTATTTGAAGATGAATTGGAAGAGGATTGTAAGGAAAGCTTCTAGAAGAGTAAAAAATAGAAAAGATGCTAAATTTGATGAATCTAACCTAACCCTAAAATGGTGGCATAGGGTAGGTGGAGAGTAACTACGGCTAATAGGCACACTTAGCTACCCAAACCACCATGCAAGAGTTAACACAATAGAAGCAAGCAAAAAAGAGAATATTATGATAAAGAAGAGAATAATATCTTTATTGATTTATGGAAATATCATCATATGTGCCCAGCTATAAGGCCTTCTGGGTTATGGCCAAATGCAAAATACATTCATCATCTAAGATCCACCTTCAAATTTGAAATTTCCAATTTCTCTCTCCGATCATCTCTTAAAACTATGCTAGCTCTATTCCTAAACACTCTATTTATACTAGCCAAAATGGCTTATAGATCATTCTAGAACATAGAGAAGCCACAAGTTAGTTCTTAGCAAATATTAAATACCCATCATGAAAATAAACCTAACATTAAATACTTGAAGAGCCATAAGTTGGCCTGCATTAGCAATTTAATATCTAGAAATTGATGTCCAAGAAAAATCATGTTATCTCCTAACATTGATTGAATTAGAACTCATGCTTCAAATTGTGCAAATTATGTTAGGTCCTCTACAACCCCTTAAGTTTGCAAGGGCTGATTCACCAAGGATAAGTGTGCATCCATACCGAAATCCAAGCACATAAAACTATCATGCAAAACTACCAAAAATTGATTCTCTAGAAGAATTACTATATCTCCCAATTTATGAGGAATTAGAACTTGTGAATTTGACACAATGAATTACTCTAGGCTCTCTTCAAAAAATGAAAAGTTCATCCTTTCATTCATTGTATAGGATAAGTTACATGGTCTACAACGGACACCCAAAAACTAGAAAAAAACATAGTTTCAGTAACAAGGTAAGAAAATAGAAAACATGTAGGATAATAGTGCAACCCAGGATGCTCTTGGGTGATCCCACAATAATGGGTTCTACTTTTTGACCAATTTTGAAACTGAAATTAATATTTTTGCAACAAATGTCACGTTCGAGTGACTATATCTCCAAAACTACAAATAATTTTAAGATGACATAAACTAGTGATTTTGAGTACTTTGTTCCTACTTTGTAACCATATTTTTTAATCTAAAAATAATAATTATTTATGTCAATTTTTTTTATCTCCTCCAAAAAGTTGTACATAATTAAATTCAATATTTTTAAAGAGTGACAGTCCGTTTGACACACAACTTTTTTTCTAGAAATGATAATGAAGTAATTCTTTTAGCGTTAGATTTGTAACATCAATATCCAGAGGATGCATTTGGTTTGATTTATTTTGGTTGAATATTGTATAGTTTATGAAGTTTTGAAGTGACATGAACCATAATTTAGACATATGTTTCGTTTGACATAGATAATTTGAAGTCAATTTATCATGAACTTTTTTTTTTTTGAATAGAAAGGAATCTCAATAAGCTAGTTCCTACATATTTTTCAAATTTTTTTGATCTAATTTACTAATTTTCCCAAGGTGTCAAAATCAGTTGATGTTCAATCGATAATGAACCTATAATGAGTTAAACTCATATTTGAAAGTCTTAATGACTAAAATATGTATTACAATTATAGTCATTGGAAAGCTTTCTCCAAGTAGCACATTTTGACATTTTTTATTTTATAGTAGGAGATCATTCTCCTACAATTATGGGAGTCAAAAGAGAAAAAAAAAAAAAATGGAAAAAGGGTTAGAATTTTGCAAAGTTTACATGTTCACGCGAACATATTAAGAATGTTCATGTCAACATATGTTCACGCGAACATATCTCCTAAATTTTCATGGCCACCAAAAAATTTTAAGGGTATGTTCGAGAAAACATGCCTATATTTAACGTGTTTGTGTGAACAATCAAAAAACCTGAAAAAGTCCAATTTATAAAGGTTAAAATAGTAGTTTTATTCGCCGAAAATGCACTTTTTATATGTTCGCACGAACATGTTTAGCTAATATGTTTGTGCAAACATATGAATTTAGGCACTGGTATGTTTGTGTGAATATACCTGACGTATATGTTCGCACAAACCTTTCTTACACATTCACGCGAATGTGTCAAACTAAATTCAAATATCCTAAGTCGTAATTTGGCAAACTTTTTGAACTTTCTTCATTCCACTAAAGTGGAATCCATTAGTGTGGGTTCACCCTCTTGCATTAGACAATTAGGGTTGGAAGAAATGATTCTCCTAAATCATTGAGATGTCACAACCTAAGCTAAATCCAACTTAGATTGAGAAATCTATGAAGCATCTTCCATAGGTCTATTCTTCTACTTCACCAGATATTCATAATAATCTTTTTTCCTTGTTTTCTTACTTATTCTCTAATCCAATATTTTTTCAACTTCTTCAATATGCTTCTTAGAATAGTTCTTTGATACAATAACTTCATCATCTAACTCATGATAATTGTATAATTTAGAAACATTGAATATAAGAGATATATCCATGTCATTAGGTAACTCAATTTCATAGGCATTTCCACTGTCAAACTTCTTCAAGATCTTACAAGGTCCAAACATCTTCATCTTTAGCTTACTATATGTTCCAATTGGAAATCTTCCTTTCTTTAGATGAACCATCACCTCATCACTAACTTGAAAATCATGATGTATCCTAGACTAATCAACATTCTCCTTATACTTCTAATTACTTTGTTCTATCCTCAACTTCACTTCCTTATGTAAAGATTTCATAAAATCAAAAAATTCTTCTCTTGTAGCACTTCTCTTTTTTTCACCAGAAATATCTATCAAATATGATACTCCTCTAGGTTGCATTCTAGTAGCAATCTCAAAAGGTGTATTTTCCATACTCCTATTCATAAAATTATTATATGCAAATTCAGCTTGTGCCAATACCATCTCCCAATTACTTGGCTTATTCCCAACTAAACATCTTAGCAAATTACCCAAGCTTCTATTCACAACCTTTGTCTATTCATTTGTTTGTGGATGAAATGTAGAACTAAAACTTTGACTCATTACCCATCTTCTTCCACAAAGTCTTCCAAAAATAACCAACAAACTTACTGTCTCTATTAGAAATAATACTTCTTGGTAATCCATGCAATCTGACAATCTCTTTAAAGAAAAGTTCAGCAACATGCTCATCATTTGATGTCTTCCTACATGGTATGAAATGAGACATCTTAGAAAAGTTGTCCACTACAAAAAATATGGAATAATACCCCTTCACTATCTTAGGTAATCCAAGAACAAAAACCATACTAATGTCACTCCAAGGTTTCTCAGGAATACTAATAGTTGTATAGAAACTAGTATTTTGATTCACTCCTTTTGCAACTTGACAAACTCCATAGTGCTTTAAAAAAATTTGAACATCTTTATACATTTGTGGCCAATAATACTTCTCTTTTAGCAAATTCAATGTCTTATCAATTCCAAAATATCCAACCAATCAACCACTATGATTTTCCTTAATCAGATTCAACCTCATAGAACTTCTAAGAATACACAACTAAATATCTTTGAACAAAATATGTTCTTGAATGAAATACTCATCATGCTTACTAATTTGATTTATAAAATTTGGTTCTCTACACTCTCTTCGCACCCTAGAAAAATCAGGATTAGCATCATACAACTATTTTATTTCATGAAAACTAAGAAGGACAACCTTCATTTCAGTCAACAAAGAACATCTTCTATTCAAAGCATCAACAACTCTATTAGTAACTCCACTCTTGTGGTTAGTAAAAAATGTGAAACTCTGCAAGTACTCAACTCACTTCATGTCTTTGATTCAATTTATGTTGACTTCCCAAGTATTATAAAGCTTTATGATTAGTATACAACACAAACTCCTTAGGAATCAAATAATGTCTCCACTTCTTCAAACCTTGAACAATACTATAAAACTCTTGATCATACATAGAATACTTCCTTTTAGCATCATTCAAATTCTCACTAAAGAAAGCAATAGTTTTACCTTCTTGACTTAATACAGCTCCTATTGCATTACCACTTGCATGACATTCAACTTGAAATACTTTGTTGAAATTAGGCAAAGCTAGTATAGGTAATTCAGAAACCTTTTTCTTCAAAGTCTAAAAACTCTTATCAACTCCACATGTCCACTTGAATTCTTTTTTATCTCCTCTCATTGTCCAAGTCATAGCATTACAAATAGAATTGAACTTCTTTATAAATTTTCAAAAAAAAAATGCCAAACCATGAAATGATCTTACCTTACCCACATTCTTAGTTATAGGCCATTCCAAAATTGCTTTACCCTTTTTGGGATCCATCTTTAGTCCATCAACTGAAATCACAAATCCCAAATACACAATGTCCTCTTGCATAAAAGAACACTTTTTTGAGATTAATCAACAACCTTTCCTCTTTCAACCTCTACAATACTTGTCTAATATGCTTAATATATTCTTCCTTAGTCTAACTGATTATCAGAATATCATCCAAATAAAAAATCACAAACTTACCCAATTTTTTTTTTAGAACTTCATTTATCAACCTCATGAAATTACTAGGTGCATTAGTCAAACCAAAAGGCATAACCAACCATTCATACAAACCATCTTCTATCTTGAAAGCAATTTTCCATTCATCACCTTCTCTGATTCTGATATGATGATAGCCACTCTTCAAATCAATCTTGGTAAAATACTTTTCTCCACTCAAACAATCTATTATCTCATCCATCCTCAACAAAGGAAACCTATATTTCATTATGATCTTATTAATAGCTTTGGAACCAATACACATTCTCCATTATTTTTAGGTGCTAATATAGTAGGTACAACACATGGACTCAAACTTTCTCTAATCAAACCCTTCTGTATCAACTCATGCACTTGTCTATTAAATTCTTCATTCTCTATAGGTGTCAATCTATATGGTGCTTTGTTTGGAAAACTAGCTTTAGGAATCAAATCCATACAATGACTTATGCTTCTTATAGGAGGTAAACCATCAAATATCCTTAACAACAATATCGTTATACTCATTCAACAATTCTATAATTTTTACTATCATTCTGTCATTACCAACTTCTATTGCTTGGTCACTACTACCAACACTTGGTCCTCTAGGAACTATAGCAAAAAAAACTTGATTCTTCTTTACTTCCTTTTCAAATTGCATTCCATTAACCATGTAAACTTTTATTGCAGTACAACACACCTCATATGGACTTTCAATCAAAGACAAAACTATTTGTTTCTTCCCATTTACCTAAAGAGTACAATGATTCAATCTTCTATCATGTACAACATATCTATCATATTTTCAAGGTCTACCCAACAAAATATAACAACAATCCATATGCAAAATATCACATGAAACTTCATCAAAGTAATGTCCAATCTTGAACTTCACAACACATTGCTTAGTTATCAATATCTTATGCTCATCTTCTATCCATGAAACATGATAATGTTTGGGATGTTTTAGCCTCTACAACTTCAACTTTGTAACTAGCTCTTCTGATGCCAAATTTGTAGAACATCCACTATCAATGATTACCTTGCAACATTTTCCATCCACCTTACATCTGGTCTTGATAAAACTTCTTCTAAGGGTAGGTTCCTCATCACTTCCCTTATTACATAAGGTTCTTCGCAGCATCAAATTTTCTCTAGCCTCAAGTCCACTTGGTTAACTCTCAATGTCTCCTTGAATCACAACATTTCTATTATTTTGCCCACTTTCAAAAGATCTACATTGAAAAGATCTATGTCCTTCTTTACCACATCTGAAATAATTACCATGGAAACCACCTCTAGGATAAGAATTACCTCTTCCTCGGTAAGATCCAGCACCTCCTTGGTATGAACTACTACCTTTCCACTCAGTCTTGTCTTTGTCATCATTCTTCCATTTAGATTTTTCTTTATCCTGCATAAAACTATTAGATCTACCACCTTCTCCGTAAGATCTACCTCTACCCCTCTAGAATCTGCCACCTCTACCTCTTTATCTTTGTTCATGCTTCTTTGTCAAGATCTCCTTAGCTTTCAAGGCATATTGATATTCTTCTTCCATACTTTCCAACTTCACAAAAATTATTTCATCTTGAATTCTAGATCTCAATCTATTTATATACCTTGCAATTTTCTTAACATCATCATCCACATGTCCAAATATGATGTCCAATCTATAGAATTCCTTTATAAAATCCTTCATAGTCACGTTCTTTTGTTTCAAATTTTGCATCTTTCTCAACAAGCTAACTTGGTAATTTAGCAAAGAATTTGTTCTTTATGTTATTCACCATATTCTGCTAAGTTTTGATCTTCTCCTTTCCTCTCCTCTGTCTATTTTTTTGCAAATGCTCCCACCATAGTGAATCATGATCTTTCAACCTAGTAATTGTAATCTTGACCTTCCTATTATCAACAATGTTTTCATACTCAAAGAACTTCTCCATATATAAGATCCAATCTAATACAACATTGGTATCCAATTTTCCATCATAAGGAACAACTTCTACAATAGGCTTTGAATGTGCCCTAGATAATACTCTAAAAAATCTTTCCTCATCTTGATCTTCTTCAACTTCTATATTATGATTTGGTGCTGCTACTTCATCATCACTTACATCATCAAGATGTGTTCCTCTCCTATGAGCTATATCCATAGTATCTAATGTGGCTATAATTTGTCTCAATTTATCCAATATAGCATTACCAACATTTCCTTTGCCACAAACTATCTTTACAAATTAGGTTCCTTTAAGATTGTAACCCTCTGCAAGTTATAGGTCAAATTCATAGATTTGCAACCCTACAACCAAATTCAAATTAGGGTTCTACATGATTTAATCTCCACAAGGATGAACCTCAAGCTATAATACCAATTGATGCATGGTAGGTCAAGAGTAACTAAAGCCAATGGGCACACTTAGCTACCCAAACCACCATGCAAGTGTTAACACAACAGAAGCAAACACAAAAGAGAATAGCACCATATATATATATATATATATATATATATATATATATATATATATATATATATATATATATATATATATATATATATATATATATATATATATATATATATATAGAGAGAGAGAGAGAGAGAGAGAGAGAGAGAGAGAGAGAGAGAGAGAGAGAGAACAACATTATTTATTGATTCATGAAAATATCATCATAAGTGCCTAGCTATAAGGCCTTCTAGGTTAGGGCCAAATGCAAAATACATTCATGATCTAAGATCCATCTTCTAATTTGCACTTTCCAGTTCTACTCTCCACTCATCTTTTAAAATTGCTATAGTTGTAAGCCTAAACACTTTATTTATACTAGTCAAACTAACTTATAGATCATTCTAGAACATAGAGAAGCCACAAGTTGTCTCTCATCAAATATTAAATACCCATCATAAAAATAAACCTAATGTTAAATACTTGAAGAGCCACAAGTTGGCCTACATCAACAATTAAATATCCAAAAATTGACGTCCGAGAAAAATCGCAATATCTCCTAGATTTGATTGAATTAGAACTTGCACTTAAAACTATGGGAAGTATTTTAGGTCCTCTATAACTCCATAAGTGAACATAGTCTAATTCACCAAGGATAAGTGTGCATCCATACTGAAAGTCAAGCATAGAAAACTATCACATAGAATTGCCAAAAAATGATTCTCTAGAAGAATTGCCATATCTCCCAATTTATGAAGAATTATAAGTTGTGACTTTGATGAAAGGAAGTAATCTAGGTCCTCTTCAATCGTTGAAAAGATAATTCTTTCATTCACTATGAAAATTTAGTTATGTGGCCTGCAATAGGAAGCTAGAAACCAAAAGAAAACATAGTTTTATCAGCAAGGTAAAAATTTTAAAAACATGCAAGATAATAGTTCAACCTAGGATGCTCCTAAATCAAATGGAAAATTGTGGTTAAACAATAAAAGATCAAAATTATCTATATAATGAGACAACAACCCAAAAGAAAATTTTTAGAGTGCAAACCAGAGATAGACGAGAAGTTTAGAGGTGTTGATTCATTTGGTGGTCGAAGGAATGAACCTGCGATTGACATACTAAGCATGAAGGCTTAAGGAGGTGAAGACTTGAAGGGAAAACAAAAAGCTAGAAATGAAGAGGGATAAATGGCAAGCATAATAAAGGAATGGATAAGAGATATTATGCAAGTCAATTATTTTATTATCAAATCAAGTCCTACTATAACTTTCTAAAAATTGTATAATTCTAGATAAATCCTTTGGATTAAGCTTGACCTATTAGTCGTGAGTAAATCCTTTAATAGGGAGACATTCTAATGAAATGATCTAAAGTCCTCTATCAGGCTCGCTCCTAATAGGATGATTGAAATTCTTTAATCAAGGACACATTTAAAAGTGTGCATTGTAACCTTTAACAGTGTTGGCTCCTTAGAGAGCCCACTTTAGAAGGTATAAAATTGATAGCATCTTACTGGTCATTTTTCCCAAATTGGATTTCAACATAAAATCCTTGTGTCAAATTGTGTGATTGAATTTGTGGTATTTCATGTTTACATTTCTACAAAGTTCATTTGACCTAGGACAACAATATACTAAGATTTGAGATAGTGGGTGATCAATGCATGCACATGTATTTGGTAAGTACTAAATTCTTTTATCTATACATTTGGACCTTGGCTCACTAATTCACCCCCTAGGTGGACCCACAATAATGGGTTACACTTTTTTCCTAAACTGACACTGAACTATGAATTTTAAAGAAAACTTTCACATTCAGATGCAAATTGTCATTTAACATTAAGGAATTTGAAGATGAAGTAAATTAGAGGCTTTTAGGATTTTCTATGTAGATTCTAAATATACTTTTTATTTTTTATTTTGAATTAATTTTTATCCCACAAAAATTGCTATGTTATCAAATACCTAATTTTTAAAAAGTGACATTGTTTTCAACATAACTTTTTTTCTACAATATATATCAATGTGATTCTTTCAAATTTAGTTTGTCCACATCCATACCAAAACCTTAGATGTGATATGATATCTTTATCCTTAATATTTCATATTTTATTAGAGTTTAATGTTGACCTAGCACTACTTTGAACATACATGGATTTTGACACATGTAACTTATTATAGATTTATTTAATTTCAAAATTTCTTTTTTTTGACTAAAATAAGACTCTAATACAAAGACAGTAGTTATTTTTCAGAAAAATTATTCTCTTAGTTACTTTTTTTTCATGATCATTCACTATATAGATTTATTTTTTTATAACAAACCTCTATTCAATTAATGTAAAAATATGTATAATTAAACCATTCAAAATATATCAAATCCATAGTCATTAGAAAGCTAGTTTTGAGTACATGTGTCATGAAAAATGACATATCTTAAGAGCTCCATTTAAACATGGAAATAGATCCTAGAAGCCATGAAAACAATAGGAAATATTATAAACTTTTAAAAATGCATCTACTTTACTAGTTTCGATAGAAACTTTTAAAAATGCATCTACTTTACTAGTTTCGATAGAAACTAACTTTCTATTGAAAGTTTTTTAATAGTTTCAATAGAAACTATTTTCAGTTAGTTTCTATCAAAACTATTTAGGCCAAATTTTTCATGTCTAATTAGTTTCAATAGAAACTATTAAAGAATTTTTTTTAGTTATTTTCGATTAAAACTACCTTCAAAAGTAGTTTCAATCAAAACTATGTGAGCAGTTTTTGTCAAAATTTTTGGGGCCAAAAATTTATCTTGCACATTTTTGGACAAATTTCTTCCTCCAAAAAAGTGTAACCCACTATAGTGGGTTTAACCCCCCCTCTCATTTATTCTAATTCTAAAGTATTCCAAAAATTGGTATTAGAGTGTTTGGTTCTTGTGAAGAAAAAAGTTTGAAGGTACTTGAAAGTTTGATGTACAGAAAGGAGGTGCCCAAGTTAAACAAGGAAAACTTTCTTGCATGGAAATTTTTGATGAAGCTACATCTAGGAGGACTTGGAGATTATGCACAAACAACTATAATCACTAAACATGTTGAAGTAGTTAGAGTCTTAGTTGCTAAACAACTGAAATAGAAGAAAGAACATAATCATGCAATGTTGGAGATTGAATCTGCCCTAAGCTATCCAGAGTTTGAAGACATCAAAGTATGTGCCACTTCTAAAGGAATGAGTGATTCCCTATACAAGATTTATGGAGGAGACAAGAATGTGTTTAGAGCCAAAGAAGAAATTCTAAGAGGAAAATTTGATGAAATGTTAATGAAATAAGGTGAGACTATGGTCTAGTATTGTGCAAGAATCAAGGATGTTGGGAATGCAATTAGAAGATAAAATAGAATCATTGAAGATGAAATTGTGATAAAAAAAGTATTAATAACCATGTTTCCTATCTATGTTATTAGAATAGATTGATTTCTATACAAGAACTAAGGTGTACCCTTGGTAGTGATCTAACCCTTGAAGGACTAGTTGGTAGACTCGCTACTTTTGAACTTTCAAATTTTGATAATTTCAAATCTAAGACTATTGATTCCTCTTTCAAAGCTAAATTTCCACTTAGAAAACCTAAAGGAAAGAAAATGGACAAGCATGTTGCTAATGATAGTGACACAGATGATGAAGATCTAGAAGAATTGGAAGCACTATTGGCTAGGAGATTTCACAAAGGAAAAGGAAAACATAAATGTAAGTTACCTATCATATGTTTTAATTGTAATGAAGTTGGTCATATTGCAGCAAGGTCTCTTGAGAAGAAAAGCAATAGAAATGAAGACAAATCTAGAAGTAGAAAAGATGAGAGTAGCAAAGGCTATAAAGGCAAGGGAAAGAAAGCTTCTTATATTGTTGAAGAAGAATCTAAGGAAGAATCACATGATCATGATAATGAAGTTGTCTATGTTGATAGGAAAGATGATTCAGATGAAGATGAGGCAACTACATTAGTATCTTATGTAACCAAAAGAGAAAGATGGATTATTGATAGTGGATGTTCTCATCACATGATTGGTGACAAAAGTAAGTTAATTACCCTTGAGAATTACAATGGAAATAGTGTTATATTTAGTAATGATACACCCTGTCTAGTGAAAGGGAAAGGATCAATAAGATTAACAAACAAGATCATGTGTGACATTGCTTACTATGTGGATGGACTTAACTATAATCTATTGAGTGTGTCCTAATTGAATAGTTCATGATGCAAAGTTGAATTTGAACACAAGAATACTAAGATCTATGATGCTGATGAAGATTGGAAGTAGAAATAACACTAGAGGTAATCTATTTTATCTTGACATTAATTAAGCTACTTGCCTTGTTGTATAATTTGATGATGTGTGGCTATGGCACAAAAGATTATATCATGTAAATTTTGACGATCTGGTTAGTATCAATAAGATGAAAAGAGTCAAAGGTTTTCCAAAATTGAAGAAACCTAATAATGTGATTTGCAAACAATGTTAATTAGACAAGATGACAAAATCTAGTTTTAAGAGTAATGTTAGGATTAAACCATAGACATAAATAAAAATTTCATGAAAATATAAACAATATTAGAAAATAATAGATCACATAGAAAATAATACCAAACACCAATATTTAATGTGGTTCACCCAATCCCTAGGCTACATCCACCAAATAACAAGTCTTATCTTATTATGATGCAATGATTACAACCTGATTATAATTTGTAATCCCTTACAACTCAATACCACCACAAGAACCAATTTTCATATCACAACAATGAAACAATCCCAAACCCTAAGCCCTTTTATACAAGTATTTTTACCATTTTAGGGTTCTAATTAATAATTACATGCCAGTCCAAAATCCTGATAAAATAGGGCCCAAATTTTTTATTAATGAAGTATGTACAATACTTTCCTAATCATTCACCACAAACTAATAATATCCCACTTGGGGACTAATCAGGCTCCACACTAAACAACAATCTCCCACTTGGAAAATAATCCTGTAGCTATGCTGCTCCTCCATGAGACTCCCACTAGATCAAACCACCCTGGACTTTGTTGTTCTTTTATTCAAGTTTAGTCTAGAAGACCAACTAAAGTTGTAGGGGAATTGAGCTTCTCCTATGTCACTACCCTTGAAACATATCTATTGGATTTTCATCTATATGTATCTTGTCCATCTTTAACTATCCATCATCCAAAATTGACCAAATGAAATGGTACTGCAACTATATGTGTTTGGTCTTTAAATGCAAAGCTAAATTCATTACAAGATGAATGACACTATGACTATCTGTAAACAAATAATTATCCTTTTGAGGGTGTCCCAATTCTTCCAAGAAGAATTGAAGCCAAATCATCTCCTTTGCTACCTTTGTAGTAGTAGCATAATTTTTCTCTATAGTGGATAAAGCATTAACCTTCTGTAACCTATAAACTTAGCTCACGATTGCCCCACCAATAGTAAAGACACAACCTATAACTTACTCTGTCTGGTATCAATATCCCCTACCAAATTTGAGTCAAGATATCCCTATAAATCAATACTAGAGCCCCTAATATGTAACACTTATTGGATGTTTCTCTCAAATATTTGAGAATCCATTTGACTGCATTCTAATGCTCAATTTCTGGATGACTCATATACCTACTAACAACTCCCACTACATGTGAAATATTTGGCCTTGTACATACCATAGCATACATCAAACTTCCTACATCTGAAGCATAGTGTACATTTGACATCTTCTCCTCCTCTTCTTGTCTCTTGGGACATATCTCCTTAGTAAATTTCAAATGACCAAGTAAAGGTGTACTGATAACTTTAGCATTCTCCATAGATAGCATCAATTTCCCATTCTTCCTATCTCTGCAAATCTTCAGACCAAAGATTTCTTTTGCTACCCCCAAATCCTTCATAGTAAATGAATGTGTTAACTAGCATTTCAGCCCCTTAATCTAATCCATGTTAGACCTAAGTACAAGCATATCATCAACATATAAACATAAAATAATGTAGATATCATCATCCAACCTCTTAAAGTAAACACAATCATCTAAACGACACCTACTATATCCATGCTTATGCATAAAATTATCAAATTTTAGATACCATTGTCAAGGTGCTTGCTTCAAGCCATATAAACTTTTCTTCAATTTCCACACTAAGTTCTCCTTACCTTTGACCTCAAATCCCTATGGCTGAGCTATATATATCTCTTCATCAAAATCACCATAAAGGAAGGTTATTTTAACATCAAGCTACTCTAAATGCAAATCTTCAATAGACACAATACTTAAAATAATATAGATAGAAGTCATTTTAATAATAGGAGAAAATATCTCATCAAAATCAATTCTTTTTTTCCTGTGCAAATCCTTTTACAACTAACCTAGCTTTAAATATTTTCGTACCTCCATCCTCTTCTTTTAACCTATAAACTCACTTATTCTATAAAGCCCTTTTACCTAGAGGCAACATGCATAAATCCCATGTCTTATTTTTCAGCAAAGAGTCCATTTCATCTTTCATTGCAAACTCCTACTGAATCCTAGTATCCACTTGTACAACTTCATTATAACATTCAAGTTCACCAACATCAGTAAGTAATATAGAATACAAAGAGGGAGAAAATCTTTCTAGAGGTCTAATTTTCCTTGTTGACCATCTAACATTCACTGATGTGTGTGGTATTTACTTTTGTGGTTGTTGCACATCTATGTCACCATTTGTGATACCAAAACCTATTTTGGTCAAATCTCATTTCTCTATCAAAACTCATTTTTTTTCAAAAACTGAAAATACCCTTTTATAGATCTCAGATTCAATATCATCATTATATAAATTTTTGAGTGCTTTGATTAGTTATAATATGTTATAATCTCAAAGTATTATAAGTCGATATTTCAACATTTCAGAATATGCTCCTTCAAAAAAGGAAAAAAAAATAGTAAATCATATCAAAAAAATTTAAAAAATATATTTATCTCTAGAGGAGAGAATCCTCTTCAGGAATATGTAATTTTTTTTCAAGAAGATATAGATTTGATAGGAAAGTTATGACGGGAGGAAAAAACTACTGGATTTTGATAAGGTCGAACTTGAGTACTTATAACAAAGAAAATATACATAAAAAATAATTTTTTTTTATTTTGTGCACTAGCTATACATGTCATCTATAAGATATTTTCAAATTAGAACAAAAAAAGATGTTTTGCATATATTTTTTTGATGGGAACTACACCCTATATTTTTTATAGTTAAAAAAGGGACTTCAAAAAAAAATAAAAATGAATAAATTCTTACTCAAAAGAATTATAAAAATTATAGGCATAAAATTCATCCAATTCTACACATTTCATTAGTTTACATCATCTTCATATTTTAAACACAAATACCATTTTTTTTGTCACTAATGTTGAACTGTCACATTCTGATATCACGTTTCTTTATAAAAGGTGACACAAGTTTGTGCTTTTACCGCAATGTCATCTTTTGGAGTATCATCCAACACTACATAATCATCTTCTTTCTTCTCATGTTGCTACAATAGATCTTTGTACAATACCCACTCATTGAATATGACATCTCTACTTTTTACAATTCCATGATTTTCAAAATCCCAAAGCCTATAACCAAATTCATTTATGTCATATCCAACAAATACACATTGTTTTGACTTAGCTTCCAGCTTGGTTCTATTTTCAGAATCTATATGAGCAAATGCTTCACAACCAAAAATTTTGAGAAAAGAATAACTCACCTTGTTACCAGTCCATGCTTCCTTTCAAATACCACATCCCAAAGGAGTAGAGGGACCTCTATTAATCAAATATATAGAAGTATTGATAGCCTCTACCCATATGTGTAAGGGGAACCCACCATGCAACCTCATGCTCCTTGCATGCTCCATTATAGTCCTATTCATGTATTCAACCACTCCATTTTCTTGTGGAGTCCTTGGAACAATTTTCTATCTACAAATACCATTAGAGGAGCAATAATCTTTGAATTCATGATTACAATACTCACCACCATTATCAGATCTGAGATGTTTTAATTTCTTCCCAATTTCATTTTCAACCAAGCATTTCCATTTCTTAAAAGTTTGAAATATATTAGATTTTTTTCTAAGGAAATAAACCCATAATTCTCTAGTTGCATCATCAATGAATGTAACATAATAATGAGAGCCACCAAGGAAAGATACCTGAGCTAGTCCCCATACATTGATATGCACAAGCTCTAATCTCTCCTTTTTATTTTCCTTCCCAGTCTTCACAAAACTCACTCTCTTTTTTTTTCATACACAAAACTTTCACAAAAATCCATATTAACACATTTAGACTTGGTAAATTTTTTTTTTGAATGAAGTAATTTCATACCTTTCTCACTCATGTGCACAAGTCTATTGTTCCATAGTGCTGTATTAGAATCTACAACAACTATTTGTTATCTTTCCTCAACTACAACCACTGTTCCTTAACATTCATTTTTCTCTTAAACAATTAAAGTAGAAGGAACAATATGACTTGTACAAAGATATAAGGTGCCTACTTTCACACCTTTTACTACTACAAAGGAACCTTTTAAAACCTTCCAATTTTTATCATTAAAAGAAACTACACAACCCTCATTGTTGAGTTGTCCTATTGAAATTAAATTCCTACTTAGCCTTGGAACATGTCTTACCTCATGTAGTAGCTAATGATTCCTATTCTTTATCTTAATCTTAATTTTTCCCTTTCCAACAATATGACAGGGTTCATTATCCCAAAAATAAATAAGTCTAAAATCCCCTTGGACATAATCATTGAAATAAGCTCTATGAGGTGTATCATGAAATGAAGCACCATAATCTAAAACCCATGAATTGTCAAAATTTTCTAAAGATAGAAGAAAAGCATCCTCTTTGGATTTGTTACTTACCACATTTTCCTCTTTCTCTTCATCTGGTTTTCTCCTTCATTTTTCTTTTGAGTCCAACAATCTTTCTTTTTATGCCCTAGTTTCCCATAGTACTAGTAGTCTTTTGGTCCTCCCAATTGAGACCCCCTCCCCTTTGACTTTCCTCTTGATTTCCCACAAATTTTGAAATTACTTCCTCTCTTAGTCGTTCTGCCTTTTCTTTGTGTATTCAAAGCACTTCCTAATGTAGATCCACCTAAGGATTTTCCATGAGTTTCTTCACTCAAAATAACATCGACCACATCATCATATTTTAGGGTACTAGATCTAGGAATAGAATTACTCACAACTATGACCAAGCCATTTTAGCTTTTAGGCAAAGAACACAAAATCAAGAGAGCCCTAATTTCTTCATCAAAATTGATACCCACAAAAGATAACTGACTACTAATAGTATTAAAATTATTTAAATGATCCACAAAAATCTACCTTCTACCATTTTGATATTAAATAAATGCTTCATGAGAAATACCTTGTTTAAAACAGAGGGCTTTTCATACAGTTTTGCTAGGGTTTGCATCAATTCTTCTATCGTCTTCACTTTTGTAATAATAAATGCCATCGATGGTGCTAGGCATAATTGAATGCTTCCAAGTACCTTTTTGTCCAAAAGATCCTAGTCATCATTTGACATAGATCTTTGATTCTTGGTTTTACCTTCCAACGACTTCCATAAATCCTTCTCATAAAGATACTCTTCCATTTGCATCTTCTGTAACTGAAAGTTCTACCTATTGAAGCTATTAAACCTTAGCTTACCCCTATTTTCCATCACTCCCACTCAATTATGAGACTCCCACTCAACTGTGAGACTTTCCTCTAGAGGATAGCTAAAAGAACAATCTGTCTCTAATACCACTTGTTAGGATTAAACCATAGACAAAAATAACAATTATATGTAAATATAAACAATATTAGAAAATAATAGATCACATAGAAAAGAACACAAGACACTAAGATTTAATGTGGTTCACCCAATCCCTAGGCTATGTCCACCAAACAACAAGTCTGATATTATTATGATCAAGTGATTACAATCTAATTACAATCTATAATCCTTTATAGCTTAATATCACCACAAGAACCAATTTTTTCATTGCAATAATGAAACAATCCCTAACCCTAATCCCTTTTATACAAGTATTCTTACCATTTTAGGGTTATAATTAATAATTACATGACGACCCAAAATCTCAATAAAATAGGGCCCAATTTTTTTTTCCCAAAGAATTTATGAAGTATGTATAATACTTTCCTGATTAGTCACCACAAGCTAACAAGTAAGACTCATACTTCAAAAGAAATTTTGGAACTAGTTCATACTAATATATGTCAACAAGTTGATGTTTAAAGCTACAAAAGTGACAAGTATTTTATAGTATTTTTTGATGGTTACTCTAGAATGATGATATTGATGTTTTTAAAAGAAATATGTGATGCTTTTCAAAATTTTAAGTCGTATCTAGCAAAATTTGAAAAGGAAACTGATTAAACCTTGAAATGTCTAAGATATGAAAGAGGTAGAGACTTTACATCGAATGAATTCAATAGCTTCTATAATGATAGAGGAATAATAAGACAATCTTCTACATCTAAGACCCCTCTAGAAAATGTTATAGTGGAAAGGAGGAACAAATCTCTGGTGGATTGTGATAGAACACTAATGATGGAGAAGAATGTTTCTTTAAAATAATAGAGATAAGTTGTCAATATAGTTGTCTATACCTTGAATCAAGTACAAATCAAGAAATATACAAATTTCACACCTTATGAGTTATGGTATGGATACTCACCCAATGTCAAATTTTTAAAGGTATTTGGAAGAAACTATTATATTCTCAAAGACAAAAAAAATGGTGAACTTGATGCAAAAAGTGAAGAAGGTATATTCCTAGGGTATTCCACAAGAAGTAAAGCTTATAAGTGTTTAAAGACTAACACTAGAAAAGTTATGGAAGGTGAAAATGTATCCTTTGGGTTATAAATACATTCTTTAGGTTATAAATAATTTATAAATACTTTTGTAGTCTACATTATATAAGCTTATAAAGTGTTATTTCTAAAGTTTGGAAAGTTCTTATATAGTTTTAGTTCTAAAGCTTATAAGTGTTTAAATAATAACACTAACAAGGTTGTGGAAAGTGCAAATGTATCCACAAGTTTAGGTTAAATGTGAAATACATTATGTAACCTTTATATGGTTAGTGTTTTCTTATAATCTTTTAAATACAAACACTAACAAAATCAAAAGTATCTTGTGAAAGATATTGACCTTGTTAGGAGTCTATTAGATCTATATAGTGTCTCAGTCCATTTTATAGGACTAGACCTTGTTAGAAGCCTCAACCATTTTAGGAGTTGTTAATACAATCACAAAGATGTATGAAAGTTGATCCCTCTTCCCAAACAGGCGATATGCAATGATATTCAATACATAAAAGAGTATATATAGAAACCTCTTTACAATTATTGATATCTTCAATATCTTATATGATCTTTGTAGCTTGCTCTGCCAACTTCACATATTTTGCATCTATACTTCTTTAACATCAAGCTTGCATCACAAAATAATCGCATACTTATCATATATTTCCACACACACTTTCACTAATACTACACAACTTTGCATAACAAAATCTTTCTTTTATACAAATATGCTTGTCTAATTGGCATTATCTCCCTTACACATTTGCTAATATGCAAAACTATGCAAAACTATACCTTGTCTACTTAGAATTAACACCTAGAATATTTTCCCTAATTATTCAAGTAATTGTTTTGGTAAATGAAATGATTCCTTAACATAAAATAGTCAATCCCTTATCTCTATCCCATTTAGTTAGCTTATTACTCCCATTGGAAAAACTATGATATCTATGTATGTATTTTTCTTACTACCTTGTGGTCTTAGTTGTAATCTCATCATACTTTTTTCTTACTATACCAAAGTGTGCACTTGCATACACTACCTCTATGAACAATGCCAAAAAAATCTCTAACTATACTACAGGTAAGCTCTATTATACTTGGACAATTTTCTATGTCTAACTACCAAAATTGTATTTCCATAGTTTTCTCACTTCATATTGAGTATATGTTGCCATAAATGACAATCTCATAATATCTAACCTCACCAAATTGCCAACACCTAGTCCTAAATAGACTAGGTCAAGGTTGACTAGACCTAGTCTAGGTCAACATGAGTCAACATAGTCTAGGGGGAGGAGATAGGCATACCTCATAAAGGCTTAGAGAGGTGTAGATTAAACTAAAAGATAATGAGTTGATTAAGAGAAATCAACAAAAAGGTGATAAAATGAAACCTAAAAGACCATGTTTGAAAGTGAGAGATGATGAAGAAGCATGAAATAGAAGGGGAGAGGGGAAAAATAGATCAAAACCATGCTAAGTAGGTCTAAAATGTCTCAAAATGAAGTCCTTCCATTTTAAGACAATACATAGAGTAATGGCTAGTTGTAATATCCACTTAAAACTTGCATAGATTGTTTGATTATATACTATGCCTTGATTTGTATATTATGTTCTATAATAATCTATGAGTGAAAATATATGATGATATATTTTCAAGGTCCCAGTACCTCTCCTTATGGTAAATGGAGAGGATCCATAAAGGTTTAGACCTTTTCAAAATTGTTTAACTAAACTAACTACAACTATTCATAGTATTTGCAATTTCAATAAATAAAGAAAGTTTTCACAATAATCAAGGGAGAAGACCACAAAACATACCAAGCATATCACTGACATAGGTACATTCATTCAAATGTTCTTCTCACTCTACTAGTGTTTGTGCAATTGCAACACTGTTCTCATCTAGTTCAAGCTCATAGCAATCACTTGTGTAGCTAGCATAATTCCTCGTAAGGTCCCACATAGCTTTGTACATACTGTTGATGACATCAAATTGATATTCTTCTATAGTGGAGAGATTGATATATACCACTGGCTTTGGTTCTTGGCTTGCTAGATGCTCTTGCATTAGAAACCCCATTCCACACATGTAACCAAAACTCGTGCAACTTGTATAATTTACAAAAGAGTTGAAAGAGAAATTTATAATTTATGTTTAATTTATGATGAGGCATTAATAAAATAGTGACATTTAGTGACTTGTTAACTCATAAATTCCATCGATGAAATTTCACACATGTTTTTTTGAGTATGTAGAGTGTTAAATGTCATTTCAACTTAAAATTTTAAAATTTTTTTGTTGTACTTCTCAAAATATTCTAACAATGATCATTTCACCTTTTTGTATTCTTATCTAGTTCCCTCCATTGAAACTACAATTCTCATTAAGGAACTACAAACCTTATTCACCATTTTGAGGCACACTTCAAAAAAATCCTATGATTTGGAAAAAAAGCTATCATTTCACACTATACCATCTGCATGCTCCCGAAAACCTCAAAAATTGTCAATTCATAATGTCATATCAACATCCTTTGTGAAATTATGAAAATTGGCTATTTCATAAGACTTCTTGCATTGTTCACCCAAAATTGCAACTTCTTATGACCCATATGCAACCTACTCCAAAGTAGTGACAAATCACATTTTCATACCTTGTTTAGCTTCTTCCCTGCGATTTGGTGAAATATTTCCATTTCACACCACCTTCTATACCATGCCTACAAGATCACACTTTTATTTTCTTTCGTAAGCTTCTCACACATGTCCTTCTCGAATAACCAAAAATGAAGTTTTGACACCAATTTTCATTATAAAATTGAAGCTTCCACCAACATGTTTCATAGTCGCACTAGATCCATTTGATCCTTTTGCTCCAAGTTGCTAGGCTTCTCATGCTAGAATTAGAGTATTCTTTGTTTCAAGAAAGACCTTGGGGAAGCTCAACACTCCATGGTTGGAATGGTAAAATGTCATTCCTACCCAAGCTAGTTGAAAGATGATGTCTAATGTTTAAGGAGACCAAGGCTTGCAAATGGACACTCTTGACACTATGGTCAAGTCTGTTTATTAGTGGCTCACACTTAATCAAATGGTTAGCAGCTACCAAGATTATCTTGTAGTTTATAGTGTTAACCGAGTAATTTAGGTTCTACCAAGTTCTATAATTTCTATTGAGTTCTAGAATAAATATTCAATTCACACCAAGCAACATATACCAAGTTGATGAATATCAGTGCAAAATGAGCTTCATAGTATTTATCGAGTTGCATAGTGCAAATTGTAGTCTACATTGTTTACTGACTTCGCAACATGAGTGATATGAATCTAGTATTGACCGAGCTAGGAAGTGTTAACCAAGTGATTTAGTTTATACTGAGTTTGTAGTGTTAGTGTTGACTGAGCTATGTAGTATAAACCAAGTGATTAAGTTTATATGTTGAGTTTTGCAATGTTCACCGAATCACTAGAATTGACCAAGTTTAGATTACTTGGAAGTGATTAATATGAACCAATCTTCTATTTCTACTGAGAGTACGATGATGCTAAGTGTTGACAATGGTTGCCATGTATCAGAAGCTCACCAAGTTTGTCTTCAGAACTAGAGTACCAACAGTTGGGTTGACTTTGTGTAGTTTGGTGAAACTTGTATTGTAGCTGACTTTGATGAATTATGATTTGGATTGCTACATATGTAATATATTGTATCACATCCAAAAGTAGTTGAAAAGATACAATATATGATGTGAATACAATAAGAAGAAGAAGTACAAAGTAAGAAGGATACAAGTAGTATAAGGAGTAGCAAAGATTTATCTATCACAACAAGGTGATCATTACAACCCAAAGGAATCCCAACTAGAAAATTAGAGTTATAGATCAAAGATCAGCCATTGGCTCATCCTAACAGGTGGAACTATTAAATCCTTTCACAAGGTAAACATAAAAATCATTTGCAAAATATCTTTACTGAGTGCATACTTCATTGTATGTTTTGTAAATCCTTTCACAAGGTGGACTTAGTAGTCCTTATTGCTCCTAACAACATGGATCATCAAAAGTGAGTGATTGTAAGCCTTAACTAGCCAACTTTACACTATAGTACTAAATCATGTGGGTATCATCCCCACCTCAGTTTTATTTTCTATTTGGAAGGTTTCTAGGTCATCGTATCTTGTATCAAAATGTTATGATTATTTTAATGCTTTGAGTTTTTCATGCATGCAATTAGATTAGAATACATATGAAGGATTAATTAGTGAATAAAGAATAAGTTTTATTGGTTCCTGATTCACCACTCCCTCTGAGTAACCTAGGCTATCGTATATTTCTAACAGACACTTTCCTAAGATAATCATTGATTCAAACTTCTCATAGATTGTAATTGAAGTAGAATCTTACATTGGATAATTTGATGAAATTATATCCATGACATTGATATATCCAATATATATAGTACAATTGAATGTATGGTTACATTATGCATGTTGTGGATGTATGATGTGTAGTTAAACATCATTAAATTGACATCAAGAATGCTTTATTAATGAATAATTATTGTTAATACTTGCTTTTGTGTAATAACATTAATGGTTGAATAGAAAACTAAGGTTCCATGTCTATTTTCCCACACCTTTTGTAATTTGATGATGTGGAAATAATTTAGTAGGACTGAGATCTTACAATCTTGCCACATTTTTTATGTGTTGGTCTTTTTTTGTCCTATTTATGTTTATTCTAGATATTTCCATCATAATTCATATATTCACTCTTTTTTTCAATTAGTCTATTTAATGACTATTCTCTTGACATTAGTACTAATGTGTGCCCATTGAACTAAGCATGGTCATTGAGCTAATGAATGCAAAGAGAAGCCTAAATTTGAAGAAAAATGTCACAAATGCAAGAAGCATGGGCACAAATTTTTTGAATAAAAAACCAAGATATTGAACCCAACATAATAGATTATAAAAGCTATATTTGGTTGGGACTACAACACATGGTGTAGTTGCCACTATTGTGTAGAATTTGTGTTGGAGAAAATTTTGTGAAACATCACATGAGGACTAGAGAAACAACTAGAAGATGTTTTATTTGTACAAAACTTGGACCTCTTGGTAACAATTGTATGAACATTGGAAGGATTGAAGATGGAAAGAAAGACAAGGCTAACAACATTAGAAAGCAGATGAGGCAAAAATGGATTCTAAAATCTTCTAAGAATGCAAGTATGAGTTATGAAGCAAATGTCACTCAAGAATTGGGTGACTCAAACATTTCTATTTGATCTCCCATAGGCATGACTAGAACTAAGACTCTAAATCAAACATCTTACATCAGTTCCAACAACCTAGAAAGAAAGATCCATCTCAACATTCAAGATGCAAAGGAATCAAAAAGTGTCTAAGGAATATCTAGACCTTACCAAGCTAGGTTGGGTTGCAAGACCCTACCAAGCAAGGTAGGGAGACACTAAGACATTGTGTAGACATCATGTTACAAATAATCTACCGAACACTAAGATCTAAACAAGTGGAAGACAATCTGTTACTGAACAAGCAATTGTACCAAGATTTATTGCATTTGGAAAGTTAAAATATGTTAAAAGGAAAGGAATCAAATTCATTTATCACCATGAATTTTTGAAGAACTATTTGTTAAGAGTGATTTCTGTGCTTGCAAGCGATCTGTGCATTTGTTGTTGAAGATTTTTGTATTTTCATCAAACCCTACCAAGCATAGCATCCTCTAGTAGAAAAAACAAGAAAGGATCCAAGATGTTGGTTCAAGGAGTCAATTGGAAAACACCACACTTTAAGTTGATTCCAGCAATTGCAGAAGCACTTGATCTAATTAGAGCTCAATTGCAGATTCTAACAAATGTATTACTTGTTAATGATATTTGTTCACATTTTCATTATTCAATACAAGATAATGGAAGCCTAGAGATGGATGAGACTCTGGAAGAGTTATGTGTGAATGGTGTGTTGAAACCTAAGCATTAACACTTGGAGACCAAGGGTTTAACATACATTCTGCATATGCCCTAAGACTTTCAGATAAAATCGATAAGGTTTATCCTTAGTTATGTACACAATAGGAAACTATAGTTGGAATGACATGTTCAACCAAAAAAGAAAATGATTCATCAAATCATAAGGCTCCCAATGTTGAAGAAGCCAAAGAATACCAAAACCCTAAGTTGGGTAGAACTTGAAAGAAAAACTCTTTTTGAGTGGGATGGTAGAGATATGAAGAAAGATCAATAATAGTGTAACTGACATGGAGCTAACATTTTAAATTCATGCACGATAGCACATAAGATCTATAGCTCAAGCCATCTTAACAGTGTGTCATGTGAGGCAGTTGATCTAGCTTTCAAGGTGGTGAAGAACAACATGTCCTTCAACCTTGTGGAGCTAATGCTGATTCAATTCAACAAGAACATGGAGAGCATTAGGACTTCAAAGACTAACCCATGTAAGTTTGGTTCACTTTTAACTTGTTTATTCTTCTTTGTACAAAATTTTTTCCCTTTAAAAGGTTTAGTCATATGGAGAAAAGATGTACTAGTGCTATATTGGATTAATGAATATATAGCAGAGATGGATGAGAACTTTGTTAGTATCATGGATAATTATTTTGATTCATTCAAGAAAAATATGAATAGTACATTTAGAATTCCTAAGAAACTTGTAGAAGATTACAAGGATGATGTTTGTTTCATGGTAGGCTTTGACAAAGTGTACATTTAAGAAGTCAAATGTAGAGTGGTGTGGGTTAAGCCTCTAAGTTATGAGGTTAACATTGATGACACCAAGGATATCATTGAGTTATTGTTGAATGAACTTGTGGATCCCAAGGTGACATATTTTGGTACTTTTGATGATGCCAAAGCTAGAATAGAACTTGAAATTAAGCTTCCTGAAGAAGTCAACAAAGGAAAGAAAAGGATAGAAAAACCAAGGCAAGCAAGTTCTATTCTCCTATCGATACAAAGAAAAGGAGATGATGTGGAAGAAAATGATGCAGAAGATGAGACAAGAAATAAAATTAGAAGAAGAAGAGCCAATCAGAAAGAATGTTAAGGTTATCAAAACCTTACCTACTAAGTAATATACTACACAATATTCACAAGAAGGGCATCTAGATCTAGAAAGAAATTGAAATTAAGTGAATAAGATACAGGGGGAATTACTTTGAAAAGACTTCCATCTACATTTCAAGAAAAATTAAGAGAGATTGATGTAGCAGTTGGCATGGAAAACATCAAATCTCTTAGATATGAGACCAAAAATGTAAATGAGAAGAAGTGAGTTAAAGACATGATAATGTACAAAGTAGGTAAATGAAAATACTCACTTGATCAATTTGCACAAAAAATTCCCATTGAGCTTATGAAAAGAATCAAGACTAGATAGGAAAATGCTAAGAAAATTGTAAGAGAGATATTTGAATAGACTTTGAGGTATCTCATGCCGAGTCTTAGTAATAAAGAAGTGAAATAATCTGCAAAGAAAAATGAAGAAAAAATCACTCTAAAATTCAACACCTGCATGATATTAGTTAATGAAATTGAACATGTGGTGAGGACAACTACAACTACATTGAAAAATATCTTCAGTCTTCATCAAAAGAGTGATTCTATTGTTCATGTTGGTGATATAGATGATGAAGATGACAAGAAAGAAAGGGAAAATAATGATGAAGAAGATATAAAAATAGTTGATGTAAATTTGGATGATGAGGAGCAAGAATAGGAAGCTACTAGGGAGAATCTCCTTAAGATTCAGAGTATTGAGGAAACTGACCTAGAGAAGATTATAGTAGTTATGACCTCATTTCCTCACTCTCTAAGAAATTTTTTAAAGCCATCAAGCTTAGAGAAAGCTTCTACCAAGTTGGTTGTGGCATCCATTGCAACTCCATGCACCCAACCAATCTCTACACCTATTTAGCTGAGTACTATATTGACTAAAGTGATTAGCACTTCATCTACTGAGTAGCTAGTGCTTCCTCCATCATTAGATTTGGCTTCACAACAACTAGGTATTTCTACTATTAGTGTAATATCTACTTTTGTTTCTAGCCCCTCTATTTCTATTGTTGTTACAATTCCCAATATGCAAATAGTATGTACAAAGATAGTTGAGAGAAAGCCTCAACCAATTACTAAAGTTTCAATCAAGGAAAAAGGTAAAGAAGAAGACATTGATCTTGATGAGGATATAGTTATCCCAAATTGGGATATCTCTACTCTAAATCCTAATCAAAGAAACATCATAAGTGAACTATTGTAGAAGAAAGTTAATCAACAAAAGCTTAGAGAAGAGAAAAGAAAAGAAAACCAAGTGCTTGGAGATGTGAAAAACATACTTGTAGATGCACTAGGTACTGAGGTTGATAGTACACAACCTATTTTGGTTCAGTAAGTAGAAGTTGTTTAGAAATTCAATGAAGATCTGAATGGACAAGAAAAGTTTCTATAGAGAGAAAAGAGGAAATTTGAAAACAAAGTATTGGAGCAAGATGTATAGAAAATTGCAATATATCAAGTAGATTTGTCCACTATTCTTAGCTCATTAGAGACCTCTACAAATCATGTTACATCAATATTCAACAAGCTATGTGATATATTTATCTTCACTCAGGAAAGAAAAGATAAAACATCTAAGATAAATGAAGACTTGAAGGCAAGTGCACACTAGTTGTCACATAACCCTAGCTACAATTCTACTCACTACTCAAAGATCAAATTTCTAACTAATATGCAAGCAAAATTATTAAGGGAAGAAGCCAAGATTAGGGCCATGCTTGTATAAATTCAAGGCATGATTCTTTTGAACATGGATGCATTGCAGAAACACATTGCACATTCAAAAACTCTCATCCATGATAATAACTTCTTCAGAACTGATCACATGATGAAGTTATTAGCAGAAGTATAGATTGCATCACATGCAAGCAAGGTGTTATAGGAAAATTGGGACAAGACAATGAAAGTTGATTTTGAACATACATTTTGACTTCTTGCCACATTTTTGCATTACCATGTAGCATACACCTTTGGTATTTATGTCAAAAAGGAGGAAAAGATGAGATAAAAATAAAAAGGGTGAGAATATGTGATATAAATATATAAGATATATAGTAAGTAAAATGTATACATGTATAGGGAAGAAACATAATATTATGTGTATACATGTATAGATAATTAGAAAACATATCTTACAAAAGCAATTTTGAAAAATCTCTGAACAAAGTATGTTACTAAGTAGAAGACATGAGATGCCAATAGTGGCATGTTGTGATGGTTAAGTTGTTGTGTTGTTATCCTTGCCATCAAGGTTCAAATCTCATGGGGATGAGGTCCCCCATTTGTGGCCTAACTGGTTCATAGCTCCAAGTCAAAGCATTTAGCCCTCTTTTTTTAAAAAAAAAGTAGAAGACATGAGATGGAGACTAAATATTTTTTTAAACCTGAAATTTTGAGAATTCAATTTCTGATTGATAAGTATTTTTGTCACTAATTCCAAAAGGGGAGATTGTTGACATTATGGTCAATTTTTTTAATTAATGACTCACACTTAATCAAATAGTTAGTAGCTACTAAGCTTATCTTGTAGTTTATAGTGTTAACCAAGTAATTCAAGTTCTATTGAGCTCTAAGGTTGCTACCAAATTCCAGAATCAGTATTCAGTTCACATCGATCAGCATATACCAATTTGTTGAATATCAATGCAAACTGAGCTTCATAGTATTTATCGAGTTGTACAATGAAAACTATGGTCTCTAGTGTTTATAGAGCTCAAAAAATTAGTGATATGAATCTAGTGTTGACTAAACAAAGAGTGTCAACCAAGAGATTCAGTTTATACCAAGCTCACAGTGTTAGTGTTGACCGAGCCATGTAGTGTCAACTAAGTAATTTAGTATTCTAGAGTTTTTTTGGAATTTGATTGTGTAGAATTTTTAATTTTTTAGATCACACACAGTGATCCATCATCAGGATGAATAGTTGGAGAATAGAACAATAAGTTAGCAGACTAGGGGGGTGGGGAAACAGAGATAAAAATAGAGGAGGGAGTGGGGGGGGGGAGGGAGTGATGTAAGTTTATATGTTGAGTTTCATAGTGTTCACCAAGTCACCAGTGTTGACCAAGTTCAGACTACTTGGAAGTGATTAGTATAAACTAAGCTTCTATGTCTACCGAGAGCATGATGATGCCGATCGTTGACAATAGTTGTCAAGTATGAGAAGCTCACCGAGTTTGTCTTCAAAACTTGTGTACTAGTAGTTGGGCTAACTTTGTGTATTTTGATGAAACTTGTATTATAGATAACTTTGATGAATTATGATTTGGATTGCTATATATGTAATATATTGTATCACATCCAAAAGTAGTAGAAAAGATGAGAACATATGATGTGAATACAATAAAGAGAAGAAGTGTGAAGTAAGAAGGATACAAGTAGTATAAGGTGATCATTAAACTCCAAAGAAATCTCAACTAGAAAATCAAAGATCAGCCATTGGTTCATCTTAATAGGTAGAACACTTAAATCCTTTCATAAGTTAGATTTAATAATCTTTTGCAAATCTCTTTACCGAGTGCATACTTTATTACATATATTTTGTAAATCCTTTCAATAGGTGGGCCAGGCAGTCCTTATTGCTCCTAACATGGTAGATCATTGAAAGTGATCAATTGTAAGCCTTAACTGGCCAAATTTATACTACAATACTAAATCTTGTGGGTATCATCTATTGGCATTATGTTGTATTTGTCATTAGTGACAACACTTATTTGATTCTGAATGCTTACCGAGCTCATCACTCACTCTATGGTTTCTCTAGAGCATTCAGTGGTTACCTTGTAAGTTCAACAGTTACGTAGCTCACATTGAGTATTTTTGAAGCTACCAAGTGAATATGTAGTTCAACATTATTTACCGAGCTTACAGTATTCACCAAATAGATAATGGTTGCCAATCTTCACAATATCTATCGAGTTATTAGTTTATATGACATGAAGTCAATTTCTACCGAGTGATGGATGTGTAGTGTTTACTGAGGGAGAACAAGGTAAACAAAGGTTTTAGTATTCATCGAGTGACACTATATATATTGAGTCTCCAATAGTTACCGAGTTCCAAGCTACATTGTGTGATTAGTATGGACCATGCTTGTACTTCTACCAAGTGCATGACGATGCCGAGTAATGCAGTGGATGCCAAGTATCAAAAGGTCACCGAGTTAGCTTGAAGAGCCCGAGTTTTCTATTGTTTGGCCTACTCAGTAATGTTTTTTTTACTTGTGTTTTAGCCAAGCTTGCAATTGTTATTATAGGAATAGTATATATGTAGTGTATTGCATCATTTGCAATGTATCATCATCAATACTATTATCATGGAATGTTAAAGAATGGACATGTAATGTTTTGATAAGAGTGAATGCAAATCAGCAGTAGAGAAATGTATTTAGCAAGGTCAACAAGGAGTAGCAAAGACACATCAGTCACAAGAGGTGATCTGTACTTGAAGATTTATTTAGCAATTAAGTTTTAAGTTGGATCTACTATTTCATCCTGACAGGTGATTTAGTTTTCCAAATCCTTTAATGAGGTAGACTTAATAGTCATTGTATAAATCTCCTAACAGAGTGCATACTTCATTTTATCTTTGTAAAACCTCTAAAAAGGTGGACTTAGCAGATCAAATTTCTCTTAATAGGGTAGATCATCAGAAGTGGTCAATGTAAGCCATAATAGGCCAACTTTATACTATAGTAGCAAAGTTTGTGGGTATCATCCCCACCCCAGTTTCACTTTCTATTTGGAAGGTTTCTAGGTCACCAAATACCATGTTCATGTGTTATGTATGTTTATCTTTTCTATTGCATGTAGTAGATTAGAAGAATGAATAGTGGATGATTTATATGATTAAAGTGTTAATTTAATTTAAAAGTTTTGAGGTTACTGATTCACCCCTCCCCTCTCAATAGCCTAGCTAGTCTTGATTATTTCCAACAATTGGTATCAAAGCATTGTGGTTCTCAAGATAAAAGTTTAATAGCTTCAGCAAAGGTCTAAGGACATATTGAGATATTCAGACTTGACAAGGCAATTGAAAATGAAAAGCTAGATATGGAGATGGCCATAGCTCAACTCAAGGAAGGATCTTGCAAGACAAATGACTGACAATTAGTATGTTGAAGAAAAGATTGAAGACATTTTTCCATCAAGCAATTCAGATGAAGCTAATGAGGCAATCAAAGAACTCCTAGCAAAGAAGGGCTCTCTACAAGAAGAAGTAAGGAAACTCAAAATAGAACAAGAAATTCAATCAATTAGGCTATGTGAGATTTTGGAACAAAGGAATAAGGTAAATGAAGATTTGGAGGCAAGAAACAATGAAGAACAAAATCAATCCAATCAGCATTGATAAAATCACTAGAGCAAATGAAGAAATCAAGATTCTCAAAGCTCAGAATGAAAGAATAAGAGTTGATCTAAATTATGAAAGGGAAATTAATGAAAGAATAATGAGAGAACTAAGATCTAAAAATAAAATCATTGAAAAATTGAAGAATGACCTAAATGCTGAAAAACAAATCAATGAAAGAATGATGAAATCACAAGAAGACATGAATCAATTAAATTAGCAAAATGAGCAAAATCTTCATAGGCAAAAAGGTAAAGCAGGACTTGGATATAATGAAGAAGAAAGTGAATCTTCTAAGCAAGGTACAAAAAGGAATAAAAAAACCTCATGCAATCATTTTGAGAAAATTGGTCATATATCAAATAAATGCTAGAGCAATGGAAAATACAAATTTAATGGAAAATGCTACAATTGCAATTAGCATGGTCACAAAGATAATGAAGGCAAGGAGAAACCAAATTTTGAAGGTAAATTTCACAAATGCAAAAAACATGGTCACAAGGCATTTCAATGCAGATCCAAATCATTCAATCTAGCTGAACAACTTGTAGAGGCAATTATATTTGGATGGAACTACAAAACCTAGTGTAGATGTCATTATTGTGGAGAATATGGACACATTCGAATAAATTGTGCAAGGTATCCTCTAAGAAAGAAGGATACTACTATAAGATGTTACACATGCACTGAACTCGGTCATATAGCCAAAAATTGCATGAATATAAGAAAAGTTGAAGATAAAAAGAAAGCAAGGGCTAACAACATAAGAAAAAAAATGAGGCAGTAATGTATTCCTAAATCCACTAAGGATACAAACTCAAATCATGGAAGTGAAGTCACTCAAGAAGTGGGTGACTCCATCCCCTCAAACTAAATTCCTAAGAACGTATTGGAGCTATACTCAGCAAGAAAATCATAAGCAGTTCCAACAAATATGAAGAATGCAAATGGTCCAATCAGTATTCCAGATACACTAGGATCACATAAAGGTTATCTTTTTCCAAGTTGCATCAGACTCCATGAAGGAAAGTTGGTTGAAGACCTTACTAAGCAAGGTCGAGAGTAAGAGAAATTTGGTTCATCTGTCAAGTTCATACTCTTGTCGAGATAGGTTAGTGGATGATAGTCTATCATGCACTACATCAGTATGATACCCAACATTAATGACAATTTTTCATCAAAAAGGGTAGAATTTGACTTCATTTTTCACCACATCTTTAGTATTCTTAGTGCAAAGAGATTTCTAGGTGCACTCAAGTGATTCCAAGAGATTTCAAGTGAATTTGCAGCTAAGGAATTTGTTCAAAAATTTCCATCACTTACCGAGCAGCAATGGCATCTAGAAGCACTAGCTGCAACAAGACAAAAAGAGGTTCAAAGATGTTAGTCAAGGGTGTAGAGTGGAATGCACCAAATTTTAAGCTAGTTCCAACAATGACGGAGGCACTCGACCCTAATGGTGCACAATCAAAAATTTCACCAAAGGTACTTCTAATTAACAAAATCCACACTCATTTTAAGTGTTCAATTCAAGAGATAGGAACCCATTAAATGGATTGTGTGTTGATGGATCATTGAAACTTGAGCACAAGCACTTGGAAACAAAAGGGTTGACACACATATCACACCTGCCAAGAAGCTTTCAGATAAAATGGATCAAGTATATTCTTAGCCACGTATACAATGGTCAGTTATGGTTGGAGCAGCCTGTACTGATCACCAAAAATATGATTCACAAGATTACTGGCCTTCCCATTCTAACCAAAGAAAAATCCACCAAAACCCTAGGTTGGGATGAACTCCAGAAGAAAACCCTAACCAAGTGGGATGGTAGAGGTTTGAAAATCAACATCGTTACTGATGTAGAGTTGAGATTTAGAATTCATGTAATTGTCCATAAAATTTACAGTTTCAGTTGTTTAAACAATGTGTCATGTGAGGTAGTGGACTTAGCATTCAAAGTCACGAAGAAAAACATGGAATTTGACCTATTAGAGCTACTACAGAAGAAACTAAACAAGAATATGGGCAGCATCAAGTCATCAAAGAACAATCCCTACAAATTTGGTTCTTTGTTGACATGTCTTTTCTTTTATGTGCAAAAATTCTTTCCATCCAAAGGTTCTATCACATGGAGAAAGGATGTCCCCATTTTGTATAAGATAAATGAGTTTATTGCAGAAATGGGAGTAAACTTTGATAGTATTATGGGAAATTATTTTGAAGACTTTAAAGAAAGAATGAACAATAGGTTCATGATTCTTCCTAAACTTGTTGAGGATTATAAAGATGATGTATGTTCATGGTAAACTGTGATAAAGTATACATTCATGCAGTCAGGCCCTGAGTTGCATGGGTGAAACCTCTCCCTTATGAGTTCAATATTGATGAAACTAGGGACATCATTAAAGCACTAGTAAATGATCTTGTAGATCCCAAGCAACCAGTCTTTGGCACATATGATGAGGCAAAATCCATAATTGAATTGGAAATCAAGCTATCTCAAGAAATCAGCAAAGGCAAGAGGAAGATTGCTAAGATGAAAACTACCACTAGTCCCTTAATTCTTACCAAGGGAAAAGGAGAGGATCAAGAAAAAGAAGATAAAGAACAAAAATCAGAAAAGGAGGTAGAGCCAGCTAAGAAGAAAGGGAGGGTCATCATTACTAAACCTCCAAAGACCTCCACAATTGTTTTCACCAGGAGAGGTAAAGGCAAAGGTAAAGGTGAAGTAATGTTTAGCAAGCCCCAACTTACCTTCCAAGAAAGGCTGAAATAGATGGAAGAGGGAGCTAGCATCACAAACTTCAAGGCTTTAAAGTTTGAAACCAGAACTGATGCCAAGAAGATGCATATTGAGGAGCTAGTACTCACCAAAATAGGAAAGTGGAAGTATTCCCCAGGCCAGATTGCTCCTCAAATCTCAAAAGAATTGTTAGTAAGATTGTAACCAAGGTGGGAGTCAGCTACACAGATAGCCAAGGACATCTATGAACAATCCTCGAGGAAACTATTGCCAAATTTTTCTGATGTAGAAGTAAAGGCAGCCATGAAGAATAATGAAGGTAAAATGATGATCAGATTCCACACATGTTTGATTTTAATTAAGGACATTGAGCATGTTGTAAGAGATGCAACAAACATGTGGAAGATTATTTATCATCTGCATAAGCCTACTGATGATCTAGTTGAGATCAAGGATGATGATGGTGATAGTGATGAAGAAGAAGATGATAGCACTCCATGTGCTACTGTTGATGTTGAAGACTATTAGGCATTAAGGGTTGATGACAAAGAGAAAGAGGAAGAAGCTGAAGAGGAAGACTCAAGGAGGAAGTGGATGAAGAAGATGATCCAATGAAGATTGTAGTAGAAGTCATTGCTTCCTTTCCTCACTCTCCACCTAAGCCAACAACATCATTAGGGTTGGAGTCAGCTTCAGTAGGATTGATTGCATCTACATCATAAATATGATCTGCTTCTGCCACCTCACAGCTACAGGTATCTTAAATGGAAGTATTATTTACTTCATCTACCAAGCTGCAACCCTCCTCATCAGTGCCTAAGCAATCCATCACAATAATGTGCACAACTATCAGTTCTACAATTGTGTCAACTTCTTCTACACCATGTACAATAAGTTTGCCAGTTGATTCTACAATTTTGTCTACCACAGCTCTAACTGCACCAATTTTTGTTTGAGTTAGTTCTTCAATTGTAAATATTCCAGCTTGTACATTACCTATTGGTATGTCATTTTTGGGAGGCACATTAATTTTGGATATAGTCAGTAGTTCTCTTAGTTTTCCTCTAGTTGGACCAATTCAAATCTTTTTTGCTAGTCCAAGTACATCAACGATTGTTTCTATTTCTAAATCCAAGGAAGTAAGCATTGCAGTAAAACTAAAGACTCCTCTAAATATTCTGCTTACTGGTAAGGCAATTGATGAAGATATAGACTTGGATTGGTCAGTTAGCTTTTAGAGAAAAATGCAAGGTAGAAGCAACTAAGAGAAGAGAGGGACATATAATTCACAATAATTGAGAATGCCAAAAACATAATTATTGAAGCGATAGGTGTTGATGTTGATCCATCTCAACACATTTTGTTACAATTAGAAGAGGTTGTAAATAAGTTTAATGAGGACACTTCTAGCCAAGAGAAACTCATTGAAAAGGTAGAGAAGAAATTTGACAATAAGGTGCTTGAGCACATTGCAATAAAGTAGGTAGAATTATCCACAATTTTGAGCAACCTTGAACAATCCTTTACAAATGTAACATTACTTTTTGGCAAGCTTTGTGATGTTACCGAGTATACCAAGGATATTAAGGAAAAATTAAATAAGATTGATGTGGACATGAAGGCTAGTGCTCAAAAGTTATAGCTTGACCCTAGTTCAAGCTCATCACATCACATGAAGGTGAAATTTTTGTTAGAAATGTAGGTAGAGCTACTCAGAGAGGAAGCTAGGATCAGGTCTACACTGATTGACATCCAGAATATGATCCTTCCAATTATGGACCAAATGTAGAAACACATTGCTTATTCTAAAACATTGGTCCAAGACAACAAATTTTCAATAGTAGATCATATGATTGAATTTTTTTGTAGAACTTCAAGTGGCACTCTCCACCTGCAAAATTTTGCAAGATAATTGGGATAAGACATTGGCTCTTATTCTCAAAGTACACTCCAAGTTTCTCTCACATTTTGGTGTCTCTATTTGAATTTATTGTATATACTCTTTGGCATTATTGTCAAAAAGGGGGAGTATGAGATGAACAAGGGAAGAGAATATGGGGAGTAAAGAGACTTGTGGAGAAATAAGGAAGAAAATAAATTGATATATGTACAGATAAAAGCTATGTATATATTATGCCATATGTATGGGGGAGATATGTAAGATATGTATATACAATAGCTTTACAAAGATCAATTTTGAAAATTCAAAATCAAAATGTCAGTGAACATAAGTTTTGGCTCATAAGTGTTCTTGTCACTAATGCCAAAAGGGGAGATTGTTGGCATTATGTTGTATTTGTCATTAGTGAGAACACTTATTCAATTCTGAATGCTTATCGAGCTCATCACTCAATCTATAGTTTATACTGAGCATTCAGTGGTTACCTTGTAAGTTTAGTAGTTACGTAGTTCACATCGAGTATTTCTGAAGTTACCAAGTGAATATGCAATTCAACAGTTTTAATCGAGCTTACAGTATTCACCAAACAAATAAGGGTTACCGAGCTTCATAGTATCTACCGAGTTATTAGTTTGTATGACATGAAGTCAGTTTCTACCAAGTAATGGATGTGTAGTGTTTACCAAGTGATAGCAAGGTAAACAAAGGTTTCAGTATTCATCGAGTGACACTATATCTATTGAGTCTCCAATGGTTATTGAGTTCCAAGCTACATGTGTGATTAGTATGAACCATTTTTCTACTTCTACCAAGTGCATGATGATGTTGAGTAATGCAATGGATGTCGAGTATCAGAAGGTCACCGAGCTAGCTTGAAGAGCCTAAGTTTTCTACTATTTGGTCGACTTAGTAATATTTTGTTTACTTGTGTTTTGGCCAACCTTGCAATTGTTATTATTGGAAAGGTATATATGTAGTGTATTGCATCATTTCCAATGTATCATCATCAATACTATTATCATGGAATGTTAAGGAATGGACATGTAATGTTTTGAGAAGAGTGAATGCGAATTAGCAGTAGAGAAAAGCATTCAACAAGGTCAACAAGGAACAACAAAGACATATTAGTCACAAGAGGTGATCTATACTTCAAGATTTATTCAGTAATTAAGTTGTAAGTCAGATCTACTATTTCATCTTGATAGGTGATTCAGTTTTCCAAATTCTTTAATAAGGTAGACTTAACAATTTTTGTATAAATCTCCTAGCAGAGTGCATACTTCATTGTATTTTTGTAAAACCTCTAACAAGGTGGACTTAGCAGTCCAAATTGCTCTTATAGGGCAGATCATCAAAAGTGGTCAATGTAAGCCCTAACAGGCTAACTTTATACTATAGTAGTGAAGTTTTATGGGTATCATCCCCACCCTAGTTTTACTTTTTATTTGGAAGGTTTCTGGGTCACCAAATACCGTGTTCATGTGTTATGTATGTTTATCTTTTCTCATGCATGTAGTAGATTAGAAGAATGAATAGCGGGTGATTTATATGGTTAAAGTGTTAATTTAATTTAAAAGTTTTGAGGTTACTGATTCACCCCTCCCCTCTTAGTAACCTAGCTAGTCTTGATTATTTCCAACATCGTCACCACCCTAGTTTTACTTTCTATTTGGAAGGTTTCTAGGTCACCTTATCTTGTATCAAAGAGTTATGAATGTTTTAATGCTTTCAGTTTTTCATGCATCCAATTATATCAGAATACATATGAAGGATTAATTGGTGAATAAATAATAAATTTTATTGGTTCCTAATTCACCCCTCCCCTCTCAGTAACAAAGCCTATCCTATATTTCCAACAGACACTTGTCCTAGACAATCGTTCATTCAAACTTCTCATACATTGCAATTGAAATAGAATCTTACATTGGATAATTTGAAGAAATTATATCCATGACATTGATATATATATATATATATATATACACACACACAATTGAATGTATGGTTATATTATGCATGTCATGGATGTATGACTTGTAGTTAAATGTCATTGAATTGACGTCAAGAATGCTATATTAATGAGTAATTATTGTTAATACTTGCTTTTGTCTAATAACATTAATGGTTGAATAGACAATTAAGGTTCCATGTATGTTTTCCCACACTTTTTGAAATTTGATGATGTGGCAATCATTTAGTAGGATTGAGATCTTACAATCTTGCCACATTTTTTATGTGTTGGTCTTTATTTTTGTCCTATTTATATTTATTCTACATCTTTCCATCATAATTTATATATTCACTCTTTTTTTCAATTAGTCTATTTAATGACTACTCTCTTGACATTAGTACTAATGTGTGCCCATTGAACCAACTGTGTTTGTTCAAGTTTGTTTCCATTTAATGTTGTTTTCCATCTCTATAATGATAAAAATTCTATATTCATACATTTTTATAGATTTTCGTTTGTTGCCCACCATGAATCATATTGTCATAATAGAGATATTGTAGTATGTTCAGTTAAGGCCTAGTCCACATGAAAGTTTGGCTTGAATGGATTTGAACTAAAGACTGTCCTAAGAATTTTGAGTGCTTTATATATGTTCAACATTCTCGTATCATTTTCTTTCCTACATTTTAGCATCGACAAAGGACATAGTGACATCACACTTAGAATTTCAGCTCAAATGTTTGACATGAGAGGAGCCTTCCCCTTATTTTTGTTTTCAACCCATGTGATAATCAATAGTTAATGACATTCCAATAAATTCTCTTAAACATCACATATTAATGTTTGATTTTTAAGTTAAAATTTTTAAATAGTCAAAGTTGGATGCATTTTTTTAAGTTTAATATTTTCCTTAAGATGTGATATTTAATGGCCTCTTACAACCAGCCCAAACCACAAAATGCACTAAAAGTTAAAAATAGAAAAGTGGTAACAACGCAACATAAGGGAATTAGGGCGAAGATGTTAGCTTACAATATACATAATAATGGTTTTAGTGCAAAATAGGATTTTATATGGTTTACAATGGGCAATTGAGAAAAATATCCTCATCGTTGTCGTCACTCACACAATAAAAGTGGCAAAGCAATCATTAGGAGAGAATCGAAGAAAAAGTATACAACATATCACATTATTGATATTTTATGGCTGATTGATTCATACCCGAAGGAAAAGAACTGCACATGGTTTGACAAACTAGAAGTACATAATACTAGCGCTACTTACTATTCCCAATTCTGCACCAACTATAGTTACCTGTCATCTGGGCTTTAAGAAGTCTCCATCATGTAGTTGTCTGATATTGAGTTGTTGGCTATTGCTGTAGCCACATATATTATACTTTTCGGTTATGCTCCGATAGAATGCATGAAATGTACGAAGATTTGCACACTCAACAATGTGCGTGAAATCTATGCTGTCAATGTGACTAAACAAAAACCCTAATCACAATAATAATAATAACAAATAACTTTCATCATCCGGTCCCATCTCTTACGGTCCATATATGTTTGCAATGTTTAAACTCCATGGCAGTGGTATAATATGTGAGATTGAGTTCGGATAATACATCTCAAATTGGGTGCAACGCTCAACCCAATATAATTGACGCAGACGCTATAGATGGTGAATACATAAAATCTACCTAAAGCATTATATTTGAAGGGCAATCATAAATCGACCTGAGGCACTATTCTACGGGCAATCATTAATGTGGAATCATTAACTGGCTAAAAAGAAGTAAAAGGGAATTTGTGATTTTTTTTTGATGAATAGATCTTTTCAATTAATAAAATTTACTAAGATTACAATTCACAAAAAAGGGTCGGGGGATACAGGATCACCCTGCAAATGAGTTCAATCGGCCGAAGTCGGAGTAAACAATATGGTCGCAGCCAGCAACTATAAACTATTCATCAAAAAAAACATTTAAAACAACCTCATGCTGCTAAGGCAGTACCAACAGAGGGAGGAGTATCATCTTTATCAGGAAATCCCCACGCGTTAGTGGGATTGTGAGGCGGACTAGGAAAAGTCTAGCCGTCAGCAGCATCTACAAGATCTGGGGTAGTTGCAGTCTCCGCATCCTTCTTGTCTGGCCGCGGAGAAATTGCCAGAGCCAGCCGGGAAAACTTGCCAGAGTGCGCCCGTCCAGGGGGAGGAGCCGGAGATCGGCCAGAAGCCCGACCAAGGGGGGGAGCTGGGGACCAGCCAGAACCACCATGTGGTGGGGAAGTGGAGCGGCGCCTCCAACCGCCATGACCACCGCTGGGAGAGCGATGGCAGGGACCCTGAGAGCGCGGTGTGTGTGAATGGCGACCAGAGGATTGACGTCTGGAACGGTGACCGCAAGACGAGGAGGCATCAGCCGAGGCATCCGGAGGCACTCTGGCAATGGTACAAGGAGCATTGCCTCAGTGGTTTAACAATTCCTGTAAGTGAGCAACCTCCAGGGCAACTTTATTAGCTTGCACCTGTATCTGCATAATGACATTGTTACCAATGCATGCCTTAGTGTACATTGCAATGTTAACATCCAAAAAACTGTGAGTGAATAAAACTGCATTCCTATCTTTCCATAGAGAAAACAATATTTCGATCCTGAAGGTATGCCAAATCTGGGAAAACTTCTGAGGAAATATGGGGGAATCACCCGGCAGGATAATGTGCCATGAAAAAGGTTTGGGCCTGAAAGGCTTGAAAAAATCATGAATCCAATGCCAATAATTCTAAGCACGCTTGCAAAACCAAAAAATATGCAAAAAGGACTCAGGTTGGCCATAGAAGGGGCATCTGGGATCAGGAACCCCAATGTGCTTGAGTCGAGACCCTAGGGGAAGACCTTGGAAAGCAAGGCACCAAGCAAAGTGAGCAATCTTGGGTTCTGTAATGGCACTTCAAATGGTTTTGAACCGTTTTCTCCATTGAGAAAGCGAAGAATGCAAATGCCACCATTGATTAAGCGTGTCCACCATCGGAAGGTGGTGCGAAAGCCATCTGTATCCCATATTGGGCTTATAATTGGTAAATGGAGTGGTAGGAAACCACTTCCAATCATACCACCAAAGTCGAACAGACTGAATTCCCACTTTATGAAGTAAGTGCACAGGGATGGAAGACAACAGAAGCTCATAAGTCTAGCGATTAGCACGTACAAGGTGGTATTGAACTTGCATATCCTCCCAAGACCTGAAATTCATAGTGACTCTTGAAAAAATGTCCTTGGTAATGCAAATGCCACGTTTATAGAAACACAAAGCACTGGCACCTTGAGTCTTGGCAAGAGGAATACCCTGGAAGGAAAACAAGGGAGACCACCAAATGTTCTGCTGATTTAAGGACATCCCATTGTGAAACTCATCACCAGCCCAACGAAGCCAAGGTTTAACAACTTCCCAGGCTTTCCAGATGCTCTTTATAACAAAAGAGCCCTATATGACCACTGGTTCATGCATAGTGAGAAGGGTCTAAAAACCAATTCCCTTCCACATTGGTCTGTTAGCAGGGAAGCCGGAAGAGATGCAATGCCTGACAAGAATTTTCTAGGCTTCATCTCCAGAAATAGCTCTGATAATCCATTTAGCACAGAGGGCAAGGCCCTGCTTTCGAGTGGAAAGTAGGCCGAGACCCCCAGATTCCCTTGGGAGACAACAGAAATCCCAAGCAACTCTGTGAAAATCATGATGGTCAGAACCAGAGGCCCAAAGAAAATCTTTGAGCAAACATTCTAATTTGAGATAGGAAGCTTTGGAGGGAGCCGAACAAGAAGAATAAAACACATGGGTGGCAGCCAAAATCTTAGAAAAAATCTGGAATTTACCAGCAAGAGAAAGCGGCTTAGTGATCCAATAATCAAGCTTTTTGGTAATCTTTGTAAGCACAACATTCCAAAATTCCACAGGGGAAGCTTGGAAAGCAAAGGGAATGCCAAGAAAGCGAAAAATTTCTCCATGAGTAACCCATTTCCACTAGAATTGGCTGAGCCAAGGTGGTGCTGGCAAAAAAGACTGTCGGTAACAGAGCGTTTTATGCCATTGAATGGCAGAGCCAGAGGCTTGACAAAAAGTGTCAAGACAATTTAAAGCATTTTTGATATTTTCTTCATCTTCAAGAAGAGTAAGAAAAGAATCATCAGCAAAATGACCATTGACTAACTGGGAGGAAGAATCAGGCAAGGAAATGCCATGGACCAACCCCTGAAGACACAGAGTGAGCAAGTAAATAACCAAAACCTTCAATAGCAAGGACATAAAGCGCTGGAGCTAACAGACAACCTTGTTTGATGGAGTGAAAAAGTCCAAAAGCTTCAGATTGCGAATTATTGATGGTGATGCAAGCATTAGCGTCACCAAAGAGCATCTCCACGGACTAAAGGAAATTGGGACCAAAACCCAGAGCTTGGAGCATAGCCAAAATGAAAGGCCATTCAATGCGATCATAGGCTTTAGCAAAATCTATCTTTAAAAAGATAGCCTGCTGCTTGGACTTATGGGCCCATTCCATACCTTCCCAGACATCAATGATGTTGTCAAGAATATACCTGGATTTGATGAAGCCAGTTTGTTCAGGCCGCACAATTAGAGGAAGCATATGGCAGATTTTGAGAGAGAGCGCCTTAGCAATGATCTTATAAGACACATTCAGGAGGGTGATGGGCCTCCAGTTGCAAATGTCCTTAGGATCACCAGCTTTAGGTATGAATTTAATACTGCCTTTATTTATGATCGCTCCTAAGCTTTTAGAATGGTATGCTTCAAGATAGACTTTGTGCAAATTAGGACCAATTTGCTCCCAAAGATGTTTGTAAAATTCATAGGGAAATCCATCACACCTAGGGGATTTTTCATCCGCCATGGAGTAAACTGCCTCTTTAAGGTCTCAGAGGGAAAGAATTTTCTCACAGAAAGCGTGTTGCTCGACCGCGAGGTGGTTTGGAGTAACAGTAATACACTTTCTGAGAGCCTCCTCCTGAGCAAGTGAATGGCCCTATGAAGCAAAAACGTTCTCATAGTGAAGAACAAAAGCTTGTAGGATGTCTAGCAGACTGGAAAGAACATCAGTTCCCTGTTTTATCTTTTTAATCCCAATATTGGTATAACGGGCTCGGAGAGCCTGGAAGAACTCCTTTGAGGCTTTTTCGCCAACCTCCAACCAGTGGAGACGGGCTTTGATTTGAGCTCCTCGGGCAGCATAGTTATCAGCAATTTACTTTTCATGGCGAAGCTTGGCAAGCTGAAGTTGAAGATCCACATCAAAGGGGTTGAAGGTGAGCGCTTCAGAGGCTTTTTTGAGGGCAAGGGTGTTGGCTTCATAAGATCGTTTTCTAAAAATTGCCAGCTGACGCCCGTAGATGCGCAAAAAATAAGCCGTTTTGGTAATGGCATCATTCCACCATTGAATCCAACCTCGATGGGAATGTGGACGTGGTTTCAAATTCCAGACACGTTGTATGTGGGAGATGGTGGAGGCATGCAATGGCACAGACGTGTTGAGGAAGAATTGAGACTTAACTACTTTGGGGACAACTATTTGCCAAGAAATGCCAAAATAAATGGGATAGTGGTCTGACAACGTCACATCTGTTAGGGGAATGGAAGGTAGATCACGATCTTCAGAAAAATAAAAAAAGATTGCGCCAAGATCATAGCATGATCAAGACGTTTCAATATGCGGTCAGGATCGGCTCGAAAATTGGACCAAGTGTGCCAAACTCCATTATCATGACGGCGGCTAGTATTGGGATCAAAGAGGCCCAATTTATGACGCATGTAAAACCAGGCTTCTCTTTCCTCAGTTGTCTAACGGAAAGACAAAATGCCATCTTTGTCAGAGGCCACTTCAACCATATTGAAGTCCCCACATAGGACCCAAGTAGCTGGCGACAAGTTGTCAGCAAGCCAAACCCACATTTGCACCCTTTCCACAACATCATTGGAGGCATAAACATTAATGACTCCAAAAGAATGATTGTTAATGGAAAGCAAAAGCCAAATAATACGGTTTGTGGCGTCAGAACCGTGCAAAATAATAGCAAAATGAAGGCGAGGTGACAGGAGAGTAACTACACCACCTCGGCCAGCTTCATGCTAAGAAGAAAACATGACACTATCTTGCCAAATGACGCGGCATGCAGCAGAAAGCATGAAACCAAAAATCTTAACTTCTTGCAGGCAAAGAAAATCTAAATTCCCAAGTCTATGACGGGTATCCTGGACATAGAATTTTCTGGGGAGGTCTATAAGACCTCGAACATTCCAAGAGAGGAAGTTCATGAAAAATCTTCCATATCATCCTCGTCCTCGAGAGAGGAGTAACTATTCTGCAAAAAGGTAGAAACTGGGTGAAAGTCAGACGGGAAATCCTCTGGACTTACAGCCTGCCGTTTGACCCCTGATATCTCCGCACGTCCAGGAGGACTGCGAGAACACCTTGTTGCTGGTGGTACTATGGAAGAGACTGCAAGAGGAGAACGAGCCCCAGCCAAGGACGAGGTCCTGGCGGCTGCCTTAATCCCTTGTGAGCCAGCAGGGTTTGAAACTTGCAAAACCGAAACAAGTGCAATAGAAGCCGTTGGCGTCTCCACGCTAGCAAGCGTTGACACTTCGGTGGAAGTAGGAGGAATCGCGGTAACTGCCGCATAAGATGGCTTGGGGGCCAAAGGATTCAAGGCAGGCTTGCCTTTGCGCTCAACAGTAACCCATTCTTCTTTTTTTCTTTCGACCTACTTGACAGGCGTCGCTTTAGGCTGGGGTTTGACTCTAGGCGTGGTAAAGGGAAATCCCTGATCTTGTGTTCCGCAGACTGGCACCTATAACAAGTGTTAGGTAGGTTCAAGTAAAGCACCTTCTATGCGAAAGTTCGAGCGCCAATTTGGATTTCCACAGAATCCTTGAGATCTAACTTCAATGCAAACACACCGCTGCGAGCGAGCATTAAAAAATTACTCTGGCTCCTTGCTAACAACTTTGCCAAGGGATTGGGCAATAGACTCAATAAAAGGCCAGCAAGGCAAGGGTAGACTTGAGAATTCAACCCAAACAGGAACCCTAAGCTTTTTATCGTTCGAGACAGAGAAGTCTCGGGACCATTTCTGAAAGACAAGCAGAGAGGAATGCACATACCAAGGGCCGTTGGTAAAAACCGCGTTAGCTTGCGACAGGTTAGCAAAGCGAAATAAAAAAAAACTTTTGGTAAAGTTTTGCACAGCGTCAAGGCGGATGCCATGAGGAGTCCAGCTTTTGTTGACCCATTCTCTGAGCATAGCTTCAGGGGAAGTCCTACCAACAAAATACCCTATCAAGGTATGTTGTTCTAACCAGTCACATGCAGCATCAAATTCTTGCAAAGGAAGGACAATATCAAGATTAGCTCGTGGAAAACCTTCGGGACAAACTTGCGTGGGCATTTGTTCGGTGGCGGCACCATGGCAGTCCGAAGCAGCAGCGTGAACACCAGAAACAACTAGTTCACCGCTGGCCGGAGCCATTATATCCTAACCTAAAGCTCCCGCAGTAAATGCGGTATGACAAGTGTCGACAGAAAGGGAGTGCAAGTGAAAGACCGTACGCAAAAAAACTGAAAGTTCGCATGAAGCAAGAAAACCCTAGCAGAGCGAAAAGACTCAAGTTTTCAGATTCTAAACCAAATGGAATTTGTGATTTTTAAAAGTAGGCTCTAAAACAAAACCAACTCATGAACATATGGAAATTAGGGAGAAACTATTAGCTTACAATGTAGAGAAAGACCAAGGAGCAAGAGTCTAAATACAACGATAAATTGTGAGAACTATTATATTTAATATGATTTATAATGAACGATTGAAATAAATATTGTTGCCACTCACACGATAAAAGTGGCAAAGCAATCATTAGGAGAGAATTGAAGGAACAGGTATACACCATACGTCTTGATAATCCTGAAGTACAAAATACGACCGCTACTTACTATTCCCACTTCCTCACCAAGAATACTCATCTATCATCTGTGGTTTAAGTAGTCCATTTTGTAGTTGTGAGTTGTTATTTTCAATGGCAGAGAATAGTTGTTGCTGGCTGTTGCAGTAGCCATATGTATTGTACTTTTGGTCTATGCTCCTGAAATGGAATCTATTAAGATTGAAAAGTAGACTTGCAAAAACTATATTAACATTAATTTTTTTGAAAGTAGAATTGGTTATAAAAAGAATGTTAATAATGAATTTGTGGTGAAGGGCATGAAATTTAATCTTTCAATATGACTCAACCGAAACCCTAATTCTAATAATAATAATAATTAGCCGATAGACTTTGACATTCTCGCGGGGCTAGATGACGCAATGACGGAGTTGATGTTATTCCTAACTCTTGTAGTCCAAGCTACAGCTAAAAGACGACCCCAATCCTGCACGGCAACAATTGCGACGAAGAAATGTAAGACGAAATTATGCGTATTCAAATTTTATGCCCATGCTAGTTTAAGAGAATATAAACAAAAAAATCACAGCATACTTTTTATTTATGCTTCTTTTCCGGATTTCGTAGAGCGGCTTTAGCATCAAAGGCCCTGGTATTATTACTTTACCACTCCAGTGATATGAAAGAATGGATGTGCCTGTGATTGTTCTCACATTTCATGTGAAGTTCTAGGATTATATATGGTGGAAGGATCCCTTTGCTAGTAGTCTGGACAAGCTTTCCTGAAAAACCAATCCAACAACGCTACATCTCTGTTCTTGTTCTTCTGTTTGCCTTTCTAAAGCACTGCTTCAATAATGGAAAAAATCGAATACCTGCATCACAAGGATACTGATAACTAATTAATTAGCTAAATTTGGACCTTTGCATTTTATTAGTTGTTTTGAGAAAGCTTATAAAATAAAATAAAAAGACAGATATTGGGGCTCCATTTATGACTACACTTGTGTGCACACATGCCTCTGTTGTGACAGCCATAATAGAGACGTATCCAAACAAGTGTTGCATGTTCGAAAATCAAAGTTCAGTGTGTCACAAAATGTCGAAGACATTTGTCTTGTTTCACATGAAAAAATATATAATTAACAAACAATAAATAAACTGAGAAATAAACAGCATTGACAATAGATAATTGAAAATTTTCCTGACCACATCAGATTTTCTTTTCGAGACACTAATCATATTGTTTTCTTTGATAATGTTACATTTTAAAATATTTTCGAAAAAAATTATTTTAATTTTAAGCACCTTCCTCTCAAAGGGACAATTAGAATGCTCCATATTATTCTTCCCTACATGTGTTTTTGTTTCTTCAAACTCTGCAGCAATTAAGATCACTTTTATCATATTACTCTATCTCCAAACATTGGTTCGATATAATTTCTAAGTATTGTTTTAACCCTTTAGAATAGTATGAAAAAGTCGTTTTGAATTTAAACGAGTTAAAAAGGAATCAAGTTTTTTCATGCATCTCTTCCTTTGGTTAGAAATAAGCCTCTTTTTAAATGGAATTTTTTATTTTATTTTATGAATAGTGACTTTTTCTATTAATAAAATATACTCAGTTTACAATTCACAAAAAAAAGTTTGGGGGATACAAGATCACTTTGTGAAAGAGTTCACACGGTCGAAGCCGGACTAAAAACATGGCTGTAGCCAGAAACAGAAACTATTCATCAAATAAAACATATAAGACAACCTTAGGCTGCCAAAGCAGTGCCAGCCGAGGGTGGTGGATCATCTTTGTCTTGAAAACGCTAATCATCTTTAGGAATGGGGGGCGGGCTAGGAACAGTCCAGCCATCATCAACAGCAGCAATAGTGGTAGCCTCCACTTCTTTAACCTCTGGCCGCAGAAGAGAAATTGCTAGGTCCAGGCATGACCACTTCCCAAAGTGTGCACGATGAGAACCAAGAGGAGAAGCCAGGGATCAACCAGAACCACCATGGGGTGGGGAAGCTGAGTGGCGCCTCCATCTGCCATCACCACCACTGGGAGAGTGGCAGTGGGAAGCCTGGGAGCACAGGGTGTGTGAGTGGCATCGAGGATGGCAACCACAGGCTGTTGAGGTCTTCACTGAGGCATTAGGAGGAACTCTAGTGACAATGCAAGAAGCATTGCCCTAGTGATTGAATAGCTCCTGCAGGTGAGCTACTTCGAGTGCAACTTTGTTAGCTTGCACCTAAATCTGCATAATTACATTATTAAAAATGCATGCCTTAATATACATAGCAATGTTAAAATCTATAAAACTATGTGTGAAAATAACAACATTCCTATCTTTCCACATAGAAAACAAAATCTCCAGCCTGAAAGTATGCCAAATCTGGGTGAACTTCTGAGGAAATCTGGGAGAGTCACCCAGTAAAATCATGTGCCAAGAGAAATACTTAGGTTTGAATGGCTTGAAAAAATCACGAATCTAGTGCCAATAATTCTGAGCATGCTTGCAAAACTCAAAAGATGTGCAAGAAAGACTCTGGTTGTCCACAAAAGGGGCATCTAGGATCAAGAACCACAATGTGTTTGAGCCGAGGCCCCAGGGAAAGACCTTGGAAGGCCAAACACGAAGCAAAATGTGCAATCTTGGGTTTAGTTATAGCATTCCATATGATATCAGAGCATTTTCCCCATTGAGAAAGAGAAGATTACAAATGCCATCTGTGGTTTAGCGTATCCACCATGGGAAGATGAGGCAAAAGCCATCTATATCCCAAACTTGGCTTGTAATTAGAAAAAGGAGTGGTAGGATACCACTTCCAATCAAGCCACCAAGGGCAAATAGACTGAATCCCCACTTTATGAACTAAGTGAAAAAGGATGAAAGAAAGAGGTCAAAAGTCTGCCAGTCTGAATGGACAAGGTGGTACTATACTTGCATATCTTTCCAGCTCTTGAAACTCATGGTGACTTTTGAAAAGAGGTCCTTAGGAGTTTTGATGCCACATTTCAAAAAAACATAGAGCACTAGCCCCTTGAGTCTTGGTGAGGGGAGTACCATGAATGGAAAATAGGGGAGACCACAAAATGTTCTACTGATTCAAGGAGAGGCCATTACAGAGTTCATCTCCAGCCCATCAAAACCAGGGCTTAATAGCCTCCTAGGCTTTCCATATGCTCTTTGTTACCCTTCTTTTAACACCAGCATTCTAAACTTTCAAGTCAACTCCCTAAAGTAAATTTTGTCTAATTTTTTATCAATGATGATAGTTTATGAAGTATAACCTATGAAGAAGATAGAGTTATGAAGATATGCTGAGGTGGAACCATCGAATTGAGCACTTCAATTTCTACTTCATTTCAAGATTGGGTTTGCACAAGGTTGAATTGTTAATACATTCCAAGGTGCAACATACCTGTGCGAAGTTGAACTCGAACTTGAACCAAAGGTTTCAACTTCAACTTCATCTTCAAGTTTGAGTTAAAACTTTAGTCTGCAAAATCAAAGTTTTGAGCTCAAATTTATTAGTATAGATGTGCAGCTTGATTTTCCAAACATAAATTTGTGTTCTCAGAATCAGACTTTCATGCTAGATCATAGGTGAAGCTTGAAGGATTTCCTTTGTAAATTTTGTACCTTTTTAACAAGGTACAAAGGTTCAACAGGTTCAAATGACTCAAGTACCCCAAATTGAAGCTCAGCTTCAGATTCAGAGTTATGTTTAGAGAAATGATCATGGGTGTATTTCAATGGTTCAAAGTTTCAAAAATTGAAATGTGCAAGAAAAACTCAGATCCATAGTTCAAAAGACATATGTTGAGGCGTAAGTGCATCAACTTAGGTTCTAAAACATAGCTTGTTGGTTTCGAGTTGAATGATTCAGTAATGCAGGTTCAGTGGTTCCATAATGCACTTTCGAGTGTCGAAGTTGAAGTTGAACATTCCAGCCAGTTCAAGTTCAACTTCAAGTTCTATCACTAGCGTGAAATGTTAAAAGTAGGCCAGTCATTCTCCTAGTTATCAGCCTTCCTATTCACATATGGGAAAGTTGAAGCTGAACCTTCAAGTCAGTTCAAATTCAACTTCAAGTTCAAAGTTTAGCAAGGTTCATGGTTTAAAATCCAGGAATTCAGTTTGAAATTCAAAATCGAGTTACTTAAAGCTTGAAGGTCCAAGATCCAAGGCCAAAAGAGGGTGGTGGATAATGAGATGTACAACAAGTAAATTTCAACATGTGATTAATGTGGAAGTATTGGTGTATATATTGTTATCAGTTTTAATACAGCCTGTAATCATAGATTTTTGTCAGCATTAAAATACTAGTCACAATGCCGGGGCATAACTTTTAGCTCCACCCTTGGATCTGATTTAATTTTGGATATGTTGCCCAAAATCAAGTTTTCTAAATGTGCACTGAAGCGATCTTCAAAATTTTGCCAAAGTCAAAAGTTATAATGGACTGTATGCAGGTCTATCAATGCACCAACAAATACAAATGTGCTGTAGTCAGAAAAAATAGTCATGTTGTGTGGCTCACAACTTTTAATCCGACTGTTGGATTGAGATAAATTTCAGATATGTTTGAGGAAAGCTAATTATATAAATTCTCTCCAAGTCATTTTGTAAAATTTATAATGGATCAAAAGTTATGACTATTTAAGTGCAGCAGTATATCAATGACAGTTACAAGATCATGACAATAATTTGTTACCAGCATACACCACCTGTCCAATATGCACATGCGATTCATTTTAATTTTATTGTGACAGGTGTCCATAAGTGGAATTTGGAGGAATGTAAGCAAGAGAATAATGTTTATTAAACATTATGTTTATCTTTGATACATTACCCTTCCTCAATAATGGACAGTGGAATATGAAAGGTTATTTAAAGATCATATGAGGATAGAATAATATTGGGAGATGTGAGTAGTTTCAAGAAACAGTTATTCAAAATGAAAAAGAGCCGATAGAAGGAGAAGATTAATAGTCCACAAAATAAGGAGAGAAGGGTTCTTTTTTTCAGGCGAGAGTTCTATAGCTGCGGCTACAAGGAGAAGAGATTTCTATTTTGTAACAGAGGAAGCAGTTTTTCTTTATGAAGATTGACTGTGATAAGTGAATTGAACAGTACTATTATTGTTTTATGATGTTTCTGAAATAAAGAGGGACATTAGTGTGTTTGATTTTATAGTCATATACATTGGTGTTTCTGATTTGGAAGGATTCTGAGTCCTTTTATTTCTGTTTTAGATGCAGTTCTTTATTACTATGTTGGATGTGATGTATGTAGTCTTGTGGTTATGTATTCACGTTTTTGCATAAAGATGTTTATAGCTTTCTCAATTTTCTCTATAATATGAAAATATGGTAGATAGTCCTGTGGCTATTTACTATTTTTTTATTCATTTCCAGTTTAGAAATCTATTAATCACATTTATTCCATATTGATGGATGAATGCCTGAAAAACCCTTCGTGTCTTCAGGTTAAAGACATAACCAAATATCACATTCATTGAATATCTTTTATGAGGGAACTGTACCTCTCAATTCAGAGGAAGATTATCAATAAAATGATAATCTATCCAATTGTTAGTGCATTTTTTTCTTCTTTTAAAACATATTGAGTCATTGTTTGCATTTCTATCCGAAGGACAAACTGTTTGCTAACACTCTTGATGACGAATGAGACTTGAATGACCACGGGTTCATGCATAATGAGAAGGGTTTGGAAACCAATCCCTTTCCAAGCGAGCCTATTGAAAAGAAAGCCAAAAGAAATGTAGTGCCAAACTAGAATCTTCCAAGCTTCATCTCTTGAGATAGCCCTAATAATCCATTTTACACAAAGAGCAAGGCCTTGTTTCCAATTGGAAAGCAAACCAAGACCATTAGACTCTTTTGGCAGACAAAAAAAATCCTAGGCCACTCTATGAAAGCCATGGTGATCAAAACTAGAGGCCTTGAGAAAATCCCTGAGTAATCCTTTCAGCTTCATGTAAGAAGCTTTGGATGGAGCCCAGTAGGAGGAGTAATACACATGAGTGGCCACAAGAACCTTAGAACAAATCTAGAATTTTTCCACGAGGGAGAGTGGCTTTGTGATTCAGTAGTTGAGCTTTTTGCTAATCTTGGCTAGCACAACATTCCAAAGTTCCATAGGTGATGCCTGGAATGCAAAAGGAATGCCAAGAAAGTGGAAGATTTTTCTGTGAGAAACCCATTTCCACTCAAACTAGCTGAGCCAAGGTGGAGTTGGCAAAAATGACTAGTGGAAGCAACGCATTTTATGCCATTGAATGGCAGCACCAGATGCTTGAAAAAAGGTGTCTAGGCAACTTAAAGCATTATTGGTGTTTTCTACATCCTCTAAAAGAGTGAGACAAGAATCATTAGCAAAGTGTCCATTAACTAATTAGGAGGATGATTCAAGCAAGGAAATGCCACGAACTAGTCCTGAGGACATAGAATGCACAAGTAAATATCCAAAACCTTCCACAACAAGGACACAAAGCGTAGGAGCTAGCAAAAAACCTTTTTTGATTGAATAAAAAAGTCCAAAAGCCTTAGATTGTGAATTGTTGATGGTAATGCAAGCATTAGAATCCCCAAAGAGCATCTCCACAGACTTGAGGAAATTGGGGCCAAAACCCAAAACTTGGAGCATAGTCAAGATGAAGGGCCATTCAATGCAATCATAGGCTTTAGCAAAATCTATTTTTAAAAAGATGGCCTTCTAATTGGACTTGCGAGCCCATTCCATTCCCTCCCAAACAACAATGATGTTGTCAAGAATATATCTGGACTTGATGAATCCAATTTTCTCTGGTTGCACAATTAAGGGCAACATGTGCCTAGTTTTGAGAGAGAGTGCCTTGGCAATGATATTATATGACACATTCAGAAGGGTAATGGGTCTCCAATTGCATATGTCCTCTAGATCACTGGCTTTAGGTATGAATTTGATATTTCCTTTGTTTATAATGGCTCTTAAGCTTTTAGAGTGATAGGCTTCAAGATAAACTTTGTATAGATCAGGACCTATATGATCCCAAAGGTGTTTGTAGAATTCACAGGGAAACCCATCACACCCAGGGGACTTGTCATCCACCATAGAATAGACTGCCTCTTTAAGGTCTTGGAGGGAAAGAAATTTCTCAAAAAAGTATGTTGCTCGGTTGCTAGATAGTTTGGAGTAATAGAAATACACTTTCTGAGAGCTTCCTCCTAAGCAATTTTATTTCCCTATGAAACAAACACATTCTCATAGTGATGAAAAAATGCTTGTAAGATGGCAGGGAGACTAGATAGAACAACATTTCCTTGTTTGATTTTTTTAATCCCAACATTGGTATGATGGGCATGAAGATCCTAAAAAAACTTCTTTGAGGCTTTCTCACCAACCTCCAACCAATGGAGACAAGCTTTGATTTGGGCTCCCCAAGTAGCATAATTATTAGCAATTTATTTGTCATGGTGAAGCTTGGCAAGCTGAATTTGTAAGTCCACATCAAAGGGATTGAGGGAGAGGTCCTCAAAGTCTTTTTTGAGGGCAAGCATGTTGGCTTCGTATGACTATTTACAGAACATAGCCAATTGTCGCCCATAAATGCACAGGAACCGAGCAGTTTGGTAATAGCATCATTCCACCATTGAATCCATCCCCTTTGAGAATGTGAACCTGACTCCAAGTTCTAAAGTTGTAGAATGTGCGAGATGGTGGAAGCATGCATCAAAACAGATGTGTTGAGGAAGAACTAAGATTTGGCCACCTTTGGGACAACTGTTTGCCAAGAAATGACAAAATAAATGGGGTAGTGGTCAAATAATGTCACATATGGCAGGGGAATGATAGGCAAATTTTGATCCTTAGAAAAAGAGAAAAAAGATTGCACAATGATCATAGCACGATCAAGGCATTTTAATATGCGGTCAGAGCCAGCTCAAAAGTTGGACCAAGTGTGCCAAACCACACTATCCTAGTGGTGGTTGGTATTAGGATAAAAAAGGCCCAATTTATTGTGCATGTAATACCAGGCTTATCTTTCCCTAGCTCTCTAGCAAAAAGGTAGAATTTCATCTTTGTCAAAGGCCACTTCAACCATATTAAAGTCTGCATACATAACCCAAGTAGCTAGAGACAAGTTGTTAGCCAGAGAAGCCCACATATGGGATCTTTCCACAACATCATTGGTAGCATAAAAATTAATGACTCCAAAAGAATGATTGTTAATAGAAAGAAAAATCCAAATAATTCTATGTGTGGGTTAGAACTATGCGAAATAATAGCAAAATGAAGACGAGGTGACAAGAGAGTAACTACACCACCTCGGCTAGCTTTGTGCTAGGAAGAAATCATCACACCATCTTGCCAAATTACATGGCATGTCAAAGAAAGCATTAAACTAGAAATTTTAACTTCTTATAAATAGAGAAAATCTAAATTATCAAGTCTATGACGAACATCTCAAACATAGTACTTTCTGGGGAGGTCTATGGGACCTTGAACATTCCATGATAGGAAGTTCATGAGAACTCTTCCATATCATCTTCATCCTCCAAAGAGGAGTAGCTATTCTACAAGAAGGTAGAAACATGGTTGAAGTTAGAAAGAAAATCCTTTGGACTTACAGCCTGACATTTCACCTCTGGTATCTACACACATCGAGGACGACTACGAGAATGCCATGTCATTGGTGGTGCTATGGAAGAAGCAACAAGAGGAGTACACAACCCAGCCAAGGTAGAAGCCTTGACGGCTACTTTATTCCCCTACATGCCAGCAGTTGTGAAAATTGTGAGACTCTAGGATTAGTTCCTTTGTTTGTCACTTGTGTTCCTATGCTAGCAAGAATTGACGCTCCTATGGGAATAGGAGGAACTGTGGCGACTACAACATAACACTACTTGGGGGGCAAATGATTTGAGGGAGCCTTGCCCTTACGCCCAAAAGTAACCCATTCTTCTTTTTTCCCTTCAACCTATTTGACAGGTGCTTCTTTAGGCATGGGCTTGACCCTAGGTGTAGCCAGAGGGTAGTCCTTGATCTTGTGTTCCACGAACTAGCACCTGTAATAGGTGCTGGGGAGATTCAAGTAGAGCACCTTCTAGGAGAAGGTCTGAGTCCCAATCTGAATTTCCACCGAATCCTTAAGATCCTTGGAAAGATCCACCTCAATGCAAATGTGTCGTTGCGGGTGAGTATTAAAATAATTCTCAGGCTCCTTGGTGACAACTTTGCCAAGGGCTTTGGTATTGGACTCAATGAAAGGCCAGCATGGCAGGGGTAAACTTGGGAACTCAACCCATACAGAAATCCTAAGATTTTTATCATTTGAGACTATAAAGTCTTGTAACCATTTCTGAAAAGGAAGCAAAGAGGAACACACTGACCAAGGTCTATTTTTAAAGACTGCATATGCTTGCAACAGGTTAGTGAATTGAAATTAAAAAAACCTTTGGTAAGGTTTTGCACAGCATCAAGGTAGACTCCATGAGGAGTCCGGCTCTTGTTAACCCATTCTCGGAGCATAGCTTTAGGAAAAGTCCTACCCACAAAATAACCTATCAAGGTGTGCTATTCTAACTAGTCACATGTAGCATCAAATTCTTGCAAAGGAAGGATAATGTTAGGATTACCTCATGAAAAACCTTTGGGAAAAACTTGCACAGGCATTTGTTCTGAGGTGGCACCATGGTAGACCGAAGCAGTAGCATGAACACTAGTAACAACTAGTTCATTGCTGGCCATAGCCATTATATCCTAGCCTAAATAACTCCTATAGTAAATGCAGTGTGACAAGTGGTGCTTATAGAAGGAAAGTTCAGACGAAAATTCATACATAAAAAATTGAAAGTTCGCATGAAACAAAAAACCGTAGCAGAGTGAAAAACCAAATCTACTTTAAACTAAATAGAGATTTGATTATATGAAATCTAGATCTAGGTCAGCGATGAATGTGAAATTAAATTAATAAAGCATAGTGGTTAGATTATAATTGATTCTAAACTTAGTTGTTTATCTAACTTATATTTATATTAGATGGAATTGTTTTTAGTGATCTAATTAAAATTGTCAGATATTCATTAGAGAGGTAATTATTAGTTTATTAATGATGATTTGATATTTTTTTTGTAATTATGTAATGAAGTATTTAATAATTGGTCTATCTTATATGCAATTAGAAATGTCTAAATAGAATATATTTTGGTGGTTGTAATTAATAAAAGTTATTTTTTCTTCTTTTAGATCTATATTTTACTATTATTGTTACCATGTTATGTTTTGTCTTCTTATATAATTAAAAGAAAATGTGTTAACAAACTATGTTTCTATCTTTATGTGTTAAAACATTGTTTGGTTATACAATAATAATTACTAATTGGTAGGCTATGATCATGTTGAAATTTGTTAGAGGAGGTTATTTTAAATTATCTTGAGGATTATGTGGATTTTTTGTTAGGAATTTGTATGTACTTGTGTTTAAAAGATTGCAAATTTTTCTTCATTATTAGTATCATGGTTTGAATATTTATTTATCATTACAAGTTTAGGGGGTTTATCTCCTAAAGTTTTAATACTAGAATGTATTTTTTAGTCGCATTCGTGGACTTGGAGTACTCATTTTCTCTTAATTAAATCTAAATTGTAACTAGCAAAATCAAAAGCATGATTTGGTTGTCCTTCAACCAATGTGAAAGATATGCTACTGTGGTAAAATTTGACTTCCAAAACCAACAATGTCCAATAAATTAGATAAACTTTTTATATTTTAATGTTTAATCTCTAACAATTTAAAAAACTTTAAGAAAACAATCAAAATGATAAAGAGTACAAAATATCTGCTAATTTAAAGAAAATTAAAAAGTCAATGAATGTAGATGAATGCACTTAAAAAATAATAATGTTTAGATCAAATAAACAAAATATTAAAATTCAACTTTTGAGATATTTTAGATATTTAGATAAATAATACGAAGAGGAAAATGCTGAAAATATTTAACTCAAAATAAAAGATGAGTCAAGAAGGGGGAATGCTACAAAAGTCATTATTTAGTGTGTTGCCTAGATATCAAAATTGCCTCAATTCCTACCTTTTTGAGCTATGGCTATTCTTAGAATAAGCCTCATTTTAACCATTAAAATGGTCACTTTCCCTAAGAGTTTTTGAGAAAATTTTCCCTTTAAATCCTCTGTCTAATCACCAACTCCATCCAGCTCTTTGAATTTTTAAAATCTAGTCCCCGAGTCAAAAGTTCTCATAGGTTAATGGAAGGAACCAAAATATATATTTTCAACTTGATCATTAACCATTAACCTCTAAAAAGGTTAAGATTAATTGTCAAAACATGTATTTCACTTTGAAAGCTTAACCATTAACCTCTCCATCAAAAGGTTAAGATAAGTTTGCAAACTTAACCTTTTAAAAAAGGGTTAAGATTTGGGGGTTAAAACACATATTTAGAACCAAATCATTAACCATTAATTTTTTAAAAAAAAAGATGTTAATGTTTGAGTCCAAAATATATGTTTCTAAGATGGTTATTAACCTTTCAAATGATAAAGTGAAGGAAATGAAAGGTAGAGATAATGGGTAAAATATGGAGACAAAGAAAAGGGCATCTGAGTTTGCCAAGTTCCCAATTCTCTTACTACAAATATATTGAGAAAAATTCCCTCTATGAATTTTTTGATTACAAGATACTCAAAGGATTTTCAAATAGTCACTAACTATCATCTAACAAAGGTGTAAAATAAAAATCTGAAAATACTAGATCATATACAGATCAACTCATGGACACCATTCTTTTCATTTTGTCCACACACGGATGGACCATCTTCTGATGAGCAGTGAACAAGTTGGTGAAGAGGAACTTCATGCCCAACATTTCTCACTATGGTGAATGTGAGCCCTTCATATACTTCACTCTGCCCACCAATGGTCTAATTATTTATGTACCATGCATACCAAGGAGCTTTAACAGGGAGTTTGAGATGAGATAAAGAGAATATGGTTGCTGTCATTGGAACTACAACATCTATATCACAACTGGAAGCGCAAATTCTGAAGCCTCTTTTGACGAGCTCTTTGAAATGGGAAGCATTGAGAACTATGAATCATTCTAGTTGTTGAAAAGAAAATTATTGCAATCAGCTCAACTATAAGGAATACTGGTGGTATTAGCATGAGGAGCTTCTTGCACATCTCTATGATTGTAATATATTAATGCATAATTTTCAGTGGAATGATCATACCTAGCTTTCTTTTCTCAGCATATGAATTGTTTGATATCATTCCCTTGGATATGCACAAATTGGGTTTGTTGACAAAAGCATCAAAATATTTCAGCAAATGTAGCTGCCAGGTGTGAAGATGAATGCATCAATTTTTGCCAGCATTCTCCTAGCATATGCTAAAACAGAAGCATTGAATCAAGGTATGAGGTTGCACATGAAAATAATTAAAGGTGGATTTTCATCATATGTGTTGGTTGTGACTACGCTTATAGATATGCATGCAAAGTGTTGAAGGGTTCAAAAGGAGCACAAATTGTTTGACAAAATGTGTGAATGAAATGTGGTTGCATGGAATTCAATGATAGTAGGATATACACAAAATAAGCTTGCCAGAAAATTATTGAAGCTATTTAACCAAAAGCAACTAGAAGGTGTAAAGCCCAATTCTTTAACCTTTTTCAGCATTCTTTTAGCCTATGATAAAATTGGAAGTCCAGAACAAAGTAGAGAGATCCACACAAAGATAGTCAAATTGGGAATTCTATCAGATGTTGTAATCATGACTGCAATGATAAATGCTTATGTAAAATGTGGAAATATACAAAAGGCATATGAATTTTTTAACAAAATGCCTCAACAAAATGTGGTTTCATGGATAACCAAAGGCATAACACATGAGCTATTTTAACTAAGTAATTCAATGCTCTTGCCCATAGCTTCCAACGAAAAACATTAGCATTTTTCATAGTCAAGGCATATTAACCATTTGATAGAATGCTTGTGCATCAACCCAATCATGGAAAAATAACATGAAGTTTTTGACCAGCCCCCCTTCATCTTCAAGCCCGAATGCATGGAGATCAATGACAGTTGCAAACAAAAATAAGGCACATGAGCTATTTGGCAAAATGCTCTCATAGCTCCAACTAACATCATTAAGTGATTTTCAATTTTGTGACCTTCTCCAAATGGGAGTGTGAAATATAAGTGGATGTACCTTGAAGAACATGGAAGGTGATGTGTGTGGCATGAATAGTAGAGTGCCTTGAAACCAAGATGGAGTTGTAATAGCCTCAAAGACATTTGACTTGTTTGACCGAATGCATTGAAGGTCATATTATCACTGTTTGAAAGAATGGCTCAAAGATTCATAAATTTTATCAAGAATTCCTTTCAAGAATTTCTAATGATGGAAGATTTGAATTAATGCTTGTGCAAAGAAGATAGTGCCAACTCTCTTGGGTTCCAAGTGTTGAGAAAATGCCAACTATTTCTTGTAACAATGTTCTCTATTTTGAAGATTTGAAGACATAATCCCAATTGAACTAGAAAGTTCATGGTCTTACATAGTGGGGACTCATATCACTAAAGAAGAGGGATCCTCTTGTACATGCCATTTTTGATAACGCCAATACCTTATCCTTTATGCAATGTAATGGCTTTAATTCTCTATCTTTGCAGTCAATGACTTGTGTCATTTTGGGGTTAATTTTTTTGAGGTTAATTAACCTCTACAAAATTACATATTTTGGAGGTAGTTATTAACCACGAAGAAGTAATTCTTAGCCTTTGTGTCTATATAAGGAGTTATTTTTGGCTTTGTAAGGCACTTTTTTGGACTTTAGAAAAAGGGAACACTATGCTAAAATTTTGATCATAAGATAATATTTGGAGAGTGTGTAGATTATATCCTTGTAATCAAAAATTCCTCTGAGTTTCTTGGTGCAAGAAAGTAAAGGAATGTGCAATTTGTTTTCTCTTCTTCCAAATCTAAATTGTTAGAAATAGTGATTCTCTTTGCAGTGAGCATTCTCATGGTATTGTGTAGATGTTTATGAATCTTTGGATCAGGATTGTACTAGTAATAGTTCTCAAGTGTAGATCTTGATTTTTTTTATTAGCAGTTTAAAGTTAGTCTAGCAAAGATTTGAGGTCGTGTGGTGCATTCATCATCAATGGCTTTCTTTTGATATTTAAAATTTTGATTTCAACTTTATTTGAAAAACTTCAAAATTATATCATATGAGGGAGCTGCCCCTCTAAACTTAGAGGAAGGTTGCATATCAAGGGCCTATCCAACTGTTGTGAACAGTTTGTCATAGATACTCCATTGGACCATTTTTACAGTGACAAATCTATTTATCAATAGATTTTTGGTGACTCCATTGGGGATTGAACGAGAAAGACTAATCGATCACTTTAATGAAGTAATATGGTATTGCTACATGAGAATCTGTTTCTAGTTCTACAACCAAATCTTGGCTTTCAAGACACATAAGAAGATATTATTTCATATTTGAACACTCTAGCCTGAAGGCTTAGATGAATTGCTCAGTAATAGCATTAAGTGAACCGAGTTCTAGAAGAAGAAAAAGAATTTGGGGAAATCTTGTGAAGAGCTCGTATTTGTCAAAATGTTGTGGTGATCGAAAGAATAGTTGCTATTCCAAGAAGAAATAGGAAAAATCTTGGTCACATCCAAGATCAAGTGAACAGTAACTAGTAACATGATTGATAAAAGGCACCTTCCCTTGAATAAAGTTTGGTGACTCTATTTTAAAGATTAATTGTCAGTGACTCTATGTGAAGGTGGAAACTCTGAATCATGGTTTGGTACAAGGGAAAAGTTGAAAGTGACAGTGACACTAATAGTGGTAAGGAATACTTTTCATACCCAAAGAAACATATTCCTAATGAGCCTCTACAAGTTGAATTCTTGAAGACTTTCTATGGTGGCAAGAAGCTAGATCCTAGAATTGTTCATCCTTACTTGCTACAAATTTTTCAAAAGATCAAAAAAGATGATGGAAAGGATTATGGATTTCTTTCTCATGATCATAATTCTTTATTTGAAAAAGGTTCAACATATAAAGAAGGCCTTGCTAAAAAATGTGCTTCATCTAAATCAGCAGTCAAGAATACTAAAAATGTCTCTCACGCACCCCTATCTTAACAAAATTAGATTTTCATTGAACCTAAGCAGGCTAGCTTCTTCTAGAGTTTCTATGGTGGACAAAAATTGGATATAGAAAATATTCATCCATCTTTGCTCCAAAATTTGCAAAAGATAGAAGAAGAAGATGGTAAAAATTATCAATTTTTTTCTCATAAGACAAAATCATCTTTAGACATAAGTTTTACATGTAATTATAAGAAAGAGTTTTATCAAAAAAATGGTTCACGTCAATGAAGGATGGATAATGGTGGTTGAACAATTAGCCCAATGCCTACACCTATTGTTCATCAAAATTATGCCTCCATTGATCCCAATCAAGTAGAGTTTCTAAAAAGATTCTACAAAAACACACGCCTAGATCCTAACAAAGTACATCCTTCTTTAATTTCAAACACTACAAGAATTTGAGAAAGAAGACCCATGCAAGAATTATTTTCGTGACAAGAAAACATCACCTGATCCAAATGTTAGAAAGGACTCATCCGAATCTTCATGCATGAAGGAAGATGGGGATTCTATGTCTAGTCAAGGAGATGGGTTGTCTATAGAAGAAGGAGGGTCTAGTAATGTATCAAGGCATCATTGTGAAAATTTCCAAACCCAAGAGAAAGTATTCAATCATTGTGATCCAAATGAGAAGGAAAAAAAAAAATCAAAATCTCAAGAAACTACACAACATATGACTGAAGATGAGGGAAATGTGGATCAAGTTGAATTTTGTAATACTTTTTTTCCTACTTGGAGCCTCAATGCTTCAGATGATGACATCCTATGTGGAGAATATCTTCCTATTCATCCTTCCATGATCATTCAAGGTGATCAATCTATTGACAACATCAATACTTTAGATGTTATGGCATCAACTAAAACCACTACCATTGATGGAGACAAAGATACCAATGAACCACTACAAATATCTGCTTTCTCTATGGAAATGGAGACCTTTACATTTGATGACATTGATAAACTTGTGACTAAAAGATCAATTGAGGAAAAAGCTAAAAATCAGCTTCAAGGAGAAGAAGATGAATCATCTAGCCTTCATTATTTATCATGCATATAACAAGAATATCAACTTTTCCCATTTCAAGAAAGATGTCTTGGAGAAAGATCAATGATTCAAAAATACATAGATATCATTGAACATATTGAAAATGAAAGCTATATGGATATGATGACAAGTTCCTATGATCAAATGGAAGTACAATTAAAATCCTATGGATCATTCAAAGGTCAAAGAAATCCTTTTTTTGAACCTTCTCATCAAATAGGAGATCATATGTCAAAGAGATTCTATAAGAAGAATAACCATGGTAAAAGAGATAATGAGTTAGCAGGGGATCCCATGGAGGAAATTGATGAATCAAATACTTATCATGTATTTACTCAAAATTTTTGCTCAAAATCCTTGGATGGTAATTCCCTCTATGAATAAAATGTTTACTTTAATCATTTATTCTTAGAAGAAGGCATTTCTATTGATAATTCTCAAGTTGGTATTCACAAACAACGTTCAATGACTAAGGTTCCATAGGTTGCTTCATGTCACAGATTGTATGAAGGCAATCCAATACGAGGTTTGATATCTTCTAGTCTTGGCAATCATAAAGCCCTTTAGATAGAGAATTTTGATATTGATAGAGAGGAACTTGGAGTTATGACCAACCATGTTGAAGATGGCATCAATCTAACTCAAAAGTGCCTAAAAATTCAAGATGATCTTTCAGAATATGAGGAAAAAGAAGTAGGTCATAAGAAGATTCATTCTAACATGGATATGCATCTAGGTTGGAATAATTTTATAGAATATTTGAGCATAGTAATGCTCATGGGAAAGAAAGAGTTTCTGGTGTCAGAGATGAGCTTAGGACTTCATAATGACCAATAACTACAAATTCAAGTAAAGGGCTTTCCAAGTAGAGGAGAAGATAAAAAATGCATTGATTAACTTTAGAGCCTTATACTTCAACTCTTTCAAAATAAAGTCATCAATGACATGCAACAAGAAGCATAGTTGATTTTGAAGTCTGAGATTTTTTATCAAGCTTGGTTATTTTGATGTGTCCCTTTATCTAGAGAGGTAGGACATGCTATGAGTCTCAGAATTAGAATTCTAAGAGTTAGCTTATATTTGAGTCCTCAAGAATCTGAAAGTTTCCACATGTTAGCACACCATGATATTTATTTTTCACGGGTAGTGAATGGATTTGAAGGATTATATCTTGAGTCACTAGAGGTAAGGAAACCTGCCTTGTACATATTCTAGTTAGGAGTTTTTGTTGAGTTGTTTTTTTGCTCCTAGTCTTCCTTTTTGTTTTCCCATTTTTGGTGTTCATTTCCCCCTTTTTTCCAGGTGGTTTCTTGTGTGATTCTATAGCCCAATAAATAAGGCACTATTCTAGTTTCTCTGGATTTGAGCTCCATCCTTATAAAGTCCTTGTCCCTAGATAGAGCCAATTGTTGCCTAGATATTAGAATTGCATTAATTCCTACCTTTTTGAGCTATGGTTATTCTCAGAATAAGCCTCATTTTAAGAATTAAAATGGTCACTTTCCTTCATATTTTTTGAGAAATTTCACCCTTTGAATCTGCCAACTAATCACCAATTCTATCTAGCACCTCAAATTTTTAAAATATAGTCCCTCAATCAAAAGTTCTCACAGGTTAATCGAAGGAACCAAAATATGTATTTTCAACTTGATCATTAACCATTAACCTCTTAAAAGGTTAAGATTAATTGTCAAAATAAGTATTTCACTTTCAAAGCTTAACCATTAACCTCTTCATCAAAAGGTTAAGATAAGTTTGCAAAATTAACCTTTTAAAAAAAGGTTAAGGTTTGGGGGTCAAAAAACATATTTTTAACCAAATCATTAACCATTAAATTTTCTTCTTAAAAGAGGTTAATGTTTGAGTCCAGTATACATGTTTCTAAGATGGTTATTAACCTTTCAAGTGATAAAGTGAAGGAAATGAAAGGTAGAGACAAAGAAAAGGGCATCGAAGTTTTCCAAGTTCTTGATTCTGTTACTACAAATATATTGAGAAAAATTCCCTCAGTGAAATTTTTGATTACAAGATACTCAAAGGATTTTCAAATAGTTACTACCTATCATTTGATAGAGGTGTAAAATCAAAATCTAAAATCATTAGATCATATATAGATCAACTCGTGGATACCATTCTTTTCATTTTGTCTGCACACGGAAGGACCATCTTCTGATGAGCAGTGAACAAGTTGGTGAAGAGGAACTTCATGCCCAACATTTCTCACTGTGGTGAATGTGAGCCCTTCATATACTTCACTCCAACCACCAATGGTCTAATTAATTGTGTACCATGGATACCAAGGAGTTTTAGTAGGGAGTTTGAGATAAGATAAAGAGAATATGGTTTCTGTCACTAGAACTACAACATTGGTATCACCACTAAAAACCCAATTTCTGAGGCCTCTTTTGATGAGCTCTTTGTAAATTGGAAGAATTGAGAACTATGAATCATTCCAGTAGTTAAAAAGAACATTACTACAATCAGTCCAACTATAAGGAATACCGGTGCTATTAGCATGAAGAGCTTCTTGGGCATCTCTATGATTGTAATATATTAATGCATAATTTTTAGTGTGAGGATCATACTTAGCTTTCCTTTCTTAGCATGTGAATTATTTGAAATCATTCCCTTGGATATGGACAAATTGGGTTTGTTGATGAAGGCATCAAAATATTTCAGTAAATGTAGTTAGCAGGTGTGAAGATGAACGCATCAATTTTTTCCAGCATTCTTTCAGCATATGCAAAAATGGAAGCATTGAATCAAGGTATAAAGTTACACAAGAAAATAATCAAAGGCAGATTTTCATCATATGTGGTGGTTGTGACTACACTTATAGATATGTATGCAAAGTGTGGAAGGGTTCAAAAGGTGCATAAATTGTTTGACAAAATGTGTGAACAGAATATGGTCACATGGAATTCAATGACAACAGGATATAAGCTTGCTAGAAAATCATTGAAGCTATTTAACTAAATGCAACTGGAAGGTGTAAGGCTCAATTCTTTAACCTTTGTTAGCATTCTTTTAGCCTGTGCTAAAATTGGAACTCTAGAACAAAGTAGAGAGATCCACACAAAGATAGTTGAATCTGAAATTCTATTAGATGTTGTAATCATGACTGCAATGATAAATGCTTAAAAAATGTGGAAATATATATAATGCATATGAATTGTTTAAAAAAATGCCTCAATAAAATGTGCCTTAATGGATAACCGAAGACATAATGCATGATCTATTTTGACTATGTAATTCAATGCTCTCGCCTGTGACTTCCAATGGATAACATTGGTATTTGCCATAGTCAAGGCATATTAACCATTTGATAAAATATTTGTATATCAACCCAATCATAGACAAAGAACATGATATGTTTGACCATCTTCCATTCATCTTCTAGCTTGAATGCATGCAGATCAATGAAAGTTACAAACAAAAATGAGGCACATTAACTATTTGGCAAAATGCTCTCATAGCTCTAGTCGACAACATTAGGTGATTTTCAATTTTGCAACCTTTTCCAAATGGGAGTGTGAAATATAAGTGGATGTGCCATGAAGAACATGGGAGGTGATGTGTATGACATGAATAACACAGTCCCTTGAAACCAAGATGGAGTTCTAATAGCCTCAAAGACATCTAACTTGTTTGATCAAATCCATTAAAGGTAATATTATCACTCTTTGAAAGAATGACTCAAAGATTCATAATTTTTATCAAGAATTCCTCTTGAGAATTTCTAACAATGGAAGAGTTGAATTAATGCTTGTGCAAAGAAGATAGTGCCAACTCTCTTGGGTTCCAAGTGCTGAGAAAATGCCAACTATTTCTTCTCACAATGTTCTCTATTTTGCAGATTTGAAGACATAATCCTAATTAAACTAGAGAGTTTTTGGTATTACATAGTGGGGAGTCATCTCACTAAAGAAGAGAGATCCTCTTGTACATGCTATTTTTGATAATGCCAATACCTTATCCTTTATGCAATGTAATGACTTTAATTCTCTATCTTTTTAATTAGTGACTTGTGTCATTCTGGTGTTAATTTTAGTGAGGTTAATTAACCTCTCCAAAATTATCTATTTTGGAGGAAGTAATTAACCACGAAGAGGTAGTTCTTAACCTCTATGTCTATATAAGGAGTCATTTTTGGCTTTGTAAGGGACTTTTTTGGACTTCAGAAAAAGGGAACACTATGCTAACATTTTGATCATAAGATAATATTTGGAAAGTGTGTACAAATTTTATCCTTGTAATAAAAAATTCTTCTTAGGTTCTTGGTGCAAGCAAATAAAGGAACACACAATTTGAGTTCTCTTCTTCTAAATCTAAATTGTTAGAAATGTTGATTCTCTTTGCGGTGAACATTTTGATGACCTATTGTGCATATGTTTATGAATCTTTGGATCAGCATTATGCTAGTAATAGTTCACAAGCATAGATCTTGATTGTTGTTATTAGTAGTTTAAAGTTAGTTTAGGAAAGCTTTGAGGTCGTGTGGTGCATTTGTCATCAGTGGCTTTCTTTTGATATTTTAGATTTAGATTTCATCTTTATTTGAAAAATTTCAAAATTATATCATACGAGGGACTTGCCCCTCTAAACTCCATTGGGCTACTTTTACAGTGACAAATCTATTTACCAACACATTGTTAACTAAATCAAAGACTTAATGCTCAATAATTTAAAAATAAAAATAAGCCTTTTTCCTACTTTTCCTAGGTATCAATTTACATATTTGTGATATCTCTTAAGATAAATTTGTCATCAAGTTTTTTGAACTCTTTTAAATAGTACTCTTAACATGTCCATATTTATAAAAACTAGTCACAAATGGAAAACTTGAAAATGAAATTATAAAATCAAGGAACATTATTACACTTGAACCATTACCGAGCTAAAAATGTGAAGTCAATACTTGTAGCACACTCTTACTTTTAATAATACTTACAATTATAACTCATAATCCTAAATGTAAATATACATAATTAAAAATTAACTAAATTAAATTAATGATAAATTTTTAAAAAGTTCAAAATAATTGAATACAAGCCCTTGTAATTAGATAAGAACATTTAATTTAATTTTTGTCTTATGTAGAGGTCTTTGTTGCCTTGGCAGAAATAGGACTCCTATTACTTTTCCATTTGCAATTTCAATAAAATTTAAAAAAATGTACAATTCAAATGAACTCTTGAATTCGGATGTCATACATAAGTTCTACATTGTTGAACCTCCAAAGAGTTTAGTCAAGTGTATATGCCTCTATTCTATAAATAAATAAATAAATAAAAATATTTTGCTCTAAATTTTTTTGGTTAGTGTATGAGACATCTAAAAAAATTATTCTGAATAGCTATAAGCTATACATTTCAAATCATCAAAATTTATTCTTACTTTTACATTTTTAAGATTATGGTAAAAGAAGGTTTCGGAGGGACTTGAAATCTTACTTTCACTTGTTGCTAAAGTGGGTGACCAAATAACTTGAGTTGTATGCCATATTAACAAAATTATCCTTCTAATATCACTTGTTAGTTAAATAGGCAACAAGATAAATTGTAGCTACAATGCCAATCAAAATTATGTGTTACCAAATATTTCATTGGTGTAACTAAAATAGATTGAGTTTTATTATTATTAATTGTTAAAAATTTCAAACTATGACACCCACAAGACCATCAAATCTCACTTAATATTTTAAATTATTTAATCATTTTTGATAAGAAACTATTAATTTTGATAAGATCAGGAAGATTGTAATGATAAATATGGTTTCAAGTGGCTTACATAATTCATGAATAATTAAATTTGAAATCTTTTTTTTTAAATTTACATCTCTTTAATTTATTATTTCTAAAAAAAACCATCGGCATGCCCATTGCACCTCTTTCTGAAGCAATTGCTAGTAAATTGCTTTCATCATCCTCTGATAGCCTCAAGTCCCAAGTCCCATCTCTTGTAGTCCATTTATGTTTTCCTATTTAAATTCCATGGCAATTGTACTATGTGTGAATTTGATGCTTCAACTTTCAAGAGTCACAACTTTTGACTTGGATGTGGGTTTTGCTTGAAATTTTACAAGAAGTTGCATGAGGAGGAGTTATTTAGATTTCCGATAGAGCTTGGCTTGATAGGTAGCCATTTTGACATTATTTCAAGAGGCTAAAATTTCATCTTGACCTTTGACATTGGGTTTTTCTATTTTTTCCAATTTTTTACAAAGTTATTATTTTGTAATAAATCTAAAATCACATTCTTGATTTCATTGATTAGTTGGCAATTCATCTTGCCTTTGTTGGGGGCCTTTCTTGGGAGAAATCAAGATATTTACGATGGATTTTGGAAATTACCAAAAATGGAAAAAATCTATTTTTTCTAAAAATATGCCAAATATGGTAATTTTTAGAATTGTAATAAGTATGCATTTTCTTACATTATAAGGTAGAGTAGAGTTGGAGAAGTTTAATGAAGAATCTAGCATTCTAAAAATCTGTGTTGTGTTAGTATTTTTTGAGTATTATTTTGAAAGGGTTTGGGCTACATCATTTGGTATCAAAGTAGGAAGATGGTTGGGAGAGGAAGAGGAAGAGGAAGAGGAGGTGTCACTCCAATACAAAGACTTATGTTGGATATGTAGAGGTATATTGAATGGCTGGATGAGAGAATGTATAATTGAGGAATAGTACTAGCACAAGGAGAGGATGAAATAGATGAAGAGGGATATCAAAGAGGTGTTAATCAAAAAGAAAAAATGAAGAACCCTTAGAAGAGTTGAGCTATGAAGATAGAGTGCTTTTGGCTTTAGAAGGAAAAAATGAAGAGATCAAGATCGAAGTCTTAGACTATGCTGGTAGTCTTAAGCTAGAAGAATTGATAGAGTAGCTAGATGAGATGGGTAAATTTTTTGAATGGAAGCTTATGGTAGAGGCAAAGAAGATGAATTTTTCCTACAAAAAATTAAATGGACATTCAATGATATGGTGGGATCACCTCTAGAAGGAATGAACCAAAAAAAACAAGGAAAAGATCAAAATGTGGAGCAAGATGGAGAAAAAGCTCCGAGAAAAGTTCTTACCTTTAGATTACTCACAAACCCTATTTCATAAGTTCCAAAATTAGAGGCAAAATTTGTCTTTTATACAAGAGTACACAAATGAGTTCTATAAGTTATCCATGAGTATGGAGAATCAAGAAGATGATGAGTAGGTGGCTACTAGATATATGAATGGCCTTAAATTCTCTATCCAAGATGAATTTAGCATACATCATGGTAACACTATGGAGGAAGAGTACCAATTAGCTATAAAGGTTGAAGAAAAGTGGAATCAATAGTACAATTAAAGGAATAGAGAAGGAAGAAGGGATCCCTCAACACCATTTTCAGGAGGTTCTGACCATGACCAAGGAGAATCCTCCCAAGGATTCAAAAGAAATATAGATTCCAAAAATGATCCTACAAAATAGGATAGGGGAAGGGGACTTTAGTGAAGACAAGGCTATGGTAGTGGAAGAGGATGGGAAAAACAATGGAAGCCCTTTACCTATTTTAGATGTGGAGAAGGACATCGACCCTTTGAATGCTCAAATTATTGTTAGAGTTGATAGGAAAAAAACTTGACAAGCTTGAGATGATAATATGATAGCAAATGCAAGCTACATGGATGAATCTAGAGAGTGAACACAAAGGGTTCTCAATAAACATAAATCGTATTAATGATAGAAAATTACAAGTATTGTGTCACAAAATGCAATGTATGAACATCCTTATAAAGGATTTCAACCTCTTAACCAAGGGGTAAGGATAAGGGCAACCTAGTCATCTACTAGGATAGGATAGGGGTCAATCTAGTCATCCACCCACAAAGGGATAGGAAGATAGGGTTATGACACATCCAACCACAAGGAGGATAAGAAGATAGGGTCATGAGACACCCACCCACAATGGGGATAGGATGACAAGAAAGACTTGTCATCCACCCCTTGGAATAAAAATTAATAAGAATTAAATGTTATTATGCAAAATAATAGAAAAATATTAAGAGGATAATAGGAAAGTTAGCATCTTTACTATTCAAGAGTAAAGGTTAAGAAACCTTAACTCTAACACCCCCAATTAAGATGAGCAACAATGCAACATAAAAAAACTACAAAGAAGACTTGGGTCCCAAAAACAAAGGCTTGATTAGGTACCCAATTACAACCAAATCTCTATAAAGAGGAGAAAATAGAGAAAACCTCATGGGAAAAACTCTACTCCAGAAAGAGATAGATGAAAACCTAGTGAAGGATTGTAGAAGCCTCCAACTAGAAGATTGTTCTAGAAAATAGGAACAATTTTTGATCTTGAAGAATACCATGATGAAGTTGCAAAGAACTATCAAAAGGGATTGCTAATGTTAAGAACCTCCATGGCAATGAAACCAGACTAGGTAGAGAAGACTGTGATCTATATGAATGTTTTTAGATGACACTACTCAAATTAGGAGGCATGCAAAGGAAAATAACTAAACTCAAAGATACAGATGGTGTAAAAAACCAAACTTGAAGAGATGATCAATCGAATAAGGAAGTCTACATCCAAAATAGGAATGAATAGGAAAGAGTTTCCCTATGGTGAGTGTTCCATCTCATTGGAATGCATAGTTACCCAGCCATTGCAACCACCTAGTACATATGAACAATATTGAATACATGGTTCACTCCAACTGAAACCAAGGAAGCATTTGAAATAAACAATTATAACCCCTTGAATGCTAAGAAGGGTAAGTTGATAGGAAATTGAGAGAGAGGCTGAATAGAATCTCCTATTTAAAGAATCAAGAACATTGAGTATAGAAAAAGAGGTACGACACCTATAAAGGTATGTGTCATCAACACATCATGGGGCTAATGTCTTTGAAGGGACACTCACTGGACAAAGGAAGAGGGAACTAAAAGGAAAACAACTGTCCCCCATGGCACTTTATAATGGAGTGCAAGTACAATTGACTCAAAAAATAACATTTAGGATCCTGAAATGCAAGAGTGGCACTTTATCTCAGTGCGATATGCAAAAAAGCATGCAAAAGGTCTCATCAAAGATTAAAAAAGGCATAAGGCATACACAAAAAAAGGTATAGCCTACAACAAGGCATCAAAATTGATGAAAATGATCCTTAGACCTATAACACATAAGTTATCCCCCAATTTGTAAAAATGTAAAAAGAAAAGAGAGATAAACCTAGAGAAAAATCACAAAGGACAACCAGCATCACTAGAAGGTACAAAAAAATAGCTTTCCAAAGATATAATGTTTTCATAGAATGGAGTTCAAATGCTCATGTTATGCCTTCTGGAGTAGAAAACATAACCCCAATCTTTAATTTCCAAAAAAGGTAATCAAACTACATCAAAATCCCAAAAACCTTGCACCAATGCATAGCTCTTGGAACTAGCTTTTCAGCGATATTTTGTTTTATGAAAATGGAGTTTGTATGCTCAAGATATGGTGAAAAAACCAATAATAGGTCTAAAAGTGGACTTGAAGGCTTCCAAGTGGGTGATGTAGTGGTGATGTCATGATGACATCAACATGCCACTATGATAAAGTTGATGGCCATAGGAACATCATGGCCAAAATGGATTACCAAGTGGCAACAATGAGTCAGCCAAATGGACACTAACTAGATGTTGACAGTGCATCCATGTGTTAATGGGCCCCACTGTGATGATGTCATGATGACATCAACATGTCACAAGAAAAAAATACCTTACCAGAATAAATATTTGATGCCATAAAATATCACCCTCTAGAGACAAATCTAGTCAATGAAAAAAATCCTCCCCCCAAAATAAAAAAATTGGCCATGACAAAAAAAATCTCCATAGTTATAATAAAATATTTAGTGAATGGAAAAAAGACCCTCCCATTAGAAAATAATATCTGCAAACAAAATTGGTCTGGTAGCTGGGAAACAAAGCTCAGTGGCCAAAGGCTGGAGGTCGTAGGTGGCCACTTGGGTGGTGGAGGAGGGTGAAGCATCGAGGAGGCCAAGGAGTGAAGGAGGTCATGAGGAAGCCAATCGGGTGGTGGAGGCAATGTTGATGCCTATGAAAGGTGTGAAAAATAGAGGGCCAAGTGTAACAATGACCACAAAAGGTTTCATAAGGGTGGAGCTATGAAGGGAATAGGTCATAGGCCATGACAGGGCAGAAAGGCTATAGGTGGCAGCACAATGTGACAGAGGAGGAGCTCGCCCGATAGTTAGAGGAGGCACCACAAGTGGTGAAAATAGGCACTGCAGACTTGGTGTGAAGGCCACAAAGTGTAATGGCTACTCAAGTAGCAAAGGTTGTGATTGGAGAGGTCACACAAGGCCATTGTTGGTGATTTGGTGTTGCCTGTGAGAATTCCAAAAACTTTTGAGGGGAAAACTCCAAAGAACAAGCAGGTAAATTTACATTTTTTTGAATTTTTTTGTTAAAAAGTATCTATTTAACTAACATAAAAAAAAATGTAAATAAATATTTTTTTTTTTTTTGAATTTTTTTTTTCCTTGTTCCACAAAAAAAGGCCCTTTCGTTAAAAAAGTGCCCTTTAAAAAAGGACCCTGGGCAAAAAAAAATGCCTCCCTAAATCCAACCTCTGAAAAATTGCACCTTCACAAATTTGACCCAAAAAATGCTGGTGCCTCAAAATCCACCAAGTGCTCCAAGTTTGTCAAACATGAGTGAGTAGCCATCAGATACAAAGCTCTAATACAATGCAAGAGTTGATAAGAAAATAGCTCGAGAAGCTCAGGATAATAATTGAATAGCAAATACAAGCTACATGGACAAATCCAAAGCGTGAACACTAAGCGTTCTCCATAAATGTAAATTGTACTAATAAGAGAAAATTACAAGTATTGTGTTGTGTTGAATTGTGTTAAAAAATGCAAGGTATGAACATCCTTATAATGGATCTCAACCTGTTAACCGAGGGGTAAGGATAAGGACAACCTAGTCATCCACCAAGATAGGATAGGGGTCAACCTAGTCATCCACCCACAAGGAGGATAAGAAGATAGGGTCATGAAAAACCCACCCACAAGGAGGATAGGATGACAAGAAAGAGTTTTCATCCACCCCTTGGAATAACATTTAATAAGAATTAAATGTTATTATGAAAAATAAAAGAAAATTCTTAAGAGGATAATAGTAAAGTTAACATCTTTACTATTCAAGAGTAAAGGTTAAAAAATCTTAACTCTAACAATTATAACATGCCAAAAATAAATCAAGGAAGATAGCTTAGAGTGAACCTATCTCAGCTAGAAGAAGAGGAGGAAGAAGTTTCACTAGATGTGGGAGATACCCTCATGATGAGGAGATCAATGATCATCCTAGAAAAAGATGAAGTTCCTGCAAAGAACTCTAATGATTCGTGGCTCTAGACCAATATTTTTAAAACTAGATGCATTTCTAGTGGAAAGGCATGTCAAGTTAGTATTGATGGGGGTAGTTGTGAGAATATGGTATCTCGAGAAATGGTAGAGAAATTATATTTAAAATGTGAGAAGCATCCTCGCCCTTGTCATATTTACCATAGTAAAATTTTATAAGGATGAGATATGGTGTGATGTTATCCCTATGGATGCTTGCCATATGTTTTTGGAAAGACCATGGCAGTATGATAGGAAGGTCATGCATGATGGGGAGAAAAATACTTACGCATTTTGGAAGGATGGCTCTAAAGTACTTTTGTTGCTACATAAGGATGAAAAGAAGAATGAAACCATGTTTTTTGTAGGAGAATTTGTCAAAGAAATGAAAGTAACATGTTTTTGTTATGCACTTGTATTAAAGAGAGGGGAAGAACAAGAAAACTTGGTGCCACCTAAGGCAATGAAGGTAGTGGAGGAGTTTGCTGATGTTGCTCCAGAGGAACTACCTGATGGTCTTCCACCCAAAAGATATATTCAGCATCATCTTTATCTTATTCCCAAATAAATTTTTCCTAATCAAGCAACCTATTGATTGAATCTAACACAACATGCAGAGTTGAATAAACAAGTGATAGAACTGATGCAAAAGGAACTGGTTAGGGAAAGCATGATTCCATGTGCACTACCCACATTGTTGACTCCAAAGAAGGATGCAACATGGAGGATGTGCACTGATAGTAGAGAAATAAATAAGATTACCATTAAGTACCCATTTCCTATTCCTTGGATAGAGTACATGATGGATGAATTAGTGGGGGCTAAGTATTTTATCAAATTTGATCTCCAAAGTGGCTACCACTAGATCTACATTCGAGAGGGAGATGAATGGAAGAAAACATTTAAGACAATAGGTGGTTTGTACGAATGGATGGTTATGTCTTTTGGGCTTTCAAACACACCTAGAACATTTATGTGGTTGATGAATACAATGTTGTAACCTTACATTGGTAAGTTTGTTGTAGTTTATTTTGATGATATTCTAATATATAGTAGAAGCAAGGAATAAGACTTGCAACACTTGAGAATCATCTTGAGTGTATTAAAGGAGAAGCTCTTTGTGAACTTGAAGAATTGTAGGTTCATGCAAACTAGTTTGACCTTTTTGGGCTTTGTCATTTCTCAAGCTAGTGTTCAAATGGATCCAAAAAAGGTAAGAGCAATCCTAGATGACCTAGTCCTTTTAGTATAACATGAGTACCAAGTTGTCATGGATTGGTAACTTTCTACTGAAAGTTTATCTGAAATTTTAGCAATATTGTAGTAGCCATAAAAAATTGTGCCAGAGGAAGGGAGTTCACATGGACACCAGATGTAGAAGTGATTTTTAAATTCTTGAAAAAAAAGGTAACTAAAGCTCCTATATTGACACTTCCAAATTTTGACAATGTTTTCAAAGTAGAGTGTGATGCTTCACATGTTGGGGTAGGTGTTGGTCTTAGCCAAGTAGGTAAGCCTCTATCCTTCTTTAGCAAGAAATTGAATGAAGTAAGAAAGAATTATTCTACCTACGATCTAGAGTTTTATGCAATTATTCAAGAGGCACTATCTGGTTCCACATGAGTTTGTGTTGTTTACTGATCATATTTCTCCAAAATAACTCAACACACAAAAGAAGTTGAATAGTCAACATGCCAAATGGGTATCATTCTTACAGGGATATACTTTTATTCTGAAACATAAGTCTAGAAAACAAAATTAGGTCGCTAGTGCCTTGAGCAGGCATGTTACACTATTAACCACAATGGAAGTAGAGGTCACTAGTTTTGATGCTATTAAGGCCTTGTATGAAATCAATGATGACTTTTGGGAAATTATAGAATAGTTAAAGGCTTCATCTTTTGGTAAGTTGGATCATGTGAAAGGTGATATTTTATGGAGGATGGTTACCTCTTTAAGGGAAAACAACTATGTATACCAGGTGGATCCATGTGGGAAAACATTATCAAGGAATTTCATAGTGGTGGACAAGCTGGACACTTTGGAAAGGAAAAAATAATAAACTTGGTTTAAGATAAGTATTAATAGCCCAAGATAAAGAGGGACTTCACTAAATATGTGGCAAGGTGCAGAATCTATCAAGTGGCTAAAAGGCGTTCATAGAATACATGTTTATACATGCCTTTACCAGTACCAACCAAACCATGGATTGACGTATGGATTTTGTATTGGTTCTCCCTCACACCCAGGAAGGTAGTGATTCTATTTTTGTGGTTTTTGATCGCTTTTCAAAAATGGTCCACTCTATTGCTTGTAAAAAGACCAATAATACAACTAGAGTATCAGATATATTCTTCTCAGAAATTGTTTGTTTACATGGCCTTCTAAAGACCATTACCTATGATAGAGACACTTAGTTCTTGAGTCATTTTTGAATGACTCCTTGGAGGAAATTAGGAACATAGTTACAATTTAGTAGTGCCTATCATCCTCAAATAGATGGACAAGAAGAGGTAGTTAATCAGAGTTTCAAAAATCTATTACGTTGCATTGTCGGGGAGAAGCCTAAACAGTGGGACTTGGCATTGCCCTAGGTAGAATTTTCCTATAATAGTTCTATTAATAGATCCACTAGAAAATATCCATTTCAAATTATCTATGGTAGAAACCATCAAGGTGTTCTAGATCTCGTGTCACTTCCCTTGGGAGATAGAATTAGTGATGATGGAGTTGCCTTTGTTGAACACCTTAACCAACTCTAGGGTAAAAGCATAGATCTGTGTCACCGTTTGTGATACAAAAACCTGTTTTGGTCAAATCTCATTTCTCTATCAAAACTCAATTTTAAAAAAAAACTAAAAATACCCTTTTATAGATTTTAGATTCAATATCATCATTATATAAATTTTTGAGTGTTTTGATTAGTTATAATATGTTATAATCTAAAAATATTATAAGTCCATATTTCAACATTTCAGAAGATGCTCTCTCAAAAAATGAAAAAAAATAGTAAATCATATCAAAAAAATAAAAATAAAATATTTATCACTAGAGGAGAGAATCCTCTTCATGAATATGTAATTTTTTTTCAAGAAGGTATAGATTTGATAGGGAAGTTTTGACGGGAGGAAAAAACTGTTGGATTCTGACAAGGTTGAACTTGAGTACTTATAACAAAGAAAATATACATCAAAAATAATTATTTATTTTTTTGTGCACTAGCTATACATGTCATCTATAAAATATTTTCAAATCATAACAAAAAAAGATTATTTGCACATACTTGTTTGATGGGAACTACATCCTATATTTTTTATAGTTAAAAAAGGGACTTCAAAATAAAATAAAATGAATAAATTCTTAGTTAAAAAAAAAAAGAAAAATTATAGGCATCAAATTCATACAATTCTACACATTTCATCAGTTTACATCATCTTCATATTTTAAACGCAAATACCATTTTTTTTGTCATTAATGTTGAACTGTCACATTCTGATATCACTTTTCTTTATAAAAGGTGACACAGGTTTGTGCTTTTACCCTCTAACAAGATGTTAGACAAAAGTTAGATGATAGTAATGCGAATTAGAAGATTGTTGGAAATGCTGCTTGGAGACAAGAAATATTTTTTTATTGGTGACTTGGTGATGGTTTACTTGAGGCATGAATGGTTTCCTACAAGCACCTATCATAAATTGAAGTATAGAAAGATTGGGCCTTGCAAAATCATAAAAAAGATTAATGATAATGCTTATGAGGTCGTCTTACTAGCAAATCTTGCCATTTCCCCTATTTTTAATGTTTCAAATTTATACACATTCCATGGATATGTTCCCATTGTAGATGATGGCTAGGGAGTGGATTGGCAACATCACCTCCCCAATAAGAAGCAAGAGACATTTGAAAAAATTCTTGACAAGAAGACAACCTCCACAAGGCATGGCCATCATAACATATACCTCATATAGTGGGATGGGTTACCGAAAATAGAGAGTACATGGTTATCTGAGTGGGCAATAATGTAGTTGGATCTAATAAAATTTCTGTGATTCATGGACAACCACTTGTAGGAGCTATGTTTCTTTGAAGAAGGGGAGAATGATGCATCAACTTCCAAGAGTCATAACTTTTCACTTGGATGTGAATTTTTGCTGAAATATGATATGCAGTTGCATGAGGATGAGTTATTTGAATTGTTGATGAGCTTAGCTCAATAGGTGGCCATTTAAACATTTTTTTGAGGGCTTGAAATTTCATCATGACCCGCAAAATTGGGTTTCTCTATTTTTTTTTAGTTTTTTATAAAGTAGTTTTTTTGTAATAAATCTGAAATCATATTCTTGATTTCATAGATTAGTTGGCAATTCATCTTGCCTTAGTTGGGGGGTTTTCTTGGGAAAGATTAGGACTTGTAGCATGGGTTCTAGAAATTACCAAAAAATGGAAAATTCTATTTTTTTCCAAAGATCTGCCAAATATGGTAAATTTTAGAATTGTAATAAGTTGGCATTTTCTTTCATTGTAATGTAGAGTAGAGTTGGAGAAGTTCAATGAAGAATCTGGTATTTTGAAAATCTCTATTGTGTGAGTATTTTCTAAGTATTATTTTGAAAGGGTTTGGGCTACATCAGAATTTGACTTTAGAAAATGCATCACAAATTGAGTGTGATGCTGAACTGAATATAATTGGCACAGAGGTTATAGATGATGAGTACAAAAAATCTGCATAAAGCATTGTATATTATGATCACTCCTAAATCTACCCGAAGCATCATTCTATGAGAAGTCTTTAATTTAGAATCATAGGTGGGAAAAATTAGGAGAAAAGAAATAATTAATTAATTAAATAAAAAAGAACTAGATAAAAAGGGAAAATTAATCCTATAAATATAAATTCTATTATTTATCATTTCACTACCTTTGGACAATTGGTTGAAAAATATGAAACACTTCAAAAGTTAGGAATCCTTTTGTTGCTTCATAAATTTTAAGAACTATGTAGATTTTAAGAAATCTTTTGATCTAGTGCTCTATAAAGATTGGTTGACATAGAGTCTTATCTCATTTGTGTTCAATAGGCCAAAGAATTGAGATGAGGTGGGCCATTACTCACACAAAAATAAAAAAAATAAAAAATAAAAACTTTTAAAAAAAAAATTATTCATTAAAAATCTACATAAAATGTAAATAAAAAAATACAAAGATTATAGAGATGAGTTAAAATGGAATTCTCTCTTAGTTATTCGTTATACTTCTATATGAATAAATTTATAAACAAAAACAATAATTAGTTCTCACTTATTCATTAAACATCCACATAAAATAGAAAAACACAAGAACATCCACACAAAAGAAACACCAAGATTATAAAGATGAGTTGAAAGGGAACCATATCTTAGTTGTTTGCTACACTAATCATCAACTTGATGGGCAGTGTAGGCATGACTAGCTATGAAAAAAATCAATGGGGTGGCAGTGTGGCCATGACCACCTAATTAAGAACAAAAGGAATGGACTGGCAGTAATCTATTTTTAAAAAGATTTTAATGTCTAAGATATACAAAATCATCTTTTACTCATGATCTACTTCTTGTTTGATTTGTCAAATTTAGAAATCCTATCTTTAAATTATTGATAGATATGTGCATTGGTTTTTTTTATCAGAAGTGACCTTTTGACATGTGTATATTTGATCATTGTGATGTCAAGGTCATGTTTTCTAGTAGGTTTAATAATGAATGATAAGGTGTCACATGTTAGGATAGTAATGAAGTGATAGATACAATGTTTGATATGAATGGTAGGTTCTATTTTATTTGGAAGAATTAAATGAAATAAGGTCAAGTCAAACAACTTTTGGTCTATTCGTGAAGTGGAAAGGTTCACAAAAAGTCTTTTTGAATGCAAGATCCCAACATCTGAAAGAAATAATGCAAGGATGTGCCCTAACCAAATTTTTTGGAATGATTGCCCCTCAAATTTGACATCATAACATTTCTCAAAATGAAAGAGAATTAAGACAAATTTTCTATTCAAAGTATTTTCCTTTCCTCCAAACTTTGCGAAAATAAACATATTTTAGAATTGATTATCAGTGCATGGTTGGTTCGAAGGCATACCAAATGAGTTTAGAGAAGTTGAACTTTAGAATTTGCAAGAGAAAAAAAACAAATTTGAACTCATTGACAACTATGTATTTTTTCATCTTTTAATGCTAATTGCTAGCATATAAGAAAACAATGTAATTACATTGTCGAACCCTCAAGATAAAATCTATGTTTTCCCTATGTAAAGTTGAGAAAGTGTTTGATCATGTTATGCTCGTTTTAAATTTATTTCACCTTCTTACACAACCAAATTTCTCTTTAATATTAGAGAGATTGTGAAAGATGATTTAATGATGAAGTTTATTAAAAAAAACATCTAAATAATACTGAATTCAGATCTTTTACATTAGGAAAATGTAAAAAAAGATTGAAAGAAAGTTATTAAAATATATTATACTAATGTAAAGAAAATGAATCATAATTACTTCAGCATAAAGAAAGAAACCTTCTAATTTTGAACATGATTTTCAATAAGAAATTCAAATAAATATTGTCAAGGCTGTTGGTACTCACCCTAAAATGACAAAGTAGTTGTTAGGAAAAAATATTGAAGTTAGTAGATTTATTATGGCAGCTTAATTAACATTCTAATGAGATGAAATGCACCTGGTTAGACAATCTATAGATAATTTAAACATCACATACAAAAATTCCATTTCTAAACTAAAATTATTAAATAATTAAAATAAATTTAAAAAAAAAAATTAAATTTAAAACTTAATATCTAATGTTTAAGGATATAGAAAATAAAAACCTTAATATTCTCACTTATTCACCAACTATACTTATCTATCATCTATGCTTTAAGTATTCAATTATGTAATTATGCATTGTTATTTTCATGGAAGAGAATAGGTATCTAATATTGAACTTCACAAGCCACATGATATATTATATTAGAACTTTATGCAACTAAAATCTCATCTATCAAAATGACTCAACAACAAACTAAAGACTATGAAGACAAAACACTAAAGTGTCCCCTACGTAAGCTATGTGTTTTAATTTTCTCTTTAGAAATTTCTCTCAATTGAAATACTCATTGCAATTATAAATTCCAATGCCTATAGTTTCCCTCGTCCTATCTTTTAGAGACAACACAATTCAAATTGAGAGCAATGCTCTGCAAAAAAAATAAAAAATACTATCAAATTTTTTTATAGATTGTTGGTAAACAAATTTTTCACTTGAAAGTTGTCCAACAAAGTGAATGTGGCAAACTATTAACAATGGTTGGATAAGCCCTTGATATCTGGCCTTCCTCTACGTTTAGAGGGGTAGCTCTCTTGTAAGATAAAATTTTGATTTTTCAATAAAGATGACTACAACTTAGAATATGTAAAGGAAACTATTGATGAAAAATGCACCACAAAACTTCAATGTTTTCATAAAATTGATGTAGACTACTAATGAAAACAAACAAGAACTACACTTGAGAGGTATCATCAACACAATGCTAATTCAATAACTCATGAATATTTACACCGTACTATGAAAATACTCATATTGATGGATCAACAATACAAAAATTCATATTCTGTTAGAAAGAGAACACAAAGTGTACTTTTCTATTATTTCTTAGGACCAAGAACATAAGAAATGATTGATTACAAGAACAACAATTGTATACACTTTCCAAGAATTTCCTTGTTATCAAAACATAAGTGTCCCCTATCTCCAAGTCAAAAAGGTCCCTTATTACATTAAGATTCATGAATTTATAGCTATTCTAGAATAATTAACCTTTTAGGTTCACAACTACTCAAAAAGTTAGAGTTTGCACTACTCTGAAGATAGTTTGTAACCAACTCTAATTTTCACTTCTTAACTTCAGTTGTAAGAAGTTAAGACAATGACCAAAACCAAAATTGATTCTAAAGTTGACCTCTTTACAAAATATTTTAAAACAAAAATAGAGACGACTTGAGACATATCCACTTCTAACTTTCAACTATGATCATTGATATTTTCTGTGCTTGCTCTTTGATATGTATGTGCTGTCAGTAGCTTGAGTCAACTTTTCCTTGTATGCTTGAAATGATTTAATGACCTATGCCAAAGCCTTGTTTTTGATGATGATTAAACTCTGCATTTTTAGCTTACGTAGATCATGTCTCTTTCTAACTTCATCCAATTCTATGACATAACCTGGTAAACTTTGAATATAGGAGTCCAATGCCACTAAGAGACTACTTAATCTTGTCATAATGTTAGCATTTGAATTTTGGTTACTGTCAACTTTAGTGCTAATCTTTACCTCTATGTATTAAAAAATGGAAGATATGTATGGATCTTGAGTGTGTTCACTAATAGGGATACCTTCTACAATCATTGATATATTCCCCAAGGCCTTCCTTTTCAGTAGTTTGCAAGAGTTTAAGAACTATTCTCCTTCATCCAATTGTTGATTCGTGATATCATTTTTTCATCCAATGTTTTCCAATCATATATCAATTTTCTCTTCTTCTCCACTGGTGACTAACTTTAATTATTTGGCTATATCACTATCCATTCCTTTAATCTCTACTAAATTAGCATCAATTTCTCTCCAAAATATGTTTTCTTTGAGAGTCATTAACTATTTTTGAATGTTTCGTTGTATGTGATCTACCTTAGCATATGTAAAATTAACTTCCTAAAATAGGCTTGATGGTCATTCTTTCATGCATTTTATCCATGCTTTCACCATCTTACCATAAATTTGGCATTCTCATATGTCTTGAATGGTTTCTTCATCAAACATCTTCTTGGGATCTCCTATTATTTCTGTAGATGAACTAGGGTGTAGAAAAGAATCACAACCATCAATCAGATGCATGAAGAAAGGGCTTGAACTTGACATTTGAGTTGATTCTTAGCTTGTTTATCTTTCCTTGACTGTTCTATCAAGACAACAGTTGACTCTTGAAAATTATGCTCTCTTTGCTCACAAGTGGGCAAGCCTAAATCCACTTTAGTTATGCTAAAATCAGCTTCATTTGCCTCATTTATGTACTTCTCTGTGACAGGTTGTGCAATTTCAATGCATAGGTTTCCTAAGGTAGGATTCACTACCAATCTGGAGTCTATTGTAGTTTTCTTTACCTTCACACCTTTGTGCACTAAATTAGCTATGACATACACATTTGGTGCTTTCAATTGGATCATCCTTTTCTTCTTTCTCTCCAAAATTTGTTATAACCAAGATGTTAAGATATTGGTAGATGAGTCAATTACTAAAGGAACTTTTAGGACTGTAGATGATAAGTCCAAGTTATGCAGATTCTCTACAACTGGCACCTCTTGAGTTGCTTCCACTCTTTTAGGAGACAATGAGTGTATAGGGGATGCTATGGATTGTATCATCTCATCTATGAATGATAATAGTAGAGCATTCATCCAAGAAGCTTCATCTATCATTTTTTGAATTAGTTTTATAGTCTTTTCCTTAGGTTTTGATCCCCCCTTCCCAATTACTACATTGAGCTTGCATGTTGAAACTAGATCAATTTCTTTATTTGGATCTTCACCATCATCTCCACCTTGTGTTCTATGTAAAGAAAGAGAAGAAGTAGGGATAGAAGATGGAATAGCTGAAACCAATGTACCTTCTTGGAAATTATTATTTTTCCTTGCACTACCCCTTCCTGTAGATCTAGTAACCATGACTTCTTTAATTTTATCCTTTTACCAGTTCTCAATTTTTTGAATAACAAAGAAGGTTATTTCCTTGAGATCTTTAAATTCTAGTAGAGACTAATTAATTTATGGCATTTCAAACAGTTGTATCTGCTCAAAGAAGAAAGGATCAGTTAAGTCTTATCCATCCTCTTTTGTGCCTATCACATCCCATCCCATTTTGTAATCAATGATTTGTTGTACTGTGAATCTCATCTAGTCCCTTCTTCTCACTTTGAAGTCATTTTCATAGTTCACCCAATAGTCTTCCATTATAGGGAAATGGAGATAGTTGGGTCCCAATGCCAAGTTGTTTTTAGCATACCTGCTTCCATCAAATGGGAAATGATGATGGAAAGAGTATAGAGTTATTTTCACCATGGATCTGTTGATATTTTGAGCATTTGAAGAAGAAAGACAAATGTAGTGCCCAATACCAATTGGGAAAGTAGTTGATCTTTTTTTCTTTCACCTTTTATTTACCTGACCAATTTGCCTACAAACTTCTGAAATCACCAAGCTGTCTTCTACGAAGTGAAGCAATGTAAGAGGACAATCTTGAAAACCTCCAATGTGGCTGTAAGTGAATCAGGACTATTGTATGAAATGGATACCATAAATACTGATGAGACTAGCTACTAAGGAGAAATTTAGAGTCTTATATCTCCTTGTAGCTCTCTAGCTATGGGCATAGAAAAAGCATCATTCATCATGTGGAAGTGCACATTGCTTTATTTTAATTGCAACATGAGGTAATAATTATAAATTTTCACAATTAAGTTATATTTCCCATAAGGATAAAGATTAGGCCATGACTTCATACAAGCAATTGCGTACATTAGGTACAAGGATATATAAAACCCCTGATTCACATTAAACTTGGTTAACTGATGATGAAGGGCATCACTAATCATTTCTCCCCAATCTATAAATTGTTTTCCAGTGCTGATGGTACTAATGTAAAAAGACATCCAATCCTAAAAGTGTTCAGCAATCTAATTTCCCACTATCATGTAAAGGAGAATTATCATATAAAAAATGTCTTCATTAAAGATATTTCTATGCAACAATCTTGGTAACTATGACTATCCTCTTATAGGTTGATCCAAATAAGTCTTAGCAATAACATTCAAATAGGTTTTCTTATTTTGATTGAAGTATCCTTGAGCACTTTCTTTAGAGATTTATGTGAATTCTTCTTTTACTGTTAGATTGTGGTGATTGATCAGGAAAGTACTGTACATACTTCATAATTAGTGGGGTTCTGAACATCGCCCCAAATTTTTTTTTTGGTACTATTTGCCAATCGTTTTGGTACTATTCGCCATTCATAGATTTTCCACAAAAGTTATGGCTAATTATGGCTGACATGTTATAAACCTAAAGTGGTTTAATACTTGTATAAGAGGGTTTTAGGGTTGGGTATTTTTTATTATGTTGTGATGCGAAATTGGTTCTTGTGGCGGTATTGAGCTATAAGGGATCACGGATTGTAATCAGGTTGTAATCACTGGATTGTAATAAGATCGGACTTGCTATTTGGTGGACGTAGCCTAGGGATTGGGTGAGCCACATTAAATCTTGGTGCCTTGTGTTCATTTTTTGTGTGATCTATTATTTTCTACTATTGGTTATATTTGCATGTAGTTTTTTATTTCTATCTGTGGTTTATCCTAACAAGTGGTATCAGAGCAAGGTTATCTTTCAGTTATCCTCTATAAGAAAGTCTCACGGTTAAGTGGAAGTCTCATGGTTGAGTGGGAGTGATGGTAGATGAGGGTAAGTTGAGGGTTGACAGGTTTAATGGGCAGAACTTCCAGTTATGGAAGATGCAAATGGAAGACTATCTATATCAGAAGGATTTATGGAAGTTGTTGGAAGGAAAAGCCAAGAATTAGGGAACTATGTCAAAGGCTGAATGGGATCTTTTGGATATAAAGGCACTCGAAAGCATTCGGTTATGCTTAGCACCATTGGTGGCATTTAATATTACAAAAGCAAATATGATAGAAGATTTGATGAAAACCCTAGCGGAACTATATGAAAAGCCCTCTGCTTCAAACAAGGTATTTCTCATGAAGCATTTATTTAATATGAAAATGGCAGAAGGTGGATCTATTGCAGATCATTTAAATGTGTTTAATACTATTACTAGTCAGTTATCTTCTGTGGGTATCACTTTTGATGAAGAAATTAGGGCTCTCTTGTTTTTGTGTTCTTTGCTTGAAAGCTGGAATGGCTTGGTAATGGTGGTAAGTAATTCTGTTCCTGGATCTAGTACCCTAAAATATGATGATGTGATTGGTGTTGTTTTGAGTGAGGAAACTCGTAGGAAATCCTCTGGTGGATCTACATCAGGAAGTGCTTTGAATGCACAAAGCAGGGGCAGAACGACTGAAAGAGGAAGTAACTCTAGAAATTATGGGAAATCAAGAGGAAAGTCAAAGGGGAGGAGGTCTCAATCAAGAGGACCAAATGATTGCTGGTACTGTGGGAAACCAGGGCACAAAAAGAAAGATTGCTGGAATTGAAAGAAAAATGAAGGAGATAAATCAAATGGAGACAAGGAGGAAAATGTGGTAAGTAACAAATCCAAAGAGGATGCTTTGCTTCTATCTTTAGAGAGTGTTGATGATTCATGGGTTTTAGATTCTGGTGCTTCATTTCATGCTACACCTCATAGAGTTTATTTCATTGATTATGTCCAAGGGGATTTTGAGCTTGTTTATTTGGGGGATAATGAACCCTGTCAAATTGTTGGAAAGGGAAAAATTAAGATTAAGTTGCAGAATGGGAATCATTGGCTACTACATGAGGTAAGACATGTTCCAAGGCTAAGTAGAAATTTAATTTCAGCCGGGCAACTCGGTGATGAGGGTTGTGTAGTTACTTTTGACGATAAAAATTGGAAGGTTTCAAAAGGTGTGAAAGTAGGCACCTTATATCTTTGTATAGGTCATATTGTTCCTACTACTTTGATTGTTTCAGAGAAAAATGAATGTTCAGGAACAATTGCTGCAGTTGAGTAGGTAGAACAAATAGCTATTGTAGATTATGATATAGTGCTGTGGCACAACAGAGTTGGGCACATGAGTGAGAAAGGTATGAAAGTACTTCATTCAAAGAAAGTTTTACCAGGTCTGAAATGTGTTAATATGGATTTCTGTGAAAGTTGTGTGTATGGAAAACAAAAGAGAGTGAGTTTTGTAAAGATTGGGATGGAAAACAAAAAGGAGAAATTAGAGCTTGTGCATACAGATGTATGGGGACCAGCTCAGGTATCTTCCCTTGGTGGCTCTCATTATTATGTTACATTTATTGATGACACAACTAGAAAAGTATGGGTTTATTTCCTTAGACATAAATCTGATGTATTTCAAACTTTTAAGAAATGGAAATGCTTGGTTGAAAATGAGATTGGTAAGAAATTAAAATGCCTTAGATCTAATAATGGTGGTGAGTATTGCAGTCATGAATTTGAAGATTATTGCTCCACTAATGGTATTCATAGATAGAAAATTGTTCCAAGGACTCCACATGAAAATGGAGTGGCTGAATGCATGAATAGGACTATAATGGAGTGCGCAAGGAGCATGAGGTTGCATGTTGGGTTGCCCTTACACATGTGGGTGGAGGCTATCAATATTGTAGTATATTTGATTAATAGAGGTCCCTCTACTCCTTTGGGATGTGGTATTCTAGGGGAAGCATGGACTGGTAAGAAGGTGAGTTATTCTTTTCTCAAGACCTTCGGTTGTGAAGCTTTTGCTCATATAGACTCTGAAAATAGAACCAAGCTAGAAGCTAAATCAAAGAAATGTGTCTTTGTTGGATATGGAATTAATGAATTTGGTTATAGGCTTTGGGATTTTGAAAATCTTAAAATTGTTAGAAGTTGGGATGTCATATTCAATGAGAAAGTGTTGTACAAAGATCTGTTACAGCAACATGAGAAGAAAGAAGATGATTATGTAGTGCTGGATGATGCTCCAAAAGCTGATGTTCCAGCCATTGCTCATGATGTGTAACAACTACAACAAAAAATACCACACACACTAGTGAATGTTAGAGGGTCAACGAGGAAAATTAGAGCTCCACAAAGATTTTCTCCCTCTTTGTATTCTATTTTACTTACTAATGCTGGTAACCCTGAACGTTATGATGAAGCTATGCAGGTGGATACTAAGATTCAATGGGAGTCTACAATTAAAGATGAAATGGACTCTTTGCTATAGAATAAGACATGGGATCTATGCAAGTTTCCTGCAAGTAAAAAGGCTTTACAGAATAAGTGGGTTTACAGGTTGAAAGAAGAGGAAGGAGGTAAGAAAATATTTAAGGCTAGGTTAGTTGTAAAAAGATTTGCACAGAAAAAGGGAATTTATTTTGATGACATATTTTCTCTTGTTGTTAAAATGACTTCTATCCGTACTGTTTTAAGTCTTGTGGCTACTGAAGATTTTCATTTAGAGTAGTTGGATGTTAAAACAACCTTTCTTCATGGTGATTTGGATGAAGAAATATATATGGCCCAACCATGGGGTTTTGAGGTCAAAGGTAAGGAGAACTTAGTGTGCAAATTGAAGAAAAGTTTATATGGCTTGAAGCAAGCACCTCGGCAATGGTATCTGAAATTTGACAGGTTTATGCATGAGCATGGCTATAACAGGTTTCATTCAGATTATTGTGTTTATTTTAAGAGGTTGGATGATGATAGCTACATTATTTAATGTCTATATGTTGATGATATGCTTGTAGCTGGGTCTAACATGGATCATATTAAGGGGCTGAAACGCTAGTAAGCACATGCATTGGCTATGAAGGATTTGGGGGCAACAAAACAAATGCTTGGTATGAAGATTTGTAAAGATAGGAAGAATAGAACATTGACACTATCTCAAGCTAATTATGTTGAGAAGGTGTTGCAATGTTTCTCTATGGAGAATGCTAAAGCTATCATCACACCTTTACCTAGTCATTTGAAATTGACTAAGGAGATGTGTCCCAAGACACAGGAAGAGGAGGATAAGATGTCCAAGATACCCTATGCTTTAGCTATAGGAAGCTTGATGTATGCTATGGTATGTACTAGGCTAGATATTACACATGCAGTGGGAGTCATTAGCAGGTATATGAGTCATCTAGGATTTGAGCATTGGAATGCTGTCAAGTGGATTGTCTGATATTTGAGAGGAACATCCAATAAGTGTTTACACTTTGGGGGCTCTACTACTGATTTACAGGGCTATGTTGACTCAAATTTGGCAGGGGATATTGATACCAGGTGGAGTACTACAAGTTATGTCTTCACTATTGGTGGGGCATCTATGAGTTGGGTTTCTAGGTTACAAAAGATTAATGCTCTATCCACTATAGAGGCAGAGTATGTTGCTACTATAGAGGCAACCAAGGAGATGATATGGCTTCAGTTCTTCTTGGAAGAATTGGGACATCCTCAGAAGGATAATTATTTGTTCACAGATAGTTAGAGTGCCATTCATCTTGCTAAGAATTCAGCTCTACATTCTAAGACCAAACACATACAGTTGCGGTACCATTTCATTTGGTCAGTTTTGGAGGATGGGCAATTAAAGTTGGAGAAGATACATACAAATGAAAATCCAGCAGATATGTTGACAAAGGTTGTAACAAGGGAGAAGCTAAACTCCTCTTTAGCTTCAGTTGGTCTTTTAGACTGAGCATGAATAAAATAACATCAGAGTCCAGGGTCGTTTGATCCAGTGGGAGCCCCATGTGGTAGTGGTATTGCTACAGGATCAGTCTCTAAGTTGGAGATTGTTGTTTAGTGTGGAGCCTGATCAGTCTTGAAGTGGGAGATTGTTAGATTGTGGTGACTGATCAGGAAAGTACTATACATACTTTACAATTAGTGGGGTTCAGGGAATCGCCCCGAAATTTTTTTTTGGGTACTATTTGCCAATCATTTTGGTACTATTCACCATTCGTAGATTTTCCACTAAAGTTATGGCTAATTATGGCTGACATGTTATAACCCTAAAGCGGTTTAATACTTGTATAAAAGGGTTTTAGGGTTGGGTATTTTTCATTATGTTGTGATGCAAAATTGGTTCTTGCAGTGGTATTGAGCTGTAAGGGATTACGGATTGTAATCAGGATGTAATCATTGGATTGTAATAAGATTGAACTTATTGTTTGGTGGATGTAGCCCAGGGATTGGGTGAACCACATTAAATCTTGGTGCCTTGTGTTCATTTTCTGTGTCATCTATTATTTTCTGTTATTGTTTATATTTGCATGTATTTTTTTATTTCTATTTGTGGTTTATCCTAACACTTACTGGTAATCTAAATGTGATGGAAATAAACACTGGATCTAGCCTTGCCACGATATTACCTCCTAAGGTCCTAATATCCCTGGAATTCCAATCATATGCCTTGACATATTTCAAAACTAGTTTCAGACACTGAACTTCAAGTGGATGTCGTCTTGCATGAGCTAGACCACTTTCCAATGTTCATTGTTCTAGAGGTAATCTACCTTCTTTGCTCATCATCCTCCAAAAGTCTATAATTTTGATATGTCTTGTCTTTGTATTTGATATCTCAGGAAGTGTACTTTTTAATATCACAAGAGGCTCTTTGCCTTGGAATTTGTACCTCATTATTGCCAAATTCCTTGATCAATGTTCCTCAGTCTTTGTATATTTAGACTACTGGCTTCAAAGCATACAAATTCACCTAAATTATCATGTCAAAATTTTCCTCATACTTTTCAAAGTTCTTATATATATGTAGGCCTTTGACCAATGAATCTTCCTTGTGCAGATTTATTTCCACTTGACATTCCATTAATTGTCTTCAATATATCGATTGAGGATTTCCATCAAATAGTTAGCATGCTTGAAATCATATTACCTGATGCAATGATGTCTCCATGAGGCATTCTTTCAAACACATTTTGTGCATCTTCTACATTCCACATTTTGTACAGCATTGACAACACACAAAACATCACATTTTCACATTGGCATACATAGAATTTGAACAATGTTGTTTATGCCTTTGAATTTTCCCTGCCTATTAGCAAGGAGGTCATGATATCAAGAATAGTTTAAGATTTTCATGCCTTATTTGAATTGTAAACTTTTACAACCATTCCATTCCATGCGTCCATTTGGTAAACTTTGTGAAGGTGGTGGTTTGTATAATGCACAGAGGCATTCGGTCAAATAGTTTTTGTGCATTGTTTATTCACACAACCATTAATCATCATATATGTTTTCATTCATAAGTCATTAACCTAATTTCCATGAAATATTGTTCTTTGCTAGATTTTAAAATATCTTCCCATATGTATTTCTGACTCTATTCAAAACTCTTGCTTTGAAAAACATCTTGACTGTGGTTTTAGAATGGCATACTAGCTAGTGGAATGCCTCTTAATTAGACCAATTATAGCCATGAGTTGATATAATGGCCCACATGCCTTGTAATCACTATGCTCATCATATTTTGAGTGCTGTAGGTTGGAGGGTGAATGAAAGTTAGTGAAACAAATTATACGCCTTGTTTATGCTTCCATTAAATACCACGACTTGGAGAAATGAGGGATAGTTCTACCAAATGAGTCACATGCCTTGTCTATCTTGAGTAATCGAATATGATGCAGAATTTTCTTCATCATATTAATATTAAAATACTCTCCTCACATAGATTTTCTAAGTCACTAAGAATTAATTTCCTAAGACCATCAAATGTGCCATGGGCTAAATCATGACATTGCTACTCAGGTGTAATTGAATATTCGATACACACGATTCATTATAGACAACTATTATCATTTTCTCACAATGATGTATCCTAGAACACTTTTCTACACTTCTATGCTTATGCAATCTCAAAGGACATTCTTGCAAACATTTTGAATGCTTTCACTTTTTTGTCAAACTATTGTGAAATTCCAAGCATTGGTAGAAGTAAACATTGATCATGAATGGAAGTCATGCCACCTTCAAACTCACCATGACTAACCTACGAGTGCCAAAATGTACCTATATACATTGTAAGGATGACCTCCTCTCTAGATAAAACCAATCTTTTAGATTATGTCTATGGACTTCATTTCTCGTTAGTGGTTGTTTAAATTGGAGTTTGAGTTGGAAAGTTTGGGTTGAGATTAGGTTGAAAAGTGTGAGTACATAGAGAGAGTATGTTTAGCACGTGGAGAGATAAAAGAGCTTTGTAAGTAGTGAGAGGAATCCAAATTTGAACTTCTTTCTAGAAGCTTTAGTACATGGAGGGAGGTAGTACATGGAGAGAGAGAAGTATGGGGAGAGAGAAAAGTGCAAGGAGAGAGATAATTTTGAATAGTGAGGAATTAATCTCTCTCTCTCTCTCTCTCTCTCTCTCTCTCTCTCTCTCTCTCTCTCTCTCTCTCTCTCTCTAAAATTAATTTAACTTTCCCACCAAAATATCTGAGTAACATAGATGATGAATACAACTAGAAGAAATCACAATCCCAATTTTTTTAAAGGTAATTACACATGTTATAAATGATAAATATGATTAGAGGAATTGGTACAAACATGAGAGGAAGTTAAATGTGTGTAGGAAATTTATTTTGGGAAAATATAATGTCAAATGTATTTTTACATAATCCTATTAAATGCATTGGCTTTTAATAATTTATCAATTTATGTGGGTTATTTCTCACTTCTCATAATGTACAAGCCATTGCATTAACATTTGAGATTATGTGGTAGCTGTAAAGTGAAAATTTGATAGCATTGGTTTGTCTAGGTGATTTAACTCTTTTAATTTTTTTAATATTTATGATTGATAATAAAATATAATTTGATGCAAAACTTTATATACAATGAAAATAAATAGTAATCTACATAATAGAAAACAAATTATGTTAGGTTGATTTGCTAGATCTTAAAAAGAGGTTATTCTCCCATAGCTACTAGACATGTATTTGGTAATTAAGATAGGGAATAAATGACTTAGTGAGTGGTATAGCACATAACATAGATGCATTATATCTTAATTATATAAAATAGGAAGTGGAGAATCTTACCCCTAAATGTTCAGTTATATCATTTATAATGGATCTCATGTGAAGTAGAGGACTAGTGTTAATACAATAAACATTCTTGTTGGAAACATTTATTGGTCCATCTTATTCTTTGAAATATTGTGAAAGGATGGTAGGATATAGATTCAATAGAAGGGTAAATAAAGAGTAAAGAGGCAAGCTGACTTTTTTTGGTCAATCTTATTCTTGGAAACATTGTGAAAGAATGGTACAATATATAATCAATAGCTGGGTAAATAAAGAGTAAAGAAGCAAGCTGACTTTACCCCAAGATATGATGTTGTTCTTCACTATGTTACCGTAGACATTTGATAGAAAAAACATGGAATGATCAAGGTAAGAAATAATTTTATTATTTCATAGATTTTAATAGAGTCTTTCAAATTGTACCAAAAAAAATGACTTCTACAGAACATGGACAAACAAGATTTTCTTATGGAGTTTTAGAACATATAATCAATCAAAATGTTGGGGCTAAAATTAGAACAACATAAAGGTTTGAATTTTTTTAAAGTAAATTAAATGTTGGAGTTAAAATTAGAAGAAGAGAATGAAGGTCTGAATGTTTGATAGTAAATTAGATGTTCTTCTCTGCTCTAGTTGGTAGGTAATTTGGAGAGTCTACTTTAATATGGTAAAGATATTATACTAATGTAAAAAATAGTTTGTGAATTAATAGAAAATGTCAAGCAGTAGATACTCTTTTTGGGGAGTTGTAGATGAAAGAAAAGACTAACAAGTGTAATGCCATTATTGTTTGCTAAAAAATGAAAGAAGAATAAGATAGCTCTCTTTTTTATGATAGCTCCATGGAGATATTGGCATAATACATATCTTAGGATTGATTTTGCAGTGTAGGAGTAGAAAGGATATCCTAACCACATCTCTTGGAAATTTGGTGTGTGAGGTAATAAGAGAATATTGTTTCACATTTATAATATATTGGAGTAATTTTAGGTTGATTAGAAGTCATTTCTTCATATTTTTGGCATAATAAGGCTACGCTAGCAAGCCAATCAACAAAAGTCAATGTTGGTGAAAGGATCAATCAAGGTTGAAATTTTATGTATGATGGAAAAATAAATTCTTGGTATGATTTGGGACCTATTGGTCATGTTTTCTTGGGTCATAATTTGCATGAGTGAAAATGCACAAATGTTACGATTTTGCAAAAAAAGTTGTAAAATGCAACTTTTTTCATTTTTGGTAAATATGAAGAGTTACTTGAGTTCAAGGATGGAGAAGCCTTCAGGGAAGCCCAAAGACCATCTTTCATTCTTACATATGGTGTGTGGAAGACATTTGATCATCAATGAAGTTTTGGGGATTAAGTTTTGAGTAACAATTTTGTACAACATATTGTAATACTTCATTTTACCTTGCACAATAATACATTTGTTTGATAGTTAAAAGGAAACTATGTAAGGATATTTATCATTGAATTTTGAACTATTTGGGAGAAAGAATTAATAGCCCTTCTTGAATTTGATAATTTATATATAGAATTATTGCTCATTGTTACTAAGGATAATATAACAAGGGTTTTAGTAGAAAATATACTATCCTTCATGAATGCACTATTGAAAATAGTGATATTTTACAAAATGAGAGGTAGTCCAATGTATCATAGGGTATTTTCAAGCTAAAGTCCTGGCACTCACCATATCCATACAAGATTTAGCATGGTAGGTTAGACATCATCATGTGACTAATCTATGATTGGAGTATCAGTACATAACTACAATGAGTTAATGGAGTTTTAAAAAGTGTAAGAGGTGTCTTGGAGTGTATTTTACATGGACAGGGAAAGATTGCAAAATTTTTCTAAGTGGATAGAGCCTTAAAGCTTGAATTTGTGTAAACTCAAAATATTGGCACTTAAACCACTAATCCTAGAGTTTTATTGTTGAGATAATGGGTGTTGCACACATTGCATAATATTGTTATATTTTATTATTTGATTTTATTATGTAATGTTGTACCTAGATGGACGTGCAACATGTAAAGATTCCCATGGAATATTCTTGATGAGTTGTATTGTAACATTGTGATAATATTTAATGTAATTATTTAATATTGGGAAAAAGAATTAAATACCCAATATTAAATGTGGGGTCAGTGGGTTAGGTAGCACATGGTTTTAGCACATGGTTTATGTAATACCACTTAGTGGTTTTGTGGGACTTGCTACTATATAAGCAGCCACAAGGGTAGTTTTTGCAGAGTGACAAAGAGAGTAAGAGTGACAAGGAGAAGACAAAAGGCAAGAGTCGAGCAGGACAAGGCTTGACAGGTTAGCCAAGGGAGCATTTGTGAAGGTTGAAAGCATGGCATGGGATGTGTGGATTCATGCTTGTTCACATAGTTTGCTCGGTTGTGGCTATGGCCATGAAGGCTTCCATGGTTGTATGGCAATGGTATTTTTTGTTGAATAATACATGATAATGGATGCTTTTGGAGGCTGGGTTTTTCCCTCAATGAGGGTTTCTTAGGGTATATCTTGTGTCACAATTTTGTGGGTATGTTTTCTATTCTCTTGCATGTGGATTTTAATTCTGTGTTTATTTTAGATTTATTATGGGTTATGTGAAAATGGTTATATTCTTTGTTGCCAAGTTTCCTTACAAGTGGTATCAGAGCTATGGTTTTATTATTGTAACCCTAGATTGAATCCATGGGAATGCATGAGAGGATAAAAGAAAGGGCAAGATATATGAATGATTTATTGCAGATCTAAGGGTTTTGGGTTTGCTATTATGATGGGATGTTAAAAGATTCGGGCATGTGAAATTGTTGGACAAATTTTTTTTTTTCAGATGTTTCATTTAAATGAGGGTTTTTGGGGGTAGCTTGCAGAAATGACGTCTTGGGTAAAAACAGACCTCACCATTGGATCCGGGTCGACATTTCCATAAAACTTGATATATAATATGCCCTAGTTTGGCCATGTTCAGAGGAAATGAAAGAGTTTTTTGGTTTCAACCTATGATGGCCATCAAATTTAATCCTGTTGGAATTTTCGTCACTGAAAAAATAAAAAAATAAAAAATCGTACTAAAAATGGTAAAAAGACAGTTTTAGTAAAACGGCCATAACTTTCTCTCAGAATATCAAATTTCAGAGTTCTTACAGGCGTTGGAAAGCTAATTCAGAGCACTACAAGATGGGGTAGGTTTGGTTCTGTGATTTTGAAATTTTGTTATGTTTTAAGAGCCGTAAAGTCAGATGTTATTTATTTTGAGCACGAATTGGGGCATAACTTGGGCATACGGAGTTAGATTTTGGACTTCGAGTAGTCAACGGAAATCTCTTGGAGAGCTCTACACACTGGTTTAGATTTGGTGTAGGTTTGGCATAATTTATTTGTTGATATATTGATCTGAATAGTTTATAAGTATATTTTGACTATGGTAACTTGTGAGTTTATGGCATTGGAAATTTAAGATTTGATGTCATTGTATACTCAGTTCATATTTCAGATTGGTCTCATGATGATATGGTTATTAGTGTTTGGTTTGGATATGCATGATGACTTGTTGGGTCTATAAGTTGTGCAGTGTTGTAAGTGGTCTATACTTATAGGTTGCATTTATAGCTTGGTTATGGGTTGTCTTTGCCCATTGATCTTTCATTATTGATGCATATTCAGATTGGTGGCTTGGATTTGGGTTGTCTATGCCCTAAGTCACATGATTTACTATTTTCTTCATGTAGAAGGGATGAGATGTTGTTACCAGGGACAGTCATGGTGGAGGATTATGGTTGACTATGCTGACAGGTTGGACATGTTGAGAGCTAGATGCTCGGTTCATGGATGTGATCATGGTGTCATGGATTTTGGCATGACATGATTGGTTACACAGGTACATCCTTGATGTTCATTAGCTTGGATTTTTTTTGATTCAGTTATGGTGGTATATCTTCTTGGTTGAGGATCATGGTTATTTGGTTTTCTTTTGAGGAGCTCATGATGTGCACTTTGAGTTCTTTGATGGTTTGATGCCTTGGTTGATTCTCATGGTTAGAAAATGGTTTTTTTCATCATTATGTCATGGATAGCTTGGATACATGGTTTAGTGGGAGCTTGTGACAGTGATGGGGTGACAGTGCAGGATTAGTTCCTGGTTTGGTTTATATCTTCTTGGCTTGGAGAGGATGTATTTTATGATGCCATAGGTGACTTGGTACCACAATTGAGTGGGAGTTTTATTGGCATTGATATATTTATTGAGTGTTTGCAGATGTTGGAGGTTTGTCTTAGATCCTGTTGCTGCAGAAGCGTCTTTGACATTTGCATGGTGCACTTGTTATCTTAATGGTGTGTGAAGATGGTTAGATCTTGAGGACTCATGGAGTTCTTGGTTATCTTCATGGTATGTGGAGATGGTTCTTCCTAGTATGTGGAGATGGTTTTCTTCATGGTGTGTGGAGATGGTTGCATCTTGAGGACTCACAGGGTTCTTGGCAAAGGTGTGGTTTATATTTTTTATTTGGCATGTTATCCTTGGTATGAGGATGGTTTCATTATTATGTCATGGTATACTCTTGATACGCGTTTAGAGTTGTGACATGTTATAGTATGTTCATATGGAGCATGTTATCTCTTTAGTTGAGATGGTTAGATCATGTTATCATGTTTATGTTCCTGAGGCCATGGTTGGAACTTTGACATTGATCTTGGTTTAGTTTCTTGGTATTGAGTACACTGATCATAAGCTGGATACTTCATGATATTGCTATGTTGCATTTGGAGTTAGCATGGATTGATTGGTTACAGGTGCTCATGGATACTTAGAGAAGGTGGTGATGCTGATTTCTCTTGGATTAGAGAAGTATTTGTTGGGACAATTGATGGTTTCAGCAGGAAGTCCGAGGGGCAGTCACCTGATATGGACTTGAGAGGAGATTTTTCCTTGATGAGTCTTGGTTGGAGACTTGGGTATCTTGATGAGCATTCTCATTCCCCACTCTTGGTCTACTCGGCGATTTTCTACTTGAGAGGTATAGCCTATTATTTTCTCTCAGTTGCATTATATTTATGCTTATCTTTCATGGATATGGATCTTGAGCTATGGTACATGAGTTAGTTCTGGAGGGTTCATTTGAGAGATGGTTTAGCATTGGTTATCTCCATGTGAATATGTGGTTATGCTAGTTGAATTTGGGAGATGGTTTTATATTGGGCATTTTCTTTGGATTAGGAATGGTTATTCCTTGGTTTAGGAATGGGTTTATTGAGTTTGATCTTCTTGTGAGAGGCTTACATCCATGATTAGTTATATGTTATGGTTTGGGTGTTGTTGAGGCTTCTTGTTGGGGTTTTATGGAGGAGATCATACTTGCACAGTTTACATCTAGAGGTGTGTGTAGAAGGACATGACACAGGTTATGATTTGCATGGTTTCTCTAGTCTTGGTTATCTTCCTAGATGTTCAGTTTTGACTACATTGGATTTGAGATTGGTTGAAGATTGTGATCACTGGTTTGTGCTCATGTATGTCATATGAGAGATGACATGGTTATTCCTTTATCTCTTTCCTCTATTGGTTATGGTGAACTTGGGAGACCATTGGAGACTTGTTATGAGAGTTGTTCTTGCAGGATATCAGTTTACGTGTTGTGGATGTCCTTGATACTACATGGATTCACTTCTTTGAGATGTTGTGAGTGGATTGGTTATAGATTTGACATTATCTTTTGTAGTGAGAGCTTCTTGGTATATATGTGGCAGGTATTGCTCTTGAGGCTTGTGATTGCAGGTTGTAGATTGGATATGTTAGTGATATGAGATTCACTTGTTATACCTTTTGAGGTATGGATAGTTGGATGGGTTTGGAACTTTGCTGTGGGTGCTATTTCAGCTATGGATATTTTGACAACTACGGATACATGTGATTACCTTTGGATCAGGTTATTTGTGCTTGGAATTTTAGTTGGTACAGGATTTTATGATCTTCTAATGCGACAGGTTGGGTGGCTTTCTCTTTGGATGGCTTCTATGTATGTTCAGTGGGAGTGGCATAATAGGAGGTGAGATCATTCATGTTTGAGATGCTGGATACTTTGATTTTGTTGTGGGTACTAGAATGGAGCACTTGGTGTATTTTGATCCATGATGGTGGATGTTCTGGGAGGGATTGTTCCCTTGTTCATTTATGTGGCTACGGATTGACCCTATGCAATGTATACAACAAGTGGGAGATTGTTGAGATAATGGGTGTTGCACACATTGCATAATATTATTATATTTTATTATGTAATGTTGTACCTAGATGGACGTGCAAGATGTAAAGATTTCCATGGAATATTCTTGATGAGTTGTATTGTAACATTGTGATAATATTTAATGTAATTATTTAATATTGGGAAAAAGAATTAAATGCCCAATATTAAATGTGGGGTCAGTGGGTTAGGTAGCACATGGTTTTAGTACATGGTTTATGTAATACCACTTAGTGGTTTTGTGGGACTTGCTACTATATAAGCAGCCACAAGGGTAGTTGTTGCAGAGTGATAGAGAGAGTAAGAGTGACAAGGAGAAGACAAAAGGCAAGAGTCGAGCGGGACAAGGCTTGACAGGTTAGCCAAGAGAGCATTTGTGAAGGTTGAAAGCATGGCATGGGATGTGTGGATTCATGCTTGTTCACATAGTTTGCTCAATTGTGGCTATGGCCATGAAGGCTTCCATGGTTGTATGGTAATGGTATTTTTCGCTGAATAATACATGATGATGGATGCTTTTGGAGGCTGGGTTTTTCCCTCAATGAGGGTTTCCCAAGGTATATCTTGTGGCACAATTTTGTGGGTATGTTTTCTATTCTCTTGCATGTGGATTTTAATTCCGTGTTTATTTTAGATTTATTATGGGTTATGTGGAAACGGTTATATTCTTTGTTGCCAAGTTTCCTTACATTTATGATTTAGTGACATAGTACATAGGTTTGAGATCCAAAGCCTTAAAATCTTGTATAACTCCAAAATGGATGTCAAGATATCAAATTTTCTTCTAGGGTTCTTTGGATAAGTTTTGAGTTATTTTGTAAAAACTCTATATGGAGACCTAATTAAATTAGGTTTTCTCTAGGCCTATTTGTTAGTTTCTCTTTATGTCTATCTAAATTGGAGATTTTAACCTTAAGGATGGCTGAATCTTCATTTTTTGACTCTCCTAAAGCCTCTAGAATTGTTATGGTCTGGTTTTAGGGTGTTACATCTAAAAAATCCTTTCGAGGTGCTAGTGTGAATTGATAGGAAGGCAAAGGGACATCATGGAGCTTGGTGAAGATACATGTGTTGAAGTAGGAATTGGTGATTTTGGGGTTCTTGGTAGAGTTATGAGTATCACTATCCTTCCACTTGATTGGCTAACCCATTGGGAACTTGTCTATTTGCTTTGTTTTTCCTTACCTTGACCAATTGTGATCTTACATTCCCTAGAACCAATTCTAATTGCATCATATTGGTATTAGAACTATACCATGTGATTTTTATTTCCTTTAAGAGAATATATATTCAATATTCCACCGAAAGGTGTTGAGAACCTTGAAATGGTGATTTAAAAAATGGAGAAGATGATTAATAAAAATGGGAAGAGAGATTGTAGAAGATGATGGAGATTTTTAAAGATAGAGAGAATAATTCTAATAGTTGTTAGAGTAAATAATTAATTTACTAATTATTTATTCTATTTACTTAAGCTTATTTAGGTAAATGCATTTTATTTATTTATTGTAGCCTAGGAGTTTGTTATAAGTTGTTGACAATACGGGAGTTTATTCTCTCTAAGTCATACTTATCCTCTCACATTGTTCGAGGACTTTCCACCTTATGTGGATGTATGCTTAGTTGTCACACTTATCTCTTAGCATCTTCTAGCTCGTTCTGGAAGATTCCTTGAGGCCTTTATAAGTGGTCTCTTCCTCATTGTAATATCAAGACAATGCATATTGTAAATACATATTTTCTTGTATTGCAATATCTTCCTCTCTCTCGTGTCTGTTTAGGGTTTTTCCCTTGCTCCACACTCTTCTCTCCTTAGCTTTCCTTTGACAAGTTTTCACATGCAAGTTATCTTGGGCATCTTTAGAGTTGGATTTCATAAACTCCAACAATAGTGAGGAAGAGTAAGAGTCAAAAAAGGAAGAAGAAGGTGGGGAATGTACCCAAGAACGTAATATGTTTGTAGATGAGAGTAGCGGGGTGAAAGCACAAACATGTGTCACCATTTTATAAAGGAAAAGGCTAACAAAAGTATAATTATTCATCTTCAATGCCATAAAAATGGTAGCATTATTTAGAATTTGATAATGAAGTAAAATAATGAAATGTGTAGAAATGGATGAATTTTAGGATTATAATTTCTAATAATTATTTGAAATAAGAATTGATATATTTTCCTAATTTTTGAAGATAATTTTTTACTTGTTGAAAAACGCTGAAAATTAGGGGTCTACTTCCCACCACAAAACAATGAGGAAATAAATTGATTTCTATTTGATCTTAGATTATATTATAGATAACATATATAGCTAGAACAATCAAAAATAAAAATTGGCTTTAGATCTACATTTTATCTTTTTATAAATTTGACTCATTTGAAATCGATAGTTTTCATCACCCACCACATCTTCCAAATTAAACCTGTTCTAAACAAAAGAAAAATTATACATTCTTGAAGAGGACTCTCTCCTCTAGAATGTCAAGTGATTTTTAAATTTTTTTGATATGATTTAATATTTTTTCTTTTCTCAGACTTAACATCTTCTCGAGTGTTAAAATACATACTTGTAGAATTGTGTAATTACAATATACAATATCTAATTAAAAAACTATAAATATATGAGAATATTCTTGACTTTGAACTCTATAAAATGGTGTGTATATGTTATTAAAAATATATCATAAAAAAGAGTAAGAGTTATTGAAATGTCAAATTTCTAAAATAATTTTATTTCTTTAGCAATTGGATACAAACTCATATAAAATATGCATTTAATAGACATTTCCAATTGGAAAAGTGTGAGAACATATATAATTTAGTCATTTTGATAAGTTAGCCTGAAAGGTGACACAATTTTGTACTTTTACCCAGGGAGAAAAAAATCCTTCCTAGATGCCATGGGAGAAACTAAGAAAAGGAATTCAAGATTAAGGTTGTTTCTTTTACTAAAAAATGGATAGAAAGTATCCAATAGATTGCAAAACATCCTTAAATACCTATTTTGATCTTAATGATATTGAAGAAGAGAAAAAAGTTAAGAATGTAAGGATAAAGCAAAAAGGTTCTTTACTTGTTTGGTGCAATTACACCCAAAATGAAATTGAAAGGAATTGTAAGAAGCTAATTGAAAAATTGAATTGAATACTTTTAGTGATAATTAAAAAACTCATGCTTGCAAACTGTGAGGTGCAGGTGATATGAAAATTTCATAATCTTAGGCAGAATGACGCAGATTTTGCGACCTATGCAAAGGAAGTTCATAAGATTGGGATGAGAGAAAATTGTTGCAAGCATGAATGTGGATGATATTCCTATGGGGGAGTATTGTAGATATGTTGCTATGATGATATATTACATTCATGATTGAGTTTTTCATTGATGTCAACATAGTAGTTTTTTGTAGTATCTAACAAAAGAACAACAGAAAGATCAAGTTGGTATAGATGTCTAGTTGAGTATTCTAACTATCTAAGGTTATGGGAGATACATCTAAGTATCTAGTATATGTAGTTAACATTAGAAGAATTTATGTAAGTTTTGGTGATGTCTATTCTAAGATAGAGTTTATAGAGGCATGTTTTGGTAAACTTGTTATATCTCTTAGTAGAGTTGTTATCGTGAGAATCAAAGTTGAAGATATGAAGAAGGCATGTTGGGGATGATGGAGCTAAGTTCACTCATCATAGTATTGCATATATGGAAATTTAGGTTATTTGTAAGATGGAAGATTAATGTTATCACTAAGTGTAATGTATTCTTACTATGGTCCTATAATGATTAATTGAGAAGGTCTAATAGCTGACTCAAAGAATTGTTTTGTTGACTCGGTATAAAGGAAGGAAATTTTTCTTTATCAAGTAATGATGTGGAATATAATATGAAGATGCAATTGTAAGTAGCAATAAGAGTGGAATGTGAAGTTGAGTAGAGTAGTGTGAAAGTGAAGTAAAATTCATTGCTGATGTTTTGTTGAGTGATCCAAGATTTGGTATTCTGATCTAAGGTTCATGACCTAGTATACAAGGTCTAATAGTGATTGGTTTCCTTGATAGAAAAAAGGAAAGAAGAAAATAATAGTAAAATACATGTTTGAGCAGTGAACTCTTCTTGTAGTTGAAATTGCATGTTTGGGTAGTGGGCTCTTCTTACATACTTTGTACTACAACTCCTAATAGGGTTGGCACAACTCCTAACAAGGTTGAAATCTCCTAACCAGGATTCAAAGTTTACTAACAAAGACCCTGTGTACTAAATTTTGTAATAAACTCTTACTAAGTTTCATCCTCTAACAAGGAATATTTATATTAGTACATCATCTTGTGGGCATCATTCCAACTGAGGTTTTCCCTCTAATCAAGGGTTTCCCTAGTTAACATATCTAGTGTAATTGTCTATGTGCATCTTATTATGGTTTTTTACTTTGGTTGAATGGTTAAGTTTTTTTTTAAAATGTAAATATTTTAATTGTTGGATAATTGATTAACCCCCTCCCCTCACAATTATCTTGGTGGACTATTGTTTCTAACAATTGGTATCAAATGAAGTTGGAATTGTTGCAAGATTCTAAGATGATCTTAGAGAAGCACATTATGCAACAATCAAAAGGATATTTAGATATCTGAAAGGAACATTTAAGTTTGGATTGTGGTATGAAAAATCTAATGATTTTACTCTAAGTTCTTATACTAGTGCTGATTGGGTAGGAAATATGGATAATAGAAAGAGTACCAGTGGTGGAGCCTTCTTTCTTTAAGGATGATTGGTTTCTTGGTTAAGTAAGAAGCAGGATTATACATCACAAATCATAGTAGAAGTAGAATATGTTGCAGCAATAAATAATTGCAATCAAGTTTCTTGGATGAAGCATATGCTGAAAGCTATAAGGATAGAAATCAATGAACCTATTGTTATACATTGTGACAATACAAGAATGGTAAATATATCTAAGAATCTAGTATTGCATTTGAAGACTAAGAAAATTTCTATTAAGTATCACATGTTGAGAGAGAAATTTTCAGAAATGGAAATTAGATTGGAGTATGTGAGCACTAAAGAGCACATTACAGATATATTCACTAAGCTTCTTCCCAAAGAGACTTTTGAGTATATGCAAGGTATTCTTGGGGTTACGCCTCTTCCTACATTAGCATAGAAGATGCAAGAGTACATTAGTCTAGTGTAATAGAGCACCATTGTTGTCTAGACTGAATGCTAATGCTTTCTATATGGGGGAGTATCTGTAATGGATAGAGTCATCTAGGACTCTTGTTGGATGTTCTTTCAAATAGTGTCCTTGGACACTTGATCTAGTAAGAATCAGTTCTTGCTGAGTTTGATGTAGTGAAGTTAGTTGCTAAAACCTTTGACACTGATGTCAATGGGGGAGAAGTACTGGATTATGAGAAGATCATGAGTAGAAGCATGACATGGAATGATAGTTTGACAAAAAGTACATTGATGTATATCAATGGGGGAGAATGATTGATGAAGAGGATTTGAAAAGTAAGGTGAACACTCTTTTGTTGGTATTCTTGGAACTAGATGTTTTCCATCTATGTTGTCATCAATGCCAAAGGAGGAGATTGTTGCAAGCATGAATGCTAATGATATTCCTATGGGGAGTATTGTAGATATGTTATTATTATGATATGTTACATTCATGACTAAGTTTGTCATTGATGTCAACATAGCAATTTTCTATGGTATCTAACAAAAGAAAAATAGAAAGATCAAGTTGGTACAGACGACTAGTTGAGTATTCTAACTATCTGAGGTAATGGGAGATATGTCTGAGTATTTGGTATATGTAGTTAACATCAAAAGAAGAAATCATAAGTGTGGGAGAAGTTATGTAAGTTTGAGTGATGTCTATTATGAGATAGATTTTATAGAGGCATGTTCTAGTAAACTTATTATATCTCTTAGTAGATTTGTTATCCTAAGAATCAAGGTTGAGGATATGAAGAAGACGTGTTGGTGACATGGTTAAGTTTAGTCATCATAGTATTGTGTGTATGGAAAGCTAGTCAAGTTTCAATGTAGAAGATTAATGTTATCACAAAGTGTAACATGTTCTTAGTGTTGTCCTATAATGATTAATTGAGAAGGTCTAACAGCCAACTCAGAGAATTTTTACATGGATTCAGTATAATGGAAGGACATTTTTCTTTATTAAGTAATGGTGTAGAATATGATATGCAGATTGATTGTGAGCAACAGTAAGATCAGAATGTGATGTTGAAAATAGTAGTACAGAAGTGAAGGAAACTTCGTTGCCGAGGTTTTTCTAAGTGATCTAAGGCTTGATATTTGGATCCAAGGTTCATGACCTAATCTACAAGATCCAATACTAATTGGTTTGATTGATAGAACAAAGGAAAGAAGGAAATAATAGTAACCTATATGTTTGAGCAATGAGCTCTTCTTATAGTTGAAATTGCATGTTTGGGCAATGGGCTCTTTTTGCATACTTTGTACTAAAAATCCTAATAGGGTTGGCACAACTCCTAATAGGATTGGAATATCCTAACAAGGATTTAAAGTCTCCTAAAAGGGACTGTATGTACTAAATATTGTAATAGACTCCTAACAAGGTTCATCCTCTAACAAGGAACATTTATATTAGTACATGATCTTGTGGGCATCAGTCCCACCAAGATTCTCCTTCTGATCAAGGATTTCTCTAGTTAACATATCTAGTGTAATTGTCTATGTGCATATTATTATAGTTTATGTTTACTTTGGTTGAATGGTTAAGTTTGTTTATAGAAGAAAAATGTTTTAATTGTTGGATAATTGATTCACTCCCCCCAACCCTCTCAGTTATCTTGGAGGACTATTGTTTCTAACAAAAATCCCAATGAAGATCAAAATGAACTTGTTGTTAAGTATGTAAATGTAGTGTAGTATAAAATCTAAGATTAAATCAGTTTTCTCATACCAAAAATAGGTGATTAATGCTTCCAAATAGTTATCAGGAATGAGGAAAAACTTAAGGGGAATGGTGGTTAAAGAAAAAAGAGTAGAAAAAGTAGGAATAGTAGTAGGGGTAGAGGAAACTATTGAAGAGGTTAAAAAAATAGGAATGAAGAAAATTAGAGCAATAAATTTAGAGGTGAAAGTTGTCACAAAGGTGGACAAAACTTCATAGGTCAAAGAAGGCCATATAATAGATGTAGAGGACTTGCAAAGAGAATGGAGCCTTATCTTGTAAGTGGTACATGCATGATCTGATTGGGCATATAACTAATCAATGCCCAAATAGACTCTCTAGTTCATTAGTAGGCATAAATAGAAGGAATAAACTCATAATGGTTAAGAATGTAACAACAATAGTGTTAATCCACTAGTTGGGAGTGAAAAACCTTTCTTGGAAAGTTATAATGTGATAATAAAGATGACTCTCCTAATAGTTCCATTGAAGCACAAAGCTCCTCAAATGAAGTTATAGTTCAAAACACAAGTTAAGGATTATGGGAAGTTGTGTAAAATCATTATAGAATATAGTTCAACAAAGAATGTTGTATGAAAATAGATGGTGGAGAAGTGAAAATTTAATAATTTACCTCATATCACACCTTAGAAGATATGTTTGTAAAATTAAAAATTAATTTTATACTATGGAATAGAACTCATGAGTTGAATTTGATATTGGAGAGAAAAAGGATATGATTCTTTGTAAGATCATCCCTATGGATGCATGCCAATTGATTCTTTAAAAAATGTGGTAATTTGATGTCAGATCTTAGCATGATTGTAAAAAAAACCACCTACCTTATCACTAAGTATTGCAAAAAATTCAAGATGGACCCTTTACATGAGTAGTATGGTAAGGAGAAAGGAGAATAATCTATTATGTGAATAGGAGGAAAGGATATTTGAGTTTGACAAATGAGGAGGATTTTTTAGGGTATATAACAATGGTTAGTCCCAAGGATGGCAAGAAGAAACAAGATCCACTACCCAAGGAGGTGGACATTTTGTCAAATCATTTTCCAAACATTGTAAAAAGAGAACAATCTAAAATTTTGCTACCAATGTGGAGTATAAGTAGTCATATTAACTTAATTTTAGGAGCTAAACTCACTAACCTATATGATTACACCTAAAAAAATGGGAAACAAGTGCAGGATCTTTCAAACAAGAGATTGATAATTAAAATTTTGAGCCCATGTGCAGTGCCCTCAGTCCTAGCACCTAAAAAGGATAAAAAAATGAAGTTCTTTTGTGGATTCTAGAGCCACAAATAAGATCGCTATAATACATTTCCAATTCCAATGATAGAGGACATGTTAGACTATTTTGATGGATCATATGATTACTCCAAGATTAACCTCAAATATAATTATAATCAAATCTAAGGATAAGGAATGGTGATGAATAGGACAAAAAAAATTGAAAACTAGTTAGGGATTGTATGAATGGCTTGTCATGCCCTTTGTTTGATTAATGCCCTAAATAGATTCATTAGTTGATTTATGAGGTTTGAGTTTAATTTATTAGAAAAATTATTATCGTATACCTTGACAAAATTTTGTTTCTTAGTAGTGAAAAGAGGAGGATTTAGAGAATCTTAGGGTGATGCTATAGAATCTTGAAAAACGAGCAATGGACGAACAACCTAATTTTTTTTGGTTTGACCATATGATAGTGGGGTCTAAACATGGATCCATTAATGGGGGGTGTTATCTTAAATTAGCCAGCTCCAATATTAGTATAGACAGTAAGGATTTTTCATGGCCTTTTAACCTTATATAGGAAGTTTATTAAAGGATTTAGTAGGATTTGTGTTCCTATTCTCAACATCATTAAAGGTTGTTTAAAATGAAAATTTTTATGGACTAAGGAGGCTATGAATGGCTTTCAATACATTAAGAAGAGACTTACAGGGTTGCCTAGACTTACATTACAAAATTTTGACAAGATTTTTATCATGGTGTGATGTCAACAACTATGCAATTCATTTAGTGTTGAGCCAAGAAGGGAATCTTATAGTATTCTTTCTAGTGAAATTTATTGAAGCCAAGTAGATGTACAATACCTATGATCTTGAGCTCTATGATATGGTGCTAGATTTAAAGAAATGGAGATTATACCTGATGCAAAAGGAATTTTTAGTTTTTATTGATAACCATCCTCTAAGATACCTGAATAGGTAGATGATTTAAACCATGGAGATGTTTAGTGGATGAAGTAGTCATAATAATTTACCTTCACCACTAAGCACAAGAAAGAAGAAGCTAATAAATTAATTTATGTCTTAAGAAAAAGAGTTTTACTCGTAGAAGAGATCTAGCTATAGAGTGTGGGATTGCATTAGATCAAAGATCTATATTAAGAGGAGGATGACTTGAAATAGGTTTATAATTTTTTGTCTAACTTTGCTAACCATTTCCATGGTTGGTTTTTTTTATTTTGGATTACTAGAGAGACCTTTATTGAAAGGAAGTGGACTATGTATGCCTAAGTCATATATGAGAGAGAACATAGTGAAGGAGAGACATAATGGGGCCCTTGGAGAATATTTAAGAGTAGAAAAGTCTCTTGAGGAAGTTTCATAATTTTGGAAAAGATTACAAAAAGATTTAAGAAGTTATGTAGATAATTGTATGATATGTGAGAGGGCTAAAGGATGCTTTTCAAACTTAGGTCTATACAAACCCCTCTGAATCCTAGAAAACCATGGGATAGCATCAATATGGACTTTGTATTAGCATTCCCAAATATTTCTAGGGGTATAGACATGGTTTTTTTTTATGCATACATTTAGTAAAATAACCCATTTTGTGTGACATAGGAGTAATCATGATGATTCACAATTAGCAAGATTATAATATAAGGAAAAATCAGAAACATTTGGTTACCATTATCCATAGATATTGATAGGGGTCCACAAAGCTTGCACGTCACTTTTGGATGACATTGTGGTAGTAATTGGGCACTCAAATCTCATTTTCATTAGCCTACCATCCTCAAATGGCTGTGCGGATAGAAATTATTAATAAGACCCTTGGTAACCTTCTAAGGTGTTTGACCAAACAATATACAGTAGCTTGGGAGCATATATTGACTGAGGTAAAGTATGTTGAAATCTGATTGAAAAGATCATTGTAAAGAGGGAGATTGTTAAAGAAGACTACATATTTCAATTTTTTTTTTACTGATGTCAAACTTTCCATTTTCTAGTAAGACAACTACTTATAAGATTCAAGTACTATCACTTAGTTGATTTATGAAGAGAATTTGATCAATAAGAGGTAACAATAGCACCTAGAGGAAAGGTTGAGTTATGATTATGTAATGAAGTACAAGGATAAGTTAAGACAATCATGAAATGATGTATTGATGATCTACTTAAGGTTACAAAATGAGGGTTACACTTAGAAAGTTTAGAAAAAAAAGTTAAACAAAATTTTTCTACCAAACTTGATCGAGTGGATAGTAGGTGCTAAGAAAAGTCACTACAAGTCAAGCAAAAAATTAGTTGGAGTCGAGCAAAAGAAAATTCTAGTGGATGACAAGAAAAATAGTTGATGGCCAATAAAGTTTATTTGATGTTGAGCATCAATAAACTTTAGTTGATGCTGAGGAATGCAAAATGTGCTGAGCATCAAAAGATTGACAATGTGTAGCTGTTGCATTATGATAAACATCAAAGATTTTCCAAATCTAGGCTGACAAATTTTTTTTCTTGAAACTTGTGAACTAGGAGGAAGACAAAGTTGATGATCTTGTGGCACATAATTTGATGTAAACCATTTTTAATAAAATTCTAATGGATTCTAGGAAAGTTTCTAGAAAAAACAAGATATGGGGTAGATATATTGTATCCTACCTAATCCATCGAAAAACCCTGATTTGGACAATGAAAAATGAGTGGGAAAATATTCTAATTTCCTATTTATGGGAATGTCTAGTCATGAAGTAAAAGTGGTTGGTGTCATGTGCAAAAACTTAAGGAGGAGAAGGAATTATGGGTTTTACTTCATCAAGTGACCTAGGAGATAAGTCTACAATGGCATGTTAAGCAAGAAGGCTTAAGGAGATGAATGCTTGAAGGGTGAACAAGCTATCAAAATTGTAAAGCACAAAGGCCAAGTAGAATTGAGGACTAAAAAGAGATCTGTAATCTGCAAGAGAAGTTGTAAGTTATATCAGATCAAAGCTCTATTGTTATTCTCTAACAATTGTATTAGTATAGCGTAAATCCTTTGGATTAAGATTCACCTAATAGTCATTTGGAAATCCTTTAACCAAGTTGCATTCCTAGTGAGTAGCCTAGAGTCCTCTAACAAGGATCTCTTTTAATAAGGTGATTGAAATCCCTTAACTAGGTAACATTTAATAGTATGTATTGTAACCTTTAATAGGGTTGGACTTTCACAAGGCATCACTTCGAAAGAGTGAAAATGGAGTAGCATATAATTGGTGGTTTTTCCCAAATTGGGTTTCCACGTTAATCATTTTGTCAAGTGTGCTGATGAATGTGTTGTGTTTCATGCTTTACATTTATGCATGTAGATTTGAGAGTAACATACTATTGGATACAATTGATTAATTGTGTGTTGTCTTTGATGTTACACAAATTTCATAACATTATTAGTCATTATATGCCAAGCTCACTCAAGTAGTAAAGATAGTTTTCTGTGTCTATCAAGCATTCCTATGTTTGCCTAGTTCAGAAGGCAGTGTCTACGAAGTTCACTCAGGCATCAAAGAAAAATATGCAAAAGATGAATATTAACCAAGCTCACTTCATTAATAAAGGAAACTTGGATGGAACTAGTGCTAACTGAGCTCACTTGAGAAAGGTCCACTCTGCATATCTTACTACCCTGCACTTTCTTATCCTGATGATGGATCATGTAGTGTGATCCGAAACGTTGATGAAATAAACAAACACAATCTAATCCAGAAAACTCAGTACTTTACAAATGGATTGTGGAAATCTGTTACTGTTAATTGAGCTCACTTGGTTGTCAAATGATTCTTGCAAGTTTGTAGTGTTAACCGAGCTTCTATTGGCTAACAAAGGAAATCATTTCTAAGTTAGATTCTACCGAGTTGGGCTAACAAAGGAAATCATTTCTAAGTTAGTTTCTACCAAGTTGGGTTGGCTAATGAGGGATTTTCTTATTTTGACATATTAATCTTAATTGATTTATCTATTGATTATAGCTAACTAATGTGATGAATATTAATTATTCTAAGTTGTATTTGAGCTGACTTGAAAAAGTGGAAGATATAAGTATAAGATCAAGTTGTGATTTCAAAGTGTGTGTGGAAAAAGCATGAAGATGTTATTGAAGATCTAATGATGAGAAGAGGAACTGAATTTAAAGGATAAGTAGTGTATCCTTGTGTAGCAAAAAATCCAAATTCAATTAGGAAGGATCAAGTACAAACTAGAATAGAGATCTGTAATCAAAAAATTAGTTTAATTCAAATTAGGTCATCTCATTGTTACTCTCTAACCATTATAGCAGTGATCTAAATATCTTAGTACAGTTGGCTTAATAGCTATTTGCAAATCCTCTAACAAGGTGACAGTTCTATTGAATTTTTTTAAGACCTCTAACAAGGCCACTCCTAATAGGGTGATTAAATACTTTAACAAAGTCACACCTAACAGTGTGTTTTGTAACCTTTAACAAGGCTGGCTCCTAATAGGGCTCACTTTAGAAGAGTGAAAAATAGTAACTAGTTACAATTGGTGGTTTTTCCCAAATTGGGTTTCCACATTAAATCTTGGTGTCAAATGTGTTCAAGCTATTTTTTTTGATGTGTTTGAAACTAAGTTAAAAATAGTGGTAATCAAAGATAACATCTAAACTTTATATGCCAATCATTTACCAAGTTACAACATTCTATATGTGTTTACCTAGCTTCAACAATATTTAGTTTTGGTTTTCTGTTTGTATTGACATCTAAGAGATTTGGGATTTATTTCAATAGTAACTAATTCACCCCTCTCTCTCAGTTACTCCTCTTATATTTCTAAAAATTTGTATCAGATCTTTTGGTACTTCCAGAGAATGTTTCAAGGACCTAAGCTAAATTTTAGGATGTCTTACAAAAGAGAAATTCCAAAGCTAAGCAGAGGCAAATTTGTAGCATGGCAAGGACTTATGAGGTTACACCTGGCTACTATCAGTGATTCAAGTTGCAAATATCTTGATCTTGAATACCAGACTCCCATTAGAACATTATCTATTGAAGATATTGCTTAAAAGTAGAATCATAATATCATGATGATTGATATGCATCTACTCCTAGTTATGTTGAACTTGATGAAGTAAAGGAGTGCCAAACTGCTCATCCAATGTGGACCAAACTAAAAGATATCCATAGAGGAGATGACAATGTAAGAATCTTGAGTCAAAGAAAAAAGCCTCAAAGGATAGTTTGACCAAATACGAATGAGATAAGATGAAAACATTATAAAATAAGTGGAAAGGATCAAGGCTAGTGTAAGTGCAATCAAGGCATCTAGAGGAGACATTGAAGAGAAAACAATTGTAAGCAAGGTACATAGAACTCTTCTTCCTATTTATGCAATTAGAGTATCTTCTATTTAAGAAATGAGATGTGATCCAAATAATAAAATATCTTTGGATGCCCTAGTTGGAAGATTGACATCTTTTGAGTTAGATAACTTTGATAACTATGTTCCTAGTTCAAAAGTTATTGAATATTCTTTTAAAGCTAAACTATTACTCAAAGAAAAGGGTAAGAAATCAAAGTCGAGTCAATCAGAAGTGAAGAAGAAGGAACATCAAAAGAAATTTTAGATAGTGATCTTGAATTTTTTGAAGCCCTACTTGCTAGAAACCATTCCAAAGGCAAAGGAAAGTACAAAGGTAAAGTTCTTCTGATCTACTTTTCTTGTGAAGAAGTTGGTCACATTGCTACTAGCTATCTGAATAAGGAAATCAAAGATGAAATTAAAATAAATAAGCACAAAGGCAAGAAGGACTCCAAGAACTACAAGGACTACAAGAACAAAGGTAAAAAATCCTATTTTATAGCTAAAGATTTTGATAATAGTGAAGATGAAATGGTATATATTGCTGTGAAAGATGAATCTAATGTTGAAGGAGATAAGATTGGACTTATGTCTCATGTTAGAAAAAATGATAAATGGATTATTGATAGTGGTTGCTCACATCATATGACTGGTGACAAAACAAAATTTGAGCACATGAAATATTATGATGGAGGTAATGTGAGATTTGAGAGCAGTGAACCTTGTAACATAAAAGGAAAAGGATGTATTTCATTGACTAAAGAACTTGTATGGATAATGCTTATTGGGCTGAAGGACTAAAGCATAATCTACTAAGTGTGGCACAGTTGAATATCATTGAATTCAAATAGGAATAATGCATCTAAGAGGGGGGTGAATCAGATGTATTGTACTTTAACCATTAAAACATTTTAACTGAAAGTAGATTGCATGCATATAAACATATCAACCAACCATGAAAAAAAAACATGTACCACCACATAACACTTGAGATTTTGGTAACCCAAAAACCCTCTCGAAATAAGAAGGTAAAAATGGGGTGGGAATGATACCCACAAAATCACTGCAGTAATAATGTTTAACCACTTCTGATGGTCTAAATCAATAACATAAAGTAACTATAAAACATAATATATACTACTAACTAAGACAATTTTAATAAATTAAACTAATTTGTAACTAACATGCTAGCTCAAACTATCTTACAATTTAAAATAAATTTAACTAACTACTAATAACAACTTAGTTACATTTTAAAATAACTAACATCACTTAAAATAAAACTAAATTAATTTAAAAATTAAACAAATCTATAACAACTAACTAAAAACTAATAACAAAAATAAAAACAAAATAAAAACTAACTAACCTACTTACTGACTTCGTTACCCCTACACTACCACTACACTCTACTTTAACCCCACTACACTACCCTATGCGCCCCTAGCTTCTTGGGCAAGCACTTCCCAAGGGCTGGAGTGCTTCGCAAGTGCCGCACTTGGGACAACGCTTTGCCCAAGGTCAAGCCTAGAAGACCCCCCACCAAGCATGTGATCCAAGGGGATTGCAAAAGATAAAAGACAAATAGAATATGCTTATTTGCATGGAGACAAACTAACTTTCATCCAACAAGAGTGTGAACGCCCAACTTTAACAAGGAGAATGGTATGGTGGTGAAGATATTGACTATGCAATTAAACTCTTACAAACCCCATACTATGAGCTAGCGCCTAGGAGTTAATTAGTTAAAGAAAAATGGGTTGGGGTTGATGTTAATGTCAAATTGAATAGGGTATTAAAAGAAAACAACTTCATAACAATAAAAAAACTTAAAGCTTTTCCTTCCACTTGCATACTATGCCCAAGGTTATGGGACAAGTGGGTGATGACCTCAGCGACAAGATGGCACTTGCAAAGCAATGCCTAGGGAGTATGCAGGGGTAGATAAAGACTAAGGGTTAATCCATTAAGTTATAAAGTTTATTAGGTAAGAATAGGATATTTAGAATATATATATCCTTTGATAGTTAATTTATTATTGTTTTTTCATTTTAAATACAATATTCAATAAAGTAAAAAGGATAATAGGAGAATCTTTTAGATTCTCTGTTATCAAAGGGCATATAATTTGCTCCTCCCATACAAAAGACAGAGAGTGTTTACTCTCTTGAAACACATTTTTGTTTGGTCTTATAATTTTCTAAGTATAAAATTTTTAGTTGATTAATAACCAAGGAGGGGATTTTTTTTTTTAAAAGCACATTGAATAGATCTACTTGCAAATAGATAAACCAAGAAATTTAGATAATCATTTAAACCACAATGCAAGAATTGATTTAATTCCAATAATCACAAAAACTAATCTTTCATTCATAATAGAATTTTCATTTCCAACATATAAGAAAACTTGAAATTTTTCTAATTGAATCAAACATCATTTCCTTCCTATTTTTGATGTGCATCCATCTAATTTAAAATTATGATTAAATCACATGATAAAAAATTATACTCAATCACCAATTTTATAAGCAAACCTGATTCAAAGGCTCAGCCGGGAAAGAACCAGGAAGAAAACCTGGCTTCGTTGCCATTACAAAAAAGTTTGAAATAAATTTTACATAGGATTTCAATCTCAAATTTACAACAATTAATTGAATTTCCTTCATGACCCTCATCAGTGGTTCCATAACAATTTTTGCAACATATTTCTAAGGTCCATGGAGGGAACAAAATCTAATCAGGTGACAACAAGCATGACCAAGAAATAATTCAAACATGCATATTCATACAAGGTTTTCACAACAGGATTCACAATGAATCAAAACTAGGGAAAGGTGGATTTTCCCAATAGGAGATGTCAGACACAACACCAAACCAGGTGCCCAATCGAGGCTATAAATCAAGAACTTTTGTTCTTCCATTCTTACATGCCAAAACTCATACGTGGTTTGTGCTGACAGGTAGGGGCCCATAACACCCTACCCTCTCTCCCTCTTATCGTCCTGAGAAGAGACTCTACACTGTTGGAGTCCAACTACAAGGACCTTTCTCGAAATTGGCCACTTCTGCCCTCTCCAAGGGTGAGTAATGTTAAAACACCCATACAAGAAAACTTCAAAATTCAAATAGAAACATGAAAGAAAAGCATTCAAGAACATGGTTTTCAATCCTTCCCAAAATACCCACATACATACAAGCATTCAAACAACAACAAGGTAGCATAAGCATGAAACAAACATGAAAATCTGAACAAGGGAGATGAGAAATCCTACCTGCACAAAGAGGTAATGGAAAATGAACAAGTTTGAGTAGAGCTTTTCCCTTCCTTGCTTCAATCTTCCAAGACTCCTCTCTAAATGTAGAGATTGGGTAACAACCTCAACTAGTCCAAGAAGGGCCTCTAAATAAGCCTCAAACTCAACCACCAACAAAAAAAATAACTTCTCCCACCCACCTACAAATCTAGAAGCTCCTAACTCAACCCACACAATGGTTAAACACTAAGTGGAGGTGAGGTAAGGCAACTCATGGTAACCACTTGCAATTTTCGCACAAAGGTAAAATGAGACTTTTTGAGTGATCTCAAAAGTCAACAAAAGGGGCTTAGGGGTTGGAAAAGACCCCCCACCCATACCCATACCCCTTGGGTATAATTATTTCATGTTTTAAAGCCTTAGGAATAGGTTTGGAACCAAACATAAGCTAAGAAATAATTAGGACCAACTAACAACTTTAAAATGCAGATTAAGCACTAATCTGGATTAAGGATGACTAAACTTGATTAAGAACCAAATTAGAAAAAGATACTAACTTTATCCGACTTAGGTCCATGGGTTACATAGCTAACCCTAACTAGCACGCAATAGAACACAAACAATTCACGAGTGTCAAGCGACACTAAAAGAACATAGTGTTAGAATCTTTTAGAATAACTGAGAGGGGGGGTGAATCAGTTATTCAGGCTCCCAAATGCCCTAATAAAACTTTTTTTTTTTCACCAAATGTAGTGAACTCATAAAAATTTTAACCATCCAAGCTTAAATCAATCATATTAGCAAGTTACAGTAAATCAACATGCAAAGATAAAACATGCAAGATCAACACATGACACAATGATTTACGTGGAAACCCAATTTGGGAAAAACCACCAGTAACATGCTACTTGATTCTCACTCTTCTGAAGTGATGCCCTGTTAAAGGCCTGCCCTGTTAAAGGCTTACAACACACTGTTAGATGTGACCTTGTTAGAGGATTTCACCAAACTGTTAGGAATGGGCCTGTTTAAAGGACTTTAGAACATTCATTGGGAATGTCACCCTGTTAAAGGATTTATCTCATGGCTATCAAACCAACCTAAGTCCATAGGATTTAAACTAATTGTTACAATTGCTAGAAAGTAACAACAATGAACTTTTGATCTGATATAACTTACAACATACTTTGCAGATTTCAGATCACACTTTTAGTTTAGTCCTTATGCTTGGCTTTTATCTCTTCAGCTCTGACTGCTTGTCATCTATTCAAGCTTCGTCTCCTTGAGTCTTCTAACTCACTGTACTAATGCATCCATATCAGGGGTCTTCTTACTGAAACAGAGTAACTATGCTCTCTTTCCTCTTTTCCACCTTCTTTAGCACTTTACACTTTCATGCTTGACCACCCCTCTCTCATTCATTTTTTTCATTAACTAATGACTCCTTATATAGAGATCTGATATGCCTTTGCCACTCAATTCTCCCTCTTCACTTTTAGGGTTTCAATATGGATTAGGTAAAATACAATGTATCTACCCCATATCTTGTTCTCTTCTAGAAACTTTGCCAACTGTATCCTCAAAAACGTTTTACATGGTGTTCTTGTGCCACCAACTCATCATTCTTATCTTATATTTAATTTACAAACTTCTAAGTAATAACCTTGTTGGCTTAGTTCTAGCAAATCTTCGATCTTCGAAATAATGCAGCAACTCAGCATTATTTGTTTTACTGATGCTTGACATCTCAATGTTACTCGGCATCTACACAAAACTGTGTTACTCGACACTTACAGAAAACTGTGTTACTCGGCACCTACAGAAAACTGTGTTACTCGGCACCTACAGAAAACTGTGTTACTCGGCACCTACTCTTTACTCGGCACCTGAAGATCACTCGGCTTATATGATATACTCGACACCTAAAGATCACTCGACTTATATGATATACTTGGCACCTTCTCTTAGTTGAGCTTTGTAAAAGACTTAGCTAACACCTAACCTCTTTAATATGTTTCAATGTGCCCTTTTTTCTGTATCTTATAGTATGTTATCAAATACACTTTTTCATCAATGGCTTTGCTGATCCTAGTACTTCATTACAACATCATAACTTCAACCTTTCTCTAGGTGTTCTAGTTACATCTTATTGATTGCCACCACCTTGTCAACCAACTAATTGATAGTATTTGGATCACTAAAGCAATTGTCATTCCTGCAAGTAGCAAGTTTGACATCAATGACAAAACAATGATTGAGAACATTCTTTATCATTCCAACAACTCTTATTATCAATTCAATCATTTCTAACACATAGTTACGAACATTAACATTTACTGATCGCAGCAAGATACATACATACATCTCACAATAAATTTGATTATGAACAACAAGGTTTCCACAATGAGCACATAGGGATAAGTTCTATTCCTCCGTCGAATTCCTCAGCTAAAATATTTGCACACTCATTGCACACATCAGTAGTCCCATAAAATTACATGTACATATGTATATATGTATTAGAAATCACATAAATTATAACATACATCAATCCTACATTTACTGATTTCATCAAAATGCATATACATAAAACATTAAATGACAAACATCAAATATCTGAAAGTAACATCACACAGCATGAAATAATATAGTATGCTCTAAGCATCAGATAATGTCTCGACATCTCGACTCATGAATATCAAAATAATAGTAATGTATCACTATGCTATGATGGGTTGGGGCGAGGCCTCACATCCTCCCCCACTAGGCATAAACTTCCTCTTGGAGTTCATCAAAAGACAAGGGTATTGATTAAAGTAGTATTATTTAGCAAGTATTTTATTAAAGTTGTTTTATATGTTAAAAGTTTGAAATTAAGAGTTGTGTTTAAATTTAAGTTAGTATTAAATTAAGTTTAGATTAGTTTTAAGTTAGTTTAATTATTAGTGTAAGTTAGTTGGTCATTTTTTGTTGGAATATTTTTGTATATAATTTAATTACTATGTTTTTTATAAAAATATTAGTTTTGGTTGATTGTTTTTTTTTAGTTAGTTTAGATTTTAGGGTAGTTTATTTATTTTATTAATAATGTAACTTTCTTGTTAGCAATAAATGCTTATTTCAAGCTTTTTTTAATTGGGAGTAGTAATTAAAAATGTTTTAAGTTTAGTTTTAGTTTAAATTAGGATTTAGTTATTAATTAATTAAAGTTAGTTTAATATGATTTTAAAATGTTTATCAATTATAATGGTTTTGTTTTTTTTAAATTTGTAGTTAGTGTAATGTTATATTAATTTGGAAGTTCCTGTTATTTCTAATGTTTTTGTAATATATAGATCAATTATTATTTATATGGTTATCCATATGTTTTAAATATTTTAAGACTAAATCAAAGTAACAATATGATAAATTCTTTAATAAAATGAAATTGGATTGTTTAAATTAAAAAATCGAGTAAACAATGAAAGTTTATATCTGATGATCTTTCCATAAACATTGTTTTTTAAAACTTGAATGGAAATGTTAGGACACTGGTAGGAGAACTCGTTCTGTCTTACATTTGACTTGTACCTTAACTTGTGATAACGAATATATTGAACTTAGTGAATGTAATTTTAATTATTAATCTTTTTTAAATTTTTTTAAAAAAAATTGTTTGTTTTTGTCCTTGTATTTTGGGCATGACATTTTGTTAAAGGCTACAACACATTGTTAAATGTGACCTTGTTAGAGGATTTGCAAACACTTTACATGAAGTGTTACCCTGTTAAAGGATTTAATCACCTATTTCAAGGATCTACAAAATAGCTGTTAAGCTAACCTATCACCATAGGGTTTCCTTTCTAATACAATTGGTAGAGAGTATTAGGTATAATAAACCTGATAGCTTACAATCCTTTGATTGCTAAATGCAGGCACTTGTTCAGCTTTCTCTGATCTTGATCCTCTCAGATCTGATACTCTTCACTCTGAAATAGTTTCCCTTACACACCCTTGTCCATTCACATATAAAATGAGATTTAGTCTTCCTTATAAAAACATTCCAAGACTTAGGGTTAGATGTGGATCTACAATCCATATTGAATCTATTTTTTTTGCTCATTCCTTGCACTTTTATTATTGGTTGCATGCCTTCTCCATTTTTCTTATTGGCTGCATATAGATTGTACTAGTATGTTTCTGCATATAGATTGCATGGGAAATACAAAAGATTTGGTCTTATTATTTTAATCCTTTGAGATTCATCATATATCGGTCATGAAAATGGTTTATATTTGAATTAGTAAAGTTACACACTCATATGTGTTTTCTGTGTTACTCAGCACTTACTGATTCCAGATGCTCGACACATGTAACAAACTAGCTTACTTGGCTCCTATTGTATTTCTGTATTGCTCGGCATCGTCTATGACGAGGCACTCAAATATCACTCAGTACTTGTATAATGCTCAGCACCTAAAGTGATTCGGCACTTATCTTGACTCAGCACCTGATCTTCACTCGGCACCTAAAGATCACTCGGCACCTGTTGTATTTCCTAACTTGGCTCATGTTGTGGCTCAGCATACTTAGTGTACTCGGCTCCAATGTAGAAAATGGTTAAGTGTGTTGGCACTCAAATGTCAAAACCATTCTAAAACTAACAATCTTCCCCTTTGACATGAGTGACAAAAACACTTAACTGACCTTATGAGTACATTCACTAATCTAATTAGTATACATATAGAGGTTTTAAAACCTTGATCAAAATTTTGTAACTTACAATATATACCTCAAAATTATTGTAACTCCCCCTGAGTTGATTGTGCCATTATCTGTGCTATCTTGGTAATCAAAATTTTGATGTTGTATATCATGCTCCTATTTTATCTTGTCTCCCCCTGTTAACTTATCTTGTCTCCCTCATTCATCTTGTCTTCCCCATTCATCTTGTCTCCCCCTTTTGACAATTATGTGAAAGGGTTTTAAGGGTTAAGATTGTATTTCACCAAAAATGTGATATTTACCTCCATAAGCATCCTGAGAGCTGCATCCCAATTATGCAAAGCAATTTCCAATGACTTCTGCTGGATCGCAGTCTCTACAGCAAGGTGAACAAGTCCATCTAAAGTAGAAAGATTAGGATCTTTCTTGAGAATAGTTTCAGCACAGACCTGTTCTTTATGGAGTACTTCCAAATGTGGGGTAATGGAGGATCTAAGCTGTATCAGTTTTGCCTTGATGGTGGCCTCTTCTGTTGTTAATACAACTATTTCTTTCTGAGTGTCAAGTGCCTGAGCAAAATGCTGCTCACTTTGAGCTGGATCTTTTGGTAGCTGCATGCTTGAAATATTCAAATTCCTCTCCATGCTCATTATCTTTTGGCTTGTCTCCTATGTGAAGTATGAAAAGTCACAAAACTTTTTCTACAATTAGAATATATTCTCAAGTACCTTTTTTACTTTGTCTATTACCTTTTCCAACTTAACCTGTGAAAGTGCAATTTCACTAGATATTTTCTCATTAACTTTCCCTTGAAATTTTCTTTTAGAACATTCCATAAGTTTTGCATTTGTCTCTTGGTCCGTATTTGTCACCTAGTCAACAATATCTGTCAATTGTTCCATTATATGCTTGGACTCATCTGGTGACTCCAAACTGAAGGCATGCATAAATATGTCTTTAATTTCATGTAAAGTTTTCTTTTTTTATATTCCTTCTTGAGTATCTCTTTCCTCTTTCTTCTAGTTAATGCTTCCTACACCTCACTGATTTGATCAATGCTTTTTTTTTGAGTCATAACTCGGTATGACTATCTCATCATCTAATTTAGGGTCTCCATAGTGAAGTAACCTTGCAACTTTTGTAGAACTTGATCCTGGTGTTGATATTTGCAATGGCATTGCATCATTACTTGGATGTTGTGAAGGAGTCCCCGAGGTAGGCAAATTTATCAATGTTTCTATTGCCTCCTGCTCTTTAGGGGTTTCCTCTATTTTTTCCTCCTGCTATCTACCACCTTGATCGATTATAGTAATTTTAGGAAGTGCACCTTGTGTTTGTGTTGTAGCATCAGATCCAATAGTCTATCCTATTTGTTCTATTTCTTTGCCTGCTGCTGCACTTGGCTTTTGTATTGTGGTTTCAACTATGCCTGATGAAACAACTGTTGGCATTTGAAGTTGACCACTAGTAGCTGTAGAGATGATGGAAGGTGGTTCTTGTGGATTCACCTTATCTCTAACTATGTTTTCTACTAATTTCTATAATTCATCCACACTAACAAATACTGGATCTGTACATAATCTTGCTTGTGTCATGGATTGGTCAAGGATTCTTTTCAGACCCTCTGTAGTTAATGGATTGATGTTCTGAGTAGAAGTGTCAGGAACATCCTGTACAGTTATAGTTTCTGTAGGTGTGATGGTTACATGAGGAGGGCTACGAGGTGGCAATTATGTGTCTTGCACACTATGGTCTTGTTGCTGCTCTTGCTCAGTTGTTGCCATTTCATCTTGCTTTTGTGTCTCCTCATTCTCTATTTCTTTCTCCTCTCCATCTTTCTTTTCTTCTTCCTTCTTCTCTTCTTCTTCATTCTTTTCTTCTTCCTTCTTTTCTTCTTCTCCTTTCTCTACTTATTTCTTTTCTTCTCTCTTGTAGTGGAGTAGTAGCTTCTTCCTTGTATTCTTCCTCAAGAAAATCTTCAACCTTTTTGTACAAATTCTTTCATGATTTTGTTGTTCTTTGTACAATTTCTTCCATTTTGTTTTGGAGAATGAAGAATGCCCTGTACTTAGGTGTAAACCTAGCATTATGCCTTTTGACTACTTTCTCTATTTGCTTCTTAGTCAAATCAGGCAGTATGCTTGCTAGGGTTGATTCTCTCATCTCTTTCTCCATTTTCAAACAAAAATGTCATCTGTCTTCTACAATTTTAGACAGTTCATTTGGCAATTGTCCATCTAGTTCAAGAGGAGTATACTTGAATTGTGCCATCATTTCATAAACTTATTCTTCTATTCTATTTTGTTCATCTTTAGTGAACTTATTGAAATCAACTTTATTCATTTTGCTTAAGTCTCCATTTCCAATCTTTTTACATAATGCATCAACTAAAAAATGGCTTACCTTTTCAGATTGATCTTCTTCATCAGTATCAAGTTGAGCCACATATTTCCTTCTTTTCCTTGGCTCTTCTTGTGTTGTCTTGATTATTTTATTCTTTGTAGCTTCCTATTTAGCTTTTTGTGTGGAGGCCCTTGTTGCAGCTCTAGTTGTTGGCTTTTGGTGTGTTGGCATGGAAATTTTCTTTGGTGTGGGCTAGGATGGAGGCTGTACTATTTCCTTTCTCTTCTTTGGCTCAGCTTGGGTTGGTGCTTCATCGGCTTCTTCTTTCTCAGTACCCTCCTCCTTTTATTCACCTAGGCCTTCAGTTAATTCCATTGGGCCTTACTCTTATTCATCCTCATTATCATCATTGTCATCATCATCTTCTTCTTCTACTTCACCCTCAATTCCTTCACCCAATTTTTTCTTAATTTTCTTCATCAATTTATCTTTATTCTTCAATGTGGAGGCAGTCTTTAACTCCATATTTACCATTGACCTTACCACATCATAAGTGCCAAAGTGTGGGGCACTCTCATCTATCTCTTCTACTAGCTGTAGATGCTTCATCTATGTTGATCTCATAATCAAATGGCCTTAGCCATCTCACCCTTGGAACTGCTACTTGGATATAGTTGAAGTCAATATCAACTAAGAAGCATATATCATTAATATGTTTTTCCACTAAGGAAACTAGTATTCTCACCCTTTGCTTCATGGATTTTTTGAAATCCTCAAAGTAGCTTATCATCAGGGTATCAAAATTGTCTCTCATTTGTTCTATATATTCATTAATTTGGGATATGATAGTTCTATCATTTCTCAATGTAACTTTTCCAAAAGAGGGAAATTCATTCTGAACATAAAAGAATACACAAACTAGAATTGCTCCAAATTTGCATTGAGCACCCTTTATCCTTCTTATGGCAGCTAGGTTTTCATTAATCTATTGTAATTTTAGTTCTACAAGATTATAAGTATGATCCTTTTTCACCAATTTGTAACCTACATCTACTGCAATACATGGCACATGATTGAGTCTACTGGATTGATAGAATTTGTGGGCAATAACTCTAATAGAAAATTCAACAAGAGGGTCCTAAATGGTGTGAATTGTCATTCCTCTTTTGTTCCACTGAGCACCTGAGTTCTTTTCAATAACCTCCTTGGATTCACTTATCAAGGTCTTGAACTGATCTAGGGTAGGATATATAGTTACCCTATGAATGATTCTTTTTGTGATCTTGATAGGGACATCTTCTAGCCACAGACTGCCATCATGAATTATGCTCAACATAAGTATGATCCATTCTATTTTAAATACAGTGGAAAAACTCAAAACTCGTGTTAAACCCTTCCTTTCAGCAAATTTGTATTCATCTTTCAAGACTCCATTGACACACTGCTTTGCAAAGGCTTCTCTTATTTCCATGTCTCCTATGGCTCCTATCTTGCAATTATAGCATCTCCTTACATCTTGAACCATAACAACGTTTGGGGGTATGTAAGAAAGGGCTTCGACAGGATCGTTCTTGTATGCAACTTTAGGGATAGGGTAAAAATTAGGTTGCCTAACCTCATTAGATACTAGTTGGACTTCAAACAATTCTTTGTCTTGTGTTTTCTTAGAACTCGAAGCCATTTATGCAAACTAGGGTTTCCTTTACCTAGAAATATGAAACTGCATAGCTTGGCACAAATGAAAATACCTTAAGATTGATGAAAATGTGTTGTAAGAGGTTGTAATCTACTTGGAATGGTGGAGTCTTTGCTATGAAGTCACTTTTCTCTCTTTCTCTTCTTTGTTTCTTGATTGCAGTGAGGAAGAATGATTAAAATCACAATAATATACCCTATTTCCATTGCATTAAATGCTCAACAACAAACTCAGCCTCTGAAGGATTTTTGGCATTACTCGGCTTGCACTACATTTCCACTTCGCTCAGCTTCCATTGGAGTTATTTAACTTGGAATCAACTATCAACTCAGTCATTGTTAGGTACTTGGCATGTATTGGAGTTTTACTCAGCATCATCATTTAAAATTTTGTCTTCGTATCTTGTTTTATATATATTTATACTTAGCATTTCTTCTTCATGGTTTAGGGCCAATGTATGATACTTCCTTATATGTATCAGCCCTGTAGGCTCTTTCTTGCAATTAATTGAATGAGAAATGATCACTTGACCTTGTAGGTGAAGTGAGCCTTCCATTGGATGAACTTGATTCATTTTTTTTTTGCCATATTTTCTTCATGTCTATCTTGATGTGTTCAACATCAGTCTTTTCTTTTTTGGATTTAGTTTTTGGTGCTTTGGACCTTGTAGGACAAGTTCTGCTAATATGACCAGTTTTCAAGCAACTAAAACATGTGGTTTGGTTCAACCATCTTTTTTAGTTCCCTTTGAAATGTGTTCTTATGCAGTTCTGGGGTATATGTCCATATTCTTGACAATAATGACAGCTATACTTGGTGTTGTACTCCTAATGGTACTGACTTTCATTTCCTTTTGTTTTTGTTGGTTGATTCGATGCCCACATAGGCTTTGATCTGCATTCAAATGCTCTATGTCCATACTTCTTACAATTATGACAATTTCCATCAAATCCTTGTGTCCTTGTGACTTTGGATTTGCAATCTTGTGTCATATGTCCTTGCATGTTGCACTTGTGACAGTAACTCTTGCTCTTGGGTGTGTTTAGCTAATTGAATCTTCTACTCCTGCAAATATTAGTAGTATGCCCCTTTTTATTACATTAATGACAAATGGGTTTAGAATCCTTACCTTTGTCACTTCTTTGCTCAACACTCTTTGATGATTCTCCTACTTCAGTGCTGTTGTATCCAAGTCTTGATATATCATTGGCTGATCTTGGAAATTTCATCAACTGTTCAAAGTACTTGATGGCTTCAGTTGAGTTGTTGAAATTCTCTGCTACATCTTTTTCTCTGTTCAATTCATTCTATAGTTGTTCATTCTGCATCCTTAAGGTAGAGATCTCAATATCTTTCATATTGAGTTCATGATGAAGGTTCATCATTTGGGCAAGTGTATCCATCTGCATGTTTGAGATCCTTGTTAATTCAGTAATTTTTCTTCAAGTCTGTTTGCAAGATTTCTTTTGTCATCTTCCATCATGACTCTATCCTCAACTGCTCTTTTCTTTTGTTCAGTGATTTCACATAACATTATGGCCTATGATTCATGTTCCATCTTGAGAGATCTTATCTCATCTGCTTGAACTTTGTTTTTCTCCATTAGTTCTACTATTGCTGTATCAAACTCTTTAGTGTCTCCATTAACAAACAATTTTGTGGTATGTATCTCCTTGTATTTTATATCATTTTCAGCTATGGCTATATCCTTCCTTCTTTTCTAGGATTTTCTTAGTTCCTACATGGCATCCTCTAGTTTGTGTAGAGACAGTTGCACATCAATCACTTGATTGTCAATAATCTTCCCAAGTTTGAAGACTTTCATATTTAGACCTTTTTCTCCAAGCTGTTAGACTTCTCCTTTTGAGAACCTTGTAGCTCTGATACCATTAAAACTTTTTAACTGAAAGTAGATTGCATGCATATAAACATATCAAACAACCATGAAAAGAAAACATGTACCACCACATAACACTTGAGATTTTTGTAACCCAGAAACCCTCCAAGAATAAGAAGGTGAAATTGGGGTGGGGATGATAACCACAAAATCACTACAATAATAATGTTTAACCACTTCTGATGGTCTGCCCTATTAAAGGCCTGCCCTGTGTTATGATTCTTTAGAATAACTAAGGAGGGGGGGGTGTGAATCAATTATCCAAGGTCCAAATGCCCTAATAATAATTTTTCTACAAATCCTTAATGGCACATAACTGAAATTATCATGCACGCACTTGAACATTAAGCAATCATGAAAAGTAAACATGCATCATACCATAACACTAAGAATTTGATAACCCAAAAACCCTCTAGGAATAAGAAGGTAAAACTGGAGTGGGGATGTTACCCACAAAATAACTGCGCAATTGATTTTAACCACTTTTGATGGTTTGCCCTGCTAAAGGTCTACCCTGTTAAAGGCTACAACACATTGTTAAATGTGACCTTGTTAGAAGATTTCACCATACTATTAGGAATGGGCCTGTTCAAAGGACTTTGGAACATTTACTTGGAATGTCACCCTGTTAAAGGATTTACAACATGACTATTAAACCAACCTAAGTCCATAGGATTTATTCTAATTGTTACAATTTCTAGAGAGTAAAAATAATGGCTTTTGATCTGCTACAACTTACAACATATCTTGCAGATTATAGATCACACTTTAGTTCAATCCTTTCTCTTGGCTTTAATCACTGTAGCTCTGTAAGCTTGTCATCTCAAGCTTCATCACCTTGAGTCTTCTTACTCATCATACCAATACAATCACATCTATGGTCACCTATTGAAGTAGAGTATGTGTGCTCTCTTCCACCTTAGCACCTTCTTCAACACTTCATGCTTTCATCCTTGACCACCTCTTCTTTTCTTTGTGACCTTATGATTGCTTAAATAGAAATCTAGAATACCTTTCCCGCTCGATTCTCCCTCTCCAACTTTAGGGTTTTCAATAGATTAAGTAAGATACAATGTATCTATTCCACATCTTGCTCTTATCTAGAAACTTCATCTAGAATCCAATTATATTCATTAAAAATGTTTTACATAGTGTTCTATGCCGCCAATTCATCATTCTTATCTTCTATCTGATTCATAGAATTCTAGATAACTACCATGTTGGCTCAGATCTTGTGAATCTTTGATTTTCAAAATAATGCAGCAACTCAACATTATTGTTTTAATGATTCTTGACACCTAAACAAATTATGTGAAACTCAGCTCTTGAAATTCACTTGGCACTTATATCCTGCTCGGCACTTGAAAACTTACTTGGCACCTATTTCTTGCTTGGCACTTGTTTCTTTTCTGCTACTCGGCACCTGATCTTCACTCGACACCTAAAGACTGCTCAGCACCTAAAGACCACTCGACACACACTAAGTTGAACTTTGCTGAGCTTCCACTGAGAATCTATTCAGCACTAACTAGCTTGCTTGGCTCTTTCTAATGAACTTAGTTAGGCTTTACAATTGACTTAGCTAATCCTTACATCATGTGTCTTAGTGTATCCATCCTCTGTGTCTTGGAGTATGTCAACAATATACTATTTCATCAATGGCTTAAATGATCCTTATACTTCATTACAACATCATAATTTCAACCTTTCTCTAGGTACTCTAGTTACGCCTTATTGATTGTCACCTCCTTGTCAATCAACCATCTTATAGTATTTGGATCACTAAAGCAATTGTCATTCTTGCAAGTAGTAAGTTTGACATCAATGACAAAACAATGATTGAAAACATTCTTTACCAATTCCATTACTCTTCATTCATGAGCTTTTCAATCATTTCCAACAATCTCCCTCTTTGGTATTGATGGCAAACCAAACTGATCACTTGATCAACTTAGTTGTCACCAAAATTATATACGTTTTCTACTACATTATGCTTCCTTCGTGACTGCTGCATCCTTTACTATTGATCTCATATATCTCCATATCTTTACCTTTCAGTTTCTCATAAATATCCCTCTTTCATATATATCTCCATCTTACTTTGTATTGATCAGTTTTTTTCATATATCTCCCTCTTTGACATAAATTCCAAAGATGTATCATCTTTAGCATGTGAAATATAAAGTTTTCATCTCATGTTTTCTCCCTCTGTCACCATGCTTGTGATTGATTTGGAGTTCCTGCTCCTGTTGTCATCCTCTGCATCATTCTTCTGATATTTCAATGATTTGTTCCTGTTGATGCAAGATAGCTTCTTTCCTTTTAAACTTCTTGAGTTAGGTCCATTACCCCCAACTTTCCTCTTAGATATTCATAAGCATCCTTGGGCAATGGTTTGGTGAGGATATCTGCAATTTGTTCCTCTGTGTGAATGTACTCCATCTTCACTTGTTTGTCTTCTACCAATTCTCTGGCATAGTGATACTTGATTGCAATATGCTTAGTTTTTTCATGCATTACTAGATTCTTGGATATATTTATAGCACTTGTATTATCATAATACAATATCAAAGGTTTGGTTACCTCTTGTTTCATTCCTTTTAATAAATGTGTGAGTCACACAATGTTTGTGCAATTGACTCCTGCTGCCACATATTTTGATTCTGCAGTGGACTGAGATGTGCATGTTTGCTTCTTGCTAGTCCAAGTAACTAGTCTTTTACCTAAAAATAATGCTCCTCCACTTGTGCTCTTTTTTTCATCAATGTTGTCTCCCCAATCTGCAGTGTATGCATTGAAATCAAACTTTTCATTCTTTTTATAATATAGGCCAAAATCATCATTTCCTTTGAAATACCTCATTATTCTTTTTACTGCTATGAGATGATTCTCTTTAGGATTAGCAAAGAATCTAGCCACTATTCCAACTGCTAGTGCTATGTCTGGTCTGCTATGTAAAACATGTTGTAGCTTTCCAATCATGGATCTGTACATTTTTTGATTAACTTCAGTTGATACATCATTTTTGGATAATTTATGTCCTGTTGCCATTGGTGTGCTGACTAGTTTGGAGTCTTCCAATCCAAAATTTTTAAGTATCTCTTTGATGTACTTTTATTGTGTCATAAATATACCATGTTTTAGTTGATGTGCTTGCAATCCAACAAAAAAATTGATTTCTCCAAACATAGACATCTCAAACTCATGTTTCATTTTGTTAGAGAAAATTTTGCAAAGTAGTTCCTTTCCTCCAAACGCTATGTCATCTACAAAGATTTTAGATACAATAATATCCTTACCTTCTTCTTATTTGATGTACATGCTACTATTGTCATCAGTTCTTTCAAATCCTATTTGCACTAGATACTTGTGAAGTCTCTCATACCATGCTTTAGGTGCTTGTTTCAGACCATAGAATGATTTTTGTAGTTTAAAAACCATATCCCTATTGTTCTCATCAACAAATCCCCCCGGTTGTTCAATATAGACTTCCTCTTCCAATATACCATTCAGAAAAGCAGACTTTACATCCATCTGATAGACTTTAAAACCTTTATATGCAACACATGCAAGTAAAGTTCTTACTCATTCCATTTTCACAATAGGGGCAAATGTTTTCCCATAGTCTAATCCTTCTTCTTGAGCATAACCCCTACAGACTAATCTGGCTTTGTTTCTAGTAATCTCACTATTCTCATCTAGCTTGTTTCTAAATACCCACTTGGTGCCAATCACATTCTTGTCAACTGGTCTAGGAACCAAACTCCAGGTTTTGTTCTTCTTTATTTCATCACTCTCTTCTTCCATAGCTTTATACCAGTCACCATCTTGTAATGCATTAGACATTGTCTTAGGTTAAATTTTTTTTAATAGACATGATTCATTTCTTAAACTATTCCTTGTCATTGGTCTTGCATCTTTGTCTCTAATTATTTGTTCAACAGGGTGATGCCTCTTTACATATTTGGACAATCTTGGTTCTATTCTTTTTTCGATGTTTGATCTTTCACATTCAAGATCACTATGCACTTCATTGTTAGGTAGTTCTACATCTTTGTCATGTGTACTAACTTCAGATTCAGAATGAGCATTTCCTTCATTCTGCAACTCAGTTTCTGAATGTAGCTTGACATTCACTGGTTGTGACTCAGTTGAGACTGAAACTTGCTGTTGAATCCCAATTTGATTGGTAGTATCCTCGTCAACAGGCATTCCTTCATAAGAATACACAAAAGTTATGTAGTCATCCATTCTCTTTGGTTTTTCAACTTGAACATCTGCATGCTCATCAAAGTTTACATTTTCACTTTCCACAATTTTGTCAATGTTAGTATTTAAACACTTATATGCTTTACTTCTAGTGGAGTAACCAAGGAATATTCCTTCATCACTTTTTGCATCAAATTTTCTATTTCTAGCATCTTTAAGGATAAAGCATTTGCAACCAGATACTTTGAAATGCTTTACATTGTGTGAGTGACCATACCATAATTCAAAACGTGTTGCACTTGTACCTTTCTTGACTTGTACTTAGTTTAGTGTATGAACAACCACACTTATAGCTTCTCTTCAATATTTTAGAGCAACAATCTTTTCTGTCATTAAGTTCTGGCACAGTCAATCACAGATCTATTTCTTCTCTTAGAAATTCCATTTTGTGAGGGAGTTCTAGGAGTTGATGTTTGTCTCTTGATTCCTTTATCTTTGTAGAATATCTCAAATTCATTTGATGTGAATTCACCATCTCTATCTAATCTCAGGCATTTCAGACTCTTTCTTGTTTCTTTTTCAACTCTAGCCACATACCACTTAAACATTTGAAAAGTATCAATTTTTTTCTTTAAGAACATAACAGTCATCATCTTGGAATAGTCATCAACAAAAAACATTATATATTTATCTCCTTTGTAACTCTGTACTTCTATTGGACCACATAAGTCAGTATGGACTAATTCATGTACTTCTTTAGATGTATAGTTTTTACTCTTGAAACTTGACCTGGTCATCTTTCCTAGCTGACATTGTTTGCACATGATATTGTCAGGTTTCTTTAGTTTACGTAAACCTCTAACTTTCTTCATTTTATTGATATTTACTAGATTATCAAAGTTGACATGACATATCCTTCTATGCCATAACCACACATCATCATATTTGGCAACAAGAAAAGAAGTATTTTCCAAATCAAGATAAAATAGATTACTTCTTGTTTGATCTCCTTTTCCTATCAATCTACCATCAGTATCATAGATTTTTGTAGTTTTATTTTCAAATTCTACTTTGCACCCTACATTGCCTAACTATGAGACACTTAGCAAATGGTAGTTTAGTCCTTCAACATAATATGCATTATCACATGAAATTTTCTCTGTAAGCTTAATGGAACCTTTTCCTTTGATTTGACATGGAGCATCATTACCAAATCTAACACTATTTCCATCATACTGAATGAAGTTAACAAACTTACTTTTGTCTCCTATCATGTGATGTGAGCATCCATTATCCATCTGTCGTTCTTGTTCATACATGTTACCAATGATGTAGGCTCTTCTTCATCAGATTGGTCCTTCATGGCCACATAAACAACTTCATCATCATTATCATCAGAATCTTCTTCAACAATATAGCACTTCTTGTTTTTGTCTTTGTAATCTCTCTTATCATCTTCTCTTCTATTTTTGTACTTGTTGCCTTCCTTGTATTCCTTTTTCTATGTACACCTTGCAGCAATATGTCCTACTTCATTGCAATTAAAACAAATGATAGGCAGCTTACCTTTGAATTTTCCTTTGCCTCTGTGAAATCTTCTAGCTAGTAAAGCTTCCAATTGTTCCACTTCTTTCTCATCAATGCTACTGTCACTGGATACATATTTCATCTTTCTTCCCTTCTTTGATTTCACCCGATTAAAATCTTTCAATGATAGCTTGGCTTTGAAAGCAGATTCAACATTCTCAGGTCTTTAGTTGTCAAAATTAGATAACTCAAATGTAGTGAGTCTACCGATTATACCTTCAAAACTGAGATTGTTTCCTGGCACACATCTTAGCTCTTGTATAGCTGATACTCTAAGAGCATAGATAGGGAGCAAGGTTCTTAGGAACTTACTATTAATAGTATCATCATCTAGTTTACCACTCAAGTATCTTATTGCACTTACCACTTCCTTTATTCTAGTGGCATACTGAACAACATTGTCACTTTCTTCCATTTTCATATCATCAAACTTTCCTCTGAGACTTTCTCTTTTTTCTCTTTGGACATTCTAATCTCCTCCATAAATGTCTGATAGTGCTTTCCACATTTTGAATGCAGTGTAACATCCTTTAATATCATTGAATTCAGCATAGTTGAGTGCAAAGGCAATTTTCAGCATTGTCTGATTGTGTTCCTATTTGTTTTTCAATTAAATCTTCTGTAGTAAGAGTACTAGTTGGATCAACATGTTTAGTAACAATTGAATTTTGGGCATAATCTCCTATGGATCCAAGATGTAGCTTCATCACGCTTTTCCATGAAACAAAGTTGTCTTTGTTGAGCTTGGGAGCTTCTCACTTAGGCATTTTGATCTTTTTTGCCTCTAGTCCCTTTAAACTAAGCCCACAACAATGCTCTGATACCAATTGTTATAATTCTTTAAAATAACTAAGAGTGGGGGTGGGGGGGGGGAGGGGGGGTTGAATAAGTTATCCAAGGTCCAAATGCCCTAATAATACTTTTTCTACAAATCCTTAATGGCACATAACTAAAATTATCATGCATGCACTCGAACATTAAGCAATCATGAAAAGTAAACATGCATCACACCATAACACTAAGAATTTGATAACCTAGAAACCCTCCAGGAATAAGAAGGTAAAACTAGAGTGGGGATGATACCCATAAAATAACTGCGCAATTGATTTTAACCACTTTTGATGGTCTGCCCTATTAAAGGTTTGCCCTGTTAAAGGCTACAACACATTGTTAAATGTGACCTTGTTAGATGATTTCACCATACTGTTAAGAATGGGCCTGGTCAAAAGACTTTGGAACATTCACTTAGAATGTCACCCTATTAAAGGATTTACAACATGGCTATTAAACCAACCTAAGTCCATAGGATTTATTCTAACTATTACAATTGCTAGAGAGTAACAATAATGGCTTTTGATCTGATACAACTTACAACATATCTTGTAGATTACAGATCACACTTTAGTTCAATCCTTTCACTTGGCCTTAATCACTGCAGCTCTATAAGCTTGTCATCTCAAGCTTCATCACCTTGAGTCTTCTAACTCATCATACCAATGCAATCACATCTATGGTCACCTATCAAAGTAGAGTATCTGTGCTCTCTTCCACCTTAGCAAGCTTCTTCAGCACTTCATGCTTTCATGCTTGACCACCTCTTCTTTGCTTCTTGACCTTATGATTCCTTAAATAGAAATATGGAATACCTTTCCTACTTGATTATCCCTTTCCAACTTTAGGGTTTTCAATAGATTAAGTAAGATAAAATGTATCTATCCCACATCTTTCTCTTATCTAGAAACTTCATCTAGAATCCAATTATATTCATCAAAAATGTTTTACATAGTGTTCTGTGCCACCAGCTCATCATTCTTATCTTCTATCTGATTCAAAAAATTCTAGATAACTACTATGTCAGCCTAGATCTTGTGAATCTTTGATTTTCAAAATAATGTAGCAACTTGGCATTATTGTTTTATTGATGCTCAGTACCTGAAGAAATTCTATGAAACTCGGCTCTTGAAATTCACTCAGCACTTATATCTTACTCGGCACTTGAAAACTTACTCGGCACCTCTTTCTTGCTCGACACCTGAAGACTACTTGGCACCTATTTCTTTTCTGCTAGTCGACACCTAATCTTCACTCAACACCTGAAGACTACTTGGCACCTGAAGACTACTTAGCACACACTAAGTTGAACTTTGCTCGGCTTCAACTAAGAATCTGTTCAGCACTAACTAGCTTGCTCGGCTCTTTCTAATGAACTTAGTTAGGCTTTACAAATGACTTAGCTAACCCTTACATCATGTGTCTTAATGTGTCCATCCTCTATGTCTTGGAGTATGTCAAAAATACACTATTTAATCAATGGCTTAGCTGATCCCTATACTTCATTACAACATCATAATCTCAACCTTTCCCTAGGTACTCTAGTTACATCTTATTGATTGTCACCTCCTTGTCAATTAGCCATCTTATAGTATTTGGATCACTAAAGCAATTGTCATTCCTGCAAGTAGCAAGTTTTACATCAATGACAAAATAATGATTGAAAACATTCTTTACCAATTCCATTACTCTTCATTCATGAGCTCTTCAATCATTTCCAACACCTTGTTAAACGCTATGACACATTGTTAAATGTGACCTTGTTAGAGGATTTGCAAACACTTTACCTGAAGTGTTACCCTATTAAAAGATTTAATCACCTATTTAAAGGATCTACAAAATAGCTGCTAAGCTAATCTATCACCATAGGGTTTCCTTTCTAATACAATTGCTAGAGAGTATTAGGTATAATAAACCTAATAGCTTACAATCCTTTGATTGCGAGAATGCAGGCACTTGATCTACTTTCTCTGATCTTGATCCTCTCAGATCTGATACTCTTCTCTCTAAAATAGTTTCCCTTACACACCCTTGTCCATTCACATATACAATGAGATTTAGTCTTCCTTATAAATACATTCAAAGAATTAGGGTTAGATGTGGATTTATGATCCATATTGAATCTTTGTTTCTCGCTCATTCTTTGCACTTTTATTATTGGTTGCATGCCTTCTCCATTTTTCTTATTGGCTATATGTAGATTGCATAGGAAATACAAAAGATTCGATCTTATTATTTTAATCCTTTGAGATTCATCATATGTCAGCCATGAAAATGGTTTACATCTGAATAAGTGAAGTTACAAACTCATATGTGTATTCTATGTTACTCGACACTTACTAATTCTAGATGCTTGGCACATGTAAGGCTCCTATTGCATTTTTGTATTGCTTGGCATCGTCTGTGACTCAACACTCAAATTTCACTCGGTACTTCTATAATGCTCGACACCTAAAGTTATTTGGCACTTGATCTTCACTTGACACCTGATCTTCACTCGACACCTGAAGGCTGCTTGGCACCTGAAGATCACTCGGCACCTATTGGATTTGCTAACTTAGCTCATGTTGTGGCTCAACATACTTAGTGTACTCGGCTCCAATGTAGAAAATGGTTAAGTGTGTTGGCACTCAAATGTCAAAACTATTCTGAGACTAACAATCTCCCCCTTTGACATGAGTGACAAAAACACTTAACTAACCTTATGAGTATGTTCACTAATCTACTTGGTATACATACAGAGGTTTTAAAAGCTTGATCAAAATTTTGTAGCCTACAATATATACCTCAAAATTATTGTAACTCTCCCTGAGTTGATTGTGCCATTATCTGTGCTATCTTGGTAATCAAAATTTTGATGTTGTATATCATGCTCCCCTTTTATCTTATCTCCTCGTGTTAACTTATCTTGTCTCCATTATTCATCTTGTCTTCCCCATTCATCTTGTCTCCCCCTTTTTGACACTTATGTTAAAGGGTTTTAAGGGTTAAGACCGTATTTTGCCAAAAATGTACTGTTTACCTCCATAATCATCCTCAGAGCTGCATCCCAATTATGCAAAGCAATTTCCAATGACTTGTGCTAGATGGCAGTTTCTATAGCAAGTGAACAAGTCCATCCAAAGTAGAAAGATTAGGATCTTACTTGAGAATAGTTTCAGCATAGACCTGTTCTTTATGGAGTACTTCCAAATGTGTGGTAATGGAGGATTGGAGCTATATTAGTTTTGCCTTGATGGTGGCCTATTTTGCTATTAATACAACTATTTCTTTTTGAGTGTGACACGTTTGAAGAAAATGCTTCTCACTTTGAGCTAGATATTTTGGTAGCTGCATGCTTGAAATATTCAAATTCCTCTCCATGTTCATTATCTTTTGGCTTGTCTAATGTCTGAAGTATGAAAAGTCACACAAATTTTTGTACAATGAGAATATATTCTCAAGTACCTTTTTCACTTTGTCTATTACCTTTGCTAATTCAACTTGTGAAAGTGCAATTTCACTAGATATTTTCTCATTAACTTTCCCTTGAAATGTTCTTTCAGACCATTCCATAAGTTTTGCATTTGTCTCTTGGTCTACATTTGTCACCTAGTCAACAATATTTGTCAATTGTTCCATTATATGCTTGGACTCATCTGATGACTGCAAACTAAAGGCATCCATAAATATGTCTTTAATTTCATGTAAAGGTTGCTTTTGTTTATACTCCTTCTTGAGTATCTCTTGCGTCTTTCTTCTATTTAATGCTTCCTGCACCTCATTGATTTGATCAATGCTTATTTTTTTGAGTCAGAACTTACTATGACTATCTCCTCATCTAATTTAGGGTCTCCATAGTGAAGTACCATTGCAGCTTTTGTAGAACTTTATCGTGGTGTTGATATTTGCAATGGCATTGCATCATTACTTGCCTATTGTGAAGGAGTCCTCGAGGTAGGAAAATTTATCAATTTTTTTATTGCCTCCTCCTCTTTAGGGGTTTCCTCTATTTTCTCCTCCTGTTGTCTACTACCTTGATCAATTAGAGTAATTTTAGGAAGTGCACCTTGTGTTTGTGCTATAGGATTAGATGTAATAGTCTGTCCTATTTGTTCTATTTCTTTGTTTGCACTTTTGTATTGTGGTGTCAACTATGCCTGATGAAACAACTGTTGGCATTTAAAGTTTACCACTAGTAGCTATAGAGATGACGAAAGGTGGTTCTTGTGGATTCACCTTATCTCTAATTGTGTTTTCTAGTAATTTTTGTAATTCATCCACACTGACCAATACTGGATCTATACATAATCTTTCTTGTTTCGTGGATTGGTCAAGGATTCTTTTGAGATCCTCTATAGTTAATGGATTGATGTTCTGAGAAGAAGTGTTAGGAACATCCTATATAGTTTCAGTTTCTACAGGTGTGATGGGTACATGAGGAGGGCTAGTAGGTGGCAATTGTGTGTCTTGCACACTCTGGTCTTGTTACTACTCTTGCTCAGTTGTTGCCATTTCATCTTGCTTTTGTGTCTCCTCCTTCTCTGTTTCTTTCTCCTCTCCATCTTTCTTTTCTTCTTCCTTCTCTTTTTCTTCTTTCTTTTCTTCTTCCTTCTTTTCTTCTTCTTTTTTCTCTACTTCTTTCTTTTCCTCTCTCTTTTTTCTTCTCTCTTCTGGTGGAGTAGTAGTTTCTTCTTTGTATTCTTCTTCAAGAAAATATTCAACCTTTTTGTACAAATTCTTTCATTATTTTGTTGTTCTTTGTACAATTTCTTCCATTTTGTTTTGGAGAATGAAGAATGCCTTGTACTTAGGTGTAAACCTAGTATTATGCCTTTTGACTACTTTCTCTATTTGCTCCTTAGTCAAATTAGGCAGTATGCTTGCTAGGGTTGATTCTCTCATCTCCTTCTCCATTTTCAAACAAAAATGCCATCTGTCTTCTACAATTTTAGACAGTTTATTTGGCAATTGTCCATCTAGTTCAAGAGGAGTATACTTGAATTGTGCCATCATTTCATAAACTTATTCTTCTTTTCTATTTTTTTCATCTTTAGTGAACTTATTGAAATCAACTTTATTCATGTTGCTTAAGTCTCCATTTCCAATCTTTTTACATAATGTATCAATTGAAAAATCGCTTACCTTTTCAGATTGATCTTCTTCATCAATATCAGGTTGAGCCACATATTTCCTTCTTTTCCTTGGCTCTTCCTATGTCTTCTTGATTGTTTTTCTTTGTAGCTTCCTCTTTAGTTTTTTGTGTGGAGGCCCTTGCTGCAGCTCTAGTTGTTGGCTTTTGGTGTGTTGGCATGGCAGTTTTCTTTAGTGTGAGCTAGGTGGGAGGCTATAATGTTGCTTTTCTCTTCTTTGGCTTAGCTTGGGTTGGTGCTTCATCAACTTCTTCTTCCTCAACACCCTCCTCCTTGTATTCACCTAGGCCTTGAGTTAATTCCATTGGGCCTTGCTCTTGTTCATCCTCATCATCATCATTGTCATCATCATCATCTTCTTCTGCTTTAGCCTCAATTCCTTCACCAAATTTCTTCTTAATTTTCTCAATCAATTTATCTTTCTTCTTCAATGTGGAGGCAGTCTTTAACTCCATATTTACCTTTGACCTTACCACATTATCAGTGCCAAAGTGTGGGGCACTCTTATCTATCTCTTCTACCAATAATGTAATTATTGTTGTAGATGCTTCATCTATGTTGATCTCATAAACAAATCCTAAGGAAAATCACATGATGAAAATTAAGAGAATCATGAGATATTTGAAAGGTAATTAAGACTATGGTGTATGGTATAAAATTGGAGGCAATTTGGACTTGAAATTATTTACTAATGCTGATTGAGTAGGAAGTATTAATGATAGAGAAAGCACTAGTGGTGGAGCATTCTTTGTTGGTAAAACACTAATGTCTTTGACGAGCAAGAAGTAGAATTGTACATCTCAATCAACAACAAAGGTAGAATATGTAGCAGTAGTAGTTAATTTTTCTAACATTGTTTGTTTCAAACAATTGTTCGAAGGAATGAAGAAAGAAATCAAGGATCCAACAATCATATACTGTGATAACACCAGTGCAATTAACATATCAAAGAATATAGTGATGCATACTAAAACAAAGCACATTGCAATAAAATATCCTATCTTAGGAGAATTGGTGCAAGAAAAAGAAGTCAGATTGGAATATGTTAATACAAAGGAATAGATTGTAGACATATTCACCAAACCATTACCTAAGAATGCATTTCTATATCTAAGAGGTAAGCTAGGGGTCATTCCCCTATCTAAAATTCACTAAATAAAGTTTAGTGAATGCATCAACTAGAACCTATTGAAGATCAATCAGTTGGTGCAAAATTTGCAAGGGCATATTGTAGATGAATCGATACTTAAGGTACATTTATATTAACAAAATTGCTATATTTGGCATGTGCTGTCAAAGAGGGAGAAGTTTACTATCATATCTCTAAGAAATTTTTGGAACCAAAATAATGTAAGGAACCAAAGAGGGAGAACTTTTCCAAAGAAGAAGTTTACTAAAAGAGGGAGAAAATTGTTAATGAACTTGATAGCAGTTGTTGCAGATAGAATCCAATGAAAGAAAGAGCTCATACTAATAGATGGAGTTTCCAAACAAACAATCCAAAAATTTCATTGTGCTATGACATGTTATGTTGCCACCAATGCCAAAGAGGGAGATTGTTGGATACAATTCATTAATTGTGTGTTGTCTTTGATGTTACACAAATGTCATATCATTATTAGTTAGCATGTGCTAAGCTCAATCGAGTAGTAAAGATAGGTTTTTGTGTCTATCTAGCATTCCTCTATTTGCCTGGTTTAGAAGGTAGTGTCTACCGAATTCACTTGGGTGTTAAAGGAAAATATGCAAAAGATGAGTGTTAACTAAGCTCACTCACTTAATAAAGGAAACTTGGATGGAAGTGGTACTAATCGAGCTCACTGAGTTGCTAAAGGATTTTTGCAAGTTTGTAGTGTTAACTAAGCTTCTACTAGTTGAGAAAGGAAATCATTTTTGAGTTAGTTTTCTACTGAGCTAGGTCGACTAATGGAGGATTTTCTTATTTTGGTATAATAGGCTTAATTGATCTATCTATTAATTCCAGTCATCTAAGGTGATGAATATTAATTATTCTAAGTTGTATTTGAGCTGATTTGACAATGTAGAAGACATAAGTATAAGGTCAAGTTGTGATTTCAAAGTGTGTGTGGGAAAAGCATGAAGATGTTATTGAAGATCTAATGATGAGAAGAGGAAGTGAATTTGAAGGATAAATAGAGTATCCTTGTGAAGTAGAAAAGCCATAGTTGATTAGGAAGGATCAAGCACAAGCTAAAACAAAGATCTATAATCAGAAAATGAGTTGCATTTAAATCAGATCATCTCATTGTTACTCTCTAACCATTTTAGGAGTGATCCAAATCTCTTAATAGAGTTGACTTAACAACTATTTGAAAATCCTCTAACAAGGTGGTAGTTCTATTGAATTGTCTTAAGACCTCTAACTAGGTCACTGCTAATAGGGTGATTAAATCCTTTAACAAGGTCACACATAATAGTGTGTTTCGTAACCTTTAACATTGTTGGCTCCTAACAGGGCTCACTTCAGAAGAGTGAAAAATAGTAACTAGTTACAATTAGTGGTTTTTCCCAAATTGGGTTTCCATGTTAAATCTTGGTATCAAATGTGTTCAAGCTATTTTCTTTTATCTGTTTACAAATAAGTTAAAAATAGTGATAATCACAAATAACATCTAAAGTTTATATGCCAAGCATTTACCGAGTTATAGAATAATATATGTGTTTACCAAGCTTTAGGAATATTTAGTTTTAGTTTTCTTTTTGTACTAACATCTAAGGGATCTAGGATTTATTTTAGGAGTAACTGATTCAACCCTCCCCTCTTAGTTACTCCTCTTATATTTCCAATGCATACAAGTTTTAGTAATTACCTAATGGATGCATGCATGGGTATGATTATTTTATGGGTTCACTAAGTTGTGAAAAGTTTTATTTATACATCTAGACATTGAATAACTGATTCACCCCCACCCACTCTCTATTATTCTAAAATTATTCCAACAATTGGTATCAAAGCCATCTACTTAAGAGAACTAATTTATAGGTACTACAAGCACAAAGATCGAGATGTCTAAAAGAGAAGTACCCAGGCTTAGCATAGATAACTTTCCTGCATGGAAAAGTTTGATGAAGCTACACCTTAGAGGACTTGGAGATAATGCACAATCTACCATTACAGTGGAAGATGTTGATCCAACTAGAGTCCTAAATGCTAAAGATATGAACAAGAAGAAAGAGCACAATCAGGCGATGTTGTAGATTGCCTCTTACCTAAGCTATGCTGAATTTGATGATATCAAAGGCTATGATATTGCAGAGAAAATGTGGGATGCCCTACACACCATCTATGGAGGAGACAAAAATGTTCAAAGAGCCAAACATGAGAGTTGCAGTGGTAAATTTGATGATATGAGAAAGGAAGAAGGTCAAAGTATTGCTCAAAATATTGCCAGAATAAAAGAAGTTTTTAGTGTAACAAGAGCTACTGGTCATATAGATGATGATACTATGTTAAGTAAATTCTTGAGAAAATTATTACCTATTTATGCAATTAGATTTTCTATAATTCAAGAGTTGAGATGTATTCCAGGGAATGATCTAACTCTTGAAGGATTGGTAGGTAGACTCACTGCTTTTGAGCTATCTAACTTTGATAATTACAAACTTGAGAGTCTTGAATCTGTTGGTGTTTTTCAACTATTGAATAACAAAGGCTCAATACAAAGATAATAATACTCAAAAATATAAGGATTAGCTATGTTATATTAACAATTATGCTTGCATATCATCTGGAACCAACTTGAAAAAAACTAGGACTGGCTTTCTACTCTTTAGGCTCTGCAAAACCAAGGTGGGTATACCTAAGGGATAATTCAGAATGGATGTTGTTGTATAAGAATTTTATTAGTTTCATTCTGATTCTCATCTTATATCTCTAATATAAATATAGTTTATCCATTTCTTGTCACTTTTAGGTGATATGTATCCCTTGTAAGTAGATTTGGTCACAATTCTTCTTAGTTTTGCAAGTATTTCTAACCATAGCAACTAATTAAAGCTAAAATATTACATGCAAACAAGTGCTGACCATCTTTGAAACTCTTCAAAAAGTAAAATAAAGGTAATTTTGATTTTAAATTTGATGCTTATTCATGATTTACCTATCAACAAGCTAAATTAATTAGATCAATGCCTATTCCATTGGGATTCAGAGTCTACTCCAATTTATAGATCTGATTTGTTGCATTACAACAAATATTGTCAGCAATTCTTATTGGAATTCATTCTTATAAACCTCCTTCCTACTACCATAGCAATCCCATAAAATTCACTAAAGCCTTTATCTAATTCATTGAATTAATAACAATAATGAATTAACATACAACCTAAGTGAATTGCATTCAATTGGGCAAGCTTTACTCAGACAATATCAGAATAACCAGGTGATAACAAAGGAGACCAAATTCAACAAGAATAGATATGGGGACAGTTCAATTTTGTATTAATATTCCTTGAAAATTGTATACAATTGTAGTAAAACTTAGAATGACTCTAAAAAGACACAAGGATCATATGACATCAATGTATTCTCAGAGAAATTTACAGAGAAGATACATCATGAAGTTTTCTACAATGACTAGATTGAAAACATACTTAGTGTAAAACTAAACTTGCATTAGAAATTGGAGCCTTTCTCTAGCCATGGAATCTCACTTTTATAATGTGAGATGCAACAAGCTTCTAGCACATAGATCTAATAGGTGTCCTTTTACAAAAGGTATTTAGATATAGCCATTAAAAAAAAAAATTTGTTTGCAATAGAAACACTTATACATCATAATATTCTTTTGGTAGGCCCCTCTTCTATTACATCTTTTGGAAAACTACAAAATCTATGATTTGACCCTTTATTCATTTTATTCTTTGGAATAGGTGGCTATTAGGCTTAAAAGTGATATGTCCTATTCTATTGCCTATAAGTTCACCTTGACTTAGGGATTCTCACTATCCTCATCATGAACTATTAGAGTAATAGTTACATCTGCATCTTCCTCTACCTTGTTATCTTTTTCCATCTATTATGTACACAAAAATTGTTCTTTCCATTATTTGAAAGCAGTGCCATCAGGCCAATCAAAATTTAGGATTTCTATTTGCATATTTTTTATAGAATTTCCAACTACTTCTATCTCAATGAGGTCCTTTCTGACAACTTTATAGAATAACTGCACTTTAACCAACTCTTTGTTGTTCATTACCCATAGTAAATGTCCACTTTCATTTACAACATTATTCATTCTTTGGTAGAATATTTCATCCAATTCCCTTTTCCATTCTTCCTTTTCCTTTATTATGTCAACCTCTTTTAGAGCACTAGGAGAAAGGTCAAACTTGTCAACTATGTATTTGCACAAACAAATTGTTAATTTTTTTGAAAATAAATCTGATTTGTCACAAAAACCTTCCAGCTAAGTTAGCAAATCAAAAATATTTTCTATCTGGTCATATGGTAGTTGGATGATAGATATACACATAGTAGTAACATCATTTTTCCTTTCAATCCATTTTTATACAATAGGCATTAATTCTTTTTATTTCATCACTAAATTTCTGTGAAGCTTGAGCTATAATTGGGTCTATCTCTTTACCTTGATAATCAACAATTGTATGGTCTAAGGAAAATATAGGAGGCTCTTGAGGCACTCATCTTTCCATGTCTACAGTGGTAAAAATTACATCCCCTTCTCCACCGATCTATCTCAACTGCTCCCTTAAGGATGGTTCATCATCTATTCTGATTGGAGTTTGGCTTGAGGAGTACTCTTCTACATGAGAAGAGGATCCTTACTCCAACTTCTACCTCTTTGGGGCACTAGTTGCAGGTGGGCTCTCTAGCCTTGGACTTCTTTGAGGGGGAACCTATTGTATGTTCAGAACTATCACATACCCAACCCTCTTATGCAATGTATACTGACTAGACGCAACTATCATTCTACTATTTATTCTTCTCTATACCTCTGTAGCTTTGTCAAGATAGGCTTTAACATATGTATCCTTTTTCTCATTCATTGTTTGCATTATTGCAGAAAATTTATTCCTCAACACATGCATTTTTGCTCACCAATATTTCTTATCTTTTAAAGGATCATAATCAGAGTCAAATGCATTGATGAATTCCAAAAAATTTCTGAATACTATCTATTTTTCTTTCCTTACCTCTTGCTCCTGTAAGGAGAAAATATTCCTCATAATATCTTTAGGAAAATATATTTATTGTGTCATACAGGTACCTTTTGTTCTTTCTCTTAAGAGATCATAAAATCCTTCTAGATCAATATATCTTGCATGGGACTCTGGCATGTTGTATCTATCTAAAAATAAATTGAGGTGCCTCAATCACTTTTTTACAAAAATAAAATCATGGGCCAAAGTGACTACTAGGAAAAGGTACCTTTACCTTTGTTAATCATATCTCTCTCCTCTATGGTTTTGATCTGCCACAATATTTCAGCTATCCCTATGTTTAATGGCACATGAAAAGGTTGTACATGAGGTCTTCCCAAAAAACCATACACTTTGATCACTATAGAAATGTTATATGGGATTACGTCCCCCTAGTTATGACTAACCCAAATCCCCTTTTCATGGTCTTTGGGTCTGACCAATTCTAATAGTGATTGTGGAATTCTAGGGCTATCTCCTCTCAAAAGAAATCTAAGCTTAGATGCAACATACCTATCAAATCTCACAAAATTGGCATTTCTGGCGTCCGAAAACATTTCAATGCTCCACAATTGGATTGGATTCTTTTCTCCATCCCTTGTCAATTCTAGTTCCATACCTATGAAGAAAAAGGAAACTCTCTTAAACAGACATATGTGCATGAGCATTGAGTACCAACAAAAGGGTCTATTTACCCTTCCTTGTGATATCCCCACCAAACCATTATGAATTTCTTGTGCAAGAAAAGTGACAAAATCAAGAATACTGCTCATTCCAAATTGTAATGTCTGAGCCATGATAAGAACAATAGAACCTTTGATGTGCTCCTCCCCATCCATCCCAAAAAAAATTCAGAGGGTGAAGTACAATGCTTGAGCCCTAGGATTGAAATATTTCCTCATTAATGGATCTAGAGTATTGGTTGTAACCAAGGGTAATGTACCAAACCTGGCAAAATGTTGTTGTAGAGGCCCTATCCTTAAGAACATTCTTTGTGCATCATACCATGTTTGGAGGTCATCCATGTTAACGATCTCATGCATAGCATAGTTAGGGTTAAGTTTGAAAACTTCCCTAATTAGTTCAAGAGAAACCTTAAGAATATTTTCTCCAACATAAGTCTTCACAAATCTAGTAATATGATCATACTTATTGGACAAATCAGCTAGTAGATCACTGTCAAAGAGAACCCCAAGGACTACTAGTTTCCCAATGTCAAATTCCTAGACATTGCTCAATGGGCTATCTAGGTTTCTCTCAACAAACCATTTTAAAAATAATTCTAGTCCCCCCATAGAAACCTAGGCATCTCTTACCCAATTAGCTCTATCATAAAAACCCTCTACTACAACTAACCTAGGGTTCTTTGCAATAACCTCTCTCTGCTTGGTTATTTTGTTTATAGATGGAAATTTTTCAAGAAAATCATCATATATAGACCTCTTTAGGTAATGAGTTTGTCTAGAGAAATCCTTTCATGGAGGCATTTTTAAAGATTTTAAACTTTCACAACACCAATTTCTTAATTTTCACAAGTTGTAGATCGCTTACTCACTGAATTGTGCCTCTTCTCTATAGAATTTTTGCTGAAATTCACTAAATCACTTGTTAAAATTCTATGCCCTAGCTCTACAAATTATTTGTTCTTTGATGACCTTTTACAATTTTGTGGTTCAATAATGGTGGCTTCATGAATTATATTCATCCATTGAGATCACATGAATGAGATCTGAGCAACATTAACTTCTATTAGCCATTATTTCCATGCTGCATTCAAATTTGAATCTTATTTATTGATTTCATTAGATCAAATGACCCTAATTCAAAAAAGAAAAATTTCTTTATAGCTTTAAAGATCAAGTCACGTGTCGAACAGGAACTTCCCCACATTATTTAAATCTTTTGCATTTCAAAAATGCAAGCAAGCACTAGCCTATAATCTTGCAAAAATCAACGGTCATGAGAAATAAAATAATATTATAGCAATATGTGAAAATGTGTAATACAACTAGCATAATAAATCTTCCAACCATCAGCCCATCTTGGTTGCTACTAGTCCCACTTTGCTACTTGTCAAATTAGCACTTCCCACATTGTTTAAATTTCTTTTACCTTGAAAATGTGAGTAAGCGTCAACCCCTGATCTTGGTGAAATCGATGATCATACAATTTTGTACTACTATAACACCTAGTCAACTTCATTAACTATTAGAAAATCTCAACGTGAAGTAGTACATTTTGACAAAATTTATGCAAACAAGTTCGTTATTATCTTCTAAACATGTGGGTTCATGAAGTCACATTTTCCATGCATGAGGCTGGCACTTCCCCACTTTATTTAACTAGTGAGCACTTTCATAATACGGGCAAGCACTAGCCATCAATCTCTGAAAGATCAATGATGGCATAAATTAAATCCTTTTAATAGTCTGAGATAAAAGCAATGAAATCACCGAGGACATATGTTAGTAAGGTGCTTAACTACTTTATTTAATTGTCATGCAACTTCACCAAGTGGGAAAGCACTATCCGTTGATTAAGTCAAGATCAATAGGGGAGTCAAGTGATGTTATTAGAAACCATGTTAGCATAAAAAACTTATGGAAATTTGACACCTATGATATGGAAGGAGAAGAGCTATTAGTAGTGTTGGTTTATCTTGTGACTCTGGCAGCATCATGGACACATGTCCACAATGTGCTTCCCCACATTGTTTAAATCTCTGGCATCTTGAAAATGCAAGCAAGCACTGGCCTTTAATCTTGCACAAATCAATGATCACACAAACTTGTACCCTTATATAATCCAGTTAACTATCTTGTCCAATAGGATGTCACCTTTTAAACAAGCCTACTTTGACAAGTTTGATAGTGGCACAGACTACAATATTAATTCTAAGAGCTATTGCGCCCATGACATCATTTGCAACTTTCCATATATGTGTCATGTTCCACCAATGAATGTGCTCCAATTCGGCAAGGCTTTACAACTTGGCATGAATCAACATCCTCCTCAAAGCTTGGTCCCATTGTGCCATGAAATGCATTGACAATTTCCCACATTATTTAAAATCTGTGAATGTTTTTAATGCAGGGAAGTGCTATCCATTGATCTTACCAAGATCGATTGTGAATCATAATCTTTGCTTATTAGGATCTAATCAGAAATGTCAACCAATGAAATACTTCCTCTATGATATAGCTTAGCTAATAGTTTCCACAAGAGACACATTATTAATATCCTTTGAAAGAGTTGGTTCATGATGTCACTAGGTGCCATGTGGCACATAGGAATTTCCATTCTTTGTATAACTATTGTCCATTTTCTCGGAGCGTGGAAGCGCCAACCGTTGATCTCTGAAAAAATCAACAATGGAATAAGGTGAACCTTAAAGTTTGCTAATAGCATGTCAACTATTGTCATCTTTGACAAGTGTCAACACAATTCTTTCCCACATTATTTAAACTTTGATCAACTTCATCAAGTGGGCAAGTGTTGATCATTGATTTAGCACAGATCAACGGTGCAAGAAAATTGAATGCAAAGTGTCATCCTTATTAAATGAGCTGACCAATGACATTGTTAAAAATTAGAAGATGCATTGACGAGCACTAACAATTCTATAGAAAGGGTTTTACACATCTAACAGTCTGCAGACTTTACAGCACACTGTGGTTCCAACATTAGCAAGGGCTACGTGGCGTAAAGGCACTTGCCCACATTACTTAAAGTTCTTGCATGTTCTTAATGTGGGGATGTTCTCTCCATCGATCTTACCAAAATTGATAGTGGATGAAAATCTTGTTATAGTTAACAATTCAAAATAATAACTATAGATAAAGATTGGGTTAGCAAGGGTTTATAATGTAAAAATATATATAATAACCCTTCCAACATAAAACTTTTTAAGGTAAAGTTATCCCACCTAAAATATTTTTTGAAAAAATATTTTTAGAAATTTTCAAGAGCTCAAAAAAAATTAAATAAGGCTTTGAGGATTTTTAGGGATCTTACCTAGGGTCTTGATAAAAATTCAAGACTTTCATAACACACACCTAGGGTTTTTCACTACTGAATGGAACAAAGCAAGAATGGTGAAAAACTAGGGCAATAGACTTTGCATTCAAACCCAAGTTTTTACTAAAGGATTTTGATGAGGTGAAGTAGAAGAAGAAGAAAATAAAGATAAAATATGTATCTAATGACAATGCTATAGATGAGGAAGATGTTGAACAATTGAAAGCACTACTAGAAAGAAGATTTCATAGAGGTAAAGGCAAGTTCAAAGGTAAGTTACCCATCATTTGTTTCAATATCAATGAGGTTGGTTATATTTCTACAAGATTTACATAGTGCTAGAAATATGACCAATCAATTAAATTAGGTGAAATATGTGGTTGTTATTTATGGAAACATATGTTTTGTAATTTAGTCATGATTATTTGTGAAGGAAAATTGTCTAACTACTAGACAATGTTACAACAACATGACAAGATTTGTTGATAACAAAATATTCCCTTGGAATATTCTCTTGCATAGTTAACCCTAAATGCATGACATCATCCTAATGATGCATACCAGTGTGCATGTTCATAAAAGAAAACTAGTTAAAGTTATGGAGGAAATACTAATGCAGTTATCTTATAGTGCAAAATAAAGCATGTCAATAAATTGATTTGTACAACTTATAGAATTGTTTTGATCACTGAGTGTTGATGAGTCGACTCTAAGGATGATATGTGAGCTGAATAAGGAAAAATTTATTGATATGTTTGATATAAGTAAAGAACTTCAATTGTGAAGTTAATATGGCAACGTGATATTATCATATGTAATGCGAAGAAATTTTATGCGAGATATGATGCAAATTGATATGTGCATAGCCACTCTTGTATGAAGAACTAACAATTATAAGTATTGCAAAGTAAAAAAAGTGATCCAATATTATATGTATACATATTCTCTTGAAGAACTTATTGTATAGTTGCATGTTAGGGTAGTGGGTTCTTCTTGCACTCATTTGTATATGATCCACCAACTCCTAACAAGGTTGAAGCAACTCCTAATAGGGTTAAGGCTGCTAACAAGGCCTAGTCTCCTAATAGGGACTCAAGACACTACAAATTATTCATAGATTCCTAACAAGGTCAATATCCTTAATTGGATCCTTTATATAGTGAATCATCTTATGGGTTTCATCCCCACTAAGGTTTTCCCTTGGCTAGGGTTTCCCTAGTTAACAAAATATGGTGTTATGAGCTCTCTCTATGTATGGTTGTTTTTACTATTCAACATTGCCAGTTTATTTTGTTATGCATGTAGGAAAGTAATTAACAATATTAAATTGTGGGCAAAAAGATTGAAAATATTGATTCACCCCTCTCTCAGTATTATCTATTTCTAACAATTAGTATTAGAGTACTTATTTAGAAGAGGCTTATTAGCTTGAATAATATCCCTATGGATATGGAATAGTTGAAGAAAAATCTCGAAGAAGCTCTTGAACAAATTGGTCTCCTTACTAATGAAAGAGATGGGCTAAAGGATAGATACAAAGATGCAAAAGATTATATTAGTGAACTAAAGGATAAGATAGATAACTTGAAGCAAAAAGGACCTAATGAGAAAACTAGTGATGATGATATTGAAGATCTAAAGGAAGAAAATGATATCTTGAAACATGAGTTAAAAATAGTTGAACTCTAGCTAACTTTTAAGAAAAATGGAGGAAAGAATTACTCTGAAATAAAAACTAAAAAAGTAGATCTAAGATCACAGTTAAGCAAGGAAACATCTGAATTGGAACCTATCAAGTTAGAGCATGCAGAATTAGAGAAATACAACACTATTGTGAAAGGTGAGTTGGTGCAAACCAAACAACAACTTGAGAAATTATATACCAGCAGTGAAAATATTGAAGAATAAATATCTGTAGAGAGACCTAGTTATGACAAGACTGGACTTGGATTCTTCCTTGGACAATCCACCAAGAAATCTATTGAGAGAAAAAAACCTAACACTCATGAAGTAAAAAAGGATCTAAGAATAAGAAAAATAGACGATACACCTAAAGATAAGGAGAATGCTACTCACTCTAAGAAATCTAAAGAATCTAATCATGATGAGGATAATAGAATAAAGGAATCTTGTGCCTAGTGTAATGAACTTGAGCATACTAAATATGGTTGTAAAGGTAAGTCTTTTAAACCTATTTCAATTTTTTATTGTCATAATTGTCATGGATATGGACATTATGTAGTAGATTGTAAGAAACCTAAATTTGACAATGATAATGCAAATAGTAGAATGTTTAGGAACACTAACTGTGCATGCAATAGAAGAAGATCTCATAGTAATGAAAGTGAGCAAAGAAGACAAATTGTTTGTTATAGAGGCAACAATCTTGGACACATAGCAAGAAATTACAAAGCACCTAACAACTAGAATAATGAACAAAGAAGGAATGTATCTGTATGCCAATTATGTAATAACTTTGGACACACAAATTTTTTTTGTAGAATGTATAGAAGAAACCATAAGAGGAATTAGAATCATAGAAGGAACAATAAAGGAAATGGTGACAGTCTGAAGGAAGAAATGAAGGAGCTGACAGAAGAATTTAAGGAAATATTTGTAAAAGCAAGAGAAGTTGGAAGTTCTCATACAGTTTAGGAAGAAGCTCATCCTAATGTACTTGACAAGACAATAAAGTCACTTATTGTCCATGACCAATCTTACCTACATTAAGAATTCTCAATAAAATAGTCTGTCAGCTAATCATAACTAATGTTAGAAAGAGTATCACAAGTTTCACAGATAACACTATATACTAGACATTGAGAGGAGTCTACAATTAACTACACAATGTTTAATATGATTAGTATAAGGATATATAAGAACAATAACCTCTATGTTATATAGAGATAGTATATTGGACTAGTGGTAGATACACATCTAATGTGAAGTACATATTGCAAAATATTTAAAGGACACAAATTGATATATGAACATGTTCTATATGGACTATGATAATCATTAATGGGCATGAATAATTTTGAGAAAAGTTCATGATGATCTTCTATGGTTTTGAGATTCTATCATATGCATTGTTAATGACCTAATTCACAAGGTCATAGGTTTGAGTAATGAAGGATGTAATCCTGTGAACATTAGGAATGTGCACAAGTTAGTTGAAACAAATCTCAACACATGTTTTGATGGCAGAAATATGAAAATTGACTCTATTCAAGATGATGGAGTAAGACTTGTTAGTAAAATTTTTGGATATAAGTTCAACCATGGATCTAGGATAGAGTCAATCCTCGTCAAATTTCTTCACAAAGCTTATATGGTAGTAAAGGGAAAAGAGGTTAATATATGTGACATTTTCCAAACATAATTGTTGGATAACATATCAAAAATCAAGAAGTCTAGGAGTGTAGTCTTTAGGTTTGAATCCCTACTGACACATATATTCTTCTATGTAACAAAGAAGTATCCTAGTATTTCAAATTGGGATGGAATTGAGTGCACCATGTAGACTATCACTTGTGCATACTGAACTAAACCAGAAATAGTCAGAGATAATGATATTGACAAAATGATGAAATCTATCCAATCTGAAATAAAGCAAAGGTATAGGATACCTCCTACGCTAGTGGAAAAATATAAGGATGAACTATGTTTCATGGTAGAAATAGATTTCACATGTATGGAACTAGTAGTTCCTTGAGTAAATTTTATTGAACCTATGGGTTATGAAATGAGTGAGGAACTGATTGAAGGATATACACAAATAATCCTACACTCAAAAGTTGATGCTAAATGTCCTAGATGGTGACACATATTGAGAAGATGAGAGAAGTCTAAAGAAGTCAGATAATCAAGGACTCCAAGAAGAAGGTTAGGAAAGTGATTGATTCTATCTTGAATGAATTAGGAATGTCAAGAAAGGAATTTGAAGAGGTGAAAGTGATAACATTGGAAAAGAAGGCCAGTGGTCAATCTGAACTATTCAACCCTACACCTATTACAATGGTCAGACCTACTGAAGAGGTCATAGTTGCATAGACAAGTGCACAAGTACCTATAATGCCATATGAAATAGTTGCACAACAACAAACTCTAAGGAATCCAAAGAAAATAGAAGAAGCATCAACACCTAGGAAATCCACAAAGCTTGAGAAAACCCCTCCTAAGAAGAGAGTCAAGAAAACTATAAGTGGACTAGACAAGAGGAGAAGAACCTTGCAAATTAGTTCCTCTAAATATTAAAAAGAGAGTGGTGAGAGACCAGTAGAACCAATAGATTAGGAAGTGAATACTTCGACAAGAAGAAAAGGATGGAAACAAAGGTAGAATTTTTTTTATTAATGGCAATAATTTTGTGCAATTGAATAAGTATTATGAGTTGTATAATAATATGGATAGAAGACAACAAGAGAATGTTGTAGTTAGAAATATGATCCTAAAACATAAAAGGTTTGATAGCATAAGAGGTCAAATACCTGAAGATTTGTACAATAGATTAAGAAAAAGGAAAAGTAGAGTAATTGAGGAATAAATGCAAATAAGGATAAATATGGTGAAAAAGTTATGTATAGTAAATAATGAGGAAGGGATAAAGCGAATTCTGAAAGGAATAGCCCCATTATTGAGAAATAAGAAGAGATCCATTCTCCTCGTGGGAAGAAATTATGAAGAAGTGAATGTGGAAACTCAAAAGGCAGTAGTCAAATACATGTCTACTATGCCAAAGTAAAGTGTGCAACCAAAGAAGGAAAGCCCTATGCCTAAGGAGTTTGAGAAGAGTGCATAGAGAGAGGAGAAAACTCCTACTATAGTATCAGTTAGTCTAGCTCATAGTTCTAAGCAACCAACTAAAACACCAATTCCAAGTGATTCACCATATATTACCATTGACAGTGAATATATGCAAGTAGATGACACCAATGTGATAGTGGATAGAACTAAGGACCCATTTATAGGTTTTGGTTCGAACATCATTGGCAATATTTTTGATTATAGTACCTCATTTGATGAAGAAAAAGATCAGGAGCCTAAGGAAGAAGATGTAACTTCTGTAAATAAAATTGAATCTAGCATTGAAGTAGCTACTACAAGTGCCCCTATAGCTACAAAAGTAGTATTGCCATCTTCACCACCTACACAAGCAATAATAGTCACAGCAGCAATAATAGTACAATCAAATGAAGATGATGAGACACAAAATCTTATATCTTCTTTAAGTAAATTTCTTGAAAAGGAGAAATCTGTCAAGTGTATTGAGAGGACTTTAGCTTCAATTTTGGATAGATTGGAGTAGACAGTAAGTCCTGTTGATACACCTGCGGACATAAAATAGGGAGCAACAATTTTTTGCAAAACCTTTGATAATTAGTTTACATCACTTATCGATGTGGCTACAATTCAAGCACAAACTAAGAATGATGGTGAACTTCTTAATACTATGTGTACAAATATAAGGAATGATATATAAACTCTAAATGAATGAATTAAGGCATTAAGGTAGAGTATGGGGGAAGGGAAGTAGTTATATGCTAAGTGTAACATGGCATACCTTCACTATTATAGTTTTGATGAGAAAATCAAAGAGAAGGTAACTGAGCTTTAGACAATCATGGATAAATTTTTGAAATAAAATTAGAAGTTAGAAACCATGGAGCATACAATTAAAGCACTTCATGATATGATCCATGATATACAAGCAGAAAAGGAGAAAATTCTCAAAAGATTTACTCTTTTAAGGGACCATTTATCCCCAAAGATTACATTATTACAAAATCAATTGGAGGAATGCTTGGTAACCAAGTCCTCATATGAAAATTTTTTGGCTATAGATTTGAATGCAACAGAGTTAGCTACATATGCTCTATGTGCACTAATTAGTGTGTCTGATGCACTGAAAGATAGTTGGAAGAAACACCTTGCATAGTTGAAGACTAACTTCAGTGATTGTTTTTCCAAGTTTTGATGTAGTTTCTAGATTTTGATAGGATTTTCTTTTTATTGGAACCTTTGTCATTGATGTCAAAGAGGGAGAAATAAGGAAAATTATAATTGTAAGTTATATAGTTTTATTTTGAAGTATAGTAGTAAGTTTCGCTTTAAGAATTCTTTGTAATTAGAGTTATAAGTGATGTAATATTTTCAAAACATGAATACAATGTTTTTATTGTGTTATGGTTATTTACTTTGATTGGTATGACAAAATTTTTGGGACTTTGCTAATTTTCCCAAAATGTTGCCATCAATGCCAAAGGGGAGATTGTTGGCAATATGAGTGATCAATAAAATTAGGTGAGATATCTGGTTGTCATTTATGGAAACATATTTTTTGTAGTTTAGTCATGATTATTTTTGAAGGAAAATTGTCTAAGTACTAAACAATGTTACAACAATGTGACAAGATTTTTTGATAGCATATTATTCCCTTGGAATATTCTCTTGTGCAGTTAACCCTAGATGCATGAATCCATCCTAATGATGCATACTAGTGTGCATGTTCAACAAGAAACCTAGTTCAAGTTATGGAGCAAATACTAATGTAGTTATTTGATAGTGCAGAATAGAGCATGTCAGCAAATTGACTTGTATGACTTATAGGATTATTTTGATTACTGAATCTTGATGAGCCAACTCTAAGAATAATATGTGAGCTGACTAAGGAAGAATTTATTGATATGTTTGATATAAGTAAAGAACTTCAATTGTGAAGTTAATATGGCAATGTGATATTATGATATGTAATGCAAAGTAATGTTATGCGAGATATGATGCAAATTGATATGTGTACAGTCACTCTTGTATGAAGAACTGACAATCGAAAGTATTGTTAAGTACAAAAGTGATCTAGTATTGTATGCATACCTATTTTCTTGAAGAATTTATTGTATAGTTGTATGTTAGGGTAGTGGGCTCTTCTTGCACTCATTTGTATATGATCCACCAACTCCTAATAGGGTTGAGGCTTCTAACAAGGCCTAGTCTCCTAATAGGGACACAAGACACTATACATTCTTCATAGACTCCTAACAAGTTCAATATCCTTAACCAAATCCTTTATATAGTGAATCATCCCCAGTAGGGTTTTACCTTGGCCAAGGTTTTCCTAGTTAACAAAATATGGTTTTATGAGCTCTCTCTATGTATGTTTTTTTTTACTATACAACATTGTTGATTTATTTTCTTATGCATGTGGCAAAGTAATTAATAATATTCAATTGTGGGCAAAAAGATTCAAAGTACTAATCCCCCCTCCCCTTCTCAATATTATATATTTCTAACACACATAGGAAGAACTACAAAGATGGAAACAAGTACAAAAATATAAGAGAAGATGATAGTAGAGATTACAAAGGTAAATACAATAAGTCATTCTACATTGATGAAGAAGAAAGCAAGGATTATTCTAATGAACATGATGATGAAGTGGTGTATGTTGCAATGAAGGATGAATCTGATGAAGATAATACAAATGCACTTGTGATTTGTGTGAACAAAATTGATAGATGGATAATTGATAATGGATTCTCACATCACATGACTGGAGATAGAAGTAAGTTCATTACTTTAACTTGTTATGATGGATATAGTGTAATATTTTTTAATGATGCACCATGTTTGATAAAATGAAAAGGTTGTATCAAACTCACGAACAAGATTTTATGTGACAATGCTTATTATGTTGAATGACTAAATTATAACTTGTTAAGTGTGTCACAATTGAACAATCTGGGATGCAAGGTTGAATTTGGAAACAAAATTACCAAGATATATGACAGAAATCTGAAACTGATTAGAAAAAGGTGATCAAACTAGTAGTAATCTATTCTATCTTGATATAGAGGATGCTACTTTTTCTATTGCAAAATTTGATGATGTATGGTTTTGGCACAAGATATTGTGTCATGTTAATTTTGATAACTTGATTAGTATCAGTAACATGAAGAAAGTTAAAATTTTTCCCAAGTTGGAGAAACCTAATAATGTAGTGTGTAAACAATGTCAGCTAGGCAAAATGACAAAGTCAAGCTTTAAGAGTAAAGCTTATACCTCTAAAAAATACTAGAGATTTTTCATATTGACTTGTGTGGGTCAATTGAAGTTAAAAGCTACAGAGGAGATAAGTACATAATACTATTTGTTGATGATTATTCTAGGATGATGATAGTTATGTTTTTTAAACAGAAATTTGATGCTTTACAAATGTTTAAGTGGTACTTGGAAATAGTTGAGAAAGAAACAAGTAAAAGTATGAACTACTTGAGATTAGATAGAGGAGGATAATTCAGTTCAAATGAGTTTGAGATGTTGTATAATGACAGAGGAATCAAAAGATAGACATCTGCTCCTAGGATCCCTCCACAAAATGGGATTGTTGAAAGGAGAAACAAGTCTATAATGGACTATGCCATAAAACTTATGATGGAGAAGAATGTTGCTTTGAAATACTAGAGAGAAGTTATAAGTACTATTGTATATACCTTTTAAACTATGGTATGAATTTCCACCCAATGTAAAATACTTTAAGGTCTCTGGAAGTAAGTGTTACATTCTTAAAGATGTTAGCAATGGAAAGCTTGATGCAAAAAGTAAAGAAGGTATATCCCTTAGATACTCCACAAGAAGTAAAGCTTATAAGTGTTTAAATACTAACACTAAGAAAATTGTGGAAAGTTCAAATGTGAATTTTGATGAATATATGGAAGTACATGAGGATGAACCTATAAAAAAACTAAAAGAATACCAATATTTTGTATACTTTTATGAAGGAATACCTACTAGAGAAGATGTTGCAAATCAAGTTACAAATCAATAGCAAGTATCAGTAACTGCTGAGTCACATCCTATATATGTCATGTTGCATTCAAGAACTGAGCTACATTCATATGTCAAATTATAGAATGAAGAAGATGCACATTCTGACTCTAAGATTAGTACACATTAAAGAGATATTGAGATACCTAATAGAGATTTTCACAATAATTCTGAAGGTGAAAGACAAAATGTAGAAACAAGAGATGAGCCAAGATTGTTTAAATATGTCAAAAGAGATCATCTTTCTAATCAAATCATTAGAGATAAAAAAGCTAGGCCAATGACAAGAAATAGATTGAGAAGTGAATCACGTTTTCTAAACATGAAGGAACCCAAAATAGTAAAAGATGCATTAGAAAATAAAGATTGGTACAAAGCCATGGAAGAAAAGATTGAACAAATAGACAAGAACAAAATGTGGACTCTAGTTCCAAGACTAGAAGACAAAATTATGATTGGCACCAAATGGGTATTTAGAAAGAAGCTAGATGAGAATGGTGAAGTCACAAGAAACAAAACAACATTAGTTTGCAAGGGATATGCACAAGAAGAAGGAATTGACTATGGAGATACATTTTCCCCTATTGCTAGATTGGAAGAAGTAAGAACTCTACTTTCTTATGCTACATACAAAGGTTTCAAATTTTATCAGATGGATATCAAATTTGTATTTCTAAATGACATACTAGAAGAGGAAGATTACATAGAATAGCAAGAAAGTTTTGTGGTTGATAACAATTAGAACATGGTATGTAGACTACATAAAGCCCTATATGGATTGAAGCAAGCACCAAGAGCATGTATGGGACACTTCATACTTATATTCTAAAGATTGGATTTGAAAGGATTGATGATAATAGTAATATGTACATAAAGACAAAAAAAAAGGAAAATGTATTTTACTATCTGAAATATTTGTTGATGATATCATATTTGGAGGACAAGGTGCTTTATGTAAGGATTTTGCAAATCAGATCAAGCAAGCATTTGGAATGTCTATGTTTGGAGAAATCAATTTTCTTATGGGATTGCAAGTATACTAGATAAGGTATGGTAAATGCATCACTTAGTCAAACTATGTCAAAGAAATATTAAAGAATTTTGGATTAGAGGATTCCAAACCTATGAGTACACCTATGGTGACATTACACAAGTTGTCAAAGAATAATGATTTAGCTGAGGTGAATCAAGCATTATATATGTCTAAGATTGGAAAATTACAATATGTAGTACATAGCAAAATGAAATATTGCATTATCTGTAGGCTAGTTGCAAGATTCTCTATTAATCCCAAGGAGAATTACTTAATGGCTGTGAAGAGGATAATGTGATATCTAAAAGGAACATAAAAGTTTGGTCTATACTACAAGAAGAATGAAAAGTTTTAATTGAGAGCTTACATTGATGTTGATTGGGCAGGAAACATTAATGATAGAAAGAGCACCACTGGAGGAGAATTTTTCTTAGGAAAAAGACTAGTTGCATGGACTAGAAAGAAATGGAGTTGTACCTCACAATCTACTACCAAAGTAGAATATGTTGTTGTTGCTATAAACTACACAAACATTATATCGATCAAACAACTACTCAAAGGAATGAAGGAAGAAATCATAGAACTAGTGATACTTTATTGTGATAAAACAAGTGCTATCAATATATCAAAGAATCTAGTGATGCACAAAAAGACAAAGCGCATTGCAATCAAGTTTCATTGTGTAAGAGAGTTAGCTCAAGATAAAGAAGTGAAGATGGAATATGTTAACTCAAAGGAAAAAATTGCTGATATCATCACAAAACCATTACCTAAGGATGGTCATGAGTATCTAAGAGTAAACTAAGGGTGATACCTCTATCAAAGGCTATTTAAGAAACATAAGGAGTACCTTCCATCAAACAAAATGATGTTCTTATAATACACATTGATGTATATTATCTTACCTTAGGAGTTGTCTAGAGTAATGATAGAGCTAAAATTCCAAATTAGTCACAAGCAAGGTGATAGAAGGAGAAATTAAAGAAACTAAAAAAGCTTATATCGACATATTTTAAAATGATGAATATATTGATTTATTTCTTTAGAATTGTTGTCAAAGAGGGAGAAATTTACTGATCAAGAGCTACCAAAACAAAGAGGGAGAAAGCACATTAAACTAATCATTATCAGAAGTAGAGATTTGCTAGAGAAAATACATCAAAGGAGAAAGCATAATCACAAAGGGAGATATTCCTTATTAATGTAAGAAATTATTGCTAGAGAAATAAATCCTAATCTACCTAATAATAAGGAGATACAAGAAATAACTTAAAGGGAGTTATAAGAAAGAATTTTGTAACTTAATTAGAAGATGGAAGTTGCTAATAGAGGGAGACATTTCAATACAAGTTTTCTTTTTGGTATTGCCTTACTATTTTAACTTAGTTAGAATGGGTTTTGGTTGAACAAGATGTTCATCATTTGATTGACTTGGTTGATTAGTTTGGTTTTCCATCAATGCTAAAGAGGGAGATTGTTGAAATCTGATTGAAAAGATTAATTTTCACTTCTTCATAAAAATTCTTCATAGAGTCCACAAATTCTTTATCTTCATCACTATACTCTACTTTAGCATCCAATCTCCTCAATCGGTAATTCCCCTAGGATTTGTGCTATTTACAATATCAAGAAGATATTTTGTACTACTACTATTTACATGATTGTTATGTACAAAATCAGCTTGCACCAAAATAAAATCCCAATTAGTAGGCAAATATTCTATCAAACATCTCAAAATGTTACCCAAACTTATGTTCACAACTACAATTTGTCCATTAGTCTATGGATGAAATGTAGAACTAAACTTCAAATTAGTATCTAGCTTCCTCCAATGCATCCTTCAAAAGTAACTAGGAAACTTGTCATCTCTATCTAAAACATTAATCTTAGAAATTCCATGAAGTCTTACAATCTCTTTGAAAAATAAATCTTCTATGTGTACTGCATCTGATGTCTAATTGGAAGATATGAAATGTGCCATTTTAGGTAATTTGTCAACAACCACAAAGATAGAATCAATAACCTCTCTAATTTTTAGGTAATCCTAGAACAAAATCCATATTGATATCTTTTAGAGAGATATGTAAGGAATAGGAAAAGGTGTATATAAACCAACATTCTAGTTGTTTCCTTTAGCAAATTGACATATTTTGCAACTCCTCACCATATTCTAAACATCCTTATATATCTATGTCCAAAAATATCTCTCAAAAATTATCTTTAATGTCTTATCAATACCAAATGACATGCAAGTCCACTATATTTTTGTTTCACGATATTCTCTCTCATAGATCCTCTAGGTATACTCAACTAAACTCATTTAAACTAAATAACTTCCTAAATGAAATAATCAACCCATATGTCCTGTCCATCTATCATAAGGTTCTTACAAGATTTCCATGGTTCTTCAAAATCAAAGCTAGTCTCATACAAGTTCTTCAAATATTAAAAATCAAGCACTTCGACTCTCATCTTAGTCTATAAACTTAAATTCTTCTACTCAATACATCTTCCACCTTATTAGATTGTCCACTTTTATGTTTTATCACAAAAGAAATGTTCTACATATACTCAACCCATTTCATATGTCTCTAATTCAATTTATTCTAACTTCCCAAATACTATAAAGCTTTATGATCAATGTATAAAAGAATGCTCTAGGCATTAAGAATTGCATAAAACTCTTGATAGTAGACTAAATATTTCTTCTTAGCGTGATTCAATTTATCACCATAAAAATCTATAGGCTTACCTTTTTGACTCAAAATATCACCAATGGAATTACTAGTAGCATAACAATACACTTGATAAACTTTGCTAAAATAAGGAAAATCAAGAATATGTAATTTTGCAACTTTTTACTTTCAATGTTTCAAATATTTTATTTGCTCCATGTGTCCACTTGAATTTATTTTTATCACCTCTCAGAGTACGAGTTATAGCATTACAAATACAACTAACATTTATGATAAACTTTCTTTAAAAACTTACTAATCCATGAAATGATGTAACTTCTCTAGAATTATCAGTTGTAGGCCAATCAAGAATAGCTTTTACCTTCTCAAAATAAATCTTCAAACCATCATAAAAAATTACAAATACAAGATACACAAGCTTCTCCTTCACAAAAGAACATCTCTTCAAATTTATTAATAGCTTTTTCTCCTTCAATGTCTAAAAAAATTGTATGATACACTCAAAATGCCCTGCTTTAATCTTCTTGTAGATTAATATGTCATTAAGATATATAATCAAGAAATTACCGAATAATTTCTTTAGAACTTCATTCGCGAGCCTCATAAAAGAACTAGGTGCATTAATTAAACCAAAATGCATAACCAACCACTCATACAAACCTTCATTGTTCTTGTAAGAAGTCTTCCATTTATCACCTTCTTTGATTCTAATCTAATGATAAGAACTTTTCAGATGAATCATTGCAAAAAAATCTTACATAAGAACACTAATTTTCTTCATATTTCTTAATGACAGGAAAAAATACTTGTTTGTTTCCACTAGCCCAAATAGTATACTAATTCAATTTAACATCACGCTAAGCTTTCCTATCATACCACCAAGGTCATTCCAAACCTATATGAAAATAATGCATGAGAATGATATCACACAAGACTTCACCAAAGTAATTCCAAATTTTAAATTTCACAAGGTATTGTTCACTTTCTAGTAATTAATGTTCATCTTTGATCCAAGCAATTTGATAAGAGTTAGGGTGCTCCAACCTATGAAATTACAACTTATTTACCAATTCTTTGAATGCCAAATTCTTATATTTTACATTATAAATAATCACTTCATGTTACATTTATCTTCAATCTTACATATGGTCTTAAAAATCCTTTTCTTCAAATGAGGTTCATTATCCAATTTCAATCACTGGACAAATTTATTCTCATTGATAGGTTTTCTCCTTTCTTAGGTTTATTAGGTGCATCATTAGATTCTTCCTCTATTAAAGGATTTATTCTATTTCTTCCAACTTTGTTACCAGCCAATGTATATTCAAAAGCTCTATGACCTTCTTGACACTTAAAAAAAGTACCCTTAAACCAAGATCTATCTTCTATCTTTCAATTAATGTTATTTCTAGAGCAACCAATATAATTACGTCTAGTGTAGTTTGTTAGAATGTTTAGAATAATTGAGAGGTGGAGGGGGGTGAATCAGTTACTCAAGGTCCATTAGTACCAATTGGACAGTAAAAAATTAAACATTTTTCTATCTTCCTTATCCTTCTATAACTTAGTCTCTAATATAATCTAAATAACAATATTAACTAGTAGTTCAGTCTCCTAATATAATAGACTTGCTGAATGTAAACATTTGAAATGTAAAACACCATAAAAAATTAAACACAAGTTTGATGCTAGGATTTAAGATGGAAACTTAGTTTGGGAAAAACCACCATCAACATGTCACCACTTTTTCACTCTTTTGAAGTGAGCCCTACTAGGAGCCAACCTTGTTAAAGGTTACAATACACACTGTTAAATGTGACCTAGTCAAAGGATTCAATAACCCTATTAGGAGTTGAATTGTAAGAGGACATTAAAACATTCTATTAGAATGTCACCCTATTATAGGATTTACATAGACTGTTAAGTCCTTAATTAATGTTAGGTCAACCTTTGATTAAAAGAATTTCAAAACAAACTGTTTATAATGATTAGAAAGAAAATAGTAGGGTTTGATCTATATGATTACAACTCACTTTGTAGTTTCATATCCTTGTTTAGTTCATGTTATGATTCCTTGATAAGACTTCCTTGTAATTGTTCTCATTGATTTTCTTGGTAGCCTTTAAGCATTAACCCTTCTCTTCACAACAAATTTAAGCCTTCTGCTTAGATTTTCTTATCAACCTCAATAACTTTGTTCCATCTTACTAGAAACACACATGACTTCTTTTCTTTATTCTTCTTTACATTATCTCACTTTTGTTCTCTCTACCTTTTTGCTAATTTTGTCTCTATGCCTCCTTAAATAGTTATTATGTTCCTTTGCCATTTTTAACAATTACCATAGATCTTCGGTTTTGTGATCCAATCCAACAGATTCATTGTATTTTATCATCTCCTTCTTTTCTAGAAACTTCTCATGAAATTCCATCCTTAGGTATCTTACCTAATCATATCATTGAGTTAAATAATCAAACACATCAATCCTTATCTTCAAAAAGCTTTCCATATCCCAAGAAATCAACTAAGTGGGCTAGAAATTACAATTTCTCATGCACATTGAAATACTATCACTTAGTCATCAATAGGTTCTAATACTTGGCCATCACTAATTTTCTTGACCTTATAGGTCTTCTAGCTCAACACCAAAATTATTTTCTCGGTCAACACTAAATTTTCTTGGCACTTATAATGGCTTAATTAACACTAGAATCACTAAGCATGAACTTCAAGTTCCTTAATCTTCTTTTATATTTCTTAGTCAAGCTTATGCAATATTTTCTCATGTCTTCATTAGGTAAACAATCAAAATATCTGGTCAAAGTCTAACTAATCAAATGTACATTGTATCTTCCTTTTCATAAGTCAACCTTTCCTTTAAGTTTTTTTTTAATGAGAAACTTCTCCAATCCTCTTCATCAACCGAATAGATATGACATTTAGATCAAATAGAAACATGTCTCATCTATAGATTTGACATCAATGACAACATAATAATTGTTTCAATTGTAGTTTCCAATAATCTCCCTCTTTAGCATTGATGGGAAGACCTCAAATAGTTTCTCTTTAAGAATAAAATTGATCCAATATTGTTACCATGAAATCTAAAAGATCTCACTTCCATGAGTAACTGATATCCTTAGTTTCATTTTGATTCTTATTCGAGTAATTTCAAAAACTTCCTCTAAGTTATGTTTTCAGATTTCCCCTTGTATCTTATATACATACTCTCCCTCTAGAATTTTATACATCAAGCTTTATAAAATTTTGATTCAATCTCTCCTTCTTACATCTAACATACATACTCTTCATCTTTATAAATATTCTTCCATGATCTACCTTCTTTACATACTTCTCCCTCTTTGAAAACAATGGAAAAGACACTATCTCTCTTAGCGTCATTTCCTTTATACATCTTGATTATGTAGATAAACTTACATGACAAGATGAAATTTTCATCTATCATTTGTATATGACTGATTTGTTATGCTTTTCTTCTTCTTTACTTTACTTGACTATCTTAGGAACCTTCTAAAGTAGAACTATGTACATCAATATGTAAGGTATTCTGATTAACACATTTGATGCAATGCCTCTTTGTAGCGTAAGTAGATTTTCTTAGGGGAATCATTCCTAGCTTACTTCTATGATATTCATGAGCATCATTATGTAAGGGCTCAGTGACTATGTCAACAATTTATTCTTTGGTGTGTACTTATTCTAACTCCACTTCTTTTTCTTAAACTAGTTCTCTCAAGTAATTATACTTGATAGCAATGTGCTTAGTTTTTGTGTGTATCATAGGATTCGTTGATATGTTGATAGCACTTGTATTATCACAATAGATAACCAATAGGCCTGTAATTTATTCCTTCATTCCTTTTAGTAATTTTTTGATCCTCATGATGTTTAAATAGTTCATTGCAACTACCAAAAACTTAGCTTCAACTATAGACTCAAAATATAGTTATATTTCTTTCTTGCCTGTGAAACCAATTTCTTTTCTAGAAAGAATGCACCTGCACTAGTTCTTTTTCTATCATCAATATTTCCTAGTCAATTAGAGTTAGTGGATACCACCAGTTCAAATCTATCACTCCTTTTGTAATACAATCCATAGTCTTCTATACCTTTCAGATATCTCAACATCCTATTCAATGCCATCATATGGTTCTGCTTATAATTTTCTAAAAATGTAGCATCTATCGCAATAGCTAGTGCAATATCAAGTCTATTATGAACAACACGTTGCAATTTTTAAATCATTGATTTGTATATTGTTTGATTCACATTAGCAAATTGATCACTTTCACATAACTAATGTCATGTGGACATAGGTGTTCTCACTTGTCTTGATTCTTCCATTCCAATTTTTTTTGGAATCTCCTTGATACATTTGGACTGAGTAATGAAAATATTAGGTTTCATTTGACATAATTGCAAACCAAAAAGGAATTTGATTTCACCAAACATTGACATTTCAAATTCATTCTTCATTTCATCATCAATTTATTTTCATAATACTTCTTTTCCTCCAAATATAATGTCATCAACAAAAAAATTAGATAACACTACCTCATTGTTCTTAGTAGTATTCAATTGTAGATTATTATTATCATTTTCACTTTCAAAACTAATCTTCACTAAGAAATTATATAGTCTTTCATACCATTCTCTTGGAGCTTTTGTTTCAATTAATATAGAGCTTTGTTTAGTTTACATACCATATTCTTCTTGTCTAGTTCCATGATTCCTTCAGGTTGTTCTAGTACACTTCATCCTCAAAAATAACATTTAGAAATGCGAATTTGACATCCATTTGATATACCTTAAATTTTTTGTTGAATATGCAAGGAGAGTTTTGACTCCTTCCAATCTTGCCACAGGAGTAAAACTTTCTGCATAGTCAACTCTTTTTTCTTGAGCATATCCTTTGCATACCAATCTAGCTTTATTTCATGTAACTTCAACTTTTTCATTTAGCTTATTCCTGAAAATCCATTTTGTTCCAATAATATTTTTTCCCTTGGTCTAGATACTAGATTCCAAGTGTTGTTCTTCTCAATTTCTTCAATTTCTTCAATCATTTCTTTGATCCAATCTTCAATTTCTAGAGGATCTTTCACTAATTTGGGCTCAAATTCAAAAATTAAGCATGTATCATTCTTGAGTCTCTTTCTTGTAATATCACTAGATTCTGGATCTCCAATTATTTGTCTAAGTTTATGATATATTCTTACATACTTAGCTAGCACATGTGGTCTCTTTTTGTTTTCTTCAATAGGTTCATCTTGAAAAATAAGCTCAATCTCATTATCTCTTTGTTTTTCAAGATTTGGTTTTGGTTTTGCATGCCCAACATTATGTACATGATGGACAACATTAACTATCAATGACTCAACATCTTTTGTGTGTTTCTTGACACCCACTTTTTGTTTCCCAACAACCTATTGTTGCTCCTTGGTATTCCCTATGTGTTAGGAAACTACATCTTTGTTTTCTCTCTTAGTAGGAGTGTTGGGAGAACCATCATCTACATATATGAATGTACTATGATATTTAGGTTCTTTCTTCCATTCAAAATCATTTCTTTCTAGAAATTAATCAACATTCACATTTGCACTTTCCACAACTTTTTTGGTGTTAGAGTTTAAATGATTGTAAGCTTTACTCTTGGTGTAATATCCTAGGAATATATCATAATTTCTCTTAGGATAAAGTTTTCTATTCCTATTATCTTTTAGTATGTAGAATTTTCTTTCAAAGATTTTGAAATATTTCACATTAGGAGCATAACCATACCATAGATCAAAATGTTCAACATTTGTACCTTTCTTGACTTGTACTCTTTCTAAGGTATAGGTAAAAATGCCAATATCCTCTCTCCAATATTTATGTGATACATTCTTCTCCATCATCAAAGTTTTATTATAGTCCATTATTGATATGTTTCTCCTTTTAGCTATCCCATTCTGAGGAGGTGTCCTTGGTGCTGACATATGTCTTTTACTTTGTCTATCATTGCATAATATATTGAACTCATTGGAAATGAATTCACCACCTCTATCATATCTTAGACACTTCAAACTCTTCCCTATTTATTTTTCAATTATGGACAAATACCACTTAAATAACTAAAAAGCATCAAATTTAGCTTTTAGAAACATCACAATCATCATCCTAGAGTAATCATCAACAACCACAATGAAATACTTAAATATCCATAATAGATTTGAACATCAATGGGTCCACATAGTTCAATATGAACCAATTCCAAAATATCATTGGATGTGTATTTTTTTCTTGAAACTAGACTTTTTCGTATTTCACAATTGACATTGTTTACACATAGCATTGTCAAGCTTCTTTAGTTCTGGCAACACTATTACTTTTTTCATCTTACTTATAATGTTCACCAAATTGTCAAATTTTACATGACATAACCTTTTGTGCCATAATGGAGCATCCTCTTGTTGTGCAAACAAAAATGTCTCATTAGAAAAATCTAGATAGTGTTGATATATGACTAAAAAGATCATTTGAATGGAAAGATTTCTGAAAGACTATGTGTTTTCAATCATTATTTTGTCACTGATGTCAAACTTGATACATGCTGGTAAGATAATTTCTTATATGTTTCAAGCACTATCACGTAGATGATTGATGAGGAGGATTTGATCAACAAGATGTAACAAAAGTACCTAGAGGAAAGGTTGAGTTATGATTATGTATTGAAGTGTAAGAATTAGTTAAGACAGTGATAACATAATGTATAGATGATCTACTTGAGGTTAAAAAATGATTGGCTACACTTAGAATGTTTAGAAGAAAAAGGTTGAACAAAGCATTTTTCAAGCTTGACCAAGTTGATAGAAGGTGTCAAGAAAAGTTAGTTCAAGTTGAGCAAAAAGTCAATTGGAACTAAGTGAAAGTAAATTCTAGTGGATGTTTAGCAAGTTAGTAGGTGTTGAGAAAGATAGTTGAAGCTAAGTGATTTTTAGTTGATATCAAGCACCAGTAAAATCTAGTTGATGTTGAGTGATTTTACAATAGATGTCAAGTAACACAATATGTGTCAAGCATCAGTAAATTGATGATGCCAATTTGTTGCATTATGAAAAATATCAAAGATTCATCAATTAAAAGCTGACAAGTTTGTTTTCTTGGAACTTGTGAATTAGGAGGAAGATAAGATTGATGAGTTAGAGGCACAAAATCTTATGTAAACTATTTTGGAGGCAAATTCAAATGGATTCTAGAAGTTTCTAGAGAAGACAAGATATGGCATAACTACATTGTATCCTACCTAATCCATCAAAAATCATAATTTTTTCAATAGATAATGAGTAGGAAAAGAGTTATAATTTCCTATATGTAGGGATATCTGGTCATGAAGCAAAGAGGGTAGAGAAGTTTGAATGTGAAAATCTAAAAAGGAGAAGGAAGAGGGTTTGCTTCATCAAGTGGCCCAAGAGAAGAAGTTTGCATTGGCGAACTAAGAAAGAAGGCTTAAAGAGGATGAATTCTTGAAGGGCAAACAAGTTGTCAAAGCTACAAAGATTGGAAGCCAAGCAGAGTTGAGGACTGAATATTGACCTACAATCTGCAATAAAGGTTATAATTTGTATCATATCAAAGCTTTACTATTACTTTTTAACAATTGTATCTAATTAGGGAAAATCCTTTAGGGAATGGTTAACTTAACGATCATTGGAAAATCCTTTAATGGGGTGGCATTCCAAGTGAATGGTCTAAAGTCCTCCAACAAGGCTCACTTTTAATAGGGTGATTGAAATCCCTTAATCGAATCACATTTAACAGTGTGTGTTGTAAAATTTAACAGAGTTGGCCTTTAATAGGGCATCACTTTAGAAGAGTGAAAAAGGAGTAGCATGTTACTGGTGGTTTTTTCCAAATTGGGTTTCCACATTAAATCATTGTATCAAGTGTGCTAATGGATCTACTCTGTTTTATGCTTTACATTTCTACATGTTACTTTTTTAGTAACATATTAGTTTTGGTGAAGACACAATGAATGCATGCATGGTTAAGAATGTTATATGAGTTTAGTTAATTGTGAAAAAAATTATTTGAACATCTGGACCTTCAATAATTGATTCACCCCCCAACCCCTCCTTAGTTATTCTAAAAGAATTCCAACAATTGGTATTAGAGTGCAGTTGGTCAAAATGATTAGTTTTAAGGTACTAGAAGCACAAAGATCAAGATGCCAAAAAGAGAGGTACCCAAGCACAATAGTGATAACTTTTCTACATGAAAAAGTTTGATGAAGCTACACCTTGGAGGACTTGGAGATTATGCACAATCTTGTATTTCAGTAAAACAAGTTGATCCAATAGGAGCCCTATCTATTAAAAATTTGAAGAAAAAGAAAGAGCACAATCAAGCAATTTTGGAGATTGCCTCTTCATTAAGCTATGCTTAGTTTGATGATATCATATACCTTAAAAGTGCAAAGTAGATATGGGATGCCCTAGACACCATCTATGGAGGAGACAAAAATGTTCAAAGAGCCAAGTTAAAGAGCCTTAGAGGTAATTTTGATGACATGAGAATGGAAGAAGGTGAAAATATTGCTCAATATGTTTCTAGAATAAAAGAATTTGTTAGTGTAATAAAAGAAGCTACTAGTAAAATAGATGATGATACTATGCTAAGTAAAGTCTTGAAAATGTTGTTGCATGTGTATGTCATTGAAGTATCTACAATCCAATAGTTAAGATGTATGCTAGGAAATGATCTAACCCATGAAGGTTTGGTAGGCAGACTCACTACTTTTGAGCTATCTAATTTTGAAAACTACAGACTAGAGAGTATTGAATCAGCTTTCAAAAAAAAATTGTTACTAAAAGATTCTAAGGAGGTAAAGCCAAAGAAGAAGAAAAGAAGGATAAAGAATGCATCTAGTGATAGTAGTATAGATGAAGAAGACAATGAACAATTGGAAGCATTGTTGGCAAGAAGATTTCATAGAGGAAAAGGTAAATTCAAAGGTAAGCTGCCTATCATTTGTTTTAATTGCAATGAAGTTGGCCATATTGAAGAAGAACTTTAGAGAAGGGAGTAAGAAAAAAAAATAGAAGAGAAGATGATGGAAGAGAATACATAGATAAAGGGAAGAAGTCATGCTACATTGCTGATGAACATGACTCTGATGAAAAAGATGATGAAGTGGTATATATTTCTATAAAGGATGAATTAGATGAGGATAAGGCTACTGCACTTATGACTTGTGTGAACAAAAATGGTAAATGGATCATTGACAATGGATGCTCACATCACATGACTGGAGACAAAAGTAAGTTCATTACCTTAACCTATTATGATGGAAATATTGTAAGATTTGGTAATGATGCACCATGCTTGATAAAAGGAAAAGGGTCTATCAAACTCATAGAGAAGATTTCATGAATAATTTGGGGTTTAAAGTTGAGTTTAGAAAGAAATCAGCCAAGATATATGATACAAATGGAAATATGATTAGAAAAGGTGATCAAACTAGGAGTAATCTATTCTTTTTGGATATAGAAGATTCTACTTGTCTTATTGCAAAATTTGATTATGTATGGCTTTGGCACAAGAGGTTATGTCATGTAAATTTTGATAATCTAATTAGTATTAGCAACATGAAAAGAGTTACAAGTTTTAATTAGTTGAAGAAACTAGAAAATATAATATGCAAACAATGTTAGCTATGCAAAATGACAAAGTCAAGTTTCAAAAGTAAAGCTTATACTTCTAAGGAAATACTTGAAATTGTTTATACTGACTTGTGTGGACCTATTGAAGTGCAAATCTACAAAGGAGATAAGTATATAATGCTGCTTGTTGATGATTACTCTAGAATGATAAAAAGTCATGTTTTTGAAACAAAAATTAGATGTTTTTCAAATGTTTAAATGGTACCTGGCAAGAGTTGAAAAAAAAATAGTTAAGAATCTAAAATATTTGAGATCAAACAGAGGAGGTGAATTCACTTCACATGATTTTGAGATGTTCTACAATGATAGAGGAATCAAGAGATATACATTATGCCTAGGACCCCTACGCAAAATGGAATTGCTAAAAGAAGAAATAGGCCAATAATGGACTATGCGAGAACACTCATTATGGAGAAACATGTTGCTCTGAAATACTAGAGAGAAGATGTAAGTACTATTGTACAAACCTTGAACCATGTGCAAGTAAAGAAAGGTATTCACTCAAAACCTTTCAAACTATGGTATGGTCATTCACCTGATGTGAAATATTTTAAGGTATTTGGAAGGAAATGCTATATTCTTAAAGATGTTAGGAATGGAAAGTTTGATGCAAAGAGTGAAGAAGGTATATTCCTTGGTTACACCATAAGAAGTAAAGTTTATAAGTGTTTAAATACTAACAATAACAAAATTGTGGAAAGTGCAAATGTGACTTTTGATGAGTTTACAGAATTAAGCACATGAGGTTGAAATTACAAAAGAACCAGAAGATTACAAGACATGTGTATACTATTATGAAGGAATGCCTATGAAAGAAGATGATACATATCATGCAGCAAGCCAATAGCAAGTCTCAACAACTATTGAGTCACATCATATTAATGTTGAGTTGCATTCAGATGCTACGTTGCAAAATGAGGAGATTGGACAATCTGACTCTGAGATTAGCACACATGAAAGAGATGTTGAAATACCTAACAGAGATGCACATAGTGATACTGAAGCTAAGATACAAAATGCAGCCACAAAAACTAAGCCTGGACTATCCATATATGTCAAGAGACTCCATCATACAAATAAAACCATTAGAGAAAAAGATGTAAGGCCAATGACAAGAAATAGGTTGAGAAGTGAATCATGTTTGTTAAGCATGAAGGAACCTAAGATAGTGGGAGATGCATTGGAAGATGATGATTGGTACAAAGCTATGGAAGAGGAGTTTAGAAGATAAAAATGAACAAGACTTGGAGCCTAGTTCCTAGACCAAAAGACAAGGATATGAATTGCACAAAATGGATATTCAGAAACAAGCTAGATGAGAATGCTGAAGTGACAAGAAACAAAGAAAGACTAGTTTGCAAATGGTATGCAAAAGAAGAAGGAATTGACTATGGTGAAAAATTTGCCCCCATTGCAAGAATGGAAGGAGTAAGAATTTTGCTTGCTTATGCTACTTATAAAGGCTTCAAAATTGATTAGATGGATTTGTGGATAAAATAAATAAGAGCATGGTATGTAGACTACACAAAGCCCTATATGGATTGAAACAAGCACCAAGAGCATGGCATGAGAGATTTCATACTTATCTTGTTAAGATTGGATTTGAAAGGATAGATGATAACAACAATTTCTACATGAAGAAAGACAAAGAAAAAGGTATACTATTATCAAAAATATTTATTGATGACATCATATTTGGAGGACACGATGCTTTGTGTAAACATTTTGAAAATTAGATGAAGCAAGAGTTTGAAATGTCAATGTTTGGTGAGATCAAATTCTTTGTGGGATTACAAGTCTATCAAATGAAATATGGTGTATATATCACTCGGTCAAAATATGTCAAAGAGATATTGAAGACATTTGGACTTGAGGATTCAAAATCAATAAGTACACCTATGGTAATAGCACTCAAGCTATCAAAGAATGATGATTTAGCTAAGGTCAACCAAACATTATATAGATCCATGATTGGAAAATTGCAATATATAGTACACAAAAGACCTAATATTGCATTAGATGTGGGGATAGTTGCTAGAATCTCTACTAACCCTAGAGAGAATCACTTGATGGCTATGAAAAGAATAATGAGATACTTGAAAGGAACATAAGGGTATGGTTTATATCATAAGAAGAATGAAAATTTTGGATTGAAAGCCTACACTAATGCTGATTGGGCTAGAAATATTGATGATAGAAAGAGCACCAGTGGAGGAACATTTTTCTTAGGTAGAAGACTTGTTACATGGACAAGCAAGAAGTAGATTTGTACTTCCCAATCTACTATTGAAGTAGAGTATGTTGCTACAATTATTAATTGTGCAAACATTGTATGGATCAAATAGATACTTAAGGGAAAGAAAGAAGAGATCACTGAATCAATGACACTTTATTGTGATAATACAAGTGCTATAAATATATCAAAGAATCCTATAATGCATACAAAGATAAAGCACATTGCAAAAAAGTATCATTATAAAGGGAATTAGTTCAAGAAAAAGAGGTGAATATGGAATATATCAACACAAAGGAGCACGTTGTTGATATCTTCACCAAAGCATTACCTAAGGATGCTTATGAGTATCTAAGAGGTAAAATAGGGATGATACCCCATTCAAAAGCTATGTAAAAAATAGAGGGAGTACTTTGCATCAAACAAGCTGACATGCATTTCATATACATTGATGCAGTGGATCATACTTAAAAAAATTGCCTAAAGTATTCATAGAACTAGAATTTCAAATAAGTCACAAGCAAGGTGATAGAGGGAGAAAATTGAAGAACCCACAAAAGCCTATGTCTACATATATCAAGATGCCAAGTGTTGAGTATATGTCTTTTCCATCTTTGTCAAAGAGGGAGAAAGTACATTAAATTGATCAAGTGTATAGCGATCAATAGGGAGATGATCAAAGTAGAAAATCAAGGGAGAAAGTACATTAAACTAATCAGTGCAAAAGAGGAACAATGAAGTGAGAGTACATCATCACAAGCTCAGAAGACTCAAAGAAAGAAAAAGGGAGAAATCAAAAAAGAAAAGAGGGAGATATTCATATATTCTACTACTCAATGGAAGAAGAGAATGTTAAATTTTGTAACCTAATCAGAAGAGGAAGTCGCTGATAGAGGGAGAAGTTTTATTCACAAACTTTTTTTTTTGTAGTGGCTTACTATTTTAACCTAGTTAGTTTGATGGAACAAGATATTTATCATGTGTTTGATTGATTGATCAATTTAGTTTGTCATCAATGCCAAAGAGAGAGATTTTTGATATATGATTGAAAAGATCATTTGAATGGAATGATTGCTGAAAGAAGACTGTGTATTTTTAATCATTATTTTGTCACTGATGTGAAACCTACTACATGCTGGTAATACAATTGCTTATATGTTTGAAGTACTAGGATTTGATCAACAAGATGTAGCAAAAGTACACAGAGGAAAAGTTTAGTTATGATTATGTATTGAAGTGTAACAATTAGTTAAGGTAGTGATAACATAATGTATTGATGATCTACTTGATGTTACAAAATGATTGGCTACACTCAAAAAGTTTAGAACAATAAGGTTGAACAAAGTTCATTTGCCAAGCTTGACCAAGTTGGTAGAAGGTGTCGAGAAAAGTTAGTACAAGCCAAGAAAAAAGTTAGTTGGAGCCAAGTAAAAGTAAATTCTAGTGGATGTCAAACAAGTTAGTAGGTGCTGAGCAAGATAGTTGAAGTTGAGTGATTTTTAGTTGATGTCAAGCAGTAGTAAAATCTAGTTAATGCCAATTTATTTTACAATAGACGTTGAGTAACACTGTATGTGTCAAGCATAAATAAATTGATAATGTTGAGCTACTGCATTATGAAAAAGATTAAAGATTCATCAATTAAAAGCTAATAAATTTGTTTTCTTAGAACTTGTGAATGAAGAGGAAGATAAGATCAATGAGTTGGAGGCACATAATCTTATGTAAACTATTTTGGAGGTGAATTCAAATGGGTTCTAGGAGAAGTTTCTAGAGAAGAAAAGATATGTGGTAGATACATTGTATCCTACCTAATCCATCAAAAACCCTAATTTTTTTGATGGATAGTGAGCGGGAAATGAGTTCTAATTTTCTATATGTAGGGATATCTAGTCATGAAGCAAAGAGGTTAGAGAAGTTTTGAATTTAAAAATATAATAAGGAGAAGGAAGAGGGTTTTCTTCATCAAGTGACCCAAGAGAAGAAATCTACAATGGTAACTAAGCAAGAAAGCTTAATGAGGATAAATACTTGAAGGGTGAAGAAGCTATCAAAGCTGCAAAGATTGGAAGCCAAGGAGAGTTGAGGACTAAATAATGATCTATAATCTACAAGAAAGATTGTAAGTTATATCATATCAAATTTCTACTATTACTTTATAACAATTGTATTAGATTAGGGTAAATCCTTTCAAGAAATGTTGACTTAACAGACATTACAAAATCTTTTAATAGGGTGGCATTCCAAGTGAATGGCCTAAAGTCCTCTAACAAGGCTCATTTTTAACAAGGTGATTGAAATCCCTTAACCAGGTCACATTTAACACTATGTGTAGGGCATCACTTTAGAAGAGTGAAAAAGGAGTAGCATGTTATTGGTGGTTTTTCCCAAATTGGGTTTCCACATTAAATCTTTATGTCAAGTGTGTTGATGGATGTGCTATGTTTTATGATTTACATTTCTATAGGTTAATTTTTTAGTAACATATTAATTTTTTTTAACACACAATGAATGCTTGCATGGTTAACAATGATATATGTGTTCATTGAATTGTGAAAAGTTTTATTTGTACATCTAGAACTTGAATAACTAATTCACCCCACTCCATCTCTCAGTTATTCTAAAAGAATTCCAATAGATAGAATAGGTTACCTCTTAGTTGATCACCACTTCAAATCAATTTTCCATCAATGGCATATATCTTAGCCTTTCTAAGATGGAATTCAACTCTCTTTCCTAATTTGTTTAACTATGAAACAAAAAATAGATTATAGTGATGTCCTTCCACCTAGTAAATATTGTTGTGCTTGTATTTTTTAGTCAACTAAATAGTCCCTTTACCTTTCACAATAGATGGAATATCATTACCAAATTTAACAAAACCATGCTTGCATGGTCCAATGTCCTCAAATTTATTTCTAGCACAAGTCATATGATTAGAGAAACCACTATTAGTTATCCATTTTTCAATTTTGTTCACATATGAAATGAAAATAGTTTTGTCATCTTCATCAGAATTTTCTTTCATAGCAACATAGACAACTTCATCATCATTACTTTCAAATTCAGTGTTAGTTCCTTCTTCAGCAATATAACAATATTTCTTACATTTTTCATCCTTATTCTTCTTGTAGTCTCAGTCATATCTCCTTTCTTTGTACTTTCTTTCCTTTTTCTCATCCTCATCTTCTCTGTTAGAGCACCTTGCAGCAATTTGACTAACCTTGTTGCAAGAAAAAAAATTATAGGTAATTTACCTTTGTATTTACCTCTGTCTCTTCCAAATATTTTTACAAGAAGTACTTCAAGTTAATCAAGCTCATCATCAAAAGTATCATTGTCACTCTTCACATGTTTTCATTTTGTTTTTCTAAGAACCAATTGTGACTTAAAAGAAGATTCAATGGTAGCAGGTGTCTAGTTATCAAAATTAGATATCTCAAAAGTAGTAAGTCTACCGATTACACATTCCAAAGTCAAGTTGTTACCTAGAGTGCAGCTCAACTCTTGTATTGCAGTAACTGTAATGGAATATATAGGAAGTAGAGTTCTCAACATCTTTCCTATCACTTTTTCATCTTCAATCTTTCCCTTGGTACCTCAAATAGGATTGACAACTTCATTTATTCTTGTGCAATATTGCATTATATTCTGACCTTCTGTCATTCTTATTTCATTCTTATTTCATCAAGCTTTCCACTCAAGCTCTTTAATTTTCCTCTTAAGACATTATCATCTACTCCATATATGGTCTTTAGTTTATCCCATATCTATTTTTCACTATCACAACATCTTTAGTCAACATTGAACTTGACATAGTTTGGGGGTAAACCAATCTCCAACTTTGCCTAATTGCATTCTTGCTTTTCTTTTAGTTATTGAGAAACTACAGGAACAATTCTTATCTTCACATATTCATTGTCCAAAATAATTATTGCAACATCACCAATACTAGATATGTGTAGCCTCATTAATTTTTTTCATGTAGCAAAGTTCCCCCTATTCTACTTTGGTGCCTCCTTTTTGTGAGACATGATCTATAGCTTTAAGTATTTTCAAAATTCTCTTTATAAGCATTGTCTCTCTAATACCAATTGTTAGATTATTTAAAATAATTGAAGGGGGGGGGGGGGGGGGCGGTGGAGGGGAACGCAAATTGGTTAATCAAGGTCCATTAGTACCAATTAAACAATAAAATAATTAAACACATTTTTTGTCTTCCTTATGTTGATGTAACTTGATCTCTACTATTATCTAAATAATGATATTAACTACTTATTCACTAACCTAATCTAATAGATTTTTTGAGTGTAAACATTTAAAATTTAAAATACCATAAAATATTCAACTCAAGTTTGGTACTAGAATTTAACATTGAAACCCATTTGGAAAAAAACCACCAGCAACATGTCACCACTTTTTCACTCTTCTAAAACAAGCCTTGTTAGGAGCCATGCTTGGTAGAGTTTACAATACACACTATTAAATGTGACCTAGCTAGAGTATTTAAAAACCTTGTTGGGAGTGGCATTATCAAAGGACTTCAGAACATTCCATTAGGATGTCATCTTGTTAAAGGATTTATATAGATTGTCAAGTCCTTAATGACTGTTACATCAACCTTTGATTAAAAGGATTTAAGTAAAAACTATTTATAATGATTAGAAATAAAAAAGTAGGGTTTGATCTATAAAACTACAACTCACTTTGCCATTTCAGATATCTATTTAGTTCATGTATTGATTCCTTGATAAGCCTTCCTTGTTACCTTTGTCCTTGATTTTCTTGGAAACCTTCAAGCATTCACCCTTCTCTTCACAACAAACATAAGCCTTCTGCCTAGATTTTCTGATCAACCAAGGAATCTTTGTTCCATATTATTGGAAACATACACAACTTTTCTCTATTCTTCTTTGCATTATCTCACTCTATTCTCTCTACCCCTTTTCTAAAGTTTGTGCATGTGCCTCCTTAAATAGGTAATTATGATCGTTTGTCATTTTTTATAATCATTGTAGTTCTTGGGGTTTTCAATTTGATCCAATAGATTCATCAGATATGTTCATTTCCTTCTTTTTTATAAATTTCTCATGAATGTTTTTCCTTAGGTATCTTACCTAATCCTCTTCTTGAAGTAAATAATCCAATGTGTCAATCCTTATCTTTAATAGGATTTTCATAGCCCAAGAAATCAACTGAGTGAACTAGAAATCACAATTTCTCATATGCATTCAAAATACCATCACTCGATCATCACTAATTTTCTTGATTGCTATTGAGCTCTCAAAATCATCATTATTTTCTCAGTCAATCCTAATGCTTGGTCAAGACTATATTTGTTTGCCACTTTAGTGCAGGAGCACTTCTAATACCTACCATTGCAAGCACATCAAGAGGATCAAACACAAAGGGTTAGGATGGGAATTGGATCTAGAATCCAATGCTAGATATAATGTCCAAGTTTTAAGGCAAGGAGACATTAGGTGTCTTATAAACCTAATTGTCTACCTTATTCATTTTATGGATAATTTCTTGGTTGAATGAGGATATAAGGCAATCTAAAATGTTAAATAATGATTTTTTTTTATATTAAAACCTTCTTAGAATCCTAGGTAGGTTCTATGATATAAGTTACTAAAGTTTATAGACATTTGACAAACTTTTCCAAAAAGTTATCAAAGTTGTCAATGTTGCATAGTGCAACTTTTGTAAAAAAATGCAATTTTTGAATCCCAATGCTCACAACTTGGTTAATCAAGGTCCATTAGTACCAATTAAACAATCAAATAATTAAACACATTTTTTGTCTTCCTTATGTTGATGTAACTTGATCTCTACTATTATCTAAATAATGATATTAACTACTTATTCACTAACCTAATCTAATAGATTTTTTGAGTGTAAACATTTAAAATTTAAAATACCATAAAATATTCAACTCAAGTTTGGTACTAGAATTTAACATTGAAACCCATTTGGAAAAAAACCACCAGCAACATGTCACCACTTTTTCACTCTTCTAAAACAAGCCTTGTTAGGAGCCATGCTTGGTAGAGTTTACAATACACACTATTAAATGTGACCTAGCTAGAGTATTTAAAAACCTTGTTGGGAGTGGCATTATCAAAGGACTTCAGAACATTCCATTAGGATGTCATCTTGTTAAAGGATTTATATAGATTGTCAAGTCCTTAATGACTGTTACATCAACCTTTGATTAAAAGGATTTAAGTAAAAACTATTTATAATGATTAGAAACAAAAAAGTAGGGTTTGATCTATAAAACTACAACTCACTTTGCCATTTCAGATATCTATTTAGTTCATGTATTGATTCCTTGATAAGCCTTCCTTGTTACCTTTGTCCTTGATTTTCTTGGAAACCTTCAAGCATTCACCCTTCTCTTCACAACAAACATAAGCCTTCTGCCTAGATTTTTTGATCAACCAAGGAATCTTTGTTCCATATTATTGGAAACATACACAACTTTTCTCTATTCTTCTTTGCATTATCTCACTCTATTCTCTCTACCCCTTTTCTAAAGTTTGTGCATGTGCCTCCTTAAATAGGTAATTATGATCCTTTGTCATTTTTTATAATCATTGTAGTTCTTGGGGTTTTCAATTTGATCCAATAGATTCATCAGATATGTTCATTTCCTTCTTTTTTATAAATTTCTCATGAATGTTTTTCCTTAGGTATCTTACCTAATCCTCTTCTTGAAGTAAATAATCCAATGTGTCAATCCTTATCTTTAACAGGATTTTCATAGCCCAAGAAATCAATTGAGTGAACTAGAAATCACAATTTCTCATATGCATTCAAAATACCATCACTCGATCATCACTAATTTTCTTGATTGCTATTGAGCTCTCAAAATCATCATTATTTTCTCAGTCAATCCTAATGCTTGGTCAAGACTATATTTGTTTGCCACTTTAGTGCAGGAGCACTTCTAATACCTACCATTGCAAGCACATCAAGAGGATCAAACACAAAGGGTTAGGATGGGAATTGGATCTAGAATCCAATGCTAGATATGATGTCCAAGTTTTAAGGCAAGGAGACATTAGGTGTCTTATAAACCTGATTGTCTACCTTATTCATTTTATGGATAATTTCTTGGTTGAATGAGGATATAAGGCAATCTAAAATGTTAAATAATGATTTTTTTTTTTATTAAAACCTTCTTAGAATCCTAGGTAGGTTCTATGATATAAGTTACTAAAGTTTATAGACATTTGACAAACTTTTCCAAAAAGTTATCAAAGTTGTCAATGTTGCATAGTGCAACTTTTGTGCAAAAATGCAATTTTTGAATCCCAATGCTCACAACCACCTTTATTAGTTGGAAATTCTCAATAATAGCATTAATAAGGTTAAGAAACCATTCTCAAAAAAAAAAAAAAAAATCTATTGTAATCATTGTTTTGAATCAATAAAATTCTACTGTTTTCCTATTAAAATTGTCCAAGAAACTACTCATGCAAAATTTTATGGATTCATATGCAATTCTAAAAGATTAGAAATGAAAAAGAATGTTATTATGAAGGATTTTCAAGTGTTTTTGAGACTTCGAAGACATACTAGTTAAGAGGAATCAAATTTTTATTTTTTATTGGCCACAGGGATGCCCAAACTAGGGTTTTGAGAGAAAAATTCTCTTTCCTAGAGATTCCACCATGAAAAATAGATAAGCCTTAGAGGAAAGAAGGGAAAGAGGATGTACATTAAGATTATTTGTGTCTTAGAATGGGAAATAGAAGATGTTGGGAGAAAATACTAAACCCCCTGGATAGGCATCTAAATGTGACTATCAAAATTTGTTTTGGAGGCACAACCTGGCCCAAGGGTAAAATAGAACCATAAGAATTTGGACTTATATGTTTTGAAATGTCCCTAAAGTATTCCAATAGGATTTGTTCGAGGATGTTTTGAATTTTTTGTGCTTTCTTTGGAAAAGAGACCTAATTAGCCTATTTAGCCTAGGAGAGTTTTGTAAATAACTTGAGTTGGGAGATAGGTCAAGATGTTTGAACTTGGCAAGGGTTGTTGATTTAAGCATTGGAATATATGAAGGTGTTTAAGACTTTCTATTATGGAATTTCAAGAAGGTTTCCTTCACAAATCCTGAGTTTCTCCTTATAGCCCTATTCAGAGTTCTAGGTGAGTAAGTTGATTTCTGAAGTATATGGTTGATTTATGATTTCTCAAAGTACATATTAGGGGGAATTGTTTGTGAAAACATTTGGAACCTACATCTAAGGTTTGAAGAAGCCACATTTCATCCCTGAAAGCCTCATCTTGAAGTGTGTGTCTTTTTAGGCCTCAACGAGGTGTCTTAGACTTTGAATTTGATCTAGAATAAGGAGAGTGAGTATTGGGAATCATATATTGGAGTCTGGTCTTGTATGGTTGTGAAACATTTGTGCAACTATAACAAACACACCTTTGGGTATATAGAAGGGGGCTCTACTCCAAGTGGTACCAAAGTAACTCAATAGATCTTTGAAGAAAGACAAGTTGCAACCATGTCAAATGGTGGAGAAGAAAATGAAAATAAAATTCCTAACAAAATAACAAATATTGAACTTCTACGAGTGATAAAAGAGCATGATGCTGAAAGGAACCAAATGAAGAGAGAAATGGAAAAACTAAAAGGGCAAGCCAAGAAAGGATTCAAGGTAACTATGAGAATGAGAAGGAGGAGAGTAATGAATAAACCCCTTTGTAGGAGGAAGAAGAAGAGATCCCTATAGAATAGAGGTTTTTCCTTAAGACTTCAAAATCCATGGAGAGAAGGACCATGGACACTAAACTTGATCTTCCCAGCTATAGCGGGAACATGGATCTAGAAGAAGTGATGGATTGGATTGATTCACTCACTAGTTTTTTTTACTATGAGGAAATACCAAAGCATCAAAAGATGAAAGTAGAAAAATCCAAGTTGATAGGGTGTACCTTAACTCAGTGGAATTTCACTCAACTAGAAAGGGTAAAGATGGACAAAAACTAGATTGGCACATGGAAGAAGATGGTGACCTTGATAAAGGAAGCCTATGTGCCTGAGGACTATGAGATTCTACTTCATAAAAAGAGGTAGAGTTTGAGAGAAAAGGAGGTGGATGTCTCTAGTTACACTAAAGAGTTCCACAAACTCACTATAAAATCCAAATTGGTGGAACTAGAGTGTGTCAAACTTACTAGGTATATGCAAGGGTTGAGGATGAATATCCAAGATGAAATGAGTCTATATTCCCCTAACACTGTCCAAAAATGCTTTCAAATTGCATTGAAAGTGGAGGAAAAGCTTAAGAGAAAACAAGACCAAGGAGGGAAAGGAAGAAATTTGAGAGATTTTGGCAATAGAGGAAGAGGAACAAGTTGTAGCAGAGGACAAAATCCTAGAGACTACGGGGAGACCAGTCAAGACAATTCCATTAGTGAGAGAAATGATATTTTGGCAATAGAGAAAGAGGAACAAGTGGTGGTAGAGGAAAAACTCCTAGAGACTATGGGGAGACCAGTCAAGACAATTCCATTCGTGAGAAATATGCTAGAGGATCCCATAGGGGAAGAAGAGCAAACTCAAGGGGAATATTTTGAGGAAGATCATCAAGACCTCAAAGATATTATAGATGTAACCAACTAGGGCACTTGGCATCTAAGTGTCCTAAAAAGGAAAAGAATTAGACTAATAGGAGACAAACCTAGTCAAGGAAGAAGATAGTCAAGAAAAGGAATACCAAGGATCTTATGAAGAAACTAAGAAGGCATAAGCCCTTATGATGAGAAGGACACTTTTGAATACACCAAGCACCCATGAACCACCTCAAAGGAAGAATTTGTTTAGAGCCACATGCAAGTGTGGGGAAAAATTTTGTAGGATGCTAATTAATAGTGGATCTACTAATAACTTAGTATTTGAGCAGGAAATAAAGAAGTTACAATTGAGGAGAGTACCACATCCAAAACCTTATAATTTTTGTGGCTCACAAAGAAGTAGTAGACCATCAAAGAGGAGCAAGCTTGGGTAGAATTCTAGATTGTAAAGTAAAAGGACAAAGTTCTCTGTGATATTGTACCAATGGATGCCTATCATTTTCTATAAAGGAGACCATGGAAATATGATGTGGAGGCACACCATGATGGTAAGGTAAACACTTATACCATCAAACATAGAGGTGAAGAGGTAACTCATTTACCATTACAAGATTCTATAGAAGACACTAGTAAATTTGGACCCAATTTTTTACCAATTTTGACCCAGGTTCATTGATATTTTTCTTGTAAAAATTTTGACCAAGTTGTAGGATGGTCAAAATTTTGACAAATAAATTCATTGAAATGTTTTTGTTTTGGTTGAAACAAAAAAAATTGACAAATGTATTTGTCAAAATTTTGACAAACCTACAATTTGGTTAAAATTTTGACGAGAAAAATAGTGACAAACTTGGGTCAAAATTTTGATCAAAATTGGTTGAAAATTGGGTCCAAATTTACTAGTGAGAGCAGAATGATTCAAGAATTTTGGTTTTGGACGGAAAATAATTTCTTAAAGTTGTGAGATATGAAAAAGATCCATGCTATTCTCTAGTCACTTTTCCTAAGGATGATAAACCTAAGAAGGTTGTGAAGGAAGTGAAGCCCTTAAGACATGTAGGTCCTAAGGAGGTTGTAGACCTATTGGACCAATATATGGACATTGTCACCAAAGAATTTCCAAGTGAGTTGCCCCTAATCAGAGATATAAGTCATAGCATAGATTTGATCCTAGGAGAAAATTTACTTGACAAAGTAGCATATAAGTTAAACCCAGAGAAAAATCTAGAGATGACAAGATAGATACAAAAACTCCTAGATAAAGGATTAATCTCAAAGAGCCTTAGTCCTTGTGCAGTACCTTCCCTATTGGCATCCAAGAAAGAAGGCACATGGAGATTGTGCACTAATTCTAGAGCAATAAATATAATCACTATCAGGTATAGATTCCCTATGCCTAGGATAGAAGATCTATTGGACCAACAAGGGGGAGCAAGGTACTATTCTAGGATAGACCTAAAAAGTGGTTATCACTAAATAAGGATTAGGAATGGTCATGAATGGAAGACTACCTTTAAAACCAATGAAGGCTTGTATGAATGGAGGGTGATGTCTTTTGGCCTATCTAATGCTCCAATAACATTCATGAGATTAATGAATGAGGTTCTTAAGCCATTCCTTGGAAATTTTTTCATAGTTTACCCTGATGACATCCTTATTTTTAGTAGGATTAAGGAGGAACATATAGAAAATATTAACTTGGTGTTGAAGAGACTACATGAAGAAAATATTTTTTTAAACTTAGACAAGTGTGTTTTTATGTAGGGAGAGCTTATTTATTTGGGCTTTGTGATCTCTAAAGGTAACATAAAAATGGATCTTAAGAAGCTAGAAGCCATCTTGAGCTGGCCTTCCCCTAGGACCATGACTAAAGTTAGAAGCTTTCATGGGCTTGATTATTTCTATATAAGGTTCATTAGAGGTTTCAATAAATTATGTGCTCCTAACCTTGAGAAAAAAAAGGGTGGGAAGAAGTGCAAGTTTGTGTCGAACAAGGATGCAAACAAGGCCTTCCAAATGCTAAAGAAGAAGGTAATGAAGAAACCTATCCTAGTGTTCCCTAATTTTTAGAAAATCTTTACTATTGAATGTGATGCTTATAACTTGGCTATAGGGGTTGTTTTGAGTCAAGAAGGTAGGCCAATAGCCTTTTTCAATGAGAAATTGAATGAAGCCAAGAGGAAATACTCGTCTTATGACTTCAAACTATATACCTTAGTCCAGTCATTAAAGAAATGGAGAAACTACCTCCTTGCAAAAGAGTTTTTTTTTAATAGACAACCAAGCCTTAAGTTTCTTGAGTATCTAGGAGAAACTAAGAAAAAAACACATGAAATGGGTAGAATCCATTCAAGCCTACACGTTTTCAATAAAACACAAAAAGGGAGTTGCCAATAAGGTCATAGATGCACTAAGTAGGATGAATTTTGTTGTGGAAGAAATCCAACTCCAAAGTGTAGAAACCAATACCTTGAAAGGCATTTATAAATATGATATTGACTTTAAAGACATCTATAAGGTGTGTTCTAACTTCATTGAGGCTTGTCACACTAAATATACATACTAGGTGATTCAAAATGGGATACTATTCAAGGGGCATCAACTTTGCATTCCACAATGTTCTAAGGGAGAATATCATTAAAGAAAACCATACAAGAAGCATGGGAGGTCATTTTGGATTTTACAAAACCTTGGAACAAGTGAGAAGGTTCTACTATTGGCCAAAACTTCAAAATAAAGTGAGGATGCTTTTTGAAACATGTACAATCTATCAAAGAGCCAAGGGTACATCCACTAATGCAGGACTATACCAATTGTTGCCTATTTCTACAAGGCCTTGGGAGAGTTGTAGCATGGAATTTGTGATGGGATTGGCTAGATCACAGAAGAGAAATGATAGCATATATCTTGTAGTGGATAGATCTACAAAAATGACCCACTTCATTCCTTGTAAAAGCACCAATGATGCATTAGCAATTGTAAATTTTTTCTTCAAAGAGATAATCAAAATTCATGCTTTAACTTTAACCATACTATCAAACAGAGATGCAAAATTTATTGGTCACTTTTGGAGGACCTAATGGAAGAAATTGGGAATTAATCTAATTTTTAGATATGCTTACCATCTACAAAGAGATGGGAAAATAGAAGTGGTTAACAAGACTATTGGAAACCTACTTAGATGCTTGACAAAATAGTATGGAGACAAGTGGGAGTCAGTCCTACCACAATAAAAGTTTTCATTTAATGACTCTATTAACAAAAGCACAAGGAAGAGCCCTTTTCAAATAGTGTATGGGAAAAATCCAAGAGATATCCTAGAACTCAAGGAACTACCTTCCAACACTCATAATTAGTGCTCATGGAGAGGAGTTTGCAAAAAGAACAAAGGAGATTCATGACTCAATAAGGTTGGGACTTGAGAAGAGTGTAGAGAAGTATAAGTAGCTCATGGAAAAACATAGAAGAGATGTTCAGTTACAAGTTGGAGACTTGGTCTTGGCATACTTGAAAAAGAAGAGGTTACTAAAGGGAAATCATATCAAACTACTCATGAAGAAAGTAGGACCTTGTCAAATATTGGAGCATGGAATGAATGTTTATGAGATAGAAGTTCCCTCACACCTTTTTATCTCTCCCATATTCAATATTTTTGATCTAACCCCATATAAAAGTGATGTGAATGAAAGTTTAGAAGTGCAGCTTGAAGAACTAGAAGAAGATCCTTCAAGAATACCAACCCATGAACCAAGAAAACTTGACAAGATCTTGGACACCAAGGTCATCAAAAAAAAAATGAAAAATCCATACAAGAAGTATTTAGTTCAATGGAAAGGATGTCCTAAGGAGGAGTTTGTATGGATGGATGAGCAAGAGATCCAAAAGCATGGCCAAAGTTTACAAGAACTTATCTCAAGCGGATTTGAGATCAGTACACCCTGGGAGTATGGTGTGGGAGCACTTCCAATACCTACTATTGCAAGAACATCAGGAGGATCAAACACAAAGTTTTAGGATAGGAATTGAATGTAGAATCTAATGCAAGAAATAATGTACAATTTGTAAGGCAAGGATACATTAGGTGTCTTATAAACCTGACTATCTACCTTAGTCATTTTATGGACAATTTATAGGTTGGATGAGGATAAGGTTGTTTATAAGGTTAAAGAATGATTTTTTGTTTATTTAAACCTTCTCATAATCCTAGGTAGGGTCTAGGATTTAAGTTAGTAAAGTTCAGAGACATTTGACAAACTTTTACAAAATGTTGTCAAAGTTGTCAATGTTGGATAATGCAACTTTTGTGCAAAAATGCAACTTTTGAATCCCAACATTAAAAACCACCTTTATTGGTTGGAACTATTAGAGAGTAGCATAAATAATGTTGAGAAACCTTTCTCAAGATAGAAAGAAGAATCTATTGTAATTGTTTTTTGAATCAATAAAATTATGTTGTTTTCCTATTAAAACTGACCAAGAAACTACTTGTGCAGAATCATACTTATTCATATGCAATTATGGAAGATTGGAAATATGCAAGAATTTTCTTATGAATAATTTCCAAGTGGTTTGAGACTTCGAAGAAATAGTGGTTAAGAGAAATCAAATTTTGATTGCTTACTAGTCATAGAGAGGCCCAAACTAGGGTTTTGAGAGAAAATTTCTCTCTCCTAGAGATTCCTCCATGAAAAAAGATAAGCCTGGGTGGAAAGAAGGTGGAGAGGATGTACATTAATATTATTTAGGTCTTATAATAGGAAATTTTTTTTTTTGGGAGAAAATAGTAAACCCTCGACATGCATCTAAATGTGACTATCAAAATTTGGGTTTTTTCAGGCACAACTTGGACCAGGGGTGGAATAAAACCATAGGAACTTGGACTTATATGTTTTAAAATGTCCCTAAAGTATTCCAATAAGATTGGCTAGAATATTTTTTGAATTTTTTGTACTTGATTTGGAAAAGAGACCTAATCAGCCTATTTGGTCTAGGAGAGTTTGGCAAACAACTTGAGGTGGGAAATTGGTCAAGATGTCAAAACTTAGCAAGGATTTTTTATTTAAGGATTGGAATGTTTGAAGGTGTTTAATACTTTCTATGGTGGAATTCCAAGAATTTTTCCTTTAGAAATCCTTAGTTTGTCCTTGTCGCCCTATTTCAAGTTTTAGGTGAGTAAGTTGTTTGCCGAAGTATATAGTTGATTTTTGAAGTATATAGTTGATTATCCAAACAAAATATTAGGTGGAATTGTGTGTGAAAACATTTGAAAACTACATCTAAGGTTGGAAGAAGCCCTATTTCATCCCTAAAAACTTTAGCTTGAAGTTTGTGTCTTGTTAGGCCTCAAGGAGGTGTCTTAGACTTTGAATTTGATCTAGTCTAAGGAGAGTGGGTATTGGGAATCACATAGTGGAGTCTAGCCTTGTATGGTTGTGAAAAATTTGTGCAAAAATAAGGGACAAACCTTTGGGTATATAGATGGGGGATATACTCCACACTTACTATGGCTTGGTTGACACTAGAATCATTGGGTAAAAACTTTGAATTCCTTAATCCTTTGTTTTATTTATCAGTTAAGATTATGGAATCATTTATCATGTCCTCATAATGTAAAAAATAAAATTATCTTGTCAAAGTCTAACTAATCAAATTTCCATTGTAGCTTCCTTTTCATAACTCAACCTTTCCTCTAGGTGATTTTGTAATGAGAAACTTCTCAAATCCTCTTCATCGATCAAATAGATATGACATTTAGATCAGATAGTAACATGTCTCATCAATAGATTTGATATCAATGAAAACATGAAAATTGTTTCAACTATAGTTTCTAACATAATTACTTTTTCCTCTAGTTCCACTATCTTCTTTTCATTTTAATTTTGTCTTTGTCATTATATGTGCTATCAGTTCAACTACTCTCCCAAAAAATTCTTTCTCTATATCACTAAAATATTACACCTCTTACTCTCTACCTTCTCTCTTATTTCGTTACCAAAAATTTTGAACATCTCTTAAGAAATCCAATTATGTTTCTTCTACACTTTCCATTTTTACAAAGCTAATAGATCATCCTATATAGAAGTCCTCAATCCATTCAAGTATTTACAAAATTTCTCAACCTCATCATTAATATGTCTAGATCTAATATCCAACTTATAGAATTATTTAGAATAATATTTCACACTCATGTATTTATGCCTCAAATTTTGCATTCTTCTCAAAAAATTAACTTGATAATATGTAGGAAGGAATTTCTTTCTCAACTTACCAACCCTCATTACCCAAGTATTAATATTTTCTTTTTCTCTTTTACATTTATCATTTTGCAAGTGTTTATACCAAACACATGCATTTCCTTTCAACATTGTAGTTTTTATCCTTACATTTCTATCCTCAGGGATACTTAAATCATAATTAAAATATGTTTCAATCTTAGAAATATGATACAAGAAGGCATCATTATCAAGTGTTTTGTTGTATGCAAAAATTTCAAAAATAGGTCTTGCATTAGCTTTAGTCAAAGATCTCAATATTCTTTCTTTATCTTGTTCCACCTTAGGTTCATGAATCAAACTTAGTGTTTCTTCTTCTTCTTCATCACTAAGATCCTCAAGATGCACGTCTCTTCTCTATGTTGTTTCAACAACTTCAAGTCAAGTGGAAATCTATCTCAACATATCCATAATAAAATTATCTACATTTCCTCTTCCTTGAACCATTTTTATAATAGTTCCTACAAGAATAATAACCTTCTACAAGTTATAGATTAGAAAATAGCTATGGTAACTACAACCAATCTCCAAAAAGATTCTACATGATCCCAGCTTCGCCATTAAAGAACTCACAATCTAATACCACATGATGCAAGGAAGAAGGGAACATGAAGGAATATCTAAGATACCCTCTTTTAGATTACACAAAAAAACCACCAAATAAGAGAAATCATAATAAAGTATAGAGGAATCGATGGAACAATGAAGAATAATCATTATTCAACATGTTAGATATTAGGTTTTCCTAGTTGCATCCATATATGATCATATTGTAATCAATGAAAATAGGATCTTAGGATTAGAGAACAGGTATTCTATATTTTCCTTCTATCTAACTTCATTCTATCATTCCTAATCCTAGAACTCTACTTTTATAGCTAGCAAGACAACAAGTTAGTCAATTAGACTGTTTATAACAAAATATATGTCCTACATCTAAGGAGAATTCAATGACCTATCAAATAAGATAATTAACATCCACAAGAATAAGGATAGGTCCACACATGATCCAAGAAGAGTTTCCAAAGTGCATAGAATGTCAATATGGCATATAAAACCTCATTAAAGCCAAATCTACACATCACTTGAGCTACTAGGAAATTAGCATGCCTCGAACAAAGAGAAGAATAACTCTGACAAATGAAGGAATTTGGTTCTTCAATATTAAATAAATGATCAATGATGGGTCCATATTAAGTAGTTGATTGCACAAAAATAAAAAAATATGAACATCAATGACCATTATTAGAACAAAAAAACAAGATCAAAGAAAAGGAATTTTCTTTGGTGATGCAAGATGGCCAAAGCATCCAAAATGCTCATGCATCAATTAACACATTTGTACTTTATGAATAACCAATTTAAATTCTCTTAAAATAATTCATGATGAATGCATGGCATATAAAAATAGAAAATAACATTATGGTTGAGAGGTTGCAACCTCTATAAAAGTAGTCTATTGTTATCAATTAATGATAGCTTGAAATAATGTAATAGATTTGGAAGATGAATAAATATTTTGTGTGTCAAAATGTTTATGCTTTGATTTTGTATCTTTTTCTTTATATTCCCATGTTTTTAAGATTCTATAGTAATGATGAAAATGTACATTATCACTCGATGAGAGCTTTTTGATTTGGGGAGCTCATCAATACAACCTATTGTTATGTCTTCAAAACTCCACCACATTGAAAAATTTCCCAATTCATTTCTTTTTTACATAGTGTTGTGAATGAAATAGGGTGCCTAGAATCCTCCCAATCCATTAGATTTTGATGAAGTAGAGGACCTTTTTTCACTATCCTCCAATGGTAAAAATCTGTACTCTTAAGGATTCAAGATAATCCTCTTATCCACTAGATTTTTTTGTTAGTAGAGGAATTTATCCTCATCTATTGGAATCTACCATAGGTAGAAGATTTCGTCCTATACGCTACATGAAATGTTTTCACCTTCCCAATAACTTTTTCATCTTCACAATTAATTTTTTGCCCACCATTTTAAATGAAGCCTTTATATCATAAAATGTTCATTGTGAAATAATTAGTTGATGTGGACCATTATAAGGTATGGGAGATTTTTTTAAGGGAAAATTTCCTCCATGGAATGCAAATTTTACTTTTAGTAATAAATATTCTTAGTAACAACATGGGTTGATATTGGGGGTAGTGAAGAAAGTTTGTAGAATTAAATTAATGTGAAAACCATGTCAACCTATAGAGACCCAAATGATTTTAAAAATAAAATCTTTTTATTGTTTAAATAAGGACAAAGATAGCCTCTAATTTGAAGCTATCACTGCCTACATATAGAGTATGCAAGAGTTCATTTTATCTCCAAAAAAGAATATTACATCAACCTATAACATGTGATCTTTTTCAAATTTATTTTTCCTTTAGAGGGATTCAAGGGGACCTAGAGGGAAGGACAATCAAAAGAAAAAGAAGAGAGGATGTTAGGGGAAAAAATGGAGCTCTATATATTTCTTCCAAATATGATGTTATTTTTTGTGTTTTTGCTTCATTTTGGCCTTCCAAACAACCTCAATTTCTAGAGAATCTGAAGGAGTTGAGGAAGTAGTTGGTGGTACTACTTATGGTTGTTGTGTTAGTCAATTTTGATTGACCTCTTCTATATTTTTGTGTTGCTGGTTCATGTTAGTTTTAGGTTGGTTTTTGGTTCATGGTTCTTGGTTTTTCTTGTCTAGCTCTCAAAAATTTTCTCTATTTTTGTTTAGGTTTTTATACTTTTTGTTAGTTCTACTTTGTAAGGTGTCACAGCTTATGAACCTTTTATCTTACATCCATTGGACTTGATGTCTTAAATATCTATGCTCTCTCTCACTTTACTTAATCAAAACATGCAAGCTTTTTCAACATTTAAGTGAGTTCCTTTTCAATTATTTTTAAAAATCTTAGTAGAAAGGATCACAAAATTATTCAAATTCAATCCAACAAGGTCATGATTTGATTAAGCATCAATTTCTCCCAAGGTGAGAAATAAATTTCAGTTGACATGAAAGATAAAATTCATTTGAGATGGAAACAAATTTCATTTGTGGTGGAAGATAAACTTCTTTTGTGGTAAAATAATTTTGTTTTGGAATAGGTTACAATATTTTTGTACAAAAATCAATTAATTTTTGGAGGGAGATATGAATTTAAATAAGGGGATCCATAGTATTGTAATTTGATTTAATGTTTTCATTTAATCATAATATCCTTTTTAAAAAAATATTTGATATATCATTGAAAATGCGATTAAGGTTGAATTTGCAATGGTTTTGATTAGGATTTAAAGAGATCAAAACTTTACTGGAGCTTCTTTTTTGTTGAAAAACTATTGGATTTTAATGTAAAAGGTGAATTTTACTTATTTAATAATATAAATGAATTATTAAAAATTTGTAATTTTTTTTTGAACTAGGGAAAATTTATCAAATTATTTTCAAAACTAAAGCGTAAAATTCACTAAAATATAAAGAAGGAAGAAATCTATATCAGTTCAATTAGAATTAAAATTCTAATCAATTTTTTATCCTTAAATACATACAAAAGCATTTACCACAGTAGAAGGAAGTTGTTGGAAACAATTCTTCACATTGTATATTGTCATTGATGCTACACAAATGTTAGTATTAACCAAGAAATGAAGGACTTGTAGTATTAAAAAATAAAATTTAGTATTCAGGAGTAGTCAAGTAATGAAGAACATTCAATGTTAACTAAGTAGTAGGTTAATGAAGGGTATCTGTCTCGTAGAGTTAACTGAGTGGTCAAGAATCAATGGTCTTTCAATGTTAACTGAGCATTCAATATTAGTATTGACAAAGTGAAAACAGATTACACTTGTCTAATAATTAATTTATTGAGGTTGACTATTTGGATGTTTATTGATTATTTGAAAGGTTATTCAAGATGACTTATCAAAGCTTATGATATTTAAGAAAGTTCAAATAGTGAGGATAAAAAATACAAGAAGAGTGTGAAATAAGATGGATATGTGAGTGAAGAAAAAGGAAAAATAGGAAAGTGGGGAAGATGATCTACAAAGAATATTATGATCAGTAAGTATCTAGAAGTCAAGCCAAAATAGAGATCTAAATTTGCAAAGGGAGTTGCTTCATTAAAAAAGTCAAATTTTTGTTACCTTCCAACCATTGTAGTAGTGAAGAAATCTCTTAATGAAGTTGACTTAATAGTCATTTTGTAAATCCTTTAGCAAGGTAAATTTTGAAGATTGAAGTGTTTTAAGACCTCTAACAAGGACACTCCTAATAGGGTGATCTAAATCCTCTAACAATGTTTAACAATATGTTTTGTGACCTTTAATAGGGTTGGATCCTAATAGGGGTTACTTCAAAAGAGTGAAAAATATTGTAGCTAGTTGCGTGGTGGTTCTCCCAAATTGGGTTTCCACGTTCAATCTTGGTGGTATCTATGTTCATGTTATTTTCTTTATGCTTTATGTTTCTGCAACTAATTTGTTAAATGTTAAAATAGATTAGTATTCGTAAGACTCCATTGTTAACCAAGTGATTATAAGATCTTGGTTATAAGAAAGCTAGACATTATTGCATTAGCTATGAAAAGTTTGCTTTGATATCTAGGGATAGGGAATTATTTTTGCAGAAACTAATTCACCCCTACCCTCTCAATTACTCTCTTAATTTCCAACAATTGGTATCAGAGCATTTGATGGTTGCATGAAAGGTTTCAAGGACCTAAGATAAACGTCAAGATGCCATACAAAAGGGAGATTCCCAAGCTTAACAAAGATGAATTTTCATCATGATAGGAATTTATGAAGTTGCATTTATAAAGAATTAGTGATATTGGTATGTTCTACTTGGAAAAAAAAATGTGCCACCACCTAAACATATGAATGTGGAACACATGAAAGAGGAAAAAAATCACAATATAATAATAATTTATATAACTTCCTCTCTCAACTATTCTAAATTTGACGAGGTTAAATATTGTCCTACTACATTTGAAATTTGGGAAAAAATACAAAAAGTCTATGGAAGTGATAAAAATGTGCAAAGAGACAAGGAAGAAAGTTTAAGAGGCAAGTTTGATTGAATGAAAATGAAATAAGGTGAGAACATTGTCTAATACAATGAAAGAATCAAAGAAAGTGTGAGTGCAATTAGAGTTGCAAGAGGAGACATAATTAATGAGATAGTGGTTACCAAGGTACTAAGAATTCTTCTTCTTATTTATGCAATTAGAATTTAAGAAATTCAAGAGATGAGATGCAATCCTCAAAATAATATAACCTTAGATGCACATGTGGGAAGATTAACTGCTTTTGAATTTGATAACTCTGATAACTATACTCCTAATCCTAGCAACTTTGAATCTACGTTCAAAGCCAAGCTAAATCTTGGTAGAAAAGGAGGAAACTGAAAAGGAAAATAGGTTGATAGTGAAAAATAACAAGAATCAAATGAAGACCTTGAAGTCATTGAAGCCCTACCTAAAAAAAGACTATCAAAAGGGAAAGGAAAATTTAGAGGCAAAAAAATCATTGATTTATTTCTCATGTGAAGAGGTTGGTCATATTGGTGCAAGATGACCAAACAAAGAAGATAGAGATAAGAAAAGAAATAATAGGTTCAAAGGAAAGAAAGACTTCAAAAACTATGAAAGCTACAAAGAAAAAGGTACAAAAACTTATTACATTGCTAAAGATTCTAATAGTGATGATAATGAAGAAGAAGTAGTCTATATTGTTGTTAAGGATGAATCTAATAATTAGGAAAATGAAAAGATGGCACTTATTTCTCATATTAGCAAAAATGATACTTGGATCATAGATAATGGTTGTTCTCATCACATGACTGGTGACAAAGGTAAGTTTGAATATTTAGAGCACTATGATGGTGGAAGTGTTAGGTTTGGAAACAATGAACCATGTTATCTAAAAGGAAAATGAATCATAGCATTAAATGAAGGAATCAAATGTGGAAACACCTACTGGGTTGAAGGATTAAGACATAATCTACTCAGTGTGGCATAGTTGAACAATATAGGATACAAAGTAGAATTCATGAATGGAAAAGATAAACTTTTGGATGGAAAAGGAAACCTAGTTGGACTAGAAATCAAAGAAAAGGTAATGTGTTTAACCTAGATATCACTAAAAGTACATGATTACTAGCTCAAATAGGGGATGGTTGGCTATGGTATAAAAGGTCATGTCACGTTAACTTTGATAAACTAGTTACCATAAGAAAGAACAAAAGAGTAACAGGCATACCATTTCTAAAGAAACCTAAGATGGAGATGTGCAAACAATGGAAACTTTTTAAGATGAGTAAAAAAAGTTTCAGAAGTAAGTCTTTAAATTCTAAAGAAGTTTTGGAATTGGTTCATACAAATATTTGTTTGCCAATAGGTATAGAAAGCTACTGTGGAGATATATATTTCATCCTATTTGTTGATGATTATTCTAAGATGATGATTGTATTGTTCTTAAAAGATAAATCTAATGCTTTTCAAATGTTAAAATTGTATCTGGCTAGATTTGAGAAATAAATAGGGAAGAATTTGAAATATCTAAGATCAAATAGAGGAGGTGAATTCATCTCAAATCAATTAAATGAATTATAAAATTAAATAGGAATCAAAACAAATGTATCAATACCTAGAACACTAGAGAGAAATTGTATAGCAAAAAGAAAGAACAAATCCATCGCAGAATGTGCAAGAACACTAATGATGAAGAAGAATGTTGCGCCGATATACTAGACAGAAGCAATCAACATATCAATTCATAAACGTAACCAAGTTCAACTAAAGCAAAATAGAAGAAAAACACCTTATGAAGTATGGTATTGGTACAAGCCTAATGTTTCTTATCTTAGAGTATTTGCAAGAAAATTGTATATCTTGAAGAAAAGGAAAACACTACGGGTAAAAGCATGTAAACCTGTGTCACCCTTTTATAAAGGAAATGGTTAACAAAGGTGTAACTATTAAACTTTAATGACATAAAATTGATATTATTATATAGATTTCAAAAAATGAAGTAAACTAATGAAATGTGTAGAAACAGATAAAGTTTAGGATTATTATTTTTAATGATTATTTGAAAAAAAAATTGATATATTTTCCTATTTTTAAAGGATGATCTTTTAGTTGCTAAAAAGCATTGAAAATGAGGGGTCTAGTTCCCACCAAAAAGCTATATGGAAATAAACCTTTTTCCCTTTGATGTTAGATTATGTTATAGATGAAATATATATCTAGATCAATCAAAAATAAAAATTGGTCTTTGAATTATATTTTTTCTTTTATAACAATTCAAACTTAAACTCACCTGAAATTGATAGTTTTCATCTCCTACCACATTTTTAAAAAATAAATATATTCTAAAAAGAGAAGAAATACATATTTTTGAAGGAGGACTCTCTCCTCTAGAATGCCATATTCTTTAAAAAAATTTTTGATAAGATTTACTATCTTTTTCTTTCTCAAAATCAACATCTTGTTGAGTGTTAGAATACGTACTTGGAACATTTTCTAATTACTACAGACTATATCTAAGTACAAAACTATAAACTCTATATGAGAATATTCTTAACTTTGAGCTCTATAAAATGGTGTTTATATATTATTTAAAAAATATCATTAAAAAGATTAAGAGTTATTGAAACAACAATTTTTTGAAATAATTTAATTTCTTTAGTAATTGGACACAAACTAGTATAACACATGTATTTCATAGACATTTCCAATTGGAAAAGTATCAGAACATATATAAGTTAGCTAGAATGAATTTATCTAGATCATTTGTTTGAAAAAAAAATTAGATAAAAAAATACTCAAATTGATCATTCTGATAATTCATCCATAAAGGTGACACAATTTTATACTTTTAACGTGATGCAAAAAGTGATGAAGGCATATTCCTAGGTTACTCCATAAAATTATGGTACAAAAATGTTTGAATCCTCCTAGTCACAAAGTAATAGAAAGTGCACATGTGAAGATTGATGAGTTTGCAAAAAGAAGTGAAGAACAAAGTAGAAAGGAGCTTGAAGAATAAAAAAAATTATTTTACTATGAGGAGGAAAATGAGGCTTTACCATAATAAGTTGAAGCCAAGTAGTAGCAAAGTGAACCTTAAAAAACTCTAGCAGTATAACTTGAGTCACAGACAAAGGAACTTGATTCACAAATAGAGGCACCCAAGTCATAGAAAATGCACTTGATTCATAAACATAAGCACTCTAGGGTCATAGATAGAGGCACCTGAGTTACAGCTAGATCAACTAGAGGAGCCCAAGAAAAAGGCAGAAGTTCACATAGAACTATGTGAACCAATTTTAGAATAAAGAAAGAAAGATCCAACACTTGCAAAAAATGTTAGAAGAGATCATGCACCCAAACAAATAATTGGAGGACATATGACATACTAACAAGGAATAAATTAAAAGTTACATGTTGTCTTACTAAATTTGAACCTAGATCTATAAAAGATACTTTAGAAAATGAATGTTGGATAGAGGCAATAAATGAAGAAATTGAGAATTAGAAAAGAAATTAAAAGAATTTGGAATGGAAAATTCCAAACTAGTTGGAACACCTATATCTACTATACATAAACTTTCAAAGAATGATGATTCAAAAGAGGTACATTAGACTAACTACATATCAATAATTGGGAAACATTAGTATGAGATACACACCAAACCTAATATTGTATTAGTAGTTGGAATAGTTGCAAGGTCTTCTACAAATACTAAATAAAATCCCATGATGGCAGTAAAAAGAATTTTGAGGTACCTAAAAGGAACTGAAGAATATGGTTTATGTTATAAGAAAGGAGAAAATCTTGAGTTAAGAATCTTTACTAATGTATATTGGACATTAAGCATTGACAATAGAAAAAGAACTAGTGGAGGAGCATTCTTTCTTGGAAAGAGATTAGTATCTTAGAGAAGCAAGAAACAAAATAGTATTTCTCAATTAAAAATAGAGGCAGATATTATGGTACTACAATAGTAAATTATTCTAATATAATATGGATCAAGAAAATTCTATCAAGGAAGAAGAAGCAAGTCAAGGAACTAGTGGTTATCTACTATGATAACATAAGTGCAATCAATATATACAAAAACACTATAATATACACAAAGAAAAAATACATTGCAATCAAGTACTTTTACCTAAGGGAATTTATTCAAGGCAAAGAGGTGAGATTGGAATATGAATAGTAACAAGGAGATAGAAAATATATTTAACAAGGATTTACTTAAGGATGGATTTATGTATCTAAGAGCTAAGCTAGGGGTTATTTCCTTGTTTGATGCTTACTAAAGAACAAGACAATGATGCATTAACCAAGTTCCATTGAAGATCTTGTTGATCTTAGAATGGTTTTGACTAGTGAGTATCTATAAACTTAATTCATTTACCTAGTTCATGTCAAACAAGTAACATATGTCAAGCACAACATATAAGCTAGAGCATGTTGAGTAAATAGTGAGTGCTAAGTCACTCATGTGCTGATTCTTTCAAGTGTCAAGTAGGCAATACATGTCAAGTGATTCATGAGCCAAGAAAGTAGTGCATGTTGAGTCATTTAGATGATGAGTGACAAGTATTGAAGTTAGTATGTGCTGAGCACTAGGGACTTTAGTTGTCGAGTAACATAATTTTTTCATAGTTATATTTTATTCACATATACTACTATGTAAACCATTTTTGAGCTTACTTAAATATTGAACTATGATATTTTGGTGATAGGGAAAAATGTTAAGTTGCAATTCCTATGCATTACATGCACCCAATTAGGTAAAAGGAGGGTTTAAGAAGAAATATGGGTGAATCATAGCCATTGATTCATACCTAACCCTAAGTCACCTAGGTCTTCTTAAGGAAGAAAAACCTTGAACTTTCTATGAGTGTGAAAGGGAATGAATGAATAATCAAGGAGAGTTTTGCATGTACAAACTAGGACATTCATAGTGACCAAGGTATTATGATCTGAATTGTATTGCAAAATTAGTTAAACAAGAATAGGGGTATGAAATAGTGAATAATAGAGAGATATATAATCAAGAAGGATCAAGTATACATCAGTTTGGAGGTCATCTGACATCAAGAAACAAAATGCTAATTGCAAATCAATGTTGAAACATTCCAATGGGTGAATCAGTTAAATCTCTTAACAAAGTAGTCCTAACAGGTTGTATTGAAATCTTCTAACAAGTTTCTTACTTAATTATGAGTTGAAGTCCTTTAACAAGGCAAACTACTAATAGGGTTTTGAAATCCTTTAACAGGGTAAGACCTAACAGTCTTTGTAAGCCTTTAATAGGGTAGACCTTTGATAAGGTAGGTCATGTTTCATGGTCAAATATTGTAACCTTCATTTTATACACTTTATTATTGTAGTAGTGAATATTTGTGGTTGTCATCCCCACCCTAGTTTTACCTTCTCATTGGAAGGTTTCTAAGTAATCATATCTTGTATTATATGTGTGAATGCTTACTTAGTTACATGCTTTAGATGTATATTCTTTACATGGTATTATAGTCTAATTATTGAATGTATGAGATGGATGTGTGGTGAATATTTTATGGGTATAAGTTTGAAAGCACCAATTCACCCCCCCCCCCCCCCCCCCCCACACACACACACACACACACACACACACACACAAAGTTTACCTTTCCTATTATAATTCCAATAATTGGTATATGAGCCTTGTTCTCTAAAAGTGAAGCTTTGTAGCTTTGAGGAAATATCTTAGAAATGGAAGTGTAGATGTTGGGAAACATTATTGAGAACTAGGAGACTGAAATACAACTCATTCTACATTAGTTGAATGAAGCAAGAGAAGATCTAAACAAATCATTAAGAAGAAGGAAGGAAATAGCTATTGAGGAAAATGACAAACAATATAAAGAGATGGACACTACTAAGATATTTGCAAATGGGGACTCCAATGAATTTGATGCAGTAGCTACAACTTTAATGGAAAAGAATAGAATTCAAGTTGAAGAAATTATAAATCTTAAGTCAGAGCAAGAATCACAAGCCTTATTCCTATGTGAGGTGATCAAATAGAAAAAAAAAGAAGTAGTGGAAGACAAATCCATGATTGAAGATGATAAAATAGTTTTGACTAGAAGATTGGAAGAGAGATCATTAGAGGTAACTAGGATTGCTATCATACAATTAGAAAATTTGGGTCAAATGATGATTTCCAACCATGAACTAAATGCCAAGGACATTGAGATAACTACATTGAAGTTGTAGAATTAATAGTTGATAAATGATCTAGAAAGGGAAAAGGAGTTTACTCAAAGTTTCAATAAACCTAGTAAAGTCTTCAAGTACTTTGAACAATTTATGAGATCCCCTAGATCTAAAAATGATACATCTGGACAAGGATACACAAGTACTAAAGAAGGAGAATCATCCAAAAGTGTTGAAGAAAGGAGTAACAAAGATAAGAATTTCAAACCTACTTGTCATAATTTTGGTAAGAAAGGACATGTTGCTAAGGTGTGTAGGAGCAAGACTATAAATCAGCATGTTAAGTAGAAGAGCATGGGTCACTACCATATGTAAAACAAACAAAGTCATTAGGTACATGAAAGTAGAACCAAAACCAAGAACACTCAAAGATTTGGAGGATATTGATCTAACTATCAAAAGTATGGACATGGAGCTTTTGAGTGCAAATCCAACCCAATGTGGTTATCAAACAAGGAAGAAATGGTAAAGAACAATGGCAACTTTTAAAATTGGGATTATAATACAAGGTATAGTTGTCACTACTATCAAGAGTATGGACATGTTCTTGAGAACTATATTATAACACACTTCAAAAGTGACTGCAAAAGGTGGTAGAGTCAAACCACATGTTTTAGCTATTTGAAGACTAGGCACATCAGTCAATATTGTCCAACGAGGTCAAAGGCACCAAGTTTTGAGTTCAACAAAGGAAAAGGCAAGGAAGATATTGAAAATTTTAGAAACGAAATGAAAAATAAATGGAAGAGAAAGGAGGATTATAGCACATCAAGTGGAGAAGGGATCACTTCACCCAATGGGCTAGGTGATCACACCTCATCAAACTAAGAAATGAAGAGGTATGTGGGACTGATATTTAAAAAGGATGCATCATACATTAGTTCCAAGGATTTAGTTTTGAAAATATTACATAAGCATGAATAAAGATGCAAAGTTTTATTAGAAATCAAAGAAAAAAAATTAAGTTTTGGTAGTTTTCCAAGTTATCGTTGAGCATGAATATTTTCCTATGGTTGTCGAGTGAAATGCTAGTGGATGTCGAGCTAATAGATTGGATAGTTGATTATGATCTTGTAATGGATTGCAAGTGAATGCAAATACATGTGGATATTGAGTGAGCTAAAAATCAGTTGATGTTGAGCTTATGACTATGTAAGAACTTAGCATTAATTGTAGTGTTTTAAAGGGCTATTTGATCAAATTCTGCTCATTTGACATAATTTGAATTTGAGAGAGAGAAAGAAGAGCTAAAGTCAATCTAAAAATTTCATCCAAAGTGTTTGTAGGAGATTTGGGAAACTATTTGACATCATTTCATTAGGATTTACAAGGTATTTATTGTGTGTCCAGCTATGCTATTTAGAATTTCATAAACCCTAGATTTATATAATGGCATCTAGTTCTTCCAAAATGAAAGGTGTAAAGGGAAAATAGGTTTTAAATAGTTAGTTATCAATGAGATAAAACCACCTAATTTTCAAGGCTACTTTAGACATGGCATACAAACCAGATCCCTCTGGTTTGTTATCTATGATACCACCACAATTTTTAATGATTCAAGATGTCAAAAAATGTTATAAATGTAAGATTGGGAGTATTGGTGACATGGAAATTAGAGAGTAGTATGGAAGATTATGTGAAAATAGAGTGTTGAGGGAAGAATTCAAGATTGTAAAAAAGAAAGGGTTAACTCATGCACTAGATTTCCCTAATGCTTTCAAAATTGAGTGGATTAGGATTATTTTGAGCAAAATTCACAATAGCTTAGTGAGGTTAGATAATGAGCCAATCAAAATCACAAAGAGGATAATTCATAGGGCAATAGAGTATCCAACCCTAGATTGGCCAAAGACTATGAGGAGTGAGTCCAAAGAAGTTATTGAAAAGAACATAGGGAATGTGTGGAACAAGAGGTGAATGACCATAGAAATAATCATAGATCCCTTGATAGCTTTTGCAGTGAGGGTAAATGGACATAAGTTTTATCAATCAAGTAGATTGAACAGTGTACCTTGCATTATAGTAGATATGGGCTACAATATTGTGAAGAAGGATCATACATATGATCTTACTGAGCTATAGCTACAACAATTGATTAAAAATTTGGGAGCAATAAGGAAAAAAAAGAGTGCTTAGTGTAAATTCAAATCTATTTTGGCATGTATCTTCTTTTATGCATAGAACACATTTCCTACATTTGTTAATGTTACATGGAAGACAAATAGATCTATTGGAGTTCAAATAGGAGATTTCATTAAATAGTTAGGTAATAAATTTGAGTCAGTAATGACTAGTTATTTTGAGGATTTCAAACAATCCATGAAGAAGAGATTAAGGATTCTAGTGTCATTAGTGGAAAAACATTATGATGTTTGTTTCCTAGTTGATGATGATCACACATTTTTTCATGTATCAATTCCTAGAGTCTGATGGATAAGGCCATTAGGTTATGAGATTAATGTTGATGAGGCCTCTACAAAAATAACAACATTACTTTCAAAACAAGTGTTTAAGATGGCAAAGCTTCTATTAACTATGAGTGGGCTAAATCAAAGATTAGTATGGAGTTGAAGATTTCTTCTGTGATTAGGAAGAAGGATAAACTAGTGAAGAAACTAAAAGAATAATTTGGTGAAGGTGTTGAGGAGGAAGAAGAAGAGGAAGAGGATGAAGAGGAAGAAGACACTCATATTCAAGCACCATTGGCATTGACACAAGGTCAAGGTAAGGATAGCAAGAGGAAGAAACACAAACTATAGAAGGTGTCGAGGAAGAAGAAGCTAAGAAAGAACCTATTCATACTAATCAAAAGAAGAGAAAGGCCAAGGCACAAGTAGTGAAAAGACCTAAAAAGGTTTCTAAACCAAGCTAGCCCAAACTAGCAACACCTACCACAAGGGCTAGTATATGAGTCATTGCACAAAAGGCTAAAGAGAAAGCCAAGCCTAGAGACTAGGAGTGTGAATCAAAGAAAATACTAAGAATAAAATATGTTTCTCAAGATGAATCTAATGAGAAAAGGACTAAATCTTATGAAAACAACCAATTCCAAGTGGTGAGTCATAATCCATCTTTAGATCTAGATAACTTATGTGAGAATGTTAGAAACAATGCTGATTTATTAGGCTTCTTTCACATTGATTTTGAAAATCTTGGAAAAGTTGAGAAGAATCAAGTGGAGGAGGCAATATATGCCATGATGGCTACTTTGAAGAATGTTCCTCTAGAAATTGTTAACTCCATACCTAAAAGTCTATATGAAAGAGTTTAAAAAAATGGCACTATTGTTTAGATACAGAGAAGCAAATTAGGGAGACAAGCCTCACTCAAGTTATGTTAGAACTTAGTATGGAAAAAATATCTAAATCCATAAATAAATATGATATTAGGTTTTATCCTAAGTATAAGGCATTCAACATACTATATAACAACATAGAGTATGTTGTTCACAAGTCCAAAAAAATGTGGAAAATCACATATAGAATAGCCATAGCCAAAGATGACGAGCAAGAACCTATTAAGGTCAAAGATGATGAAGAAGATAAAAATGAAGAAGGCACAATTGAGGGAGGAATTGATATGGAAGTTGATATGCAGGAAACTACTAAGGAAGAGTAGCAACAAGACTAGAGTGCACAAGTTACACAAATGTCAAGTGCCATCCCTTCACAGGTAATAAGTGTAAATACTAAAACTATTACAATAAAGGATATTTCTAATCCTACTACATAGAACATCAATCCCCTAATAGAGGAAGATTTGAAAATGATAATTGTCCAACCTACCCAATAGGATAGATTATCTGATAACCTTATATTGGTTAGTGTAGATAAAATTTAGAAATTAGTGACTATAACTTCAAGGGAGGAGGTGAAAACACAAGAACTACCTACAATAACTCCTCAAGTCACTAGTGTACAACCTTCATAACCTTGGTTGTATATTAGAGGAAGGAGACAATAGAATGCACTATCAATACACACAAAGATGGCACTCCAATATTAAAAAATGTCCCAAAAGTTGCAATAGATAAGGTGGAAACACTAGTTAGTAATGAGACATAGAGTCAAACAAGTCAGGTAGATTCACCTGCTCCTCTAGCATAAGAATTGTTGACATATTGGTCAAGTTTTTTATTAGTGAAACACACTTATTCAAATTCTAAATAGCTACTAAGTTTGTAGTTCATGTGATGTGAAGTCAGTGGTTACCAAACATTACAGTGTCTACTGAGTTCTTGGTTCATGCAATGTGAAGGTAGCGTTGACCAAGCCACTCCATGGTAACCAAGTGATTTAGTGTAGACCAAGTTCAAGACTACTTGAAGGTGATCAGTATGGACTGAGCTTCTATATTCACCAAGAGCATGATGATGCCAAGTAGTGACAATGGATCCCAAGTATCAGAACCTCACCGAGTCAGTCTTTAGAACCTAATTATCTTCATATGGGCTGACTTTGTAATATATTTTTTAACTTGTGTCATGGCAGACTTTGTAATTTTGTAAATTGGATTTATATATATGTGATGTAATATATCATATCCAATGTAGTATGTAATGTAATGAATATGTAATGCAAGTGAAAGAATGTGAATGTAAGAAACAAAAGATTTATGAAAGCCATATCAGCATAAGGAGCAGCAGAGACATATCTATCACAAAAAGATGATCAGTACACTAAGGAATCTCTATTAGAAAACTTAGTTGCAAATCAAAGATCTATTGCCTCATCCTAACAGGTGAACAGGTCAAAATCTTTTAACAAGGTAGACCTGACAATCTATTCTAAATCTCTTTACTGAGTGCATACTTCATTGTATATTTGTAAATCCTCTCACAAGGTCGACCTAGTAGTCCTATTTTCTCCTAATAGGGCAGATCATCAGAAGTGATCAATGTAAGCCTTAATAGGCCAAATTTATACTATAGTATTGAAGTTTGTGGGTATCATCCCCACCCTAATTTTACTTTCTATTTGGAAGGTTTTTGGGTCACCAAATCATTGTGTTCAAGTGTTGTGGATGCTTTTATATTTTTAGTTTCTCATGCATGCAATTAGATCAGATGAGATGAATTAAATGCTAATTGGTTTATTGAATTTGTTAGAATTTTTAGAAGTTACTAATTTACCCCTCCCCTCCTAGTAAATTAGCATATTCTTGAATATTTCCAACAAAGAATAAGGTGCAATTCAAATCAATGAGGTAAGGAAGGACAAGCTTGAAGAGACTAATTTGACACCCAAGTTGAACGAGCTAGCAACAATTCAAGCATAACTAAATTTACCAAAAATTGGAACTCCTTCCAGTCAAACTCTTTAGAGGCCAAGCATAGATGCAACACCTTTGCAATTCTCAATGCCAAGTCCTAGTTCATCCAAGGTAGAAGAGGTGATAAGCTTCTCCCCTGATGAAGAACTTATATTGCCCAAGTTTGATCTTGTAGCAATAATAATTAAATAGATGGGAATACTTCAAGAAGCCCTAGCATGAAAGAAACATCAAGAACTACTTAGAAGGGAGCATATGCAGAAGTAAGCTTTTCTTGATATCAAAGAAATCTTCTTAGATGCATTTAGTCTACCTACTCTAGATAAAACAAAACCAATCATTAAACAATTGACCAACATAGTAAAAAGAGTAAGTGATACAAACCTAGATACCAATGCCAAATTATTATAATGGTCTGAGAAGAAATTTCAAAGTAAAGTAAATGAGAATATATCTAGTGAAATAGCACTTACACTAGAGAATAGTTTCTCTCTATATACCAAACTATGTAATCCTGTACTCTTCACACAGGAGACAAGGAATCACATCTTGAGCTTGGAAATAAAAATGAACTCATCAGGTGCAAAATTTCCCATGATCAAGCTCAAAGTCAAAAACAGTGCAGGACCCTGTTGCAAACCAAAAGTTAGTTAGCCACACTACAAGTAGATGAAGCCAACATAAGGGCTAAACTGATTAGCATCTAGACTACATTAACTCCTTACATGGAGATTTACAAAAGAAGCTAGGCTATGTCAAAACACTTATAATGAAAGACCCCAATCTTTCTACATTAGATGGCCTAGTACACCTTGCTACTAAGCTGGCCGTCCAAATTAATTCTTTTGAGGTAGCTTGTGAAAATTGGGAGGCTTGTCTTAAGATTAGTCTTGAGGTCCATAAATCCTTTTTGGACAAATACAGTATTAGTGTATGACCCATTGACATCAGTGTCAAAAAGGGGGAGTAGAGACATCAAGAATGGGGGAGTAAGAGAAAATGGGGAGTAAGAGAAGAAAGCAAGTGAAAGAGTATTAGTTGAGTCAAATCTACTTAGCAGGAGAAAGATTTTGATACAAACCAAAAAAAAATCAAACAACTTAAGGGTAGTTATAAGATTTTAAGGTATAAGTCATATTGCAAAATTTTGATATTTTGAGATTTTATATAGAAGTTGAATAAGAGTTTATGTTATGCTTGTATGAATAAGAGAATTAATACATGACCAAGTGTTTTTGAAACTCACATCAAAGGGTGAGATTGTTGATCTTAGAATGGTTTTTACTAGTGAGTGTCTATACATTGAAGTCATTTACCTAGTTCATGTTGAACAAGTAGCATATGTCAAGCACAACATATAAGTTAGAGCATGTCGAGTAAATAGTTAGTGCCATGTTACTCATGTGTTAAGTCATTCAAGCACCAAGAAGACAATATGTGCTGAGTGATTCAAGAGCTAAGTAAGCAGTGCATGTTGAGTCATTCAGATGTTGAGTGACAATATTGAAGTTAGTATGTGCTGAGCATTAGGGACTTCAGTTGCCAAGTAACACAGTTTTGTCATAGTTGTTTGTATTGGCACAAAATACTATGCAAACCATTTTTGAGCCAACTTAAAGATTAAATTTTTGTGATAAGGACTAATCTTAAGTTGGAATTCCTATGCATTTCATGCACTCAATCAAGTAAAAGGAAGGTTTAACTAGAAATATGGGTGAATCACAGCCATTGATTCATACCTAACCCTAAGTCACCTAGGAATTCTTAAGGAAGACAAACACTAAAATTTATATGAGCGTGAAAGGGAATGAATGAATGATCAAAGAGAGTTTTGCATGTGCAAACTAGGACATTCATGGTGACCAAGCTATTATGATCTAAATTGAATTGCAAAATTAGTTAAAGGAGAACATAGGAAGGAAATATTAAATAGTAAAGAGACATCTAATCAAGAAGGATCAAGTATACATCAGTTTAGAGGTGATTTGACATCAAGAAACACAGTTCTAATTGTAGGATCAATGGTACAACATTCTAACAAGTGAATCAGTTAAATCTATTAATAGTATAGTCCCAATAGGTTGTATTGAAATCCCCTATCAAGCTGCTTACTTAATTGTGAGTTGAAGTCCTTTAACAAGGCACATTTCTAATAGGGTATTGAAATCCTTTAATAGGGTAAGGCATAATAGTATTTGTAAGCCTTTAAAAGGGTAGACCTTTCATAGGGTAGATCATGTTTCATGGTCAAATATTGTAACCTTCATTGGATAAACTTTATTACTCTAGTAGTGAAGATTTGTGGGTGTCATCCCCACCCCAATTTTAGCTTCTCATTGGAGGGTTTCTAGGTAATAATATCTTGTGTTATATGTGTGAATGCTTACTTACATGATTTAGAAGTATATGCTTTACATGTTATTTTATTTTAATTTTTGAATGTATGAGATGGATGTGTGGTGAATATTTTATGGGTCAAAGTTTAAAAGCACTGATTCAACACCCTCCCCTCTTAGAAGTTTACCTTTCGTATTGTAATTCTAATGGATCTATCAAGTTGATGTAGATTGTGACACTTTAGGTGTGAAATGAATAGAATATTGCATATGAATTAGTATAAAATGTACATAGTAACTTCAAAGGTTGTATCCTTTGTAATTCAATGTCAAAGAGGGAGAGTCCAGTATCAACAAGGGAAAGTTGATGTCAAAGAGAAAAGAGGGATAGTTTTGTATCTTAGAAGAAAAATATTTAGATGATGGAATCTATAACAAAGAGGGATAAAATGAAAAAGTGCATAGAAAACTATTCACATAGGTAAGAGTGAGAATTCATTTCGAAGTAGCTGAGACAAATCTAGGTAGAATCTCACAACAAGTTCGTATGGATGAGAATCAAAATGAAACTAAGAATATTATCTAGTTTTTTATACTTTTATTACTGCATGAAGACATGTTGTATTTTCATCAATGCCAAAGAGGGGTTTTGTTGGAAATAAATCTTAAAATTTTATGTTTTCATTGATGTTACACAAATGTCAATATTAATCGAACAATGAAGGACTTACAATATTAACCAAGAAAATTTAGTATTGACTAAGTAGTCAAGTAATGAAGAACATTCAGTTTTAACTAAACAGTCAGTTAATGAAGGATATCCTACCCGCAATGTTAACCAAGTGAACAAGCATGAAAGAACTTCTAGTTTCAATAGAGCATTCAATCTCACTATTGACTGAGTGATAGTAGATTGCACTTGTCTAATAACTAACTAATCGAGGTCGACTATTTGGAAATTTATTGATTATTTGAAAGGGTGTTCAAGATGACTTATCAAAGATTATGATATTCAATAAAAGTCAAGTAGTGAGGATAAAAAGAACAAGTGTGGAATAAGATGGATATGTGAGCAAAGAAAAAAGGAAGAGCAAGAAAGTGTGGAAGATAAGTTGCAAAGAATATTCTAATCAATAAGAATCCAAAAGTCAAGCCAAAATAGAGATTTGGATCTTCAAAGAAAGTTGCTTCATAAATTAAACCAAATTGGTGTTACCTTCTAACCATTGTAGTAGTGAAGAAATCTCATAATAGAGTTGACATAACACTAATTTTGTAAATCCTTTAACAATTTCAAGATTGAAGTGTTTGAAGACCTCTAACCAAGCCACTCCAAATAGGCTGATCTAAATTCTCTAACAAGGTCATACTTAATAGGGTTGGCTCCTTACAGGGATCACTTTAGAAGAGTGAAAAATATTATAACTAGTTTCCTTGTGGTTTTCCTAAATTAGGTTTGCACGTTAAATCTTGGTATCATATGTGTTCATGTTATTTCCTTTATGCTTTATGTTTCTACAACTAAGTTTTCGATGTATTAGATAGAAGCCATAAGAATGGGGGGCTGACCCCAAAGTACAAAAAGGTTGAAAAGTTAGTTGGAGGTTACCTTATAGTCATCTAATTGATACCAGATTTAAACTTCAAAAAACAAATAATATCAAAAGTCAAATTAACAATACCATCAGTCCTGATACTAACAGACAGAAAAAACTAAAAAACATTCTAGCAACACATAAACAACTTGTTGATATCAGTCCCACATATTGATATAAACATATAATGAAAAACCTCATAAGTTATCTAGTTCATACTAATCAATAGATTAACAAAAACAAAAAACCAAACAAAGGGCTAGCTACCCTCCTTCTTTCCAGGATCCTCATCCTTCTTCTCCTCGGGCTTGTCCTTTTTCATGTCCACTCCCTCCAGTTTGATAGGTTTGTCCAGGAGAATCTTCAAGTAGTCCTCCACCACAAAGCCATAATTGGAATAGGTAGTCTCATTCTCCTTGCCCAAGTCCTTCAAATCCTTATTCACCTACAAAAAGTAAAGGGTGGTGGCCGCATAATGAATGACTTTGGTGTAGAATTCCACCAGTGTCTTAAAATTTTGGTAGATACCAATGTGATTTTCGGCTAGATCCCTCATCAATTGTTCTAACATGTCCAACCAAGCCTTAATGTAGCTCTATTCATGGCTATGCTTTCCTAGGGGAGGTGATGTCCCCCCTACTTCTGGCTAGGGTAGCTTCAAGGGTGTCAAAAATATGAGAGGGGCTAGGGAGGCTAGGGATAGGCTTCATGTCCTAGGGTAGTCTCTTCCTTTTGGCAGGTTTAATATCACTCTTCATATATTGAGTGCTAGAATCATGCTTAGGGGGGACATAAATTTTTCTAGTTGGAGGCATTTGCTAGTTCTTTTGGCATTCTTCTTACTCTTCCTAGTGTCTATATCCAAATCAATGAGGCTAATTTTAACCTCAAGGCCCGGGGTTTTCTTTTTTCTTTGTGCTTGGAGCTAGGGCTAGGGTCCAAACAAACTTGGGAGTGATAGAAGCTAGAAAGTTGACTAGAAGCAATGGGTTTTGGGAAAGATGGTAGATATATAGTTTATTCATGAACCCCTAGTGGATGAGATATAAGGTTTTATCCTCCTCTTTTTGCCTCCTAGCCTTGTAGATACAGTCTTCCATAGAATGCAATAAAAGAAATGGAAAGAAAATATGATCCAAGTTTTTGAAGTGGTTAAGAATGGGAAAATGGTAATAATAGAGTACCTAAAATTGATCCTCAAGTGTAATGTATCTCATAATAGCATAGCAGATGACACCTTGGGGTTTAGGAAGGTCTTCATTTGAAAACTCACCATGCATTTGCAATGGTTCCTCCTTAAACTTGAAAAAAAAATCATAGATTAGTTCCCTCATTCATTTTGGCCACCTTGTGCTAACTCTTTCCTTCCAAGAAAAAACCCTCCAATCTTTGCAATGACTTCTTCCATGATATCAAGAGCCATCTCATTGATTGTCACTTTCTTGTCATTCTACAAATTGAAGAACTACATTGAGATGTTCTCATCATGTTTTTTCATTGCTTCCATAAATGATAATAAGCCACCTTCCTATAGATAAACCATCATAGCTTCGCTCTTATGAATGCAACCCTCCACCCCCTCAAGTTCAATATGATCATTAGTGCCCATGTTGTCACTCAGTTTGACCACTAACTCCTCAAAATTTTCTAACATAGCCTTGTTTTAGGTTAAATAAATTGTGCCCAAGATTAAAAAGAAAACGTAGTAAAAAACCATCATAAGTCCATGGGTAAAAGTACAAAGCTATTTCACCTTTTAGAATGACTTATTAGAATGACTAAATTTAAGTGTTTCTATCTAAAAATCAATTTTGTTCAAATATATGATCTAGATAAATTCATTCTAGCTAAGATATATATGGTCTCACACTTTTCCAATTGGAAATGTCCATTAAATACATGTTTTATACTAGTTTGTATCTAATCACTAAAGAAATAATTCTTTTAAGAAAAGTGGCATTTAAATAATTATTACTTTTCTTAATGATATTTTGTTTTGATGAATAGTCCCTTCTTTATCTTAAAAAATATACAATAAAGTTACATATTCACACAAAAAGGGGCCAAGTGAAATAGGATCACCCCACGAGTTCATATGGCCAAAGGCTCAATATCAACTATTCATCAAAAAAAAAAAAAACATATAAACACCATTTTATAGAGCTCAAAGTGATGAATATTCTCATATAGAGTCTATAGTGTTTTCATTAGATATAGTATATTGCAAATAAAATATAATGTAGGCACATTTTTTAATTCTCAAAAATATGTTGATTTTGAGAAAGAAAAAAATATTAAATCATGTCAAAAACATTTACAAATTATATGGTATTCTAGAGGAGAAAATCATCTTCTAGAATGTATAATTTTTCTTCTAGTTAGAATTGATTTGTTTTGAAAAATGTGGTGGGAGATGGAAACTATCAATTTTAGGTGAGTTAAAATTTGAATCACCATAAAAGAGAAAATATAGGTCTAAAACTGATTTTTAATTTTTATTGTTCTAGCTATATATGCTATCTATAACATAGTCTAAGATCAAAGGGGAATACATTTATTTCGATATAGTTTTGTGGTGGGAACTAGACCCCTAATTTTCAGCATTTTTCAGTTGCTAAAAAGTTATCTATAAAAAAGAGGAAAATATATCAATTCTCATTCCAAATAATTATTAAAAATTATAATCCTAAACTTCATCCATTTCTACACATTTCATTAGTTTACTTCATTTTCAAATTCAAAATAATAATACAAGTTTTATATCATTGAAGGTGAAAAGTTATGCTTTTTTTAGCCTTTTCCTTTACAAAAAGGTGACACAAGTTTGTGCTTTTACCCCCACAAGATTTTCCAAAAACCAAAAAACCATCCTTAGTAGCACGTGTTAATAACCACTTTCCATCCATAAATGGCTAACAATAGCTATAGTTGGAGTGGGAATTTTAAAAATATATTTTTATTATCTCTTGTTAGGTTTTTACATCTCAACAAATCCATCCTTTTACAAAAATAATTAATTTCATGGCAATTGAATAATTAAGTTCAATCCTCATGCAATATTTCCAAATGATCTCTTTATGAAGAGAGTTTCCTTCTCGCTCACATAGATAATTGAAGGCTCTCCACCTATTGTGATGATTCATGTGGCTTTATGGTAAGTAAACTCCCTTTCCATCATAACTTGAGTTGATGATGGAAGATTTCTGATGTCCTCCTATTCCATTAACCGCATGACACTATAGCCAAATTTCACCAGCTCATCCACCACATTATTCCCTTTGCGATATATGTAATCCTCATATATCTCATGACACTCTTTTATCAACTTGTAGATTTCATCATTTATCACTTTGATCAACCAAATACTCTGACTCTTTCCCTTAACAATGTTAATAATTAACATTAAGTCCCCCTCAATGGAAAACCTGTTAATTCCACATGTTCTCACAATTCTCAAACCCTACAGAAGAGCCAAAGATTATGCTTCATTGTTTGAGCTCCCCCTATAGTTTCTATTATAGGAAACTACCAGATTTCCCATACAATTGTGGAACACACCTCCCATTGCAATACTACCCATCATGGCCAAACCATCAAAATTGAATTTAATCTAGGACTCAAGGAGAGGGTGCCACATCATCTTCTTTCTATCCATAACTTTGGAAATGTCAAATAGTACCACTATTAGGCCTATGTGCCAAGTAAAAGCCCATTTCATGTCAAGTCTAACTTTGGAGTTTGGGGGTGCTTCCACCACCAAATCCCACTACATTCTTTTAGAAGTATAATAACCTTCTAGGCCACCCCCAAACTCTTAGTTGGTTGTTCCTTTAAAATTTTATTACTTCTCTCCTTCTAGATTTTCCATGAGACATACAAGGGGAGCACAAACCATAAGTTTTTAAGGTAAGGGTAGGTAGATGGATTGTCCTAGAGAACAAATTTTTGTAGCTCTCCATCAAAAAATCATTGGACCTCCCATTAGGCAAGGACCTCCCTCTACACCTCCAAGGCAAGAGGGTAGTGGATAAGAAGGTGTGGAATAGAAGACATAAAATGTAGTAGTTTCTAGCTAACACCCTCTCCTTTGGAGGTTATCCATAGTGAGGATAGACCCATGTAAAGTCATCTACCAAAATAAATTTATCTTTGGTAGGATCCAATGGTGCCAGACCTTTCTCCAATCTCCCTAGGCCACCTCCCCCTCAAGACAACATAGATAAGTTGACTTCATTGTGAAATCACCTAAGGGGGTAAGTTTACAAATGAAAGAGTCCACCATCGGGGGGAGGGGGATCCTATAATTTTGAAGAAGGTCTTGTTGTTTCAGGGCAACACCCTTCTCCATAGACTCTTAGTTCTAGAAATTTTTTCATTGTTGATTTGGGATGATAAAGCTTTGAGTGAGAGAGTAATACAATCTAGCACAAATCTTGTGCAGATGTAGGAACTTAGTGTGCATGAGGGGGTTTTATTGGAGCCACTAATCTTCATTGAAACTAATTGAGTTTCCATTTCACATGATCTAGTGGCAACCCATCTTCAAGATTTTTTGGATGTTTACCACATTGTTCCAAATTTTGGAATCCTAAGGTAGAGCATGTATTCAAAGGAAGTGATGGAAAGAAAACCCTCCAAGGTACTTAGCCATCAGAATGTTGGACCAATTTCCCTAAGAATTTTCTAATTTCAAGCCAATTTTGGTTAGGAGGGCCTTATTCAAATGTCTTATTCTTCTTATTATCATGCCTCCAAAGACTTTAGAGCAACAGACTTACTCCTAGCTCACCAAGATCATCCTAGACTTCTCATCAGTGCCAAACCATAAAAAGTTACATTCAATTTTCTCAAGAATGTCTCTAAATCTGCCATGGATTTTAAATATGTAGAGGGAATACATTGGGATTCCCACAAGGAGGTTGAGAGAAGCTAGAGTTTCCTTGCATTACTCATAAGTTTACCTTTCTAGCTTGCCATCTTTCTCTAGAAGTGTTTAACTAAGCCATTTGACTACAAATTGGAGACTTCTTTAATTGTGAGTGGGAGACTAAGATAAGTTTTTAGGAGAGATGCCTCCTAGAAACCAACTATTATGGTCACCTTTTCTCTCAAAATGGTAACAATGTTAAATACACTTTTCTTTTCTGGTAATTTATACATTTTCCAAAGTCCAACACATATTGATTCAAGATATCTTTCCACTCTCTGGCTTCATGGATAGAGGAGATACCAAATAAGAAGGTATAATCCACAAATTACTAGATAATTTGTAGGAGGCAGAGGAAAGCAGGTTTAATACCTTTAATTTTGCTAGATTTAGTCAAAGAAATTAATTTTTTCTTAGAACCTATGCCACAATGATGAATAGGTAAGGAGATAGGAGGTCACCTTGACATAGACCTTAGGAAGAAGAGAAGAATCTTTGAGGAACCCCATTAACAAGCACCAAAAATGTAATAGCAGTCACCATATTTTTGATAATTCTAGTAAGATTCTCTTTAAAGACAAGCTTAGAGAGAATAGAAAAATGAAATTCCCTCCTAACATTATCATAAGCTTTGCAAATATCTAATTTAAGGGCCATACATAGGTTATTTCTCCTTTCCATAGAATGAATTACCTCACGAGTGTTTATTACCACATCGAGAATTTTCCTCCCTAGTACAAAACCACTCTAGTAGGCACCTATGAACTTATCAAGAAGGGGCTTGATACGATTTACCATTACCTTGATTAGAACTTTATAAATTGTGTTGTAAAGGCTAATGGGTCTAAAAGATTCCAGCCATCTAGGGTTCTCCATCTTAGGGATAAGAACAATGAAAATCTAATTGAGTTCCTCTAATAGTTTTTCTATTCTGGCAAAGTCTCTAGTAGCATGGATAACATTGCACTTGAAAATGTCTCAAAATTCCTGGGATAAAGTTGGAGGAAACCCATCAGGACTAGGGGCTTTGTACTAATTCATGCTAAACAAGACCTTCCCGACTTCCTCCTCCTTGACCTTACTAGTCATGTCCTCATTCATCTAGTCATTGACCACTAGCTGAAATGACCTCAAAATATCACTTTGTGAGTTTGACTTGGGAAACTAATGGGTTATACATTTCCTAAAAATAGGAATTGGCTTTACCTTCTATGTCTTCCACTTCATTTACTTCCTGAACACTATCATCTAGCAATAGGTTAATGGTGTTTCTCATTTTTCTTCTTGAGGGTGATCTATTGAAGAAAGCCATGTTTTAGTCACCCTCCTCTAACCATGATACCCTAGACCTCTATTTCTAAAAGACTTCCTCCTCATTTAGGAGGGTCTTCCATTTTTTCTAACACTCCCTCTCCTCATGTTGTTTCTCAACATTAGCATTGCCTTGCACAAGATGATTTTGGAGAGATTCTAGACCTTCTTTTTAGTAGACTTCTTTTCTTTGGAAATTTTCCCAAATGAGGATTTTCTCCATTCACTTACCTTCTTTTAGATTCTATCAAGTTTTTTGAAAATACGAAACATGGTTGTACTTTCCACCACATGCAATACAATCTCTAAACTCTTTGTGCAAGTACCATATGATCTCATACCTGAAGGACCTTCATCTAGTTGGACTTTGTGTCCAAGAGAGAAACAACATAGAGTGATTTGATATGGTCCTTAGATCCACCTCTAAGGAAGTTTTTGATCTCATTTTGGTTTTGACATATGATTGACAATACACTTAAATCATTTACTTAACAATACTTAGAGCATGCAAAGCATAATATATAGTATGTGCCGAGAAAATAGTTAGTGCTAAGTCACTCAAATGCCAAGCAAGCTAATACATACCAAGTGATTCAAATTTTGAGTGAACAGTAGATGTTGAGTTATTCAAAGGTCATCTTATAACATTGAAGATATAGTGGATGTCAAGTATCAGAGGCTTTAAGTGATGTGTAAATAGTTTTAGACATAGTTGTTTGTAATGGCACAAACTCATATGTAAACCAATTTTGGGCTGGCTTAATGATTGTTTTGCGATTATAGATGCTAAGAGGAAATATATATTGAGAATCCTTATTCACTACATGAAACCAATCAGATTAAGCAATAAATTAAGCAAAAAAATGGGTGAATCACAATCATTTATTCCTACCTAATCTTAGATCAACTAAGTCTCCTTAAGGAGGGAAAACTCTAAAGAGTTTGAGAGTGTGAAGCGAGAGGTTTTCATGCACAGATAGAGCATTCATGGTGACCAAGGAGTTGTGAGAAAGATATCGATTGTAGAATCAGTTAAATTGAATAGAGTAAAGAAGAGAAAGGACAAAAGTTACACATCTAATTAGGAGGATCAAGTATACATTAGGAAAGAGGTGATATGATATCTAGTAGAGAGGTACTAACCAAAGAATGAAGGCTAAAACCTTCTAATAGGATTTTTTAAATCCTTTAACAAGGTGCTTACTTTATTTTAAGTTCATGTCCTTTAACCAAGAACATTTTTAAAGGCTATTGAAATACTTTAATAGGGTAAGACCTAACAGTCTTAGTAAGCCTTTAACAAGGTAGACCTTTCATAGGATAGATCATAGTTTATGATCAAACAATTGTAACCTTCATTGGATGCACTTTATAACTACAATAGTGAATATTTTTAGGTGTCATCCCCATCCCATTTTTACCTTCTTATTCGATGATTTCTAGGTAACCAAATATCTTGTGCCACATATCTTTATTTCCTTCATGCTATGGATGAACATGTTTAGTATGGTATTTCAATTTGTATACAAATTGTGAGATGGATGTGTGGTGAATGTTTTAATGGTTAGATTTTTGAAGTACTAATTCACCCCCCCTCTTGAGTTTACTTTCCCTATTGTTATTTCCAACAATTGGTATTAGAGACTTGTTCAAGCTAGAAAGGAAAGCTTTACTATTTTTAAGAAACATCTTGAAGATGGAAATCTACAAGTTGGGAAAAGTCATTAAGAACCATAAGATTAAAATCTAGCTTTCCCTACATCAACTAAATGAAGTGGGAGATGAGTTGAAGTGCTCATTAAAGAGAAATAAAGAGATAGCTATGGAGGAGAATGACACACACTACTAAGAGGAAGAAACTATTGAATTGTTTGTAGATGGAAATTCAATTGAGTTTGATGTAGTAGTTATAGATCTAATGGAAAAGAATAGTTCCCTGAATAAAAAGGTCAAAAATCTTAAGATAGAATGAGAATTCAAATAAATATTTCTATGTGAGGAGACCAGGTAGAAAAAGAAAGCTAAGGAAGGAAAAATCATGATTGAAGATGACAATAGGACACTGACCAATAGACTAGAAGAGAAGACATCAGAGGTACAAAGGATTGCTAACATGGAACTAGAAATAATGAATCAAGTAATTATTGCTAATCATGAATTGAATGGAATGGACATTGAGATCACAACCTTGAAGTTATAGAATGAATAACTGAGGAATGAACTAAGCAGAGAAAATGAATTTTTTAAAAGCTTAAGAAAACCTAGTGAATCCATCAAATACTTTGAGAAATCAATGAGATATCCTAGATATAACAATGATACTACTGGATTGGGATACAACAGTATTGAGGAAGGAAAATCATCTAAAAGTGGTGAACAAAGAAACAACAAAGGTAAGAACTACAAGCCCACTTGTCATAATTGTGGAAAGTTAGGTCATACTTCACATGTTTGCATGTAAATTAGAAACCTAAGTAGAAGTTCATGGGTTACTATCATATGTGCAATAAGCAAGGACATCAAGTAAATGAATGAAAGACCAAGATTTCAAGCACACAAAGATTTCAAGGATATTGCCACAATTGTTAGAAGTATGGACATAAAGCACATGAATGTAGATCTAATGCCAAGTGGACAAGAAATAAGCAAATAAAAGTGCTACAAAATGGAAAATCCTATAATTAGGATTACAATATAAGGTATAGTTGTCACCATTTTCAAGAGTATGGACATATTTCTAAGAATTGCATTAGAACACATTTCACAAGTGATTACTATAGATGGTTGAGTCAAACTACATGTTTTAGTTATTTGAAGACTAGTCACATTAGCAAAAATTGTCCAACAAGGTCAGAAGCAATAAGAAATGAATTAAAAAAAACAAAATAGAAGATTGAAGTTGAGAAAATAAAAGTGCAAATGAACAAGAAATGGAAGAAAAAGGAAGATTGCAATACATCAAATTTAGATGAGGTCACTTCATCCAATGGATTAAGTGATCACATCACCCCCAACTAGGCAATCACAAGGTATGTGGGATTGATATTTCAATGAAATATTCTACATTACTTCCAAGAATCTAAGTTCTTGAAAAGATTATATATGCATGAATTAAGCTGAAATTTATTGGTTAGAACCTAGAAGAAATCTATAAGTTTCGTTGGTTTTCATATTATTGCTAAGCATGAAAAGTTTCATAGTTGTTGCTGGGTGAAAATGAAATTTTAGTTGATGCTTTTCTATTATAAGTGATAGCATTGGCTGAGCTCATTGTGGTTACCCAACATAGTAGAAATCATGTGTAAGCCAAGTGAGTTAAAATTTCTGGTATAGCCAAGCTCATGGTTGTGTAATAATTGAGCATTAAATAAATTATTAATTTTTAAGGATTATATGGTCAATTTTTTACTCATTCCCATTCATTCAAGATCAAAGAAAGCATGAAGTGCCTAAGGAAAACTAAGGATAAGGATTCAAGAATCTATGAACTAGATTCAACTGCTACTTGACACCAATCATCAGATTCATAAGGTATTTATCTTATGTCGAGCTATATTATTTAAATTATCACAAACCCTAGTTATTTACAATGGTGTCTAGCTCTTACACTGCTATTAGAAAGGAACAAAAATAAAAATTCAATGTTCAATTAATTAACAATGAGATTAAACAACTACCTTTCTAAGCTATTCCTCAGATAGCATACAGGGTAGATCCTTCTACTACATTATTGATGATACCACCATAGGTTTTGATGATATAGATTGTTAGATATTTTTACACTTGTAAGGTTAGTTGTATAGGAAATGTGGAAATTCGATAATTGTATAAAAAACTATATGTAGATGGAGTATTGAAGGAAGATGAAAAAATGTAGAGAGAAAAGGGTTAACCTATGCCCTAGATTTTTCAAATGTATTCAAAATAGAATGAATTAATCTTTTACTTAGCAGAATACATGATCACTATGTATGATTGGAAAATGGTCGTACCAAGATCAAAAAAAGAACCATTCAATGAGTAATAGGGTATATTACCCTAGACAAACCCAAGACCATGTGAATTGATGTTAAGGAGGTAAATGAGAAGATTTTAGAGGTTGTATGGAATAAAAGAGGAATGACTATAGATATAATTATTCATCCCTTGATTGTATTTATAGTGAGAATAATTGCTCACAAGTTCTTTCAATCTAGCAGATTCAACAACGTGTCTTGTATGGTTGTGGATTTAGGCTAAAATATAGTGAAGAAGGACCACTCTTATGACCTTGTCAAGTTACAACTTCAAAAATTATCAAAAAACATGGGGGCCATAAGAAAGACAAAGAGTGCACAATGCAAATTTGGTTCACTAAGTTTACATATTCTTTTATGTGCATAACATATTTTCTTCATTTTGAAAAGTTGTTTGGAATACCAAAAGGTCTATTATAGTTTAGATTTGAGAGTTCATAGATCAACTTGGGGAAAAAATTGAGGTTTTAATGACAAGTTATTTTGAGGACTTTAAGACGTCTATGAAATAGATACTGAGGAAACCAATGTCACCACTGGAGAAATATTATGACGATGTTTGTTTTCTAGTTAATGTTGGTCATACTTATGTTCAAGCTATTGTTTGAAGGGTGAGATGGCTCAAACCATTTCCCTATGAAATCAATGTAGATAAGGCATCAAAAACCATCAAAATACTATTAACAAAAGAAATAGACAAAAGTACAACCTCATTTGGAATTTATGAGGAAGCCAAATCAAGAATCACAATAGACTTGAACACAACTTCCGTGATGACAAAGAAAGACAAGCTTTTGAAGAAGCTCAAGGAAAGATTTGGTTAGGGATGGAGGAAGAAGAAGAATATGGTGATGATGATGAGGATGACGAAGAAGATCAACCAGCCCAAGTCCCACTTGAATTTACACAAGGTCAAGGAGAGGACCAAGAAGAAGTAGAACATGATTATGGTGCCGAGGAAGAAGAAGTCAAAGAAGCATATCAAAATGCAAAAAAGAGGAAGAGCAAAACCAAGGAGCAAGCAGTAAGAAAGCCAAAGAAATTTTTGAAGCCAACACAAAGGAAGCCAATAGTGCTTATTACCAGGGCTAGCACAAGAGCAGCTACAAAGAAGCTATAAGAAGTTGAGAAGCCTAAAGGAAAAAGAGTTATTGCAGCTACAAAGAAGGATGAGAGAAGAAATAAGGGAGAAATTATGTATTTCCAGCTGAGTTAGATGAGGAAAGGATAGAATCATATGAAAATAATCAATTCCAAGTGGTAAGCCATAGTCCCTCTTCTGATTTAGACAACTTGTGTGACAACATTATGAATAATGTAGATTTATTAGAGGTCACACATGTTGAGTTTGATAAAATTAGGAAGTTATAAATGAATAAGGTGTAAGATTCTATATATAAGATTGTGGCCACATTTAAGAACACTCCTATTGAGATTGCCAACTCATTACCCAAAAGTCTATATGATAGAGTTGAGCAGAGGTGGAAATACAATTTAACAATTGCAAGAAATATAAGGGAGACTACTCTAGCTAGAGTAATGCTAGATTTGGATAAGTTAGAAATGAATAAGGCCATAAACAAATACAAAGGAATATTTTCTACCAAATTCAGATATTTCAATATTTTGCAGAATAATATTGAGGCGGTTGTCAAAAAAAGCACCCAAATATGGAAAGTTATTTATGGTTTAACAAAAAAAAGAAAACTAAACAAGAACTTGAAGGGGTTGGTGAAGAAAAAGATAATCAAGAGGTAATAGAGATTACAAAGGGAGTATCAGTCAAGGATGGACATGACAGAGGCATAGAGAACAAAGCAGATGCAGAGGCTACAGCTGAAGAAGAGAGAAAAAAATAAAAATGTACTTGAGGTACATATGTTGAGTGTAGGTCCCCCTCATATGGACCAAGAAATGCAATAAGCCATAATAAAGATAAAGGATGTTTTGTATAACATAGTGTAGAACATCAATCCTTTGATAGAGGATGATTTGAAAAGGATATTACATGATATTACTTTATCTACCAAATTATGCACTAGAATTCCATATTAATAAGAATAGATGAGATTGACAAAGAATTAGTAGAGGAGAAGAAAATTGACACATCTAGTGTACACCCTACATCTATAGAGACAAGAGCTCTAAAAGCACAATAGGGTCTCATCAATGACACACATGTTTCAATGCCCATTGTGGTATATCAAATAAAGGACATAGTGACATCAGATGTCAACAAATTAGTGTCAAATTCTTCAAATCAAGTAGTTTTGATAGAAGAGAAGTAAAATAATAGGATTGAAGAGTTAGTCTTGACTCAAAAACAAGGAATAGATAGCAATTTAGACATTGGTTACCCTACAAATATTTGTATCTCCTATTCTTAGTCAAACTCTTCATAGGCCAATTGTAGATGCTAACTATTACAATCATCAAATCCTAGTCCTGATACATCTAAGGTTGGAGAAGGCACATCTTATGGAGATGTCAACTTTAATGAGGTGATTGAACTTCAAAATTTTGATCTTGTAGGAATTACCATAGAAGAAAGGAGCATATTGCAGGAAGCTTTAACAAGGAAGAAGCACCAAGAGTTACTCAAAAGGGAGCATAAGAAAAGAAAAGTTCTATATGACATCAAAGAAATATTTCTCAATGCATGTAAGCTCACAACACCTAATGAAGAAAAATATATTATTGAGCAACTGGTCAATATAGTTGTTCAGATCAGTGATGTAGACTTGGTTTCAAATACTAAACTTCTAGAATTGCCTAAGAAAATGCTCCAAACAAAGGTCGATGAAAAGATTTCCAGTGTTGTTTCACTATAACAGGTTGACTTAGCAACCAAGATGGAGAATGCAAAGGTGTTAGAGTATATTTTCTCTATACACAAAGCTCTATGGTGTGAATTGATTCACACAAGAAGCATAGAGGGCTATTCATTGGCTATAGGGAGATCTAAAGACTATAGGTAATATTCTTAAGTTGTCTCCTAGTCAAAACCATACTCATTTTAAGAGATTGTTTTCAACTGAAGGTCAGCAAGCTACATTACATACACAAGATGCAAATATTCAGGCTACCTCAATAAGTATTCAAGACATATTGACCACACACGTGGAGGTATTGCACAAGGAGCTAGCTTTCACTGAAACATTGATGTAGAAAGATTCTCATCTTTCCACTCATGATGGCTTAGTAAACCTTGTTTCCAAGACTATAATAGAGATCCATGAATTTTTTTTGGACTGACACACAATTTGTGTGCCACCCATGACATAAATGTAAAAAAAAGGAGGATATTGAAAAAGAGGAGATTACACAAAGGGCAGTAAATGTAGAAACAAACGAAGACAACAACTCAACAAATTTACTCAGTAGGAGTATCAGATTCAGATACAACACTGAACAATCAACTTAGGGGGAGCTATGAAGTTTTGAGGTATGACTGATAAGTCATTAGTTTTACAAAATTTTGACATTTTAAAAAAAAAATTGTATATGAGCTGAGTACAAAAAATAGATTAATTGTGTTATGCTCATAAATTAAGGTTGTATGTGCATGACAAAGTGCTTTTTCTATTTATGACAAATGATGAGATTGTTGATCTCATTTTGGTTTTGACATATGAGTGACAATACAGTTAAGTCATTTACTTAAGAGTACTTAGTGTATGTCAAGCAAGTAATGAATACCGAGCATAAGATGTTAGATAATGCATTTCAAGCATAGTATATAGCATGTGTCAGGAACTAGTATGTGTTGAGAAGATAGTTAGTGTCAAGTCACTCTAGTGAGGACCAAGCTAATACATGCTAAGTGATTCATATGCCAAGTGAATAGTGGATTTCAAGTTATTCAAAGGGTTACAACATTGAAGATATAGTGGATCCTGAGCATCAAAAGATTCAAGTCCCAAGGAATAGTTTTAGACATAGTTTTTTTTAATAGCACAAACTCCTATGTAAATGATTTTTGTGCCAACTTAAGAATTTTTTTATGATTCTAGATCATAAGAACAAATCTATATTGAGAATCCCTATGTAATACATGCAACCAATCAAATTAAGGGAGAAATTAAGTGGAAAAATGGGTGAATCACAATTGTTGATTCCAAGCTAACCTCAGGTCACCTAAGTCTTCTTAAGAAGGGAAATCCCTAAATATTTTGAAAGAATGAAGGGAGAGGTTTTCATGCACAAAAAAAGCATTCATGGTGACTAAGAAGTTATGAGAAAGATATGAATTGCATAATCAATTAGAGAGAACAAAGGAAAATAGAGAGATGATAGAAGTGATACATCAAATCAGGAGGATGGAACATACATCAAGAAAGAGGTGATATGATATCTAGCAAACTGGTTCTAACTGAAGGATCAAGGTTGAAACATTCTAATAGGTGAATCAATAAAATCTCTTAACCAAGTAGTCCTAATAGGCATTTGTAAATCCTTTAATAGGGTTCTTACTTAATTATAAGTTGAAGTCCTTTAACCAGTCACACTTTTAGTAGGATGTTGAAATCCTTTAATAGGATAAGACCTAACAATCTTTGTAAGCCTTTAACAAGGAAGACCTTTTATAGGGTAGATCATAGTTTATGATCAAACAATTGTAACATTCATTGGATACACTTTAGAACTATAGTAGTAAATATTTGTGGGTGTCATCCTCATCCCAGTTTTACCTTCTCATTGGAGTGTTTCTAGGTAACCAAATATCTTGTGTCATACATGTTTATTTGTTTCATGCTATAGATGAACATGTGTAGTTTTCTATTTCATTTTATATGAAAATTGTGAGATCAATGTGTCTTGAATGTTTTAATGGTTAGAGTTTTGAAGTACTAATTCACCCCCCTTTTAGAGTTTACTTTCCCTATTGTTATTTCTAATAGAAATATGTTGGAGAATGTCCCATCTAGAAGAGATGAGGGCCCTATCAAGCCTAATGCAAATCAAAATTTTCCACAATCTTTTGTTAGACCAAGTGAAGGTAGAGCCCTAAAGATCAATATCAATTAGTTCATTCCTTCTTAGGAAAACCTCAAAGTCTTCCATGATATTAGAAAAGTCCTCCAAGTCCCACATTTTCTATGAAGGGTAGAGTGGGATGTTAAAATCTCCCATGCATAAAATATTTTCTATTCTCATGGAATTAGCCACTCTAGTAGTCTCATCCTAGACAACAACTCTACCATTATGAGTGTTGGGGGAATAGAAGTTAAAAAAATTCCAACTACTAGTTTGGGAGGTGTTGGTTACCAATTTCTCCCTCTTGCTAACTTGTCTTTACCTCGACTCTAGATGCCCAAAATGTGAGGAACAAAAGGATGTCACCAACAAATGGGTCTATGTATGTTTTATATCACCACCCTCTAAATTATAAGGTACAACTCCCTTGTCTATAAGATTTTCAATGAATTATGTCTTTAATGGATCATTGGGATGGTGGTATGCTCTTAACCTAAGAGTAGAAGAAGATAAACTAGGCTTCTCATAACTACAAATAGCCCAAGCAAAAATAGATTTGGGAAACGTATAACACCTAGTGGAATGTATATCACAATTACCTTAAAGCCCTTATAATATTAATCCTACTCTAATCTAAATAAAGTTTAGTCCTACTAAAATACAATCTAGGGAGAGAGCAGAGATGCACATGAAAGATGAAATGGAATCAACCATGACTGATAACCCTCCACTAAAATGGAATCTAGTAAGACATCCTTAGCTTCAAATACATTTATCCTACAATCCCATAGAGACTACTTTACTATCCATGGTTAGGTTAGCTGGAGGAGAAAATAAATGAAACATTAGAAATGTTGATCCTAAATGGAATTAAGACCACACAAAACCTAGTTGAAAATATCAATTAAATCCTCCATTTCATACAACCTCTCGATTCTCTCGCAGTGTCTGGAAATATAGGGGGAGAAGTCGCATAAAATTTCTAATCCTTTCTATTAACTTAGAAGATTACATATATAGGTCTCCTCTTAGGGTTCTTGGCCAATTACAAATTCATCAATTACATTAACAAAGAACTTCAATCACTCAAAAATCCAATAGTCACCAATTACAATTCAATGCATTAGAGAAAGAAAGCAGAAATGATTAGAAATTCTTAGAATGATTCATATTCTTGTTTAATATATTGGTTCCAAATTCATATAATCTAAATCTCAACTATCATAGTAGATTCAAATGTCCACAACCAATCTCCTAGTAATGATGACAATTAAAGCATGAAAACACTCTTTACCTTCTCTTTATTGTCTCTTTGCAACTTTCATTCCTTTGATATCTTTATACAATGTGAAGATGTGATTGATTAATTTTCTATGTTTTGTTGTGTTAACTCAAGGGTTCATTTAACCCCTCATGTATATGTGCACACCTATTGTTTATCATCTGTAGCCTTCACCCTAGGTTATAATTAACCCATTATGATGATGCAATCATTATCCTAGGTTATTGTTCATAGCTTTGCCACTTAAAATCACAATTAACTTTAACTCCTCATGACCATCTAACAACTTGAGATTCTAACTATTATGTACCTTTCACAGTTTTGTAGCTTAATAACCTTTAACTACCTAATTACCTATGACAATGTGATTATTAGCTTTCGCATCTTCACAACCCTAATTTTAGACTACCTTTAACTGCTTGCAAAGTGGTAATGACTACATAGAATTATCATTTTTGTTAGGTCACAACTTAACATGTCTCCATTCTACTAGCCACAGTGACTTAGCAACAACCATACATTAACCATGATCATTCTTTAACAACATTAAAATTAATTGTCATTTCTAACCTATGACCTTGTGATGACTATTTGAGGTTGACCATTACTACATTCTTTGTGTCATGACTTGAAATCTTAACTCTGTATTTAACCTTGCAATAGTGTAGATACATGATTTCTCTTTGTCACTTCCTTAACTCTAGGTTTCTTCTAACCACTCACAAACATGCGATCATTCGTTTTCACTTTTTTCCATATTAACCCAAGGTTGACATAAACTTGTGACCCTACAAAAAATGGTTTTCACTATGTCACCATGTTAACTCTAGGTTTCCATTAATCATTAGTGAACATGTGATGATCATTGATCTTTATGATCTAATGACTAAGATTATAAGACTTTAACTATTTTTTTTGTTCTATAGTGTGGGTTCACCTTTTCCATGTGTCATGTTATTCTCTTTCTCCCACCTTCACAAATTGACTTTCTTTTTAGAAGAACTGATTCGTGATCATGAAATCATTAATTTTGTCTATTATTTCACGCTATTTGCACTAGTCACACCTTAGAATTCCTCAAGCCAAAAATAAGTCATAATCGAGTGATGATCATTAGATTGACTATCTCACACCTTCGTTGTGGTCTTAGAGGTAAGATTTCTTTCATTTGTGATGTTGCAATCACCTTACACTTAACTATCCAAATTACCCTTCCCATCTTCACAACATTCAAATTAACTTCACATTCAACTGTGCAATGTTGTGATGACTATTTCGATTGATAGTTTCTTCATTTTGTATCTTTGCAGCTAATGTCTTCAATGTTGACTAAAACCTTGCAATCTTGCAAAAAAATGTTTAAAGCTTGGATTGTTTCCTTTCATCACATCTTCAAAGCTTAAACCCTTAACTCATTTCATAACCCTATGAAGTTGTCCATACTTGATTTCTCTCTTTCACAATGCCAACCTTAGGTTATGACTAACTACTTGTGACATTTTGAAAATAATCAATCTTCTCTTCATCCAATGACCAAGGATCCATTTTTAAAGAGCAACTGACTTTTAAACTCATGACATGGAGATTTAAATGCATCTTATACCATTGATTTGATTTCAAATTGGTCTTTACTACCTTTGACAATGTTTTTTTCATTTATTGCAATTTTTTTTGTATGAATAGACCTTTTCTATTAATAAATAATATAATAAGAATATAATTCACAAAAAAGGGTTGGGGGATACAAGATCACCCTGCAAGAGTTCACATAGCCAAAGCTGGGATCATAAACTATTCATCAAAAAAAACATATCAAGCAACCCTTAGGCATGATCACTCTACATGAAATTCAACTTATCTTTTTTCTAGCTTTCTCTCATAATCTTCATATTATCCTTAACCTTGATCCTCATATTTCTACTACCATCTTCTTCTTAAATACATCCTTTATTCACCATGAAAACTTGATCAAAGTATTAGGATTTATAAACAACTTCCCTCTCATCTAGGGAATGCATAGACTTACCCTCCCTTTCCTAATCACCTAATATGAATGAATTCTTTAGATTTATTTTGAATGCCCACCTAGGTGCACAAAAAGGGATATATGAGAGGAGAAGTTCCTTAAGGGAAATCCAGACTTAGACATGATATCGTATTGACACAACCTACCTAACATATTTATAGAGGTGAGATGAATCTCACCTTATGAAACTAGCAACAAAAGATACTCAAGTGAATTCACTTACTAATTGACTGAAGTAGGATCCCTTCCTCCACAATTGATTTTGGTCTCTAAGTAGGATCCCTACTTGTAGCAATAACAACATGGAAACTCTACATGTTTCTTTGATTATAGGCACTATTTGGCTATATATCCATTCAAGTCCAAACAACCATGCTTGTCCATATACTTATTTAAATCGCTTTTCATTTTTAATGTCATTCTCCTAATGGTCTTTTGTTGTGTCAAGGAGAGGAGGAAATACATACACTTATTTTAAGAAAGTGAGATCATTTTTGTAGAAGTTTTTACTATCTTCATGAGCCTGAGAATAGGAAGATATCACCTTCGCCATGGAATCCAGTAGTTGATAGTCCATCACCTCATTTCTTTAAAAACCCAACTCAATTTTATTCCTTCTCTATTTCAGTGTATTATCACTAGCTTCACAATTTGAATGCACATAAAGAGACTCATAAGCCAATGCCCTTTCTTCAAGTTTTAGCTCTATAGCTAAGTCATCTCGAAAGGGTTCATCTATTTGGAGGGGTAATAGGAACTCAAAGACAATCTTGTCTTCCTCACTATATGAAAATTTTGTGTCTACCAATGGAATTGATTCTTCTACAAAGTGATAGTTGATCTCAAGACTCTTTTCTTCAATCACATCTTTAGTAAGAATAAGAGTCTTACAAGTGGATTCATGAAGCTCCTTCATATGCTGATACAACCATTCTTCAGGCTAAACTTCATTGTTTCTTCCTTCAATTGGAGTCAAAAGTATAACTGTTAGTAGATCATGTGTGGAATGCTTTAGTGCAAGAAGATGATCATAATAAGATTCTTCTTCATGAGGCTCTAATAGATTATTGTCACCTTGATCTATAGCATTAGGAATAGCTTCTTGTCTACCAAAGGCAACAATAATATGAGAACCAAAATCAGGTGACATTACCATGAGAGCTTAATGATTAGGTGCAGATGCCATCTTTAGCCTTAGCTCCTTTCTCTTATCCTTTTGATGGTCCTTCAAATTGTGGAATTGATTGTAGAGGTGGTCCCATATCTTCTTTTCTTTTGGTTCTTCTTCTCTATTGAGGCTTTCTACAACATTCAACAAGATCTTTTAAAAGACCTTGTCCTTTTTTGTATTGAGTTCTTCAAGAGTAGGTTCAGGTCTTGGCCTCTCCTTGGTGTTTACATTAGGAGTGTTCACCAGACCTTTACACATCAAAAAATCATAAGGAATAGATTCAGATGAACTTACCAAGTGTTTTTCATGTTCAACTATCTATACTTGTTTTAGCTTCCTTCTTTCAATTTCTTGTAGGCCCTTGAGTCTTCAAAAATAAGCACAGATCTGGTTCCAAAACATCTTTGACATATGATCATCTTCTATGTTGATGTTTTCTCAAGTTCATAAGAGATTATATCTCTATACTAGATAAAAATCTCATGAACCACCTTTTCATTTGTGGCATGAAGTTCTTCAAGAGTAGGAATGATCTTCAGCCTTGCTTGCTTCTGTAGAACCAGAATCAGTATGCAAAGAACATTAACAAATAAAGTAAACATTCACAAACCAAAAACTAAATTCACATATATGCTTAGACTAAGAAAGAAAATAAGAAGTGCAAACCTCACGAGAGAAAACACTCCATGCTTTCTTGATTCTGTAGATGTGTCCTTTTGCTGTGGATGTATGCTCAAGATGCTCAAAAGTTGCTTCAATGGAGATGGGTAATGGAAAATTGGTAGCTTTGTGAGCTCTCAATTTGGCATTATAAGGGTATGGTTGATGGCTTTGGTTCTCAAAATAGCATGGTAACTTTAGCTCAAAGATTGTTGATGAAATGGCTTGGGATGGGATTCAATTTATAGGCTAAGGGGTAGAGGGATGGAGGGCTTAGATGCAAGGATGGATGAAGGCTTAAGGAGGGCTAAGATGCACTCAAAGGGGAGCACATGGATTGTGCTTGTTTAGCACCAATGGGAAGGTGACACTTGTCACAAGGAGGATGAGTGTGAGAGGGTAGGGTTAAGGGTTGGTTAAGGGCATGATGAGTGGGGTTGAGTATGTAAGAGGGATGTAAGAGGAATGAGTGTGGAAGAGGGAAGAGTGTGGAAGATGGGTGTAAGAGTCATGAGTGGGCTTGTAAGAGTCTTTATGTTTTGTAAGAGCACTCCATGACTTAGTGGTTGGGTTTTTTTGAGGGGAGACTTTGGTTTGGATTAGGAAAGTCTTAAACTTGTTTAAGGAATGTGACAACATTAGGGGGTGGATTAGGCTTGGGTTTAGGATTAGATTAGGGATGTTAGAGATGTGCAAGTGGATGGCATTAATGAGGGTGGGTGAGTTAGTGGCTAAGCTTGGTTAGTATGGGTGGATGGGGTGGATTAGGCTAAATGGAGGATTAGAGATAGGTTAGGGTTTTTTTGAATTTGAGGATTTCATTTATCAAATAGATTTATTTAATAAATGGGGATTTTTGGAATTAGATAGGAGAAAAGGATTTAATTGATAAATAATAGATTATTTGATTTATCAATTAGGACTATAGATGATTAATTAAATTAATCAACTAGGGGATGACAAAGGATTAATTAAATAAGAATTTAATTAATGATGCCTTTAGAGATGGCTAAATTAGATTACCAAAGTAGTGTAATCAAATTTAGGTGTCTACATTTTGCCCCTCTTTGACATAGTGTCGAGACAACACTATTTCAAAGAAGTTTGAATGAAGACAACATGAAGAAGATGTTTTAGCAACAATGTTGCCCCAGTCTCGGATAAGAAGAGGAGAGACTAGACTTAGATGATGCCCCCTCAAGAAGGCGGCGGGGAGAGAAATGAGGCTTGACGACTTCTTGAAAAGTACAAGAAATTGAGATGAGCTGTGACGCTGGTTGGCGAAGAGAAGGGGCTGAATTAGCTCAAACTCTCACTACGAGAGAATGATAAAGGGAAATCAGAGGCACAATAGTAAAGCAAGCTTAAGACTTTCCAAGATTGGGGGGGGGAGATGGAGGAGCGGAGTGCTATAAAAGGAATCCATTGAAGCTTTTTGAGCGGGGGGATACTTCAAAGAGAAGTACCACCATGTAGTTGAGCACTAGATTTGCTATAGGACTGTTGGTTAATTTCCAAGGTTACCAAGAACATCAAGGCCTTTTCACCAACCGTCCAGAGGACTGACGAACTGACTCAAAAAAAACACACAAGGATTGCCCCAGTATCACACATGAATCCCAGAGGAGGCAGCGTGGAAATGACACTAGGTAACCCACAAGCAGAAAAAGAAAACAAGCAAAAGACCTGATCAAGACCTTACGCTCTAATTGCCCCATTCGCAGCATACCATGATATGGAAGATCATAACAACCTTGAGGAGGGAACAAGGAGATTTCTTGGAAAAGATATTTCAAGACCCAAAAGGGAAGATCCCAAATCAAAAGAAAGTGAAAATCCAAAAGAGAACTATTTGCCAACGAGATGGGTAAGACGAGGTACTAACGGACCAAGATCAGACATGAGGAAAGCTATATCCTGCAAAAATCTATTAGAGAGCACCTAAGCTGATGGATCTGGATGATTGATGTGTCTGGCAAGCTGAACTAAGAAGGATAACACTTTGGTGATAGGAGATCTAGCTAAAGGATGCATTGGAATATCTAACCAAGGTGTGCAATGTGTGCAAGATGTTGACCAAGGATGAACTAACATGAAAGCCGGATAGATACAATGATACTAAGCTAAAGAGGATGTATAAGCTGACAGACCATAATATGTTACAAATGTACAAGTTTGTTCATGTTTTGGTTTTTTGTGAGATGGAAATTTTTGTGAAGGATGGGATGTCTATAATAGTTGATAGGTGGACAGGTAGATGGTTTGTGAAAAGCTTAAGGAAAATGGGATTCTGTGTGTGCATGTGATAGGATACGGGCTAGGGTACAAGATTATTTACAAGCTAGAATATGGTACAAGCTTTGGACAAGATTTGGATATATACAAGGTATGGTACAAGATTTACAAGGTATAATACAAGCTTTGGTACAAGATTTACAAGCTGTACAGGAGGTATTGACAAGCTCCATCAGATTTTGGATATTTGATTGGAACACCAAGGGAACAAGTAGGTGTTTTATGGGATGGTGGGTGGATGGATGAGGGATAGGATAGTGATAGATAATGGATTAGTCTTTAGCACACAAGGTGCCTGAATTACCAGGTTTTTACCAAGGTACCTATCCAAGGCGCTTGAATTGCCAAGTTTTCACCATTGGACGCTTATTTCTCTTTACTATTTTTTTTTTGTATTTTTTCAAAAGCTGGGTATACCAAGGATCTTCAAGCATAGAACTTCTTGAGGTGAATGATGTTAGTGGGATCATTCAAGAGTTCTCCTTTTGGTGTAGATAATTGATAGGCTCCAGAGCCAAAGGAGGCAGTAACCACATAGGGACCAAGCCATGTAGGTTCAAACTTGCCTTTCTTTTCTCGATCTGCTTGGACTTTCATATTTTCTTTGAGGACCATGTCACCTGGCTGAAAGTGTCGTGGGAGCACCTTCTTGTTGAAATTCCTTTTGAGACGAGTTTGATAGACTGTGAGATGGTCATAGGCTTGTTGTCTCTTCTCGTCTAAGATATCTAGCTCGGTGAGTCGAGCTACTCTGTATTCTTCATCTGAGATTTGCCCTCGCAAAGATATGCGTAGTGAGGGAAGTTCAACTTCTATAGGTAATACCGCTTCGGCACCATAGACTAGGGAGTATGGAGTTGTGCCTGTGGATGTACGGAAGGAAGTTCGATAGGCCCATAGAGCCGGATTTATTTGAAGGTGCCAATCACGGCCGAAATCATTGACAACTTTCTTTAGGATTTTTAGGAGGGTTTTATTAGTTGCCTCTGCCTGGCCGTTACCTTGTGGGAAATATGGGCTAGAAAAGAGGTGATGGATGCGGAGGGAAGTGCATAATTCTTCCATGTTGAGATTTTCAAAATTACCTCCATGGTCAGTGAAGATGGTGGATGGGATGCCGAAGCGGCAAACAATGTGGTACAAGATGAACTTGGAGACTTGAACTCCTATAGCTGAGACTAGGGGGACTCCTTCCACCCACTTAGTGAAATAGTCTGTAGCTATTATTATCCATTTATGTCCATCAGATGAGAGAGGGGTGATAGTTCCAACTAGATCAAGGCCCCACCAAGCGAAAGGCCAAGGTGGTGCAATAGGCTGTAGATCCTGTGCTGGAGCATGCACAAGATTTGCATGCTGCTGACATGGGAGACACTTTCTGACAAAGTCACAAGAGTCTTCTTCAATGGTAGGCCAATAGTAGCCTGCTCTAAGGATTTTTCATGCTAGGACAATACCACTCGTGTGGGCACCGCAAAGTCTAGAATGTACTTCTTTTAATGCCATCGCGGCCTCATTTTCATCTAAACATCGAGAGAGAGTATCGTGATAACCCCGACGATATAGGGTATTGGCTATGATAACATAGTGGGATGATTTTTGGATGAGGTTCTGGCGTTGGGTACGTGTGAGGTGAGGGGATATGATACCATCGTTAAGGTAAGCGTGAATTTCATGGTACCAAGGGGATTGGGGACCAACCAAGATACAAACACGGTTTGAATCCTCATTCGCATAGGCAGGTGTGAGGAGCTGCTCAACTAAAAACTCATACTGTGTAGCTTCTTTGGGAATTTCTAAGAGCGAGCCGATAGTGGCCATGGCATCTGCTGCCTTGTTCTGCATTCGAGGCACTTGTGTAAACTGAAGCTTTGTAAAATGCTGGGTCAGCTGATCAACTAGCTCTTTGTAGGGTAATAGCTTTTCATCTTTGGTTTGATATTCATTTAAGACTTGTTTGATGATGAGTTGGGAATCACCAAAGACTTGTAACTCAGTGATATTCCATTCTGCAGCTATCTTTAATCCTGCTACAAGAGCTTCATATTCTGCTATATTGTTGGTGCTAGGGAATTGTAGCTTGAAGGCTTTTGGAATGTAATCTCCTTGAGGTGTAACTAATAATATTCCTGCCCCTGATCCATGAGAGGTGTATGATCCATCAAAATAAAGCTTCCATGGGGGTTGTTCTTCAATTAGGCAAATATGCTCATCTGGAAATTCTGTGAGCAAAGGATATGCATCTACTAGAGGTGCATCAACTAGGTGATCTGCTATAGCTTGCCCTTTGATTGCCTTTCTGTCCACATACTGGATGTCAAACTCACTTAGTAGCATAACCCGTTTGGCCAAACGGCCTGTAAGTGCTGTTCTAGAGAGCATATACTTGAGAGGGTCAATCTTGGAGACTAGTTGGATGGTATGACTTAGCATGTAGTGGCGAAGCTTTTGAGTTGAGAAGACAACTGCCAAACAAGCTTTTTCCATAGGAGTGTAATTGATTTCATAACCAACTAGGGTTCTACTGATATAGTAGATGGCTCTCTCTCTGCTATAATCATCATGTTGTGCTAGAAGTGCCCCTAGAGCAGTAGGTGTTGCTGATATATACAAGATCAAGGGACGACCAGGAACTGGTGGAACCAAGATAGGGGGATTGGTGAGATACTGCTTGAGCTGATCGAAGCTGCGCTGACATAAAAGATCCCACTTGAAGTTCTCATTCTTCTTTAGCAAGTGTGAAAACGGTGTACACTTATCTGCAAGTTGGGAGATGAAGCACCGAACAGATTGAAGTTTTCCCTGAAGAGAGCGAAGCTGTCACAGTGTCTGGGGACGAGGCATGTTTAAGATAGCCTTGACCTTTTTGGGGTCGATCTCTATACCTCGTTTAGAAACTATGAAGCCTAGAAGCTTGCCAGATGTGACCCCAAAGACACACTTCTTGGGATTTAGCATGAGATGATATTGGGCCAACCTATCAAAGACTTTCTCCAGGTCAGTAAGATGATCCATGAAGGTGTGAGATTTGACTAGGATATCGTCCACATAATCCTCCAAAATGCTATGGATAAGATCATGGAAAATGGCTGTCATAGCTCTTTGATAGGTAGCCCCAGCATTCTTTAGGCCAAAAGGCATCATGGTGTAGCAAAAGGTTTCCCAAGGGGTAGTGAATGCTGTCTTATGCTGGTCCTCTTCTGCAATCTTGATCTGATTATACCCAGAAAATCCATCCATAAGGGACAGGATTTCATGTCCAGCTATAAGATCTACAATCATATCTATGTTGGGCAAGGGAAAATCATCCTTTGGACAAGATTTGTTAAGATCTCTAAAATCAGTACAGATTCTGATGTCACCGGAAGGCTTAGTGACAGGGACCATGTTGGAGATCCTTTCTGAGTAGTCGATAGGTCGGATAACCTTAGCAGCTAACATTCTTTCTAGTTCAGCTTTGACTAGTAATGCCACCTTGGGGTGCATTTTCCTAAGATTTTGTCTGACGGGCTTGATCTTTGGATCGACTGCAAGATGATGAACTACAAGCTTTGGATCAAGTCCTGGCACGTCTTGATATGACCATGCAAATCGGCCAATGTTCTCTCGTAAAACCTCAAAGAGGAGGTCAGCTTGGTCTTGTGATAGGGATGCAGCAATGTGAACAATTCTAGGGATCTCTGAAGAACCAATGTTGACTTCTCTAGTATCCTCTATTAGAATAGAAGACACCTCTGGTCGATTATCTTGAGGAGGCAATACTAAATCCTCATGTTTTGCTTGTCGCTCTGGATTTTCTTGCTGAGGGGTTCTCTTCGCTGCCTTAGCTAGTCCCAGATTTACCTTAGTTCCAGTTTTGGGTGTATCAAAACTAGGTTGGGGATTTTCTCCAAAATACCCCTTGGGATCTAGCTTGTAGATGTAGGTAGAATCTGGCTTTGTCTTCTTATGAGGATTTTCAGCTCCCATGAATCTTAGAAGCACTTCCTCTGATGCGAACTCATCAATATGTATGACACTTGGTTGGTCCCAATCTATGAGTTGTGGATGAGCAAGTGGTAGGTCAATGAGATGGATGGATAGTTCTCGGAGAACAGAGTCTCCTAGGAAGATTTGGTTTGGGATATCGTCGTAGGCTCTCTTTTCAACTTCCTCAGGAATGTCTTTGATTTCAACAAGGTCGCGGTGGATGTTCGAAAAAGTGTGACCATTCTCGTTGGTGCCCCCAGTTGTGGGTATGCCAAAGCCAAGACCTGACTTTATTTCCCAATCATGTGCTTCGATGGGACATTGCATGCCCCTTTCTTCTGGTCCTAGTCCACCTCCTTGATAGTTCCATTTTTCAACGACGAGCTTATGTTGTTGGGAGTACTTTTGGCTGAAGTGATCAAGGCGTGCTTGATTTCTTGGAGGTGCATCCTTATGTAGCCAATTGTTGATATCTGGAGTGAGCTCCTCATGAAGAGCGGTTTTTGAGGACACAAAGGTAGTTGGGCCAAACTGTTTGTATCGAGGAGGTGGAATCTCCTTAGCTTTTTGATATGTTGGCCATCCATGGGTATGTGGATCAAGTGGGATTTCTCTGACAGCAAATGCATCTGATAGACTATATTCTCCACATCCTTTGTTGTTGATCTTTACAGTAGATAGGGTAGAGGCAAGGATGGTTTCTGCGTCATTACAAGTGTGGGATGAGCTGGCGATGGCTATGCCGATGTCTATTCCAGGGCAATGGTTTGTATATGAAGCTTCAACTGCATTGCAGTAAGCAAAGGGTTCTGGATCGGCATGGATGGTTACCTCAGTGCCTTGATGCAAAAATTTGATGCACTGATGGTAGGTGGATGGAACGGCCTTCATAGCATGAATCCATGGGCGACCGAGGAGGATGTTAAATGGTAGGTTTAGATCAACAACATGGCAAACTATCTCTTGAATGACTGGCCCAACCTTGATTGGTAGCAAAATAGTCCCTTCTGTGGTCCTTTCCAAGTTGTCATAAGCTTTGATGGTGATAACCTCACTGATCATATCTGCCTCAGTATACCCAGCTCGTTTTATGAATTTTAGGGTGCAAATGTTCAAGGCTGATCCATTATCTATCATTACTCTTTTCACGGAAAAATTGGATACCATGATGGCTATGCGAAGTGGAAGGGTGTGATCTGGCTCAACCGCGGGTATGTCGGTGGGTTTGAAAGATAGGACACATGAGGATGAAATGTGTCCAACAAGATTACAAAAATCAGTAGCATTGATATCAGAAGGGACACGAGATTCTATGAGAGCACTGTCAAGGATGTCTTTGTACACAGGACTAGTGTGGAGAAGGTCTAAAATGGATATTTGGGCTGGCATGTTCCCAAGGTGTTCCAAGATATTGTACCGGCTTTTTGATGGAGCTGATGGTGTTGATGAAACTGGTGGGCCTGCGATGTTAAATCACGCTCTTCGAGTGGTGACCGCACACTCATTGTCTGGTCCTCGAATATTGATAACATTGACTAAAGGCTCTTTCTTAGATATACAACATATAAGGCTACCATAGTCTATATAGGATGAAGTGTGGTCATTGTTCTTCCCATGCTGTTGGTTTGGCTGGCGGTTGTTGGTGTTGTTTTGGATAGGTGCTTTTCCAAGATTTTGGTTGTTGTGTGGAGGAAAAGCATTTTGATAAATTTGTAAGCCTGCATTGGGAGAGTTTTGGGCACCAACAGTGATTTCCTTCTAATCAATGAGGTCTTGCACATAGTCTTTCAGTTTCATGCATCTGAGGGTGGTGTGACCATTTACCCTATGGAACTTGCAATACTCATTGTCCTTGTACCATGCAGCTTTGGATTGGGTTGGATCAATTTGCTGGGTAGGAGGAAATTTGATAAGGTTTTCCTTAGCCAATTTCTCAAAAATAACATCCAATGGCTCACCAAGGGGTGTATAGTTTCTAGGTGCAGGTTGGAATCTGGGCTTTTTCCCTGCAGCTACATTGATGGCATTAGCTTGATTGTTAGACCCTTGAAAGTTGGGTCTTGTATTGTGGTTTTGATAGCTTTGGTTATTTCATTGTTGGTAATTGGTAGCTTGTTGGTTATTTGTTTGATATGGTGGGTTAGACTGGTTTCGAGAAGGACCAATGATATACACATGTCTAGTGTCAGTAACCCCATCTGTTGCAACATGCTTGTTTTTGTTCCAATACCTAGACTTTTCATTGGAATGTGATTGATTTTGGTTGGCCTCTTTGTAAATCTTTACCACACCATCTTTGATGAGTCCTTGCTCAAGGATCATTCCTTTCTCTTTGATATCCTTATAGGTCTGCAAACAGTTCATGGTCATGTGGTGAGCCAAGCTGGGATGTGCATTATCAATAAACATTTTCACCACATGGCGTTCTAGCAAGGTGCAGGATATGCGGGTGGTAAGGGTTTGCCATCTTTGCAGGTATTCGGCAAGGCTTTCTCCACCTTTTTGCTTGGTGTGGACAAGATCAACTATTGATAGCTCTGTTTCAACAAGATGGGCATATTGGGCTACAAATGCCTCAGATAATTCAGCAAAGTTCTTAATTGTGCCATAGGGGATTCTATAAAACCATTCAAGAGCTGGTCCAGCCAAGCTTTTGGGAAAAAGGTGCAAGAGGAAGACATCATTGTATGCCACGTCCTGGCAATGCATGTAAAATTCTTTGATATGTGTGACAGGGTCTCCTTTTCCTCTGAATTTGTCAAATTTAGGTACCTCAAAGTGTTTGGGAAATGGTGTTGTGGTAATGGCTCTGTCAAATGGGTAAGGACACACATTCTCAAACTTGAATGTCTTTGGATCATTCCCTTCTTGGATGGCTTTCAGGGCTGTCTTCATTTGCTCCCACTCTGAATTGATAGGTCATGGTTGGGGTGCCCCCAATGTAGGAGTGCCTTGAGGTAGGTATGTGCTGGATGGGGCCATTGAATATGGATGGTTATGAGGGATTTGCTGATAGGGATTGTACATTGTTTGGGCCGCTGCATGGTGGATGACGGGTTGTTGAGGGGGAGGTGGCGCATATTGTTGCATGTGTTGCGAGGCTTGCTGTTGATATGGGATTTGAGGTTGGGATTGAGGAACATAAGCTGGCTGTGGGTTAAATGGATTGCTTTGTGGAGGTAAGGTATAAGATGGTTGTGAGGCTTGGGGAAAGGATCGGAGGGCTTGTGGGGTTTGACCAATATATGTGGGTTGTGCCCCCATTTGGGATGGCATATGCAAATAATTGGTGGTTGGCTGGGGTGGTGGATTACCTCCTAGAAGTGGCATTGAAAAGTAGTTGGTAAGTGGAGGTAATGGATTAGTTGGTGGTGGAGGTGGTGGGAATTGAAAGCTTGGGAATGGAACTGATGGGGTTTGATAGCTTTGTGGCTGGATTTGGAAGCTTGGTAGAGTGGTGGTGGGAGCTAGGGTCACTTGGGAGCTTGGTAGAAGATTGGCAGTAGCTTGTGGGATTTGATAGCTTTGTGGAGTGAAGGTAGTAGCTTGTGGATTTGTGGCTGGTGGTATTGAGCTCTCGAGACCTAATGGAAATGATGGGATTGTGCTTTGGGCTGTGGTGAACAAGCTGGGGGCGATAAAAGGTTGATTACTTGGCCCCATGGGTGGCATCCCTGTTGTATATTGTTGAGGTTGGCCAAAGATGCTAGCACTGATTTGGGAGATGGGTGGATTTGGAAGGCTAGGTGTGGGAGCAGTAGCAATAGTGAAGGGGGTGAACGGTGAGATGTTTTGGGTAAAGGGGGTTTGGAGTGGAGAGGTATGAACCAAGGATGGAGTGGTGGTGGCTGGGTTGGCTTGCGGCATGGAGATTTCAACTTGGGTGGATGATGGTATGTTTGGGTCTGTTGGGTCATATGGATTGGCTGGAGGCTCTTCTTTTGGAATATATTGAGGATAATTTGGATCATAAGAGCCTATGGGTGGTGGTAGCTGCCCAAACAATGGGTGAGATGGATCTGATAATGAAGGGGGTCTTCCAAAGTCAAAGGTTCCTTTATTGTCCCTTCGAAAATTAGCCATGATTGTCTCTTTGTTTTTGTCTATAATGGCGTTTACCAATACTGCATTTCCTAGTTGGTTCATGAAAGCTTCAATGTCAGTAGGTGATGGCATAGCTGGCTCTGGGCTGAAGGATGGCTGAGTGCTCAAGGGGGGTGAGGCTGTTCGATCTAAATGATAGGGCTCCATTGTTTCTTTCTTCTTGGCTAAGCGAGTGACGGGTGGCATGAAAAATGCTCCTAGGGATGAGATGCAATAATGCTGATGGATGCAAAAGGGGGAAGGCTTTTCTATGCAAATGATTTCCTAGGTTGAGGCAAAGCTATATGACAAAACCTAAGGAGGATTGGGTTGGGGATTCTAACTTCAAAGATATGTTGTCAAATAAAGTAAACATTCACAAACCAAAAACTAAATTCACATATATGCTTAGACTAAGAAAGAAAATAAGAAGTGCAAACCTCACGAGAGAAAACACTCCATGCTTTCTTGATTCTGTAGATGTGTCCTTTTGCTGTGGATGTATTCTCAAGATGCTCAAAAGTTGCTTCAATGGAGATGGGTAATGGCAAATTGGTAGCTTTGTGAGCTCTCAATTTGGCATTATAAGGGTATGGTTGATGGCTTTGGTTCTCAAAATAGCATGGTAACTTTAGCTCAAAGATTGTTGATGAAATGGCTTGGGATGGGATTCAATTTATAGGCTAAGGGGTAGAGGGATGGAGGGCTTAGATGCAAGGATGGATGAAGGCTTAAGGAGGGCTAAGATGCACTCAAAGGGGAGCACATGGATTGTGCTTGTTTAGCACCAATGGGAAGGTGACACTTGTCACAAGGAGGATGAGTGTGAGAGGGTAGGGTTAAGGGTTGGTTAAGGGCATGATGAGTGGGGTTGAGTATGTAAGAGGGATGTAAGAGGAATGAGTGTGGAAGAGGGAAGAGTGTGGAAGATGGGTGTAAGAGTCATGAGTGGGCTTGTAAGAGTCTTTATGTTTTGTAAGAGCACTCATGACTTAGTGGTTGGGTTTTTTTGAGGGGAGACTTTGGTTTGGATTAGGAAAGTCTTAAACTTGTTTAAGGAATGTGACAACATTAGGGGGTGGATTAGGCTTGGGTTTAGGATTAGATTAGGGATGTTAGAGATGTGCAAGTGGATGGCATTAATGAGGGTGGGTGAGTTAGTGGCTAAGCTTGGTTAGTATGGGTGGATGGGGTGGATTAGGCTAAATGGAGGATTAGAGATAGGTTAGGGTTTTTTTGAATTTGAGGATTTCATTTATCAAATAGATTTATTTAATAAATGGGGGTTTTTGGAATTAGATAGGAGAAAAGGATTTAATTGATAAATAATAGATTATTTGATTTATCAATTAGGACTATAGATGATTAATTAAATTAATCAACTAGGGGATGACAAAGGATTAATTAAATAAGAATTTAATTAATGATGCCTTTAGAGATGGCTAAATTAGATTACCAAAGTAGTGTAATCAAATTTAGGTGTCTATAGCTTCAACCTCAGCTCCTCCCTTTGCATGTCTTTTAGTTTGTAGAATCTGGAGCATACACATTTCCATTGCGATGTAGAAACATGGTCATCTTCAATGCAAATATTCTTTTGGATAGCATGGAAGATGATTTATTTATATAGAAGTACAAGCTCTTGTAGTAGTTTGTCAATAATCCCATTAAGTTCTTGGAGAGTGGGCTTAGACCTTAACCTTCTCCTAGTCTTTGAATTTGGCATGGTCATTGTGTTACACTGGACCTTCTTAGACTAAAGAAAGTAGGTCCCTCATATAGAGTCACCATTATTCATCCTAGGGAAGACACCTTTATATTTCTGAAAATGAGGAACCAAGCATCAGTCTTCGATTCAAATCCCTAGTAGAGTCACCAAAAATTGTTGGCTAATAGTTTGCCCCTCTTGCTAACTTTTCTTTACCTTGAATCTAGATGCCCAAAATGTGAAGAACAAAAGGATGTCAACAAAAAATTGGGTCAATGTATGTGTCATATCACTGCCCTCAGAATTATAAGGTATAGCTCCCTTATATGTTACATATACAATGAATTGTGTCTTTAATATATCATTGGGATAGGGGTATGCCATAACTACAAAAGCCGTAGTCATAAATTGATTTGGGCAACCTATAAAACCTAGTGGAATGGATATCACAAGTTACCTTAAAGCCCTTCTAATACTACACCTACTCTAATCTAAATGCATATTAGTCCTACTAAAATGCAATCTAGGGAGAAAGTGAAGATGCACATGAAAGATGAAATGGAATCAACCATGACTGATAACCCTCCACTAAAATGGAATCTAGTAAAATATCCTCAACTTCAAATAGACTATCCTACAATCCCATAGAGACTACTTTACTATGCATGGTTAGCTCAACTAGGGAAGACAATAAACAAAACATTAGAAATGTTGACACTAAATGGAATTAAGACCACACAAAATCTAGTTGCAAATATCAATTAAATCATTCATTTCATACAACCTCTTGATTCTCACTCAGCATCTAGAAATACAAGGGGAGAAGTTGCATAAAATTATTGATCCTTTCTATAAACTTAGAAAATTACATTTATAGGCCACCATCTTAGGGTTCTTGGCTAGTTACAAATTCATCAGTTACATTAATAGAGCACTTGAATCACTCAAAAATCAAACAATCACCAATTATAATTCAATGCATTACAGAAAGAAAATAGAAATAACTAGAAACTCTTATAATTACTCATATTCTTCTCTAATTTTTTGGTGCCAAATTCATATAACTTGAATCTCAATGATTACAGTAGGTTTAGATCTCTACCAAAAATCAACTATCAATGATCACAATTAAAGCATGAAAACCCTTTTTACCTTTTCTTTATCATCTCTTCACAATTGTCATTCCTTCAATATCTTTACATGATATGAAAATGTGATTAATTGATTTTCTTTGTTTCATTGTGTTAACTTAAGGATTCATTTAATGCCTTGCAAATATGTGCATTCCTATTGTTGCTCCTTCACAGCTTTCACCCTAGGTTATGATTAACCCATTATGACAATGTGATCACTACCTTGGTTTACTATTTGTAGCTTCACCACATAAACTCAAAATTAGTCTTAACTCCTTGTGACAATGTGATGGCTTGAGATTCTAACTATTAAGTACCCTTCATAGTTTTGTCGATTAAAAACCTTTAACTTCTTCATTACTTGTGATAATGTGATTAGAGGCTTTTGAAACTTTGTAACCCTGAGTTTAGATTATCTTTAACTCTTTCTAAAGTAGTGATGAGCACTTAGAATTATCAATTTCACCAGGTCACAACTCAACATGTCTTCATTCTACTAATTATAGCGATTTAGTGACAACCACACATTAACCATGATCATGCTTTCGCAACATTAAACTTAACTGTCATTTCAAACCTATGACCTTGTGATGACCATTTGAGGTTGAATGTTACTACATTCACCAAGTCATGACATGAAATCTTAACTCCGCATTTAACCTTGTGACAGTGCTAATACACACTTTCACTCTGTTGCTTCCTTAACTCTGGTTTTCTTCTAACTCCTCATGACCATGCGATCATTGGTTTTTGCTTGTTTTCCATGTTAATCCAAGGTTGACTTAAATTTCCTACAACTCTGTGAACACAAGCTTTTCTCCTCTATTTATGACACTAACCTCAGATCATCTCTAACCAATTGCAACCTTGCTAACAATGGTTTTCACTATTTTTCCATGTTAACTCTGGGGTACCTTTAATTACTAATGAACATACAATGATCATTGATCTTTATGATCTGATAGCTACGATTAGAAGACTTTAATTTTTTGTTTTTCTTTGCAATATGGGTTAACCTATTCCATGTGTCATATTATCCTCTTTGTCGCACCTTCACAAATTGACTTTCTTTTGACTATAACTAAGTCACAATCATTGGATCATTAGTTTTGACTATTATTTCATGCTATTCGCAGTGTTGCACCTTAGAATTTCTCAAGCCAAAAACATGCCCTGTTAAAGGCTTTACATTGTATCAATAGTGACCTAGTTAAAGGATTTAGAAACACTTTACAGAAGTGTCACCCCATTAAAGGATTTAATTACCTATTTAAAGGATCTACAAAATAGTTGTTAAGCTAACCTATCACCATAGGGTTTTCATTCTAATACAATTGCTAGAGAGTATTAGGTACAATAAACCTGATAGCTTACAATCCTTCGATTGCTGAATATAGGCTTTTGATCTACTTTCTTTGATCTTGATCCTCTGAGATCTAATACTCTTTACTCTGAAATAGTTTTCCTTTCACACCCTTGTACATCCACTAATTTTTCTAATGAGATTTTGTTTTCCTTATAAATACATTCAAAGACTTAGGGTTAGGCATGGATCTATGATCCATATTGAATCTTTCCTTCCTTCTCATTCCTTGCACTTTTCTTATTGGTTGCATGCCTTCTCCATTTTTCTTATTGGCTACATGTAGATTGCATAGAAAATACAAAATATTCAATCTTATCATTTAATCATTCGATATTCATCATATATCGGCCATGAAAATGATTTACATATGAATCAATGAAGTTACAACTCATATGTACATTCTGTGTTACTCGGCACTTGCTGATTACAGATGCTCGACACTAATAACAAACTAGCTTACTCAGCTCCTATAGCATTTTTGTATTTCTCGGCATCATCTGTTACTTGGCACTTAAATATCACTCAGCACATGTATCATGTTTGGCACCTAAAGTCATTTGGCACTTGAACTTCACTCGGCACCTGATCTTCACTCGGCACCTGAAGGCTACTCGGCACCTGAAGATCACTCGGCACCTGAAGTCTTTCCTAACTCGGCTCATGTTGTGGCTCAACATACATGGTGTACTCAGCTCCAATATAGAAAGTGGTTAAGTGTATTGGCACTCAAGTGTCAAAAACCATTATGAGGTTAAAAATCTCCCCCTTTGACATGAGTGACAAAAACACTTAATTGACCTTATGAGTACATTAACTAATCTTCTTGGTATATATAGAAGTTTTAAAAACCTTTAATCAAAATTTGTGTAACTTACAATATATATACCTCAAAATTATTGTAACTCCCCATGAGTTGGTTGTTTGTGCCATTATCTGTATATCATACTCCCCATGGTTTCCTTGGTTTTGTTTCCCCCATTCTCTCATCTCCCTCATGCATCTTATAATATCTCCCCCTTAGTTAATAAGATATATATCTCCCCCTTTTTGATACTTATGTCAAAGGATTTTAAGGGTTAAGACCATATTTCACCAATAATGTGTTGTTTACCTCCATAATCATCTTGAGAGTTGCATCCCAATTGTTCAAAGCAATTTCCAGTGACTTGTGCTGGATGGCAGTCCTTGCAGCAAGATGAATAAGTCCATTTGAAGTAGAAAGATTAGGATCTTTCTTGAGAACAATTTATGCATATACTTGTTCCTTATGGAGTATTTCCAAATGTGGGGTAATGGAGGACTGGAGATGTATCAGTTTTTCCTTGATATTGGCCTCATCTGCTGTTAATACAACTATTTCTTTCTAAGTGTGAAGCGATTGAGAAAAATGCTTCTCACTTTGAGCTAGATCTTTTGGTAGCTGCATGCTTGAAATATTTAAATTTCTCTTCAAGCTCAATATCTTTTGGCTTGTCTCCTATGTGAAGTATGAAAAGTCACACAACTTTTTGTACAATGAGAATATATTCTCAAGTACCTTTTTCACTTTGTCTATTAGCTTTGCCAATTCAACCTGGGAAAGTGCAATTTGACTTGATATTTTCTCATTTACTCTTCCCTAGAATTTCCTTTCTGACCATTCTATAAGTTTTGCATTTGTCTCTTGGTCTTCATTTGTCACCTGGTCAACAATATCTAATAATTGCTCCATGATATGCTTTGACTCATCTGGTGACTGCAAACTAAAGGCATCCATAAAGATGTCCTTAATCTCATGTATGTTTGCTTTTGTTTATACTCCTTCCTGAGTATCTCTTGTTTCTTTCTCCTATTCAGTGCTTCCTGCACCTCATTGATTTGATCAATGGTTATTGTTTTTTATTCATAGCTTGGTATGACTATCTCCTCATCTAATTCAGGGTCTCCATAGTGAAGTACCCTTGCAACTTTTAGTACTAGATCCTGGTGCAGATATTTGCAATGGTTGTTGTGAAGGAGTTCCCGATGTAGGAAAATTTATCAATGTTTGTATTGCCTCTTGCTCTTTAGGGGTTTCCTCTATTTTCTCCTCCTGTTGTCTACTACCTTGATCAATTATGGTAATCTTAGGAAGTGCACCTTATGTTTGTGTTGTAGGATCAGATGTAATAGTCTGTCTTGTTTATTGTATTTCTTTTTCTATAGCTGCACTCAGCTTGTATATTGTGGTGTCAACTATGCCTGATGAAATAACTGTGGGCATTTGAGGTTGACCACTAGTAGCTATAGAGATGATGGAAGGTGGTTCTTGTGGATTCACCTTATCTTTAACTGTGCTTTCTACTAGTTTTTGTAATTCATCCATACCGACCAATACTAGATCTGTACACAATCTTGCTTGCTGTGTAGATTGGTCAAGGATTCTTTTGAGGTCTTCTATAGTTAATGGATTGATGTTTTGACCAGAAGTGTCAGGAACATCTTTTATAGTTATAGTTTCTACAGGTGTGATGGGTACATGAGGAAGGCTAGAGGGTGGCAATTGTGTGTCTTGCACACTCTAGTCTAGTTGTTGCTTAGTTGTTTCCATTACATCTTCTTTTTGTGTCTCTTCCTCCTCTCCATCTTTCTTTTCTTCTTCCTTCTTCTCTTCTTCTTCATTTTTTTATTCTTCTTTCTTTTCTTCTTCTTTCTTTTCTTATTCTTCTTTCTTTTCTTCTTCTTTCTTTTCTTCTTCTCCCTTCTCTACTACTGTCTTCTCTTCTCTCCTTTTTCTTCTCTCTTCTAGTGGAATAGTAGCTTCTTGCTTTTATTCTTCTTCAAGAAAATCTTCAATCTTTTGTACAAGTTTTTCCATGATTTTATTGTTCTTTGAACAATTTCTTCCATCTTGTTTTGGAGAATGAAGAATGCCCTGTACTTAGGTCTAAACCTAGTATTATGCCTTTTGATTGCTTTCTTTATTTGTTCCTTAGTCAAATCAAGCAATAGGCTTGCTAGGGTTGATTCCCTCATCTCCTTCTCCATTTTCAAACAAAAATGCCACCTGTCTTCTACAATTTTAGACAGTTCATTTGGCAATTGTCCATCTAGTTCAAGAGGAGTGTACTTGAACTGTACCATCATTCCATAAACTATTTCCTCTATCCTATTTTGTTCTTCTTTAGTAAACTTATTGAAATCAACTTGATTTAAGTTGCTTAAATCACCATTTCCAATCTTTTTACATAAAGTGTCAACTGAAAAATGGATTACCTTTTCAGATTGATCTTCTTCATTAGTATCAAGTTGAGCCATATATCTTCTTCTTTTCCTCAGCTCTTCTTGTGTTTCCTTGATTGCTTTCTTCTTTGTAGCTTCCTCTTTAGCCTTTTTAGTGGAGGCCCTTGTTGCAGCTCGAGTTGTTGGCTTTTGAAGTGATGGCATGGCTGATTTCTTTGGTTTTCACTGAGCTGGAGGTTGTTTAGTTGCCTTTCTTTTCTTTGACTCAGCTCCAGTTGGTGCTTCCTTGGCTTCTTCTTCCTCTGCACCTTCCTCCTTGTCTTCACCTAGGCCTTGTTCTTGTTCATCTTCATCATCATCATTTCCATCTTCTTCTTCTTCTTCTGCTTCAACCTCAATTCCTTCACCAAATTTCTTCTTAATATTCTTCAACAATTTGTCTTTCTTCTTTAATGTGGAGGCAGTCTTCAACTCCATATTTATCTTTGATCTTAACACATCATAAGTGAAAAAGTGTGGAGCATTTTTATTTGTCTCTTCTATCAATAATGCAGTTATTGTTGCAGAAGCTTCATCTATATTGATTTCATATCCAAATGGCCTTAGCCATCTCACCCTTGGAATTACTACTTGAATATAGGTAAAATCAATATCAACTAAGAAGCACAAATCATTCGTATGTTTTTCCACTAAGGAAACTGGTATTCTTGATCTTTGCTTCATGGATTTCTCAAAATACTCAAAATAACTTGTCATCAGGGTATCAAAATTTTCTCCCATCTGTTCTATATATTCATTGATTTGGGCAATGACAGTTCTATCATTCCTCCATGTCACTTTGCCAAAAGAAGGAAATTCATTCTGAACATAAAAGAATATACAAACTAGAATTGGTCCAAATTTGCATTGAGCACCCTTTGTCCTTCTTATGGTAGTTAGGTTTTCATTTATTTGTTGTAGTTGTAGTTCAGCAAGATCATAAGTATGATCCTTTTTCACCAGTTTATAACCTACATCTACTACAATACATGGTACATTGTTGAGTCTACTGGATTGATAGAACTTATGGGCAATGACTCTAATAGCAAACTCAACTAGAGGATCCTAAATTGTGTGAATTGGCATTCCTCTCTTATTTAAGTGAGCACCATTGTTCTTTTCAATAACCTCCTTCGATTCACTTCTCAAGGTTTTGAACCGATCTAGGGTAGGGTACCCAGTTACCCTATGTATGATTCCTTTGGTTAATTTGATGGGAATATCTTCCAACAAAAGACTTCCACCATGAATTCTACTTAACACAACTTTAACCCATTCTGTCTTGAATACAGTGCGAAAGCTCAAAACTCGGGTCAAACCCTTTCTTTCAAAAATTTTGAATTCATCTTTTAAGACTCCATCTACACACAATTTCTCATAGGCTTTCCTTATCTCCATATCTCCTAGGGTTCCTATCTTACAATTGCAGCATCTTCTCATGTCTTGGACCATTATAATTTTTGGGGGTATTTGGGAGAGAGCTCCGGTTGGGTCATTTTTGTATGCAACTTTAGAAATGGGACTAAAATTAGGTTGCTTGACCTCATTGGACACTAATTGAACTTCAAATGACTCTTTGTCCTTAGTTTTCTTGGAACTTGATGCCATTTATGCAAACTAGGGTTTCCTTTTTACGAAATATGAAACTACGTAGCTCGACACAAATGAAAATACCTCAAGATCGATGAAAATACATTGAGAGATGTTGCAATTTGCTTGAAATGCTAGATTCTCTACTATAAAGTCACTCTGCTCTCTTTCTCTTCTTTGCTTCTTGATCACGATGAGGAAAACTTATTTGAATCACGATAATATACCCTATTTTCATCAGATTAAATGCTCAACTGCCAACTCAGCTTACACTACATTTCCACTTTACTCAACTTGCATCGGAGTTCACCAACTTAGCATCAGTTATCAACTCGGTCGCTGTTAGGAACTCGGCATGTGTTGGAGTTTAACTTGGCATCCAAAGATAGGTCAACAACATCATTTAGATTTTGTCTTGACATCTTGTCTCATGTAGATTTATACTTTGTGTTGCTTATTTTTCTTGGGACTAATGTGTGATATAACTTTGTATATCAATCCCATATATTTCTCATGCTTAGTTTGATGAAGTGTGATCACTTGATCCATTGGGTGAAGTGATCCCTCCACTTGATGTGTTGCACTCATCTTTCTTTTTCCAAGTCTTATTCATTTTCCCCCTTATCTTTTTGACATCAATCTTTTCTTTGTCCTTATTTTCTTTAGTCTTGGGTGCCTTTGACCTTGTAAGACAGTTTCTGCTAGTATGACCAGTTTTTAGACAACTGAAACATGTGGTTTGATTCAACCATCTTTTATAGTTGCCTTTGAAATGTGTTCTTATGCAGTTCTATGGTATATGTCCATATTCCTGACAATAATGACAACTATACCTAGTGTTGTAATCCCAATGATAGTGACTTTCATTTCCTTTTGATTTTGCTAGTTGATTTGATGTCCACATAGGCTTTGATCTGCATTCAAATGCTCTATGTCCATACTTCTTGCAATTATGACAATGTCCATAAAATCTTTGAGTCCTTGTGACATTGGATCTACAATCTTATGTCATATGTCCTTGTATGTTGCACTTGTGATAGTAAATCTTGCTCTTGGGTGTATTTGGCTGATTGAATCTCCTACTCCTGCAAACATTAGCTGTATGCCCCTTCTTATTATAGTAATGAAAAGTGAGTTTTGAATTCTTACCTATGTCATATTTTTTCTCAACACTCTTTGATGATTCTCCAACTTCAGCATTGTTGTATCCAAGTCCTGATGTATCATGGGCAGATCTTGGGGATTTCAGCAACTGTTCAAAATACTTGATGGCTTCACTTGACTTGTTGAGATTCTTTGCTACCTCTTTTTCTCTATTTAATTCATTCTGCAGTTGTTCATTTTGCATCTTCAAAGTAGAGATCTCAATATCTTTCATATTGAGTTCATGATGAAGGTTCATCATTTGGGCAAGTGTATCCATCTACATGTTTGAGATCCTTGTTAATTCAGTACATTTTTCTTCAAGTCTGTTTGCAAGATTTCTTTTGTCATTTTCCATCATGACTCTATCCTCAACTTCTCTTTTCTTTTGTTCAGTGATTTCACATAACATTATGGCTTGTGATTCATGTTCCATCTTGAGAGATCTTATCTCTTCTGCTTGAACTTTGTTTTTCTCCATCAGTTCTGTTATTGCTGCATCAAACTCTTTAGTGTCTCCATTGGCACACAATTTTGTGGTATCAATATCCTTGTAGTTTATATCATTTTCAGCTATGCCTATATCCTTCCTTCTCTTCAAGGATTTTCTCAATTCCTCCCTTGCTTCCTCTACTTTGTGTAGAGCTAGTTGCACATCAATCACTTGATTGTCAATAATCTTCCCAAGTTTGAAGACTTCTTTTTTTGAGAGCCAATAGCTCTAATACCAACTGTTGAAATATTCAAATAGGAAGAATGCTTCTGAGAGGGAGGGGGTGAATTATAAGAACTATATTTTGACCCTTAAAACATTTTAACTGAAAGTAGATTGCATGCATATAAACATATCAAATAATTATGAGAAACACATAAGTATCACCACATAACACTTGAGATTTTGGTAACCCATAAAACCTCCAGAAATAAGAAGGTAAAACTAGGGTGGGGATGATACCCACAAAATCACTGCAATAATAATGTTTGACCACTTCTGATGATTTGCCCTGTTAAAGGCCTACTCTGTTAAAGGCTTTACACTATATCAATAGTGACCTGGTTAAAGGATTTAGAAACACTTTACATGAAGTGTCACCCTGTTAAAGGATTTAATCACTTATTTAAAGGATCTACAAAATAGCTGTTAAGCTAACCTATCACCATAGGGTTTTCATTCTAATACAATTGCTAGAGAGTATTAGGTACAATACACCTAATAGCTTGCAATCCTTCGATTGCTGAATGTAGGCACTTGATCTGCTTTCTCTGATCTTGATCCTCTGAGATCTGATACTCTTTACTTTGAAATAGTTTTCCTTTCACACCCTTGTACATCCACTACTTTTTCTAATGAGATTTCATCTTCCTTATAAAGACATTCAAAGACTTAGGGTTAGGCATGGATCTACGATCCATATTGAATCTTTGCTTCTCGCCCATTCTTTGCACTTTTCTTATTGGTTACATGCCTTCTACATTTTTCTTATTGGCTGCATGTACATTGCATAGGAAATAAAAAATATTTGATCTTATCATTTAATCCTTTGAGATTCATCATATATCGGCCATGAAAATGGTTTACATATGAATCAATGAAGTTACAAACTCATATGTACATTCTATGTTACTCGACACTTGCTGATTACAGATGCTCAACACTAATAACAGACTAGCTTACTCAGCTCTTGTAGCATTTTTGTATTTCTCGACATCATCTATGGCTCGACACTTAAATATCACTCGACACTTATATCATGCTTGGCACCTAAAGTCATTCAGCACTTGAACTTCACTCGGCACCTAATCTTCACTCGACACCTAAAGGCTACTCGACACCTGAAGATCACTTGGTACCTGAAGTCTTTCCTGACTCGGCTCATGTTGTGGCTCAACATACATGGTGTACTCGGCTCTAATATAGACAGTGGTTAAGTGTATTGGCACTCAAGTGTCAAAAACCATAATGAGGTTAACAACTACTTCCTAGAGCTATTCATCCCTCTCACATTCAAGGATATCATCATCATCTCTTATCGTTATGGGTTTTCTTCAAGATTTTTTATTTCCCCTATGCTATATCCTTTTTCGTTTCCTTTTGACAAATGTTCCTAATCAGAGGTCTCCTAATCCTTATGGTTGATTCAACATCATCCCAATTTCCTCCCCTAGGCTTTCTCTTTAGGAAAATCCATTCAATGTCATTGCTAAGAAAGTCGAGGCTTGGTCCCTTATAGGTGGGGGGAGGAACCTCAAAGTTACCTAGTAGAGATACCACCAGGGTTCCATTTGTGAGTGTTGAGCCAATCCCCAAGTTAAGCTATGGGTTACAAGAGTTAACAACTTCATCAACTGCCATTTATTTTCTTAGTTGTCCTGCACCTATATGAGGTAGTTGTAGGATCTACATGTCATCAATCTCCCCCTCTTCATGTACAACAATTTCGTGTTTGGTAGTTTGATCACTTATGATCTCCTCACCCCACACATCATTATTCACTTTCATAGGGGTTTGGACATTCTCACCATTTTTACTAGGGGTTTCTTTAAGATTCTAAAGATTCTCCATGCAAGTTTCAATCAAATTTACCAATTTTGTATTCTTGTGGGATTAGGAAGTGGCATCCATTTTAGTTTTTTACAAGCTTTCAACCACCTCCATACCTAGTGAGGATAATTTTTTCTTGAGTTTCTCACCCTTTGAGCAATCCACAAAAAAATGACCAAAGTTGTTACATATTTGGAAAAAAGGAAGCAACATTCTCATAAATTAATAGTTGCAACCAAGTACCCCATTTAGACTTTAGATCCACTATGATTTGTAAGGGTTTGTTCATGCCCACATTCACACAAATCCTAGCAAAGTCCAGTTTAGTATTTGAGCTAATTAGTGAATCTATTTTAATGAACTATCCAAAGGAGTTACCAATCCATCTAAACACACACTCATCCTAGAATTCCAAAGGGAGCTTGAGAAATTGTATCTAGACTCGAGCATACATGTAAAGATCACTTTATGGGTTAAATATCAATTTCCATTTTACCAACAATAATTGTTGTTTGCCAAAGTTCTATGATCCCACCATAACCAAATTCTATCTTATTTTAGCCTTGAAACTAACAAGGAAGAGGGAGCCAACTACTATGAAGATGGATATCAACCCTATTAGTTTCCACTTCGTTGAGCACCATTTTCTAACCATATCCATCCTAGGTCAAAATGCGACAAACTTTCCAACAAGGTACAGGGTAAAACTTGAGGAAATCAAATCCACCATAGAATTGAGTAGTGAAATCAAAGATCTAATGAGTCCAAAGGAGAACATGGGTTTCTCACTAGAATCCATAGCAGTCTTGGATCTTACAATAACCCCTAGCTACTTTGACTTTGGAGTCTTCATTATTGTAGCTCCCATCATGGGACCATTGATGGGTTTGGGGTCCAAACAAGCAAACTCATCAGGAATGGCATAGGGATTTGTCAGGATAGGAATGTCCTCCTAATGTAGAATGTGATCATTCTAGGATTTAGTGACCAACCCTAGATCCAAAAAAATAGGGGCCAATTCCAATGTGGGGGTAAAGGTGGAGGGGGGATCCATCTCTCCCAAGACAAAGATGGCATGGAAGTGGGAAGAAGGCCAAGTGCGGTAAGTTGTAGAGAGTTACCTCTTTGTAGCTAAGTTACTAAAGGTTTAAAAAAATTAATATTCATAAGACTTCTATGTTAACTAAGTGATAGTAAGATCTTAGTTATAATCGAGATGAACAATATTTCATTATCATTGAAAAGTTTGGTTTGACATCTAGGATTAGGGAATTTTTTTTGTCATAACTAATGCACCCCTCCCCTCTTAGTTACTCTCTTCATTTCCAACAAAAGTATGGTGGGAGAAGTGACCAAAATCTCAAAGAAGGTGAAGCAAATTTGAATCAATAGAGATACTGAGGATATGGGACTGACTTTTAACTCCCAAACATAAGAAGATCAAAGATACCAAATTGGGCTCAATTGTTACAATCCACATAAGGCAAAGGAAGATAAATGAAATTATAATAAATTTGAGGATAGAAAAGTTAATGGGACAAGTGATATAGTTGACATAACTACTTTCCCTACAAACATGTAATGCTCCAAAAAAGTTCTCAAGTTTGTAAAACATTACAATGCTCAAAATAAGCTATTGAAGTGTGAGGGGGGTGAATGGACCATAACTTCCCCTTTAATAAGGATTATCTAGTGGAAATTTATGTAGGAGTTTTCTAAATTATTGAAGAGGAGGTGGAAAATTAATATAATAATTAGGTAGATGGATGTGCTAAGAAGATAAACAATAAGTAGATGGTTGAATTTTGGAGCCACTGGTCCAAAATCCAAAAGTTGAAAAAATTAACTATATCTAATTTCAAGAAAAATATTGGGAACCTTATTGTTATGCTAAATAGGGTGATAGGAGAACCATAGGGTATTTTTTTTCCTTGGGTGTTCTACTTCATAGACAAGATCCTATCAAGGGAAGTAATGTTTACATTGGCCAAAATCATCTATGTCAACATTGATAATCAATTGAGATCACTAATGGAAACTAAGAACTCAAAGGAGGAACCCAATAAATTTTAAATGAAATCCTTCCTTTTACATGAAATCAAGGCTATTCAAGTTTCCAAAGTTGAACCCTTTGGGAAGGCATGGGCTAAGAAAGGATAGTATCCAACATACATATGCTATCCACAACTCCACCTCATCAACCCAAAATAGTTCAAGATATTGAGTGATTTTTTTTTCATGAAAATCATGAGATAATTGTAAGGGGCTCCCAAAGAACCAATCTCAAAGGAAGAAAAGAAGTAAAGAGTATGGATCATGGTACATTCAAAATAATAAGTTTACATATATTCACCTTTATAGAAATACATAATTCCTTATTATATTAGTGAGGTATCTAGCAAACAAGATGGTTATTATGGAGATATCTAGACAACCTTTTAACAAGCTAAGATTTAAATTCCCATTCAATCTAAATGGCACATGTATCCTTACCTATAGCATCTAATTTGAGTACATTCAAGATTAGAATATTATGTATGTACAAGGATTATATGAATCAAGAATTTTTTATTACATTGAATTCTTGGGATAATTTCAATGTAGTTAGAAGAGACTTCAATACCACCACAAACTATAAAGTAGAAATAATTAATTAGGAGAAGGAAATGTACATTAACATTGAAACCTTGATGGTCATTTTTTTACTCCACACTTAGAAGGTGTTGGATAGAAAGATCACATAATTGACAAAAAGGGAAAACTATGATACGATGAATGATGTTGAGAATATTTGAGAGGAGGAACCATTCATACAACCTCAAGCATATAGCTAACAAGAGGAGGAAGAATATTAAAGTGGTCCTACCAAGGTAAGATCTAAAGAAAAGGGCATCATGTAGTTAAAGAGTCGTGAATAAAGAGACATAAGTTGATAAATCACCCATCCAAAGAAATTACCACATCATTACAAGGAAGAATATGAAGTCCAAATAAAGGGAAGTTAATTAGGTGATCTTTTCCAAATTAGAAGATAATTTAAGTGAGATTTCCCTAGATTATTCACTTTTGACCACCCTTGACATAGAATGAGAGTTCTCCCCCACAAATGATGATAATAACATGATGATTGATATATAATATTCTCCTAAAGATGAACAAGTCCTACCTCTTGATAAGTGACCTAATGAAATTATAGTGGTCCTCTTGTTGCAAGCTCAAACAGAAGGAGACCCAACCTGAATGCGAAGTGAGCATTGTGCCAAATTGGCTATGGAATACTTTGTATGATTAGAAGAAGACTATTGAAGCAAGAATAATTGATATTTCATTTAATATCCTTATTAAATTAGAACAAGATGAGATTTAGTCAACATGACTGATGGAATGTGTGATTAGAGATGACTTTGGCACTACAAATCTATAATTGCCATTCAAAATTTTAGGAAAAAAAAAGAATGATGTGTGACTCTACGATCAAAATATAATGGAGTGTAATTTGGGGACTAATAAAAAAATAAATAGTATATAAGGATGCCAAAGAAGTTATCAAGGCCATGAAGAGGAGACCAGACAGACAGATTGTAGAGAAGAACAATTACAAGGATGAGAATCAAGGGTGGATAGCTTATTACAAAAACTCTCATAGACCAATTGAATAGACAGATCACATAGTTACAATACCACTCACTCTAGAGAGGGGAGATGTTGATAAACAAGAGATCACAAGCATCACATTGAAGAGACCTAGTATTGTGTAGATGATGTTATACATGAAGGATTAGCAATCCTCCCAAGGTTAGAGAAGTAGTTTCAAACACTCATGAAACATAAATATAAATTTCATGGTTTTGATAGTCTTTGGAATGAGCTTCAACCTATCAAATAAAATACTATACCTCAGCTATAGAATATGATGGTTAATCTTGAGTCCCTATTAGTGAAAGGGAAGGTGATCAAGTAGCAGAGATAGAAAATATGGAGGCATGAAACTTTATTTTGACTCACAAGTTAGAGGTTTGGAGAAGAAAAGGGATGATACTACTCATCTTGGTATTTTTTTCCATGACATAATTACAAATATTATGTACCATTGTATGTAGACATTTAATTTCAAGTGGATCAATGGATAAAGCATGGACATAGAAATTATGAGTGAAATATTGAGTTCTTTTGGTGGTGGGGAGAATGACATCATCTGGAGGGAGAGCTTTGAAGTATCTCATGATTTTAGTGGAGGATTATGTAGTGAATTGTGAGACAACCATGGTCGAAGCAAGGGAAAAAAATGAATATAGAAGAGAGAAAGATTGACTACATATCTAGACCTGTGATGAATAAAGTTAGCATCGTCATTTATAGCTACATTGAATTGACAAAGAGAGAACATGATAAAGGAAATATTATTTTGGATGATAATTTGATCAAATCTCATGTGGCATCTTTTCATTGGTTTCTACATTAAAAAACTATTCTATTGGTATATTTTTAGATACTTGAATCTCATTGGTTGATAAAATGGTAACCCTAGTTAGGGTTTGTAGGATTTCATTCAGGACATTCATTCTACTTTGGTCCTGGTCATTCATTGCATTAAACTCCCTAATTAAGGACTATTCCTCTCATGTACAAAAATGATGCAGGAGCATCCTCAAGAAGCTAGCAATCTTGTATGATGGGGATTCATTCTTAAGTTTTGGATTTATGGTTTCCAAGGTTAGGGATCTGAGAATGGTTGTTCCTATACTAATGTAGGAATGATTGATTTTTTCCTCTTATAGAACACCATTTGCACCAACATTTGATAGATTATGCCACCTCTAACACTCTCCTTGATGCCATATATCTTAGTGCAAGCGAGTAGCTATTCCATTGATATTCTCTCCTGGTCCATGCGATGGGATGGGGTGGGGGGGCATGATCACCCATGAACTGATTCCTCTAGCTCCTTCTCCATGTGTCGGTGTTCCATACGACTGGCTGGAAAATTTCTCATTGAATTTATGAATAAACTTGTCTTAGCTCTACTAAAAAACATTCAATAGTCTACTTTGATGCTATTCCTCCTTCCATGTGAATGGTTTCTAATTTTTTACTACTTCTTTTACACTGTGGAGTCACACCTTGGTTCCCTTGCTCTAATGACCTCCACGATCAATAGCCTACTAAGGTAAGGGGCCATTATATGGATCAAGAAAGCTACCACTTACATACCACCTATTTGGATCTAGCTAGGAGGTAGATAGACCCTTGCAATGTCTATAGGTGGCCCCACCTTTTTAGATTTATTCAAGGACACTTTCCACTACCTAAATAAACAATAGGCAACCAATGAGTGGAAAAACTATTCTTAAGGCCACCCCATTTTTTTTGGTTCAAATGAAACCTCTGATGAATCAAATGGGCCCTAGATAAATTGGGTCTCCAACAATTTATGCTTCTCTCAACTTTGATCCATTTCGGGGCACCAGTGCCCCTGCATAAGCATACTATTATAATGGGACGATAGTGTTGTTACATGTAGTAATATAGTGATTTATGCAGTGATTTAGTTTCTTCACCATCAGCCTCCTGTTGAGTCAGATATTTGAGATTCAAGTAAAATTTGCAAGCTTGGAGAAGTTAGGTTAGTAGTGGCCTCATCTCATTCCATGTTGGGATTCATTGGTATGCATTGTAGGGGGTAGGGCAATACCAATATTTTTTAAAAATTGTTATTCGCCTTATCAAAGCAACTTTCTATATCCTCCATTAATTATTTTTTTGGCCACCTTTCTAAGATTTCTTCATTCTCTAACTTTACCTCTTGACATGGAGTCCCTCTAATCAGTCAATTGGTCTTTTGAGTTAGCTAGATGAGAAATTTACAATAATCCAAGCCTGAAAGAAAAAATTGCACACACTAGGATATATAACAAATTGTAGCCGTGTTGACCTCTTAAATACACATTTAATATGTTCCACATTTCAACATCCTCATTAGACTAGTCAAGCCCCAAGGTGGGTTTGGCTAAACAAAAATTCATTTTCAAATGAAAAAATTTTCAAATTGATTCAATGAGCATCTAACATTGATTATAATTGAATTTAACCCTTATAGCATCACTAAAAGAATTAATTCAACTCATTTTACCACTTATCTACAAACTATCAACTTCATGCCAAGGGGTCCTTTGACTGGCCTTAAAAACTAATCAAAACACCTGATTGAGCCTTAAGATCTAACATACTACTTCTTTCTTCCACATTCTTGCACCTTATCAAATCTTGTCTCATGATGAATTCTCAGTTCAAAGATATTGACTATCAAAACTACCTTCTTAGAACTGCCTACAAGAAAATCTATTAGAAAACCATAAAACAAATTTCGATTTGGCTTTGAAAATAGGGAAAACTAACACTTGGGGGCACAAAAATTGGGGCATTGGTTCACTATCATGAGGACAATATCAATTTGGGATTTGGGCTCATGAAAAATGATTGGGCACATTTGGCAAATGGTCAAAGCGGGTTATTTACAATTGCAGAGCTAGGAACAATGGTAGAAAAGTAGTTTTTGCAAATGGAATGGACCTGGGAAAGTGTGTAGATGGATTCATCAAGACTTGTAAATTGGAACACTTACAAAAATTTTAGAGGAGAATAGAATAGTACAATCCATTCAATCTCAACTATCATGGATATTATTTTATGACATCCTGAATAGGGGTACCAAAAAATCTGCACTTCTTAACACCAGTAAAACTTTACAAATTGCAAATGGAATCACATGTTCAAAAATTAATCAAACGGATTCATCACAAGCACAAAATTGAAACATAACAAGTCTCTGACCTCTAGAATGCAATGCAAAAGGAATTTTCTCATTTTCTTCAACTGGGTCAAAGTTATAACAAGTCAAAAGGTCCTCCTAGAATTTTGAACAATTTAGATCAGCATAGCAATAGTAAATAATGAACTTTGAGGGATTCAAAGCCTAATAAAAACATGTCAAAACAACTTAAAATCTGAAACACAGTTTCTTTGATATGGATATTAAACACTCCCAAAGTGGTCAGTCATGGAACATTACTGGGTGCAAGATATTCAAATGCAAACTAGGCATCCTGTCATTGTTTGACACATGCAAAAATGTAGATTGAGACATTGCTCAAAATGAAACTTTATAGAATGAATTAGAATGCCAATTTATTTTCATGGGATGAGTGGATATATTGAATGCAAGGTGTTAGAAACATTAAACACCTATTAGGCCTCAAATGGATAGCTAGGTAAACATGCAATAAAAAGAACTTGTATGGCTTGATTTTTAGAATGGTACTCAAAATCAGGGCTTCAATTTTGAGTCCCAACAGAAGTTATACATGAAGGATTATCATTCCTCCCAAGGTTAGTGAAGTAGTTTCAAACACTCGTGAAACATAATTATAGATTTCAAGGTTTCAATATTCTTTAGAATGAGCTTCAACCTATCAAAGAAAATACTATACCTCAGCTATAGAATATGATGGATAATCTTGAGTCCCTACTAGTGAAAGGGAAGGTGATCAAGTAGGAGAGATAGAAAACATAGGGGCATGACACTTTATTTTGAAGAATAAAAGGGATGATACTACTCATCTTGGTATTTTAGTCCTTGACATAATTAAAAATATTTAATGTACCATTGTATGTAGACATTTAATTTTGAATGAACCAATCAAGAAATCATGGACATAGAAATTCTGAGTGAAATATTGAGTTCTTTTAGTGGTGCCAAGAATGGCATCATTAGGAGGGAGACCTTTGAAGTATCTCATGATTTTAGTGAAGGATTATGTAGTTGATTGTGAGACAACTCCGGTGAAAGCAACAGACAAAATGAATATTGAAGAGAGAAAAATTCACTACATGCCTACACCTTCAATGAATAAAGTTAGTATCATGGTTTCTAGATACATTGAATTGACAAAGAGAGAATGTAAAAAAGGAAATATTATTTTGGATGATAATTTGATCTAATCTCATGTGGCATCTTTTCATTGGTTGCTACATTCACAAAATATTCTATTGGTATATTTTGAAATACTTGAATCTCATTGGTTGATAAAATGGTAACCCTGGTTAGGGTTTGTAGGATTTCATTCAAGCTATTCATTCTACTTTGATCTTGGGTGTTCATTGCATTTGAACTCCCTATTAAATAAGGACTATTCCTCTCATTTAAAAAAGTGATGCAAGAGCATCCTCAGGAAGTCAAAAATCTTGTATGATGGGGATTCATTCTTTATTTGTGGATTTATGGTTTGTGAGGTTAGCGAAGTTGTTTCAAACACTCATGAAACAAAAATATAGATTTCATGGTTTCAATAGTCTTTAGAATGAGCTTCAACCTATCAAAGATACTTATATACCTTAGTTGTAGAATATGATGGATAATCTTGAGTCCCTATTAGTGAAAGGGAAGGTAATCAAGTAGGAGAGATAGAAAACATAGAGGCATGACACTTCATTTTGACTCACAAGTTAGAGGTTTGGAGAAGAAAAGGGATGATACTACTCATCTTGGTATTTTAGTCCATGACATAATTTAAAATATTTAATGTACCATTGTATGTAGACATTTAATTTTGAGTGGATCAATGGAGAAATAATGGACATAGAAATTCTGAGTGAAGTATTGAGTTCGTTTGGTAGTGGGGAGAATGACATCATTAGGAGGGAGACCTTAGAAGTATCTCATGATTTTAGCGGAGGATTATGTAGTGAATTATGAGACAATCATGGTGGAAGCAAGGGACAAAATGAATAGAGAAGAGTGAAAGATTCACTACACACCTAAACCTTTGATGAATAAAGTTAGTATCATGGTTTCTAGATACATTGAATTGACAAAGAGAGAACGTGATAAAGGAAATATTATTTTGGATGATAATTTGATGTAATCTCATGTGGCATCTTTTCATCAATTGCTACATTCACAAAATATTGTATTGGTATAATTTGAAATACTTGAATCTCATTGGTTGATAACATGGTAACCCTAGTTAGGTTTTGTAGGATTTCATTCAAGTCATTCATTCTACTTCGGTCTTGGGCATTCCTTGCATTTGAACTCCCTATTTAAGGACTATTCCTCTCATTTACAAATGTGATGCAAGAGCATCCTCAGGAAGTAAACAATCCTATATGGTGGGAATTCATTCTTGATTTGTGGATTTATGGTTTGTGAGGTTAGAGGTGTTTTGGAGACTTTTTTTTGAACTTTTCCTTATGAGCACATGAATATTGGAGTTATCGTATTGAAGTTAGAGTCATTTAACCTTATGGCTAGAGCTATATTTCTGTTTAATGTGTGCTAGTGGAGGGCCATGTATCTTTTGATGCATAATGAATCAAAATTTTCACATTTAAAGGGTTAAAAAGGACCTAAAATACTACCTTTATTTTAAATCACAATAATTCATCTATAGTTGGGAGATATCATTATTTTTCTTAGTTATCATTTTTTGGCCAGTTTTTGCAAAACATGTGGATTTTTCCATCTTGCATAGTTCTGTAAGATGAAATAGGATCTTGTTAAGTGAGGGATAGGTTATTGGGTCATCCATGGACCTCAATATAACTTTTTATTATTTTTGTTCATATTTCTTTTAATTTTCGTTTACTCTTCCAACGTGGACCTATAATGTAATTAAATGCTTGACTAGCTGACTTGTGGGTTAGCTAGCTTTATAAGGAGCTTGAGTTTATGTAGAAATCATTATTGGAGGATTATTATTGTAGACCATGATTTGGAAGATTCAATATCATTAGTAGAGGAGTAGTTGAGATAGCTCATTTGGAGAAGAGCTAGTGGTTGTGGTTTAGAAACACAGAGGTTGATTGGTGGCTTGCGAGCATAAGTTGAGATCTTGGAGGTTTCTACCAAATTGTTCTTATGTTACAAATCTAGGATAGCTAGGATTTGATTTGGATCTTGTAGAACTATTGTAATTGCTTTGTTTTTGGCCATCAAGAAGGCCTTACAGCTTGGCACCCTGCTTGTAATTAGTTATTTTATGAATAAAGAGTTGTGAATTCGTATCAAATCTTGCATTTTTGTATTGTTTCTATTGTTTGGTTATATGTTGGGGGATAGGAAAAATACATTGGGGATTCTCCTACCATGTACTATTTTTCCATAATAAAGACTTGTGAATTGGTATCAGATCTTGCATTGTTGTCATGTTTTTGTTGTGTAGTTATTTGTTCAAGGCTAGGATATATCGATTGGGTATTCTCCTACCTATCACTACATTAGGAGGTATCAAAGCCAAGTTTTTCTTGAGGATGTAGATAGATCATTTAAGTTGAGGCAATTTGCACCATGACCTTGGGTGAAGATTATTAAACCAAAGGTTTGATCTAGTTAATTATTGGTTTGGGTTTGTGAAGATTTTGGAAGATGCCTCCAAGAAGATTAGACCCTAAGGTAATTAATGATCTTATTGATTTTGTGGAAGAAACATCGTAGAGAAGGTTAAAACAAATTTTAGATCTAAAATGGAGGAGGTTAAAGCCAATTTCAAATATGAGATGGCACTGATTAAGAGTTATATGATTTTTGTAATCATAAGTGCTATAGGTAATGTACCGTGGCATCTAGGTACTAAAGATGGCTATGAGGAAGTTGTTGAAGACTTTGAGGCTATTGAAATGACTGGTGAGGATAGAATTGATTGTATGCAAAGACCTATTGAAAATAGGGTTGGTCAATTTTCTAGACCTGGATCTCAATTGAAGTTAAAACATAAGATGTAAGTTTCTAATTTTTCAAGTACTTTGTGTTAGCATGAATGCTAATGCTATTGGGGAGCATTGTAGAACATTGATATGATTTATTTATAGCTATGTTTTTCTTTGATGACCACATAGTAATAAGTTTTTAAAAGACTAACAGAGTTGTAGACTATGGTTTCTATATTGAGAACATTATATTACTTATCTGATGATGTGTAGTTACCAATGCATACTACATTGTGTATTTATTACAAGGGCAAGTGCACAGAACCTATTATGACAATTTATGAAAGATATGGTTGATCCATAGAGAACCATATGAAAGTAGAGTATTAGGAAAGCAATGCCTATTCTATGATTGCTACAATTCATTACAATTATAGTGAAAGGTTGCATAGTGAACTGGATATAGTATATTGAATAATGATGATGTTAGAGAGTGCACATGTATGGAAGTTGCAAGTGTGAAATTTTGTGTATAACTATGAGCCGACAATATTAATTAAAAGTGTATTTCATTTAATTAATGTGTGGAAAGCCAACTCAAGGATTTATGATTGAGCATGGTATAAAGGAAAGATGTTTTTTGTGTTTTATAGATAGTGAGAAGAGAAAACTTGCAAATTATTGAGCAAAAAAGTGATACAAAAGCAGAGTGACCTACCTATGCATGTAAGTGACCTTAAGAGTTATTGTTACTGAGTTTAGAGTTCTAGATCTAATTGCATGATTTGAAGGTGAAGGAGTCCAATGTACTAGATAGAGGAAGAAGTGAAATCTTGTTACACATCTATCATTCTAAAAGAAATAGTACCAAGGTCAATTGGATAGTGGGTTCATTGATCTGATCCTAAAGCTATTTGGACAATGGGTTCAATTGCCTTCCACAACTCCTAATAAGGTTGGAATCTCCCAACAGAGATTCAAAGTCTCCTAACAGGGACTCTTTGTATTGAATTTTGTAATAGACTCCTAACAAGGTCCATCCTCTAACAAGTAATATTCATATTAGTACATCATTTTGTGGACATCATTCTCACCGGGGTTTTTCGTTTGATCATGGGTTTCCCTAGTCAACATATCTGGTATAATTGTTTATGTGCATTTCTTTATGCTTGTTGTTTACTTTGGTTAAATGGTCAAGATTGTTTAAGAGGATAAATATTTTAAATTTTCATATAACTGATCCATGCCCCCCCCCCCCCCCCCACCCCCAATTATATTGGTGGATTATTGTTTCTAAATATTAGTATTAGAGCCTCAAGTCCTTGAAAAAAAGTTTAACAACTTTGGGAGATCCATGGTGAATATGTTTAGAAAGGAAAGTCCAAGATTCGATGGCACAAATTACAATATCTAGAAGGATAAAATGAAGACTCATCTTTTGTGCATGGGTGTAGGATATTGGCTTGTAACCAAGGCATCTAAAAATATTGCAGAAGAAGACAATCTTGAAAGCTATACCAAGGAACAAAGAGAAGTATTTATGTGCAACATAAAGGCAAGAGAAGCAATATTTTCAACTCTACCTAAAAGTGAGCATAGCCAGGTATAACAACTCAAAACATCTCATGAAAATTGTAAAACCTTAGAAGCTAATTATGAGGGTGATACACATGTAAAAAGAGTTAGATTACAAAATCTACATTTCACATTCCAAGATGCTAGAATGATGGAAAATGAATTTGCGAGAAGTTATATTAGAAGAATATCTTAGATTCTTGTAGGAATCACATCTCTTGGTGGAAAGAAATCTGATGATGAAGTAATATGGAAGATCTTGAAAAGTCTAACACCACCTTTCAAGACAATAATATAGATGACTCAGGTGATAATCCACTGTACTACTAATTTCACCAACAAAACATTGCTTGTTACATTAGAAGCTAAAGAATTTGATTTGAAATAATTTGGAGAATTAACAAAAGTTGAGATAGCATTTAGTGCATTAAATATTAAACCTAGTCTAGCAAGGAACAAAAATGTGCAAGGAGACATTGTTAGTAGCAGCAAGTCTATTGACGAAAAGATCCAAGGAGTAGCTCTTCTTGTGGAGAGAGAAAAAGATAGTAAGAATATATTTAAATGTTGGGCATGTAATGAATATGGTCATTATGCATCTAAGTATCCCAAAAGAGAAAGGAAGTATAAGGGAAGATTCAAATCTAGAACAGCTAAAAATTATTTATATGTTGACGAAGAAGAAGAAGAATCTGATCAAAACAAAAGTGAAGATGAATTAGGATTCGTAGCTATAAAGGAGGATGATCTTGACAAAGAGATTGGAGAAGAAAGCATGCTGATTTCACAAGTTGAAAGGAAAGAATGGATCATTGATAGTGGTTGTTCATATCACATGACTAGTTATATGAGCGAGTTTTTCAAATTCAAAAGCCATGATGGAGGAATTTTCAATGTAGGGAATAATGCAGCCTATGACATTACAAGAATTGGATCTATCACCTTTGATAGTAAAACAAATACTAATGATATTTATTTTGTTGATGGACTGAAACATAACTTCTTAAGTGTTGGAGAACTTATGGAAAAAAGTTACCAATTATAGTTTGGTAATGACACATGCATCATTAAGGACAAGAAAGGAAAATTGCTTGGTACTAGCATAGGAACCAAAGGTAATGTATTTTAGTTAAATACCACTGAAATAACATGTTTAGTAGCTAAAGTTGACAACTGTTGGTTATGGCATAGAAGATTTTGTCACATAAACTTTGGTAACATTATTAAAACTAGTAATACACTTGTTGTGAGAGATTTACCTAAGATCACTAAGCCCACTGACATTATATGTAAGGAATGTATCTTGGCTAAGTAGAAGAAAGTTTCATTTCCTAGCAAGCAGTTTGGTACAACACAAGAGCTGGAATTGGTTCATAAAAATTTTAGTGGAGAGGTATTTTATGGTTTTTGTTGATTATTTACTAGGATGATGTGGGTAGCTTTTCTTAAAGAAAAATTAGAGGCATTTGAGAAATTTAGGATATTCAAGAAAAAAGTAGAGAATGAATTTGGAGTTAAAATCAAGATCTTGAGATCTGATAGAGGAGGAGAATTCACTTCTAAATATTTCAATATCTACTGTGAAGAACATGGAATTAGGAGATAGTTATCTTCACCTCATTCACCTAAGCAGAATGGGACTGTTGAGAGAAGAAATAGATCAATTACTAAAGCAGCAAGAGCTATGTTATTCAACAATGATGTACCAAAGACTTTTTTGGAGAGAAGTAGTGAATACAATAGTATACACACTAAACATAGTATATATTAGAAAAGGTATGGAGAAAACACCTTATGATTATAGTTTGGTTACTCACCATTAGTCAAATATTTCAAAATATTTGGAAGAAAATGCTACATCAAAAGAGATGATGATATTAGTAAGTTTGATCCAAGGAGAGATGAAGGTATGTTTCTTGGTTGTTCATTAAAAAATAAAGCTTACAAATGTTTCAACTACAGAACAAAAACTACAGTAGAGTACAAAAATGTGAGAATAGATGAAAAGTTTGGCACTAGAGACAAGATGATGCATTAATCTCCGATGAAGATAATTATTCTAGGATGACCAATAGATGTAATGAATTATTTCTTAAGACTAACAATGACTTGCAAAATAATGTGTAAATTGAAGAAGTAAGAGAAGAACATAGCACAGTACCTAAAATAAGAGTTGAAGTAGAAACTTCTACCCCAAATAAGAATGTGATAAGAAATCATCCTATTAATCAGATGATAGGAAGTAAAGAAAAAGGATTAATGACAAAAAGAAAAATCAATGAAGAACTATGCCTAATATCTCAAATAGAACCAAAAAGTGTAGATGAAGCAATCACCGATGATCATTGGATAAAAGCAATGGAGGAAGAACTTCAACAAATATTAAAAAATGATACATGGGAATTAGTTTCTAGACCCAAGGAAAAAAATGTGAGTGGCACAAAATGGGTATTTAGAAATAAAATGAATGAACAAGGAGAATTAATAAGAAACAAAGCAAGACTAGCATGAAAAGGCTACTCTCAGTAAGAAGGAATTGACTATGAGGAAACATATGCACTATAGCAAGAATGGAAGTAGTCAGAATGTTCTTGGCATATGCAACAAATAAAAATTTCAAGGTATATCAGATGGATGTTAAGTCAGCATTCTTGAATGGAGAACTTGAATAAGAAGTTTAAATTGAGCAACTAGAAGATTTTCCTTTGACAAAAGAGAAGGATATGGTTTGTAGATTAAAGAAAGCCTTGTATGGATTAAAGCAAGCACCTAGAGCTTGGTATGCAAGGTTGGATAAATACCTAGTAAAACTTGGATTTACTAAAGGAACAAAAGATAGAAACTTATACTTGAAAGAAATAGAAAATGGTTTGTTGATTATCATTGTATTCTTTGATGATATCATTTTTGGAGGAAATGATGAAGTGAGTAACAAATTCTCAGAAGATATGGAGAATGAATTTGAAATGTGCATGATAGGAGAAATGAAATTTTTCTTAGGATTGCAAATTGTTCAAAACAAAGAAGGAATCTTTATTTCTCAAACCAAGTATTTGAAAGATTTTCTAAAAAGTTTTGGACTAGAAAATTGTAAACCTATTGCAATTCCTATGGTAATTGGTCACAAGTTATCAAGCAAGGATGAGACACCTACTAGTGAACAAAAGAAGTATAGATCTATGATTGGAGGATTATAGTATTTGACTCATAGTAGACTAGATATAGCTAATGCAATTAGAATTGTGGAAAGATTTCAAGTTGATCCTAAAGAATATCACTATGTAGCTATAAAAAGGATATTTAGATATTTGAAAGGGACATCTAATTATGGTATTTGGTATGAAAAAAGTAATGATTTTACCCTTTGCACTTATACTGATGTTGATTGGGCTAGATATATGGATGATACAAAAAGCACCAGTGGAGGAGCATTCTTTCTTGGTGGAAGACTAGTTTCTTGGCTCAGTAAGAAACAAGATTGCACTTCACAAAGTATTGCAGAGGCAAAATATGTTGTAGTAGCAAACAACTAGAATCAAGTTATATGGATGAAGAAGATGATGAAGGACATTGGAATTACATTCAAAGAACCTATTATTATTTACTATGATAACACAAGTACAGGAAGCATGTCTAAGAATCTTCTTTTGCATTCTAAGACTAAGCATATCTCTATAAAGTATCATGTGTTGAGAGAGCAAGTTTCAGAGAAAGAAAACGGACTGGAATATATGAATACTAAGGAACAAATTGCAAACATTTTCACAAAGGCCTTACCAAAGGACACATTTGAGTATCTACGAGCTATGCTTGGGGTTATGCCCCTACTTACTTATGAATAGAAGATGAAAAAGTGCATCAGTATAGGGTACATAGCACCGTTATTAGACTAGAATAAATGCTAATGCTACCTCAATGGGGGAGTATTTGTGATGAATAGAGTTAGAAAAGGACTCCTAGAAATTGGTAATTGGTAATTGGTATGCAATAGTGTCTTTAGACACTTGAGTTATTTATGGATTTATATACAAAAGTTGCAAAGTAATAGACTAGCTTGTGGTCGTGCTGATAAATTTTTGTATGTTCAAGAAACTAAACCATTTGCATATTGTCTTTGACATTGATGTCAATGGGGGAGAAAGTGACATGAAAAAAATTCTATGTAGTTCAATTGAGAAGAAAGTAGAACATGATGGTATTTTTGGAACTTAGATGTTTTGCATCTATGTTGTCAACAATGCCAAAGGCAGAGATTGTTAGCATGAATGTTGATGCTATGGGGGGGCATTGTAGAACATTGATATAATGTATTTATAACTATGTTTTTCATTAATGAAAACATAGTAATAAGTTTATAAAAGACTAAAAAAGTAGTAGACTGTGATTTTTGTATTGAGAACATTATATTACTTTTCTGATGATGTGCAATTACTAGTGCATACTACATTGTGTATTTGTTACAAGGGCAGGTGCACAGAACCTAATGTGACAATATACAAAAGATATGGTTGATCTATAGAGAACCATATAGAAACAAATTATTAGGAAAGCAATTCCTATTGTATGATTGCTACAGTTCATTACAATTATAGTGAAGGGTTGCAGAGTGAAATGGAGATAGTAGACTGACTGTTGATGATGTTAGAGAGTGTGCATGTACAGAAGTCACGCATGTGAAAGTTTTTTATAACTATGAGCCAACCACATTAATTAAATGTGTATTTTATTTAATTAACATGTGGAAAGATGAGTCAAGGATTTATTATTGAGCATGGTATAAAGGAAAGATTTTTTTTTGTGTTTTACAGATAGTGAGAAGAGAAGACTTGTGAATTACTAAGTAGCAAAGAGATACAAAAGTAGATTGACCTACCTATGCATGTAAGTGACCTTAAGGGTTAATTTTACTGATTTTAGAGTTCCAAATCTAATTGCATGATCTGAAGGTGGAGTCCAATGTACTAGACAAAGCAAGAAGTGAAAGCTTGTTACACATCCATTATTTTGAAAGGAATAATACCAAGTCAATTGGATAGTGGTTTCATTGATCTAATCCTGAAGCTATTTGGACAGTGGGTTTAGTTTCCTTCCACAACTCCTAATAGGGTTGGAATCTCCTAATAGGGATTCAAAGTCTCCTAATAGGGAGTCTTTGTACTAAATGTTGTAATAGAATACTAATAGGGTCCATCCTCTAACAAGGAATATTCATATTAGTACATAATTTTCTGGACATCATTCCCACCAAGGTTTTCGCTCTAATCAAGGGTTTCTCTATTCAACATATTTGGTGTAATTGTTTATGTGCATCTCTTTATGGTTGTTGTTTACTTTCTAGGTTGAATGGTCAAGATTGTTTAAGAGGATAAATGTTTTAAATTTTCATATAACTAATTCCTCCCCCTACCCCACCCATATTATATTGGTGGACTATTGTTTATAACACTTTGAATCCTAAAGACTTGTTTGATTGGATTGGTGAATTGGAAAACTACTTTGAGCTTAAGGATATTGAGGATCAACTCAGAGTAAGGTTACCACAAACTAAGTTGAAAGGACATGCTGATATTTGGTGGAAAAAAATATAATGAGATTGAGAAGAAGGAAGTGAATTTGAAATCACTAGATGGATATTGATGGTGACTAAGTTGAAGGCTATGTTCCATTCGTATGAATTATGAACTTGAGTTATTTAAGAAATTGTAGAATTTGAAGTAGAAGAATATGATTGTGAAAGAATGTATAGAGGAGTTTTACAAGTTGACTATTCAATCTTGACATGGAGAATTGTCTAAGGAGAAGGTGGCTAGATACATTAATGGTTTGAGATTTAATATTCATGATGACATTGGTATGCTGAATATTGGTTTAGTTGAGGATGCTTATCCGCATGTTTTGAGAGTAGAAGAGAATTTGAAGAGGAGGCATCAAGGTAATACTTGGGGAAAGGAGAAACAAGATCACTTGGTGAAGAATAAACAAATTGTTGTAGATGATCCCAAACCTATTGAATAGAGGTAGGGAACAAACAAAGGTGCATTTAAGGGTACTTCCTAGAGATGTCATGAAGAAGGACATAGAGCTTATGAATGTCCTAAGACTGGTGATAGAAGAACTACTATGGTGAGAAGCTAAAGACTTAATAATTGAACTTGAGAAGGGTGGGGATAAATTTCTAATTTGAAGAGTGTTTCTTGGAAAGAGGACACTGGAATCTTTTCAAAGGTGGAATTTTTTTACAACTTATTGTAAGTTGGGTGGTAAACTATGTAATGTGATTGTAGATGGTGGTAATACTGATAACCTGGTTGTTGAAGAGATTGTTTAGAAACTTGGTTTGAAGAGGGTAAGACATCCTTTTCCTTATAGGATTGGCTAGTTACAAGATGAACATGCTTTGGAAGTGAGAGTTAAAGGTCTTGTTGATTTCTAGATTGGTTAGCATAAGGATCAAGTGTTGTGTGATTTTATGGACATGAGTAGCTGTCACATATTACTTGGTAGACCTTGGCAATATGATTGCAGGGTTGTACGTGATTATGTCAAGAATGAGTTTATAGTTGAGAAGGGTGGTAAGAAGCATTCCCTAATTCCTTTGTAGAAAGGAGAGCTCAATAGGAACCTAAGTATTTGTATCCAAGTTGAGTTGAAGGATTTTGAAAGTATTAGAGATTAGCATGGAATGAAAATCTATTGTACACCAAAGATAGATGTGAAGTTGACAATTACAGAAAAGAAGTTTTAGAAGAAGAATAAAGGAAAGAGTGTACAATTTGATATGGTGGAGGACATATATGTGAACAACCAATTTAGGGTTTATGTGTTGAACCCTAAAAATGTTTTTCCATCTCTTAAGAAAATATTTTCTTCTCACCTAGGGTGTTTGATGCAGGAGCATCCTAAAGAAGTCAGCAATCCTATATAATGGGAATGTTGACATTAAAGTCAATTTGTCTATTAGTGACTCAACACTTAATCAAATGGTTACATTTCTACTAAGCTCTATATTTGCTACCAAGCTTATCAGTTAGTTTGCAATGTTCACCGAGTGATTAAATTATTCCTAAGCCAACTAGTCAAAATGCAGTATCTATAGAGCGCCTGAGTCAGTTTGTAGTATTTACCAAGCTACACAATGTTTACCAAGCTTCAAAGACTATGTATAGTCCAAAGTGAGCATAGCAGCAGCTACCAAGCTATTCAGTGGAAATGAAGAAGATCACAGTGTTAACTGAGCTATAGTGTGGTAACCAAGTTATATCATATCTATTGAGCTCATAGTGTTAACAATGTGAATCTAATGTTGACCAAGTTATTTAGTGTCAACCGAGTGATTTAGTAGGTACCAAGTTTCTTAGTGTTCACTAAGTCACATAGTGTTGATCGAGTTTGAGCTACTTGGAAGTTATTAGTAAGGATCAAGCTTCAAGTCCAACTGAGTGCCAAAGTTTTATTAGTGTTGATAGTGTTTCTTGTGCATCAAGACATCACCAATTTTGTCTTTAGAACTTGAGTTATAGTAGTTTGGTCAACTTTGTGAATTGTGATGAAATTGATATTGTAGTTTACTCTAGTAAGTTGTGATTTTAATTGGTATATATGTAATGCATTGTATCATTTCCAACTGAGAATAAGTAGAAGAATATGATGAGTAGGAGTGTTAATTAAAGAAGGCTACAAAAAATATAAGGGACAAAAGAAATTTATCTATCACAGTCAGGTGATCATTGTAATATAGGGAATCTCATTTAGAAAATCAAAGTTGTAGATTAGAGATCAGCCACTGGTATATCCTAATAAGTGTATCAACCATATCCTTTAACAATGTAGACTTAATAGCATTTTGCTAAATTTCTTAACCAAGTGCATACTTCATTGTATGTTTGTAAATCCTTTAACAAGGTGGACCTCATAGTCCTTATTGCTCCTAACAGAACAAAACACTAGAAGTGGTTAATTGTAAGCCTTAATAGACTAACTTTATAATGTAGTGCTAAAGCTTGTGGTTATCATCCCCACCCTAGTTTTACATTCTATTTGGAAGGTTTCTAGGTCACCATATCTTGTGTTAAAGTGTCATGAATTTTTATTGCTTTTATTCTTTCATGCAATTAGATCAAAATATTATATGAAGGATTAATTAGTGAAGTAAGATAAAGTTTTATGGGTTCCTGATTCACCCCTCCCCTCTCAGTAACCTTAGCCTACCTTATAGTTCCCTCAATTGGTATCACAAGTTTTGGTTCTCACATCAGAAGTTTAATAGCTTGAGACAAGATCAGTCGCAATGGAGGTATACAAGCTAGATAACACTATTGACAATGAAAAGTTGTATCTAGAATTGGCCACTAGAAAAATCATGAAAGAAAAGGAGAAACTTCTAAATCATTGAAAAGAAGGAAAGATCTTGCAGTACAAATGAATGACAATGTCTACATTGAAGAAAGAATTGAAGATATATGTCCAAAAATATATTTAGATGAAGTTGTAGCTATAGAAATCAAAGAGCTATTAGAAAATAATTCTAATCTTATGAAAAAGTTAGAAAGTTGAAAAGAAAGGAAGAAATTCAATTAGTCAAATTATGTGAAGTCACGAAAGAAAAAGATAAAGCCAAAGAAGAGATAGAAGAAAAGAACAATGAAATTCAAAAACTATCCCTTCAACAAGTAGACTTTATTGATCAAATCACCAATGCAAATGAAGAGCTTATGAATCTAAGATCAGAGAATGAAAGATTGCAAAATGATCTCAGCATTGAAAAGAAAACCTATGAAAAAATGATAAAATCTTAAGAGAGCATGAATCAATTAAATGAACAAAGTTAGTAGAGACACAGAGGGATAGCTGGAATGGAATATATAGAAGAAGGTGAATCATCTTAGCAAGGAGCTCACAAGAACAAAAGACCTAATTGCAATCATTGTGGTAAGATATGCCATACATTGAACAAATATTGGAGTAATGGAAAAGCAAAATTTAATGGAAAGTGTTACAATTGCAACAAGCATGGTCATAAAGCAAGTGAATATATAGAGAAACCTAAGTTTGAAGGTAAATGTCATAATTTCAAGAAACAAGGACAAAAATATTTAGAGTGCAAAATTGATAATTGGAAACCAACAAAACAAATTGTGAAAAGAAATATTTGGATGAGATTACAATACATGGTGTAGATGTCACTACTATGGTGATTTTGAACACATTGGAGAAAACTGTGTGAAACATCATATGAGGAAAAGAGATACTAAAAAAGATGTTTTATTTGTATAGAACTTGGACATCTTACCAAGAATCAAGTATGAATATAGGAAGAATTTAAGATGAAAGGAAAACCAAAGCTGACAATATCAGAAATAAAAAATGAGGCAACAATGGGTACCAAAATCTCCAGAGAATGAAAACCAAGATCATGAAGTTATTGACAACTATGTCAATGACTTGGGTGAAAAATCATTTCAACTTAGTTCCCTATGGAAATCACTAGGACTATGATTTAGAAAAAGTCATTCAACATGATCAATTCTAGCTAGCAAGTAGAAGGATCCAAATCAGCATTCAAGATACATAAGGCTCACTGAGCATGATGGAAAGAAAGACCTTACCAAGAAAGGTTAGGTTGCAAGACCTTATCAAGCAAGGTTAGGTTGCATTTTTTTTTGGTTGTAGACACAAGGTTGTTAGCTCCTACTAAGTGTTGGTAACTCTACTAAGTTGTAGATGTCTCCTGGGCATTAAAGACTAAATCTAATGGAGAATAACCTATCACCAATCGAGTATGAAATATGAAGCATTAATGAGGGTTGAAAAGAGGAAATTTGTTAAAAGGAAGAAATAAATTTCATTATGTCATCACAAATTTTACAGAGCATAGAGTGAAGAGCAAATTCAGAGCACCCAAGCAATTTGTATATTTATTGTCAAAGATTTCTCACATTTTCAAAAACATTGCCTAACATGGCATGTTTTAAGTTTCTCAAGTATGAGACAAGGAATGAGGGAGAGAAAAGATAGATTAAGGATACTCTTGTGACCAAATTGGGCAAATGCAAGTACTCAATAGGTGAACTTGCACACAAAATTCCTAATGAACTTATGAACATAGTAAAACTTAGATGGAAAAATGCAAAGAAGGTTATCAAGGACATCTTTGAACAAACTTTGAAGCAACTCATGTCAAGTCTTAGTGAGAAGGATGAAAAAGAATCCTTGAAGCAAAACAAGAATAAGTTCGCTCTCAAGTTAAACACATGCATGATATTTCTTAAGGAGATTGAATATGTAGTGAAGTAGCTACTACTTCATGGAAAAACATCTATCAGTTGCATCAACCTAGTGACTTTGTTTTGCACATTGATGAAAAGAATGATGAAGATGAGGAAGAAGAAATAGAAATAAAATATGATGAGATAGACGATGTCAATCTAGATGATGAGGAAGAGGAAGAGGAAGCTACTAGAGGAATCCTTCTAGAAAGATAAAGAATTGAGGGAATTGATGCAAAGAAAATTGCAGTAGCAGTCATGACTTCATTTCCTCACTCTTTGAGCATAGCCTTAGTGAAATCTAGATCAAAGAAAGCTTCTACCAAGTTTTTTGGGGATACAACTACTACACCAAGCACCCAACCAATATATGAATCTTTTCTACCGAGTGTAATATTGACTAAAGCACCTAGCACTTCATCTGCCAAGCAACAAGTTCCTCCATTATTAGGCTTGACTAGGAAACAACAAGGTATTCCTATTGTTAGTGTTGTTTCTATATATTTTTCTAATCCATCTATTTCTATAATTATTTCTATTCTAAGTGCACCCATAGCTAGTAAAATGGTAGTTGAGAACCAGTTTCAACCTACCACTAAAGTCTTAGATAAGGGTAAACAAATTGTTTCTACCATTCTAAAGGAAAAGGGTAAAGAAGAAGAAAAATCAATTGATATGCATGAAGACATAGTTATTACATATTGGGATATCTCTACCATCACTCCTGATCAATTTCATACCATGGGTTAACTCTTGAAGAAGAGAACTAAGCAACATAAGCTTAGACAAGAGAAGAAGAAACAAAATTAAATTCTCAAAAACATAAAGAGCATATTTGTTGATGCTATGAGTATTGAGGTTGATGGGAAAAAACCCATTCTAGACCAATTAGCTGAAATTTTCCACAAATATAATGAATATTTGAATGGATAGGATAAATTTCTACAAATAGATGAAAGAAAATTTGAGAACAAAGTGTTAGAACAAGTTGCACAAAGAATTGCAATAGATCAAGTAGAGATATCTACTATTCTTGTTTCAAAGGAAACTATTGGAAGCATGAATGTTGATGATATTCCTATGGGGAAGTATTGTAGAAACATGATTAGATCATTATGATGATGATATGTTACATTCATGAGTATGTTTTTCATCGATGTCAACATAGCAATTTTCTATGCTATTTAATAGAAGAATAGTGGTCAAGTTGGTATGGATAGATCATTGAGTAATTTTAGTGGCAAGGTTAGAGGGAGATTATAATATGTGTCTAGTCTATGCAACTAACCTTAGAAGCATAAAATATTAAGTTTAGAAGAAGTTATGTAAGTTTGGATGAAGACAATTCTGAGATAGAGTTTAGAGAGGCATGTTTTGGTAAACTTGTTATATCTCTAAGCATAGTTGTCATTCTAAGAAGTCAAAATTAAAGATGTGAAGAATACATGTTGATGATGACACGGTTAAGCTCGCTCATCATAATGTTACGTGCATGAAAAGTTATTTGAGTTACAAGGTGAAAGATTAATGTTATCGCTAAGTATAATGTGTTCTTAATGTGGTCCTGTAATAATTAATTGAGAAGGTGTAACAACAAACTCAAGGAATTGTTTTATAGATTCAGTACAAAGGAAGGACATTTTACTTTATAATGTATGGATGAATGCGAAGGTGAAGGAAACTTTGTTGCTAAGGTTTTATTGTGTGATCCAAAGTTTGATACTTGGATCCAAGGTTTGTGACCTGATCTGCAAGGTCTGATAGTGGTTGATCTGGTTGATAGGAAAAAGGAAAGAAGTTAAACAATAGTACATACAATTACTCTACAAGTATTAGTTGAGACATAAGTTCTATAGTGAGTTCAATGGTCTTGCCCTAGAAGTTGTTTGGATAGTGAATCCTTTTATCTTGTACAAGTCCTAACAGGGTTAGAATCTTCTAACAAGGATTCAAAGTCTCCTAATAGGGACTCATATGTACTAAATGTTGTAATAGACTCATAATAAGATCCATCCTCTAACAAGGAATATTTATATTAGTACATCATCTTGTGGGCATCACTCCCACTAGGGTTTTCCCTTTGATCAAGGGTTTTCGTAGCTAGTTAACATATTTGGTGTAATTATCTATGTGCATCTTGTTATGGTTGCTACTTAATTTGGTTGAATGGATAAGATTGTTTAAGGTTGATAAATATTTTAATTATTAGATAATTGATTCACACCCCCCCGCCACTCTCAGTTATCTTGGTGGGGATATTGCTTCCAACAATTATTATCAAAGCATTAGGTCCTTGAAGATAAATTTTAACAATTTTGGGAGATCCATGAGAAACATGTTCAGGAAAGATAGTTCAAAGTTCAATGGAACAAATTATGATAGCTAGAAAGAAAAGGTGAAGATACATCTGTTGTGTATGGGTCCAAGATATTGGATCTTAAAAAAATCATCAAAGACAATCATTGATGATAGTGATTTGGAAACCTGTACCATAGAAGATAGATATTTTTTCATGTATGACATTAGAGCTAAAGAAGCACTATTATATGCACTTCCTAAAATTGAATACAACCAGGTAAAATTACTTGATACTTCTCATTTGATTTGGAAAGCTTTGGAAAATAGTTATAAAGGTGATGAACATTCTAAGAAATTGAGGCTACAAAGTTGGATTTGTGCATTTCAAGATGCAAAAATAATGGAAGATGAATCTATAAGAACATATGTAGGCAGAATATCAAAAATTACTACAGGTATCAGATCTCAAGGAGGAACCAAAGAAGATGATGAGGTAATATGGAAGATATTGAAGATCTTAACACCGCTATTTAAGTCAGCAGTTGAAATGATATAGTTGTTGATATCTTGTACCAAAGTATTCACAAAGGAGACATTTCTTGGGAGACTTGAAGCAATTGAAAATGAGCTTAAAATGTCTAGAGAATTGACCAGAATATAAACATCTTTCAGTGCCTTGAATATTTGACCTAGTTTATCAAGGAGCACAAGTGCTAGAGGAGACTTTGCTAGCAGTAGTAGATCTGACAAGGATAGAAATATAGGAGTAGCCCTTCTGATAAGAAGAGAAATAGATGGTAAGAAAATCTTTAAATGTTGGACTTGCAATAAATTTGGTCATTATGCATCTAAGTGTCTTAAAAGAGAGAAAAAGTATAAAGGAAATTTCAAACGTAGAAGAGATAAAGAGTGTCTATATGCAAATGAAGAAGATGATTCTGATGAACAAGTAGTAAGTGCTAGTGATGATGAAATGGGATTTGTAGAAATTAAAGAAGAAAGTCCAAAGAAAATAGATTTTGTATCACATGCTGAAAATAAATTTGATTGGATAATTGACAATAGTTGTTCACATCATATGACTAGTGATATGAACAAGTTTGTTGACTTCAAAAGTTATAATGGAGGCATTATCAAAGTTGGAAAAAATGCAAGATGCCATGTTAAAGGTATTGGATCTATAAATATTGATGGTAAAAATAACACTAAGGATGTATATTTTGTTGATGGTTTAAAGCACAATCTTTTGAGTGTTAAAAAAATAGTGAATAAATGTTATCAATTACAGTTCATAGAAAAGACATGCAAGATCAGAGACAAAGATGGAAAGGTAATTAGAATAGGAACCAAATCTAGAGGTAATATATTTCAATTGAATCCTATTGAAATGATATATTTGATTGCAAAGGTAAATGATAGTTGATTATGGCATAAGAGATTTTGTCATATAAATTTTGACAACATCGTGAAGACTAGTAGTATGTTTGTAGTTAGAAATTTTCCTAAGATTATAAAGCCTATTAACACAATTTGCAAAGAGTGTGTTTTGGAAAAGCATAACAAAACTTCTTTTCTCAACAAGAAGTTTACTACTCTAGAAAAATTGGAGATTGTAAATACAAATCTTAGCAGTCCCATGAAGATTAAAGGATTCTATGGTGAAAGGTATTTCATGATTTTAGCTAATGACTTTTCAAGAATGATGTAGGTTGCATTTCTTAAAGAAAAATCTAAGGCATTTGATAATTTCAAGATATTCAAGAATATAGTCGAGAATTAATTAGGTATGAAGTTTAAATGTTTAAGATTAGATAGAGGAGGAGAGTTTAATTCAAATGAGTTTAACATCTTCTATGAAGATAACGCATGAACAAAGCTCAAAACTTTCAACAAAGCCAAGAGTTGAGATAACAACTCCTACTTTGGGTAAGAATATGAGAAAGAATCATCCACCCCAATAGATCATTGGAAAGCCTACAAACACAATTTGCAAAGAGTGTGTTTTGGCAAAGCATAACAAAACTTCTTTTCTCAACAAGAAGTTTACTACTATAAAAAAATTGGAGATTGTACATACAGATCTTAGCAATCCTATGAAGACTAAAGGATTCTATGGTGAAAGGTATTTCATGATTTTAGCTAATGACTTTTCAAGAATGATGTGGGTTGCATTTCTTAAAGAAAAATCTAAGGCATTTGATAAGTTCAAGATATTCAAGAATATAGGTGAGAATGAATTAGGTATGAAGTTTAAATGTCTAAGATTAGATAGAGGAGGAGAGTTTAATTCAAATGAGTTTAACATCTTCTATGAAGCTAAGGCAGGAACAAAGCTTGAAACCTTCAACAAAGCCAAGAGTTGAGATAACAACTCCTAATTTGGGTAAGAATATGACAAAGAATCATCCAACCTAGTAGATCATTGGAAGCATAGATGAAGGTGTGATGAAAAGAAGCAAAATCAATGAAGAACTATGTTTGATATCTCAAGTTGAACCTAAGAATGTAGATGACACATGTAAAGATGACTATTGGAAGCAAGATATGAAAGAGGAATTGGATCAGATAGTAAAGAATAAGACATGGGAATTTATCCCCAGACCAGTAGACAAGAATGTGATAGGCACTAAATGGGTATTCAAGAACAAGATAAATGAGCAAGGTGAAATTGTAAGGAACAAGGCAAGATTGGTATGTAATAGAAGAAGGAATCTAGACTATGATGAAACCTATGCTCCTATGGAAAGAATAGAAGTAGTAAGGTTATTCTTAGCATATGCAATATATAAGAAATTCAAAGTATATTAGATGAATGTCAAGTCAACATTTTTGAATGGAGAACTTGAAGAAGAAGTATAAATAGAACAACTTGAAGGTTGTCCTTTAATAGATGATAATGACATAGTATGTAGATTAAAGAAAGGATTGTATGGCTTAAAGCAAGCACCAAGAACTTGGTATGCAAGATTGGACAAGAATTTGACAAAGCTTGGATATGCAAAGGTATGGAAAATAGTAATCTCTATCGGAAAGAAATTTATGATGGATTAATGATTTTGGTAATATTTGTTGATGATATCATATTTGGAGGAAATGATGATGAAAGTGACAAGTTTGTAGAAGAAATGAAGAAGGAATTTGAAATGAGCATGATAGGGGAAATGATATATTTTCTAGGATTAGAGATCATGTAGGACAAAGAAGGAATCTTTATTTCTTAGACTAAGTATTTGAAAGATTTACTGAAAAGGTTTGGTTTTGAAACATGTAAGCCCATTGGAACACCTATGGTAACTAGACACAAGTTATCTACAAAGGATTAGACACCTACTATCAAGAAGAAGAAGTATAGATCTATGATCGGAGGATTGTAATATCTAACTCACACAAGGCAAAATATAGTAAATGCAATTGGAATTGTTGCAAGATTTCAAGCTAATCCCAAATAAGCACATTATGAAGTAGTCAAAAGGGTATTTAGATATTTGAAAGGAACACTAGAGTTTGGAGTGTGGTATGATAGATCTAATGATTTCACTCTATATGCTTATACTGATTCAAATTGGCTAGGCAGTATAGATGGCAGAAATAGAACCAGTGGTGGAGCCTTCTTTCTTGGAAGAAGATTGGTTTCTTGACTAAGTAAAAGGTAGGATTGTACCTCACAAAGTACAATGGAAACAAAATATGTTGTAGCAACAAACCATTGTAATCAAGTTGTTAGGATGAAGCAAATGCTGAAGGATATAAGGATAGAATTCAGTGAACCTGTTGTCATACATTGTGACCACACAAGCATAATAAATATGTCTAAGAATCTAGTGTTACATTCTAAGACCAAGCACATTTCTATCAAGTATCACATGTTGAGAGAGAAAGTTGCAAAAAAGGAAATTAGATTGGAGTATGTAAACACCAAAGAGAAGATTGTAGATATTTTCACTAAGCCTCTTCCCAAGGAGACTTTTGAGTATTTGCAAGGTATGTTAGGGGTTATGCCCCTTCTTACATCAGAGTAGATGATGCAAGTGTGTATCAATTTAGTGTAACAGAGCACTATTGTTTGTCTAGACTGAATTCTAATGCTTCTTGTATGGGAGAGTATCTATGATGGATAGAATCATCTAGGACTCTTGTTGGATGTTTTTTTTGAACAGTGTCCTTGGACACTTGAGCTAGTCAGAAATAGTTGTTCCAGAGTTTGATGGTTGTTGAAACCTTTAACATTGATGTGAATGGGGGAAAGGTACAACATAAAAAACAAGTACAACATGGAAAAATAGTTTAGAAAGCATGGAAAATAAGTACAATATGTTTAGAAAATCAATTGGGAGAAGTATAGCAGGACAAGTATAGCATGAAAAAATAGTTTGATGTAAAGGATATTGAGGTATATCAATGGGGGAGAATGATTGATGAAGAGGATTTGAAAATGATTGGTGAAGAGGATTTGAAAGGAAAAGTGAGCAATCTTTTATAGTTGGTATTCTTGGAACTAAATATTTTTCATCTATGTTGTCATCAATGCCAAAGGGGGAGATTGTTGGAAGCATAAATGTTGATGATATTCCTATGGGGGATTATTGTAGAAACATGATTAGATCATTATCATGATGATGTTACATTCATTACTGTGTTTTTCATTGATGTCAACAGGGTGAACCCACAATAATGGGTTCCACTTTAGTGGAAGGAAGAAACTTGAAAAAGCTAGCAAATTTTCGAATCTCAATTTACCATTCGTTCGCGCGAACACCTCGGAGATGGTCACGCAAACATGTACAATGTGCATGTTCACGCGATCATGCGCATTGTACATGTTCGCGTGAACCCATATTGGAATGGTTTTCGGTAGTTTAAATTGATTTTTTAACTTTTTCAAAGTCATTTTCACAGCGAGTCCTGTTCATTGAGTGTTCAGGCAAACGTGTGGTTTGTGCTACTTCCGGCAATGTCATCTTGTCATTTTTGTTCTGATTTTTGTTATCGCGTATGTCAAAATATTATTAATTTAATATTTTCAATGTTTTTGAAGTATTTTTTTATATTATCAAAGTAGATTTTAATGTTTTCAATGCATTTTTTTTATGTTTTGAAAATATATTTGAATGTTATTTACGTTTTTATTAGTTTTGAAAACATATCTAATTGTTAATTTATTATTTTTATTATTTTTTATATTAATTTAGAAAACAAAAAAATATTATATAGAAAACATTAGAAAAAATAGTAAAAAATTTAGGAAAAAATTAGAAACCAAATTTAGAAAAAACATTACGAAAACATTAGAGAATTTATAATTTAATATAAAATTTAGAAAACAAATTTAGAAAAAAAAAATTTAAAAAAAAAATAAATATTAAAAAATTAATAAAAAATATTAGAAAATTTAGAAAAAAAGACATAACAAAAATATTAGAAAATTTAGAAAAAAAAATTACAAAAACATTGGAAATTTTATAATTTAATATGAAATTTAGAAAACAAATTTATAAAAAAATATTTTAAAAAAATAGAAAATTTTTAAAAAACATTAAAAAATTAGAAAATTTAGAAAAAAACATTAAAAAAAAATTAGAAAATTTAGAAAAAAAAATTGCAAAAACATTAGAAAATTTAGAAAAGAACATTACAAAAATATTAGAGAATTTATAATTTAATATAAAATTTAGAAAACAATTAAAAAAAAAAACATTGCAAAAACACTAGAAAATATAGAATTTAATATAAAATTTAGAAAATTTATAATAATATAAATTTTAGAAAACAAATTTTAAAAAAAAAATTTAAAAAAAAAAGAAAATTTATAATAATATAAAATTTAGAAAATAAATTTAGAAAAACATGTTTTTTAAAATAGAAAAACATTACAAAATTTATAATAATATAAATTTTGGAAAATAAATTTATATATATATATATATATATATATATATATATATATATATATATATATATATATATATATATATATATATATATATATATATATATTGAAAACATGCATGTCTACATTTAACATTAACACACACACACACATATATGTCAAATTCACTTTAATGTCTTAATCTTAGAAGTTTAATTAAATGACATATCTTAAGGGTCTACATCCTAAATTGTACATGTAAAAATATAGATTAGAATGTATAATTTTTTATTTTGAACATAAATGTACATGTATATTTGTTCATGGTTAAAAGTTGATGTATGTACATGTTTTTAATAAATTCACATTTTTATATGTATAATTTGTGTATATGTTAACTATTGATCTTAATTTATCTTATAACTAAGTGTAATTAACTATATTTAATAACATATGTCTTAAGGGGAGATCCTAAATTATACATAAGAATGTAGATTAAAATGTATATTTTATTTCATAAATGTACATGTAAATATGTTAATGTGTTAGATATAGACATGCATACATATGTTTTCAATATTCATGTTTAAATGTACATATGTTATTATTTTTAATGTCTTAATAATTAGAAGTATATAATTAACTATATAATTTAATTAAATGTCTTAAGGGGAGATCCTAGATTATACATTTATAACAATGTAGATTAATTTGCATATCTAGCTATGAATATAACATACATGTACATCCAAACCCTAACCTTAACCTAACCAAACCCTAACCCTAACCATTATCCAAACCCTAATCCTAACCTTGATCTTACAATTTAATTTCTAAACCCAATATTATAAATGATAATAAATACCCTAAATCATAATCTTGAACCAAATCATAAACTTCATATGCTAAGTTCCCTTATCCTAAATTCTTAACCATGGCCTTTAATATTAACCCTTAAATTTAATGCTAGAAATTATGTAAGTTCGTGTAAACCCTGATAGTGTCATAAGGTCTTAAATCTTACCCTAAAATTGAGCCTAATTACACTAAAACCCTATTTCAAAACCTAATTGAAGCCTAACTTACATAAAATTAAAACAAGTTGACCCTAATCCTAAATTGTTAAAAATTACATTTGAGATACATGCACATACATTCAAACACATATACATACATGAAGTACGAACCTTGTTTTAAATGATATATATGTAACCCAACTTGAAACCTAAACCTCGAAACATTATCATTTAAGAGTAATATAAATAATTTATTACCCTTTAATTGAATTCTCTAATAGTACCCCCCAAAGTATAATAAAATCTTAGAACAAAAAATTAACTCTAACCATAACCAAACTCTCAACTTTAAAGTTATCTTATACTTATATGCAAATTAATCTAGGCTTGGATGTGTTACAGATTATCTAGGTCCATGATGTGTGATGTATGTTTAATTACATGTGTATAATTTTTAATGTTAAAAATTAAAAATTGTGTACAATAGGTAGTTTAGCTCTTCATACATTTCTACAGATATGGCTTCATACAATATGCTTGATGCGGCTTCTGGTGTGACATTTGATGTAGTTCCTACTGGGGTTCCTACTGCCACACAGGTTGATGCAGTTCTTGTTGTAACACCTGATGCAGTTCTCGATGTGGCTCCTCGTGCAGCTCGTGGCCGTGGGGCTCGTGTTGCAGCTTCTGGTGGGGCTTGTCGTGTACCTCAATGTAGGGCTCGTCGTGCAGTTCATGTTCCGGCTCCTGGTGTAGCTCATGTTCTAGGTCAGGCTGCACTTGCATCTCCTGCTGGAGGTCCTGCTACACCACCTCCATGCATCGATATCAATGCTTTATTTGCATTTTAAGAGCAGGAGGTTGCTAGATTGCAACACTCTATATTGATCTCTAATGATGGTCTTTATAGAGACATATGTACTAAGATATGTAAGAGTTTACAGGATTTGATAGCTAGGTTTAGAGGTCACCATTCATTTACTCCTACCATATTAGCTTCCATATCTAGGGAGCTTAGAGCTGAGGTTTCAAGAGATGCATCATTCGATGACATCAAGAGGGTAGCCCCCAAAGACATCATCTAGAGAGAGCTCTTTCTAGCTTATGAGGGGACACAGGGTAGGGTGAGAGGCTACAGAGTCACACGATGTAGAGACCCTATTATTGCTAGCATGATCTATCCACGATTTTTAGCTGCATATGGTCATTATCCTAATAATGACCAAATACCCCTTTATTTTGCACATCAATTGTACGCTGAGTTCTGTATAGGGCTCAACATCAACTACTTGGATATTCCTGATTATTGCAGATAGGGGCGTGGTCAGATCGTAGATCATGACTAGTACCGCAATGTAGATTGTCTGCCACCTGCAGATCTTAGACAGTTTGTTGGATCGAGGATGCCTCCTGTGATTCCTACACATGCACCTATTGCAGATAAAGTCGTCATGGGAAGCAATTGACGCTATTGAACACATTGCATCTATGACGGCTAGTATCACATCAGATTCTATTGGTCGTTATCTTCATAGTCGATGTCCTCGTCCACTTGGTCGACCATCTTCATAGGCATCTAGTAGCACTTCAAGTGCCTCCTCTGATGATGCATATAAAGCTGTTGGGCTACCACTACCAGGAGATATTCATGGTCTTTCAAGACAACAGACACATATGGATATGGCACTATATTTTTTGGAGGATATGTTGCACTTTATTATCTATATTTCTGATACATAGAGGATTCTAGTACATGCGGTGATGGATGTTGTTAGACAGCATTAGAGCCCGGACATAGTTCCATAGACACAGGCCCCCACACCAGTGACAGATGATACACCTGTGCGTAGCTCACAACATTCGGCACTAGACTCACGACACTCTACAAATGACTCAAGCATACGAGTTGGAGATGTCCATATCACAACTGAGGGCCTTGATGATTTTGGTGAGTTGTTGTGAGGCCTATCTGAGATTGATACTAGTTTGACCCTGGGTATTTCATCATACATGGACCTATTATTATGACCTCGAACCACTGACTCTACACCAAATGTACCCAGCTAGTTACATAGTCCACTTCACTCAGATTTACTAGCAGTTAGACATGGAGTTTCAGGCTCAGGTGCATCAGTAGATGATATGATGGAGTCTGATCATCATCCTCCACCTTTAGAGACCCAAGTACATATATAATTTATTTTTAATTTTAAATATATATGAAATTAAAAAATATGTTCATTTATTGAAAAATTTAGTTCAGATATATATGTAGATATTTAATTTAATCTTTAACTTGTAATAAATCATCTAGGCACAAGTCACTGAGCACATGGTTACACATACTATTGGTTCAGGACATCATATACATGAGAGAGATGATTCTATTTAGGCACCTGGTAGTGCTCAGGTACTTGAGTTTTAAATAGTTTGTTTAAAGTTATTTAAATATTTTGAAAACTAGATATATATCTATATATATAAATATATATGAAAATTTGAATGTATATGTACATGATGCACGTATGTATATAAATGTTTTAAAGATAGAACTCTAACACATGTATGTATATACTTATATATATTTGCAGGGCTTGGTTGATGCACCTTGGCAAGAGGATGTACAGGAGACTCGATCAAAAGGTCGTTCTATTCATATGCATCTTGAGGGGTCCTTCTAGTAGTAGATTGGATTTATATTTTTTTTGATACATATATATTGGAGGTCCAGTTTACATGTACACGTGTATTTTAGTTCCTTGATGATATGCATGTACTTTCACTATTTATTTGATTATTGAGTATTTCAGTAGTTAGATACCATCACATGTATGTATATATGACTTTTTATATTTTGCTACATACGTATATTTATTCAAGATTTATAGTTTGCATTTCAAATACATAGAGATATATTAGATCTGTAGATGTTTATTCTTGAGACGTGTATATGTGTACATATGTGTTATAGCTATAGAACATGATCTTGAGACACGTGTGTACATGTATATCAATTATCAATTAGTAAGAAGTTAGAAAGATACATATTTCTTAAATTATTAATTACTAACCTACTAAAGATAAATATTAGTTTTATGTGGATAAAAATATGTTAATTAGGTAAGCCAATACATTATTTTAGAGAACTTTTACAAAATATAATATTAAAAAAAATATTAATTCAAAATAATTTAAACTTTAAGAGTACATGACTGTAGATGTAATAAAGTAACATTAAAATATATAGTTTTTTAATAAACTAACCTAAATGATAACTATGAACTTATAATCTTACAATTTTAAAAACACATACTTTAATTTTCACTTATGAAATTCAATCTAGTTTGAAAAAAAGTTGATAAATGAATTTAAATTATTAAATTCATCCATGGTACAATTAATCTAAATTATTAAATTATATAATTTTTTAATAAACTAAATTTGATAATTAAGAACTTATGATCGTACAATTAAAAGCACATTTAATTCAAGATGAAATTCAATAGTTTGAAAAAAAATTGATATTTAAAAATTGTAACATAGATAATGAAATTGTGTAAGTTTGAAATTGTAACATAGATAATGAAAGTGTTGAAGTATGAAAAATACATAGAGGGTATGCAAGACAAGCAAGAAATGTTTGAAGTATGTGATGCAATCCCTAATTTGTGTCTCAAGGAACTAATTGGTTTTGGAGTTCCTGGGAAACCTATTGGCCAGTGGTCAAAGCATATCAATTGTCCATGCAAGGGCCACCTTTCTTCTACTATGAGAATGATGCTTTTGCATCGAAGGATATTTGGAAGACAATATCCAAACAATTTAATAGTGTTGAACCAGATTTGGTGGACTCAATGTTCTTTTCAGCTTCCAAAAGAGCAAGAGGATATGTGAATAACCTTCCAATAGAAGAGTGATTTCAAGCAGAACCTCTCCCCCCATGACTATTCAGGAAGCACTTTCGCAAATAAAATAGTATTGGCCTTCATGGGATCATACGAAAAAAAAAATTCCATAGACTCAAGACGATGTGGCACTTTCCTTATTGATCAACTGAGAGTTATGATTTAGAATTCACGATGACAACTACAAGATAGTGCGTAGAAATATATACTTCAAAAGTGTGAAGAGTGGAATTTGGTATGGGTGGGGCTAGGTGATCTTGTCCCTCTAGAGCTCTATGAGATAGAGCTTATATTAAAATTTGATAGAGATCATGCTCATGGAACTTCTTGTTCGACTGACTGCTTGTGTTGTTTGGGTAATTCATTCCAAACAGATACAGATGTATATCATTTATCAGTCTTGAAAGCATTATATCCTGATGGTGTCAGAGTACTTTCTCTATTTTCTGGTATTGGTGGAGCAGAAGTTGCTCTTCATTGATTTGGAATACATTTAAGTTGTGTTGTATCTGTTTTAAATTATGAGTTTCCTCGCATTGTGATGGAAGTCAGAGAAATAATGCACTCAAAAGCCTCAGCTAATAATTTTTCCTGATCAATGTGTAGGCTCATTTTTTTTGTAAATAACTCAACATTAATAGACTACTTGAAAAATGGAAAAGGATTTTAACCAGAACAGAATGGTCTCTACTGATTTTAAATTGTCAAATCAAAGGATTACATACCCTAACTAAGAATAGTAATTTTTTTCATTTTCAAATTAATTTTATAAAGGTCTACAATTAGAAAATATTTTTTTTTTAACGAGAGTTCAATTTTCAGTCGTCCAACGATTTTCTTTGAACTGACTCTAAAGTGGTTTGTCATGGAAGCTTATCGTAATAATAATGTTTTTGATCTTCTTTAATGGATGATTCTTAATTATAACTTTTGGAGGACCTCTGTGGGCTTAGAAAGTATGCGTTCTATTTTACAATGATACAAAATCACCATATTTATTGTTTGCAACTACTTGAATTTCCTTGGAACTTTTTAAGGTGGAGTATTATTAAATTCATCCATGGTAAAATTAATGTAAATTATATAATTATATAATTTTTTAATAAATTAATGAAAATTAAGAAATTATGATCATACAATTAATCTAAACACATTTAATTCAAGATGAAATTCAATAGTTTGAAAAGAAGTTGATATTTAAGAATTGTAACATAGATAATGAAATTGTGTAAGTTCGAACTAACTTCTAGCCTATTTATATCGAGTTGTTAAATTATTAAATTCATCCATAGTACAATTAATATTATAGTTTTTAAATAAACTAATGATAACTTAAACTCAGATATTCAGATTAAAAACACAATTTCACCAAAGTTGATATTCACAATTTCACCATAGTACAATTGGAAACACATTTCACCAAAGTTGATATTTAAATTATTATAAAATAAATCTCAAAGGTCTAATCAACCATGATGTACACTTATAACATGCAATAGTTTTTCATGATCTTCACTATCTAGTCTCCACTTGCGATGTACACGTTTAAGTTTGACTGGATGTAGATAAAGCCTTGTAGCAATGACCAGGTGGCTATATTGTAAAACTTTGTTGTTAGGTTGATAATCAAAAAAGTGTATTCCATGTTGGACTATTTTCTCTTGCTTCAAATATGTTCCCTCTATCACAACAGAGCTGTACCACAAACTTAAGTGTTTTAAAATTTGATAGATATGAAGTTACCTAGATATATATATTTATTTAAATATATATGTGCATGTACATGTATATGTATAATTTACCTATGGGGAACAACATTCCATCACTTTCTTCAAGGTCATATAACTTTGTCCTCTCTGTAGTACATTGCAATAAATAATAACTGACACATTCATGATTTCCAGGCTCAGCAATCATTGCAAAAACATCTCCTGCATAACAAGTATACATGAATGCATGTGTACAATATATATAAGACAGTTGAAATTGATAATTAAATGAAAAGTTGAGATTAATTTTTATGATACTCACCCACTTTTACCAATCCAGAGATATGATTATAATCATCAGAAATCAATGGAATATCATCAAAATTTTCATTTTCTTTATCAAATGTATCGATAACATCAAGTGGTACCGAAATCCATGCACCTATATATCCATGTGTCTGATTGATGCATTCTTCATAGTTTTCATCAATGCAACTGTCACAAAAACATGAGTATTCTCTTGTCTTCAATGTCCAATTGCAATTATTTGTACTCATGACTGAATGTAAGGAATGTGTCTTTTCTATCCTCTTGCAACCATGCATATTTTTTCTATTGACACCTGAAAGTTCATTAAATTGAAAATATAGAAAAATTAAATTTAAACTTCAACAAATTCAAAACTAAAACTTAACAATAAAATTTTATAATTTAATTGCATAAAAGTTAAATAGATGTACACATCCATACCTGTTATCTCCCAGAAGACTCTATATGGTGTCTGTCGACTCATTATTGATGATATCCCAACCTCGTCTAATGAAAAATGAGTCTTACACCATTCAACAACATCATGTGCATCATTTACACAAAATCCCTAATAATTCATTTGGTACTTTCACAAAGCACATTTGATGCAAGCTCTAGCACCATCATGTTCACCTTTTGCATGGCCACTCTCAAAGAAATTCCATATGTGTTTTATATTCTCATTGAGATGATATCTACACAATGCATAAAATGGTCTAGATGATTTAAACTGTGCGGCACATCCATCAAACCAAACATAATTTTTATCAACTTTTATGTTTCTTTCTTTCAAATAAGAAAAGAATGTATTGAAGCAATGTTCTAAATAGTGAATGTCATGTTCTTTATCATCACTTATATAAAAATGATATTCCTTTATAATTACTCGTGCTTGAACTGTACTCTAAACACCATCCAAATCTAACTATGCATGTCTATAAAAAACATGTACCATAATAGTGACCTGCTTATTAAAGTAATAATCTGATTGAATTTCTTTTTGATGAACAAATGAATAGTTCTCTACAAAATCAACAACTGATACAATTGTTCCAAGTGGAAAATTATCTCTCAGAGTTTGGAACTCTTGTGCTTGCCACTTTGCAAAAAATGCATGACAAATATAAGGTTGAATCAATTTCTTAAATCTGTCCATAAATGTTAGAACAGGCAACTCCTCTTCAACATATTCCAACCTTTTTGTTTCTTTCCCCAACTTTGTTTCATTTTTGACATACTTGTAACTTTTGCAATTCAATATTTTTGTTACATCAATATTTTTAGTTTTCAAAGGAAATAGAGCCAATTCACCACATGTTTCACATAATCCTTTGATGCAATTTATTTTACCAGTTGGATCATCTATGTTGTCACATAAAATGGATGATATAAACTCACTTCTCCTACTAGGAGGAGCAGCATGAAAACCATATGTGTCTTCTATAAACTTTCGAAATACCTGATAGTGGAGATCAAACTCAATATGATGATGACAACAACAACTTTCATACACTTTGTTTGACCTCACAAAGTATGGCTTCAATTTTTCAAACAATGTTTGCCCAACTTTTACATTAGGGTGTTCATTACAAAATGACACATATAACTCATGCTGTGTTGTGTCCAACCAATGTTTTGTATGATGTTCATATTGACCAGGTGCAATCTTATGCCTGATAACATCTCTACTATTTGATGAAGGACGAGTGTTATCAATAAAAAATGATATGACTATATTTTTTAATAACTCTTCAATTCTATCAGAATGAGGTGCTCTACACATGATTGCCCAGTTGCCCTCCATAGTATTTTCATCCATAATTAATCTTCTCTTAACATATTGTCTCATTTTTTTCCTACTAAAACCCATTTCAGACGAAATTGAAGATATTTGTCTATTTCGAGACACATTTTTACTTACAATAGACATCAACATCACTTTTCTTGCCAGAGCCTTATCTTTAGTTCAAGAGTGTTTTCCTATGTTTCTCAAACCTTGTTTAACATTTTCAATCAAATCAGTCTGCATGCTAGAAAATCTTCTATTCTTTGATGTTGTGTTTACACCTAACAATTTCAATGCCTCTTGCAACTTTTTTTGTGTAAGCAAAGGTGAAAGCAACTGAGCTTTTTCAAGTGTTTCAGTATTATCAAATTGAGTCATAATTTCTCTTATCTTCTTCTTCATTGACCTTCTCTTAGACAAACTTAATGGTTGAACACTAGCTTGAAGTTTTCTCAATTTATCTACATCCATTTTAAGTAAATGATCTAAATTCTTATTAGAAATATCATACTTTATAGATTGGACAATATTTAAGAGTTCATCCATACCAGTTCCTGCACCTGATCTCGACCCTTCTCTGATTTCTATTACTGGAATTTCTACAGGGACCGATCTTGAGCTGTCTCCAATATCAATTGTTTGAGATTCAACAGGGAAAGATTCTGACCCTTCTCCGACTTCTGTTATTTGAACCTTTGTAGGGACTTATCTTGAACCTTCTTCAACATTCATTGCTTGAGATTCCATAGGGAGTGTTCTTGACCTCTCTCCCATATGCACTACTTCTACTTCTGTTGAGCCTTCTTCAACATTTCCTTCACCTTGTTTAATTCAATGATAACGTGCCACAATCTTCTGAATATTTCTTTTTTTTGCTTCATCAGATCTTTTTCTTGCATATTTGTTTTTCCTTCCTTTTTTGTTTCCCATTATAAAATAAATAATAATAATAATTTATCCCTTGCCTCAAGATAAATTTTGCGCAATAACTAGATAAAAAAATCACCGTATAGATTTTTCTATCGTTGTTGGTACTTTTAAATTGTTTAACAAAAATCAATAGAATGCAGTCATCTGTAACAAAGCATAAATATTCTTCATTATAATATGACTAAACTCTGTGAGTCATATTCTTTACAAGTGGCAACACACCAAATCCTTCTTAAGCCATCATTGAATCACAAACAAATAATATGGTATGAATACTAGAATGTTTCTCCTAAAAAATAAATTGCTTTTCATTTTATGAAAATATATCAGTCTGTTTTTTCAAGAATAAATTGCTGCATAAAAGACAATGGCATCGGCTATCAAAAGAAGCAAACATAATGTTAGAAATCCCCTCTTTCATTTGTAGCTCTCATGTCCTTCTTTCTTCTCCAAATGATGTGAGTCCTAAAATCAAGTCTTAACATCCTTTTGGGATATTTAGGAATTGGTGGTATCTCATCAAACAAGGAATTAACATTGATGTGTGCAAATGTACCTTAGATGATTTTGATGGTTGATTCTTGATGAGACCTTATAGGTGTCATTATTGCATTTGATAACTCCAAAGGTTGTGTCCTAGTGAGTGTTGACATGATACCTCAGAATGCAGATGCAGTGGAGGGAAACTTAAATGAACTTTATGCCTCTCCAGTGTGTACCTAGACTACCAACTGCGCACTTGAAGTGTGTAGTTGATAAAAAAGGCTACAATTGGTAAAATAGAGTTGCAGGGTGCCTAAAATGCAAATTTTGAGTGTTTTGAATAATTTAGAGTGTTTCCTAAGGTCTTGGGATGTAACGCAAGGTGTGGAAGTGCAGATTAGGGTTCTTGAACCTAGAATGAAACACCTAATTACCAAATGTTCCCTAAAACTACCAACTGCACCCTGAAACTACCAACTTCGCCCATGAAGTGTGCAGTTGGTAAAAGAGGTCAAAACTTGATAATTAAGATGTGGGTATGCAAGATATGAGTGTTTTTGAGATTTCTAAGTGTTTAGAGATGTTATGCAATGTGAGGAAATGCTAAATGACATAGGGTTTGGATATGCAAAGTGCAAATGTCCTAGGGATGTTATGCAAGTGCAAATGCAAGGTGTCATTTTGAAGGTATGCAAGATGAAGATTATGATATACAAAATGAAAGTTAGGGTTATGTTTTGGACTTGGTAAAGATGCTAATGGTAGGTGTATGAAAAGTGGACTATGCAAGGGATGGTTTCCTAGGGTTGATAATGATGTTTAGGCAATGTAAAATGAGGATAGGTGATCAAGAAGACAAGTTGGTTGATGGACAATTTGATAGGGTTTGATAGTGAAAATGATGCTAGGGTTTGCACAAAGCAATATGAGGGGGATATACCACTAGGATAAGTCAAAAATGACATTTAGGAATATGATTATGCTAATGATAGAGGTATACATAAGGTTTTTTGAACTTAGGTGAAATCTTGACAAGGTTTTGACAATGTTTGATGTTTTGACAAGGTTTTGCAAGTTTCCAAGGTGTAAATTTTAATGTTAGCTTTTATCTTGATTATGTTTTACACACACGCAAGACACATTAAGACAAGAATAGCTATTGTTAAAAGTGAACAATCACACCACATCCTAGGCTTTAGGACTGTATCCACTAAATTCCTACTTGAACCAAAGTTCAACCACACTTATCCAGAGCGGACAACTTAGGACCTTGGCACCACAGGCTCCCCCTTACAACGCACTCACTTCTCGGGGCTACCAAGATCCGTGTCTCAAGGGGCATGACTTCCCAAGGGACTATTGTCTCTACTAAGGAACGCAAGAATGTAGGATGTCTTCACAGGCATGGGTGACCCCTTGAGCTAGTGCATAGAAAGGATTTTGGCCAATAAAACATGGTTTTTAGTAAGGGCATTCCATTCAGCAAGTGAGTGATAAACTTCCTCAGAAGGTCTCCTAGCCTCGAGAACTAGGGTTTGATGCACCATAAGGGTACTGGAGGAGAGCTATCACTCAGAAATACCGCTGACACAACTTTCACCATAATTGAGCTTTTGGCCCGTTACTGCTCTGAGGTCATCCTCTGGCATACCCAATATCAAGTATCTTGGTCCAAGGCAGGCCTCCTATAAAAGTTACATGGATTTCTCTTACACCCAAGATCCATGAATGGCAAGGGGAGAGGATACGTCCAATGCAACTCTTAGGGATTTAAACACCATAGACACACCAGACAGAAAATAAAAAGTTCATTTTAAGCACCAAACGAAGTGTTATTTAATCTAATAAATCCACACACATGGTTTTCACAAACACACAATGGTCTTCAGGAACATCCTACAAAACAAGCATTAGTTGTTTGTTACGATCATGTCTTTATTCCACAATTGCCACATGCTGCAAGGAGACCATTAGTAACACAATAAGAATATACATTTTTTAACACCATTAATATGTTACTAATTTTTAATTTAACGTCAATGCATCTGTCAAAAAACTTCACTAATGAAAGAAATAAATAAATAATTCAAATGTACAATATTTTTACCGAATTGATGCTTTCAATTTTGCGAATGAAATTCATGGCAAAGACAAACAATGCACATAGGTTAGGTTGATGGCAAATAGTTATACAAATGGCAACTTTTTCATATTTTTTTGAGTATTCGCACGAACACATTGAATTGCATATGTTTAGGCGAACATATGCCCAAAATTTTTCGGTGATCGCAAAATTTGATGACGCATGTTCACGCAAACATACGTTTGTGCGGACATGGTAAACATTTTTGCGTGAACGCCATGTTTGTGCGAACATACAAAATCACAAAAAATTTCACCTATTTTTTAGATTTTTTTTTTTGGCTCTTTTGACTTCCATAATTGCAGGAGAATGATCTCCTACTATAAAATAAAAAAATGTCAAAATGTGCTGCTCGGAGCCAGCTTTCTAACGACTATAATTTTAATACATAATTTAATCATTAAGACTTTCAAATATGAGTTTAACTCATTATAGGTTCATTACCGATTGAACATCAACCGACTTTGACACCTCGAGAAAATTAGTAAACTAGGTCAAATTTTTTTTGAAAAATATGGAGGAACTGGCTTATTGAGATATCTTTCTATTCAAAAAAGAAGAAGAAATGGTTTATGATAAATTGACTTCAAATTATTTGTGTCAAATGGAACATATGTCTGAATTACAGTTCATGTCACTTCAAAACTTCATAAACTATACAATATTCAACCAAAATAAATCAAACCAAATGCATCCTCTGGATATTGATGTTAAAAATCTAAAATTGAGAGAATTACTCCATTATCATTTCTATAAAAAAAATTTATGTGTGTCAAATGGACTGTCAATTTTTAAAATATTGAATTTTATTATGTACCACTTTTCAGAGGAGATAAAAAAAATTGACATAAATAATTTTTTTTTTTAAGATTAAAACATATGGTTACAAAGTAGGAACAAAGTACTCAAAATCACTAGTTTATGTCATCTTGAAATTATTTATAGTTTTGGAGATATAGTCACTTGAACGTGACGTTTGTTGCAAAAATATTGATTTCAGTGTCAAAATTGGTCAAAAAGTGGAACCCATTATTGTGGGATCACCCAACATAGCAATTTTATGTGGTATCTAATAGAAGAACAACAATAAAGATCAACTTGTTATGGATAGATCATTGAGTAATTTTAGTAGCAAGGCTAAAGAGAAATTATACTATGTGTCTAGTATACATAGCTAACCTCAAAAGCATAAGATATTAAGTTTGGAAGAAGTTATGCAAGTTTTGATGAAGACTGTTTTGAGATAGAGTTGACATAGGCATGTTCTGGTAAACTTGTTATATCTCTTAGCAAATTTGTTATTCTGAGAAGCCAAAGTTAAAGATGTGAAGAAGATGTATGTTGGTGATAATGCAGCTAAGCTCACTTGTCATAATGTTACGTGTATTGAAAGTTATTCAAGTTACAAGGAGACAGATTAATGTTATCTATAAGTATAACATGTTCTTAATCTAATCCTATAATAATTAATGGAGAAGGTGTGGCAACTAACTCGAAGAATTTTTTATGAGTTCGGTATAAAGGAAGGATATTTTCCTATACTGTGTATGGATAAATGCAAATGATTGGAAGTAGCACAAAGAGAAGAATGTGAAGATAAGTAGAGTAGAGTGACGGTGAAGAAAAATTCATTGCTAAGGTTTTATTATGTGATCCAAAGTTTGATACTTGGATCTGAGGTTCATCACATGGTCTACAAGGTCTGACATTGATTAGTCTGGTTGACAGGATAGAGGAAAGAAGTTAAAGAATAGTACATGCAATTATTCTACAAAGAATAGTTGAGAGATTAGTTGGATAGTGAGTTTAGTGGTCTTGCACCAGAAGCTATTTGGATAGTGGGTTCTTCTACCTTCTACAACTCCTAACATGGTTGGCACAACTCCTAACAGGATTGGAATCTTATAACAAGGATTCAAAGTCTCCTAAAATGGACTCATATGTACTAAATGTTGCAATAGACTCCTAACAAGGCCCATCCTCTAACAAGGAATATTTATATTAGTACATCATCTTGTGGGCATCATTCCCACTGAGGTTTTTCCTCTAATCAAGTGTTTCCCTAGTTAAAATATCTAGTGTAATTCTCTGTGTGCATCTTGTTATGGTTGTTGTTTACTTTGGTTGAATGGATAAGATTGTTTAAGGTTGATAAATGTTTTAATTATTAGATAACTGATTCACCCCCCCCCACACACACACACACACTCCCCCCCACGCACCCCTGCCCACTCAGTTATCTTGGTGGACTATTGTTTCTAATAGAAACATTTGTAGATAATGTCATTTCATTATTTGTCAAATTGAGTGACACATATATCTTCAAAAAGGAGATCAAGAATAAATTGTCCAAAATAGATGAAAATATGAAGGAAAATGCACACCATCTATCACTTGAACCAAGTCATAGTTTTGCACATTACTCAAAGATCAAATATCTGAAAAAGCTATAGGTAGAATTATTGAAGGAAGAAGCCAAAATCAAGGCCACACTTGCAAAAATTTAGGGAATGATTCTTCCAAACATGGATGCATTGCAAAAACACATTTCTCATGCAAAGACACTCATCCAGGACAACATATTTTCCATAGATGATCATATGATGGAATTATCAACAGAAGTTTAGATTGAATTGTGCACAAGCAAGGTGTTACAAGAGAATTGGGACAAGACAATGGTACTAATTCTAAAGGTACATTTTTATTTTTATTCCACATTTTGGTATTAAAATATAGATATTATACACCTTTGGCATTTATGCCAATAAGGTGGAGAAGTAAATATGTTCAATATAAAACAAGGAGATATGAGATATTGTATTATAAAGAAAGATATTATTGTATAATAGAAAAAGTATACTGTACTCCAAATGTATGTATATAGGACAGATATATGTATGGGAGGAGTAATATAGTATTATGCAGATAAATGTAAAAATAAATAGAAAATATCTTTACAAAAAGAATTTTGAAAAATAAAAAAAACAAAGTATGTTACCTAGCCACAGCTACAGGAAGTCAAAATTGAGTTGAAGATCAGAATAATGATAAAGGAGTTTTTGACTTATAGTTTTGAATCCTCATATTATTGGTTTTATAAGTGTTTTTGTCACTAATGCCAAAGGGGGGGATTTTTGACATTAAAGTCATTTTATCTATCAGTAACTCAACACTTAGTCAAATGGTTACACTGCTACTGAGCCCTATAGTTGCTACATAGCTTATGAGTCAGTTTGAAGTGTTAACCAAGTGATTCAATTGTTCTTGAGCCAACTAGTCAAAATGCAATATCTACCAAGCACCTAAGTCAGTTTGTAGTGTTTTCCAAGCTGCACAATGTTTACTAAGCTTCAAAGACTATGTATAGTGCAAAACGAGCATAGGAGAGGTTACCAAGATATTTAGTGGAAGTGAAGAAGATCATAGTTTTAACTGAGCTATGGTAAATTAACCAAGTTATACTGTATCTACCAAGCTCACAATGTTAACAATGTGAAACTAATGTTGACCAAGTTATTCAATGTCAACTAAGCGACTCAGCAACTACCAAGTTTCTCAATGTCCACTGAGTCACACAATGCTAACTAAGTTCAAGCTACTTGGAAGTTCTTAGTATGGACCGAGCCTCAAGTTCAACTGAGTACCAAATTTTTTGAGCATTGATAGTGTTTTCCCTATATCAGAACATCATCGATTTTCTCTTCAGAATCCAAGTTACAACAATTGGGACTTTTGTGAATTATGATGAAATTGATCTTGTAGCCAACACCAGTAAGTTCTAAATTGAATTAGTATATATGTAGTGCATTGTATCATTTCCAAATGAGAATAAGTAGAAGAATATGATGAGTAGGAGTGTGAATTAAAGAAGGCTACAAACAATGTAAGGGACAACAGAGATTTATCTATCACATTTAGCTTATCATTTTAATAAAAGGAATCTCATTTAGTCATTTAGCAAATCAAAGTTGTAGAGCAGAGATCAGCCACTAGTACATCCTAACAGGTGCATCAATCAAATCCTTTAATAGGGTAGACTTAATAAACTTTTGCCAAAACACTTAACTGACTGCATACTTCATTGTATATTTGTAAATTCTTTACCAAGGTAGATCTCACAGTCCTTATTTCTCCTAACAAGGCATATCACCACAGGTCCAGTCAATTGTAAGCCCTAACAGGTTAACTTTATAATGCAGTGCTAAAGCTTGTGGGTCTCATCTCCACCCCAGTTTTACTTTCTATTTGGAAGGTTTCTAGGTCACCATATCTTGTATTAAAATGTTATGAATGTTTACTTCTTTCATTCTCTCATGCAATTATATCATAATATTATATGAAGTATTAATTGGTGAAGTAAGATAAAAAAAATTATTAGTTTCTAATTCACCCCTCCCCTCTGATTAACCTTAGCCTACCTTATATTTCCAACAAGGAATTCACGCTTAAGTTGTGGAGTTATGGTTTGAGAGGTTAGGGATGTGTTGGAGACATTTTTTTAACCTTTCTGCATGAGTGCATAAAGATTGGAGTTATCATGTTGAAGTTAGAGTCATTTTACCTTATGTTTGGAGCTGTATTTTCTATCTTATTTTCGCTACTTGTAGGTCATGTATCTTTTGATGTGTAATGAATTAGACTTTGCACATGCAAGGGATTAAAGAGGACCTAAAATAATATGTTTAGTTTAAAGTGCAAGTCCTACTTCATTTGTAGTTGGGAGATATCACTATTTTTCTCGAGTATCAATTTTTGGCTAGTTTCCACGAAACATGTGGAGTTTTTCATCTTGCACAGTTTTGTATGATGAAATGGGTTCTTGTTAAGTTAGGGACATGTTATTGGGTCATATGTGGCCCTAAATATAACTTGTTATTGAATTTTGATCATAGTTGATATAGTTTTGGTTTACTTTTCCAAGGTGGATGTATAATGTAATTAAATGCTTGACTAGCTGACTTGTGGCTTAGCTTGCTATATAAGGAGCTTGAGTTCATATAGAAATAATTATTAGAGGATTATCATTTTGGATCATGATTTGGAGGATTTGATATCATCAGTAGAGGAGTGGCTAAGATAGAAAATTTGGAGAAGAGTTTGTGGTTGTAGTTTAGAAGTAAGGAGGTTGGTTGGTGGCTTGCAAGCACAAGTTGAGATCTTGGAGTTTTCTACCAGATTGTTGTTATGTTACAGATCTAGGCCAACTAGGATTTGAGTTGGATCTTGATGGATCTTGTATAACTATTGCAATTGCTTTAGATTTGACCATAATCGGGAAGGCTTTACAACCTAACACATTGTCTGTAATCAGTTATTTTATAAATAAAGAGTTGTGAATTGGTATTAGATCTTGCATTTTTGTATTGTTTTCATTGTGTGGTTATTTTTCGGGCACTAGAAAATCTCCATTGAGGATTCTCCTACCTTGCACTGCATAAAAAATGGAGATGTTAGATAATTGTTGTAAAGATAATGTTAAATTTTATGTACTTATCATTTTTGTGCTTTGCATGGTGATATATGTGATCAAGTATGTGTTATTGCATGGTTATCTTCATTTCAAAGTTACCTTGTATTTTGACGTTGTTGAGATTTAAAGTAGAATAGAATTTGTATCAAGAGATTCAGTTTAGTTGAATGAAAATTGTGGATGTTCACTTGCATAACTCGAACAATTCTAGGTCACTAGCTTCTTACAGAATTGTAAGCATGCCTAGTAAACCAATGAACACTAATAGTTAACTTTAAATGTTATTGAGTCATGGGATTGAAGAGGAGATGTAGATATGAAAACCATTTGAGTTCACCTTAGAAGCTTGCACTTGGTTGAGTCACTAATTAAGCTCCATCTAGTAGAGTCCAAGCCATTCACAAGTCCTTGAGTTTAATCTTAGGAATAAAGTTATGTTCAAGAATAAGTAAGTTTAGAAAATGAAGTGTTGAAAACTAAAATATAATATTTTCATTGCACATTGAAAAAACTATATCATTAGAAGTGCATTGTCGAATCTTGAGAAACAGCGTAAGCCCCTAAGTGTTTACTAGCATATCACATTATTTCACTAAATGAGTGTTTTCAATTAATGGAACCTTGAAATTATTGCATGATCTTACATTGAAAGTTGAGTCCCAGGGACTTTGTCTAAAAGAGAGCTTATGTATTTCATTTGATCTCAAAACATAGGCTACCGTGATAATGTTTTAGCTAGGAAACTGATTTAAAGATTTAAAGAAAACTATACCTTGATTAGTTCAATTTAAGTTGTCTAAATGGTTTAACTAAGTTGTCTAGCTTAACTTTTTCCTTAGTGTATGATGTTTAATAATATCCCTTACTCACCCAAAATACATGTAGAAAAAGGATTTTAAATATAAATGAATGAATGAAAGGCAAGGTTGACGTGGCAATTTGATATTTTTTTAATGAATAGTCCTTTTCTATTAAAAAAAATACACTAAGATTACAATTCACAAAAAAGGGGCCAGGGGATATAAGATTACCCCGCGAGTGAGTTCACACGGCCATAGCCGGACTTAAAAACACCTCAGTCCGAAACAGCAACTATTCATAAAAAAACATATGTGGCAACCTCAAGCTGCCAAAGCAGTGGCAGCCGAGGGAGGAGGATTATCTTTGTCATTAAAACTCCAATCATCTCTGAAATTCGAGGGTGGGCTGGGATATTTTTTCCGTTTTAAATGTTCGTTGATAATAATTTTTAAGAAAATAGTTTGTGACAAAATCTTATTCTGCACTAGGCCGAATCTCTACTGGGCCCTGTTCCTTATTTGAATTCAATGAGCCATATCTCGCGTCACTTCAATGCGTCCAACTATGGACACTGCAAAACATAGAATAAATGACTGTATGCATCTCAGTGCATTTAATAACAGTTACTGCTTGTCATCAGTAGAGTTGATCAATTTTCCCAGTATGAAAGGTGCATATTCAATCCAGAGATTGTGGAGTTCGATTTCACGGAGGTCGGAGTTACATGTGCACCATTAACTACAATATGTCTGACAAAGAATGGCTGTCATTTTCAGAAAGTTGTGTGATATGGGGTCTGCATTGCTTAGCTAAGTGTCAACGCGTTCAACTCAATGTGAGGATAGTTAGGTAAGAGTTATCAAATCAGCACTCTTACACTGAAGAAAAAAATTCGTTTATTTTTAAATCCCAAGAAGGTTTTATTAGAACAGAACTTCAGAGTATTCCATAGAGTGCAGAGTTCATTTAGCATGAAATTAAGCAAGGCAAAGTAATGATGCTCAAATAATCTACCCATAAAAGTAGATAGATTAATATATTAAAAACCTGATTGAAAAGGACCAAAGCCAAAAAACCTAACACCATAGATAATCATAAACAAATGGAAAAGTTCCCTTCCAATATCTAACTAACTTGAATAAACTAAATTATTGTTTTAGTTGTTGACATACATTGAGATAGCTTTATTACACCAATCTAATTTAATAATTGGAAATTTATTCATCCCAAATTTTATAATAGATATTAAATTAAAAATCAATTCTTTAGCAAACTTTAATATGTATATCAAGTTATTTATCATATGTATTTGATTTCTAAGATCATTATGATCTTGATTATTATATATTATTCTATTTTTTTAAAATTACATAACATTTTGCACAACTATTAAGTATATGACGACTAAATCTAAATATATCATTTTCACTATCTCTTCATTGTATCACCATAATATTTTTGTTCAGGATGGAGTAGTACTGGGATGGGTGACTGATAAGTGTTCCATTTATTCTCATGAGAAATGGATTCATGTTGAATCACTAGTTATGAAACATGGGTCAATGAGTTTGTCTCAAAATCACATAGTTAAATCTTGATAGCAATATCACAATTTTTTGCACTATTCAATTTTTTAAATTTATCTTACTTTAGAATTATTGAAAGCACCTCATTTTTTTGCATAAGTCTAGTACACTATCTATTGAATTTTTAAGATAATGCAACTTTGTGTTAGGGTGGTTGGGATAACCAAAAGAAGTCATCTCTATAATTTTCTCTAACAAATTCAAAGTATGCTATAAGGATATATAGTTTAAATGGATAATTTATTATTATACAATCTAATTAAGAATTTATAATATTTATTTATTAGAAATAATGAAATCTTTAGTCATTTTTAATTTATATATTAATCAAAATATAGATCAAAAGGCCACCAGATAACTAAACTATCATCAATGTTTCATTTGGTAGGCAGGGGTACATGAGGAAGGCTTATTTTTATGTCTTTAAAATAAAAATGTGATTAATATCCTTAAGATATATTTCAATCACAAATCAAATATGCACAATTAGAAAGAGGAGTGTGAAAAACACAAACATATATAGAGTTGTAATGCGAATGAATTTTCAATATTTGACCAAAACTCTATCATAGAGTGCAACCTAAATAATATTGATATTTTCCCATAACTATCACTTTTATTATCTTTAATTTTCGAAAAGCTTTTTATATTTATTAAAGTAAAATATTTGTATATAAATTACTTTATTTTTTTCAAATGATTATTAAAATTCTCAAAAGCCTGTCATATTTCATGATAAACTACAAGACATTAATTATAATTATGTTTTACAAAATATCAATTATCTATTGCACGCTCACAAGCTTATCCTACATAACTCTTAGCTCCTCCCAACATTTGTTGACACTCAAGTATTTGTATAATATTATAAATGGTAAACAACAACAATACTTCACTCGGTAACCACCTTATTTGTAGTCGATAGTCATAATATTTTAAGTAAAACAAAAAAAGTAATTACTCCACTTGTCAATTAGAATATAATATTTTTTTTTAAACATCATTCATAAATGGGCATGTGTTCCTACATAGGTACATCTTTAAAAAAAATATTAGTAATAAAATATATTTGTCTTAATATCTTTTACATAATTCTAAGAATTTCATCAAACGAGTGGATGATCACAAAGTATTCCAATATGCATTGGCACCCAAGTACATGTAAACATGCTATCATAACTTGTCCATATATCAACTATACTTGGCAACATAAGAATATTGTTTCATAACATAAGCATTTTATTTTGCATAATAATAACATTTCCTATAAAATCAGAAGTAATTATTCTACTGGTTAATGTTTAGGTAGCAATAAGACAAAAAACAATACAATGAATTTTTCTGAAAATTTTACCACTTATTCTTCATGATATGCATAATTTTTTGTAATCAAAACAACAAATAATTTAAGAAAAAATCATGGTCTGAAGAAAAATATATGTTTTGGCTTTTGATACATTCTGCATGAAAGATAGCTTACATGAAAGTTTTGATATGCTACAAATTTACTTTATTGTGTTCTTTTGTTTTGTATTATTGTTAAGTAATTTGCTAAATTAAATGCTTTATTTTTCTATTTAAAGATGTCTCTTACAGAATCCATATTCACCAAATTAAAAATCACAATAAAATACTAATAGTTTTTATCTTATCTTATTTACTGATGAACCAAGTCCAAGCCCAAAATTAAAATAATAATAAAAAGGCATGTATTGTATATGCGCGTAAGACAAGATTATATTTGCTAAAAGATTCAAGATGTAGATTAAAAGAAATAAATTTAACAAACGGAAAGCATACTTTATCACTCACAATACTCTGAAACAGGTCTCCTTATGCTATATTATAATATTCTAATCTAAACTGTAGGGTTTACAAACATTGAAAATAGTTTTAAAAAAATAAAGGCTTAACAGACTATGTTCACCATCAAATTCGAGGACTGGTTAGATATTGTGAAAAGATGGGCCATCTTCTTGTTCTTTCCTTTCTAACATGAGATAATCTATGCTTCAATTATCTCTTTTCTAGAAAAAGGAATGTATGTAAGAAATACTTAGAAAAATAACATCAGATTAAACTGATTTCATTACTGGGTTTCCACTGTATGTAACCAGCACACAATAAAGGAATATATTAACACACGAAGTTTACAAAATGAGGGATTTCAGCTCAGTATCAACCCACCCATAAAACGTAAGAAGTCTGATATAAAAGAAAAGTTGTTGCAGACTAAAATATTTTGGAATAGCCAAATTCAGCAACAAAAGATTTATTGTAACGTATTCGGAGGAGCTTCAGCAGAAAGCTCTGCTTGTAGGAGCTGACTTCGCAAGTCATAGGAATTTCTCAAAGCAGAAGAGTGAATATTATCAGATGGATGGTTATGAGTCCCATGGTATGTTGTAAGAACAAACTCAGGATCATCATCACAACGCTGGCATCTCTTTCTCACCACACATCCTCTTACTGCACATTTGAAATAAAGCCTGCAAACCATGTCAAAGTGAAACATTCAAATTCATAAGCTTATTGCTACCTCTGTTTATATCTCTTCAAAACATTTATCTTCTAAATTGTATGTTTATACCTATTGTGTTTATCTTTGTGATTAAGTTCTTGAACTACTTGTTACAAATTAGGTTTGACCTTATCAATCTTCCCATACACAAACTACTAGACTTATATAACATCAGAACTGGTTAAACCATAGAAAACATTAACAGTTAGTCCAATACCATTAACATAATTATGTTTCTAATCATATTCTATGATTATTCTATGATTCATCTAAATGATGGTGAATTAGAACATACTGATGATAGTTCATCAGTATAATTCAAAACCCTACTGAAAAAAAACAAACACTGTCAAATTCAAAAGCCTTCAATGTTTACCAAATAATTGTTACCTCTGGTAGAAACTATTTTTTATTTGTTTCTGACCATATTTCTTCCAGCGGTACCCATCATCCAGAATATCTCTCTCGCTCTTTGTTCTTAGACTGATTTTGTTGCGCTGAGGATTGCTCTCAGTTTGAGTTCTATCTGATGAATCTGATTCCATGAGTGCTTTCTTTCAACTACAAGCAAGAAAAGATGGGCAATGAAGTATAGAACATACCAAGTTTCTTGAGAAGAAAGTATTAGGCCAGAACATTTCAACCTAGAATTTGTACGCGAAGCACAACTTTCCTCTCAGATCTTCCTATGTGCATGAGCTCCAAGTTTTATGGATTTAATCTACATGCTACACGTGGTGAAGTTGATTCCGTGAATTCCTTTTCTCTCACCACCACGAGAGGACTGTGGCAAGACAGGTAAGCAGAAATGTACATGACATCTTTCGGCACTTTTAAGGAGGTTGTTGTGGGTACCACGACGAACCGGGCGAATAGCTGTAGCCCCAGCTCTATGGTGGGTCAGATTGTATGGATATCAGATATTGATTCAACCCCTTCAAGTTGTTTTTAGGGATTGGCCTTTCGCCCATCATTTTCGTATAGGGGTGATAGCTCAGTAAACTAGCAATTTGCAGACAACATCTTCAATGCCCTAGGTAAGGCGATGTCTATCTAGCAGAAGAAATGTACCTGATGTGACCTTTTATTTAATTTATTAATTAATTAAAAAATCACAAAACAACTCTGAGGTTTAAATTAATTAATAAATTAAAAAAAGTCACATCAGATACATTTCTTCGACTATTTAGTCACAGGCTCATGGGCATCCTATCCACTTTGAAAACTATTTCAAGCAAATAGTTTATGTTTGAAAAGTATTCAGTGATTTGAACTTCCATTGTGGTACCTAGCTCATTTAATATGGAAGATGGAAGAAAGAAAACTTCATAAGTTATCAAATTTTTTATTTATTTTTGGTTGAACTATTCAACTATTTGAAATTCTATTGTTGTACCTAGCTCGAAGCATGCCTCATAAATTATCAAATTATTTATTTATTTTTGATTAAGGATAGAATCTAAAAGTAGTATTGACTATCTAAAATTTTAAGAGTCTAGAGAGATGAAATAACTTGTAGACAAAATATTTCAATATAATTTTTTATAATTCTATTGTAATTGATATATTAACATAAAATGACCTCATAAAAGTATATAGCAAAAAGGAAAATTTAATTAGATTATATATTGAAGAAAAATTCAAAAAAAAATGAAAACATAAAAAGTTTAGCTTCAAATTATATTAATAGTGACGATGCAATCATAATGACACCACTCTACTTATTTATGAATATATAACAAATTTATAACGAAGTGCATTTCTATAGTTATATCGTCTTTAAGCGACCATCTCCTTTAAAGAAGGTTAGTTTTATTGACATTAAATTATAAATGTCATTGGCTAAAAACATAATACTTCATTAGTAGCTTTCAGTAAGACTCTCCCAAGATAATGAAAATATATTCAATAATTATTTTCAAACTCACAAAAAATATAAAAATATATAATAATTGTGAAAACAATTATGTACACTCTATTGTTATAATTTTATATTGCAGATGGTTTAATGAATAGACATATCATTTTAAGACTGGCCCACCCTCTTCGTCCCTCTCCTTCTTTATGCCTATGTATTAGAATGACTTAGTAAGAAAAAATATATGTCATGTACTACAATTTTTGTTTGCATTATGTAATAAGTAAATGAAGAGAGTTCATTTACAAAGATATTTAATGCATATTTTATAAAATAAAAAATTGAAAGTTGTTTGCAGTATATATTGATTCACATGTCTAAATGATAAAATAGAAGTATATTGTATTATATATTCTAAAATTTGATTAGAAAGGTAGCTACCCAAGATCTAGAGGCAATGAAAAGAACAATAACAAGACATTAATAATATATAAAAAAGTGTGTTAATAAAACATCATGCCCCTCCTAGTTGGCCATGACGGTTTCCTAGGTTACCCTTTATTTACTAAGAACACTTTGGGCCATGTCTTTCCTAGCTTAGGTCCTCCACCTCCTAGAGTTAATACCATTATTCCCACTAGTTCAAGTGGCTCATTTGTAGAGAAAGTTGTGGGAAATTCCTCGCCCCCTCTTTCCAAGTTTAAAAGTTCCTACTTGATCTTTGGTCATATGATCTTTGTTCTTGATGAGATTATTGATGAAATAGTAAATTATTTAGGGCTCACTCTTGTTGGAAAATTTCCACTATTCATAGCTTTGGTCAAACAATTTAGGAAATGAGTGGCTTCAACTTGGTCCTTAAAAGGTAGCATTAAAATCAATGCCTTGGTTAATGGCTTGTTTGTGTTCTCCTTTGTCTTCCATGAGGATCTCTCCAATGTTCTAATGCATGGATCTTGGTCTCTAGGTCAGAACTTGAGAAATATCCTTAACATTCGTAAGTGGAAACCTAAGCTAGATCTAACTAATGACTTGGGAGCCATGCTCCTATGTGGGTAAGGATAATGAGCTCTTTATAGGTATTTCTGACTCCTTTTGATCATTGTTGGGAGTTGATAAGGTCGCCCAAACAAAATTTTGCCTCTTGTTTCCTAGGATTTATGTTAGTGTGATAGTAAATCAAGTTCTTCCATCGAAGGTTGCTATTGAATCCAAGCTAGGATCCTACATCCAACCCTTGTACTATGAAAAAGTAGATTTTTTCTATATAAGATGTAAAAGGTTTGGGCATTTAGATGTGACCTGTGCTACCCAGTCAGCTAAGTATGGGGTTCCACCTAAGTTCCTAGAAAACAAGGCTAGGAATAAAAATCTAATCCCTCTAAAGAAGAAGGAAAACCCTTGTGGTGTTCCTTTCATGGAAGTGGGGATGGATAACTCCCAAGGCTTAGCTTCCAATGTTTAGCAGGTTGTCCTTCCTTCCAAAAGATCTCTAGATGATCCAAGTTTTGAGCGTAAGGGTCTTAAGATTCTGATGATTACCAAGAGGGTTGATGGTCCTTCAAATGGGGGTGGTGGTTCTTTGTTGACCCCAGCTTCGTAAAAAATCCTTGACAATTTGGTGGGAGCTTTTCGGCTTCTTCTTTTAGATGTGTAGGGATAATTAGCCCCTCATCCCCATACTAGACTAGCAAAGAAAAATCATGTATTTTAGTGGTTGTCCCTAGGCTAGCTTCCTCTTTTGGTGGGTTCACTGGGGGACTTGATCCCTCAAAAATGGTGCTAGTAAACTTTCTTCCCCTAAGAAAGTATTGGGTTTAGAAGTGGAATATATGATTTGGATATGATCAAAGAGGAATGATAGTGGTGGACAAGAAAAATAAGAAGCAAAATAAAATAGATTTTGGTAGAGATAGAAAAGTAGGTACACCCCCTAGGGTTTTAGGGGGAACTAAAGGAATGGGGGGGCCCAAAAGATTCTAGAAATAGGTAGTGCTCCTCTAGGATTTTAATCTAATTATTTTGTTACTAGGTTGTGGTGTGTATAAAACTAGATCCATTTCCCCTTAGTTTTCTATGGTTAGAATCCTTTCTTGGAATGTTAAAGGACTGAACAATTACCTTAAGAAACTTATGTTGAGGTGTGCCTTACTTGAATCAAAATTTGATATTGTTCTCATTCAATAAAAAAAGATTAGAAAAGATAGTTTGGACAAGGTGATGTCCCACATTTGCCCTAGTTCCTCATGGATCTCGTATGAGTCCAATAGTTTTTCTAGAAGGATGACAATTGTGTGGAATGTAGAAAAATTAACATGTACTATTTGATACTCCAATGAGAACTCCATCATTTTAGATTTTCATGATATTATTACTAGATGGTGTTGGAATATGGTAAACGTATATCCTTCAAACTCAAGAGGGAAAAGAAAGCAACAATGGGATTTCCTTGAAATCTAATGAGTAATAGTTAGAATGTTAGATGTATGCTAGCTAAAGATTTCAACACTGCTCTCCATCCTTCAAGGAAACTAGGTGGGTCTAAAAAATTCTAGGATAGCATGACAGACCTAAGAGATTTCTTTGAGTCTACTGGGTTGATGGACCTTAAAAGGGTGAGGTTTAACTGGTTCAATAGGAGACAAGGTAAAACCCTTGTTTAGGTTAGATTGGAAAAATTTTCTCTTTCTTCTAACTAGAGTAATATTAATGACTCCAACTTGGAAGCTAAACCCATAAAGGCGTCAGACCATAATTTTATTGTCCTCGAATGGAAATGAGGAAAAAGAATTTATGGCCCTTTTAGATTTGAAATTATGTGGCAATCCAATGGAAAATTAAGAGACTTGATATATGGATGGTGGAAAACTCCTGCTAAGTCTTCTCCTTTGATTAATTTAAACTTTAAGCTAGGAGTGATTAGAGTCAGGGTTAATAAATGGAAAAAAAGTGTCCTTTTGTAGCATCTTTGATAAGAAAAAGGATTTAGAAGGCAACCTAGTGGTTTCTTAGAAGAAAGTGGAAGATAATATGAATAATTTGTGCTAACTAATTCTTCAAGATCATCTTTAGTTTGTTTATTATTTAGGAAGTAGCTTTCTAGTATTTTAATTATGTCACTATTTATATAGTTTTACTCAACTACTTGAACAGTTTTGGTTTGTATATATTCTCTTCCTTTTTATAATAAATTAGTCTATGTGTGTCATTTCATTTTTATATTCTTTGGGCCTATTATGATGGTATCAAAGCCTAGTTCTTGGAGAAAAAGTGTAGTGCCTGCCCCTAAGTTGCATTTTTGCTATCATTGTCGAACTCTTTTAGGTTGGTTTTATGTTTGATGATTAGAACTATTGTTTTGACATTATCAGACATTGTTTTAGATTCAATTTAAATTATATGATGAGATTACTTGGTAATTCATATTTCATGTATGCATGATGATTAGTTAGATGGTTTATTATCATATGTATTTTCTTATGGATACTCACCCCATACTGCATGTGTATGGTGTGTGTGTTTTTTTTTCTTTATGTATGGCATTTCTAATGTGGTTAAGGAAGGGAGTCGTAGTCACCTGCTAGTCGGGATCTACACAATGCACCACTTCCTGCCATTGCCTGTTTAGCTTAGAATATTGTGTCTATACATGCGTGAATTTTATGCAAGTTGTAGGTATTGGGTATTGACTTTCCTAAATTGTCGGGATGAGCATACCCTATCACATTATCTCAATGGTAAGAGAGGGGAGATAAATTCTCAAGTCCAAATCCTAAACCCTTAAGCCATTTGTCCTAATTGATTATTAGGACAAGTATCTAAGTTGAGTACCCTTAGAATGCATCAGATGATGTTAATTCATGATTATTAACCCTTTAGTTTGAGTTTGTATGTGTTTTTCTATGTTGGGTTTTCGTATGTTGTTTTACGAGTCTTTGGTGTATTTTCTATTAATTAAGTCTAATTAAAATAATTAATCAAAGATTTAATTTAATGAAAAATTATTATGATATTTTAATATTTAATTATATTTAATTGGAGAATTAATTAAATAAAAAGAATTAAATTTGAAAATATAAGTTTTAAGTATAATTTTGGAATGTGATAATATTTATTTAATTTAATAATAATATATTTAGAGTTAATTTTTATATAAATGTTAAATATTATTATTATTTGAGTAAATAAATATTTTATCAAATTAAACTTTTGAAAATATATTAAAAATGAAAAAAAAAGATATTAAATTATGAAAAAGTTTCAAGTTTGCATGATGTATGCATGACATTAAAGTTAATAAATTAATTGAAAAAGAAGTCAAGTGGAAAATTAAATAAAGTAATTTAATAATTCATTTCACGTGCATGGAAAATATTAAGAAAAGATTAATAAAAGTTAATATTGAGTTAAGGGTTGTGAGCAAGGAGTTCTCCTGGGTGAATGCACAATCAATGCCTTGATTTAAGGAGAGGGATCTTTATCACTATTAGAGGGTTCATTTTTGAGAGGGGTTTTGGACACAAATTTTGGAGAGGAATTTGTACGCGAATTTTTGGGAAGCAAAAATTGGAAGTGAATTTTGGAAAGGAATTTCTAGGAAAGTTTCAGAGAAGGATTTTTCTTACAATCTTTGGGTGGTTGCGTATTAGCATTAGGTTCAGGTAGGGTCTTGTGTTTTGATCACTGATTAATTACACAATTTTTCTTTCTTGTCTTCTTCGTGCCTGTGGATTGTAAATCCGAATTCTCTGCAATGAACACTTAAAAAATTCAATTTTGTAAATTGTTAAATGCTTTCCAATATCTTCTGCCTGCGTGGAGATTAGAAAAGTAATAAGAAACCCTCATTTTCTAGATTAAAGAAAATAGGATTTAATTTGGAAAGGGTTTGAATTTAAAGACAAATTCTAAATTAAAAATTTGGATGGTTGATAGTATTTTCTCTATCAGAGTTAAGATGAAAACAATTTCAAAAAAATATATATTAAAAAAATTGTTTAATAAATTTGACATATTTATAAATTTTATTAAATAAATAAATTTTATTTTATAAGAAAATTTTTGACAAATCTTAATAATAATAAAGTTTTAATATTATTATTATATATATATATATAGGATTGGGGAGGGGTGGCTTAACCACCCCCAACCCCCCCTTATTTATTAAATGTAGGCGGTTGTTGTACGTAGTCATACCTACTGATGGAGTATGACCACGACAATAGTCATGCACTATAGTTTTTAAACCACAGGCAATGATATGTAAATCACTTGCTAACAATTTTTAAAACTTAAAATATATGATGCCGTTTTTAATAGTTGAAATTTGATTTTTTATGTGATTTAAGTTTTAACATTTTAAATTTGAATTCAATTTCTATTAAATTTATGTTATAATTTATTAATAATTCTATTATTAAATTATATTAATATTTTATAATTTGATGCAATATTAATGAATGTTATATATTTAAATAAATTATTAATTAATTTAATTGAATATGATTTAAATAAGATTTATTAATAATAGAAGTTATTAATAAGGTTGTAAATTTAATTATTGATGTTAAAAAATTATAATATTGATTTTAATAAAATTGTTATTATTTTATTTAAAATCATTAATGGTTTTTTTTATAACTTAATAAAATAAATAAAATTGCCCTCAAATTATTTTGTTAGGAAATTGACTTTTAACATGAGGGTAACTTTATATATGTGGGTCGATTAAATGATCGGGTTAAAGTATAAGGGTAATACTGAGAATTCTATATATTTGAAATGTACATTGAAATGCAAATTGAAACTTTAATTTAAACTCTATTGTGTATTTTGCAATCAAACCCAAACTATGAAACTGTATTATTTTTGTTTGTATTATCTATGCTTTGGGGATTTTGGGGGTTGATTGGATATTAACTAGTTTAGGTTGTTACCAAAGGCTCAAGGGTTATGTGGATGTGATATTATGATATTTTGATCTCGATCTTGATTATTTTTACTTAGCCATGGTATGTGATGGTATGCGATGGTATGCTTTATGTTGAGCGTGTTTATATTGCTAATTTCTATTTTTAGTGCCTTGTGGGATTGCAAGATTTATGTTATGGGTTATCTAACTTAACCATTTTTGAGTCATCAATCAGTTATGCTTGGATTACTTTTCAATCACCTTGATGGGACTAAAGTGTTTGTTTTGATCTTGACTATGTCATGTTGTGACATGTTTGACTTGACCATTTTAGAGTTTTCGATTAGTATTATTTTGGGATACTTTCTGGTTGCTCGTTGAGAATCGATGGACATTGTGATTTATTCTGGTTGATCGTTGAGAATTATTGGATATTGTGATTTATCATTGATGCCTTAAGTTGCTTATAGAGAACTGTTGTGATTATTATGATTATCATTTGATGCTTTCCAATTGCTTGTGGAGGACTGATTTAATTATTGTGGATTATCTTTTGATGCTTTTCAGTCACTTGTATAGGACTGAGGTGATTATTGATTTCTGATTTCATGAGCTTAGGGTAGGTAATCTATATGTAGTGTTAGGAAGTGGCTTGCAATGGGGTTCAAGGCCCTAAGAGGCTGCTAGGGTAACTCATTGTAAGTTATTTTTAATAAGTGATAACATTTACACTAAATGAGAGTAAAATGAACCTAATAAGATTAATTGTGCGTTTTTGCCCATGCCTTGAGTGCTAGTACAGACTAGTATGGGAGTACAGAGAATGCTTGGTTATGACCTTACATTCCATAGTATGCCTCGTCTGTACGAGAGGATACTAGTGGTCACAGGGTTCACTAGGGAACCGAGATTCCTAAGGGATTGCTCAGGTAACTCTGAACATGATTCATACGATGACACTTGCCCACTTATATAGTAGGTTTCCTATATGTCTTTGTGTGCCTCTTGGTCTAGATGTCGATCTATGTGTTGGAACCTTTGAGTTAGTATACTTTTAGGGTTTCCTGGACTTAGAGAGTATTTGTGTTATGTGATTTGATATCCTATTTGGGACTTGAGACTATCTCCTCAGTGCAGTAGGAGTGGGCCATTTAGGTTCTACGTGGTCTGGTGGTAGTGCTTTTTACTTTTACCATTGAAATCTATCTATAGTCATCGTGGTTGGAACTTATTGGGATGCTTGTTTATCATGTTTAGATGATGTTGTTTACTGAGGCATTTCCTTATATTGATGATTAGCATGTGATAGGTGATGTTATCTACTTTGTAGGATCATCTTATGCTTTATTCTAGCATGTTATATTTCTTTATGTGTATGTTGTAGTATATTTTAGTTGTGACATCCCTATTATGATAGTGTCGATGATCTGATCGGTGGCTTGGGAGGTTATGTGCGAGGGATGGCTAGGGCCTATGATGGTTAAATGATGCTATTAATAGTTGGGAGGAATCACAAACTTAGTTATGTTTTATGATGGATAGTTGTATTTCATGATGGATGTTATATCTGTTATGATGGATGGATGTATCATGTATGGTGGATGTTTTCATATATTTTACTGTACTTTGTATCATGGATTCATGGAGGATGATGTATCTTTATTTCTATTTCTACATATGTATATTCTTTTAGCCTTTCATACCCTGTGAGATGTTGAGTGGATGATTGAGCATTCTGAATTAATTTGGCAAGAGGCATTTGGAACAAATGTATATTATGGATTTTGGACTTTCTATTATTCTTTCATATGGATGTGGTAGTTGATAGACTTAGTATTATATTAGATTTAAATGTAATTCAACGTCATGGGATCCTTGAGAAATGTAACCTCTTATGTATGCTTTAGTTGATTGTATGTTATTGCTTTTGCTACTAGGTGTTTGGTGTGTATGTTATTCTTTCTTACCATTTTTTTTTAAAAAAATGTTGGCAAACTTAGTAAAACTTTAGGTCATTTCTTTTGGGTCCCCTGGTGGGGCGTTACAAAAAGTATTTAGATTGAATAGTGATTCCAATGCATTATTTAATTTCAATTTTTGGAATAGTTCTTTCTAGAAAAGAGAATTACCATGAATGGTTTTGGAAAGTTAAAAATACTCTTATTTTTTATGATTTGTGGGATGATGTTTATGAAAGGAAAGATAAAAATGAAGAGCCAATACAATGTATGGATGAAAAGGAGCTCATCATCTAGAAGAGTAAAGACAAAAAAGGCTTGTGGTCTTATTGTTGCCTCCATTAATGAAGAGGTAAAAAGAAATATAATCTCTTGTAAGAGTATATTTGCAGCATTAAAGAAACTCAAAGATCTCTATGATTCTCATTCAGAACTTGAAATCATTCAATTATTAATGAAGTTATTCAACTTCAAAATGAAAGATAATGATTTGATGATGTTAGCCTCTAAAATTAGGGCTTTATTTCATGATATTGAAGCCACGAGTGTAATAGTAGATCTACAACTCACTACTTTTATTAAAGCTCTTTATCCTACCTATTCACACTATCTTGAATCTCTCCAAGCATTTGGGAAGAAAGAATCACTTTTCAAATGTACTTCATCAAGTACCATCATTTTGAGAATGGTGCTTCATCAAATGGTACTTCTCAAAGGTACTTCATCAAGTGAGAATGGTGCTGGAATCAATATTTGAAAGGCACTTCACCAAGTTCTTAGAATTATGCAATTTTTTCATGGCATAGTGGTATTTTTTCTTCTAGCTTGTTATGGCATGCAAGATTTGGTCACATTAACTATGATAGTCTTAGAATTGTGAAACAAAATGGAATTCAAGGACTTCCCACTATCCCAAAACAAATTTCTCAATGTGATGCTTGTATTTTGGGAAAACATAGTAAACCTTTTAATGATTCTATGTTTAGAGCCTCTAGAAAGCTAAGTCTCATTCACTCGGATTTGTGTGGTCTTATGCCTTTTCCATAAGAAAATATGAACAAATACATAATGAATTTTATTGATGACTATTCTAGGATGTGTTGGGTTTATTTATTAACAAAAATATCTCAAGCTTTTGATACCTTCAAAAATTTCTATTTGTGGATTAAAAATGAGACTCAACTCAATATTGGAATCCTAAGAAGTGATAATGGTGGTGAGTACACTTCTAAATATTTTGAGAAATATTTGCAAGAAAACGTTATTAAGCATCAAAAAATTATTCCTTATAACCAACAATAGAATGGTGTCATAGAACATATGAATAGAACACTCTTGAATATCATAAGATCTATGATGTTTTATAAAAATGTTAAATTAATATTTTGGGAAGAAGTAGTTATCAATGTTCTCTACATAAAGAACATAAGATCTTCTATTGCACTACAAAGTAAAACTCCCTATGAAATGTGGCATGGTCATTTTCCAAGTGTCAAGCATTTTAGGGTTTTTGGTTTCACTTGTTATGCTTTAATTCCTTCTCATCTAAGAAATAAATTGGAAGCTCGGAGTAGAAAATGTATTTTTTTGGGATATTCTACTACTTCCAAAGCTTATAATCTATATGATGAGGAGAATTAAAAAAATGTTATTTCTAGAGATGTGATATTTCTTGAATTTGAAAAACATCCATACACTATTGACAAATAACTTGCTCATCTTGATAGATTTCAATTTTTAAAAACTCTATCATGAATGGGATAATAAACTTCCAACTCTTAAGGGGGTTTTCCGTTTCTAGGTCAATCTGTGGAAGTTACAGAGAATGCAGACATTATGAAAGAGAACAATTCTAAAAAATTTGAAATAGTTTGTGAAGAACTTGTTGAAAGAGAAGATACCAGTTCTAAAAAATATGAAATTATTTTTGAATAACATGTTGAAAAAGAATATGAACCGGCTTGTGAAGAATCTAATTCAAAGGCTCTTGAAATTGAGAAAACATCAAAGCAATCAATCTATAGATCAATGTAGACCAAGAAAATTCTAAAAATGTATGAAGATTTTTAGAAATTTTTTTTTTTTGTCGTTGATGAACCTTCTTCATTTCAAGAAGCAATAATAAGTGATGCATGGAGAACTACAATGCAAAGAGAGTATGATGTTCTCATAAAAAATAGAACTTGGAGGTTAGTGGATCCTCCAATTGGAACCAAATCTATTTGATGCAAGTGAGTATATAAGAAAAAATATTAAAGTTGATGTTTCACTTGACAAACACAAAGCAAGAAATGTAGCAAAAGGATATGCTCAGAGAGAAGGTGTTGACTACATCAAAACTTTTGCTCTTACGGAAAAGTGGGGAAGTATTCAAGCATTGGTTTCTTTAGTAGCACAAAAAGGATGGAATAAACATCATATGGATGTTAAAATAACCTTTTGCAATGGAGATATGAAGGAAGATGTCTATATGCTGAAACCTCAAGGTTTTATTATCAAAGGTTAGGAACAAAGGGTATGTAAATTGGTAAAATCTTTGTATGGTTTGAAGCAAGCACCATAAACTTGGTATGAAAAATGAATTGAGAACCTCCTAAAATTAGACTACAAGCATTTTAGTCTTGATGATGCAACTCTCTTTGTAAAGAAAATTGGTAGATCAATTGTGTATCTAGTTGTATATGTTGATGATCTTCTCATCATAGACAATAATGCTGATTATTTATAATCCATTAAGAGAGAGTTGAAGAAGTGTTTTGGTATGAATGACTTGGGGTTACTTAATTATTACTTAGGTATTGAAGTCATTCAAAATCCTAAGTTCATTTTTATTTCTCAGAAGAAAAAAAATGTTGGAGAGTTATTATACAGATTTAGCATGAAAGATTGTAATTTTGTTTCCACTCCAATGGAGAAAAATCTGAAGATTTCATCCAATGAAGGAAATGCTTTTGAAGATCCAACCAAGTACAAGAAGCTTGTTGGAAGTTTGATTTATCTCACCACTACCCATCTTGACATTACCTTTGTAGTAGGGATTCTGTCAGAATTTATGCATAAACCATGTGAAGGGCATTGGATTACAACATAATGAGTTTTAAAATATATAAAAAGAACTGAAAATCTTGGCATAAAATATTCAAAAGTTTCAGACTTCCATCTTATTGGCTATTCTTCAAGTCAGATTTTGATGGTGGCAAAGAGAATTAGTTGTCTACTTCTATTTATTTGATGAGTCTACGATCAACTATTATTACTTGGAGATCAAAAAAATAAAATATTCTTGCTGAGTCTACAATAAAAGTAGAATATGTAGCAGTAGCTCAAGATACAAAAGAAATTGTGTGGCTTGAAAAAATTCTTGATGACTTGTAGGAGAAACATACAACTTCAACAACTTTGTTTGTTGATAATAATTTTGCAATACAATTGGCCAAGAATCCTAAATTTCATGATTGAACCAAGAATATCAATACCAAATACCACTTCATTCAACATCATGTTGAGGCCAAAATAATACAATTGAAACACTATTTCACTGAAGAACAAATTGTTGATATTCTTACTAAAGCACTGGGGTGTGTTAAATTTGAACAATTCTGAATGCTACTTAGTATGATAAATACCCCTTAGGTTAAGGGAAGAATGCTAACTAATCCTTTGAGATCATCTTTAGTTGATTATTAAACTATTTATATAGTTTTACTCGACTGCTTAAATATTTTTGGTTTGTATATATTCTCTTTCTTTACTATCAAAAATTGGAAAGATCTTATAGGGATCAATGGCTTTCCATCTTTTTTGGGAAAAAAACCTTTTTGAAATAAGAATCTAAGATCCAATGGCTTAGAGAAGGCATCTAAAATGCAAGAATAAAAACAAAATCAAATCTCTTATTTAGTATCAAATCATATGGTGGTTTTGAAGGAATATGACATTAACACTAAAACTATAAAATATTTTTATCAAAGGGGAGATATTGATGATGGAGTTGATGACCCTTTTGACCTATCAGGCTACATTCCTAAGCTTGTCTCGCATAGGAAAATGTTTCTATGTCTAAAAATTTTGATAGAGAAGAAGTTCTAGATGCATCACCTTCTCCTTCCATGATTTCAAAATTATGGGTCTAGATGCCCATTCCATAATTTTCTTCAACAAATATTGGGATATTGTGGGAGATGATGTTTTCAAAGCAGTTTGTCACTTCTTGAAAAAATCCCTTGTACAGAGAACTCCAATCATGAGGAGTTTATTAAGTTTTTTTCATGGTATTCTCTTCTTGCAAAGCTCACAGTTTGAGCTATGAATCTTGATGAATTTCTATTGGGTTCTCAAATAGTTCATCTCTTTGAACAAAAATTGCAATTTAGATACCATATTCCTAGTGAAAGAAAAGTACCCATTGTAGCACCATAAAGCAATAGTTATTCTGAGAATGACAACCCACCATTAGGGTTTTTAAGATTATAACGCCCCACCAGGGAACCCAAAGGAAATTAACCTAAAGTTTCACTAAGTTTTCCAAACATTTTTTTTGAAATATAATAACAACTGATAAGATATTGGAAGTAATAAATGACATTCACACAACCATCCAAAATAGATTACATCTCTTAAGGGTTCCATGACGTTGAATCACATGTATAAGTTTATTAATATTAAATCTAACACATAACCAAAATACACATCATGGGATAACCAGAAGTACAAATCCAATCAAATAATATACAATTGCATAAGATGCCACTTGGCATAACTAGAATGCATAATTATCCATTGTACAAGTCACAAGGTATGAAAAGATCAAAGAACATAGATCATAAATAAATATATCATCTCGTAAGATCTCTGATAATCAAGTACAATACAATAAAATATAATCATGCAACATAAATACAAGATTAGAAAGAAAGGAATAACTGCACAAGTACATCCAACAATGACATCTAGCTATTAGATCTCAATGCTATAAGAAACACTACCACCTGACCTCGTGGAAGCTAAATGTCCCATTCCCACTATGCTGAGGAGATAATATCAAGTTCCATATAGATATCAATCTACAAGTCATAACCAACATCTAAGTCAAGGAAATCCTGATAGAAATCTATCTCAAAGGTGTCAAGACACAAGTAATATCCAAACCTAGAGGCAAAAAACTCACATAGGAAATCTACTATGTAAGTGGACAAGTGTCATCACATGACCCAAATCTAAGGTTACCTTGGTAGCCTCTCTAGACTCCACCCCACTAGTGTCTCTCTGTAGCATCAACATCCTTTCATACAAACAAGGAATATTAATGAGGCAAGGTCACAACCAAGCATCCTCTCTACTCCCATCCTAGCCTATACTAGCACTCAAGGCATGGGCAAGAAAAAATATTGACTCTTATTAATTCATTTTACTCTCATTTAATGAAATGTTATCGCTTATTAAAACAACTTACAATGGGTTACCCAGGAAACCTCTTTAGGGATCTAACCTCCATTGCAAGTCACATCCCAATGTACACATATATTACCTACCCTAAGCTCATAAAATGTACAACTCATAAATTCACAAATTTCACCTCAGTCCTTTACAAGCAACTGTAAAGCACCTATAGATAAAATACAATATTCACCTTAGTCCTTTACAAGCATATGGAAAGCACCTAAAGATCAATCACAATAGTCATCTTAGCCCTATAAAAGAAACTAGAAAGCACCAAAAGATAACCAATCAAAAACTCAAAGGTTACAACAAGAAAGTCACAATAATCACCTCAGCTCTATACAAGAAACTGGAAAACACTAACAAACATCTAATCAAAAATCATTAAAGAAATACATGAATACATCACCATGGTTAGGTATTAAAGATGATATACATAAACTCCCCAAGCCTTTGGTAAACATCTTGACTAATCAACGTACTAAGAGAAATTTGAACCCCAACATAAAATACAACATACATCATCATCAATAAATTTAACAAGTGCTTTCATAGTTCATTTGGTTTTCAAAACACAAAGGTTCAATATACAACCAGAGTTCAAGTTTTCCATTTTCCAAGTTCATGTTTCCTAAGGTTTTCGAGTCCATAAATATTTCAAAATTTTCCTAGTATTAGAAATCATTTTCATAAAAAGAAATTGGACCACCTAAGCAAAAACCAAGTTTAGTAAAAGTAATCAATTTTTCCCAATTTACAACTATCAATTTACTGTTCATCTACATTTTAATAATAAATTAATTAAAAATTCAATTAAATACTATTAAAATTAAATCAATAATCATTAAATAATTAATGAAAATAATTATATATATATTTATTAATAAAATAATTTTATATTATATTATTAATAAAATAATTACTAATCTATTAATAAAATAATAATAATTAATAATAATAATATTTTATTATATTTAATATTTAATAGTAACTAATATATATATATAAACACATTAATATATATCAAAATATTAAAAAATAAAAATAAAAATAAAAATAAACCTTAACTTTTATAATTTAAAGCTCATAGGCTGAAAGGATGATATGGCAGCCTTGTTATTGTATGAGTGGGTCTATCGCGCATGGACTTGCAAAGGCTGACATCATGGAGAATAAGGGAGGGGGAGGTGGGGGTGTTGACCTACCTCCCATCATCTTATATATATATATATATATATATATATATATATATATATATATATATATATATATATATATATATATATATATATATATATATATATATATATATATATATATATATATATATATATATATATATATATAACAAATGCACCTTTTTTATATTATATATTTTAATAATTATCACAATAATTACCAATTACTATGGTGTGTGTGTGTGTGTGTGTGTGTGTGTGTGTGTGTGTGTGTGTGTGATTTTCCAATATAAATTAGATAGGGCAACAAAATTTAAACAATCAAAATTAATAAATTAAATCTGGTTTTCTTTTCTAAACCTTATCCCAATTTTGATCAATCAAATTATGAATCTCTAAAATTTACCAAACAAGGGTTTCCAATCTTCAATTCATTTGTAGATGTTTTTGAAACAAAGAACAATAGATTCACAAACAAGGGTTTCAACCTAAATTAAATTCTGAATACAAATTCACAACAAACATGGAAAAGACTGAGATTTCAAAAGAACAATTACTATGCAAAACTCAACAAGATCTGACCTAAATCTGATGCTAAATGATCATATACTTAGAGTTCACAAAGAAATTCTCTTTCTTTTGAAAAATCTCTTCTTAAAAATTGGCTCCTCTAGACCTGTGTGGGGAGTAATGAGCTCTAATTTCTTAATAAAGAGTTTTCTCCATCTTAAGGTTTCAGTTTTGTAATCATAGGAAACCTTTTTCTTAATTATTTTATTATATTTTAATTTTGTGTGCAACCTTTCTACATTTTAATTAAAATAAACTTTATTAAATTAATTCTTTATCTCTCTTATTAAATCACAAGACGCCTTAAATAAAAATATTTATTCAATTTAACTCATAATCATATTTAGATTTTATTATTAAAAATGAAACTCCCAAATAAATTATTATTAAATTAAACATATATATAATTATGCCAAAATTAGAACTTCAATTAAATCTTTAAATTTAATTCTTTTATTTAATTAATTTCTCAATTAATTAAGTATTTTTAAATATTGATTTTTCTTTATAAAATTTTCATTAAATTAAATAATTTACTTATCTTTTAATTTGATTTAATTATAACTAAAGATCACAACAGACCCACAAAACTAAATATGAAAAACTCATTATAAAGAACAAAGTACTAGATCAAATTCAAGGGTCAAAATCATGAATTGACTTCACTTGATGAATTCAAAAGGGTAGAACTCAAATACTTGTCCTACTTTCTGGGACAATTGACTTAAGGTTAGGATTTGAACTCAAGAATTATCTCCCCTCTTTTAATATTGAGATATTGTGATAGGGCATGCTCATCTTCTCAATTCAGTGAAGTTGATGCCTGGTACCTATAATTTGCATAAAAGCTGAGCATGTACATATACATATAAATCTAAACTAAACAGACAATTGTGGGGAGTGGTGCATCATGTAGATCCCAACTAGCGGGTGACTACAACTCCCTTCCTTAACGACATCAGAAACATAAATCATAAAGTATAACATACAAGTACACCATACACATACACGTATGGGGTAAGTATCCATAGAAACTGCATATAAATCATCCAGCTAACTATCATCATGAAATAACTAAAATCACTATATGAAAATACATATATCATCATCAAAATAATTATGAACGCATGAAATAACTAAGTATCAAGTAGCTCATCAAATATATCAATTGAATATGAAATAACATCTAATCAAATTAGGTAACCAAGTACCGCTAATCATAAAACATAAAAAAATTGGCTTAAAAGAGTTCAACAATAAAACATGAAAAGCAAACTAGGGGTAGGCATTACAAAGCTACTTTTTATTTGTTCCATTTAATGATCCAACTGGATCTCTTTTACAAACCCTAAATAAAAGAAGGCAAAGATCAAATAGAATAGGAAAAAAGGAATTTTATTATGTTCTTCATGTCTATAGTTTAGTAGAGGCAAGTAAATAGACGCTTTTGGTGATTTGAAGCCCTATAAACTAGCGCTTGCACATTTAAAGGGTGCAAGGTTTAAGCCAATAGCTTTATATATTCTTGATGATGTTCTTGAATAATTATTACTATATTTCTCATTTTGGATCAAACATTTGATAGAACATTTTTATTTCTATTTCTTAAGTGGACTAGATATTTACTTTTTATTTGGTATAATTGTATATGGATTAATTTGTATTTTGGAGTATGTGTTAAAGATGAAAGTGGGACAAATACGAGTATGTCTATGGATTTCACTCTAGATATATCTATACAAGTTAGACCTCACCTCTTGATTGTGTCAATATCTTCTTTGTCTTTTTTATAGTGTGACCCCTTGGGATTTGTGTATAGTGATAGTTCATGACATGGTGATTGGAAGTTATCTCAGATTGTCCATAGTCTATATTTCTATATTCTTATGTCTCTCTCTAGTTTACAAACTCTCCCTATCCTACCTTTATATCTTTCTTAGTCATAGACATAGAAAAACCTTTCCTTTTCCATATCTCTATCTTAATTTACCCCCTATATCTATATCCCTAGATCATTTTCTATATAATTTGACAACCTTGATTTTTAAATCATTAATTCAAAATTCTCTCTATCTCCCACTTTCCATTCCTCCTCTCTCTATCTATGAGAAAACACGTAAGATAATAGGTGATCCCACGATGACCTAAAATTAACAAAATAATAAAGAAATGAATGAATGATTTTTTTTTTTTAATATTTGATGGATCTACGTGTAGGAAAATTATCATCAATATTAAACTACAAAATTAATAGAATTTATATATTTGTATTCATGTTATATCTTTTTAATTGATTTACATGATATGCATATATAACGTTTGTTTAGCATGTGTATAATTTAAAGATTTCTATTACTATTTTGATTAATTATATTGATAACCACTCTATAGTTAATCCCATGTTCAATTGTTATATTTAATGAACAACACCATAGTTTTGTTACTGTAATTGTTAAAAAGACAATTACTAAATAAAATTGTCATTTTTTATTTTTATAATTAAAAAACAAATATATATTTATATAATTATATGTCTTCACACAATAAACACATTAGAACAATAAATAAAGACTGCAATTCATCTATTATTTTATTAAAAACATACAAGAGTAAAAGAAATATTCATAACAAAATTTGAAATAGATCTACGTACAACTATTGAGAGTGTAAAAAATTGGACAAAGACTTTTATTTATTTATCATTGAGACCAAAATCAATTTAAGAAATCACAAGACTTTTGACTTAAAGAATTTGAAATAGATCTACGTACAACTATTGAGAGTGTAAAAAATTGGACAAAGACTTTTATTTATTTATCATTGAGACCAAAATCAATTTGAGAAATCACAAGACTTTTGACTTAAAGAAATCATAATTTATTGAGTATTGTACTATGATAAATCAACATAAATTCATAAGTTGATGAAATGATAAATTGATGATTTAATAGTTAATTTATTTAATTTTGAATTCTATAGAACTGAATATTTCTATAATTAAAATTGCAAAAAATTAAAGAACTATTTAAATATAAAAATATAATTTTTCTTTATTTAATTTATTTAAAATATAATATTTAATTTATTTAAAATATAATATTTAATTTATTTAATTAATTTAAAATATAATATTTAATTTATTTAAAATACAATATTTAGCTCATGAACTTATTAATTTGTTTAAGTTTAAAAGTTTTAGCTCCTAATCTTAAGCAGGCAAGGGGTCTATGAATTTAAAGGAAAATAACCAAAATAATTATGATGGATCTCTCCCTCCACAAAAATAGAACTCAAGTCTCTTATATAATTGATTTATTTTGATATTCTTTTAACATATATTTAGTAAACTAAAGATTAAAAGTAGATGTATAATAAAACAATTATTAGAAAGCACTCACAATATTTAAGAAAATAAAATAAATCAGTAAACCTCTCATGGAATTGTAGATTTTAGTGTTAGAATCTTCCTTGTGCGATGACCCTTTATATTTATAAAATGAGTATCAAAACACCCTTCGATATCTTATCTAGAACTAAGTTTCTCTTTTTTCAATAATGGCAATAATAAATACTAACTCTCTAGGACTAAGAGCTATCACAACTTGGTATCCAAACTTGTAAATCTCGCTACAAATATTGAAAGTCATTGTTTGTAGGTTTGGAGAATCCATGATAGTAATCTTATTGCTTTTGGATTTTTTCTAGTGTTCATCTTATTTTTCAATTTTAAAAAAAAAAAGTTTCCTCCTCGTTGATTCTTGTGCTCCCCCTCCTCTATTCTTATGCCTTTTTAAGTTGTTCTTATTCTACAACCTACAATTTTTTCATCTCCTTTGCTCTCTCTTGCTTGCCTAGAAGATGTTTCACTGAGTGTAACCCAAAACATTGGCTAAAAAATGGACACACAATAAAATTAAAAATTATAACTAGTTCTTTTTCTTAAATACTAAATCAAGATAAGTCTATCATACTATATTTACTCTCAAGTAGCCCTTTTTTGTGTCATGTTCTTGTTGAGCCATATATAACTACAAAAAAGTTAAAATATTTATAGTAACCAATTCATTTATTGAATCAAAGTTGTCATCTATGTTGGTGTTTTGCATAAATCGGTAGTTATTTTTAGGTTAGATTAGAATAAATGTAATAAGTATATAGTTGGTTATAGTTAGTTGACATAATTATTGTCAATAGGGTACTTTATATAGAAAACAAACCTTAAAAATTCATTCGATTGAAATGTAAAAATATATCAATTGAAACCATTGAATTATTATTCCTAATCCCATGTAATATATAAATTAACTATCTCAATGCCCATTCATAATTTTTAGGAAAAGAAGAATGGTTGCTTTGGAGTTTTTTTCGCTAAAACTAATTGAGTAATTCTGAAGTTTTTTGATTTGGTATTAAAAATTTATTGTAGAAATGAATATTCTTTCTAGCTACAATCTCCACTCATTCATTCTTATAAATATGGGAGGAAGGTCAATGGAACATTATGGTCACAAGATTCATAGAGAATGAATGTGGTAAACTGCCCTTACAAACTCTCAAAGAAATGTAATACATAGAATCAAATACAATGTTCTTGTATTTTTTATTGACTTAAAATATCTAGAGAGAGGTCATCCCGTTAGGTTCAACATTTGTTGAAGACATATTTGTCGACAAGAGTTTAAAAGGCTTCAAACAAATGCATGCAGTATGAATATTACAAACATGATACATGAACCATTTTCAAGGATCATCAAGGACATAACAACTCATGGAATAAAATGACTACATAATATGAACCAAATATTATTTTAAACAAATTTAAAATCTTAGAAGCTTTTGTGATTGGCTAGAATAGTGTATTCACATGTCTTATCAAGAATTTTAGTCAAAACTTTATAGTTTGTGCAATACTCTATTTTATATTTGCATATTTGGGTATCAATATTATCCGAAGAGCATTGTGTTTCTTATGGGAATAATCAAAATTACTAATCTAAAAGAATATCTAACTAGTTCAGAGAGGTTGAGGATCTCTTCTATTTATCATGGAATTCAAAATTTGTTGTTTAATTCCCTAGTGCATCCAATCTACTTTGGTTGGTTAACTTTTAGTTAAAAAATGATGAATCTAAAATTCATTCTCGATAGATTAGATTGATATGAGCTTCCTAATGCTCATATAAAAAACACTCCAGTTTGTACTATGTGTGATAGTCCCAATACACACTATCATGTGGATGTTTTTAATATTTTCTTATTGTGATGTATACCAAATTTAATATGTATTTTCTCATATATGAGGATAGTGATTGGGTTTGATACAACCACAAATAATTTCCATTTGTATAATTTCTATCTATTTAAAATTGTCATTCTCGTTTATAATATTAATCAATAAATAAATATGATTTTTGTAATCATATCATCTTCAATCACCTTTATCTCTTTGATTGGGGGTGATTCCTTAGGTAGACATTTGGAAATTACCGTGTTGTAGTTATCCAACGATCCCTTACTTCTTTAAGACCCACTTCCCTTTTGTTGTTTTGTTTTTTAATCTTCTAATAATTTCTCCTCCAATTTAGGAAAAACTTATAGGTCGTATCAAGTGGTATCCTTCTCCTTCATGAAGTCTAAGAATTATTTCCCCCCATTAACATAAATTTGGATTCTCGAGCTAGCCCTTTATGCAATTGGGTAATTATGTCATGGTAAAGGTTACTAAAGCCTTGGTAATAGTGTATGTATTTTTTTGGCCATCATTATGTTCTTTCAAATTATATTAAAATGGACTCCCTATAAAGACATGACATGCATCCATGGACACAATATCATGAAGGATCTTATCGTTATTCTTTGTAATCTCAAATTCTATCTAAGCCTAATTTATAAGAAGGTTTTGGGTATGTGCAGGATCATGGTGTGCCAAAAAGTGGCGATGTGAAAAAAAGAGAGTTTGAAGACACCTAAAAGCGCTTCAAAATCCGCTCTGACTTTTTTTTACCTATCTAGGAACCAAACCTGGAAGGTTAAGCCGAGCCTTATCAAATATCCGATATCATATCAGATATCCAATATCATATCGGATATCCGATTTTAAATCCAATATCCGACTAATAATTAAAATCATATAATAGTATGATATATTATTTAATATTATTATTATTGATATAAAATAATAATAATAATAAATAATATATCATACTATTATATTATAATAATAATATTATTATTTAATATTATTATTATTATAATTATTATACTATAATATAATAATATTATTATAATTATTATTATACTATAATATAATATGACCCCTATATAATATTTGAAATTGATGCCAGTATAATCGGATATCCGATATAGGAAAAGGACTTTTGGGGGGAAAACATGCTAAGGTTTCCCTCCTTTGCCACAATAATATTAATATTATGAAAATATTTGGAGGCAAACGACTTTAATTTATAACTAAGTTAATAGTATATTAGTATTAGTATAAAATATCAATAATATTAATATAAAATAGTATTAATATTATTAATATAGATATAATAGTGTAAATACATAGTGTTTATTTATATTAAGCTACAATATATAGTATTAATATATATTATATTTATAGCTATAATAGTATTATTATTATTACTATACATATAATAATATTAATATTTAGTGTTTATTTATATTATAATTATTATCCTAAAACAGTATAAATAGTATATCCTAAAATATTACGTTATATATACTAAAATATTACGTTATTATATAGATATATTAATAACATATATATTAATATAATAATATTTATAATATATATTATATTTAATAAAAATATTACATTGTTATATATATATTATATTATTATACATATTAATATGATAATATATAATACAAAGAGGGTCGTCATTTAATGGGTCAAAGGGGGTAATAGGTCACCCTATGACCCCCTTTGACCCATATGAACGACTCGACTATGTCCCTAGGGGTCCTAGGACCCCTAGGGACATACGTCATCGTTTAATGGATCAAAGGGGGTCATAAGTCACCCTATGACCCCCTTTGACTCATATGAACAATTCAAATATGTCCCTAGGGGTCCCAGGACCCCTAGGGACATATGTCGTCATTTAATGGGTCAAAGAGGGTCATAGGTCACCCTATGACCCCCTTTGACCCATATTACCCATTCGAATATGTCCCTTGGGGTCCAAGGACCCCTGGGGACATATGTCGTCGTTTAATGGGTCAAAGAGGGTCATAGGTCACCCTATGACCCCCTTTGACCCATAATACCCATTCGAATATGTCCCTAGGGGTCTTAGGACCCCTAGAGACATATGTCATCGTTTAATGGGTCAAAGGGGGTCATAGGTCACCCTATGACCACCTTTGACCCATATTACCCATTCGAATATGTCCCTAGGGGTCCTAGGACCCCTAGCGACATATCTCGTCGTTTAATGGGTCAGAGAGGGTCATAGGTCACCCTATGACCCCCTTTCACCCATATTACCCATTCGAATAAGTCCCTAGGGGTCCTAGGACCCCTAGAGACATATATCATCGTTTAATGGGTCAAAGAGGGTCATAGGTCACCCTATGACCCCCTTTGACCCATATTACCCATTCGAATATGTCCCTAGGGGTACTAGGACCCCTAGAGACATATATCATCATTTAATGGGTCAAGAGGACCTATGACCCCCTTTGACCCATATGTACGATTCGAATATGTCCCCAAGGGTCCTAGGACCCCTAGAGACATATGTCATCATTTAAAGGGTCAAAGAGGGTCATAGGTTACCCTATGACCCCATTTGACCCATATTACCCATTTGAATATGTCCCTAGGGGTCCTAGGACCCCTAAGAACATATGTCATCGTTTAATGCATCAAAGGGGGTCATAGGGTGACTCATATGAACGATTCAAATATGTCCCTAGGGGTCCTAGGACCCCTAGGGACATATGTTGTCATTTAATGGGTCAAAGGGGGTCATAGGTCAACCTATGACCCCCTTTGACCCATATGAACGATTGGAATATGTCTCTAGGGTCCTAGGACCCCTAGGGACATATGTCATCGTTTAATGGGTCAAAGAGGGTCATAGGTCACCCTATGACCCCATTTGACCCATATTACCCATTCAAATATGTCCCTTGGGGTCGGAGGACCCCTAGGGACATATGTCGTCGTTTAATGGGTCAAAGAGGGTCATAGGTCACCCTATGACCCCCTTTGACCCATATTACCCATTCGAATATGTCCCTAGGGGTCCTAGGAACCCTAGATACATATATAGTCATTTAATGCATCAAGAGGGTCATTGGTCACCCTATGACCCCCTTTGTCCCATATGAATGATTCAAATATGTCCCTAGGGGTCCTAGGACCCCTAGAGACATATGTCATTGTTTAATGGGTCAAAGAGGGGCGTAGGTTACCCTATGACCCCATTTGACCTATATTACCCATTCGAATATGTCCCTAGGGGTCCTAGGACCCTTAGGAACATATGTCATCATTTAATGGGTCAAAGAGGGTCATAGGTCACCCTATGACCCCCTTTGACCCATATTACCCATTCGAATATGTCCCTAGGGGTCCGAGGACCCCTAGAGACATATCATCGTTTAATGGGTCAAGAGGGTCATAGGTCACTCTATGACCCCCTTTGACCCATATGAACGATTTGAATATGTCCCTAGGGGTCCTATGACCCCTAGAGACATATGTCGTCGTTTAATGGGTCAAAGAGGGTCATAGGTTACCCTATGACCCCATTTGACCCATATTACCCATTAAAATATGTTCCTAGGAGTCCTAGGATGCCTAAGCACATATGTCGTCGTTTAATGGGTCAAAGGGGGTCATAGGTCATCCTATGACCCCCTTTGACTCATATGAATGATTCAACTATGTCCCTAGGGGTCCTAGGACCCCTAGGGACATATGTCGTCGTTTAATGGGTCAAAGGGGGTCATAGGTCAACCTATGACACCCTTTGACCCATATGAACCAATCGAATATGTCCCTAGGGTCCTAGGACCCCTAGGGACATATGTCGTCGTTTAATGGGTCAAAGGGGGTCATAGGTCAACCTATGACACCCTTTGACCCATATGAACCATTCGAATATGTCCCTAGGGTCCTAGGACCCCTAGGGACATATGTCGTCGTTTAATGGGTCAAAGGGGGTCATAGGTCACCCTATGACCCCCTTTGACCCATATGAACCATTCGAATATGTCCCTAGGGTCCTAGGACCCTTAGGGACATATGTCATCGTTTAATGGGTCATAGGGGGTCATAGGTCACCCTATGACCCCCTTTGACCCATATGAACCATTCGAATATGTCCCTAGGGTCCTAGGACCCCTAGGGACATATGTCGTCGTTTAATGGGTCAAAGGGGGTCATAGGTCACGCTATGAGCCCGTTTGACTCATATGAACGATTCAAATATGTCCCTAGAGGTCCTAGAACCTCTAGGGACATATGTCGTCATTTAATGGGTCAAAAGGGGTCATAGGTCACCCTATGACCCCCTTTGACCCATATGAACCATTCAAATATGTCCCTAGGGTCCTAGGACCCCTAGGGACATATGTCTTCGTTTAATGGGTCAAAGAGGGTCATAGGTCACCCTATGACCGCCTTTGACCCATATTACCCATTCGAATATGTCTCTAGGGGTCCTAGGACCCCTAGAGACATATATCGTCATTTAATGGGTCAAGAGGGTCATAGGTCACCCTATGACCCCCTTTGACCCATATGAACGATTCGAATATCTCCCTAGGGGTCCTAGGACCCCTAGAGACATATGTCGTCATTTAATGGGTTAAACAGGGTCATAGGTTACCCTATGACCCCAGTTGACCCATATTACCCATTCGAATATATCCCTGGGGGGGACATATGTCATCGTTTAATGGGTCAAAGGGGATAATAGGTCACCCTACGACCCCCTTTGACTCATATGAAGGACTCAAATATGTCCCTAGGGGTCCTAGGACCCCTAGGGACATAAGTCGTTGTTTAATGAGTCAAAGGGGGTCGTAGGGTGACCTATGACCCCCTTTGACCCATTAAACGACAACATATGTCCCTAGGGGTCCTAGGACCCCTAGGGACATATGTTGTCATTTAATGGGTCAAAGGGGGTCATAGGTCACCCTACGACCCCTTTTGACCCATATTACCCATTCGAATATGTCCCTTGGGGTCCGAGGACCCTTAGGGACATATGTCATTGTTTAATGGGTCAAAGAGGGTCATAGGTCACCCTATGACCCCCTTTGACCCATATTACCTATTCGAATATGTCCCTAGGGGTCCTAGGACCCCTAGAGACATATATCGGCGTTTAATGGGTCAAGAGGGTCATAGGTCACCCTATGACCCCCTTTGACTCATATGAACGATTCGAATATGTCCCTAGGGGTCCTAGGACCTCTATAGACATATGTCATCGTTTAATGGGTCAAAGAGGGTCATAGGTTACCCTATGACCCCATTTGACCCATATTACCCATTCGAATATGTCCCTAGGGGTCCTAGGACCCCTAAGGACATATGCCATCGTTTAATGGGTCAAAGGGGGTCATAGGGTGACCTATGACCCCCTTTGACCCATATGAACAATTTGAATATGTCCCTAGGGTCTTAGGACCCCTAAGGACATATGTCGTCATTTAATGGGTCAAAGAGGGTCATAGGTCACCCTATGACCCCCTTTGACCCATATTACCCATTCGAATATGTCTCTTGGGGTCCAAGGACCCCTAGGGACATATGTCGTCATTTAATGGGTCAAAGAGGGTCATAGGTCACCCTATGACCTATGACCCCCTTTGACCCATAATACCCATTCGAATATGTCCCTAGGGGTCCTAGGACCCCTAGAGAGATATGTCCTCATTTAATGGGTCAAAGGGGGTCATAGGTCACCCTATGACCCCCTTTGACCCATATGTACAATTCGAATATGTCCTTAGGAGTCCTAGGACCTCTAGGGACATATGCCATCGTTTAATGGGTCAAAGAGGGTCATAGGTCACCCTATGACCCCCTTTGACCCATATGAACGATTTGAATATGTTGCTAGGGGTTCGAGGACCCCTAGGGACATATGTCATCGTTTAATGAACGATTCGAATATGTCCCTAGGGGTCTGAGGACCCCTAGGGACATATGTCGTCGTTTAATGGGTCAAAGAGGGTCATAGGTTACCCTATGACCCCATTTGACCCATATTACCCATTCGAATATGTTCCTAGGTGTCCTTGGACCCCTAGGGACATATGTCGTCATTTAATGGGTCAAAGGGGTTCATAGGTCACCCTATGACCCCCTTTGACCCATATGAACAATTCAAATATGTCCCTAGCGGTCCAAGGACCTCTAGAGAAATATGTCGTCGTTTAATGAGTCAGAGAGGGTCATAGGTCACCGTATTACCCCCTTTGACCCATATTACCCGTTCGAATATGTCCCTAGGGGTCCTAGGACCCCTAGAGACATATATTGTCATTTAATGGGTCAAAGAGGGTCATAGGTCACCGTATGACCACCTTCTACCCATATGAATGATTCGACTATTTCCCTGGGGGTCCTAGGACCCCTAGGGACATATGTCGTCATTTAATGTGTCAAAGGGGGTCATAGGTCACCCTATGACCCCCTTTGACCCATATGAACGATTCGACTATGTCCCTAGGTGTCCTAGGACCCCTAGAGACATATGTCATCGTTTAATGGGTCAAAGAGGGTCATAGGTCACCCTATGACCCCCTTTGACCCATAATACCCATTCGAATATGTCCCTAGGGGTCCGAGGACCCCGAGAGACATATGTCATCGTTTAATGGGTCAAGTGACCTATGACCCCCTTTGACCGATATGAACGATTCAGCTATGTCCCTGGGGGCCCTAGGGACATATGTCATCATTTAATGGGTCAAAGGGACCCCCTTTGACCCATTAAAGGACGACATATGTCCCTAGGGGTCCTAGGACCCCTAGAGACTTATATCGTCGTTTAATGTGTCAAAGAGGGTTATAGGTCACCCTATGACCCCCTTTGACTCTTATATATTAATAATATACATATATATTAATAATATACATATCAATATAATAATATATATATATACACATATACATATTACATTATTATATTTAATTAGAATATTATGTTATTATATAAATATATTAATAACATACATATTAATATAATAATATTTATAATATATATTATATTTAATAAAAATATTACGTTGTTATATAAATATTATATTATTATACATATTAATATAATAATATATAATACGTATTTTATATAGATATAAATTACGTTATTATATTTAGTAAAAATAATAATAATATATATTATATTTATAGATTGTAATAAGATTAACATAAGATATTATTATATATTACTAGATTATATCTTGTATGTTTACATTACGTTATTATATATATATAATATATTAAAATATGCCTTTACATATTAATATAAGTGAAATAATTTTAAAATAAAAAACTAGAACGTTTAAATCGAATTTCTCTCCAAAATTTGAAGATTTTTGGAATTTGACTACCGAACCATATCGGATATCCGATGTCAAATCGGATATCCGATTTTGAATCAGATATCCGATCAGGCTTGGTATTTACCAAGCCTGCCCGGTCAACCCCAAAGACGTGTTTATAGAGAGTTTTAGTGATACTCAGACTTCGGGTAGCCGTCTGACAATGTTATTTTGATCGAAATTGAATGAAACGAAATGGGTTTTTTAATATCGCTCTCTAGATTCCATCAATATAATTTCTGTCAAATTCTGAGTTCGATAAGTATTTATTAGTTAATTATCAATGAAGATTATTGTAAAGTGTTGATTGACATACTGAATGAAAAATAGCTATAACTTTCAAACGGTATAACATTTTTTAAATCTAAAAGTTGTGTCACATTCTATACTTCACCTAGTATAAGAAAAAAACAAAAAAAGAAAAATTTGATCAAATTTTCTATTAGTTAGGGTGGTCAGACACGAGACTTTTTTTAATCCGAAAAAGTTTTGGTAAAAAATTCATATTTAATTATTTATTTGGAATAAAAATATCAAAAAATATGCGTCACATCTGGGCATGAGTCTAGTTTTCATATCTATAATTATATTAAAAAAATATTATGATTTGATTTTGATTAAGGTAGTCAGACATACACCTACTTTTTATTTTCGCCATGAAATTTTCTTAGTACTGCATTAAAATTCAAACTTTTGACCAATCAATTATTTTTTTCTCCTGATAAGGCCTAGTAGTTTAGAAACTAAATTCAATTTTCTACAAATCATTTTCTTACAACTTTTTGATATAAAGTCCATAACCACTTCAAAATTATGTGTCAAGTTGACATAAACCTGATTTGCTGATTTTTCACTGCCACTTAAGGCCATAGTTTGGTACACCATTATCTTGCACATACCCTTAAATTTTGTCTTTCTATTTTTCATAATGAAGGCAGGGAGAAGGTCCTCAACCTAGAGAACCAGTACACAGTGTTAGCACTACCCTGGGTCATTACAACCAAGCAACAAGCTAAAGCATCGAACACCAATGAAGAAACCTAAACCTTCAACAAATTTATAGAAAAGTGCATCACTATCTCGATATTATATAATAGAAGGAAGATCTATATTTATATTGTCTCTACATAGAAGGTTAGTTTCATTATGGAAATATTTTCAAGAACAATAGTAGAGTGTATCATCAATGTTTATTAAATTTTGGGCTCAATACATAAATTGAAGACACCTCTATCTGAAATTGTACTCACATCATCATTCTTGCACATCACAATATGAAATCATTTCACCAAACATTTTGGAAATCCATCCTTGCAATGATAATAAAGAGCAAACAAGATAAAACTAAGGCGCTCTTTTAAAGAATTAATCAAAGAATTCATCATAATGGAAAGGATTTTGACCATCCAAATTAATTTTGATGTCTTTCAAATTTAGAGAAGAAAGTCTTGAGAAAATCTACACTATAATCAATTCAATAATACAAAAACAGAGAGAGACAATTATGAAATATTGTATATACATATAATGTAGTGAGTACTTTGTCTTGGGTTTCAATGAGAATAAGATGGTTAGAAGCAAGGGAATATGTACCACTTTGAAGAGAATATTTACAATAGAACTAAAAATTAAGTTCTATTTGTCCATAAAATTTGATTAAAAAAATATGTACAGACGTTTACAATCTAAATATATATTAGATCCCCAAGAAAAAAAAAAAATCCACACAGTCTATTTTTATTGAAATTAAATTATAAATTATAATACTTCATTAGTAGCTTCTAAGAAGACTCCCAAGATAATGAAAATATATTCAATAATTATTTTGACTACATAAAAACCTTAAAAAATACAATAATTGCCAAAAACAATTGTGTACACTCTCTTGTTATAATTTTATATTGTATATAGTTCAATGAATAGATATATATCATTTTATGACTAACCCACCCTCCTCCTCCCTCTCCCTCTTTATGTGTGCGTGTATCATAATGACTTAGTAAGAAAAGATATATGTCATGTACTACCATTTTTTTTCGCATTATTAAAAGAAGAGAGTTTATTTACAAAGATAGTTAATGCATATTTTATAAAAAATATTTGTAAGGTGTTTGTAGTATATATTGATTCACATGTCTAAATGATAAAATAGAAGTATATTGTATTACATATTCTAAGATTTGACTAGAAAGGAAGCTAGGCAAGATCTAGAGGCAATTGAAAGAACAATAACAAGACATTAATAATATAACCAAAAAGTGTATTAATAGAACATCATGCCCCTCTTGGTTGGCCATGACAGTTTTCTAGGTTACCCTTTGTGTTTTGAAAATCCTTGGTGCCATCTCTTTCTTGGCTCAGGTCCTCTACCTCCTGGAGTTGATGCCATTGTTTCCACCAATTTAAGTGGCTTGTTTGCAGAGAAAGTTGTGGAAAATTCCTTGCCCCCTCTTTCCAAGTTTAAAAGCTCTGCTTGATCTCTAGTCATGTGATCTTTGTTCCTGATGAGATTATTGATGAAATAGTAAATTATTTAGGGCTCAATCTTGTTGGAAAATTCCCACTATTCATACCTTCAATCAAACAACTTAGGAAATGGGTAGATTCAATTTGGTCATTAAAAGGTAGCATTAAAATCAATGCCCTAGTTAATGGCTTGTTTGTGTTGTCCTTTGTCTCCAATGACGATCTCTCAATGTTTCTTATTAATGAAACTTGGTTCTTAGGTTCAAACTTGAGAAATATCCTTAATACCCATACATAAAAACCTAAGCTGGGTTTTCTCATTGATTTGGGAGATCATATTACTACATGGGTAAGGTTTATAGGGATGCCTTTGGATGTTTGGAATCACAAGGTATTTAAAGTTATTTCTAACTCCTTTGGATCAATGTTGGGAGTTAATAAGGTCACCCAAATAAAAGCTCACCTCTTGTTTGCCAAGATTTGTGTTAGTGTGATAGTGAATCAAGTTCTTTTGTTGAAGGTTACTATAGAATCTAAGCTAGGATCCTACATGCACAACCCTTGTACTATGAAAAAGAACATTTTTTTTGCATAATATGTAAAAGGTTTGGGCATTTAAGTATGGGTTTCCACCTAAGTTCCTAGAAAATAGGGCTAGGAATCAAGACCAAATCCCTCTAAAGCATAAGGAAAATTTTTGTGGTGGTGTTTTAGTGGAAGTGGGGATGGATACCTCACAAGGCTTAGCTTCCAAAGTTTAGGAGGTTGTCATTCCTTCCAAAAGGTCTCCAGATGATCTAGGTTTCGAGCCCAAGGGCCCTGGGATTCTGACAATTACCAAGAGGGTTAATGGTTCTTCAAATGGGGCAAGTGGTTCTCTATTGACCCTGGCTTAGCAAAAAATCCTTGAAAATTTGGCAGAGGCTTCCTTGGATTCTTCTTCTATATGTGTAGGGGTGATTATTCCCTCATCCCTAGACTAGACTATTAGAGAGAAATCATGTCTTTTAGTGGTTATCCCAAGGCAAACTTCCTCTTTTGGTGGGTCCATTGGGGGACATGATTCCTCTAAAATAGTTTTCAATAAACTTGCTTCCCATAAGAAAAGATTGGGTTTAGAAGGGGATTGTGATTCAAATATGATCGAAGAGGTGGAATGGATAGTGGTGGACAAGAAAAGTAAGAAGAAGAATAAAATAGATTTTGGCAGAGATAGAAAAGTGGTTACACTCCCTGGGTTTTAGGAGGAACTAAAGAAATTCCACCCAAAAGATTATAGAAGGCAGTGACACTTCTTTAGGGTTTTAATCTAATACCATTTTTTAAGGGTTGTTTTTTGTTTAAATCTAGAGTGGTTTCCCATTAGTTTTTCATGGTTAGATTCCTTTCTTGGAATGTTAGAGGAATAAACAATTCTCTTAAAAAACATATGTTTGAGTGTGCCTTAACTGAATCAAAAGTTAATATGGTACTCATTCAAGAAAAAAAGATGAGTAAAGATAATTTGGCCAAGATGATCTCCCACATTTGGCCGTGTTCCTCTTGGGTCTCACACAAGTCTAAAGGTGCTTCTGGAGGGATGACAGTTGTGTAGAATACATGAACAAAATAATAGGTATTCTTTTACACTCCAATGAGAACTCCATCATTTTATCTTATCATGATATTATTACTAGATGGTATTGGAATGTGGTAAACATTTATGCTTCAAAATCAAGAAGCAAAATAAAGTAACAATGGGATTTCCTTGAAAATATGATGAGTAATATTTAGAACATTAGATGGACGCTAGCCTAGTATTTCAAAATTTGTGTCCATCCTTTAGAGGAAAGGGGCTCTGAAGACTTCTCAAATAGTATAGAGGATCTAGGAGTTTTGTTTCAGTCTACTAGGTTGATGGATGTGGCCCTTAAAGGGGCAAAGTTTTTCCTAGTCCAACATGAGACAAGGTAAAAGCCTTATCCAAGTTAGATTGGATTGGTTTTATCTTTCTTCTAATTGGAGTAATATTGATGACTTCAACTTGGAAGCTATTCTCATTGAATGAAAAGTAGGATAAAGAATTTGTGGCCCTTTTAGATTTAAAATTATGTGGCAATCCAAAGGCAAATTAAGATAATTGATATATATGAATGGTGGAAAACTCCAGCTATATCTTCTCCTTTGAGTAATTTAAACTTTAAGTTGGGAGTGATCAAAGACATGGTTAAGAATTGAAACAAGGTATCCTTTGGTAACATCTTTGATAAGAAAATGGATTTAGAAGGTAAACTAGTGGTTTCACAAAATAAAGTGGGACTTAATCTGAATGATTTGTACTCTCAAAACTTGGAAAGATCTTATAGGGACCAAAGGCTTTCCATTTCTACTTAGGAACAAACCTTATGAAAATAAAAATCTAAGATCCAATGGCTTAGAGAAGATGTCTAAAACACAAGAGTACAAATAGAATCAGATCTCTTAAAGTTTCCTTTGATATGGTGGTTTCAGAGGAAGATGACATTAACACTGAAGCCATAAATTGCTTTTGTCAAAAGGGAGCTATTGATGATGGAGTTGATGACCATTTTGACCTGTTAGGCTGCATTAGTAAGCTTCTCTCCCAGAGGATAATGCTACTATGTCTAAAAAGGTTGACAGAGAAGAAATTAGATGCACTATCTTCTCCTTCCTCGATTTCAAATCTCTTGGTCTAGATGCCCATTCCCCTAGTGTTCTTCCAGGAATATTGATATATTGTGGGTGACGATTTTTTCAAATTGGTTTGTCACTTCTTCAAAATACAAATCACAAAAAATAAGACTAACCAAACATACATTGTGCTCCTTACTAAGAAAATTGACCTGGTTTGTATGGAAGAATTTCATCATATTAGTCTCTATGATACTATTTGCAAAATTATAGCCAAGGTCTTAGTCACCATAATTGATCCTTGAGAAAATCATCTCAAAAACTAAGAAAGGATTTGTTTGTAGGAGGAATATTATAGATACAATCATTTCTACTCATTGAATATTAGATTCTATGAATGCCAATGATAAACTAACCATGGTTCTCAAGCTCAATATTTCTAGAGCCTATGATAGGGTGAAATGGTCCTGCCTTAAAAAAGTGCTAACTAAATTTGATTTTTTCAGAAAGTTCCACAAGATGATTGTGAACTATATAACCTCTATGTATAATGTTGTTCTTGTCAAGAGAACTCCCTCAGGGTTTTTCACTACAAGACATGGCCTCAAGCAAGGAGACCCTCTCTCTCCCTATCTATTAATAATTGTGGTGGATGTCCTAAGTAGGAACTTGAACAAACTCAAGATCTCCAACTCTATTCGTGGGGTCAAAGTTTCCTCTAATATTCCTCCCTCTAATCACGAGAAATTCATGGACATGATACTATCCTTTTTGGAGAAGCTATTATATCTAAGGCAAAGGCTTGGAAGTCCATCTTAGCTAATTATGCCAAGTTATCTTGTCAATATATCAACTTTCATAAGAGTAAAATTTCTTTTTCAATACACCATAAGATATTTAAAGAAATATTTCTATTGTGTTGGAATTCCAAGTCCAATGTTTACCAAATATGTATATTCATCTTCCTTTCTCTTTAGAGAAACCTAGTCTTTATACTAGAATAATATCGTTGAGAAGTTCCAAAAGAAATTGGTTGGATGGAAAGGAAAACTATTAAGTTTTGGAGGTAAGATTCTTCTCCTTAAAGCTTTCCTCCAAAGTATTTTTGTATACTTCATGTCCTTTTCTTTAATGTCTGCAAAGGTGGTAGATATCCACCCTAGAGAAAATTCAAAAAAAATCCTTGTGGTCTGGAGTGGAGGAAAAGAGAAAGATGGCCCTTGTCAACTAGAATCAGGTGTGTAAACCCAAGGAGAATAGAGGCCTTGGTATTAGGAATTTTAAAAGTATGAACAAAGCTCTAGTCTCTAAATTGGGTTGGTTAACTTTAGAAGGAGCTAAATATTGGTTTAAAATCTTAAGGGTCAAATACTTATCTTATGGTCCTTCCTATTTATATCTAAGTAAGAATAAATCTAATAGAAGCTTTGTCCTCTAGAAGAACATGTTGAAGACCAAAGGTTTGATTAGAAGAGGAAGTAGAATGCAAATAGGAAATGGTAGAGAAAGTTTATTCCAGGAAGAGATATGGAAAGATGAGGCTCTCATCAAGGAGGTAGTGAATAACCAAGGATTGATGGACTATTTGAGGGTGAATATAGGTTAGAAGGTGGAAACCTACCTAGAATGGGAGAATGACAATGCAAGATGGAAGGACTTAATTGTCTTTTGGAAAGTCCAAAGAGATGCTAGAAGAATCAAGCATATTAATATGGAATTAGTCACATATCTAAAGGATATGCTCTTGACCCTAGTCTCTTTAACCAATCCCATGAAGACAAATGGATCTTGAGATATAAAAACAATGGTTTCTTCTCAGTTAGTTCTTCATACAGATCACTAGGAGGCACCCTAGTGGGTAAAAAATTTTGGAAGAACATTTGGATTCATAATCTACCACCTAAAACAAATTTCTTTTGGTGGGTAGTGGCTCATTGAAAAATACTTACGCTTGAAAACCTATCTAAATGCAGTCTGAAGTTAGCCAATAGATGCACCTTATGTGAGAAGCATGTTAAGTCTATCAATCATCTATTGTTACACTTCTCTTTCAAAATTGAGATCTTGGATCTAGTGCTCAAGGAATGTCATCTCTCCATGGTATTCCCCAAAAATATTAATAATATGATGATATAATGGATGGATTCTCCTTTCTGTCTTCCTATCTCTATTAATACTTGGGAATTAATTCTTCCTATTGTCAATTGGTGTGTTTGGAAAGAAATAAACAATAGGATATTCAAAGACAAAAATAAGAAAGCAACCTCCACTTTCCATATCATCAAAAATATCGTAAGAGAAAGTATAAATTGTGCTCTACTCCCCAAGAGCCACAAATTCCCTAGTCTACTAGACCTACGGCTAAAACAAAATTGGAATATTAATAAAAATTTGATAGATATTAACTAATAGAAGATTAGGAAAAGGAAAAAGTTCTATTAGATTCTACTTGAAAGGGGATGGATGAAATGTAATGTGGAAAAATGCTCTAAAGGTAATCTAGGTGTCACTAGAGCTGGAGCAATTATTAGAGATTGGGAAAGTGATATGATCCTTGCCTTTGTGAAGCTCCTGGGAATAAGGTCTAGTAACTATGTCGAGGCTATTACAATGTGGTTTGGTACCAAAACTCCATAGGACTTAGAAGTGGATATAGTTGAGTTGGAAGGAGACCCAAAACTAATTACTAATTTACTTCTAAACAAAGTCAATTGCCCTTGGACAATCAATCTGATTATAACTGATTGTAGAAGATGACTCTTATCGTTTAACAAAGTTATTATCAAACACACCCTTAGAGAAGGGAATAAAGATGCTGACTATTTGGCTTCATGGGGGTTAAACTATGAGGAGTGGAAGATGATGGCGTAGATGAAGTGCACACAAGAGTTAAGTCTAATTATTTTAAATGATAATAAAAAATATCATGGCATGTGGTAGGAATACCAAAGGTTACAAGTGGATAATTAAGCTGTTGAGTCATTAAGATTCATTTTCAAAGATTATTTAAAGCTCTAATTTGACTAGGAAATTGTTGAGCATCAAGCTCAATAAATGAATTAATATTGATTTTAGTTCCATGAAGCCAAAATGTACTCCTCATATTGTTTCAATAAAATGGCTTTGTTTTGCAAATCCCACCCCATATCTTTAGATGTTATTTCCCAAGTTGGTTAATAATATTGATGTCAAGTATTTATGGAGAAGAGTTGGAAATTTCTCCACTCAACCAAGGTTATACGTGTTTCATTTCATTATGATTTATTAAATTTATCACATTGATAGTAGAAAAAGAGCTAGCTATGTGAAGTTGTATGGCACAAATATTGAGAGTAAGATTTGTGAAATGATTTTAGACCTAATAGCTTCTACGGTTTTTTTTTCATCACCCTTATTTGGAAAAAAAATAAATTCTTGGCACTCTAAATTCCTCAATAAAATCCATAGTCTTCACTTTTCATAGAAAGTTTATATAATGAGTGAAATTTTAGAGAAAAGTATTGTCAAGCTGAACTTGGGACTTGAGAAATCTAATGAGTTGTTTAAAAAGGAGAACACCATGGGAGGCCTACTAAAATGTGTTGAACCCAAAAACTATAGAAGAATAAACAAATTTGAGAATATTTTTTCAAGGAGGGATTAAATTTTTGTATCCACATGATGAAAGACCACAACACTATATTCTCTCCACTAACTTTGCAAATGCTTGGAACAAAGGTCTAGTGGAGATTGGAAGTATCAAATTTTCAGTGGTGCCAAAAATGATTGGAGAAGCAAGTGGTCTAGAATGTATTGGTATTCAAGTGGAAAGGAAAGGTATATTGGACTATAATAAATTTAGGCATAAATTCTTAGAAGGAGCAAAAGAACTTGTTAGAGTGAGTTCTCGAAATGGGTATGATAGGCTCTCTCTCACTAGCCCTTTTGGTGCCATTTGTTATTTGTTAATCAATTATTTTACTCTTGAAAGTTGTTACATGACATATCATGGCTATTAATTAATATGATAAGGAATGGGGAAAAAGTTAACATTTTGTTCTTCATGTTTTCCTCTCTGGTCAACAACATTGTCTTGGGAGAAAATCTTCCTAATGACCAAGGCCTCATCTTTTTCCTTTATCACCTTTTTTGTTCTCACCACCTGAGTTTTAGTAGATATCAACCACCTATAGATCACCCTAGAACCCCTAAAGCTCCTAATTCTTCAGTGTTTTTTGAATAAATTTGTGCTTATAAATCCAAAATGGAGTCACCTCAAATCTTAGATAACCCTTGTGCCTCTAAAGATAAGAAAAATAATGTACCTCTAGAGCAATCACTTTTGATTGAAGATATTATTGATATCGATAAAAATGAAGGGGAGGAAAATTAAGATAATGAGGAGGAGAAGAGAGCTACAAACTTCAAAAGGAAAAATTACAACTTTAGCTCTAGGGAGAGAAAATCCATGCTGTTGTAAAATAAAAAGGGGGAGAGTTATAAGGAAGAAAGCAAGGAGGAATCCCATAATTCCCAAATGGAGGATAAGGTAGAAGATATAGAAGTGGATGAAATGACAAAGAACATTGGATTTTGCTCCTCTAATGAAGCTGATTTTGATGTAGAAGGGGAAGAAATTGATGATGAAACCCAATTTTGCCAAGAAAAAAAAGTGGTGGTGGACTTAGGGATTATAGGAGGTGAAGGGATGAGGATTAGTTAGAAAACTTATGTTGGGGAAATGATGAACTCCCTTCCCAATGTCCAGATGAAATTTGAAGACTTCAAGAAGGACTGTGATAATAAATTTGATGAAATAAATGAGAAGATTGAAGAGATTAACAAATAGTTCAAAAATGTGATCATTGGTCTTGAATTAGGTATGGTTGTTTCCTCCATTTGAAAATTGCAAAAATAAATGATGGGAAAGGCCATGTTTGGGGTCATCAATGGGAAGAGAAAATAGAAAATGGAAATCCAAGCCAAGGAGAAGAATTGTAAAGAGTTAAAGAGTGCTATTTGGATCAAGAATTGGATTGAAGCAAGTACCTCAATGAAAATTTGGAGAACATTAAAATGTCTTAGTTTCTCTTTCCTATATTTTTGGTACCTTGTTTTGAGTTTTCTATTGATTACCTATTTTATCTATTATCTTATAAACATTTCTATAAACTATTGATCTGATGTCGAGGTTATTTTATATGCTAACTAGTGACTGTGTTTATCCCCACTATTATTGGGGCAATAAGTCTTTGAACATGGTTATTAGGTTTAGTAGATTAAAGTTTATACTTAACTTAGTTTTAGGTGTGGATGGTTTAAGCTATTTGAAGAACATGGATGATATTGATTAATTTTGGTTTTTGTAGGTTCTAGGTGGGACTCTAACCACCAAGGTTAGAGTGTGCTTTTTTTCTACTTGGCTATTATGGCCTAGGGTAGAGGTGCTATGAGTACTTTGTTGCTACTTGGGTTCAGGACCCTCTTAATGCCTTTTCTCATCAAAACAAAAAAGTGTACTCTTATCAAAATGTAATGAAAATAAATAAGATGGACTCAATCATCTAGAATCAACTTGAATATTGGGTATTAGATAGATGATCATGTTACATAGGAGAACCCTTGGTCATTATATAGCCAAGGGGAGTACACAGGAGTGAATGAAGTAGTGAAAAATGTTGATATGTCATTATGTATGATAATCCAGTGACAACTTATCACCCATCCAAGGTGGATTCACATATCAACAAAAGATACATCATCCTTCAATGTGTAATAAAGTATGAACAAAAAAGATTGAAAGTGATAAAGTGATAAGTGATAAGTCTACATAGAGTTGAAGTACTCCAACTACTTTTATGTAATTCCGTAAGTAAGCTTATGTCACATAGTCTTCTCTCAAGGGAGAAATATAATACCACACACATTCATGCTTTGTTATTTAAAATAGGTAAAATATAGAGAAAATATATTACATAAATAGGGGGAGGAGGGTTTTATAGAATAGAGAGGTCTAGAAGGGTAGGGATTTATATAGGAAAATGGGTGTGGGGAATATTATATGGGTATTGGAGGGGGTGACAAAAATATAGTTTCAAGAAATATCTTTTTAGAATATGGGGATTCTTTAGTATTGTCTAGATAAAAATGTCACCAATTATAAGATTATATAACTCACCAAATTCTAGGGGTGCTATAATTTGGAATCCAAATCTGACATTAAAGAAGTCTAGTTAGCACAACTAAGAGGATAAAGGGCATTAATTCAAGATCTATTCTCAAGGGAGCATTTTGATTTATTTGTTAGGGTAATAATTTGATGTGATATGATAGAGGAACGGTAGATTTATTCCTATAGCATATTTGATATGTAATGCCCTACTAGGGAACCTAAGAAAAATTAACCTTAAACATGATACTAGATTCACATAATAGTATTCTTTACTTAAAAATTTACACAATAATAATTATTGCATTATAGAAGCAATAAAGCATTAAAAAAAAAACATGTACATAAGTGCAAATGAATTATAGTTAATCAATCTCAAGGATTTTATAAGAGAGAATTATATAGATAATTTAATAAATCCTTTAAGAGCAACCAAAAGTATACAACTGACATATACAAATAAATAATAAAACTTATATAATGTATAAATACTATATAGATACAACTAATAAAACATAGGGTACAAAATAAGACATCATTGACAACACAAGTCACCCAGTATGCAATAATAAATCAATGAACATAGTACTATATACAATATATTTGAATATGTATCCTAATTAATAAATTAATATATTATACAAATATAGAACACTTGAAAGATAAGAGAAAGCATCTAATGACGAATAAGAAGAATGTGTGCCATCTAAAATGGAAGCACACATTATTTTAAGACTTAAGCTCTTGTCCTTTAATGAACTTATAGACCATGGATATATTTTCTCTTGAAATAACTACATTTCTTGCTTTGATTACTTTTTCTGTATTATTTCTCCACAGCCCCTAAGATCTTAGATTTATGGATAGATTTATGAACCTCAGTATACACTCAAGTATAGGTTGAACCGAGTTGATATATATGTCAACCCAAGTTGATATATATTTTGACCCAAGTTGATTACTATGTCAACATAGCTATACATATAGTTAGGACCATCTAGCTTCAAATCTCATGTACTCTTAGGTGTTTTCTATTAGGTTTGAAATTTTAAGTATTTTTAACGTGTGTATATGCTCAATTTTTTTCTTTTTTTTTGGAATAGAGAGCTCTAAAATCAAGGCTCTAGATCATTTTAATTAGACTTGATATTTCTTTTACCAGAACCTTTAGACTTAGTTTCTTTGGGTCTAGTAAAACAAGATTTATAAATTTTCTTTCTAATAGGCAAAATAGCTTACATTTTCATACTTGTCCCAAGCTATGTATCTGATGGAATATACTCCAATGAAGGCTTTCATACTATTTCATTTGGAATAGAAAATTAACGATCCTTCATTTTGTAGAATATAAAACTAACAACCCTAGAAAATTAAAGGAACCAAAAAAAATTATAATTTGCTATATGCTAAAGGGAGCTTTCTAAGTTGGATTACTTTTGAAGTGCATTAATAGTTTGAGTTAAGATATTTAAAAAGATAGAAAATTGTTCCATTCTATCAATAATATCAATACTTTGTGCCCCATTGCAGGTTGTTCCCAGATTCTCGAGGTTTAAGGTAGTTTCATTTGCATAGCAAAGGTATGAGTTTACAACACTTCGATCTTCTAAATTGAATTCTGACAGTTCACACATTCTATATGTGATATAATCTACAAACCCCAACAAAATATTTCCTATAATATTTTTTCTTATTAGTTCCTACCAAGACAGAACTATTACTCCAATGTAAACCATGATTAATATTTTCATCTACAACCAATTACAATTCTCTATTACCCTTCCCTAATGTTTAATTTCAATATTTCTCCTTTTTAAATTGGCAAAGATAATCAACTTACTATCTTACTCTTTGACTATGTAAATTAATACTTTCACAACTTTCCATGCAAGGGAAGAGGTGAAAATCAAGATAATAGTTTTGAAGTTAGCGTTGTTGCATGTGGTTAGCATTCCAAAGTATTGGGCCTCTCGTTTCTAGTAGCTAGCAATTAACGCTTCTTTCCTTTCATGCAAAGGATATGTGTAGCTTGGGTATGTATACAAGAGCCTTTCCTGCAGTTTTAGAAAAATCATCATGCCTGTCGGGTATATTTTGGATCAAAATTGTCTTTGGAATAGCTATGTCTTCTACAAATTCTGGTTCTCATTGTTTTCTCTTTGATTTTTAGTGGTGATTGGAAAATCAGATGCCAAGATTTTGTTTACATTTGATAAATATCCTCCAAAAAAAACTTTTAGTATTAATGCAAGTAGCTCGTGTGTCCAAATATCATATATTTAATAAAAGTCTGTTTGGTTGATAAATTTTTGCCTACGGGATTTACACTTGAGTATCAAGGCCAAACTTGTCTTTATTATTTTCTTTTAATAGATTCTTTGGTTTTCCCATTATGATTGTAGAATATAATCCTATACCAGTTAGGGTTTCTGCAGTACAGTAGTCTGAGTCTGATGGTATTGAATGTTAGGGAACACGATTATTTCATTATAATTCTAAGAAGTATTTATTTGATTACTATTCTTGATGTCCTGATGTTATGTTATGGCATAGTAGTTTAACCTTCAAAGTGAACAATAAGTTGCATTCTTCTAAAAAAATATGACCTAATTGAACAGGCAAATCATAATCTATAAAACCCATGAGATTTACAACCCTCTCCTATTTGGAAAGGCAAAGCAATATGATAAGACTAGCAGCTGTGAAGCAAAGGCAAAGTTGCATCCAGCCTAGTAGTTGGGTTGTGCTGGGGTGAAGGGTACAATAGAGACATCAAAAGTATTCAGACAACGCCTCCTTCAAGAAGCATCAAGGAATATTATGAGTTCAGAGACATGAGCGGATTTCTTCCCATTCTTCCAAATCCCCAACAATGGAACCATCTGACTCTTATGGGACTGATGTTTCGCCTCTTGAAAAGATCGACGTGTTAGTGGCCTCACATGACATAACACTAGACGCATCAAAGGGCATTTACGTCAGGCTATGTTCCAAACGCCTGCGAAGGAGAAAATCTACTTGTGGTTGTGTACATTGATGACGGGGGCTTCCACATAGAATCAGTCCCTTCTATGATGGATACAATGTTACATAGGCATGCATGGTAAAAACAAATATGTGCATTCTTCTCTGTTTGTAACATTATTGTATAGAAATATTTTTTCGCAAATTTTCTATACGTCTATAATGGAGGGGTTACGATACAATTTCTTAATATTAATCTCAAAGCAGAAATGATTGTCTTTCTTGACTTGATCCCATCATTTTTGTTTTGTTTTCATAGAAGCATATTATCCTTCCAAAATTTCAAAAAAATACTTTCTTCCAAAGGATGAGATGTCTTTTTAATAGGGCATCATTGTATCCTTTTGGAAAATTGTTACTCCTTTCACTTCTGGATACTGCAACTCTGCCTATTTCTATGCCTCATATTGAAAACATGTTTTAATCATTTATCCACACAACTTGGTTATTGATAATTATTAATAAATAGAGCAACTACTTTGTGATCAAGACTGTCACTACGAACTAATTAATAATTTTCAGAAATTTTAAAATGATTGCTATGTGGTCAAGATTTTTAGTAATATGTTGGTAATTAGGTGAACTTCCAAAAATAGGGTGAAACCTTGTAGTCATTTTTTATCACCATGTAATTAGCAAATTAAATTCTAGTAAGCCTTACATAAAATGTATGATTACTACTTAAAGCTATTTAAAAGTTCTAATGAAAGTCAGTTCCCAATCTTCCTTACAGAATTATATATTCTATCTTGTATCTCAATAACATAACAAAGCACTATATTATCTTACACTCTCTGAAGAATGATGCATTTCTATTGTAGCCCAATAATATAGGATTATGTTTACTAGTTTGCCACTACATAATTTATCCTTTGGGATTGAATTATGACATATAACATGAAAGTTAGGATATTACAGCAATGTAGACCAATGAAGGAGATACAATATTGGAGCCTTGTCTATAGAGTTATAAATACGTGTAATGTTTACCTATTATGATATGTTTCACATCAAAGTAGGTGCTCCCTACCGAGATGAATTTTGTGTGGTATTAATTTTTTCACATGAACTGTACATTACCTAGAAATAGGAGGACCTTGTGAACTAATAGTCCAATATATTCATCACTTGTATGAATGATATATTTTGAGAGGGGCAGCCAAGGGAGCCTCTAGGCTAATGTCATTAAACTTGGGTTTGCTATTATAAATGGCCTTGTGATTACATGCAAGTAATTTTTTGTATTACAATTTGGGTGTTCCATAATCATAATTTTGAATGCATTGTTATGTCACTACCATACTATTATGTTTAATCATATTATTATTGTATATAGCAATATGTCCAAGTGAGAGAAGCAAATTGTATAACATAGGAAATCAAAAATTATCATCTTCGAAGTACCAAGCCTAGGAAAATTATAGTTATTCTTGTGTTTATATGTTGTTGATTAACTTATGCTATTTGTTTAACATGTGCCTCTTTTTTGGGCTAGCTGATTTGACAATAGATCTGATACTAAGCTTTACAAAAATTGTTGTTAGCATTGTGTTTCTATGTTCCTAACTGATTAACCAATGCTTTCATTCTTGTTTTGGGTCAGCTGATTTTAAAGTAGTCTATATCACCAAGCTTTGCAAGAATTGTAGTCACTTGTTCCACCTCACAAAATATACATTACTACTATTTGTAAATCAACACCATCGTCTGCTATTTTTGGTAGGAACTTGGCTTCCCCATAGTGCATGTTAAAGTTCTTTAGAATTATGTTTTTGTGAGAAATAAATCACAACCTTTAATAATTTTACTCAGAATAGGAAGGCACCAAGTAATAGTTTGTTCATCACACAAAGGATGTCAAGTGACAAGCAGTAGGTGCCGGGTGAACTTGGCACAAGAAGGAGCCGAGTAGCTTGGAACTAAAGCCAACTTGGCACAATGTATGCTGAGTGAGCTCGGCAGAAAGGGATGGCCACCGCTATAGGGTTGGATCTTGGCATCAGGATACTGAGTGAACTTAGTAGGAATAACAGAGAGAACTCAGTTAAGGAACAAACCAAGTGGGTTGTATTTCAAACTTACAACCTGGATATTTCCATCATTAAAATGCAGAGAACCAAAGGATGAAGATTTCAAATATGAACTTCTCAAATGCAAAATGCCATGCAATGAAAAATAGAAGAAGGGAACAAAAAAGATTTGTATGCCTACTTGCTTGCTTGCTTGATTATAAAATCTGGGAGCATTCAGCTTCAACCAGAAAAAAACCTAGAAATCCTCAAATTGATAAAACTTAAAAACTTCAAACTTACAACACTAATGGTTGCATACAACAATGCTAGAGCAATCACTGCTTCAAAGGGAAAATTAAAAATGAACTTATAGAATAACAAAAGGATCCAACATGTGCAAGTGCAAACATGAAACTAAAACTTCCTTCTGTCTTCTGAACTTCAACTTGATCTGATCGACTTCTTTCTCTACTCTGTGCTCTACTCTCTTCAACAATTGTTTTACACCTTCTACTAATCAAATGAATCAGATTCATTCCTTTTGTCTCTTGGCAAAAATGTTTTCCCTCTCATTTTGAATTTAAACTCACCTACTGAGTTGAATGTTGTCAAGTGGGTAGGTGGGCATTTGGCTCCAAGGCAACTGACCTACTGCATTAAATTTTTGACACTCCCCCTTTGTCATGAGCTAAACAAACAAGGATCACTCTTGATCTAGATCAACTACACGGAGATACTTTCTTAGGTGTACAAAAGTTCCAATGCCTAAAGGCTTAGTAAATATGTCTGCAAGTTGCTGCTCAAACTTACAAAATTTCATCATGATATCCCCATTCTCCACAAACTCTTTGATGAAGTGATATCCGATCTCAATGTGCTTACTTCTCCCATGAAAGACTAGATTCTTAGACAGTGCAATTGATGAGATGTTGTCACAATAAATTGTGGTTCCATCCTCTTGCCTTTCATTCAAATTTGTCAAGATCCTCCTTAACCAAATAGCTTGGCATGTTGCTACATTCACTGCTATGTATTCAGCCTCTGTTGTCGATTGAGCAACAATAGGTTTCTTCTTGGATGCCCATGAAATTGCACCATATCCCATATGAAACATATATCCAAATGTGCTCTTCCTATAATCTAAGCTTTTAGGCCAATCACTATCTATGTAACCAACCAACTTGAAATAATTTTCTATAGTATACAAAATTCCAAATCCCTTGGTACCATTCACATACCTTAGGATCCTTTTCCCACTTGCCAATGGGAATCATTTGGTGTTTTCATAAATCTAAAAATTAAACTTACTATATGCATCATATCTAGCTGAGTTCCAATCAAATTCATCAAGCTTACAACCATACTCTTGTATAGTGTTGGATTCACACTTTTGCTACAATGTTCTTTACTCAACTTTAGACCTACTACTATTGGTGTTAGGGTTGCTTTGTTTTTCTATATTTTGAATCTCTCTAAGATCTTTCTTGTATATTTTTCTTGAGAGATGAAGATTTCATCATGCATTTGTTTTACTTTTATGCCTAAAAAATACTCTAAGAGATCTAGGTCTGTCAAATTTAAATTCATTCTTCATTGCCTCTTTGAACCCACCAATTAGGAAATTGTCATTTTCAGTGAAGATTAAGTCATCAGCATACAAGAAAACAATCAACACATTACCATTTGTTTCCTTGATGTACAGTGTGGGCTCACCATCACTTTTGCTAAAGCCATTGCTCATCAAATATGAGTCAATCCTACTATACCATGCCCTTGGAGCTTGCTTGAGCCCATAAAGAGCTCTCTTCAATCTATACACTTTGTGTTCTTCACCTAGAACTTCATAACCAAGTGGTTGCTCCACATATACTTCTTCCTTCAATACACCATTCAAGAAGCTAGACAAGAGACTTGACATCTATTAGATATACCTTCCATTTTTGCTAAGCTAAAATTTCTATGACAGTACACATGGTTTCCATTCTTGCAACTAGGGCATATGTATCATCATAATCTTTTCGATACCGCTGCTTGTACCCCTTGACCACTAATTGTGCCTTATGTCTAGCTATTTTTCTTTCAGCATTGCACTTGGTCTTGTAAACCCATTTCACTCGAATTACCTATTTCTTAGGAGACAAAGTAGTTAACTCCTATGTCTCATTTCTTTCAATAGAATCTATTTCCTCATCCATGGCATTACACCGTTTCTCTTCATTCACAGCTTCCTCAAAATAAATTGGATCACTATGAGAAAATAATGCAAAATTTACACTCTCATCATAGTCTTCCTCATACCTTTCATCTTGGTATATCTCCCTTAGACTCTTAGTCTTTCTTGGCAATAGGGAGGCAAGAGTGGGATTTGAATTCTTAGTATTGTTGCTGCTACTATTTTGCATACTAGCTTGGAGCTATTGCTCGACATGTTATGGGCTGCTTGCCTTTTTGCCTTTGTCTGCAATCTATATTTTCTACTCCATCACCTTGCTGATCACCAATGTCATCTTCTTCCTCTTCAATAGTATGCACTTTACTTGAAGTGCATGAGGATTCATCTACCGAGCCATCCCATGTCTGATTTTTAATAAACTCAAAATCTCTTGAAATGATGATCTTTTTAGTGATTGGATCATACAATCTATAAGCCTTTGATTATGAGTTATACCCTGTGAAAATGTACTTTGCACCATTGTCGTCTAGCTTTTTCTTTTGTTCCTTAGCCACATGTGCATATGCTACACATCTGAACACTCTCAAGTTCTCAACTGTCTATTTTTTCCTTGACCATGCCTCAAGAGGTATCTTGTGACGAATTGATTTTGCAGGACACCTATTGATCAAGCACACTATTGTTGTTACAGTCTCTCCCCAATATTTAGTTGGGAGTCCCTTTACTTTTATCATGCTTCTTTCCGTTTCAACAATGGTCCTGTTCTTTCTCTTAGCCACTCCATTTTGTTGCGGAGTATAACTTGTTGTCAACTCTTTCCTTATGTCAGTTTTCTTGCAAAAATTCATAAACATATTGGAGGTATACTCTCCTTCTCTATTTGATCCAAGGACTTTTACATAGTGTCCACATTATTTTTCAATCAGGGCTTTGAATTCAACAAATTTATCAAATGCTTTAGATTTTTTCTTCAAAAAATACACCCATGTCCTACAACTAAATTCATCTATGAATGTCATAAAATAAGTACTCCCCCAAATAGAAGTAGTTTTCATAGGGCCTATCAAATCAGAATGCACCAATTCTAATGGTGCTCTAGCCCTTCTAAAATTTCCAAAATTAAAGGGAAGCTTATGTTGCTTACCAAAAATGTAAGCCTCACACTTGTCATAAGAATCTACTATGCTTGGCAAACCATCTGCCATTCTTTTCTTGGACACCAAATTTAAACCAGAAAAACCAAGATGTCCATACCTGAGATGCTAAAGGTTAGAGTAATTATGCTCCTAAGAGTTGATTGCTGATGTACTGTTGTACATGCATGCTTGGGAGGTGCAACACTAACTTGAGAAGAGAAACATGTCTCTATCTTCAAGGTAAACATCTAGTTCTTTGTCATTTGGACTGTTGTAAGTAATCCATTACTCCCATCCTTTTCATGAATGACACGATTTTCATTTTTTATCCCCTTGCCTCTTGAATTCTCTTGAGCCTTGAAAGACTGCTATTGGGAGGTTGTTACTAATCTATTTATCCAGTGCTCATGGGTTTGAAGAGTTCCCATCAACTCATCCATGGTCGTTATGGTGAGGTCCTTTTCTTCCTCAATGGTCATATTTCTAAGGTAAACTCCTCAATATCTTTTCCAAAATCCTCTACTCTTCATAATCTTCTCCATTTGATTTGAGTTGGTTTATTAAAGTGGAGATTTGTGAGTTAAACTCTGCAATAGGTTCATTGTCCTTCATCTGAAGGCTCTCAAACTCTCTTCTAATCATCTATAGCTTTACTACTCTAACCTTATCAGTCCCCTTGAAGCTTTTCTCAAGGATATCCCATGCCTCCTTTGGATAATTTATTTCTGTAATCTTGGGAAAGACTGTCTCTGTCATTGCTACCTCAATCAAACTTAATGCCTTTGCATCCTTTCTCCTTGGCTCTTTCAACTCAGCCTTTTGTGGGCTTGTGAGGGAAACATACATTGCTCAGACTGTAACATCATAAAACCCATTGATAAAAAACTCCCACAAGTCATTAGCTACCATTATGGTTTTCATCTTCTTTGCCCGTCTATCATAATTTTGTCCATTAAACGATAATGGCTGCTGCCATATCTTTCCTACATCTCTTGCCATGTAAAATAACCTAGAAAAAAAATGCAATAACTACTATGGATCTAGGGCCTTAAAAGCTCTGATACTATGTGAGAAATAAATCACAACCTTCAATAATTTTGCTTGACATAAGAAGGCACCAAGTAACAGTTTTCTTAGCACACAAAGCATGCCGAGTGATAGGTAGTAGGTGCTGAGTGAACTCAGCACAAGAAGGAGCTAAGTAACTCAACACAGAGGGAAACCCAATATAATGTATGCCGAGTGAGCTTGACAACAAGGGATGTCAAGTGATCTTGGTCACCATTGCATGGTGGAGCTTAGCAACAAGATACCAAGTGAACTTGGTAGGAACAACAGAGATAACTCAGTTAAGGAAAAAATTGAGTGGGTTGTATTTAAAACTGACAACCTGGATATTTTCACCATTAAAATGTAGAGAGCCAAAGGATGAAGCTTTCAAATATGAACTTCTCAAATGCAAAATACCATGCAATGATGAATAAAAGAAGGTAACAAAAAAGATTTATATGCTTGCTTGCTTTCTATTCAAATAAGATAGAACTGTTACAAAATCTAGGAGCATTCAGTTTCAACCAGAAAAAAACCCTAAAAATCCTCAAACGTATAAAACTTAGAAACTTCAAACTTATAGCACTAATGGCTACATAGAACAATTCTTGGAGCAATCATTGCTTCACAGGGCAAATAGAAAATGAACTTACAAAATAACAAAAGGATCCAACATGTGCAACTGCAAACACAAAACTGAAACTTCCTTCTATCTTCTGAACTCCGACTTAATCTATTGATCAACTTCCTTCTCTACTCTGTGCTCTACTCTCTTCAACAATTTCTCCACACCTTCTACTAATCGAATGAATTAGATTCATTCCTTTTGTCTCTTGGCAAAAACATTTTCCCTCTCATTTCAAATTTGAGCTCACCTACCAAGTTGAATTCTATCAGGTAGGTAGGTGGGCATTTTTCTCTAGGGGCAACTAACCTACTACATTAAATTTGTGACAGTCTCATCCCAAGTATTTCTTGTGTCAACTATTCTTTTTTTATGGCAATCTTCCTCTTTCCATTCTCCTTATATGTGTTAAAACTATTCTTCTATCAGTTGATATTCATTCTTAAGTTGTCAGTTTTGTTTCTCCACTATTAATAGTAAAAGGGCATAGACCAAGCTAGAAACTATCAACAAAGTATATGGGCATAGCCCAAGACAAAAACTATTAGCAAAGTATGCAAGCTTATGAGGAGCAAGCTAGCATTGTCAGATGATAAGTCTTTGATTACAGAATCTATGTTTCAAGATTTGGGTGTTGCATTACAACTATGCAAAAATAATTTGAGTTGTTATATAAGCTTGTTGAATCAAGTGCCGGAGTAAAGTTTTAAAGAATGAACGATATGGAAGTTGTTGGTAAAAGTCTACCTAAGTAAAGAGTTTAGTTATATCTATTATCATTATGGTTTATTCTTCTAAGTTAAGGGCTTTAAGTTGACTAAAGGCCTATAAAATTTATTCATTGCTGTTTGAATCTCTTGATAAGTATAGAAAGTTGTCTAGCACATTGATGCCTTTCGATTACTTTGTAATATAGTTTATCCCAGTATTGTTAGCTTCTTCTTTTTTGGTTGGTCATTGTTTTCTCTCTTTGATAGAAGTTAAAGGAATTGTTTTCTATGCATGCATATGTTCTAGCTATTTATTTGATTGAATTCTATAATGCATATTTAAGTATCTCTGAAAATGAATATATTTTAGAATAGGTTGGAAATGCTTGGGCTGCCGTAAAAGAACATGATTAATGTATTTACTATTTTGCACATATGTGTATCTAAACAACAATCTTAAGAATCTAGATTACATTGTCTATTTTATCTTAATGTTAGAGGTAAGAGCATGGGAAAATCACAACATGGATGAGTATAACAAATTTTTAGAGATCCAAGAATCCATTGAAGATATGATGGCTTGTTATCTTTTAAGAGATTTTGGGAGGCAATAACAAGCTATGCATAGAATTTAGAATTAGATTTTCAAAACATTATGTCTAGAAATAGTGTCTAGGGGTTCCATTTATGAATTCATCTTAGATCTCATGAAACCTGATTTACACTCTTTCTATTGTGCAACTTTGTTATCACACTCATAGCAATGTAAGCTATGATAAGTTACCTTAAACTAATAGCACAATAGATAATGTCTACAAGATTATTGATGAAAATGTTCAATCCAAAATGGGATATATTATGAAATATTTATTTGATTTAGTAATCATTACATCTATTAATATTACATGTATAATTTTTTTTATCAAATTCTATTTTCTTTATTTATTTTATTTTTTTGTATATTTTCTTTCAATACTTCTTACTTTTTTTTCCTAGCACAAGGTATAGACTCAAGCTCTATAGAACTGATGTTTTCATATTCGCCAATTTCACTTTTATTCAATGAGCTCTCATAGTCCCAATTTTTTTTGTTTTTTTAAATGGATAAATTTTGTTTTTATAGTTGATGATATTAGGTAAGTTACTTGTGGGTCTACAAGTACTATAATACGATGTACATACCTTATCCTCTAGTACCAAATTATGATTCAACTAAAAAGTGTACATACCTTATCAGATTTCAACTTGCAACCTCTCTTAGAACAAATTCTTTCAAATTAGAGTAACTACAATATACATAAACCCTTAGAAATAATCAAAGAACATAGTAATATTTCATAGACCTTAACAAACATGATAAGAGATCAGCCTCAATGTACAAATTAAGTTTATTATATATTATTAATAAAAACAGAGCAGAACTCCAAAATGACAACTACTTTCTAAAAATAATTCATTCCGATTATACAGGCATGAAGCTACCAATAGATAGCTGAAATCCTTAGAATAAAGCTTTTTCTTGCTACTAATAGATACCTGAAATCCTTAGAATAAAGCTTTTTCTTGCAACAGCAAGTCAGCAGAATAGATAATGTTTCTTTCGACTTTACTCTTCACCTGAATTTTACAATCATATGAACTAAAAACTAGACCCAACTCCATAAGTACAGATTCTAATTGTAAAACAAAATATCATCAAGAGTTCCTGTTATACAAGGGAGGGCCTACCCATCTTAGACTTCCTCAACATCACAAAGAGGAAAAGGAGCAACCCTCTCTTTATTTTCACTCATTATTTGATGGAGAATTTCAAGCACCTCTTTCATCGACGGTCTTCTCTTTGGATCATCCCGTGTGCAAATCAATGCAAGACCCAAAACTCTCATCATCTTTTTCTTTCCAGACGTCGAAGCTGCCATATAAACAAGGCAATCCATAGTGTTTGGATTTCCATCACAAAGTTTATCTCGTACCCATCCTGGCAAATCTCCCGCTATATCCTCACTTGTAGGTCGTCTCATAGTCAACAGTTCAAGAAGCAACACTCCATAGCTATATACATCTGATTTTGTTGTTGTTTGCTCTGATCTCTTACATTCTGAAAATTTGTAATAAATTATTAAAAATAGACATATTGCATCATAAATTCAAAAGTTAACAAAAATTTCTGGATTAAATGATAAAATATGATTCATTACATAGAATTATGAAATACATCCAAAATGTTTTAGGGATCTATCATGCAAAACATATATAATAAAAATGAAGTGGAAAAATATTAAAAGTTAAAAATAGTATAAACCACCACCCGTCTTAAATATCACACATTAAATAATTTTTTAAAAATAAGTCAATTTTGACCATTTAATACTTTTAGTTTAGAAATCAAACATTAATATATGTTTAAGCCATCTGAAAATATTCCTACTCTTACATTGATTGAAAACACGAACAATAAGAATTCTATAGAGAACTAATTCATCATTACCTGGAGCTGCATATCCATACAATGCTTCTTGAAATGCAGGAAAAGAGTCAGAATAGTTCTCTATCAGAGGAAAAATGCCACAATCGCTCACAAGGGGCTCCTGGTTTTGCATATCCACAAAAACATTGCTTGGTTTTAGATCTCCATGAACTGATGAGCTCTTCTTATTAATTCTACATTCTTGGTGCAAATAAGCCAATGCACGCGCAGTTCCAAGAGCAATTTTAAGGCGGGTTTCCCAGCTTAAACTGCAAGGATCTCCTTCGTGAAGATAATGGTGTAGACTCTTGCAATCTACGTACTCCATAACCAGTTGCATGTAATCTGAAGTTATTGTGGATCCCAATACACGTACGAGATTTTTGTGTCGAAGTTGATTTAACTCTTCTGATACCTTTGAAAAACTTTGTTTGGCTTCCTCAGAGTTGTTCAAATGCAACCTCTTGATTGCCACCATTAAACCATCTTGAAAAACTCCCTTGTAGAGAGAACTCCACTGTGAGGAGTTCATTAAGTTGTCTTCATGGTATTCTCTGCTTGCAAAGCTCACATTTTGAGCTGTAAATCTTGATGAATTGCTATTGGGTACTGAAATAGTAGTATTTGTTTTCGAACAAAGATTGCGATTCAGAAACCATATTCCTAGTAAAAGAAAAGTACCCATTGCAGCACCATAAAGTAAGAGTTGTTCTGAGAATGACAATCCGCCATTAGGGTTTTTTAGCTCCTTCTTATTCTCTCCGTTTAATGAATCTCCTTTACAAACCCAAAAATAAAACAAGGAGACAAATATCAAATACCATAGGAAAAACAAGAATTTCATTCTGTTCTTCATGTCTGTAGTTTAACAGAGGCAAGCAAATGAACGCTTTTGGTAATTTGAAGCACGAGAAATGAATTTATAAAGAAGGAAACAAATATGGTTTCACTTCTAGAGAAATGTAGGATCCCGATTTGCTGTGTGGACGCCATAACATGTTCAAAACATCTTCTTCGTTTTCTCCGTGTTGTCAGATTTCGTTGAACTGTGAAATGAGTGATCGCTATGAAGAAAATGTATCGACATGTGATGTCAGGGCTGTTGACCGACTAGTGAAACCCAATGTGTTTTGTGAGAAGTTGGCGTGTTTCGCCCATGCAAGGAAACATACAAATATGAGGAAGAATCGATTCGGTTTCCGTCCTGCGGAGTAATGAATGTTATCTGCCAACGCGGAACCGAAACATGTCAGGAAACGCCACTGCATCATATGAACATTTCTAGGGTTGGCTGACTCCGCGGACACCCGTCGTTATTGTACGAGGAAAATGGAGATGTTTTTGCTCATTGCGGCGTGCTACCGTGAATCATTTTTCTATGAACTGACGGTACTTCTTAAGTTAAAAGTGTTAAATAATCAAAGCTGTACTGATACATTATAGTATCATTTGAATATAACAGTGTTTTTAAAGTTTACTTAAGTTGTCTTTTCTACAATCTAATTTCTTATGGTACTATCTTAGAATTATTTTTTATTTAGACATAGCACTTTTGCCAAACTATAACAAAAATGCATTCATTCTGCACTCTTTTGATCCATTTGTCAAGGATGCACTCTAGATCCAACTTTGCTAAAGGTTTTTTTGTATCTTTGTGTCTTCATTTTAGTTGATTAGCTCAAATTATTTCATTATTCAATTTAGTTGGTGATTGTTTATTCTGCTTGATTATTTTCTTATTTTATATTTTGTATTTAGGTTAATAGTCTCATCTCTATTAATTAAATATTAAAGACCACCCATCAACAGAATCTTCTTTAAGTTTTGTCATTCAATTGCAAAAGAAATAAAAAAAATTGACATAGTTCTTTATATAGAAATAGATTGGTTATGGTGGAAGTTTTAGGTTAATGGACCTTTCCACATTCATGTAACCACTATGTCTATTATTGACTCTCATTGGACTCCATCCAAAACTTCTTATTTAAAAATAGCAAATCTTTTTCATTGTTTTCATTGTCCTCCCTATACATTCAATCAATTTTCTATCAAGTGTCTTTTAAGAACTTTCATCTACCTTATAACTCAATAGGGTTGATATTAATTTAACATAATACTAAAGTATGACCCTTTATATGAAATGGATTAATCATGTTCTTTAGGAGAATGAAACCTCTTTCTTTTTTTACATTATAACTCCTAATCATCAAATTGAGTAATTCTCTTTGAAGTGGGCTTCTTTCCATTCTCTCTTGATTTAAAAAAAATGATTTTTGAAAGTGAAAGGAGATTTTGGATAAAAAGTATCTAATAGATTTATGAAGCTATAAAATCTTAGTTTCTCTAGAATAATCATTATCATTGCATAAATTAGTAAACCTTTGGTGGAATTTTAGATTTTAGTGTTAGAATCTTCCTTGTGCGATGACACTTCATATTTATAAAATGAGTATCAAAACACCATAAGGCATCTTTTGTAGAACTAAGTTTTTCTTTTTTGAATAATGGTAGGGTAAAAACACAAACCTGTGTCACTCTTTTATAAAGGAAAAGGCTAACAAAAGTATAATTGTTCATCTTCAATAACATACAAATGGTAGTATTATTTAGAATTTGATAATGAAGTAAACTAATGAAATATGTAGAAATGAATGAGTTTTAGGATTATAATTTTTAATAATTATTTGGAATAAGAATTGATATATTTTCTTAATTTTTAAAGATAATTTTCTAGTTGCTGAAAAACACTGAAAATTTGGGGTCTAGTTCCCACCACAAAACAATTGTGGAAATAAAATTATTTCCCTTCAATCTTAGATTATGTTATAGATAACATATATAGTTAGAACAATCAAAAATAAAAATTGGCTTTAGACCTATAATTTACCTTTTTATAAAGAATTCAAAACTAACTCATCTGAAATTGATAGTTTTCATCTCCCACCACATTTTTGAAAGCGAATCTTTTCTAACCAAAAGAAAAATTATACATTCTTGAAGATGACTCTCTCCTCTAGAACACCGTGTGATTTTTAATTTGTTTTGATATGATTTAATATTTTTTCTTTCTCAAACTTGACATCTTCTCGAGTGTTAAAATACGTATTTATAATTTTTTTTAATTACAATATATTATATCTAATTAAAACACTATAAACTCTATATGAAAATATTCTTGACTTCAAACTCTATAACATGATGTTTATATGTTATTAAAAAAAATATAAAAAATACTAAGTGCTATTGAAACATCATTTTTCTGAAATAATTTTATTTCTTTAGTAATTGGATACAAACTAGTATAAAACATGCATCTAATAGACATTTCTAATTGCAAAAGTGAGAGACCATATATAACTTAGCTAGAGTGAATTTGCCTAGATCATATGTTTCAACAAAATTGATTTTTAGATAGAAATACTCAAATTCTGGCATTCTGATAAGTCAACCTGAAAGGTGACACAACTTTCTACTTTTACATAGCAATAATCAATACTAACTCTCTAGGATTGAGAAACCTTTGACATGTAATACTACAAGTTGTGATACCTAGTATGGCTCACAATATTTGGTATTTAATTGTCATGTCCCCAATTTTTGGTGACAGTTCGATTTAATTAATTTAATTAATACTGGTTGTCCAAGGATGACTAATTAATTATTTTAATTAAATAAATAAATAACTTTATATTTAATAAAGTGACTTGGATTATAAAAATATTTAATAAAGTCACTTAAGAGATAAGATCAAAAAGGTTCTAGAAGTCTCTGGAGAGGATGGAGGGAAAAGAATAAATAGGCACCCCGGGGCTCCATTCGAATGAGGGCAGTTGATTATCTCTCTTTGTTTTCAGATTGTGATTCAATCACGGGTGCATTGTGGAACCTAGGGTTTTTGCAATTGTCACAGTTGGCCATTGAGAACGATAACTCTCAATTGGTACGCAATTTTGAGGGTGTGAAATATCATCCGAATTATTGCAGATTGGAGGTGACATTCAGTCATTTCATCAGGGGCAGAATCGGGTGGTCTAAGGCCAAATTTTGGAGAATCATTCTAAGAATTGAGATTTGAAGATTAAGCGATTTAAAAAATTGGAGTATTATTTTACGGATCAGTTGGCAAAAAGGAGCAAGGCGACTTCTTCATAGAAAGTTGCAGTGTGAGTAGATCGGGAGTAGAAGAACGAGTTCCAAGCCAGCTTTCCAGCCAGCATTTTCGTACGCTGTTAAGGCCGAAGTCTGGGCCAAAGGCAATGGCAAAGATCATGTTATAGGATACACAGCGATAAATGGTAGCATCGAAATATCTATGGGGTTGGTTCATTGAGTCACAACAGGACCACGAAGCAATTCATACAGGGCCGAAGATAGACAGGCGTCCGCATTGAACCCTTGCAACAAAATATCACCTGCAGTCGGCATCAGGCACAAATGATAGAAGGCGGAATAGAGAGAGGGAGCGGATAGAATAAATTCAAATCCGTCCACCTGCAACATTCGGGATTGAGAAGGAAATGGGCAGAAGAAACATCTTTCAATACAAGCGACTTCCTTCAGCATCCGTAAATAGCACTAGCAATTGCGTGGAGTTTGGAGAGATCACTAAATAATCGCAGAGTACAAGGACACGGGTTTGAAACAGGTTGCAATTAATATTGAAGAGATTCCCTCTGAACAAACAAGAACGAATCTGATCTCCATTCGATCCAGTCTGGACCAGTTCCAATCCCGTATTGAGGCTACGAATTATGAACCTTGGAGGTCGGCGGTTTTCAGAATAGAACCATTATTCTGTTCCCAAAGAAAATAGTCAATTGCGACCCAAAGGAAGTTTCAAAGGAATGAGTGCCGGTTCCAAAAGGTTAAGGAAGCTGGAAGCTGAAGAGAAACGGCGGCAAGACCAGGCATTTGAGGTAGCATTCTTCTGGGAGTTCTGGCCAGATAATGTATGAATATTTCTTAAAATATTTTATGAAAGTGTGTGGAGATTAAGCTTCGGTGGGCAGAGGTAGTTGTGCTTTCTAATTCATTGTCTTGTTAAGAAGTGCCATGGTTATATCTACCTGGTCAATACAATTCAGTACATGTTTTAAATCACTGCTATCCATTAATTAGATTGTCTGGTAAGGGATTAAGTATAAGGGTTTCTCCATTCGATAGACTTAAAAGGGGGTACGAACCATAGAGCTACGGCATCAATTAGGCAGATTTGGGTATAAAATCTACAACTTTGGTTGCCAACTGTTTGATGAAATGTCAAACCTTTGAAGTTTTAGTATTTTTGGTGCTGGAGTAAGCAATAATCCTATCGAGAATATTTCAGTGGTATCAGAGCGGTTTTCTTGCCATCCTGTGGGGTGAGAACTGACTTACATGAGTGATCAGCACTCTACTTCAACCAAGATGGACAGGTACAGCACAAAGTCTCCAAGGACACAATCTCGGACAAGTAATAGACGCAGTATTCAGAGTCAGAATTGTGGAAAGGAGGACTATTCAGACATTCAGGATGAGCTCAGAAAAATCAAACATAACATGTCTGAACTGTTGGTTAAGCACCACCGTATGCTTGACAGGCTGTCCGTCCTAGCTAAGGTGAATAAATCAACTGGATTTCATTTTGGCACATCTTCTCACAAAGCGTTGACTGATACAATAAGAGATGTTACTAGGAACCTTAATGAGGAGTTCGAGAAACAAGTGTACAACCGGTCAGAGGTTTCAGTTCGGTCACAGGAAGAAGCGGTGAAGGACATTACGCTGATGGATAGTAACTGTCAACTTGACACTCAAGTTAAGACAGTTGAATACGAGCTTTCCAAGGGTGATGTCTCATGTACTCTTCCGACAAACAATGATTTCAGTAAAGTGAGTTCAGATGATGATGAAGATGTCATTGTGCATGATGATGAGATACTTGGTGAAAATGAGCAGACATCGAGCATTTATGATTTTGCTGACAAAGAGTACCAGGCTCAGTTAGATGCTTCGTCACATGAGGATGAGAATGGCAGTACTTCACAAGATTTGTCCAGCCAGCTGAGGGTAAGCAAAGATAGTATTGTGGCTTCTTTATCTCATCATGACAGGATGCGGGAGATGTTAGAAGAGCACATCCAGATGATTCAGTTACAAGGAAGACATAAGGGAGTTCAGGCAAATTCTTCTTGCTTTGACTTACATGCAATTGGTGAAGGAATGGGAACAACGAAGTTGAGTTATTTACATCTTCTATCAAATCGTGACCATCTTCTAAGCCTTGCCAAATACTATTCAGATGCCTTGAGGAGGAAGGAGGAGGAGGTTGTCAAGCTTTCTCGTGAGCTTGAGGACACTCGAGAAACTTTGGCTTTATAGGACTGGGAAAGACATGGGAATGAGCATGGCATGGAGCTAAGCTTAATTTCATTTGGCACGTCTGACACTCAGTTTTCTGTAGTAGGTTGTTCATATGTAGTTGCTAATAATGAGAAGACGATATCAGACAGGTATGTGAAGTTAGCTGGTATCGGTCACATTACTCAAGTAAGTAGTTTGCTTGAGTTACCTGTTGTTTCTTGCATATGGATTCGAGAATGTTTCAGCAGCATTTGGGATTCAGTTAACTGGAGATCTTTAACACTTAATAGTAGCAATGTTTTTTTGAGTGCTATCATGGATTTGATTAGCAGAATACACGGTGTTGTCTTTCCTTGTGCCAGCAGAACATCCGATGTTGGTATTAGTTTTTATGCACCGTTGTTGGGTTTGGTTCATATTTCCAGTCGACCATCCTTGCTGAAAGGTGTTGAAGGTTTTTCATATTTGGAAGCATGTACAAATGAGTCCCAGGATCGTTTTGACCTTGATAACATCCGGGAGAATGAAGTGAACAGTTTTGAAGATTTAGCTTCCTTGACAGTTTCTTTAGGTACAGAAGAGCTTGATAGCAGGACTACAGATTTTGACACTCTGGATGTTGATATGAGTTTTAAAGTTGATTCAAAAAATATGGATGATAATAATCCAGAGACCAGTATCTTTGAAGACACTCCTCTAGACAATGTGTCAGAGGGAATTTATAAAAGACGGTCTAGCCAGAGCCATCATGTGATTAGCCAATTGAAAGTTAGTGAGCGAGACATTGCTATCGCTTGTGAGCATTTTGATACTGCTCGTCAGTTGTTGGCTGTTACTAGTTGGGGAACTTCTATGACAGATGAGTCCAGCGGTGGTTACTTTTCTTTGGTAGAGATTCATGCCTTGCGTGAAGCTGTTTGGATTTTGAAGCAGGATTATTTACGATTGGTAGCCGACCGTGATCACTTGGTTGAGTGGGGGAGTACAGCATATGAGGCACTCTTGGATCATGAAGAGGAGGTGAGTGAACTTTCCCAAGGGCTCATAGCGACTACTGAGGCATTAGAGGACACACAACGAGATCTACAGAAGTCACAGTTTCAGTTGAAGGAGGTGACCATGGAGTTGGAGCATTTGCGGTCAAAACCAGCCCCAGACCCAGTTCATTTGACTACTGAGGTAGATGACGGTAAGTACACTCCTACAGTTGCTTTTGAGGAGCTTATTGTTGAGACTGACACACATGTTCAGGGTTTGGAGGAAGTTGGTCTTAATGAGTTTGGGATACCGGTAGAGTCAAGTTTTCAGATTGATTCTTCTCAGATAGTTGATAGTGTGGTACAGTTGAATATGCCACCCTTACAGGAGGACCAGTTGTGGTGTAAAGGGGAGTATGTTAATGTTTCCTCATATAATTTTTACTGCACTGAACCGTTCATGGAGTATTTGCTGGATAGTGCATGTGTTCATTTGGACTCGCATGAAGTGACAGAAGGTGTTCTCATCCATGATACTAGTGTTATTTGCAGATTGGTTGAGAAGATTATAGGGGTCCTTTCTACTATGCTACCTCACAGGGATCTCGAGGAAGTGTTTGTTGAGCAGAATGCATGGGATCCTATCCGACCTACAATCACTCGGAGTCAAAAATTGGAGCCATCTGTTGATTCCCAGTTCAGTGATGATGAGCCAGCAGTAGAGTTTGGAGGTTCTTATCAGCGTTATGCGGTAGGGTACGCTCATCATTTTCCTTTTGACATAGAGATAGAAGATTTTATTTCACGCAGATGTAGATTGGCTCCAGTTTCTTACCATCCATTAGGGGATAGATTGGCCCTTACTTTCGAAAAAAGAAGTGGTAGTAGCAAGTTATTCAGCCTGCAGCATCAACACACTCGGAGCAGTTTTTCAGAGATTGAATTTGATGGCAGTAATTCAGGTACCTATAGCTGTTGTCATATCTACAGTGCAGTTGGGTGCAAGTGTCATTCTGACAGGGGCTTGAGTTTTGATAAAGTTGATGTTTCAGTTGGCTTGAGTTCCGCAGAATGGTTTCTTCTACTGACATCTACAGTTGGTTTTCAGATGATTTCATCAGAAGTGTCAGTCGTTTGGATGTTGAGTACAGTTTCTCAGTTACTGGTATTGATGATTTCTCCACGGGAGTATGATGCGGATTGGGATGATACACAGATTTACATTTGGGATCCAGGCAGACTGATTGGGTCATGGTTCAGCCATTGCTTGGGGACAAGCAATTTCAGGAAGGGCGGACTGTCATGTCCCCAATTTTTGGTGATAGTTCGATTTAATTAATTTAATTAATACTGGTTGTCCAAGGACGACTAATTAATTATTTTAATTAAATAAATAAATAACTTTATATTTAATAAAGTGACTTGGATTATAAAAATATTTAATAAAGTCACTTAAGAGATAAGATCAAAAAGGTTCTAGAAGTCTCTGGAGAGGATGGAGGGAAAAGAATAAATAGGCACCCCGGGGCTCCATTCGAATGAGGGCAGTTGATTATCTCTTTTTGTTTTCAGATTGTGATTCAATCACGGGTGCATTGTGGAACCTAGGGTTTTCGCAATTGTCACAGTTGGCCATTGAGAACGATAACTCTCAATTGGTACGCAATTTTGAGGGTGTGAAATATCATCCGAATTATTGCAGATTGGAGGTGACATTCAGTCATTTCATCAGGGGCAGAATCGAGTGGTCTAAGGCTGAATTTTGGAGAATCATTCTGAGAATTGAGATTTGAAGATTAAGCGATTTACAAAATTGGAGTATTATTTTACGGATCAGTTGGCAAAAAGGAGCAAGGTGACTTCTTCATAGAAAGTTGCAGTGTGAGCAGATCGGGAGTAGAAGAACGAGTTCCAAGCCAGCTTTCTAGCCAGCATTTCCGTACGCTGTTAAGGCCGAAGTCTGGGCCAAAGGCAATGGCAAAGATCATGTTATAGGATACACAGCGATAAATGGTAGCATCAGAATATCTATGGGGTTGGTTCATTGAGCCACAACAGGACCACAGAGCAATTCATACAGGGCCGAAGATAGACAGGCATCCGCATTGAACCCTTGCAACAAAATATCACCTGCAGCTAGCATCAGGCACAAATGATAGAAGGCAGAATAGAGAGAGGGAGCGGATAGAATAAATTCAAATCCGTCCACCTGCAACATTCGAGATTGAGAAGGAAACGGGCAGAAGAAACATCTTTCAATACAAGCGACTTCCTTCAGCATCCGTAAATAGCACTGGCAATTGCATGGAGTTCGGAGAGATCACTAAATAATCGCAGAGTACAAGGACACGGGTTTGAAACAGGTTGCAATTAATATTGAAGCGATTCCCTCTGAACAAGCAAGAATGAATCTGATCTCCATTCGATCCAATCTGGACCAGTTCCAATCCCGTATTGAGGCTACGAATTATGAACCTTGGAGGTCGGCGGTTTTCAGAATAGAACCATTATTCTGTTCCCAAAGAAAACAGTCAATTGCGACCCAAAGGAAGTTTCAAAGGAATGAGTGCCGGTTCCAAAAGGTTAAGGAAGCTGGAAGCTGAAGAGAAACGACGACAAGACCAGGCATTTGAGGTAGCATTCTTCTGGGAGTTCTGGCCAGATAATGTATGAATATTTCTTAAAATATTTTATGAAAGTGTGTGGAGATTAAGCTTCGGTGGGCAAAGGTAGTTGTGCTTTCTAATTCATTGTCTTGTTAAGAAGTGCCATGATTATATCTACCTGGTCAATACAATTCAGTACATGTTTTAAATCACTGCTATCCATTAATTAGATTGTCTGGTAAGGGATTAAGTATAAGGGTTTCTCCATTCGATAGACTTAAAAGGGGGTACGAACCATAGAGCTATGGCATCAATTAGGCAGATTTGGGTATAAAATCTACAACTTTGGTTGTCAACTGTTTGACGAAATGTCAAACCTTTGAAGTTTTAGTATTTTTGGTGCTGGAGTAAGCAATAATCCTATCGGGAATATTTCATTAATCTTGTAAAGCTTGCTAGGAATATTGAAAGTCATTGTTTTTAGGTTTCCACAATCCATGATAGTATTCTTATTGCTTTTGGATTTTTATTTAGTATTCATGTTATTTTTATTTTATTTTTTATTTCCACCTCTTTGTTTCTTGTTCTCCCCCCTCCCCCCTTCTTATGCTTTTAAAAGTTGTTCTTATTCTACAATCTACACTTTCTTCATCTCCTTTGTGCTCTCTCTTACTTTCCTAGATAATGGTTCATTGAGTGTAATCCAAATCATTGGCTCAAAAGTAGGCACACAATAAAAATCCAAATACAATAAGAATAAAATTGAAAGTTATAACTAGTTCTTTTTGTTAAAATTCTAAATCAAGATTAGTCTATCATATTGTCTTTACTCTTAGTTGGCCCTATTTATGTCATTTTCTTGTTGAGACATATATAACTATAAATAAGTTGAAGTATTTATAGCAACTAATTCATTTGTTCAATCAAATTTGTCATCTATGTTCATGTTTTGCATAAATCAATAGTTATTTTTAGGTTATATTAAAATAAATACAATAAATATATAGTTGGTTATACTTAGTCAACACATTTTTTGTCAATAGGGTACTTTATATAGAAAACAAAGTTTAATAATCCATTCATTTGAAATGTGAAAAGATATCAATTGAACCCATTGAATTATTATTCACAATCCCATGTAGTATTAGAGCTTAACCATCTCATTTTCCATTCATAATTTTGAGGAAAAGTAGAATGGTTAATTTGGATTTTTTTAACCTAAAACTCAAAGTTTTTGGATTTGGTAGTAAATCTTTATTGTAGAAATGAATATTCCTAATACAATCTCAACTCATTTATTTTTATAAATGTGTGAGGAAGGTCAATGGAACATAATGGTTGAAATATTTATAGAAAATGAACATAGTAAAATGTCCTTAGAAACTCTAAAAAAAAAGTAACAGATACATTCAAAGACAATGTTCTTGTTTCTTTTATTGACCTAAAATATCTAAAGAGAGGTAATCCCATTATTTTCAACATTTGTAGAATACATATTTGTTGATAAGATTTTAACAGGCTTAAAACAAATGCATGTAGTATGAATATTACAAACATGGTACATGAACCATTTCCAAGGACCCTCAAGGACATAACAACTCATGGAACACAATGATTGCATAATATTAACCAAATATTATTATAAAAAATTTGAAATCTTATAAGCTTTTGTGATTGACTAGAATTGTGTGTGTGTGCATGTCCCACCAAGAATTTTGGTTAAAATTTTATAGTTTGTGCAGTGCTCTATTTTATATTTGCATATTTTGGTGTCAATATTATCTAGAGGCCATTGTGTTTCCTATTGGAATAATCAAAATTGCTAATGCAAATGAATATTTTTAGTTCAAACAGGTTGGGGATCTTCTCTTTGTCTTGGAATTCAAAAGTTGTTGGTTAATTACTTAGTGCATCCCTATCTACTTTGGTTGGTTAAAATTACATTAAAAAATGATCAATCTAAAATTTACTCTAAATATGTTGGCTTGATATAAGTTCCTAAGGCTAGTATAAATAAGGCTTTAGTTTGTACTATGTATGATAGTCCCAATATACACTATCATGAGAATTTTTTTATATTTCCTTGTTGTGATGGGTACAAAACTCAATAGATAGTTTCTCATATATGGGTATAGTAATTGGGTTTGATACAAACCACAAATAATTTCTAGTTGTTTAAAATTATCATTCTCATTTGTAATATTAATCGATAAGTAAATCATGATTTTTGTAATCATATCATATTCAATTACCTTTGTTTCTTTGATTGGTTGTGATTTCCTAGGTAGATATTTTGCAATTACCCCTTTGCACATATCCAATAGATACCTTACATCTTTAGGACCCATTTCCCTTTTGTTCATTTTTTAAAAATCTTCTAATGTTTTGTTCTCCCATTTAGGAAAACTTCTAGGTTGTATCGTAGGGTATGCTTCTCCTTCATGATGTCAAAGAATTATTCCCCTCCTATCAATATAACTTTGGATTCTCTCCTTCCCTTTGTGAAATCGAGTAGTCATCTTAAGGTAAATCCTTGGTAATAGTGTATGTATTATTTTGGCCATCATTATGTTCTTTCAAATTATATTAAAATGGACTCCCTATAAATAGATGACATGCATCCATGGACATAATATCATAAAGCATCTTATCCCTATACTTTGTAATCTTAAATTCTAGCTAAGCCTACTTTTATAAGAAGGTTTGTTTCCATTATATTTTTAATAATGAAGGTAGGGAGAGGACCCTAAACTTGGAGAACTGATACAAAATTTTAGCAATACCCTAGGCCATTATAGCCAAGCAACAAGCTAAAGCATCAGAAATCAACTAGGAAACCTAAACCTTAAACAAAGTTAATCAAAAACCACATCTAATTGAACTAACCAAATTATGTTATAATTTATCAATAGAGTCATCAAGCCTACTTGATATTATTCATGTCCTTCTCTAGTTGGTAGAGATCATGCTGCTAGTTGGTGATGTCTCTAACTCCCTTGTCTTCCACCTTGTCGCTCGAGCCCACATCTCTTGCCTTCTTCATTTTTCTCCTTCTATTGACTACTTGAAGAACATATCTTTTGAGTATCTCCCATTGAATTTTGCATTGGCTAGAAGTCATGACTCCCAACTCGATATCAATAATGGCATCCTTGTATATTTTTCAAGGGAGTTACTTTTTCTCTACATGGTATTGAAAAATGTCTAGTTAAATTATGTTCCCAATCCTTAATATTTCCTGTAGAGTATCCATTTTTGACTTCCCTTTATCCTTCTCTTCTTTAGTGTAATTTTGACTCCCCTATTTCTAAATTTCTTCCATGGTGGTGGTCTCTTAGGTAGGATTAACCACACCCAAGTCCACATCAACATGCACCCCATGGTCTTCCATTGTCGTGTTTCCATCCTCCCCATCATAGATTTCTTCTTCACCATCCATATACTCCACATCCTCTGATTCAATTTCCTCATTGTCCTCTAACATTTTAGTTTCCACTTCCAAATACTTCAGTTCCTCATCTATAACCTTCATTTCCTTCTTTTCCAAGTTGTCATTTTCATTTCTTTTTTCTTTCAAATGTGTTTAGACCTTTTCTCTATGAAGATAGACTCTTGATTTTTCCCCTTATTCCGTACTCTCAACTTTACCTGCCTCTTCCTTTGAACCCTATTTTTCCACATATGTGATCTTCTAATTATTATTTTTGTGTTAGGGGTAAGGCCTTGGAGATTATTTTTGGATGACATTTTCCATTTAGGCAGGTTTTGTAGAAGGTATTGAGAGAGAGAGAATTTTGGTTATCATTTTTTGGGCTCAAGGGTTCAACATTCTCATCTATTTGTGTTGAAGTGTTAGGTTCTTCAGGATTCTTCAAGGGAGAGGAACTAATTTCTTTAATTATCACTAATGAGGTAAGTACCAACATCCTCTTTCTTAAAGGTTAGACTCCTATAAGTAGGACAATGTGACAAGACATGGTGGTAGAGCACGAAATCGAGGCCTAATGGAGATAGGGGTTGTCACCACTAGCTATACTACCTTTAAGAGAATACAGTATGAAGAAAGGCACATTTATCTTTTCTTCATCCAGAAAAAGATTTAGTAGGGGGAAATGGTAAGCATGGTAGGGATTAAAGATTCCTTCAAAAGTGAAATACTTCATGACCTAGAGATAAACTATAGAAAAAGGAGGAGGAAGAGTGAATCTATCATACCCATTTTTGGACATTATCTTTTTCGCTTTCTCCTTATCTTTGAAGAACTTCTTCCTATAGAGGTTGTACCTAGCTTGGGTCTTGAATTCAACCTAGGATCTTTCACATTTGAGACTAGTGGCTTCAGAAATTACCTTTGGTGTGACCACCAACTAAATATTTTCTATCGTTATTGTGCCCTTATTCTAGGAATTAGTGAACCTAGAGGAGAATTCATTGTTGAAAGCTCTCATGGCTTCAATGTAGCTACTCAACCCAAAGTTTTAGAAGTGATTCCAAATTTCCATATTTTGCTTCAATTCTCTATTTTCCCTCGACTCCACCTTTTTTAGCAGCCCTCCCATGATTTTGATTTTTCTTAAATCTTTCAACACTTCTTGAATTTCTTTAGTTTCCTCAGCTATCTCCGCCTATTTATTGGCAATAGTCTACATTCTCCCAATAAAAGCTTTACTTTTATAGGAAATGTTTTGCAAAGACACTTTGGGATTCACAAAGTTAAGAATTTTTTTAAGCCTTACTAAAAAATGATCAAACTTCACCATTAATATTATACCCTCAAAAAATGAGCATCCTTGGGTGTGTTGAAATGATGTAAATTTACTCTGGCAACTCTCACATACATGTCTTTTATTAATGACTTGATGAAATTTATTAAAGAACCATAAATTTCTCCTACTTTATTCTTGCTAAATATTTATACAATATTTTAATTAATGTCACCATATTATATCTCTTTAATGATGGCCCTAGTAGAGAGAAATAGTGGATTACCAAATTTAGGGAAATGATTCCTTTTCAGACCCCCTTTCTAGATTTATAGAAGGCTTTATATTTATTTGGAAACATTATTTTGGACCCCTTGGATATATCCTTCATGCCTTTTTTTAAACTTCAGTCCTTCTAGGTAGCCAAATGTAATTTATTATTCTCATGTCATATAAAACTAAAATACATTTTAATATCTTTCATGGAGAAACAAAAATAAATTCACTTAAATCCTTTCTTTCCCAAACTAAAGAATCTCTATATCATATTTGATTAAGATGACCTAGAGGGTATGTGCAGGATCATGGTGTGTCAAAAAGTGGCGATTTGAAAAATTTGTAGTTCTGAAATATCTCAAATCATTTCAAAATTTATTCCAACTTTTTTCCCACCCACCCTGATACTAAATGAAAACAATTAATATCTTTATAAGGTCTACTATATCTTTTGATACCAAACCTATATTGTCAACTTTAAAAACATCCTAAAAATGTGTTTTTGGCTTGTTTTTATGTGATTTTTACTTCAAACATGTAACTGGTGACTTTTTTTTCACCAAAATTTGATCAAATGAAAAGGGTTTCTTAAGAATGTCCTTATCTTTCCACAAATGTAAGGTTTGCAAAATTATGAGTTTAGTAAGTAATTATTACTTATTTTCTAATCGAGTTACGTATAAAGTGCTGACTGACACACTACTTGAAAAAAAACTATAACTTTCAAATGGTACAACATTTTTTAAATCCAAAAGATGCATCACATTCTATGTTTCTTCTACTATAAGGGAAAAAATGAAATTTTGAATTTTGGAGAGTTTTGAATTAGTTAAGGTGGTCAGACACAAGAGTTTTCTTATTCCAAGAATAATAAAGTCAAAAACAAAATTATTAATTTTTTATTTTGAATAAAAATACCCAAAAATATATGTCACATCTAGGCATGAGTCTACTATTTATATCTAGAATATTATTAAAAAATATTATCATTTAATTTTGATTAAGGTGGTCAAACGTACGTCTATTTATTTTTGTTTTGAAAGTTTTGTAATATTGCATTAAAATTCAAAATTTTGACCAATCAATTTTTATTTTTTTGAGATAAGTCCTAGTAGTTTAGAAACTAGATTCAATTTTCTAAGGGTTCTTTTCTCTCAACTTTTTGATATAAAGTTAATAACAAGTACAAAACTATACATCAAGTTGACATAACCCTAATTTTTTGATTTTTTTTAAGAGTATAGTTTGGTTGACCATAATCCTACACACACCCTAGAGTTCCTTGGGGAAGTTCATCTTAGCCCCAATTGAAATTTAATTGATAATGCTATAATTGTATGTAAAAGAGTTATATCAATTTTTATGTTGTCATTGATCTCGAAGTCTTAGTTGGCTAGATATTATGCTAACTTGGTAGAGTGCTATATAATTATGGTTGATGAAGAGGATTTGATTAATGATGAGGATTTCAAGAAAGTATGTTGAAGAAAGAATTGATAAGTATAGTATACAATAAGCAGTTCAAGGAATTGGACAATGATAATATAATGATGGTTTGATTATTTTATAATCATGTGTAATATATTGTAATGTATTGAGCTATGCAACATCTAAATCATGTAAAACATATAAGCAATCACATACATATGACACTAGATATGATTACCAAGAAAACCTCCAAGTGAGAAGGTAAAACTGGGGTGGGGATGACACCCACAGATCTTCACTACTGTAGTAATAAAGTGTATCATGTTTTGATCATGAGACATGATCTACCCTATGAAAGGTCTCCCATGTTAAAGGCTTACATATGTGTGTGATTGCTTATATTTTTTACATGATTGAGATGTACACTGTTGGAAATATTCAAGATATGATAGGTTACTGAGAGGGGAGGGGTGAATCAATAACTTCAAAACTTTAAACAATTCAACACTTTAACCATTCATCATTCATTCATTTAATCTACTGCATAAATGAGAAATCAAACATCCAGTATGAAGTTGGCCAGTTAAGGCTTACATTGACCACTTCTGGTGATCTGCCCTGTTAGGAGCATAAAGGACTGCTAGGTCCACCTTGTTAGAGGATTTACAAACATACACTTAAGTATGCACTCTATTAGGAGATTTATACAAAGACTATTAAGTCTACCCTGATAAAGGATTTACAAAACTGATTCACCTGTTAGGATGAAATAGTGGATCAACTTACAAACTTGATTTTCTTATTAGATCCTTGAAGTATAGATCACCTTTTTTGACTGATGAATCTTTACTGCTCCTTGTAGACCTTGTTGAATACTCTGCTCTTCTGCTGATTCGCTTTCATTCTTCTCAAAACATTACATGCCTCTTTTGATACTTTTCTTCACATTATATCCTTTTTTTTTTTTTTTTTTGTAAATGTTATAATACATTACATATATACCATTCCAATCATTACAATTAAAAGGTCAGCTAAAACACAAGTGAAAAAATATTATTGAGTCGGCCAAATAGTAAATAACTCAAGTTCATTGAATTGACTCGGTGACCTTCTGATACTCAGTGTCCACTGCATTACTCGACATCGTCATGGACTTGGTAGAAGTGAAGGCTCAATCCATACTAATCACCTGACATAGTTCTGAACTTGGTAACCATTGGAGACTCGGTAGATGTAGTGCCACTCGATAAAAATTGAATCCTTCGTTTACCTTGATTTCACTCATTAAACACTGCGCTTGCATCACTCGATAGGCACTGCGCTTTTATCACTCGATAGGCACTGTGCTTTCATCACTCCATAAACATTGTGCTTTTATCACTCAGTAAGCACTGTGCTTTCATCACCCGGTAAACATTGTGAAGTTCAGTGAACACTGTAAATGTGGTAGACATTGTTGGATTGCACATTCACTTGGTAGCTATGCTTAGCTCGGTTAACACTTGAATTCTCAGTGTGAACTGTGAAGCTCGGTTAACACTTAGAATGTTCGGTGTGAACTGCAAAGTTTGGTTAACACTTAGAATGCTTGGTGTGAACTGTGAAGCTCAATGTAAACTGCTTAAGTGATGAATATACAAGGTAACCACTGAATTCTCGGTATACATTGTAGACTGAGTGATGAGCTTGGTAGCTATACTGATATAGATAAGTGTTGTCACTAATGACAATAATAACTTATTGCCAACAATCTCCCCCTTTGGCATTAGTGACAAAAACACTTATAAGCCAAAACATATGTGTACATAACCTGAGTGAATGAATTTTGGGTGCATATACATTTTTATATACAAAGATACTTATGTACACATGCTAACTTGAATGAGTGCTAACTCTCCCTATCACTTATAGTGATACCTCTCCTCACTTATTAAATCTCTCCCCTTTTTTGACAATAATGCCAAAGGACTGCATATATACAATTTATATGGCTACACCAAAATGAGATAGAAATTCTTGATGTACCTTAAGAATAGTTGCAAAAGTAGTATCCCATGTTTGCTACAGCATCTGACAGGTGGAGAGGGTAGTTTGAACTTCTGCTGATAATTGGATCAAGTGATCAGCCACTGAGAAGTTCTGATCTCAGACTAATGTTTTGCAACATACAAGATTTTTTTGCATTGTGTCCATGATAGGAAGGATCATGTTCTAGATGTCTATGAGTGTAAACCATATCCTTACTTCCTCTCTTAATAATTCTGCCTGTACATCTACCAAATATCTGATCTTGGTATGGTGGGAGGTTGTGAAGGAGGAGTCCACCTTCAACTTTGATGCACTTGATTTCATATCAATGTCAATCTTATTTAGCTTATCTTTTATTTTTTTTGTGAAGCCAGAAACACCACAAAGTTTAGCAAAAAGTGATGTTGCATTATTAAAAGAATTTTCAAAATTTCTCAAAAATGTTGATAATTCAACTTGCTGTATTGCTATCTTTTGAGCAATGATCTCTAGCAACTTATTATCAAATTTCTTTTCTACTTTTTCAATAAGTTTTTCTTGTCAGGAGGAATCCTCATTGAATTTCTGTACAGCCTCTTCTAACTGAATCAAAATGTGTTAAGTAGAATGTACTTCAACACCTATAGCATCTGTAACAATATTCTTGGCATTCTCAATGATTCTATATTCCTTATCCCTTTCAGACCTTAATTGCTTCTACGTAGCTTTCATCTCTATTAGTTCACTAGCAAACCTCATCTCTTCAATGGTAGCATTTTCATAGTCAATCTTTGGAATTACTATCTCTATGTCTAAGTCAATATCTTCTGGAATTTCCTTTCCAGTGATTAGAAGTCTTAATGGATGCTTTTTTTTTACTTCTGTGATGACTAGTTTGACTTTAGGAATAGATACAATAGTGGAGATGGAAGGACTAGCAGTAAAAATTTGGATACGACTTGAGGATTGAGTGCCAATAGAAGTATTAGCCGGATAAAAAATTGGAATGCTTCCCAAAAATGATGATACACTCGGTATAGCAATATCTGAACTAATTGGAGTGGAAGTGGATATAGTTGATGCTAATGGAAACAAAACTATAGAACTAGCTAGAAGTGATGAAGAAAAAATTGTGGAACTTACTATTATACTGACTGTAGATGAAGGAGTTGAGGAGGTTGGCTCGGTAGTTTAAGAAGTAATAGTCAGCTCGGTAGATGAAGTGCTTGGCACCTCTGTTTCAGATACCTAGAGCTGGGAGGTAGCCGATGAAGATTGAGCAATTGATGTGACTATTGTACTCACAATCTCACTTGCAGAAGCTATTTCCATAGTAGATGTTGCAGTCTTTGTCGGAGAGTGAGGAAGGGATGCAATCACTTTTGCTGCAATTTTAATTGGATCTTCTTCTTCCTCATTTGCTTCTTCCTCCTTGTCTTCTTCCTCTTTTTCTTCCATAAGTGCATGCAGCTCTCCTGGAGTGACTGTGATGGATGGAGTTTCTTCAGAGATTGCTCATATATGTCTTTAACTATTTGGGTGGTTGACTCCCATCTTGGTTGCAATCTCTCCAACAATTCTTTGGAGATTTGAGAGGCAAGCTAGTCCAGGGAGTATTTCTATTTACCCATCTTGTTGAGTACTAGTTCCTCAATTTGCATTTTCTCAGCATCAATTCTTGTTTCAAATTTCAATGCCTTGAAATTTGTGATGCCAACTCCTTCTTCTAATTGTTTAAGCCTTTCCTTGAATGTGGGTGCAGGCTTGACTAGTATAGGTTCCTGCTTGCCTTTTCTAGTCCTTCTGGAGAATACTACAATAGGTTTCTTCTTAGGTTTGGTAATGATTACCTTACCTTTCTTCTTTGGCTGCTCTTCTTCAGATTCCTATTCTTCCTTTTCTTCTTCTCCTTCTTCTTCTTCATCACCTTCTTCATCCTCACCTTTCCCCTTTGTAAGCATAAGAGGGCCTGTTGTAGTTTTCAAATTGGCAATCTTCCTCTTACCTTTGCTTATGGCTCGGGGTAGCTTAATTTCAAGCTCAATTCTGGCCTTTGCTTCATCATATGTTCCAAAAATTGGTTTCTTTTGATCTACTAGCTCATTCACCAGTGCCTCTATAATGTCTCTGGCTTCATCAATATTTACCTCATAGGGAAGAGGTTTTACCCATGCAACTCGGGGTCTGACTGCCTGAATGTATACCTTATCACAGTTAACCATAAAACATACATCATCTTTGTAATCTTCAACTAATTTGGGTGGAATCTGAAACCTGTTATTCATTCTTTCTTTGAAATCTTCAAAATAATTATCCATTATGCTATCAAAAATTTCACCCATTTCTGCTACAAACTCATTTATTTGATACAAAATTGGAATGTCTTTTCTCCATACAACTATTCCTTTTGATGGAAAGAATTTTTGGATGTAGAAAAATAAACATATCAATAGAGAGCTGAATTTACAAGGGTTATTCTTTGAAGTCCTTATACTTTCCATGTTCTTGTTTAATTGTTTCAACAGTAGTACAGATAGGTCAAATTCAAGATTCTTCTTTACAATTTAAATGCCAAATCCACAGCTTCACAAGGTACACTATTCAGTTGACTAGAGCTATAGATTTTGTGGGAAATGACATGAATGCCAAATCTTAGTTCACCATTAGATATAGTGTTAACCTTCAAACCTCTACCATCCCACTTGGCTAGGGTTTGCTTCTATAGCTCTTCCCGACCTAGGGTTTTGGTGGTTTTAGCTTTGCTAAGAATAGGAAACCTGTGATTTTGTGGATCATCTTCTTTGTGATTAACACTGGTTGCTCTAACCATAGTTGCCCATTGTGCACTTGACTCAAAATATACCTAATCCATTTGGTTTGGAAGCTTCTAGGCATATGTGTGATATGAGTCAAACCTTTCATTTCAAGATGCTTAAATTCGAGTTTCAGAGAGCCATCTACACACATTTCTCCTAGGGCATTGTCCATCTCTAGGTTTCCAATTTCTTGAATAGAACACTTGAAATGAGCGCGAATATCATTGATAAGAAGTATTTTAGGTGGAATTTTCAATTGATCTCCATTCGGGTCAAGTGATTCTGCAATGGCTGGAGCAATTTTGAAGTTGGGCACTTTCCATTCTATACCCTTTACTAGCATTTCTAAACCTCTTTTTGCCTTTGTGCTACTGCTACTCCCGAATGCAATTGCTTCTCGATAAGTGTAAGAAAATTATGAATAGTTTTTTTTCTTTAAAATTGCTTGAAATCACTTGGAGTCATTTGGAATCACTAGTAATTTCTTAGCTTTGAAATTGCGATGAAAAATGAAATCAAATTCTACCTTTTTGATGAAAATATTGCCATAAATGCTTGGTACAAAGGTAGATAAGATGACAGAGTGTTTGACAGGTTGTCATTCACTTTCTCTGTAGAAGCTTTCAACTCGGTGGATGAACAAAACTTTTAGTTACTCCCAACCTAGCTCGGTAAGATCTTCAACCGACTTTCCTTAGTAGATGCAACTTGGCGAAAGATATGCTTTCTTTGATCTTAGTGTATCTAGAATACTGATTTGATCAATTTGCTTTCTTGCATTTGGAGTTGCTTTGGATATATCTTGATGATACAGTTCCAGATCTTTTATGAATCTAATTGGAAATGATGGCGTCACCCACTTCTTGAGTGACATTGCCATCACTTGAACTATCTTGCTTAGTAGATTTTGGAATCCACTGTTGCCTCATTTGCTTCCGAATGTTTTTAGCTTTAGCTTTCCTTTCATCTTCAATTCTTTCTATATTCATGCAATTTTTAGCTATATGACCGAGTTCAGTGCATGTATAACATCTTACTATTGTGTCTTTTTTCCTCAAGTTATGCCTTGAGAAGTCTTTGCTAATGTGTCCATATTCTCTACAATAATGACATCTACACCAGGTATTGTAATCTCATCTAAAGATTGCCTTGACAAGTTGTTTAGCTGGATTGAATGATTTTGATCTACATTGGAATGCCTTGTGACCATGCTTCTTGCACTTGTGACAATTGCCTTCAAATTTTGTTTTCTCCTTGCATTCTTTAGCTTTATGACCATGCTGATTACAATTGTAGCATTTACCATTGAATTTACATTTTCCATTGCTCCAACACTTGTTTGATGTGTGACCTAGCTTACCATAGTGATTGCAAGCAAGTATTTGATTCCTTTTGGCACCTTGTTTGGAGGTTTCACCTTCTTCCTTGTAACCAAGTCCAGCTTTGCCTTTTTGTCTATAAATATTCTGCTCACTTTGCTAATTTAATTGAGTCATGTCTACTTGAGATTTCATCATTCTCTCATTGATTTTCCTTTCAGTGATCAAGTCATTTTCCAAACTTTCATTGATTTGTCTTTCAGATCTCAAGTCACCTTTTGGGCTTTCATTAATTTGTCTTTCAGTGATCAGATCATTTCTCCGGCTTTCATTCTCAGATCGTAGATTCATAATTTCTTCATTTGCATTAGATAGTTGACCTACAAGATCTTCATGCTAAAGGGATTAATTATTTCTTGCCTCTAAGTCTTCATTTTCCTTGTTTCTCTATTCCAAAACTTCACATAGCATGATTGATTGAATTTCTTGTTCTCTTTTGAGCTTTCTTACTTCTTCCTGTAGAGAACCATTCTTTGCTAGGAGTTCCTTGATTGCTTCATTAGCTTCATTTGAACTACTTGATGGTAAAAGGTCTTCAATATTTTCTTCAACATATTGATGATCATTCATTTTTCTTGCAAGTTCCTTCCTTCTTTTCAGGGATTGAGAAAGATGCTCCTTTGTTTCCTTGAGTTGGGCCATGGCCAATTCCAGATCTAGCTTTTCATTTTCAATAGCTTTGTCAAGTCTAAATATCTCCATTGTCCTTGATCTTTGCTCAAGCTGTCAAACTTTATCCTGAGAACCACAAGGCTCTGATACCAATTGTTGGAAATATTCAAGATATGATAGGTTACTTAGAGGGGAGGGGTGAATCAGTAACTTCAAAACTTTAAATAATTCAACACTTTAACCATTCATCATTCATTCATTTGATCTACTGCATAAATGAGAAATCAAGCATCCATAACACATGTACACAATAATTTGGTAACGTAGAAACCTTCCAAATAGAAAGTAAAATTGGGGTGGGGATGATACCCACAAAACTTTGTTACTGCAGTATGAAGTTGGCCAGTTAAGGCTTACATTGACCACTTCTAGTGATCTGCCCTGTTAGGAGTATAAAGGACTACTAGGTCCACCTTGTTAGAGGATTTACAAACATACACTTAAGTATGCACTCTGTTAGGAGATTTATACAAAGACTATTAAGTCTATCCTGTTAAAGGATTTACAAAACTGATTCACCTGTTAGGATGAAATAGTGGATCAACTTACAAACTTGATTTGCTAATTAGATCCTTGAAGTATAGATCACCTTTTGTGACTGATGAATCTTTACTACTCCTTGTAGACCTTGCTAAATACTCTACTCTTCTACTGATTCGCTTTCATTCTTCTCAAAACATTAGATGCCTCTTTTGGTACTTTTATTCACATGATATACTTTTTTTTTTTTTTTTGCAAATGATATAATGCATTACATATATACCATTCCAATCATTACAATTTCAAGGTCAGCTAAAACACAAGTGAACAAAATATTACTAAGTCGGCCAAATAGTAAATAACTTGGGTTCACTGAATTGACTCAATGACCTTCTGATACTCAGTGTCCACTACATTAGTCGAGATCGTCATGCACTCGGTAGAAGTGAAGGCTCAATCCATAGTAATCATCTAACGTAGTTCTAAACTTAGTAACCATTGGAGACTCGGTAGATGTAGTGTCACTCGGTAAAAACTAAATCCTTTGTTTACCTTGCTTTCACTTGGTAAACACTACGCTTGCATCACTTGGTAGGCACTGTGCTTTTATCACTCGGTAGGCACTGTGCTTTCATCACTCCATAAACATTGTGCTTTTATCACTCGGTAGGCACTGTGCTTTCATCACTCAATAAACACTGTGAAGTTTGGTGAACACTGTAAACTCGGTAGATACTGCTGGATTGCACATTCACTCGGTAGCTATGCTTAGCTCAGTTAACACTTGAATGCTCAGTGTGAACTGCAAAGCTCGGTTAAAACTTAGAATGTTCAATGTGAACTGCAAAGCTCAGTTAACACTTAGAATGCATGGTGTGAACTACAAAGCTCAATGTAAACTGCTTAAGTGATGAATGTACAAGGTAACCACTAAATGCTCAGTATACATTATAGACTGAGTGATGACCTCAGTAGCTATATTGATATAGATAAGTGTTGTCACTAATGGAAATAACAACTTAATGCCAATAGTACACGTGCTTTACAAGTTATTTCAGTTTAATCATTGAATGTATGAGATGGATGTGTGGTGAAAGTTTTATGGGTCCAAGTTTAAACTACTGATTCACACCCCCCCACCAGAAGTTGACATTTCCTATTGTAATTCCAACACATCTTAACCCCAATTGAAATGTAATTGGTAATGCTATAAATGTATTAAAAGAGTTATATCAATTGTTATGTTATCACTGATCTCAAAGTCTTAGTTGGCTAGATATTCTGCTAACTTGGTAGAGTGCTATATAATTATGGTTGATGAGGAGGATTTGATTAATGAAAAGGATTTGAAGGAAGTATGTTGTAGAAAGAGTTGATAAGTATGGTACATATAATGAGCACTTCATGGAATTGGACAGTGATAATATAATGATGGTTTGATTATTTTATAATCATGTGTAATATATTGTAATGTATGGAGCTATGCAAGCTTAATTGAGTGACAAGGTTAAAGAAGGGAGATTGTATTTACCTAGGGACTATAGTATTCACCAAGCTAATGGAAAAGTAAGAGGGAAATTGATTATTTCTCAAGAGAGTCTAGTATTAACCAAATACTTTTTAGAATGATAGAATAACTTAGAGGGGGTGAATCAATCATCCTCAGGTCTAGATATACCAATTCAACTTTTAACAGCTTCAAACATCTTAGATAATCTAATAAATTCACTCGATCAAAATAAAACTCATTGGTAAACCAACTTATACATCTCATCACTAACTCTATATTTAGTATATGCCAAGTAATAGAAATATATAAAACTAAATAGCATGCATCATGAAATAATATTCAAGAAGTATGACACCAAGGTTTAACATGGAAACCCAATTTGGGAAAAAAACCACCAAGTAATATGGTACCACTTTTCAGTCTTCTGAAGTGAGCTTGGTTAAGAGCCAAGCTTTTTAAATATTACAAAATACATTGTTAGGTATGCCCCTATTAAAGGATTTAATCACCCTATTAGGAGTGACCTTTTTAAATGCTTTTAGATCATTCCATTCAAATATAGCCTTGATTAAAGGAATTACAATATGACTATTAGGTCAACCTTGATGAAAATATATTACTTCCGCAATGGTTAGGAAATAACTGCAATTCCCCACCTAGAGATCCTTAGAACAGGGATGAAATACAAATCAAGATAAAAAAATTTGAACAAGTATGAGTGCACATGAGAACATCATACATGGATCACATACACTGCAATGGAAGACTCAACCACCATCCTAGCAACCAATGAATCTCCAAACACTACTACTTGAACTAACACACACACTACAGGAAATAAAAATCCAAAATGACAAAAACACAAAGAAATTAAGATCTATCAAAGCATGGAAAATTAAGTAAACCCAAAGGGTACTAGAATCACCAAAAATCAATCTCCAAAAACTAGTGCAGATGCCCCCTATTTTACATGCAAGTACCAACAACAAACAAAAATATTACACAAAGTTGTGTACCATGCGACATGAGGAAGTACCTTCCACAAGAGGATGTGCACCAAACCATTTGAGAATGTACTTTTCCAAATAGCCAATATACCCAAAACTAGTGTTGAGTTTCATGCAAGAAGGTGCCAAAGGCTAATATGCCAGAATACACAACACACCACACAAGATCTTGCATTCTCACATGAGAAAATATAATTTCACATGAACATCCAAGACAACAAGATAGAAAACTAAAAGGTAAAAAATTAAGTAGTAAAGTTCCATCACAATGAGGAGTTACAGTCTGCATCTCAAGGCAAGGAGACCCAAACAATAATTGAAAGATAGAAAGCTAGAATCTGAATCTAAAAAATGTAAACATAGAAGTGAAGGGAATGTATAGAAGGAAGCATCACAATGTACTAAAACAATATCACAATAAACTAAAGCAACATCGCAATGAACAAAAAACCAAACTAAGTATGTAGTTCATACCAACCATAATAGCATCATAAGACCATCGTGGGCCCTAGCCATCCCCTACATGTAACATCCCAAACTACTAATCAAATCAATGGTACTAACATATGAGGATGTCATTACTAAAATGTGCTATAATATAAGCCTAAGGAAAACTAACATGATAAAACTAAAGCATAAAATATTCCTTCAAAATAGATAACATCATCTATAATATGTTAATCATCATAACAAGGAAATGCATCAATAACTAACATTATCTAAACATGATATACAAGCATTCCTATGAAAGCATAAATCACAAGAAAGTGTACTCAAGAATTAGAAGTATCAAGTGAAAACATCCCTCAATGGTCACACTAGGAAAATAGACCATTTCTGTACACCGGTCCCCAGCAATGGTATAGGTAGCTATGCCTCCCAACCATGTTGAACCTATAGGTCCACTCCCATCATGCTGATGGAGATAATGATCTAACCACAAACACTCATAAAACACAATGTCCATGGCTAACCCTCATGCCAAACAATATGATGACTAAAACCAAGATCATAGAGAATGCATAAACTACAAGTCCTAGTTAGACACTCAATGGGATGCAAAGTAGGTGATAACATCATGGAGAATTGCTTGGCATCCAAAAGCCCAAGCTAGTATTGGTAGCTACTCTTCTCAACAAAAGACACACAACCTTGGAAACAACTCTTCTCGATGGAAGGTGCACAACCCAAACATTTTAATTATCTTTTATTTATTACCACCCAATATTTAAATTTAGTTATCACTTACATAAAACTTTCTCTGCCAACCAGTATATAGTCACCAAGCTATGAGATAGAAGCCCCTCCATGTTCTTCCCTACTTTACCCATGCTTATCTAACGATGACTTCCTGTAGGTATGCAAATTCCCAACCCAACCCCAATGATCATAACTTCTAGAAATACCATGGAAGATCGAGCCTCACAAGTCACCTGACAAATTGCGTCACATACTCATGTCACCACCATCACGAAGATCATAGCACAAGGACTAGATGATAACACAATGTAAAAATACACTCAACCAAAAATAAACTTGGGAGTAAAGATGTGACATGCATCACAATGAAACATAAAAGTGAAGTAAAGGTCTGACTGACATCCAAATAGATGATCCAGGTCCACAACCAAACTCATGCCAAGAAAACCTAAGAAAACAAGGTGGCACACAAAACAAGGTAAAAACTCCAAAAATTGGAAAACTCTAAAATTAAAACTCATTTGACCTTTGGGTACAACAACCCAAAAAATCCAATAACATTTGGGTTTAGACATCGTATCTAAAAATAGCAAGAATAACAATGCAAAACCCCAAGCCCCCATCCCAAAAATAGGGAAAATGTTCATACCTTATGAATCGGGTAGAACCAACAAACAGAAATGGAGGGGAACACTAGTTCTCAGCCTCATAAAAAATTGCTACCAAAAATAGAAGCTAAAATGAAGCAGAAACAAGAAAACAAGAAAGCCCTACATGACAGCAAAAGGGGCAAAAATTGAAATCAGCCTAATAAATAAATACCTCGCCGATACTACCAAAAGTGATAGCAAAGCAAGGTCTCCCTGAGATGGATCCAACAAGACTGGCCTCACAAAGATCCCATGCTCATAACTCTTAGAATGAGTAGAAAACCAATCCTTTAGAAAGAGGATTTTAGAAAAGCTCTCCAATTTCTAAATTATAAAATTGAAAAGTGAGAAAAAAAATCCCTTTTTCAATACTTATTCACTTTTTGAGTGGATAGTTGATTAGCACAAATAGCCAGTTAGACTAGGTGGACTCTGAATTGACCCAAAAGAAAAAAAGGTTATTCCTTGAAATGGGAAATCACCTAAGGGAAAGTTACTAGAAATTAAATTCAATAAGATTAATATTCCAAAAATCCAAAATCACATAAAATTACTTAACAACTTTTGTGACAATGTGAACCCCTAAATGCACAAACAAGCTCACTGGTCTAATCACCTAATGCAAATGAGTTTGAATTTAATAATCACTAAAAGGTCTAATTTAAACACTAAAAATAAGGATACGTCAACCATATAGGGATGACATTGGTAAAAATATGAATAGCTAAATCACTAACTCCATGTGCCATAGGGATATAATTACTACACACTAAAATACATGATCAAGTGTAATTGCATATAATATCATATCCAAAGAAATAGTGCATTAAATACCTAATTAATCGATTTACATCACTCACATTTGCATAAAGCATAAAGAGACAAGAATGAAGTATATAGCCATAGCATAAAATCCATCACATAACATAATTTGAAAATATGTCCAAATACTAGATAATCAGATATCATCATAGATCTACTATCATCTCAAAATGGCATCAACATGCAAATATGATAAACTAAACAACATAGCAGTAAAGCATCTATGGTACACTGAATCAAGGTATAACATCTGATCCTCAGGTCATCTCAAAGTACATATAAAAAGAGTATCAAGTATCTCTCAAATAAAATATAGACAAGGTTCAGACTACAAACACAAGAGGCACTACATCCTCCCTCAGTAGCATAGGCTTACTCCTAGAAGCCAGTAAAAAGATAGGGGTACAATCCTCTCAAAGGTGTAGCATCTTCCCAAGTCATATAGGTCTTATCACTCAGGTCCCATTAGACCCTTGCTTGCTCGATGTTCCAACCTCGCAAGGCCAACACCCATTTTTGTAGGATACGAATGGGCTCCAAAGAAAGCTTCCTATCTTCTACCTACAAAGCATCCCAATCAAAAACATGGGTCACATCTAGAATATACTACCTCAAAACAAAAACATGAAAAACATTATGGATGTGCAATAGGTTAGGTGATAAAGCTAGTTGATAAGAAATAGGACCAATCCTCTTGAGGATCTCTATAAATGGTCCAACAAAATGTGGCACCAACTTAGAGCCTTTCCCATAACAGATGGGGCTCTCCCTAGGCCGCACTCTCAAAAGCACCCTATCACTTACAGAAAAATGACGATCCAACCTATGGGCATATGCATACTTGTTCTACCTATCTTGAGCATAACCAAATTCTCTCTAATATGAACAACCTACTGCTCTGTATCCTAGAGCATCTCTGGACCCAAAAGAACTCAGTCCTCTAAACGATCCCAACTCAAAGGTGTATAACATGGTCTACTGTAGAAGGCTTGAAAAGATGACATGCCAAGAGAACTATGATACTCATTGTTGTATGAAAATTCAACAAGATACAAATATTCCTTCCACTTCACCTACCTATCCATAACATACATGCAAAGCATATCCTCTAGAACTTGATTTACTCTCTTAGTTTGACCATCAGTTTCTAGGTGATAAGCTGAACTAAAATTAATTTGCGTACCCAAAGCATGTTAGAAAGACATCCATAGTACAAAAGTAAACACTAGATCTCTATCCAAAATAATCCAATGAGGGATCCCATGCCAATGAACAATATCTTCCAAGAAAACATTTGATGGAAAAGAAGTTGGGTAGGATTCTCTCATGGGTGAAAAATGTGCTCCCTTGGTCAACTTGTCCACAATCACCATGATACAATCATTTCTCTGTGATTCCATAAGAAACCCTATGATAAAGTCAATAGATATCATATCCCACTTTCACTCTAGAATAGTATGTGGCTACAAAAGACCTGCCTAATGCTGATGCTCTGCCTTTACTCTCTGGTACTCAAGACATCTAGCAAAAAAATCAGCAACATCGCATCTCATCCCTACCCAAAAGTACAATTGTTTAAGATCAATGGGCATCTTCTTGATGCCAAGATGTATGGAATATGGTGCTTGATGGGCTTCTAACAAAACCAAGGTATGAAGATCACCCAACACGGGTACATAGATACGCCCCAAGTTCATAGTAGTCCATTAGACTCAAGCATATATCTAGAAAACCTCCCGTTAAGGGTATGTCTAGACTCAATCTCTGCCCTCACCTCCTGATACCAAGTGTCACTAGGTAAAGCCTCCAAGATACGGCCTCACAAATCCACTCCCAATGACATCACTGCTACCTCATGTTACCTCCTACTCAAGGCATCTATAATGACATTCTCCTTCCCATTAATGTAATGAACATCAAATTCATATTCACACAAGAACTTCATCCAACGATGCTATTGTGAATTTAGGTTTGGCTAAGTAAAGATATACTGCAAGCTCCTATGATTTCTATGCAACTCAAACCTATGTCCTAAAAGAAAATGTCTCCAATGGACAAGGGCATGCACTACAACCATGAGTTCCAAATCATGAGTGGGGTAGTTAAGCTCATGGTCCTTGAGTTTCGTAGACTCATATGAAATCACTCAACCATCCTGCATCAACATCACACCCACACCTTCCAAAGAAGAATTTGTGCAAACCATGAAATTGCCTATAGGATTAGGCACTACAAGGATTGGTACATTGGTTAAATAATCCTTAAGAGCATTAAATATTTCCTTGCACTAGTTTGAGCAAACATAATTCTTCCCTTTCCACTGAAGAGAAGTGATGGGATGAGCTACCTATGAGAAATCCTTCACCAAGTGATGGTAGTAACCTACTAGTCCCATGAAACTATGAACTTCTGATACATTAGTGGGTACCAGCCAATCCATGATATCACAAATCTTCTCTAGATTCACTACAATTCTATTACTAGTGATGATGTGTCCCAAATACTTCACCTTTGACTGGAAGAACCCACATTTACTCAAGTTGTCATACAACTAATGGTATCTCGAGCAATGCAATACCTAATGTAAATGGACTTCATGCTCCTCCACATTCTTTCAATAAATCAATATGTCATCTAGGAATATGATGCCACACTGATTGAGGTAAATGTGAAATACACCATTCATCAAACTCATAAACATTGATGGCACATTGGTTAACCCAAAGGGTACAACTATGAACTCATAATGCTATTATCATGTATGAAACATTGTTCGATGAATGTTAGCCTCCTAAATATGAAGCTGATACCTATCCTAACTTCAAATAAATCTTTAAGAACACTCATGTTCCCTTCATCTGATAAAAAAAGTCATCTATACTTAGAAAAGGATAACGGTTCTTCATTGTCACCTTAATCAAATGCTAGTAGTCATTGCACAACTATAAAGAACCATCTTTCTTCATGAAGATGACTAGTGCACCCCATATGGATACACTAGGATAAATATGGACCTTGACCAACAACTCCTCCAACTACTATATGAGCTCACTCAAATCTTGAGTAGTCATGTGGTAAGGAGCTCATTAAATCAGCTCCACTCCTGGTACAAGATCAATCCAAAAATCAATTTCACAATGTGATGGCATACCTGGGATTTCATCAGGAAACACATCTTCATACTCACAAAAGAGTGGGTGATCAAGTGTCATTGTACAACTCTCAACTTCCTCAAGATCATTGACAGACACAAGAAACAACTGACAACCCTTGCACACACTCTACTTTAGCTAATTAGCTAAGATCATTCAAAGTGAGACTAGCCTTTGAACTCCCAAAAGTTCCATCTTCCCACCTATGTCATTAACACACTATACTACCTTATAGTGGCAATCTATGTTTCCTGATGGGTGGCTAACCAATTCATGCCCAACACAATGTCATACAATCCAAGAGGTAGAATGCATAGATCCATTATGGTGGTGAAGGTACTCAAATTAAAAATACAACACTAAAAAACAAGTCTAAAACCACTTTGGAACCTGTGGCTAGCTCAACCTACCACTTATCGACTGATGCACTGCCACTAGCCTACATTGTTGAACAAGAAATGGTGAAATGAAAGACTAAAAAGTACCTGAGTCAAATTAAACTAAAGACAAAATACCATGTAGTGTACCTATAGCCCACTACTATACCTTGATGACTTGCTTGATGGTTGTCAACCACCACAAAGATTCAGTGATTCCTACTAGTATCTCCTACAATAGGCTCAAATCTCACTATACCCTTACTAGGTCTTGCAGATGGTCTAATCAAACACTAAAAAGATCTATGGCCTAGTTGACCACAAGAATAACAGTTTCCTACAAAGCTAGAACTTGTTCCATGACCACCTTCAGTAGTACTAGGATAAGGTACACTAGCCCTATTAGAATTCTACTGACTACTCTAAGGAGGACGATCCTACTAGGATTTCTGACCATGACCATGGTTATCTCCCTTCTTTCCTAAAGTACTCAAAAACTATCCCCCCTTAGCCCTATGGCAATAATGACCTTTATTACCACCTTGAGAGGGCCTTGATTAGGCTTGGCCCTTATTAGAGGATAGGGTGAACTGAGCATCCTACCCTAAATTTTGAGCACTTTGGTTCTGAGAACCTAGTCTACTATTGAAACCTCTAGCCAAATTTTCCTTTGCGATATGTGCCTTCTCCATGGCAAGAACAAGAGTCCTAAGATGATGCATACAAAATTCTCCAATAAGGGCATCCTTAGTGCCTTAGATAAAATGATGAGCTAGGAGTAAATCATCACTGTAATAGAAAAAATACTACCTAAGCTCAAAGAACTGGATTTTGTATTGATCCATTGTCATGTTTCCTTCCTAGATTGTGAGGAATTCATTAGCACAAGCCTCTCTAAATTGAGGAGATAGGAATATTTCTCAAAACCTCTCCTCAAAGATCTCCTACGTGAGATCTACAATGTTGATCTAGAGCTTCTATCCTTCAATATTCCACTATATAGATGCATGGTCCCTCAAGTGGATAATCTCACAAAGTGCCTTCAAAATAGTTGCATAAGGGTACATGGTGAAGGAATGCTCCATGTTTAATAACCAAGTTTTCCACCTTGCATACCATCATACAATGGCAGTTTAGATTGATGAAAATATTTTATGATATCCAAATGGATGGAATCTTCACTGTTGTAGTCCCTACAACACTGATGATGCCCTTGCTCACATAGTGGAGTATGGGAATGCTCACACTCACACTCCTCTCCATGCTTTGAATGGTGGGAATCCCCATGATGGGATTCCTCTTCCTAATTTTGATCCTATTGGCATTCCTCTGTATGAGGGCCCAACCAAGCACAAATCTCCTAAAGCATTGGCATCAATGCCCCCATGACATTCTAATTAGTGGTACTCTATTCTCCCTCTCCTTCCTAACATCCCTCTTCTTGGTGTTCTTCTCCACGATTATTGCTATGGGTACCATCCTGACCACCAAGTCTATGTATAGGAGGCATCACTAGCAACATGATAGTGTCAAAACAATTAGATCAAGAGCATAAGAATCAAAACCATGAACTAAAAAGATATCAAAACAACAACCATAAAATAATAATACACAATGGAAAACAAACCATAGTGGAAGCATAACGGAGAGATCCCAATGTTGCAACATGGGCTCTAATACTAGATGTAATGCCCCACCTCAAGATCCTTGGAACAAGCATGAAATAAAAGTCAAGATACTTTTTTTGAACAAGTATGAGTTCACACGAGAACATCATACATGGATCACATAGACCACAGTGGAAGACTCAACCACCATCTTAGCAACCAATGAATCTCCAAACATCACTATTTGAACTGACGCACACACAACAAGAAACATAACTCCAAAATGACAATAGCACAAAGAGATTAAGATCTGTCAAAGCATGGAAAATTAAGTAAACCCAATGGGTACTAGAATCCCCAAAAGTTGATTTTCGAAAACTAGTGGAGATGCCACCTATTTTTTTTGTGAGGACCAATGGCAGACATAGATCCCATGCAAAGTTGTGCAGCATGCCACACGAGGAAGTGCCTTCCATGTCAACATGTGCACCAAATGATGTGAAAATGTACTTGGCCATATAGCCAAGACACCCAAAATGGATTTTGGGTTTCACATGAGAAGGTACCATAGGCCACACAAGAAAACCCAACACACCACATGAGTTCTTGCATTCTCACATGAGAAAGTACAATTTTGTATGAGAATCCAAGATAGCAAGCTAGAAAATAAAAAGGTTAAAAGATAAGTAATAACATTCCTCCACATTGGGGAGTACTAGGTCCACAACTCGAGGCAAGGACACTCAAACAATATTTGAAAGACAAAAGGCTAGAATCTAAATCTAAACATTTAAACATAGTAGTGAAGGGAAAGTAAAGAAGGAAGCATTGCAGTGTACTAGAACAACATCGCAATAAACTGAAACAACATCGAAATGAACAAAATAACCAAACTTGGTAGGTAGTTCCTCCCAACCATAATAGCATCATAAGACCATCATGGGCCCTAGCCATCCCCCATGCATAACATCCCAAACTACCGATTAGATCATCAGTACTAACATATGAGGACATCACTATTAAAATGTGCTACAATATAAGCATAAGTTAATCCTACATAATAGATAAAATTATATATAATATGCTAATCATCATAAGAAGGAAATGCATCAATAACCAACATCATCTAAACATGATATACAAGCATTCCAATGAATGCATAAATAAGAAGAAAGCATACTCTAGAATCTGAAGTATCAAGTGAAAATATCCAACAATGGTTGCACTAAGACACTAAACTATCCCTATACACCATTCCCCAATAGTGGTGTAGGTAGCTACACCTCTCAACCACATGGAGCCCATAGGCCCACTCCCACCATGCTGATGGAGATAATGATCCAATAAAAAACACTCATAAAACATAATGTACATGGCTAACACTCACACTAGATAATTTGATGACTAAAACCAAGATCATAGACAATGCACAAACTACAAGTCTTGGTCAGACACTCAATGGGCTACTAAGTAGATGTTAACATCATGGAGAGTCACTTGGCATCCAAAATCCCAAGCTAGTGTTGGTAGCTACTCTTCTCAATAGAAGGCACACAACCCAAACATTTTAATTATGTTTTATTTATTACCACCTAGTATTTTAATTTAGTTATCACTTACATAAAAATTCCTCTTCCAACCAAGAAATAATCACTAGGCTGTGAGATAGAAGCCCATCCATGTGCTTCCCTACCCTACCCATGCTCATCAAATGATGACTACCTGTAGGCATGCAAATTCCCAACCCAACTCCAATGATCATAACTTCCAAAAATACCATGGAATATCAGGCCTTGCAAGCCACCCAATAAATGTATGGAAATGTACTCATGTGTGGTGTACCACCATCATGAAAATCATAGCACAAGGATTGGATGATAACACAATATAGAAATACACTCAACCAAAAATAGACTTGGGAGTAAATATGAAACATGCATCCCAATGCAACATAAAAGTGTAATAAAGGTCTGACTGACATCCAAATAGGTGATTTAGGTCCATGACCAAAGTCATGCCAAGAAAACTTGAGAAAACAAGGTGGCACACAAAATGAAGTAAAAATGTCAAAAAATGAAAAACTCTAAAATTAATACCCATTTGGTCTTTGGGTACAAAAACTCCAAAAATCTAATAATATTTGGGTTCAAACACCTTATGCAAAAGTGGCTAGCATAACAAGGTGAAACCCCAAACCCTCATCCCAAAAATAAAGAAAATGTGCATACCCAACCAATTGAGTGAAACCACTAAATAGAAATAGAGGGGAACACTAGTTCTTAGCCACCTAAAAAATTGCTACCAGAAATAGAAACTAAAATGAAGCAGAAACATGAAAATGGGAAAGCCCTACCTAATAACAAAAGGGTTAGAAACTAAAATAAGCCTAATAAAATAAATACCTTGTCAATGCTACCAAAAGTGACGACAAAGAAAGGTCTCTCTGAGTCAGATCCAAAAAGATTGACCTTGTGAAGATCCCATGCTCATAGCACTCAAAATGAGCAGAAAAACAATCCTTCAAAAAGAGGATTTCAAAAATGCTCTCCAATTTCTAAATTGTAAAATTGAAAAGTGAGAAAACAAATCCCTTTTTCAATACTTATTCACTTTTCGAGTGAATAATCGATTAGAGAAAATAGCCAGTTAGACTAGCTAGACTTTGAATCAGCCCAAACAAAAATAGGTTATTCCTAATAATAGGAATTCACTTAAGCAAAAGCTAAAAAAAATTAAATACAATAATATTAGAAGCCAAAAAACCCAAAATCATAGAAAATCACTTAACAACTTTCACAACAATGCGAACCTCTAAATGCACAAACATGCTCACTGGTCTAATCACATAATGCAGATGTGTTTGGATTTAATAATCACCAAAAGGTTTAATTTAAACACTAAAAATAAGGATGCATTGACCATACAGGGATGTCATTGCTAAAAATATGAATAGCTAGATCATTAACTCCACGTGCCACTGCCAGGGCTATAATTCCAGTCCACTAAAACACACAATCAAGTGTAATTGCATATAATATCATAGATGAAGAAACAATGCATTAAATACCTAATTAATCCATTTACATCACTCACATTTGCACAAATCATAAACAGACAAGAATGAATTAAATATCTTGCTATCTCTTCTTTTCAAATCCTCCTCATCAATTAACTAATATGGTACTCTACACTATTAGAAAATGTCTTACCATTAACGTTTGACATCAATGATAACATAATTTTTTTCCAATTGTAGCTTCCAATAATCTCCTTCTTTGAAATTGATGACAACGCCTTTATTTACCATAAAAATGTAAAATTATTCTCTTGATTTTCACTATCATCTCCCTTTGTGATATTTATTAGATCTGCATTAATATCGTTAGTTTCATTTTGATTCTCATCCATGCAATGGCTTTAAATACTCTACTTAGCTCATTTTTTTCACTTCTCCCTCTATGATACAAATTATATTAGCTCCCTTGTTGACATCTCTCCATGATGGTAACCATATTTCTCCATATCCATCTTTCAATATTGCATTCATATTATCCCTCTTGATATTAGATGGTAATTGTTATACTTCTCCCTCTTTGACAACAATGCCAACAACATCATCCACTGTACACATCAACCTTGATCATTGTACAGATTGATTTTTGAAATATCACTCTCTCTTCATCTATATTCTTGACTATTTACTTGTCGCTTCAACTTCATATAACTATTATCCTTTTCATATCTTTAGGCATCTCCTAAAGTGTGACCCTCTACATCAATCTATAAGCTATTTTGGTCATACCAATTGAGGCAATGCTACATCTCTTCTTATTTTTTTGGAAATATGGGAATGACCCCTAACTTAGCTCTTACATATAAAAAATAATCCTTAGGTAATTCCTTAATAAATAAATTAGCTATTTGTTTGTTTGTGCTCACATACTTCAGTCTTACTTCTTTGTCTTGCACTAATTCCCTCAGGTGATTATTCTTAATTAAAATATGCTTGGTCTTTGTGTGCATCACATTATTATTTGATATGTTTATAACACTTTTTATATCATGATATATCACCACAAGTTTAGTAATATCTTCCTTCATTGCTTCCAACAATTGTTGATCTGCATAATGTTTGAACAATTAACTGCTACTGCAACATATTCAGCTTCTACTATAGATTGAGAAATATAATTTTAATTCTTGTTCATGAAACTAATTTCTTACCTATAAAGAAATTTCCTCTACTTGTACTCTTTCCATCATCAATATTTTCCAATCAACCTTTGTGTAAAATTTCAGCTCAAACTTGTTACTCTTCTTATAACATAATCCATAGTCTTTTGTACCTTTTAGATACCTCAATATGCTTTTCAAATCCATCATTTGATTCTCCTTAGGATTAGCAAAAAATATTGCAACAATAGCAATAACTAACACAATGTCAGGTCTTCTTTGAACAACATCTTACAGTTTGCCGATCATTGACCTATATAATGTTTCATTCACTTTAGTAGAATTATCATTCTTTGAAAGTTTATTTCTAGTATCCATAGGTTTTCCAAGTGGTCCTGAATATTCTATTCCAAAAAAAAATTCTATCCTCTTGATATACTTTGATTGTGTAATGTATATACCTCATTTCATTGATAAACTTGTAAGCCAACAAAGAATTTAATCTCTACAAACACAAACATCTCAAATTATTTCTTCATCTCATTATCAAATGATTCACACAAAATATCATGTCTTCCAAATATGATATCATCAACAAAACTTTCAACTAGAAATATATTGATCTCATATTCACTTTTCAAGTATAGATTGCAATTGTCATTAGTTCTTGCAAGACCAATTTCTATGAAATAAGTATGCAACCTTTCATACCATGCTCTATGAGATTTTTTGAAATAATAAAATTCTTTGTACAACTTAAATACAATATTCATCTTGCTATGATCAACAAATCCTTTAGATTGTTCAATGTAGACTTCTTCTTGCAAGATTCTATTCAAAAATGCAAATTTGACATCCATTTGATATACTTTGAATGCTTTGTAAACATCATATGCAAGTAATGTTCTTACTCCTTCCAACCTTGAAATAGGGGAAAATGTTTCTCCATAGTCAATTCCTTCTTCTTGTGTGTATCCCTTACAAACCAATCTTGCTTCATTCCTTGTGATTTGATCTTTCTCATTCAGCTTATTTGTGAATACCCACTTGGTTCTAATCACATTCTTGCCCTTTCCTTGGTATCAATGTCCATGTCTTGGTTTATCTATTTGATCAATATCCTCCTTCATTTCTTTAATCTAATCTTCATTTTTTAGTACATCTTTAACTATTCTTCTCTCAAACTCACATAATAAACATGTATCATTCTTGAATTTTCTTCTTGTCATGACTCCTGAATCTTTGTGTCCAATGATTCGATCAAGATTGTGGTGTCTTCTCATATAATTTGATAAAAATAGTTCAAATCTTCTTTCTCCTTGTGGTAATTCATTGGTCTAGCTTTCTCATTCTCACAAGGTATCTCTTGCTCTAACTTGACTTCTTTTGTCTAGTGTTTGGTCTTCTCAAGCATTTCAGACTTTTACCTGTCTCCTTTTTAACTCTAACTAAATATCACTTAAACATTTGAAAAGCATCATATTTTTCTTTAAGAAACATTACAATCATCATTCTAGATAAATCATCAACAAATAGAATAAAGTACTTGTCACCATAATAAATTTGCATCCAATAGGACAACATCAATCAATATGAACCAACTCTAAAATATCATTAAAAAATGGGTCTTTCTCTTGAAAATAGACTATCATTTTTACCATTTGGCATTGTTTGCATGTCACTTTATCAGGTTTTATAAATCTTGGTAATCCTCTTACTCTTTCCATCTTACTAATTCTTACCAAATTATCAAAGTTTATATGACATGACCTCTTATACCATATCTAAACATCTTCAAATTTTGCAAATTAACATGTATCTTTAGATGGGTCTAGATAGAACAAGTTACCTCTTACTTTCTCTCCACTTCCAATTAGTTCACCACTAACATCATAGATTTTTTCCTTCTTCTTTTGGCAACTCAGTATTCTATACAATTTAGTTGTGTCACACTCAAAAATTTATATTTCAATCCATTAACCCAATATGCATTGTCGCTGCTGATCTTCTCATTCAATATAATAGATCCTTTACCTTTCATATAACATGGTGCATCATTTCCAAAGTTAACACAACTCTCATTATAATGTTTAGGTATGTCAAACTTACTTGCATCACAAGTCATATGATGTGAGAAACCACTATCAATTATCGATTTATCATTCTTACTCAAATGTGAGATTAGAGAAGTTTTCTCAAGATTTTCATCTTCATCGGATTTTTCTTTCATTAAAACATAAAAAAATTCTTCATCATGTTCATTAGTCACTATCATAACCATCTTCTTTAGAAATGGAACAAGATTTATTACCTTTTCCTTTGTAAGCTATGTTACCTTGGTTTTTTTTGTTGTCTCTGATTCCTTGGTATTTATTTTCTCTCATTTCCTCATTCTCATCTCTATCAAGACATTTCATAGAAATATGAGCAACTTTGTTACATGTAAAATAGATTATAGGAAGTTTACCTTTCTAAAAGATTCATATCAATTGTTATGTTGTCATTAATGTCAAAGCCTTAGTTGGCTAGACATTATGCTAACTCGATAGAGGGTTATATCATTATGATAAATGAGGACAATTTTATTGATGATGAGGATTTAAAAAAGGTATGTTGAAGAAAGATTTGATAAGTATGGTATAGAATGAGGACTTGAAGGATTTGGATAGGGATAATGTAATGATGGTTTATTTTATAATAATGTAATATTGTAATGTATTGAGATATGCAAGTGATGGGCCTCTAAAAGGCCATTTTTTAAAGATCTTTCTATCTTGTTTTTAAGTAGTTATCTTGAAGAAACAATGAACTTATGAACTTACCTTGGTTTTAAGGAAATGAACTTATGTTTTCATGTATATTCTCTATATATGATGAGACATTAAGTAGAAGTATGAATAGTTCAAATGTGTTGTAATTGCTTGAATATATGGACAAAAATGGTAAAATGAAGTGATGTTTCATGCTGATAAATGTCTCCTCATTTATGCTATGTCTTGGGTAGCTTTCCTCATGTAACCATAGGATTTGCAAGAGTGGTAATTTAAACTTACACCTTTTCTAATATTGACGATAAATTAAATATATATATGTGGAAGTGGTGTGTGCATTGAATTCTTTTGAGGTACTTGTTGCGGATATTCAAGAGTTAATACCTCTATGTTAAAGTCAAAGCCAACTAGATTTTTGAATCATCGTGAGTGAAGGAAGTCATCATATGATTTTTTTTGGAATAGTGCACAAATGTAGCTTCCACAACCTACTATATTACTAGAGGACATATTCATGGTTAATGGAAATTTGGTTTCAAACTTTACGAGTCTATAATTGATCCTCATTTATGGAGTGATCAGAGAGTTAGGAAGTAGTTGTAGCAAGAGTGGTAATTTAAACTTACACCTTTTCTAATATTGATGATAAAATAAATATATGTATGTGGAAGTGGTGTGTGCATTGAATTCTTTTGAGGTACTTGTTGCAGATATTCAAGAGTCAATACCTCAGTGTTAAATTCAAAGCCAACTGAATTGCTAAATCATCGCAAGTGAAGCAAGTCATCATATGCTTTCTATTAGAACAATGCACAAATGTAGCTTCCACAACCTACTATATTAGTGGAGGACTTATTCATGGTTAATGGCAATTTGGTTTCAAACTTTATGATTCTATAATTGATCCTCATTAATGGAGTGATCATAGAGTTAGGATGTAGTTGTAGTTTCCTTAAATAATGACGGTTGTAGCTTTGAGGTCATTTTTTAGAAAAAGAAGAAGACAGGTTGATTTTCATAAGTATTCAAGTGTGATTTAGTTTTTAGTCAAGCGTAATTAATTCACCATGAATGAATAGAATGAGATGTTCAAGTTTATTTCTTTTATGTTGATTGCCTTTTATGTTCACTCATCCAGGGGGCCCCACTTGGTTAGTGAACTATTCTGTTAGAATAGATTTCATTTCCTTTTTCTTTTTCCTTGCAAGATAGAATTGTGTTTCTCCTATAGCCATTGATAATAGAATCAATGAATTGTTCCTATAGCATAGGTGAATAGATACATTTACTATTGCAACATTACTTTGAAGATTTAAGTTAAATTGGTGTTTTAGTTACTAGCATAGAATTCCTTCAACATTTCCTTCACATTAGTTTTAATGACTTGAAGGAGAATTAGAGCATGGACTTTGCAGTCATCGTCTCAAGTTTACGCTCGTGGGTTGACAAATTAAATGAAGTCAGTGTACTATTTTAAGTAAACATGTGATGATGTTTCACCATGAAATCACTGTGAAAGGGTGTCCAATCCTTTGTTATTAAAGTAATTAGCTGACTAGACATCAAGCTTAACTGAGTGAAGTGTTGAAAATATAAGAGGAGTAACTGAGGGGGGGTGGGGGGGGGGGGGGGGGGGGGGGGGGGGGGGGGGTGGGGGGCGGTGAATTAGTTACTACACAAATAAATCCCAAATCCCTTAGATGTCAGTACAAAATAATTTTGTTAAAACTTAATTTTGCTAATGTTCGACAAACACACATAAAATGTTGTAACTCAGTAAATACTAAATATGAAAATCTTAAGATGTTATCTATGATTATCATTACTTTAACTAAGTTGCAAAAAATAAAAGAAATTGCATGAACACATTTCACACCAAGATTTAACGTGGAAACACAATTTGGGAAAAACCACCAATTGTAACTAGTTACTATTTTCATTCTTCTGAAGTGAGCCCTATTAGGAGCCAATCCTATTAAAGGTTACAAAACACACTGTTAGTTGTGACCCTATTAGAGGATTTAATCACCCTATTAGGAGTGGCCTTGTTAGTGGTCTTTAGACAATTCAATAGAACTTCCACCTTGTTAGAGGATTTATAAATGGTTGTTAAGCCAACTCTATTAAGGGATTTAGATCACTACTACAATGGTTAGAGAGTAACAATAAGATGACTTGATTTTTGATGCAACTAAATTGTTGATTATAGATCTCAATTTTGGCTTGTACTTGATCCTTCTTGATCGAATGTATCCTTTTAGCTCCACAAGGATAGTTTTCTTATCCTTCTAATTTGCTTCCTCTTAGCATCCTCAAATCACACATACACTCTTCATTTCTTTTTTTCATCTCTTCAAATTCTCAACTTGACCTTTTATTTATATCTTTCATTTTGTCAAGTCGGCTCATATACAACTTAGAATAATTAATATTCATCTTTTTAGTCAAATAGAACCAATAGATAAATTAATTGATTTCAATATGCCAAAATAAGAAAATACTTTGATATTCGACCTTGCTCAGTAGACACTAACTCAAAAATGAGTTTCCTATGTTAACCAAGTGAAGCTCAGTCAAAACTGCATACTTGCATAGATCCTTTGGTAAACAAGTGAGCTTGGTAAACACTAGTTTCATCCAACTTTTCTTTCATTAACTGAGTGAGCTCAATTAACACTCATCTTCCACAAACTATCCTTTGGCACCAGAGTGAACTTGGTAGACACTCGCTTCTAAACTAGGAAAACTCTAGATTACTCGATAGCCACAGAAAACTATCTTCAATGCCCAAGTGACCTTGGCATATACTAACTGATAATGATATGATATTTGTGTAACATCAAATAAAATACACAATTAATCAATTGTACCCAACAGTCTTGCTCTTTGGCATTGATAGCAACACAACATGTCATAACATAATGAAATTTTTGGAACAAGAATAAAGTAAGGAACATATCCTTAGTTTCATTCTAATCCATATCCATAAGAACTCCCTCTATCTTCTTCTGATAGAAAACTTCTCCCTCTTACAAAAAACTTTTCCTATTTTCAAAAAAAAAAAATCTATGAGATATGATAGGAAACTTCTCCCTCTTTGCTAAAACATGCCAAAGACATTGTTTAGTGAATGTCAATGTACCTTCAGTACTGATTCATTTGCAATATTCCATTGTCAATACTACACCAACTAATTGATCTCCAACATGCTCTGGTTGATGCATCAATAAAATTCTTTTAGTGAGCTTTAGATAGGGGAATGACCCCTAACTTACTTCTTAGATACATAAATGCATCCTTAGGTATTGGCTTGGTGAATATGTCTGCAATTTATTCTTTTGTGTTCACATATTTCAATCTGACTTCTTTATCTTGCACCAATTCTCTTGAGAAGTGATATTTTATGGCAATATGCCTTTTTTGGGTATGCATCACTGGATTCTTTAATATATTTATTGCACTAGTGTTATCATAGTATATGACTACTTGATCCTTGATCTCTATCTTCATTCCTTCCACAATTGTTTGAACCAAATAATGTTAAAATAATTAACTATTGTTGCCACATATTTTGCCTCTATTGTGGATTGAGAGATGCAATATTATTTCTTCCTTGGTGAAGACACTAGTATTTTACAAAGAAAGAATGCTCCACTACTAGTGCTCTTCCTGTCATCAATACTTCCTACCCAATCAACATTAGAAAATACCTTCAAGTCCAAATTGCCTCCTATTTTGTACCATAATCCATAGTCTCTGGTGCCTTTTAGATATCTCATGATTCTTTTGACTACCATCAAATAATTTTCTTTGGTATTTTTTGAAGATCTTTCCACCATATTGATTGCTAATGCAATATCAGGCCTTGTATGCACTACATACTACAATTTTCCAATCATTGATCTATATATGGTCTAATCTACCTCTTTGGAATAATCATTTTTGGAAAGCTTATGTCTAATAGACATAGGGGTTCCAAATAGTCTTGAGTCTTCCATTTCAAATTTATTTAGTATCTCCTTGATATATTTAGATTAAGTAATATAGATACCATCTCTCTTTTACTGAATTTGTAATCCAACAAAGAATTTAATCTCTCCAAACATAGACATCTTAAATTCTATACTCATTTCTTCTAAAAATGCTTTACACAAGTCATCATTTCTTTTGAATAATGTGTCATCAAAAAATATTTCTACCAACACAATCTTCTTGTCTGGTCCTTCTTTGATATATAGACTACTATTATCATTTTTTCTTTGAAAACCAATCTGTATCAAGTAATTATGCAGTCTTTCATAATAAGCTCTAGGAGCTTACTTGAGACCATATAATGTCTTGTGTAATTTGTAGACCATGTCTTTTTTGGTAGGATCTACAAAACCTTTTTGTTGTTCAATGTAGACTTCCTCATCAAGAATTCCATTCAAGAATGCAGATTTAACATCCATTTGATAAACTTTAAATAATCTATGAGTTGCATATGCAAGTAAAGTTCAAACATCTTTTAATCTTGCAACAAGAGCAAAAGTTACTCCATAATTGATACTTTCTTTTTTAGAATAACCTTTACATACCAACCTTCCTTTTTTTCTAGATACTTTTCCATCTTCATTTAGCTTGTTTTTGAACACCTACTTTGTGCAAATTACATTTTTATCCTTGAGTCTAGGAACAAGAGTCCAAGTTTTTTTCTTCTCTATTTCTTCTATTTCTTCATTCATTGCTTCAACCCAGCATTCATTATCCTATGCATCTTTAATATTTCTAGGTTCAAATTCAACAAGTAAACATGTACCTTATAATTTGTTTGTCATTGGTCCATCTAATTTGTCTCCAATGATTTGATTAGGTGCATGATCCCTCCTGACATATCTTGCTAACATAGGTTTTTTAGATTTTCTAATTTTATTATGAACTTTAGTGTCAAGCTCAGGTCTCACTATCTGTGACTCATGTCCATCAGACTTGATTTTCTCTTGAACTAGCTTGGTAGCCTCTGACTGTGACTTGGGTCCTTCAGACTGTGACTCAAGTTGCACTGTCTGCAACTTGGTAATTGTTGAAGATTTTGGGGACTGGGGAGGTGAAGCCTCCTTTCTTTTAGATAGATTTGGAAGAGTATCAGGTTCATAGTAAACAAATCTTCTATAATTCTCTAGCTCTTTGTTTCTTTCTTCTTCACTCTTTTTTGCAAACTCATCAATTCTCAAATGTGCAATTTCTATGATTTTATGAACAGACAAATTCAAAAATTTGTATGCTTTACTTCTATAGGAGTATCTTAGAAATGTACCTTCATCACCTTTGACATCAAATTTTCCTTTTCTAGATTCTTTCAAGTATAACATTTGCTACCAAATACTTTTAAGTAACTTACATTAGGTTTGTAGCCATTCCATAGTTCATAAGGAGTTTGATTTGAGTCTTTCTTCAGCTATAATCTATTCAAGGTATGAATTGTAGTGCTGATAGGTTCCTTCCAATATTTGATTGCAACATTCTTTTCAAGGTATGAACTATAGTGCTGATACGTTCCTTCCAATATTTGATTGCAACATTCTTTTCTATCATCAATGTTCTTGCAGAATCCATGATGGATCTATTTCTTCTTTCATCTATACCATTTTGTTCTAGTGCACTAGGGTTTGATACTTGTCTTTTAATTCCTTTTTCAATGTAGAATTCATTGAATTCATTTGATATGAATTCACCACCTTTATCTGATCTTAAGCATTTTAACCTCTTTCCAGTTTCTTTCTCTACTCTTGCCAAGTACCACTTGATTTTTTGAAAAGCTTCAAATTTTTCTTTTAGATACATTACAGTCATCATTCTAGAATAATCATCAACAAAAAGATTTAAATTTTTTTATCCACTATAACTTTGTATTCCAATAGGTCCACATAATTTTGTATGCACAAGCTCTAAGACTTCTTCAGAATGGTAGTTTTTGCATTTGAAGCCAGTCTTTCCCATCTTACCAATTTGGTAATTTTTGCATTGATCCATATCAAGTTTCTTCAAACTAGGAATACCTCTTACTCTTTTGTGTTTCCTTATCTTAACTAGATTATCAAATTTTACATGACATAATTTGTTGTGCCATAACTAGTTTTCTTCTACTTGAGCAATAAAACATGAACTTTCACTGAGATCAAGATAAAATAGGTTACCTTTTGTTTGCTTTCCAGATCTAACCAGATTTCCTTTTCCATCTAGGATTTTGGCCTTTCCATCAATGAATTCTACCTTGAATCCAATATTATTCAACTATTCAACACTCAGTAAATTATGATTTAGTCCTTCAACCCAATAATCATTATCACATACAAGTTCATTGGTCAAAGAGATATGACCTTTTCCTTTTATGCAACAAGATTCATTGTTTCCAAATCTTACACTACCTCCATCATAATGTTCCATGTGTTCAAATTTTGTTTTATCTCCAGACATATGATATGAAAAACCACTATCAATAATCCACATATCATTTTTTCTAACATGAGAGATAAGTGCCATCTTATCTCCTTCATCACCAAATTCATCTTTTACAGTAATATATACCATTTCATATTCACTGTTATCAAAATCTTTAGCCATAAAACAAGATTTCTTACCTTTTTCCTTGCAGCTCTTGTAATTTTTGAGTTCCTTCTTGCCTTTGTACTTATTACGTTTCTTATCATCCTTTTTTTCTCTGTTTGGAGACCTAGTAGCAATATGACCAACTTCTTCACAAGAAAAATAAATTAGAGAAATTTTGCCTTTGTACTTTCCTCTGCCTTTGGAGTATGTCTTTGCAATTAGAGCTTCAACAATTCCAAGATCACAGTCAGAACTATCTTTTATTGAATTTCACTTCTCAATTGATTGGTCCTTGATTTCTTGCTCATTTCTTTGACTGAGAGCTTGGCTTCAAATCCAGACTCAATATTTTTTAAGCTAGGAACATATTTATCATAGTTATCCAATTCAAAAGTTGTTAATCTTTGAACTAGAGCATCCAAAGTTATTTTGTTATTTGGATCACATATCATTTCTTGAATAGCATACACTCTAATTGCATAAATAGGAAGAAGATTTTTGAGTACCTTTCTTACAATAGTTTTGTCATCAATGTCTCCTCTAGATGCTTTGATTGTGCTCACACTTGCTTTGATTCTTTCCACATATTTTGCAATTGTTTTCATTTTCTCTCATTTTCATTTGATCAAAATGACCTCTGAGAGTTTTTTCTTTAGCTCTTCTTACATTGTCATCCCTTCCATAAATGTTTTTCAGTTTGGTCCATATTTCATGAGTAGTTTTATAGTCTTTTACCTCATCAAATTCAACATAACTAAGAGTAGATACAATATCAATCATCATGATATTATGATTCTTCTTTTCTGCAATATCTTCAACTGATAATGTTCCAGTGGGAGTCTTGTATTCAACATCAAGATATTTACAACCTGAATCACCAATGGTAGCCAAATGTAACCTCATAAGTCCTTGCCATGCTACAAAGTTTTCTTTGTTCAACTTGGGAATCTCTCTTCTATAAGACATCTTGATCTTTAGCTTAGATCCTTGAAACCTTCTCTACAAGCACCAAAAGCTCTGATGCCAACTATTGGAAATATAAGAGTAACTAAGAGGGGGTGGGGGTGGGGGGTGAATTAGTTACTACAAAAATTAATCCTAGATCCCTTAGATGTCAGTACAAAATAATTTTGTCAAAACTTAATTCTGTTGATGCTTGGTAATCACACATAAAATGTTGTAACTTGGTAAATATTGAAAATGCAAATCTTAAGATGTTATCTGTGATTATAACTACTTTAACTAAGTTGCAAATACATAAAAGAAATTGCATGAACACATTTGACACCAAGATTTAATGTAGAAACCCAATTTGGGAAAAACCACTGATTGCAACTAGTCATTATTTTCATTCTTTTGAAGTGAGCCCTGTTAGGAGCTAACCTTGTTAAAGGTTACAAAACACACTATTAGGTGTGACCCTATTAAAGGATTTAATCACCTTGTTAGGAGTGGCTTGATCAAAGGTCGTTAGACAATTCAATAGCACTACCACCTTATTAGAGGATTTACAAATGGTTATTAAGAAAACTCTATTAAGAAATTTAGATCACTTTTACAATGGTTAGAGAATAACAATGAGATGACCTGATTTTTGATGCAACTAAATTGCTAATTATAGATCTCAATTCTATCTTGTACTTGATCCATATTGATCAAATGCATCCTTTCAATTCCACAAGGATATTCTGCTTATCCTTCTAATTTGCTTCCTTTTAGCATCATCAAATCACACATACATTCCTCACTCTTATTTTTATCATCTCTTCAAATTCTCAACTTGACCTTTTGTTTATATCTTTCATTTTTTCAAGTTGGATCATATACAACTTAGAATAATTAATATTTATCTTCTCATTTGGCTAGAACTAATAGATAAATCAATTGATCTAAATATGCAAAAATAAGAAAATTCTTCAATAGATGACCTTGCTCGGTAGACACTAACTCAGAAACAATTTTCCTATGTTAACCAAGTGAAGCTCGATAAAAATTGCATACTTGCACAGATCCTTTGGTAGGAAAGTGAGCTTGGTAGACATTGGTTCCATCCAAATTTTCCTTCATTAACCAAATGAGCTCAGTTAACACTCATCTTCCACAAACATTCCTTTGGCACCTAAGTGAACTTGGTAGACACTCCCTTCTAAACTAGAAAAACTCTGGATTGCTTAGTAGCAATAGAAATTTGTCTTCAATGCCTGAGTGAGCTTAGCATATACTGAGTGATAATGGTATGACATTTGTGTAACATCAAAGACAATACACAATTAATCAATTGTATCCAACATAAAGAAGGAATACCATATTTTTCAAGTGATTACATTATTCATCAATAAAATGGAGAAGTACGAGGGAAATTTAGTATTTCCCAAGAAAGTCTAGTATAAGTGGAGTACTATAGTACTTGAGTGAAATGTTATGTTCAACAAGTAACAGTTGGAAGAACAAGTTGAAAGAAATGGAATCTAAGGCTGACTTTTGATAGAAATATGGAATGTTCAAGATATTCAAAGGCTCAAGTCAAATTTTGTGGCAAGATTAATGACTGGGAAAATTCAATAAGGATTTGATGATGGAGACTAAAGAAAGATAAGGAAGAATATAGAGTTCAATGAAAATTTATATTCTCTATGTGGTTAAGTACATTGAATCTAAGCTCAACGATTGTGATTAAGTAGTACTAAATAGAAGAATCTAGAAGCACTAAAATGACAATTTAGGGAGGTTTTCAAGAGAATGTTTAGGCTATTAGTTTTTATTATTAAAGTGGTGACTGTGTGAACTATTGAAGTAGGTGAAAGAAGATAGTTGAATCAGGTGAACTAAGTAGAGTTGAGGAAGGAGGAAGAGAATTAGTGAATCATCCTATCAAGAGAAAATAGAAAGAAGATCAAAAGAGAGAGATTAGATAGAGACAAGAATAGAAAGGAGAACTAAACAAGAAATGTCATGCTATACCTAAATAGATAATTTTTGTATTGTTACTTTCTAATCATTATAGAATAAAATTTCATAGACCAAGTGGACCTAACAAGACTTTAAAATCCTATATGGTAACATTGATTAGTGGTATTTGTGATTCCTTTAGAGCTAGGCACTCTTTAGTCAATATCAAGGAGTGTTAAGTTCTAGATGATGTTTTGGTTAAATCTTCTAACAAGATCAGATTAACAATGTGTTGTAAAACTTTAACAAGGTTGGCTTCTAATAGAGCTTACTTCAAAAGAGTGAATTTTTGGGTTGTTGATCCCGGGTGGTTTTTCCCCTAGCAGGGTTTCCATGTTAAAATATTGGTGTCAAATGTGTCAATGTTATTATATTGAAAGTTATTTTACATGTGTTATTTTCATTTTATTGCAACTCAGTAATAACAAAGTTTATGTTCAGTAATAACTAAGTTTTATTACTACCAGTTAGTTAATATAGAGCTCAATGAATTAACAATTTAGAGTAAATTAATTGAATGAGTTATTTGTAAGGTTGAATGATTACACATAGTGAAAGTTTATGATTAATATGAATGTTGTTTAGTACTAAAGTTTTTTGAAGGGACCATGGATAACTGATAAATAAAAAGGTGGTTTAAAGGGGAAATTTTTGGAGCTAGAGCATATCTTTAATTATATTCAACATAACTCATTTAGTTTGGATAGATTGGAACACAAGACCCCATAGATTATTTGTGAAATTACAATTTTGGAAAATAAGATATATGGTTTCCTCATCTTTTTCACATAGCACAGACGTCTTGGGGAGGTAGAAGCCTCTTTTCGATAAATTTAATAGGATTAGAATCTTGGTATGAGCCACCATCCACTAGAATTAGTTGATCTTAGAAATCAAATTAGATGTCCAAACCATATTCCATATAAGATCATGTTCCACCTCCATTCCTTGGGACAAGAAAGAGGATTTAATTGAGGAGTCATGACTAGTATATTTCCAAATCCACCTATCCCCAATGTTAGCAGAGAACAACTGGGGACTCAGAAGTAAATCAAATAGATTAGCTATATCCTCCTTTCTAATATTAGGGATTATTCTCATTATTGTGTGTTGTAACCAAATATATTTTAGGTAAATCCATCTAGCCTTGTCCCTTTCCCACACTAAGTAATCTCCCACCTTTTCTCCCTTATTTTAATCAGCCAATCCATCATTGGGTTGTCTCTAAAGAAATCTTTCAATTATCTCTCTTTCCTCCATAATTCAGACCAAAGGCAAGTACTTCTACCATTTCCTATATTTTTTATACTATCCTTTCTAAGGATACAATTTTAGAAAGTAAAGTCCACCAAAATAACTAAGAAGGGTGCGGGGGGGAGGGGCTGAATTAGTTATCTGATCCATACAAATTTTATTAACATTATTAATCATCAAACATGTGATCAATATAAACAACAATCGTATGAAGATACACATAAACAATAACACCCAATATGTTAACTAAGGAAACCCTTGATCAGAGGGAAAACCCCAATGGGGATGGTTTGTACAAAGTGATGTAATAATATATAAATTCCTTGTAAGAGGATGGACTCTATTAGGAGAGAATGAAATACATTCAGTACATATCAATCCTTGGTAGGAGACTTCAAATCTCTATGAGAGATTCTAATCTTGTTAGAAGTTGTGATAGTCATTTTAGGAGTTGTGTCAACCCAAACTCCACTACTACCTTGAAGGAAGACACTTGATGCAAGAAATAAAGGATTGAACTTGAATACTTGAAGATTCTTGAACACTGCCTTATGAAAATATTTAATCTGGCTCTTGATTTCTTTTAGAATGATTCTATGTGAAAATAAAGAACCCAATCTTCCTTATGTACTAATTTTTTGGATCAATAACAAAGTAGACCAACCTAGGAGCTAGAGTTGAACAATTAGAAAACTTGAGGCACCTCAAGCTCTAAAATCAAAGTGCCTCAAGGATAAGGTTAACTTGGTTGACCTATTTCTAGAAATAATGTACCTATTTGAGAATTGGTTGAAAAATTCAACCTATCTTTAAGGGGGGTCCCAAAGAGGGGTCCTAGATGCCTCAAAGAAGGTGCAAAAGGAATAAGAAAAAATAGAACTTTCTAGAAGATATGGCAAAAAGGGGCACAAAATAGAACCTAAATATCCATGCCAAAAAATGAAAGATGATATAGAAATATTGGAAGGATTGGGAAGAAGAGAGAGAATGACTAGAGCCATGTTAAGGAGGGCTAAAAGGTCTCAAACTGAAGTGTGTCCATTTTAAGATGGTACATTCATTCCCCAATTTAGCAAGAGTATGAGGAAATTCATCACCTCTATTGTTCTAGTTTTCAATATAGTAAAAATCCCTTAACTTTTGTTGTAAAAATCTAGGTATCCTTTTTTTATTAGTGCCTCTTGATTAATCATGCCCTAGTATTAGTTGTTCCCTGGGTTCTTTGTTGAAATTGTTGAAATTGTTCAATTTTTTGAATTAAGGTAGGAGATTTTAAATAAAGCCCTAACACCTTTTGAAAAAAATCTTATTATAAAGGTTTTTCTGCAAATCATTTGAAATTTTTTGCAAAATCTCTTCTTTCACCCTAGTTTGTAACTCATCCCTAACCAAAGGTCATGTCATGGTTAGCCAGTGCTTTGTTTTTCCTTTCACAAAACCTATTAGTGAGTTAATTTTGGAGCCATTGATCTCCTCTTAGATCAACAATCGTCACATTCTCATATTTTCAAGGCTTCAGAATTTTACCTAAAGCAAGAAAGTGAGGGCATGACACTTGTTTAGTGGGACCTAAGGAAGTTCAAATTTTAGTTTTTACATGACAATCATTGATCTCCTTTAGATCAATGGATGTCATATCCTCCCTAAATCCAAGATGCTTGTTGTTTGAAAAGTACAACATTGTGACAAATCAACAGGTGTCTCTATGGGTCCTTTTGGTCTCAAATAGTATAAGAATGAGCATCTTCCTAGTCATAGATACAAATGAAGATCAACAATCTTCACTTCCTCACATAATGAAAGTAGTCAAGCTTTAACCAAAGCAAGATTGTGACATGCTAACACGTGGAACTTGTGGGACTAGATTGAGTTATAAGTTGCAAAAGAATTTTGTTAGTGTAATTTTCTAGGTGGTGTATTTTGGTTGGCCATAGGTGTTGACTATAATAGAACACATTGACTTGCCAAAGCAATCATATCTTGAGTTGATTGATGGTTGTCGCATTCTTGTATTATGAAGTTGTGCCAAGTTTAACCAAAGAGAGAATGCAAGAAGTCACCATGTATCAATGTGGGCAACACAGTGTACACAACCATGAGAAATATCTTAAACATTTGTTTGATGAAGATTAACAAATATAGATTTCTTGCAAAGTGAAGATGCATGGTTTTAAACTAAAGAGAGAAAGTGGCATGTTGACATGTGTCTTAGTGGGCCCAAGTTTTCAAAGGAATACAACAATATCTAGGATCTTGTGTGATTGTTGGATTTAAAATGATCGACGATTGTCATATTAGTGCATAATGAAAGTGCTCAAACTTTATCCAAAGCGAGAATACAAGGTCTTGACACATGTCCAACTTTCCAAAAAGGTAATAGAATAATTAAGTTTAAAACAAGACCATACAATCATTGTAATGGGCACCCTTGAATGTCCCAAAAACTAAACCAAATTGCTGAAAGGAATTATGTCAAACAATTTGCATTCAACCTCTTGTTTCTCTGTTTAATGTTTTAAACCCCTTATAACTCTGAAAATCAAAAGTTTATTTGTTTACATTGTGTTTTGTGCATGGAATTGGTATCATACAACATAAACAAGAAAGAAACTACAATAATATGCAAAGTGGAAATGAACTGCTGCCAATAAAATGTTATTTTCAAAATTCATAAAACCAAATACACGGCAGATTTATCACTCACTAATTACTTCAGCATTATTGACATAATACTCTAGCCCATGCTTTCAAACTTTCTGCTACAGTAATTTGTCCTTCAATTAGTCTGCTACCTTCGTAATATCATTCCCTCAAAGTGGCATAAGCGTCGGACAAGTAGTGAAGAAGATATGAGCAAATTATCAAATCTGCCTGTAGCTGGAAATGCAACTAAACTGCCTGATAATGAAACCGATAGCAAAGAATTCCAAAGGCCAAACCTCAAGGGAATGACATCTAGAATGTTACAAGAGAGGATAAACATCCTCAAATGCCAAGAATGGAGCTGCAACTCACACACCAATTTCTTCTCATATTCAACCTGGCTAATGAAGCCACACATACTTCCTTTTATTCTATTTCCAAGGGTCTGCTCAACTCATATGGGCAATGTGGGATAAAAGATGTGTAGTATACAAAACATATATTAAAATACCCCTTATGTCTCCCTTGGTTACACATCCCCATAAAATAAATATTAAAGTAACACTTTAATACTTTACAATTAAATTAGATGTTACTTTAATAAAACTTCAAGCATTAAAATGTATTAGCAATTGGACTCCAAATAATGCGAGTGATAGTTCATTGAAAAGCTCTCACCTAGGAGTATCAAATCCAATCACCAAAATTGACCTGCATTGTGTCCTATCAACTTACTAAAAATAGTAAGTATGCCTGAAACTAAGTAAATCAACTTCATTTTGGCCCAAACTAGAAATGACTAGGCCAAAACACTCCAAGATCCCATTAAACCCTTCATTAGCCCTCGGGACCATGTAGAACAAGGCTAACGCACACACACTTGGTCAACTGCTAAAATGGGGACATTACAGTCCACCCCCCTTGAAATTTCTTGTCATTAAGCAATCTCAATCCAGCCTACTGAATAACCTGCTCACTCTCCCATGTAGAATCTTCCTTTGATAGGTCTCTCCATCTGACCAAATACTCCTTCACTATCGTATTTCTAAGCTTCCTCTCTCTGGTGTCTAGAATAGCCTCGGGTACTAACACAAGCTTCCCCTCCTCATCCAAAGGGGGTAACTCTGCAAAAGGCACTACACTTTGACCAATGGCTTTCTTAAGCCTAGACACATGAAACACATTGTGCACTCGATTGCCCTCTGGAAGCTCAAGCTCATAGGTGACTTTGCCCACTTTGTGAATCACCCTATAGGACCCATAAAATCTAGGTTTCAACTTTTCAACTCCGCTCTTCTTGAGTGATGACTGTCTATGTGGTTGTAGCCTCAAGTAAACCATATCCCCTACCTTGAAGCTACACTCTATTTGGTGCTAATCAGCATACAATTTCTATTGATTCTGAGCTTGTTGTATATTCTCTTTGAGCAATTTCAGGATGTCCTGACTATCTTGCAATAAGTTTTTGGCTTTGGGCACTCTACTATCCCCCAAAACTAAATCCATGAAGCTAGGTGCTTCATAACCATAGAGTTCCATGAAAGGAGTCATCTTGATGGACATATGATAAGTGGTGTTATAACAATAATCTCCCATATGCAACCATTTGATCCAAGCCTTTTGTTGTGTAGTTACATAGTTCCTCAAATATCCTTCCACCCATTTATTCACAATCTTTGTTTGCCCATCTATTTGTGGATGATAACTAGTGTTAGGTGTAAGATCTATGCCACACAACCTAAACAAGTCTTGCCATAAAACACTCATAAACTTACTATCCTAGTCGCTAACAATGAATCTGGGTAGCCCATGTAACCTAAATATCTCTCTAAAGAAAAGATCTACCACCTGTGATGCTATGTAAGTGGATGGAATAGCAAAGAAGTGAGCAAACTTCGTCAAGCGGTCCACCACCACATAGATGCAATCCCTTCCCTGCACTCGTGGTAAACTAGTGATGAAGTCCATCGAAATACTTTCCTATTTCCTATTAGGAATGGGCAAGGGCTGTAATAAACTTGTAGGAAATGTGTGCTCTCCCTTATTCTGTTGACAAACCACACACTCCCTGACATACCTCTGAACATCATCCTTGAGCCCTTTCCATGAAAATCATTCTCGGATCTGCCTGTAGGTCTTCAAGACCCCTGGATGTTTAGTTGTGGGTGCATCATGAAATGCCTTCAGTATCACCTCTCTCAAATGTGATGATGGGATCAAATAAACCCTGTCTTGAACTCTGATCAATCCATCTATCACCTCATAGCGATCATCCTGTATGGTACCTAAAATCAATCCAGAAGCCCAAGCATCTCTGACATACTCTACTATAATCCGATCTCTCCAATCCCCTGAAAACTCTGCCAAAGCACATAAGTGAGGTCTCCAAGACAAGGCACCACATTTTTCTTACCTTTGACAAACTCTATGTCACATTCACAAGTCTCCAATTTAGTCACCCATTTTTTTTGCCGATCATTAAGATCATGCTAGCTCATGAAGTATTTAATACTGTTGTGATCAATCTTGATCAAAAAATGTGCACCTACCAAATATGATCAAAATTTGGCCAATGCATGCATTATGGCCAACATCTCTTGGTCATAGAAAAAATAACTCTTCTCAACTCCTCGAAGCTTCCTACTCTTGAATGCAATGGGATGCTTCTCCTGCATCAATACTGCTCCAATCCCATCACCTAATGCATCACAATGAAGCTCAAAAGGCTTCATGAAATCCAGTAGAGCTAGAACTGGACATGAAGACATTACCTTCTTGAAATGCTCAAAACACCTCTGTGCTGCCCCTGTCCATACAAAGGCTCCTTTCCTGGTAAGATTTGTCAAGGGTGTAGCAATCTGTGAGAATCCCTTAACAAACCTCCTATAAAAACAACATAAACCAAAGAATCCCTTAAGCTGTGTAAGGTTTGTGGGAGTAGGCCACTCTACAATAGCTCTAACCTTTTCGAGATCAACTTGAACGCCATCTGCACTAATGATATGCCTAAGGTAAAGGAGCTCAGTCATGCCAAACTCACATTTAGATTCCTTGGCATACAATGACTCTCTCTCCAGAATAGATAACACCTCCTCCAGATGATGTAAGTGCTCCTCCCAAGTCTTACTAAAGACCAAGATTCCATCAAAGAAGATCAAGACAAATCTCCTCAGCTGCTTCCTGAATACCTAGTTCATACAGCTCTAAAATGTAGCAGGTATATTGGTTAGACCAAATGGCATAACCATGAACTCAAAGTGGCCATACTAACATCGGAAGGTTGTTTTCTCAATGTCCTTTTCTCTCATCCTGATTTGATGGTATCCAGATCACAAATCAATTTTCGTGAAGAAGCATGCCCCATGTAACTCATCAATCCTAGGAATGGGATACATGTTTTTAATTGTTTTCTTATTCAATGCCCAGTAATCAATGCACATGCACATCATCCCATCCTTCTTCTTTACCAATACTACTGATGTAGCAAAGGGGCGCTCTTACTGGGCTTGATATGCCCCATCTCCAACAAATCCTTAATCGCCTTCTCCATCTCATCCTTGTGTTTCTTAGGATGATGATAGGGAGTAATCATAACTGGTTTGGCTCCCTCCTCGAGCTCAATAACATGTTCCATCCCTCTGTTAGGAGGAACCCCATGAGGAATATTGCTAAATACTTTAGTGTGTCTATCAAGTATCTTCTGGATATCTAGTGGATGACTCTTTTCTTGTGGCTCTGGTGAAGTTGGCATAATGTAGCACTCTGCCGCCCACTCTATGTCATCATTATGAAAAAGTCTTTTCATTCTCCTCAAGGACACTACTCTGCAACCTCCATCTAAAAGTCCTCGAAGTACCACAGTTCTACCCTCATGCTAGAATCTCATCTCCAATTTTGCTAGGTTGAGTGTGAACTCAACTAGTGAAGCCATCCATGTCATGCCAAGGATGACATCATAATCTCCCATGTCCACAACATAGAACTCATCCTCCAACTCATAGCCATCTCCAAACCTAATGCGAAGATTAGATATCTTCTAAGTGCATAATAATTTATCACCATTACCCACCATGACTCTAAACCCATCATGCTTCTCTGTTTGTAACCCTCTCCTGGCTACCAACTGTGCATCTATGAAGTTATGTGTAGCCCTAGTGTCAATAAGAGATATCACTTTTTGCCCCTAGATAGTACCCCTAACCTTAAATATGATTTCCTTTTGGGCCCATGTCAAGCGTGCCAATGATCTATCATCCTTAGGAATGCTGCTATCCTCTATAGTGTTACCTTCATCTGTATCGGAGTGCTGATCCTCCCCCTCTGACTCTGACTCTTCTGCTAAAAAATACTCCATTTGATTTGCCTTAGCCTTGAAAGAACATTTATGAGATAAGTCACAAGGCTCTCTACAATGGAAGCACAACTTCTTCTTTCGAAGTTCATTCAAGGTTTCATTGTCTAGTCCTTTTGATCCTTCTTTGGGTTTGCTATACTCTTTCTGAAATGGTTTTTTGTCTTTGTCCTTATGGTAGGAAGAATCTATTAAATGGTTTTTTCCTTTGTATACCGAAGGGGCTAAATCTTGTGCCTTTTTAGTTGCTTCAGCTAAGGTGAGTGGATCATGTCCCTTCACTCAACCTCGTAATGGATCGGCAAGACCATCACAAAATAACACCACCAATCTCCTATGTGAGATATCAGTACCAAGTATAGACAAGCGCTAAAACTTAGCAATGTAAGCATCCACAGAACTTGACTGTTTTAACTGTGTTAGCTCCTTGAAATGTAACTTGGGATCACTAGTGTCAAATCTCTCAATCAATGTTTTGATGAATTCCTCGTAGAATGTAATCTGATTATGCCCCAAAGTCACCATGCCATGATGCCACCATTCATGTGCAACGCCATCCAAGTGCATAGCCGCATACTTGATAGCCTCCTCCTTAGGCATAGGATTTAGCTGCAAGTATGTATCTACCTTCTGCACCCAAGCTCGTGCAGTCATCTTCCCTGAACTATCGTAATAAGGTAAAAAAAGTTTTTCAACTTTCTTTCTCAACTCAAAGTTTTAATTCCTCCCTCCTGCTCTAGGCATGTGTCTCATCCTCAAGTCCATATAATCTCTGAGGGAAATTTTTGCCAAAAACTCTGGTCCACTAGCCTCCCAGTCCCTGCTAAACTGATCCTGTAACTCAATAATCTGCAGTTCGTTTACTAGTTGAACTGGATCTCTGGGTGGGAAGGTGGGTAGAAGAGGTCTCGAGCTCGCAGTCCGCACTGGGCGTGCAACGTGTCTAAAGTTATCAGCCTCATTCCCATTATTGCCGTGTCCATTATTACCATTAATGTTATTCTCAGGACCATTTTTGTTGCCTTGGCCTCCATGGTTATTGTTTCCCTCATTGTTATTGTTTCTGTTGTTGGCATCACCTAGATTAATATTGACACCCATCTGTCTAGCCATGAGTTGCAACATCATGTCCATTCGCCTATTCTACTCCTGCTACATATGCTGCCCCTGCTCTAATGTATCTAATAATTGTCTGAAGATTACCTCCCCTTGATCTGGACCAACATTCCCACCTCTGCCTAATCTTGTATTCCTTTCATCTCGATCACCCATATTGTTGCCCTGATCAAAGAATATCTCCTCTGTGTCTGTATGGCTGGATTCAATGTCCCCTTGAATGGATGTACTAGACTATTTTCTTTGCAAGTCTAAAATCCTATATTGTCTTGCTCTGGTATCACAAAAATTATAAGGCCCCTGTCGCATGCTCAAACATAAATGCTTAGACTGTGTTTTTCATTTATTTTTTATTTTAGTGTTTTGACATTTCGTCAAACACTTTTCCCTCTATCCGGTTGTTCCAAATTCCCTATAAGACCTCCACAGGATGGCAAGACTTATAGCTTTGATACCACTGTAATGGGCACCCCTAAATGTCCCAAAAACTAAACCAAATTGCTGAAAGGAATTATGTCAAACAATTTGCATTCAACCTCTTGTTTCTCCGTTTAATGTTTTAAACCCCTTATAACTCCGAAAATCAAAATTTTATTTGTTTGTTGTGTTTTGTGCATGAAATTGGTATCATACAACATAAACAAGAAAGAAACTACAATAATATGCAAAGTAGAAATGAACTGCTGCCAATAAAATGTTATTTTCAGAATTCATAAAACCAAATACATGGCAGATTTATCAATCACTAATTACTTCAGCATTATTGACATAATACTCCAGCCCATGCTTTTGAACTTGCTGCTACAGTACTTTGTCCTTCAATCAGTTTGCTACCTTTGTAATATCATTCCCTCAAAGTGGCATAAGCATCGGACAAGTAGTGAAGAAGATATGAGCAAATTACCAAATCTGCCTGTAGCTGGAAATGCAACTAAACTGCCTGATAATGAAGCCAATAACAAAGAATTCCAAAGGCCAAACCCCAAGGGAATGACATCTAGAATGTTACAAGAGAGGATAAACATCCTCAAATGCCAAGAACAGAGCTGCAACTCACACACCAATTTCTTCTCATATTCAACCTAGCTAATGAAGCCACAAATGCTTCCTTTTATTCTATTTCCAAGGGTCTACTCAACTCATATGGGCAATGTCGGATAAAAGATGTGTAGTATATAAAACATATATTAAAATACCCCTTATGTCTCCCTTGGTTACACATCCCCATAAAATAAATATTAAAGTAACACTTTAATATTTTACAATTAAATTAGATGTTACTTTAATAAAACTTCAGGCATTAAAATGTATTAGCAATCGGACTCTAAGTAATGAAAGTGATAGTTCATCGGAAAGCTCTCACCAAGGAGTATCAAATCCAATCACCAAAATTGACCTGCACTGTGTCTTATCAACTTACTAAAATAGTAAGTATGCATGAAACTGAGTAAATCAACTTTGTTTTGGCCCAAATTGGAAATGACTTGGCCAAAACACTCCAAGATCCCATTAAACCCTTCATTAGCCCTCGGGACCATGTAGAACAAGGCTAACACACACACACTTGGTCAACTGCTAAAATGGGGACATTACAATCATGCCCAGATTAACAATCAAATCTAAAAAATTTGGCATAACATTCATAATTTGATTGTTGGAGCATTGATGGTGGATCAAAGCAAATTCATGGTATGGAAATATTCATAAAAATTAAAATTCAATGCATAATTAGTTACAAAGTTGTTGCCCAAGTTTCAGTTCATATCTTTTTGAACTTAGGGTTTGAGTCAAGTCAAATGTCAATATCTTGAATTTGAGTCTAGATTACCCATAAGATAGCCTTTCTTCTCATATTTCCTTTAACCTAATCTAATGTGGGAAATTTATATGAGCAATGCACTAGTCCATGACTAGGTGATTAGGTTTTGGAGGGTTTGTTATGCATTTCTCAATGAGAACATAGTCTAGATTTTCTACTAATTCATTGTTCTTTATTCTTGATCATGTTTAAGATGGGGATTCATGCTATGTTGCAGTTTTCATGGAAGACATTGCAGATGATCAAGACCATATGCAAAGAAAGTAGTTTGCATTGCTAAAAGCAGTCAAAACCCTTGAAATCAAATATTGGTGAATACAAGTCATCGATTCAATAAATAGACAATTTATATGCGATCATAATAAGCCACATGGATTGAAGAAAAGTCAAATAGATGAAAGAATGAATGTTATTGGCTAGTTGAAAGTCAAATACTTACCTGTCAGATTGGGTTCCATTATTTATTTTCAAGTGATGCCCTAGTTATAAGATCGGGAGGTATTGAAGAGTAATAATGGTACGCCAATGATGCCCAAATCATAATATTGAAAGAGAAAAGAAGTAATGATATGATGCTATGAAATTTTCAGATTGAAAGCAGTAAAAAGAAAGGATGAGAAGTTATGATAGTCAGGAGATCGAAAGTCTTCAATTGAAAAGATGAGATGCTATGATGATATTGTGAAATTACATTGTCGTAAGATTGTAAGCTACAGGAGATATCATATGATTAGAGAGGCTAATTTCTAAGGGTTAAGAAGTTATGAAGCATCATAATATCATGTTCTCATATGATTATAAACCTTGCAAAGAAAAATATGATTTTTCATATGATTGGGAGCCTCAAAATCTAAGTTGACATGTTACGAGGTTGTCGTGTGATCATAAGATTGTATCATTGTCACATCATAGGTTGAGTCTCATGTCGAAAGATCAGAAAGCTTCAGCATCAGTGTTTAGAAGTTACAATGTTCATTCTTGTCAAATCATATGTTGCAAAAGGACCCCCAATGTTATGAAGCTAAGGTTAACGAAGGATCATAGAAGGTAAAAATAAGTTTTCAGATCTTACGAAGTTCATGCTATTGTATCATCGCAAGTGTGAATGTCTAGGGCTAAGATGCTATAGTGTGTTCATTATTTTCAACTAATAAGTGTTGTATGTTATCTTAACATCATGAAGCTGAAAACGTAGACTCTCGACTATGCAACGAACAAGGTATCATAAGATTGTTATATCATCAGATCATAATATCGTGAGATTGGGTATGTGCAGGATCATGGTGTGCCAAAAAGTGGCGATGTGAAAAAAAAAGAGTTTGAAGACGCCTAAAAGTGCTTCAAAATCCGCTCTGACTTTTTTTTACCTATCCAGGAACCAAACCTGGAAGGTTAAGCCGAGCCTTATCAGATATCCGATATCATATCGGATATCCGATTTGATATCAGATATCCGATTTTAAATCCAATATCTGACTAATAATTAAAATCATATAATAGTATGATATATTATTTAATATTATTATTATATTATAATCGTATAATATTATACTATAATAATAATATTATAATAACATATTATATTATAATAATATAATATAATATTTCATATATTATAATATATAGTAATGTAATATAATATATATATATAATATAATATAATAATAAAAAGTAATATCTTATAATATAATATATAATAAAAAAGTATAATATATTATAAATTATAATAATATAGCATAATAATAATATTTTATATTATAATATATAGTAAATTAAAATAATAAATATAAAATATAATATAAAAATATATAAAATGTTATATATATGTTATATTATATATATTATAATATCGGATATTCAATATAATATCGAATATCCGATACCTATGCATGGATTAAACACAAAATCACAGACCTGCGGCCCTTATTTTCACACGAATTTGGTCCAGTCAGATCGGATATCAGATAATGAATCGGATATCAGATAGCAAATCGGATATCAGATATCAAGTATGTTCCCCCCCCCCCCCCCCCTGACACATTTTTAACCTAAATTTAATATATTTTAACAAGATTTTGTTTGTTTTAGTTAAATCTAGGGTTTTTTTGACAAAAATGGTTAAAATTTAGATTTTTTTTTAATATATATTACGTTTTGCAATTCAATAGGAATGGCTAATCAAAATGATGACACTGAGGCAGGAAATAATATTCCTCGCAACCCACCACCAAACGATCCAGTATCCCCACAAAACCGTCCACCAAATGATCCTCTACCTCCTCAAAACCCTCCTCAAATCGAGGATTTGATAAATGAAAATCTCACTGAGTTGAGAGGTTTGCATAGAACATATAATAATGTACTTGCACTGGCTCCTATGTTATCCACGTTAAACACCATAGTGGATAACATTGAAACTCTTACAAACCAACAAAATGCTGCTCTTCGTTGGCATGATGAAATGCACTAGTGTTTGATGATGGTTTGGATTATGATGAGGTCGCGGCCCTCAACATAAACAAAGACGATTTGGCAAGCCTTTTTGCTAACCCAAAAATGGGTATACCAGTTGACCCAAAAAAAACCAAACTATCGATTAAATGGTGCACAAATGACGCCATACGTGCAAATTTTTGGGACCGTTGGTGGATGGTCTTTGATATCCCTCCACATGGAAATTTAGACATACCATTTTATTTCCTTAAAAAATTATATGCAGAATTTGTGTTGAAACTTAAAGTGAACTATTGGAGCATGAAGCCTAACATGGCCTTAGGACTAGGAGCTCCTTAGGATAGACCCTCTTCCCAGTAGAAGAAACTTGGCACTTTTGTCCCCCCCCCCCCCTAATATCTCCCCCCCTCCTTGAGTGCAGCATCCAGATATTATGGCAGAGGCTAGTTCTCAGACCATCAGAGCCAGTCATAGGCTGAGTAGCCTAATGATATCTCAGGCTAGGTCAGTCTTGCCTCCTCGTGTTGATGATGTTGGTGCCAGTTCATCATCGGCTAGCTCATCACACATTTGTGTGCCTCAAACTTGCATTACATGCAAGAATATTTTCCTGGGTCCCATAGGTGATCTTCCTGAGTATCATTTTGTATTAGACGAGGATACACCAGATGCACGTGCAAAGGCTACAGACCCTGATGCGAGAGAGGAGGGGAATGTAGAGGCATGGACTCCTTCGGTGTCGGTACGTGTATACATTTTTTTTTTATGACATATGTGATTTAAAGTTAATTTTTATAATAGAGTAATTTTAATTTCTAAGCCATACTGACTTTTACATGTATGTGATCTTCATTCATGTTTAGTTGATGACCGAGGAGGAGCTCAGATAGATAGATGATGCTACACTCTCGGCCATTTCATTTGGCCTTGAGAAATCTACGGTACATTATGTTGTGTTCGCATTTCTTTTTTCTATTTGATATTGTAGCATATATGGTTGCTAATCTTTCTTTTATCTTGCAGATACCACCTGCCCCGGGGGGAAAAAGTGCGGGGGGTGAGCCAGCATGCATTGACAAAGGAAAGGTAATTAGATGTTTTCTAATTCATTAAATATTGATGCATTCTTGTAAAATGTTTGTGGTAATCTCATTTAATTACATTATTTATTGTATATAGGGTGTGGCTACTGGCGATGAGCCTGTATAGATTCGGCGTCCTAGATCATTAGGGATTTTCATTCGCACAGAGAGCCCCATTGTATGTATAAGTATCATTTATTTTTTATTTTTTTAATTGATGCAGAGGAAAGTGTGATTGTTGTTCTATACAATTTCTATGATTTTTTCTGTACCAATAATGATTCATGTCTTGCATATGTTCATTACAACTTAAATAGGCTTATATGCACCTATCCAACCGACCAAGTTGGTTACAAAGGTTTATTTAATCAAACAAATACCAAATTACTACTTTCCCTCCAAAACTAATATGACCATTTGAATTTGAAATTCAAATTTCAAACTATAGTTTTTATGCATTCCCTAACTTTCTAAACTATTCCATTGACTCAAAATTGGTCATATGGATTTATTAAATGCAACTAAGTAAATTTCCAAAAAATTGAAGTTTTTTATTATTTTTTCTCCAAACCACCGTACACTCTGATCTCCCCCTTTCAACTAAGATCACATATGACATATATAAAGGTCTACATGACCGTTGGAACAACCATATAGGCGTTCCCAACCATAAAAAAAACAAACAACCACTTTTTGCTAATACTGTTTAGACTCTAAATACCCTATTCTAAGGCCTTTTGGTCCCATGGAGTCACTTGGTTTATAACCACACCAAAATGCTTGTGGGCCTTACATGTGCCTTTATTACAAAACATAGACCAACTTGTAAAATATGGACCAAATCTTTATTCCAACTTCCTAATCTACTTGAATCCTCGCTTTCATGGAGTAGCAAGGTGTCCGGCAACAGAGATACTTGTTTCCCCCTGCCACATAGGTTAGGTGCCTTGCACCACCTTTCCTCTCTCTCATTCTGAACACTAGTCCACCAAGTGAGTGATGTTCCTCTCAGTCTTGTTGTTGCTACTTTTACCTTCTTATCTACCTCTATGTCTTCAAGATCAAAGTAGTTCTCAAGGGCCTCTATCCACCCTAGCACTTCTTCACTATCCATTTTACCTTGGTATATTGGAAAATCAATATGGTTCTTCCCACCATTACCTTGTACTGCCTTAATGATTCTCATAAATCTCCTTTCTTCAGGATCATCTGTTGTCTCATGCTCTTGCCTTGCATTACCAACCTCTTCTTCTTCATGGTTCTCTCCATGATTTCTTCCTCTAACCTCTTCTCCTCTAGGTTCTTGCCTTTCCTTTTCTAAGGATTCTATCCTTGCAATAAGCTTCAGCCTCTCTCTTCTCATCTGTCTTTCTTCCCTCACTCTAGATGCTTCAAGTTCTCTCCTCTCTCTTTTCTCTTTTGCCAACTCTTCTCTCAATTCTTCAAGTTCTCTAGCCATTTGATTTTTAGGAGGCATTTTCACAACAAGTTTTCTTCCTTCCCAAGGGCCAACTCACTGATTCTCTTTCTTTCCTCACCAAGAAATCTCTGGACACCACTTATGTACCTTTCAAATCTGGGACACACAAGGAGGAATTAGACACACCAAGGCTTCAACAAAGGGACCAACACACTAAGGATTTTCAAGATTATAGGTCTTGGTCACACTCCTAAACACCCAAACTTCAAAACCCTCCTTAAAATGGCTTAAAAACCAGGGCCTGCTTGTTCAAACCCCAAAACTTAATTCTAGAACGTTTTGACTTGTCTAATGACAATATATGATCATGACAACCTACATGAACCTATCAAATGACACATCTACCATATGAAATCCTAAAATCCTATCTCATCCCAATTACAACTTTCTTCCACATATGAGTCCAACATTATAACTTTGTATGCTTCCATGAGCCATAATTGGTGCAAGGATTGCCCAATTGACTTCAAGAGATGTTCCATGACCTCTGTAATGCCTTGGATCTTCAATGTTCCCCTGATGAGCATGGGATGCTCTTGCATCACTTATCTTCATAAATAAATTCAAAACTAATTTCCGTGATATTAACAACTACTATTTTGTATCTCATAGGAGACTCCTAGTGCACATGAGGTTCGACGGGACAGTTATGTAGATTTGATGACATGGCCACTCACTCCTAAGGAGGAGCCTACAATAGTAAGTTGTAGTTTGAATTCATGATTAAATATGTTATAAATTTAGCATGCTATGAATTATAATGTTATAGTTTAAATTGTAGATTCATCTGACAAAGGTATTTGAACATATACAACCCACAATCACAGAGGTACCAGCATTGCTGAGGGCATACGAGAGGACTCCTGACTGACGCAGGAGGTCGACGAGAGAGGTATTTATTATGAAATTTTGATAGTATTAATCTCCAATACGGAAAAGATCATTATGCATTTGAGTAATTCAATGTTAGATACGTAGAATCATATAAATTTAGTAGTCTAACTTTGGGTTTTCCTTTTTTGTTTATGTAGGAGGCATCTGATCCACCTAGTGCAGCGAAGAGGCTGCATTTTGATCATCCACCAGCACCCTAGGATAGTATAGTTTTCATAGGATGCATCATGAGACATTTTGAGATGGCATATGCCACATTGTATATAGAAACATTGATATTATACACATTCTGATGGCAGGATCAGCCACATTTTGTATATGGATCTATGTATTTTGATATATATATATTTGAGTACTTTGTCTATGGATACATGATCTTTGATATATATTTGTGTAAAATTTTGTCTATGGATACATGTATTTTGATATATATTTTTATCATTTACGTGCACAATGATATACATATTAATTTAATATCTAGTATTGTTCAATTTATCGTGGATCATGTGTCATGCCCTAAATTTTACTAGTAAAAACACAACAATTTTTTTTTTTTTTTAGCTTATGAAGTCGCATAAGAAATTACATATTGTAAAATGAGTTTATCATTGAATAGGAGTTCAAGACTCATGTGAATAGTGTGAAGGTGTTAACATTTTAGTCACAGGTGGTTTTCAAATAGATTGGATGATAGTCTAGTTCAAGTTAGCGTCACGAGTCAAACGAGCAAGTTCAAGATACAATACTTATAAATTAGTGAGGTAATTCATATCCTAACAAGCCTCTGATACTAATATTCTATTAGGGTGTGTCAGTTGTATCATATGGACTAGGTCGTGATTCTAGCATGTAAGGGAAGGGGATCAGAATTACTTATTATCCTCATTACCAATGTACACACATTCATTAATCATTACAATATATATTAATGTGACAATTAGTATATTACTATATCCTCATTATCTATCAACATTGCTTCCTCACCAAATTATTGAGTGCACAAAAAGATTGTAAGCAATCTACTAAGTTTTAAATTTATACAATCAATATTACTCTCTCTAAATTGTTTGAACAACATAGTTTGACTTACCTCCAAATAGTGTTTAGGATGTGGCGTGCAGTCTCTGATGCTAATTCTCAACTTTAAGACATCTTTAGCATTAGGTGATACTCATGAGTTAGAGTGCCAAAATTGTATAATTTCTTCCTTCACATCGTCGGATAGCTTCTTATCAAAATGTGGAAGTCTCCCACCAAATGCCCATGTTTCATTTTGAAGAGGATCATCAATTTTCTCTCGTCGACTAAGTGCTCTTCTCAAAGTAGTATGATTTAGATTCAAATCAATACAAATTTGTCTCATATATCTACCCTTTCTCAAATGATGACTTACCAAAGAGGTTGTAATAACCCTTCGAGCAGCTCTATTATCCTTCTCTCTGCTATTTTTCCCAATGCTATTGAGAGCACTGAAAAGATTCTTCACAATAATGGCATTTCTTTCCAACTTTTTATTGACACAAATTTTCAATTTGGAAAGCATAGGTCTCATCTTTTGCGTCTTTAATAAGTGCATGAAAAGCTGACATTGCTCTACCACTGTCTTATTGCCGAAAAACATCTGATATAGTCTTGAAGCCCATAACCGAATGGTTCTTTCTGATTTTTTTCCTTCCAAACTAGTCATAATCGTTTCATCAATTTCAATTATCCATTTTGGTGTTTTAGAACCTTCATGTCGATTATAATTAGGAGATATGTAAGGTTCTTGTGCATTAAGTTCTAGTGCATTGTCATCTTCGACATGGTCAATTATGCAATTTGGATTATGACTTGGTGGCATTTCTTCTTCAAAATTTTCAATCTCTAAATTTTCAATTTCCGCATTATCATTTTCAATAGGTACATTTTCATTCCCCAACTGTACATTTTCATTATCTGACTCTATGATTTCACCTTCTATTAATTCATCGTCAACTTGATTGATATTTAGCATACCTTGTCTTTTTTTTCGATGTTTCATTTTGTCCTTTTCCCTATATGCTGCAATGTCTTCATTGGATATCTTTCTTTTACGTTTATTCTTTTGACGACTGCTGCTACCCATTCAGATGACAAATTCGAACACCTAAGGTTATATTTTCGAATTCTTTTCGATTGGTTGGGCCCCAAAACACGACTTTTTACAAATCTCGTGAAAAAAGAGGTTAAAAAGTAATGTTTTCGGGTCTGTAGGGACAGTCAAATATTTGAAATTGATGCCAGTATAATCGGATATTCGATAATAGATCGGATATCCGATATAGGAAGAGGACTTTTGGGGGGAAAACTTGCTAAGGTTTTCCTCCTTTGCCACAATAATATTAATATTATGAAAATATTTGGAGGCAAACGACTTTGATTTATAACTAAGTTAATAGTATATTAGTATTAGTATAAAATATCAATAATATTAATATAAAATAGTATTAATATACCTATAGTATCAATATTATTATTATACCTATAATAGTATTAATATTATTAATATAGATATAATAGTGTAAATATATAGTGTTTATTTATATTAAGCTACAATATATAGTATTAATATATATTATTAATATATATTATTATTATAGCTATAATAGTATTATTATTATTACTGTACATATAATAATATTAATATTTAGTGTTCATTTATATTATAATTATTATCCTAAAATAGTATAAATAGTATATCCTAAAATATTACATTATATATACTAAAATATTACGTTATTATATAGATATATTAATATAATAATATTTATAATATATATTATATTTAATAAAAATATTACATTGTTATATATATATATATATATATATTATATTATTATACATATTAATATAATAATATATAATACAAAGAGGGTCGTCATTCAATGGGTCAAAGGGGGTCATAGGTCACCCTATGACCCCCTTTGACTCATATGAACGATTCAAATATGTCCCTAGGGGTCCTAAGAAACCTAGGGAGATATGTCATCATTTAATGGGTCAAAGAGGGTCATAGGTCACCCTATGACCCCCTTTGACCCATATTACCCATTCGAATATGTCCCTTGGGGTCCAAGGACCCCTAGGGACATATGTCGTCGTTTAATGGGTCAAAGAGGGTCATAGGTCACCCTATGACCCCCTTTGACCCATAATACCCATTCGAATATGTCCCTAGGGGTCCTAGGACCCCTAGAGACATATGTCATCGTTTAATGGGTCAAAGGGCGTAATAGGTCACCCTATGACACCCTTTGACCCATATTACCCATTCGAATATGTCCCTAGGGGTCCTAGGACCCCTAGCGACATATCTCGTCATTTAATGGGTCAGAAAGGGTCATAGGTCACCCTATAACCCCCTTTGACCCATATTACCCATTCGAATATGTCCCTAGGGGTCTTAGGACCCCTAGAGACATATATCATCGTTTAATGGGTCAAAGAGGGTCATAGGTCACCCTATGACCCCCTTTGACCCATATTACCCATTTGAATATGTTCCTAGGGGTCCTAGGACCCCTAGAGACATATATCGTCGTTTAATGGGTGACCTATGACCCCCTTTGACCCATATGTACGATTCAAATATGTCCCTAGGGGTCCTAGGACCCCTAGAGACATATGTCGTTATTTAAAGGGTCAAAGAGGGTCATAGGTTACCCTATGACCCCATTTGACCCATATTACCCATTCGAATATGTCCCTAGGAACATATGTCGTCGTTTAATGCATCAAAGGGGGTCATAGGTCACCCTATGACCCCCTTTGACTCATATGAATGATTCAAATATGTCCCTAGGGGTCCTAGGACCCCTAGGGACATATGTTGTCGTTTAATGGGTCAAAGGGACCCATATGAATGATTGAAATATGTCCCTAGGGTCCTAGGACCCCTAGGGACATATGTCATCATTTAATGGGTCAAAGAGGGTCATAGGTCACCCTATGACCCCATTTGACCCATATTACCCATTCGAATATGTTCCTTGGGGTCCAAGGACCCCTAGGGATATATGTCATCGTTTAATGGGTCAAAGAGGGTCATAGGTCACCCTATGACCCCCTTTGACCCATATTACCCATTTGAATATGTCCCTTGGGGTTCGAGGACCCCTAGGGACATATGTCATCATTTAATGGGTCAAAGAGGGTCATAGGTCACCCTATGACCTCCTTTGACCCATATTACCCATTCGAATATGTCCCTAGGGGTCCTAGCACCCCTAGAGACATATATCGTCGTTTAATGCGTCAAGAGGCTCATAGGTCACCCTATGACCCCCTTTGCCCCATATAAACGATTCAAATATATCGCCAGGGGTCCTAGGACCCCTAGAGACATATGTCATCGTTTAATGGGTCAAAGAGGGTCATAGGTTACCCTATGACCCCATTTGACCCATATTACCCATTCGAATATGTCCCTAGGGGTCCTAGGACCCTTAGGGACATATGTCATCGTTTAATGGGTCAAAGAGGGTCATAGGTCACCCTATGACCCCCTTTGACCCATATTACTCATTCGAATATGTCCCTAAAGGTCCGAGGACCCCTAGAGACATATATCATCGGTTAATGAGTCAAGAGGGTCATAGGTCACCCTATGACCCCCTTTGACCCATATGAACAATTCAAATATGTCCCTAAGGGTCCTAAGACCCCTAGAGACATACGTCGTCATTCAATGGGTCAAAGAGGGTCATAGGTTACCCTATGACCCCATTTGACCCATATTACCCATTCAAATATGTCCTTAGGGACATTTAATGGGTCAAAGGGGGTCATAGGTCACCCTATGACCCCCTTTGACTCATATGAACGATTCAAATATGTCCCTAGGGGTCCTAGGACCCCTAGGGACATATGTCATCATTTAATGGGTCAAAGACCTATGACCCCCTTTGACCCATATTACCCATTCGAATATGTCCCTAGGGGTCCTAGGACCCCTAGAGACATATATCGTCGTTTAATGGGTCAAGAGGACCTATGACCTTCTTTGACCCATATGAACGATTCGAATATGTCCCTAGGGGTCCTAGGACCCCTAGAGACATATGTCGTCATTTAATAGGTCAAAGAGGGTCATAGGGTAACCATTTGACCCATATTACCCATTCGAATATGTCCCTAAGGGTCCTAGGACCCCTAGGGACATATGTCGTCGTTGAATGGGTCAAAGGGGGTCATAGGTCACCCTACGACCCCCTTTGACTCATATGAATGATTCAAATATGTCCCTAGGTGTCCTAGGATGCCTAGGGACATATGTCGTTGTTTAATGAGTCAAAGGGGGTCATAGGTCACCCTATGACCCCCTTTGACCCATATGAACAATTCGAATATGTCCCTAGGGTCCTAGGACCCCTATGGACATATGTCATCGTTTAATGGGTCAAAGAGGGTCATAGGTCACCCTATGACCCCCTTTGACCCATATTACCCATTCGAATATGTCCCTTGGGGTCCGAGGACCCCTAGGGACATATGTCATCGTTTAATTGGTCAAAGAGGGTCACAGGTCACCCTATAACCCCCTTTGACCCATATTACCCATTCGAATATGTCTCTAGGGGTCATAGAACCCCTAGAGACATATATCGTCGTTTAATGGGTCAAGAGGGTCATAGGTCACCCTATGACCCCCTTTGACCCATATGAACGATCTGAATATGTCCCTGGGGGTCTTAGGACATCTAGTGACATATGTCATCGTTTAATGGGTCAAAGAGGGTCATAGGTTACCCTATGACTCCATTTGACCCATATTACCCATTCGAATATGTCCCTAGGGGTCCTAGGACACCTAGGAACATATGTCATCGTTTAATGGGTCAAAGGGGGTCATAGGTCACCATATGACCCCCTTTGACTCATATGAACAATTCGAATATGTCCCTAGGGTCCTAGGACCCCTAGGGACATATTTTGTCGTTTAATGGGTCAAAGAGGGTCATAGGTCACCCTATGACCTGCTTTAACCCATATTACCCATTCAAATATGACTCTTAGGGTCCAAGGACCCCTAGGGACATATGTCATCGTTTAATGGGTCAAAGAGGGTCATAGGTCATGCTATGACCCCCTTTGACCCATATTACCCATTCGAATATGTCCCTAGGGGTCCTAGGACCCCTAGAGATATATATCATCGTTTAATGGGTCAAGAGGGTCATAGGTCACCCTATTACCCCCTTTGACCCATATTACCCATTCGAATATGTCCCTTGGGGTCCAAGGACCCCTAGGGACATATGTCATCGTTTAATGGGTTAAAGAGGGTCATAGGTCACCCTATGACCCCCTTTGACCCATATGAACGATTCAAATATGTCCCTAGGGGTCTGAGGACCTCTAGGGACATATGTCGTCGTTTAATGGGTCAAAGAGGGTCATAGGTCACCCTATGACCCTCTTTGACCCATATGAATGATTCGAATATGTCCCTATGGGTCTGAGGACCCCAAGGGACATATGTCATCGTTTAATGGGTCAAAGAGGGTCATAGGTTACCCTATAACCCCATTTGACCCATATTACCCATTCGAATATGTCCCTAGGGGTCCTCAGGACATATGTCGTCGTTTAATGGGTCAAAGGGGGTCATAGGTCACCCTATGACCCCCTTTGACCCATATGAACAATTAGAATATGTCCCTAGGGGTCCAAGGACCCCTAGAGAAATATGTCATCATTTAATGAGTCAAAGAGGGTCATAGGTCACCCTATGACCCCCTTTGACCCATATTATCCATTCGAATATGTCCCTAGGGGTCCTAGGACCCCTAGAGACATATATCGTCGTTTAATGGATCAAAGAGGGTCATAGGTCACCCTATGACCCCCTTTGACCCATATGAACGATTGGAATATGTCCCTAGGGGTCCTAGGACCCCTAGGAATATATGTCATTGTTTAATGGGTCAAAGAGGGTCATAGGTCACCCTATGACCCCTTTTGACCCATATTACCCTTTCGAATATGTCCCTAGAGGTCCTAGGACCCATAGGGACATATGTCCTCGTTTAATGGGTCAAAGGGGGTCATAGGTCACCCTATGACCCCTTTTGACCCATATGAATGATTCGACTATGTCCCTGGGGGTCCTAGGACCCCTAGGGACATATGTCGTCATTTAATGGGTCAAAGGGGGTCATAGGTCACCCTATGACCCCCTTTGACCCATATGAACGATTCGACTATGTCCCTAGGGACATTTGTCATCATTTAATGGGTCAAAGAGGGTCATAGGTCACCCTATGACCCCCTTTGACCCATAATTCTCATTCGAATATGTCCCTAGGGGTCCTAGGACCCCTAGTGACATATGTCGTCGTTTAATGGGTCAAAGGGGGTCATAGGTCACCCTATGACCCCCTTTGATCGATATGAACTATTCGGCTATGTCTCTAGGGGTCCTAGGGACATATGTCGTCATTTAATGGGTCAAAGGGACCCCCTTTGACCCATTAAAGGACGACATATGTCCCTAGGGGTTCTAGGACCCCTAGAGACATATATCGTCGTTTAATGGGTCAAAGAGATTTATAGGTCACCCTATGACCCCCTTTGACTCTTATATATTAATAATATACATATATATTAATAATATACAGATCAATATAATAATATATATATATACATATACATATTACATTATTATATTTAATGAAAATATTACGTTATTATATAAATATATTAATAACATACATATTAATATAATAATATTTATAATATATATTATATTTAATAAAAATATTACGTTGTTATATAAATATTATATTATTATACATATTAATATAATAATATATAATACATATTACATTTAATAAAAATATTACGTTATTGTATATATTAATAACATACATATTAATATAATAATATATAATACGTATTTTATATATATATAAATTACGTTATTATATTTAGTAAAAATAATAATAATATATATTATATTTATAGATTGTAATAAGATTAACATAAGATATTATTATATATTACTAGATTATATCTTGTATGTTTACATTATGTTATTATATATATATAATATATTAAAATATGCCTTTACATATTAATATAAGTGAAATAATTTAAAAATAAAAAATTAGAACGTTTAAATTGAATTTCCCTCCAAAATTTGAAGATTTTTAGAATTTGACTACTGATCCAAATCAGATATCTGATGTCAAATCGGATATCCGATTTTGAATCGGATATCCGATCAGGCTTGGTATTTACCAAGCCTGCCCGGTCAACCCCAAAGACATGTTTATAGAGAGTTTTAGTGATACTCAGACTTCGGGTAGCCGTCTAACAATGTTATTTTGATCGAAATTGAATGAAACGAAATGAGTTTTTTAATATCGCTCTCTAGATTCTATCAATATAATTTCTGACAAATTCTGAGTTCGATAAGTATTTATTAGTTAATTATCAATGAAGATTATTGTAAAGTGTTGATTGACATACTAAATGAAAAATAGCTCTAACTTTCAAACGGTATAACATTTTTTAAATCTAAAAGTTGCGTCACATTCTATACTTCGCCTAGTATAAGAAAAAAACAAAAAAAGAAAAATTTGATCAAATTTTCTATTAGTTAGGGTGGTCAGACACGGAACTCTTTTTAATCCGAAAAAGTTTTGGTAGAAAATTCATATTTAATTATTTATTTGGAATAAAAATATTTAAAAATATGTGTCACATCCGGGCTTGAGTCTAGTTTTTATATCTATAATTATATTAAAAAAATATTATGATTTGATTTTGATTAAGGTGGCCAGACATACACCTACTTTTTATTTTCGTCCTAAAATTTTCTTAGTATTGCGTTAAAATTCAAACTTTTGACCAATCAATTATTTTTTTCTCCTAATAAGGTCTAGTAGTTTAGAAACTACATTCAATTTTCTACAAATTATTTTATTACAACTTTTTGATATAAAGTCCATAACCACTTCAAAATTATGTGTCAAGTTGACATAAACCTGATTTGCTGATTTTTCACTACCACTTAAGGCCATAGTTTGGTACACCATGATCTTGCACATACCTGATTGCAAGGATGATAATATAGTCTTTTCTATTTCATATTGATCATCAAATTTCAATTGATCAATGGTTATCATTATGTTACTATAATGAGTTGCAAAAAGAATAACCAAAGCAATGAAATGAGAATAGAACATGTGGAACAGGCAAGCCCACATTGCAAAGTGAACCAAAAGGGTAAATTTTGTTGAATCTCAACCATCCAATCTATGAGATCAATGATAGTTACATCATTGTGTGATTATAGAGGATTAAGCAGAACCTTGATTTAACCTCAATAGTAAAGAAAAAAACCAAATTGAATTAAGGCTTCAGAAGAACCATAGTTGCAACGATGCAACAAAAAAGGGAGTTTAGAGCTTTTGATCTTAGCCATCAAATTTCAATTGATTGACGACACTTGTATCCCCACTTTTTAGAAATGCACGAAAGATAGCCAAAGTAGGGAAACAAAATTTTGATGTGTGTAAAAATGGGGACCCACAAAGGAAAGTGTAAAAGGAAAGAAAAATAAGGTTTCTCACATTTTAATCTTGACTGTCGATTTGAGATCAATGATGGGAATTCAAAGTTTCAACGACCACCAGAATATGAAATATGCAATTTGGCATGAAAACAACAAAAGATGAAGAATAAATGAATTTTCTACAGGATTTTCTAAGATTGGATGAAGATGAAAAGTCATGGAGTATTTTCAAGAATACTAAGGATTCAAGATCATCAATATAAGAGATATCATGTGCTCATATCATGATGTAGATTGGATAATTTCTTCTTTTATTCTCATTTTCTTTTCTACTATATGACTATTGATCTACTAGAATGAAGAAAGGACAAAAAACTATAAATGTAACCTCATTTGATAATGCAAAGGTTAGAAAACCTAATGGTGAATTGGTCTATAATTCCATTTACCCTATTTTCTTGTCATGTTTTGTTGTCCATGGATAGATTAGTTCTACATTAAGAGTTGAAGGACAATTTTATGTGATTCTATGATAATAGGGTGGATTCTATTTCATTTTGATATTTTTAGTAGCAGTGATTCCATTTACTTTCTTCATATATGATTTTGCTTCCTCTCTTGTTCATTCCATATCATGTTAGATAGTTTCATTGGGAATTGAAGAATAGATGTGTATGAATCTATTAGTAACTTGTTGAATTCCATTTCATTCAAGTTTTGTAGTCAAAGAAATTAAATTTTCCATCATGTGCATCTCTTTTCCCAACCCTCATTGCATTTGGATGGTTAACACTACATTTATAATAGAAGTAAGAGTTAGGAATCTCAAGATAATCTATTACAATCATTCCATTAAGTGTGATAGGTTGTCCAAATCTATTTTTCCTGAATTGTTTGTGCCTACAAAAAATTTGGTTATCCTTTACTACTCTCAGGTTAAGAGATTATAATGTCAAGACTTCTGATCTCACAAAAACATATTCATTTCATATCATTGCAAATCATAGGGAGTTGCACCTAGTTAATTTAGAGGGTAGTGATAGAGTACATGCACTGACCCATTTGTTGGTAAACATCCTTTTGTCTCTTGAAGCATTAGGTATCAAAGAGTCAAGATTATAAAATCTAATAGGAGAACAAAATGTTAACCAACAAAAGACAAAGAGAATTGAAGCACAAAGAACCACAACTTAGAGTGTGATTATCTAAAGTAGTGAATTATTGTGGATAGAGTCTTAGCTGAAGAAAGAAAATTGTGGGTAATTACCTAAAACTTCTGATTATCTAAGAAATTCCAGTCTCAATTCTATTGAATTGATAACATGCCTCCACGAAGGGGTTTTTCTAGGAAAGTAGACTACCAAAAAAGAAATGTGTGCGATGATTTTCTAGAGCAATTTCCCTTTTCCACAAATGAAGCAACCAAAGGAAAAGAGTTAGTCCCAAAAAACCCTAGGTTTCTAGTTAATAAGGGTTTTTACGATAAATAATATTGGTTAAGGGATGCCAAAACATCAAATGGTGGTTTGGAGCTATCTAAAAAATAGTTTTCTAAAAGTAAACATTACACTTCATTAAGAAATGTTTGGCAGTTTGATATTAGAAAGTTGATTGTCCCTAGCATCTTCTTTGATGATGATCTATTGAGAATGATAGCAAAGAAATATGATCCAGTGCTGAGGGTAGTGAAGGATCATGCAAGAGAAAACCTCTTAAGGGTCACACTTGAGGTAATTAGGGAGGTCTTCATGTTAAACCCTAACCATGTGTTACATGAAAAGATTGACCTAGATGATTTACAAGCATAATTTGATGCTTAGAGGGTATACCTAAGGATAGGACCTCTGTAAGAACATCATGAAGGGCCACACCACCCTTACCAACTCACAAGAAAAATAACAACAACATGGAGACAAAGAGAAGACAAAATGCTCTATAAAGCATCCATTAAAACTTGAAATTCATTACAATATTCTCCAAATGAGAGAACTCCAAATTCTTACAATATGAGAGAGCTTCCAAAAAGAAAGCTTCCAATCCAAGAGCTCCCCACTAGCTTGCACACCAAGATTTTCTACAAGAAGAGATTATAACAAAAGAGCTTGAACCCAAAGAGATTCACCAAGAAGAACTTCCCAACTAAGAAGAGCTTATACTTGAAAAGCTTCTACTTGAAGGGTTTACATTTGAAGAGCTTTCACTCAAAAAACTTAATTACAAATGGTCATAAGCCTTGCTTAAATAGGCACTTACCACCCAAGACATTACAAACACAATCAATGTGGGATAAAAGGTAAATGTAACTACCTTAAAACATATATTTAATTCCCACCCAAATACAACCAAGCACCACCATGTGGACCAATTAGAAAATTAGATTTCCTTTGTGGATCACAACAAATATTAAATGCATAATTTAAGGAACTTTCCACAAACTTCTCAGATGCCACCTATACACTTCAATAAATGGAATGACAACTATTTTTCTATTTATGCCACCTCTACACCTTGAAACTAGAAATTCCTTTGTTCTCCTTTTTTTCCTATTTTCTATATATTTTTTTATTTTTCTTTCTATTTTTGTCACTTTCTCTCTCCTCCACAAATTTTTTTTTAATAATAAATTTGAACACACCCCTTTATGTGATGTAAGATGCTCCTACATTAGGCAACCATGTTAGGAAATTTTTTTTGGATATGAATTGACAAAATGAAGTAGCCACTGCTGACATTTATGTTTCTTCTCTTCCAACACCTAGTTGGGACAAGTATTTGTCACTAATATATTTCCTTCTTCCTTCATTTCCAACACCTAGCTAGAACAAGTTTTTGCTACTAAAAATACTCCTCTTCAATGAACTTTTTCCAAGTATAACTCTCATCCTCTTCTAATCTTGTTGAATTAAACACACTTGTAATAAATTGAACAATGCTATACCAATCTTCCTTTCCATACCACACATCACTAATAAGATCCTCATGCAATCCATCATCATAATCTTTCAAATTCATCTCAAATTCAGCATCTTGTGATTCATAGAAATTTACCTCTTTGACATATTGATCTTTGATTGCCTCTTTCATGTCATCAACAATACATGTAACTACATCACTTGCTTGATTTCCAACTAAAGCACTATACTCTCCCTCCATTGGTCCAATCTTCAAATCATCTTCATCTGCTTCTGGCTCACAAATCTTATCATCTTGATGCTCTTCATCTTCTTCAAATTTAGGTTCACAAATATTTTCCTTTTCATCTTCTTGCTCTTCTCTTGTACCACATGTGTGATACTCCACTGAATCCTCTTTCTTTTCTGCATCCAAATAGTTGTCAATATCTCTTTTTTTGGTGATGCTCTCTTCTCTTCCACAACTCTACTTCTAATTCATTCACTTGCTTTTTTAAATCAAAGAATACAACTCATAATGTCTCTTAATTTCTTGCTCTAATTTTCTCAAGTCTAGGAATCCTCAGAATTCATCCAATAACAAAACTCATCTTCTTCTTTCTCTTCTCCATGATCAAGTCTAAATAAGACAAAATTTGTGCAATACAAGCACCTCATGCAAACTACCTCACAATCAGTGATCTATCTACACACTTTTTTGAAATCATGATCCTCATGCAAACTGCCTCTCAGTCGATGATCTGTCTACATAATCAAGAACTTCTTCTTGAAAAACTTCACCCAACCCAAGGTTCTAGTGCAAACTGCCTCACATTCGGTGATCTGTCCACATGCTTAAGAACCTAGCTCTGATACCAATGATGAAGGGCCACACCACCCTTACTAACTCATAACCAAAATAACAACAACATGGAGACAAAGAGAAGACAAAATGCTTCATAAAGCATTCATTAAAACTTGAAATTTATTGCAATATTCTTCAAATTCTTACAATATTAGAGAGCTTCTGAAAAGAAAGCTTCTAATACAAGAGCTCCCAACTAGCTTGCACACCAAGAGCTTCTAAAGGAAGAGGTTATAACACAAGAGCTTGAACCCAAAGGGATTCACCAAGAAGAACTTCTCAACTAACAAGATCTTATACTTCAAAAGCTTTTACTTGAAGAGCTTAAACTTGAAGAGCTTTCACTCAAAGAGCTTAATTACAAATGGTCATAAGCCTTAATTAAATAGGCACTTACCACCCAAGATATTGCAAACACAACCAATGTGGGATAAAAGGTAAATGCAACTACCTTAAAACAAATATTTAATTCCCACCCAAATACAACTAAGCACCACCATGTGGACCAATTAGAAAATTACATTTCCTTTGTGGATCACAAAAAATATTAAATGCATGATTTAAGGAACTTCCCACAAACTTCTAAGATGCCACCTATTTTTCTACTTATGTCACCTTTGCACCTTGAAAATAGAAATTCCTCTCATCTCCTTTTTTTTCCTATTTTCTATATTCTTTTTATTTTTCTTTCTATTTTTGTCACTTTCTCTCTCCTTCAATTTTTTTTTTCTTTTTGTATTTATAAGTTTCATCACACCCCTTTTTGTGATGCAAGATGCTCCTGCATCAAAATTTTTTGTGAAGATAGAGAATCTACTATTAGTGACAGCTAATACCTTTGAGCCATTGCTAAAGAAATATTTTAACCCAAGGGCACAGGCATTGTATTTTTCCCTCTACAAAATCTTTGGGATGGATGAACAAAATCACATCTAGGGATCCCTAGTTTTTATTATTGCCCAAAATCTGCAATATGGTATGAGTTCCATTTTTTATTTTGCAACATATCTTGCACAAGAAATCCATTATGGATTAAATGGCATCATTAAGGCTAAGGTTGAGAAGCCTTTTTTTTGGTACTAATTGCTAATATATCTCTGTCTGTATATGGGGGTTTCTTCTTTTTCCAAGGAGATGAAACTGGAGTTGGAAAAAGATGGAGAGAAGCTACCTATTCAATTATGGAGTGTTGATATGACCTAGGAGGTAAATGATGCCAATTTTGTTCAATTTTATAGATATTTTTCCTCCAAGATGAGGATTTTTTCAACATGAGACAACCCTAGAATACCCCAGTCCTTACTAGAGCTAATTAGGCCTAAAGATGATGCCAAGGGACTGAAAGTGAGCCACAACATGCTTTGTTTCTCTAGTATTTTTAGAGTGAATGGTTTTCAAGGGAAGCCTCATGTCCTTCCATATTAGGTGCCTTTAAAGTTTGGAATTGCATAATTTCTATGGTAGATAGGAATATTGGAAGAAAGAGAACTAATGGGCAGATCTAGAGGCACAATTTTCCCAAACTTCACTATCATCCACAATTTTGTGCTTACAAAGGGAGGATGGAGACATCTAGGTAAGTTCCTTGATAGATACCAAATGGGTCAACCCCATCCTTGTTTCATTGATCTAGAGGGTTTTATGATATGTTTAAAGATAGGACCAAAGCTAGATCCTATGAATATTTTGTTTACTTTCTTGAAGACATTGTTAGAAATGAATTTTCATTGCAAGAATAGGAAGTAAAATGAAAAGTGGAAAATGTATAGTAGAATTCTAGAGTTTATTAATGCATTAGATAAGAAATATGATTCCCTTGCTAATATTAAATATTGGGGAGATAAGATTAATAAACTCATGAAAAATTTTAATGGGTTCATGCAAACCCTTAATGAGAAAAAGGCAATTTTGATACAAGCCCATCTAGACTAGGCCATAGAAATTGAGAAGATGTTGGCAAATAGAGAAATCATAAGCCTAGGCTAGTATAATTTGTAGAAGAAGGTATGATATGTTGTGGTAAGAAGTGTAAACATATAGCCTATTCCTTTATACAAAAGGAAACTTTCAAAAAGCCCTCCCTTAGGACCAATTTCTAAAAGGTAGAATTTATAACAAGGATCATCATCTAGAGCTAAGAAGTACTCCCCCTCATAGACCCTCATCCATGTTGATAATGAAGATTCCTTAAAGGAACAATTAAAATAGATGGGAAGGCAAGGTGAGATTGTAATAACTACTTCAGAGGTAGAAGAGGGAGCACCAGAAGAGCCTCCAATGCCACTCCTATCTCTCACTATAGAAGATTTCAAAGGAAAGCAGATTGACCTTGTTATGTAGTAGGTAGAAAAGAAGTTTTTGGATGACAAATTTTTCATAAAGTCTAGGGCTTTTATTCAATTTTTGTGGAGGAATAACATTGGGACCTTTGAGGCCATGTGCAAGAAAATAAAAAAAGAGCAACCTACCAGATAGAACTCTGACATAGAGGAGGAGATTAAGGCTAGCCTATTGCAGAAATTTAGCCAAAAAATGCTTGCAGGGGGGAGATAGTTACTGGAAGATTTGGGAGTGATGATAATGCCAAAATGGGACATTGCTAATGCAATAATTTTTGATGCAACGAGGAAAGAAAAAGAAACCAAATTCAAAACTAAAGAGGAAGTAATATAAGGCCATAAAGGGGTAAAATATAGTGATGATCATAAGGTCTTAGTCATGTGGTCAACCTAAAAAAGAGACAAGGCCATGATCCAAGAGCTATTAGATATAGAGCATACAAGGAGCCTCATGGTATACAAGGTAGAAGAAGTGGATAGTGAGTGAGTAGCTTAGATGGTTAAGGAAGTAGCCAGTTTTGGTGTGGTAGTAATTGCAAAGGATAAGAAAAAGCTCCTTGAGTTCAATGCAAAATTTAAAAAGGTTCTTGAAGCCTATGATGAAAGAGGCAGCAAAATAAACAAGATGGAGAAAATCATCTCAAACTTTCAAAAGTAGTATGGAAAAAGAAAAGCATGACAAGAATCAAGCCATCTTTTGATTTCTTCTTCCCCAGTTCCTCCACCACCAACTGAACCAATAATTGAAATTCCTAATACCCCTTAGCATCAAGAGAGTGTCAATGCAAAGGAAATTAATGAAGGAAAAAAAAACAAAATTGTGGGAGTTACATGTGGAGTTAAGGACCCAACATGAGGATAGGATTAGAGACCCAATTTTGTTTCTAGTTGATCATGTCAAGTGGCATATTTTCCATTTGGAGATCTCAAGGTTGGTAGATATGTGGAAAGAGCTGAATAATAATGAAGCCACCTTGACACAAAGTTTGAATAAGTGGATCATTAGGAATTATGTCATCACTACTTTGTTGCTTTGGGTCATTGATAATTCTAATGATCAAGAACATGATCTTCTAAGTTTTGACCATAATATAGATATATTGCAAAGAAAATTAAAATCTTGTTTTTCTAAATATATCAGTAAAAATTTTGATCTTTTCCCCTATATTTTAAAGAGTCTAGGCCAAATAAAAGATAAGAAAGAATGGGGAAATGAGTTGAAGGATCTCCTAAGCATTAGGATGAATGAGGTGGTAAATATAGAGAACTACATCTAGTTTTCCAAAGCTATAGAGGAGTTATTACAAATACAACTATTCTTTGATTCCTTCAATGAAGAATTTGTTGAGATAAAGAAGTTGGGGAAAGATATCCTATGGAGAGAGAAAGAAATAATGGATTTCAACTAGCTGGATGACACACTTTTCAATAAGTGGATGAAAATTTATTCTTCAGCAACATAATTGCTAAAGATGGCAACTGAGGAGAAAGTTATGGATAAGGAAACTACCACGGAAGAAATATAGTTGGTTGATAAAGTTGATCAAACAAATGATATAGAAAAAGATTAGAAAATTGCAATAGTTGATATAACCACCCAAATTGAGAAAATGGTAGATATTCAACAACTTGCAATGTACACCCAAGTGTTAGAGCCAGATGCAAAAGAAGAAAGACAGGTGGAGCCACATCCTGATGAAAAAGGTTAGTCATCAAATATAGTTTTGAAACAAGAAGCTACCACTATAGAATCAGCCCCACCACAAAGTAACCAATAAAGGGATTCCTTTTGTTGTCAAATAAAATATCATAATTTCTTTTTTCTTCTCCTAAAGTGTTCGAATGTGACATTTTTGTCTTTTGTGCAACCTTTTTTCTCTAAGGATAGTTGTCCTTTTCCCTCTAGGCCTGAAGCTTGTTGTAGCTTACACTATATAAGTGAGTTCCCAAGGCTAGTGAAGGGTCTAAATTTATTTTATTGCATGATTCTATGTAAAATCTGAGTTAGTCCATGCGTATTGTAAATCAATACCATAATTGAATACAAAAAGTTAACTGTAGTTGGTCTATGAGTGTTATTTACTAATAGAGATGATCACTAAAATTGTATACAGTTTCAAAGGAATTATTAAAAATATTTGTTGGAAATATAGAAGGAGTGATTGAGAGGGGGGGTGAATCAGTTACCAACAATAAAATTAGATTGAGAAAACTAATTGTTGTTGTTACTCGGTAAACACACAGAAAATGTTGTAACTTGGTAAATGCAGAGTGTGAATTAATTTTAGTAGATCTTAAAACATTAACAATAATTAATTTGCAAGCATAAGAGAAATAACATGAACACATGAGACACCAGGATTTAGCGTGGACCCAATATGGGAAAAATCACCAATGCAGCTAGTTACTATTTTATACTCTTCTAAAGTGAGCCTATTAGGAGCCAACACTATTAAACGCTACAAAACACATTGTTAGGTGTGACCTTGTTAGAGGATTTAATCACCCTATTAGGAGTGGCCTTGCAAGAGGTCTTAAAATAATTGAATGGAATTTCCACCTTGTTAGAGGATTTACAACTAGCTGTTAAACCAACTCTATTAAAAGATTTTAGATCACTGCTATAATGGTTAGAGAGTAACAATGAAATGACCTGATTGTGATGCAACTAAATTTTTGATCTCTATTCATGTTCATACTTGATCCTTCCTGATCAAATAACACTTTTCTACTCCACAAGGATACTTGCTTATCCTTCAAGTTTGCTCCCTCTCTTTCCTTCTCAATTTAGTCAACACACTTGAAAATCACAACTTGACCTTATATTTATAGCATCTAGATTGTCAAGTTGGCTCATTAAAAATAAGAATGACCACTAATCATTATCATAGTTAGTTAGAACCAATACTTAAAATAATTAAGCTTCTCATGCCAAAACATCAAAATCCTTCATTAGTTGACCCTGCTTGGTAAACACTAGTTCTGAGATGATTTCCTATGTTAACCAACAAAAGCTCAATTAATGCTACAAACTTGCACAAATCCTTTGGTAATTGATTAAACTCAATGAACACTAACTCTATCCAACTTTCTTGTGTTAACCATGAGAACTTGGTTAACACTATTTTTTGCCTCAATTCTTTCGACACTTGAGTGAGCTTGGTAGACACTGTCTTTGTAGAGTAAACTTGAAGAATACTCAGTAGACAACAAAAACTATTTTTCTAACCAATTAAGCTCGGTAAGCACTAACTAACAACTGATATGACATTTGTGTGACATCAAAGAAAACACACAATTAGACAATTGTATCCAACAATCTCCCTCTTTGGCATTGATGACAACACGACATGTCATAGCACAATGAAATTTGAGAACAAGACTTTCTATGATAGAAAGTTTCTCCCTTTTAGATTTTGCACCAAAAACTTCTTCTTTCATGCAGTAATCTCCCTATGTGAAAGAATTACATAACTTCTCCCTCTTGAAATGAAAAAAAAAAATTTCAAAAAGATATGACAGTAATCTTCTCCCTCTTTGACAACACATGCCAAAGACAACCCATACCAAATTAGTATGAGTGTACCTTGAGTACTAATTCATATGCAATATTCTCTTGACTATGTTGCATCAACTAATTGATCTTCAACTTGGTTCTTGTTGATGCATCACTAAAACTTCATTTAGTGAGCTTTAGATAAGGGAATGACCCCTAACTTACCTCTTAGATACAAGAATGCATTCTTAGGTAATGGCCTAGTGAATATGTTTTCAATTTGTTATTTTGTATAGACATATTCCAATCTGATTTCCTTTTCCTACACCAATTCTTTGACAAAATAATATTTTATTGTAATGTGCTTTGTTTTGGAATGCATCATTGGGTTCTTTGATATGTTAATTGCACTGATGTTATCATAAAACATGACAACTGGCTCTTTGATATCAACCTTCCTGCCTTCCACCAATTGTTTAAACCAAACAATGCTAGGACAATTCATTACTACTAGTACATACTTTGCTTCTACCGTGGATTGGGATGTGCAGTTTTTCTTCTTGCTTGTCCAAGATACCAACCTTTTACCAAGAAAGAAAGCTCCACCACTTGTGCTTTTTCTGTCATCAAGATTTCCTACCCAATCAACATCAGTGAATACTTTTAGATCGAAGTTTCAAGTTTGTACCATAAACCATAGTCTTTAGTGCCTTTCAAATATCTCAAGATTCTTTTGATTGCCATCATATGGTTTTCCCTAGGTTTAGCTAAGAATCTTGCCACTATCCCAACTGCTAAAGCAATATCAGGCCTTATGTGAACTACAAACCGTAATTTTCTAATACCTAATCTGTATAAGGTCTGATCTACTTCTTTGGAGTCATCATCTTTGATAAGCTTGAGTCTAGTACACATGGGGGTACCAAGTGGTCTAGAATATTCCATACCAAACTTCTTGAGTATCTCTTTTACATACTTGGATTGAGTAATGTAAATACCATTCTTGTTCTGTTGTATCTATAATCCAACAAAGAATTTTATCTCACCAAACATGGACATTTCAAACTCTTTGTTCATTTGTTCTGAAAATTCTTTGCATAGATCATCATTCCCTATAAATAGAGTGTCATCCTCCAATATTTCTGCCAATACAATCTTGTTATTTGGTCCTTCCTTGATATACAAACTATTGTTATCATTTGTTCTCTAATAAGGTAGTTATGTAACCTTTGATACCATGCTCTAGGAGCTTGTTTTAGACCATACAATGATTTGTGTAATTTGCAGGCCATGTTCCTTTTATTTGGATCAACAAAACCTTCTAGTTGTTCAATGTAGACTTCTTCATCAAGAATTCCATTGAGAAATGTAGATTTAACATCCATCTAATATAATATGAATCCTCTCTGAGTAGCATATGCAAGTAGGGTCCTAAAACTTTCTAATCTTGAAATAGGAGTAAAAGTCTCACTGTAATCAATTCCTTCTTCTTGAGAATAGCCTTTGCACACCAATCTAGCTTTGTTTCTCGATACTTGTCCATCTTCATTCAACTTATTTGTAGATACCCATTTTGTTCCAATCACATCTGGTTTCTTCAAACTAGGAATACCTCTTTTCCAAATTTTCTTATCTTGACCATATTATCAAAGTTTACATGACATAATCTCCTTTTCCATAGCCAACTTTCTTCCATTTGAGCAATAAAACATGAACAATCACTAGAAGATCAAGATAAAATAGGTTACCTCTTGTTTGTTTGCCTAATCCAATTAGATTCCCTTTGTCACCCAGTAGTCTTTCCTTGCCATGCATGAATTCTACCTTGAATACAATGTTGATTAGCTGTGCTACATTTAGTAGGTTATGTCTCAGTCCTTCAACCCAATAGGCATTGTCACATACAAGTTCATTGGTTAATGATATGCAACCTTTCCCTTTTATGCAACAAGGTTTATTGTTTCCAAACCTTACACTACCTCCATCATAGTGTTCAAAGTGTTCAAATTTTATTTTGTCTCTATTCATATGATGTGAACATCCACTATCTATGATCCATGTGTCATTTTTACTAACATCAGAGATAAGTGTCATCTTGTCTTCTTCTTCATCAGATTCATCTTTTAAGCAATGTATATTATCTCATCTTCACTATTATCAGAATCTTTACCCATAAAACAAGTTTTCTTACCTTTATCCTTGTATGATTTGTGATTTTTGAAATCTTTTTTGCCTTTGTACTTATGACTCTTCTTCTCATCCTTGCTCTCTTTTTTTGGGCACCTTGCAGCAATATGAACAATCTCTTCACATGAAAAGTAGATTAAAGGAACCTTACCTTTGTACTTTCCTCTTCCTCTCGAATATTTCTTTGCAAGTAAAGCTTCAACAACTTCAAGATCATTGTCAGAAATTTCCTCTGTTTCATCTTCACTTTCAGACTGAATGTCCTTTATTTTCTTGCCTTTTTCTTTGAGTGAAAGTTTAGCTTCAAATGGAGATTCAACATTTTTGGAATCTAGAACATAATTGTCAAAGTTGTCTAGCTCAAAAATTGTCAATCTTCTTACCAAAGCATCCAAACTTAACTTGTGATTTGGATCACACCTCTTTTCTTGAATAGAAGATAATCCAATTACATAGATAGGAAGCAATGTTATGAGAAATTTACGTACAATAGTTTCTTCCTTGATTTCTCCTCTAGAAGCTTTGATTGCACTAGCACTAGCTTTGATTCTTTCCACATATTTGGCAACATTTTCATCTTCTCTCATTCTCATCTGATCATCCTGTCCTCTAAGGCTTTCTACTTTGGATCTCCTTACATTTTCATCACCACCATAGTTGTCCTTTATCTTGTTCCACATATCAAAAGTAGGTTTGCAATCTTTGATCTCATCAAATTTATCATAGCTGAGAGCATATGCAATATCAATCATCATGATGTTATGGTTCTTTTTCTCAATAAGATCTCCAATAGATAATGTACTAGTAGGAGTTTTGTATTCTTCATCAAGGTATTTGTAGCTTGAATCACTAATGGTGGCCAGATGAAGTCTCATGAGTCCCTACCATGCTGAAAATTTGTCTCTGTTTAGCTTTGGAATTTCTCTCTTATAAGACATCCTGATCTTTCGCTTAGGTCTTTGAAACCTTTCCTGCAAGCACCAAAAGCTCTAATATCAATTGTTGGAAATATAGAATGAGTAACTAAGGGGGGGGGGGGGGGGGGGGGGAGTGAATCAGTTACCACTAAAATAAATCCAAGATCCCTTAGATGTCAACAATAAAATTAGATTGAGAAAACTAATTGTTGTTGTTACTCAGTAAACACACAGAAAATGTTGTAACTTGGTAAATGTAGAGTGTGAATTACTTTAAGTAGATCTTAAAATATTAATAGTAACTAATTTGCAAGCATAAGAGAAATATCATGAACACATGAGACACCAAGATTTAACGTGGAAACCCAGTATAGGAAAATCCACCAATGTAACTAGTTACTATTTTTTAGTCTTCTAAAGTCAACCCTATTAGGAGCCAACCTTGTTAAAGGTTACAAAAAAAACTATTAGGTGTGACCTTGTTAGAGGATTTAATCACCCTGTTAAGAGTGGCCTTGAAAGAGGTCTTAAAAAAATTCAATAGAATTGCCACCTTGTTAGAGGATTTACAATTCGCTATTAAACTAACTCTATTAAGAGATTTTAGATCACTGCTACAATGGTTAGAGAGTAACAATGAAATGACTTGATTGTGATGCAAGTGAATTGCTGATTATAGATCTCTATTCATGTTCATACTTGATCCTTCCTGATCGAATCACACTTTACTGCTCCACAAGGATACCTGCTTATCCTTCAAGTTTGCTCCCTCTCTTTCCTTCTCAATTCAATCAACACACTTGTACACACACTTGAAAGTCACAACTTGACCTTATATTTATATCATCCAAATTTTCAATTCAGATTATTACAAATTAGAATGATCACTAATCATTACCATAGTTGGCTAGAACCAATACTTAAAATAATTAAGCTTTTCATGCCAAAACAAAAAAATCCTTCATTAACCAACCCTGCTTGATAAACACTGGTTCTGAGATGATTTCTTGTGTTAATCAATAGAAGCTCAATTAACACTGCAAAATTGCACAAATCCTTTGGTAACCGAGTGAACTCAGTGAACACTAACTTTATCCAACTTTCCTTTATTAACCATGAGAACTTGGTTAACACTATTTTTTGCCTCAATTCTTTCGATGGTTAAGTGAGCTCAGTAGACACTATCTTCGCAAAGTAAACTTTAGGAATGCTTGGTAGACAAGGAAAACTATCTTGCTAACGAAGTGAGCTCAGTAAGTACTAATTGACAACTGATAAGACATTTGTGTGACATCAAAGACAACACACAATTAGACAATTGTATCCAACAATATTGAGATTTGATTTTCATCCTAGATCTTGTCTATTTTCTTGTCTCTATATTGCTTTCTAAAATTTAATAGAAAAGTTTATTAAGTTTTAGTTATAATATAATTCATTCTGAATTATATTTTTGAAGGGAAACGAGACCATCCTAGAAATTCATCTGAGATCAGTATGCACATCCTGTATGCAATAGTTCCTTGTACAACTTCTAATCAGCAAATACAAGTGCATAATACTATGCCATAAAAGCGGAAACATATTTCCCACAATTAAAACCTTAAAGGAAAGTGATTGCAATTTACTAATCTAAACAAAATTCAGCAGCATTACGACATACAGATTATTACTCTACAATCATAGAACTAGAAGAAATAGACAGAATAGAGAACATAGATATACGTGGGGAAAACCTTTCCAGGTAAAAAACCCCACCCTCCAAAGCATCAAGCTAATGTATTATTCAGTAACAAGTTACAATACATTTTTAGCCTTCATATGGAGATTTACATCTTGCTCCATTCTAGAGAAAATTCAGCAGCATAACCCTGTGCAAATATCTTCTCATCTCACTCTTTCGCTCTCTTATCCTATTGCATTACAACATGCAATACTTCTTTTATGAACATCTTAAGGCTCAACAAAATGTCCATAAAATAGTTGGGCATTTTTCATGGCTCAACCACCAAGAACCATGCACAATGCCACATGTACATGCAATACCATGAAAAGGGCATCCATCCCTTGAATAGGCAATGACAGCTTGTCATAGAATCTGCCAAAAATAGCGGTCACAAGAGAAGTGTAAGGGAATCCGTCATACCAACCTATTTTTGGCATATTCTCTTACACACACCAACCACTCACTCTTGGGCACCCAAATAGGCCTCATGTCATAAGATGCTCTTACACCTTTCATAGCTCATTCCTTAAATAGCTCTTACACATAATAGGAATCCATCATAACTATTTCAGCCATGATCTCCTTCACACACTTCAAGATGCCGACACATGTAAGTGATCAACATGCCAACTAGACATGTACACTCACATTTACATATTATTTGCAAAAATACGTTTTTAAAAAAAAATAATAATAAGAATAGGAATTATACAAGGTTGAGACATCTTATTCCTAACAATTTCAATATGCTTTTGCTAATAATCTAACAGATTATGTAAATTCTTTATATAAATTTGAAGAACATTATAGTTTTAAGCAAAAATATGATTGTTGAAATTTGATTGAAAAGATCATTGATTAGAAATACTGTTATGAGGAAGAGTGTTATATGTTTCAATCATTATTTTGTCACTAGTGTCAAATCTACTATTTGTTGGTAAGACAATTGCTTACAATATTCAAGTACTGTCACTTAGTTGATTAATGAGGAGGATTTGATCAACAAGATGTAACAAAAGAACCTAGAGGAAAGATTGAGTTATGATTATGTAATGAAGTACAAGGATTAGTTAAGGTAGTGATGACATGATGTATTGATGATCTACTTAAGGTTACAAATGTTGGCTACACTAACAAAGTTTAGAAGAACAAGTTAAATAAAGCTTATTTTCCAAGCTTGACCGAGTGGATAGTAGGAGTCGAGAAAAGTTAGTGCAAGTCAAGAAGAAAGTTAGTTGGAGCCAAGTGAAAGAAAATTCTAGTGAATGTCAAGAAAGACAATAGATGTCAAGTTATTCCATTATTGATGTCAAGTGACATAGTATGTGTCGAGCATCAAAAGATTGATAATGCTGAGCTATTGCATTATGAAAAAGATCGTAGATTCGCCAAATATAAGACAACAAGTTTGTTTTCTTGAAACTTGTGAACTAGGAGAAAGATAAGATTGATGAGCTAGTGGTACAAAATTTTATGTAAACCATTTTGGAGGCATATTCAAATTGATTCTAGGAAGAAGTTTCTAGAAGAGATATAAGATATGGGGTAGATACATTATATCCTACCTAATCCATCAAAACCCTAAAATGAACAATGGGAAATGGAAAAGTATCCTAATTTCCTATTTATAGGAATGTCTGGTTATGAAGCAAGGTTGTCAATTGCAAGAACCCAAGGAGGAGAAAGAGTTAAAGAGTTTTGCTTCATCAAGTGACCAAGAGGAGAAACTGCATGGTACACGAAGCAAGAAGGCATAAGGAGATTTATGCTTGAAGGGTGAACAATTTGTTAGAACTACAAAGTGTAAAGGCCAAGTAGAATGGAGGACTAAACAAAGATCTACAATCTACAAAAGAAGTTGTAAGTTATGTCAAATCAAAGCTCTATTGTTACTCTCTAACAATTGTATTAGTCTAGGGTAAATCCTTTGGATTAATGTTGACTTAACAATCATTAGTAAATCCTTTGACAGGGTAGCATTCCAAGTGAATGGCCTAAAGTCCTCTCACAAGGCTCACTTTTAATAGGGTGATTGAAATCTTTTAACTAAGTCACATTTAACAGTGTGTATCGTAACCTTTAATAGGGTTGGACTTTCATAGGGCATCACTTTAGAAGAGTGAAAAAAAAGTAGCATGTTGCTAGTGGTTTTTCCCAAATTATGTTTTCACGTTAAATCATTGTGTCAAGTGTGCTAATGAATGTGTTGTGTTTCATACTTTACATTTCTGCAATTTGATTAGACAATAACTTGCAAGTTTTAATTATTCACATATTCATTTGTGTTCATGCATGAATATGAATGTGTTATGGGTTCGCTAAGATAAGAAAATTTTTATTTGTACATCTAGACCTTGGATAACTGATTCACCCCCCTAGTTATTCTAAAGAATTCCAACAATTGTTATTAGAGTTATTTACTTAAGAGGACTAGTTTGAAGGTACTAGAAGCACAAAGATCAAGATGTCAAAAAGAGATGTACCCAAGCTTAATAGAGATAACTTCCCTACATGGCAGAGCTTGATGAAGCTACACCTTTGAGGACTTGGATATCATGCACAATCTACCATCTTAGTGGAACATGTTGATCCATCAAGAGCCCTAACTGCTAAAGATATGAAAAAGAAGAAAGAACACAATTAGGCAATGATAGAGATTGCGTCTACCCTAAGCTATGTCAAATTTGATGATATCAAAGGATGTGACACTACAAAGAAGATGAGGGATGCCCTGACTACCATCTATGGAGGAGACAAAAATGTTCAAAGAGCCAAATTTGAGAATCTTAGAGGTAAGTTTGATGACATGAGAATGGAAGAAGATGAGAATATTGCTCAATATGTTGCTAGGATAAAAGAAGTTGTTGAGCAATAAAAGGTGCTACTAGTCAAATAGATGATGATACTATTTTAAGTAAAGTCTTGAGAACATTACTGTCTATTTATGCTATTAGAGTTTCTACAATTCAAGAATTGAGATGTATGCTAGGAAATAATCTAACCCTTGAAGGTCTAGTACGTAGACTTAGTACTTTTGAGCTATCTAACTTTGACAACTGCAAACCAAAAAGTCTTGAATCTGCTTTCAAAGATAAATTTTTATTGAAAGATTCTAATGATGCAAAGTAGAAGAATAAGAAGAGAAAAATAAAGTATGTATCTAGTGACAATGATATAAATGAGGAAGACATTGAACAATTGGAAGCACTACTAGCAAGAAGATTTCATAGAGGTAAGGGAAAATTCAAAGGTAAGTTACCCATCTTTTGTTTCAATTGCAATGAAGTTGGTCATATTGCTACAAGATGTACATATAAAAAGAACTACAAAGAAGGAAACAAGTACAAAAAACAAAAGAGAAGATGACAGCAAAGATTACAAAGACAAAGGCAAGAAGTCATGCTATATTGTTGAAGAGGGAAGTAGAGATAACTCTAATGAACGTGATGATAAAGTGGTGTATGGTGCAATGAAGGATGAATTCAATGAGGCAACTACACTTGTGACTTGTGTGAACAAAAATGACAAGTAGATCATTGACAGTGGATGCTCACATCACATGACTGGAGATAAAAGTAAGTTCATTACCTTAACTTGTTATGAAGGAAATAGTCTCAGATGTGGTAATGATGCACCATATTTGATAAAAGGAAAGGGGTCTATCAAACTCATAGACAAAATTTCATGTGACAATGCTTATTACATTGAAGGATTGATTTATAACTTATTAAGTGTGTCACAACTGAACAATTTGGTATGGAAAGTTGAATTTGGAAATAAAATTGCTAAGATATATGATACTAATGGAAAGTTGATTGAAAAATATTATCAAACTAGAAGTAATCTATTCTATCTAGATATAGAGGATGCTACTTGCCTTGTTACAAGATTTGATGATGTATGGCTATGGCACAAAATGTTATGTAATGTTAATTTTGATAACTTGGTTAGTATTAGTAACATGAAGAAAGTTAGCTGTTTGCCTGAGTTGAAGAAACCTAATAATATAGTATGAAAACAATGTTAGCTATGCAAAATGACAAAGTCAAGCTTTAAGAGTAAAAATTATACCTCTAAAGAAATTCTAAAAGTTGTTCATACTAACTTGTGTTGATCAATTGAAGTGCAAAGCTACAGAGAAGATAAGTACATTATGCTATTTGTTGATGATTACTCTAGAATGATGACATTCATGTTTCTAAAATAGAAATCTGATGCTTTTCAAATGTTTAAGTGATACTTAGAAAGAGTTGAGAAAGAAATAGGTAAAATTTTGAAATGCTTGAGATCAGATAGAGGAGGAGAATTCACATCTAATGAATTTGAGATGTTTTGTAATGAAAGAGGAATAAAAAGATAAACGTCAACTCCCAAGACCCCTCCACAAAATGGAATTGTTGAAAGAAAAAATAGGTCTATAATGGACTATGTCAGAACACTTATGATGGAGAAAAATGTTGCTCTGAAATGTTGGAGAGAAGTTCTAAGTACTTATGTTTACACTTTAAACCATGTGCAAGTCAAGAAAGGTACTCACTGAACACCTTTTTAATTATGGTTTGGATATCCACCTAATGTAAACTAATTTAAGGTATTTGGAAGCAAAGGTTATATTCTTAAAGATGTTAGGAATGAAAAGCTCGTTGGAAAAAGTGAAGAAGGAATATTCTTTGGTTACTCCACAAGAAGTAAAGCTTACAAGTGTTTAAATACTAACACTAACAAAATTGTGAAAAGTGCAAATGTGAATTTTGATGAATTTACAGAAGTACATAAGGCTAAACTTATGAAAGAACCAGAAGAATACAAATCATTTGTATACTTCTATGAAGGAATGCCTACTGAAGAAAATGTTGCAAATCTAGTTGGAAATGAACAACAACTTTTAGTGATTGCCGAGTCAAACCCAGTGAATGCTAAGTTGGATTCAGGAACTGAGCTGCATTCAAATGCCAAGTTGCAAAATAAAGAAAATCCACATTCTGACTCTAAAATTAGTATAAATGAAAGGGATGTTGAGATACCTAATAAAGATGTACTCATTGACACTGAAGCTGAGGGACAAAATATAGATACAAAAATTGAGCCAAGACTGTCTAAATATGTCAAAAGACATCATCCTATAGATCAAATCATTGGAAACAAAGATGCTAGGCCAATGACAAGAAGTAGAGTGAGAAGTGAATCATGTTCATTAAGCATGAAGGAACCTAAAACAATAAAAGATGAATTAGAAGATGAAGATTGGTATAAGGCTCTAGAAGAAGAAATCTAGCAGATAGAGAAGAACAAAATGTAGAGTCTAGTTCCAAGACCAGAAGACAAGAATGTGATTGCCACCTAATGGGTAGTCAAAAACAAGCTAGATGAAAATGGTGAAGTGAAAAGAAACAAAGCAAGATTACTTTGCAAAGGATATGCACAAGAAGAAGGAATTGACTATGGTGAGACATTTGCCCCTGTTGTGAGAATGGAAGGAGTAAGAACTCTACTTGCTTATGTTGCATACAAAGGTTTCAAAGTTTATCAAATGGATGTTAAATCTACATTTCTTAATGGCATACTAGAAGAGGAAGTCTACATAGAATAACCATAAGGATTCATTTATGATGACAATAAGAATATGGTATGCAAACTGCACAAATCCATATATGGATTGAAACAAGCACCAAGAGCATGGTATGAAAGACTTCATACTTATCATGTGAAGATTGGATTTGAAAGGATTAATGATAACAACAATTTGTACATGAAGATAGAAAAAGACAAATGTGTTTTGTTGTTTGAAATATTCGTTGATGATATCATATTTGGAGGACAAGATGCTTTATGTAAGAGCTTTGCAAATCAAATGAAGCAAGAATTTGAAATGTCTATGTTTGGAAAGATCAAATTCTTTGTGGGATTACAAGTATACTAGATGATGTATGGTACATATATCACTTAGTCAAAATACATCAAAGAGATATTAAAGACATTTGGATTAGAGTATTCCAAACCAATAAGTACCCCTATGGTGACAAGACTCAAGCTATCAAAGAATGATGATTTAGTTGAGGTGAATCAAACATTATATAGATCCATGATTGGAAAATTGCAATATGTAGTACATAGAAAACTTAATATTGCATTATCTATAGGGATAGTTGCAAGATTTGCTGCTAATTCAAAGAGAATCACTTGATGGTTGTAAAGAGAATAATGAGATACTTAAAAAAGACTTAAGATTTTGGTTTATACTATAAGAAGAATGAAAAGTTTGAACTGAGAGCCTACACTAATGCTAATTGGGCTGAAAACATTGATGACAGAAAGAGCACCAGTGGAGGAGCATTCTTCTTAGGTAAAAGATTAGTTACATGGACTAGTAAGAAGCATAGTTGTACTTCCCAATCCACTGCTAAAGCGAAATATGTTGTTGCTACTATCAATTGCACAACATTGTATAGATCAAATAGTTATTCAAAGGAATGAAGGAAAAAATCAAGGAACTAGTGATACTTTATTGTGATAATACTAGTGCTATCCATATATCAAAGAATCTAGTAAATGCATACAAAGACAAAGCACATTATAATCAACTATCATTATGTAAGAGAGTTGTTTCAAGATAAAGATGTGAAGATGGAATATGTTAACACAAAAGAACAAAATGTTGATATCTTCACAAAAGCATTACCTAAGGATGCTTATGAGTATCTAAGAGGTAAAGTAGGGGTGATACCCCTATCATAGGCTATGTAAGAGATAGAGGGAGTGCCCTGCATCAAATAATCTGATGTTCATATAATACAAATTGATGCAATGTATCTTACTTTAGGAATTGCCTAAAGTAATCATAGAAATAAAAACTTCAAATCAGTCACAAGCAAGGTGACAAATGGAGAAATTGAAGAACCTACAAAAGCTTATAGCTACATATATTGAAGATGCCAAGTGTTTGGTATATGTCTTTGGCATTGTTGTCAAAGAGGGAGAAATAGCAGAAACTGATCAAAAGCTAAGAAGGATAAATGAGCAAGATTAGAGAGAAAGAAATTAGAGAAAATGATACTAATCAAAAGCTAAGAAGGAGAAATAAGCAAGATTAGAGAGGGAGAAAGCAATCAAAGAAGGAATCAAAAAAAAGAGGGAGACATTGATCAAAGAGTTAGAAGAATCATTATTAAAGGGAGATATTTTGTTGATCAATTTAGTATGAAAGAGAGGCATAAGAAGGAACTCAAGAGTTATATTTTTGTAATCTAATCAGAAGATGGAAGTTACTGATTGAGGGAGAAATTTTAATACAAGTTTTCTTTTTGGTATTTTCTTACTGCTTTAACCCAGTTAGTTTGGTTGAACAAGATATTCATCATTTAATTAACTTGGTTGATTAGTTTGGTTTTCCATCAATGCCAAAGACAGAGATTGTTCAAATTAGATTGAAAAAATCATTGATTAGAAATATTGTTATGAGGAAGACTATTATATGTTTCAATCATTGTTTTGTCACTGATGTCAAACCTGCTATTTGCAGGTAAGACAATTGATTACAAGATTCAAGTACTATCACTTGTTGATTAATGAAGAGGATTTGATCAACAAGATGTAACAAAAGCACCTAGAGGAAAGGTTGAGTTATGATTATGTAATGAAGTACAAGGATTAGTTAAGACAATGATAACATGATGTATTGATGATCTACTTAAGGTTACAAATGTTAGCTGCATTAAGAAATTTTAGAAGAACAAGTTAAACAAAGCTTATTTTCCAAGCTTGACCAAGTAGATAGTAGGAGCTCAACAAAGTTAGTGCAAGCTGAGTAGAAAGTTAGTTGGAGTAGAGTGAAAGAAAATTCTAGTGGATGCTAAGCAAGATAGTAGATGTTGAGTTACATAGTATGTGCCAAACATTAGAAGATTGATAATTTCGAGCTACTACATTATGACAAAGATCATTGATTCGCCAAATATAAGCCAACAAGTTTGTTTTCTTGAAATGTGGGAACTAGGAGAAAGATAAGATTGATGAGCTAGTGGCACAGAATTTGATGTAAACTGTTTTGAAGGCGTATTCAAATTAATTCTAAGAAGAAGTTTCTAGAAGAGATACAAGATATGGGGTAGATACATTGTATCCTACCTAATCTGTCAAAACCCTAAAATGAACAATGGAAAATGGAAAAGTATCCTAATTTCCTATTTATAGGAATGTCTGTTCATGAAGCAAGGTTGCTAGTTGCAAGAACCCAATGAGGAGAAGGAGTTAAAGAGTTTTGCTTCATCAAGTGAAAAAGAGGAGAATCTGCATGGCATACTAAACAAAAAGGCTTAAGGATATTTATACTTGAAGGGTGAACAAGCTATTGGAACTACAAAGTGTAAAGGCCAAGTAGAATGGAGGACTAAACAAAGATCTACAAAAAAATCTATTGTTACTCTCTAACAATTGCATCAATCTAGGGAAAATCTTTTGGATTAAGGTTGACTTAACAATCATTAGTAAATCCTTTAACAAGGTGGCATTCCAAGTGAATGGCCTAAAGTCCTCTAACAAGGATCACTTTCAATAGGGTGATTGCAATGTGTATTGCAACCTTTAAAAGGGTTGGCCCTTTATAGGGCATCACTTTGGAAGAGTGAAAAAGGAGTAGCATGTTGCTAGTGGTTTTTTCCCAAATTGGGTTTCCACATTAAATCATTGTGTCAAGTGTGCTGATGAATGTGTTGTGTTTGATACTTTACATTTCTATAATTTGATTAGGCAACAACCTGCAAGTTTTAAGTATTCACATATTCATTTGTGGGCATGGATGAATGTGAATGTGTTATGAGTTCACTAAGCTAAGAAAAGTTTTATTTGTACATCTAGACCTTGGATAACTAATTCACCCCCCACCCTAGTTATTCTAAAGAATTCCAACAATGATAAGTATGAGATCTAGGAATGGATATAGATAAATCTTAACACAAAGTATTAAGGTGAGAGCCAAGAATAAGTGTGTGATCTCTATGAGTTATAGCCCAATGGATAAGGCACTAGCTATCTTTGTGAATAAATCTGGTTGAAATGCTTTGCACAATGTGGAAAATTTATAATCAATCAATCTTTTAATGTTTTATTTTTGAAGTAATAATTGTTAGCATGTACATGATTCATGGTGTCTAGGGTTTGGTAAAATAGCTAGTTATCATATTTTCATTACCATTGAGTTAGAAGAAAGAAGGCTAAATAATATGTTATTTTTAGAGTTCATGTTAAGAACATTTTCTTTAAAGTAAATAAAAGTGAATTCCTAAGGTAAAACTACTTGAATCTTGCAGAATTCAAAGTGGAGAAGACTTCATAGTCATATGAGTTGGTTGTTTTATTTTTCCTCTTAGAATGTCCATTATGGTCTTTAGCTAATTCGTAGGTCTTATGACATTGTAAAATGTAGTTGAAATCCTTCCAAACTAGTAGCCAACACTCTCATTAGGGAACCACAAAACCCATGCCTACTTTAGTTTTAGCAAAAGCTATAAGCAACCTCAACTAGTTCGTCCACCCTAATGAGAGAAATCATGTCATGACTATAGTGGTTTTATGAGAATGGTCCTATTAGCTACCTAGAAAGATGTATGTTATGGCATTATGAGCTATATCACTTTGGGTGGTAGGTTTCAATTTTTTTACTATTACCATTTCTCTATCCTAAGCCATTTTAGAAATCATGACTTCATTGTGTTCCCCTACCTTATTTTGTATTCTATGGAGGATAATATCCTTAATATTATGAAAAAGATTAAGTTGGGTAAACCTTATAATTTCCTTCATCAAGAATTTATGTTTAAACTCTATAACTTGCACAAAGACCTTTTCCCTCCTCAACCTATTAATTTTTAGGTTGTGTTGCCTAACCCAACTATCTCCACCTCAGCCCCTCAAGTCTCTACTAAGGTTAGGTCTAATATGGAAACTAAATGTCATAAGACCTCCCCACCATAAATTCTCAAACATATTAAAATGGAAAAGGAAATTTAGATTGTTGACTCTAATGTGGAGGTGTGGGGTGGGAGAAGGAGGTCACTAAGAAATAAGAAGAAGTAAATACAAAAGGATCCCAAGGTTAGGCATGATCACTTTGCTCATTTGGATTCCACTAGCGATGGAAGGAGAAAAACACCTTAGAAAGGGAAGAAAAAAATATATTGAGGATGATGATGAAGATGCTACTAGTGATAACAAATAGGGGGGGTTGAACTAGCTCTACAGTTAGCTACTTAATCCCTATGTCATCTACTGTATCTGATGCTTTGAAGAATGATACTTCTAATAAACCAAAAGGGTGGAAGAGAAGGGAGATACCATCACCTCCCCTTCCTGTCAACCTAGAATTGATAAAAGGGTCAAGATTTTGACCCCTGAAGGAGTGACCTAGTTCTAGAAGGTGGAGCTTACCACTTTGGAGGATATCTATACGAAGTTAAAGGAGAGATAGGGGATTTTGGAACAAAGGTTTGATGATGTAAATAGGTTTTCAGTTTGGATTATGCACTTGGCAGCTTCTCTTAGCATGAATGTTGATGGTATTCCTTTGGGGGACTATCTTAAGCATTGGAGAGTATTGATATGCTACATTCATGAATGTGTTTTTCATTGATCTCAACATTGTAGTAAATCTATGAGGACTGCTAGAGTAGCAGATAGAGACCATACTTGTGTGGACAAATTTTTAATGTACAAGTGAAGCACAGTTAAGGGCATGTTTTACTTTATGTCCTAATCATGAGGTTAAATGCGATTAATCTAAGTCAAATATGTACAGAAGCTACAGGTGATTAATAGAGAGTAGTGCAGAGACAAAGTGAATGGAAATTAGTTTATGATGATCCCATTATATCTTATAGAAAATATATAATTTTTTAATGTATATCCAGTGAGTCACAGAAGATAGTTTGATGGTGATGTCAATGAGTGCACAAATCCTGAAGTCACATGTGTGAATTTTTGCATAGATTGTGAGATGACAGTGCTATTGTAGTTACAAATTAATTAATTATCTTATTATAATTAATTAGGAAAGCCTCAAACCTGACTCAAGGAATTATTTTGAAGATAGGGTATAAAGGAAAGATGTTTTCCTTGTTTGTAAAGAGTGTGTATTTTGCGAAGTGATCAAGGAAGTGTGAGCAAGAGAAGAGTATTTGGTAAAGGTGAGTAAGCGATCCAAGGGATTATTGGATGCGAGGCATGTGACCTAGTATCAAGATAAAAAAAGTTAGATGTCTAATTGACAGGATAGAGAAGGAGGAAGAAGTAGTATAGTTCAATTCTATTATTATGCAAGGAATAATACATAGATCATTTGGCCCTGAAGTTGTTTGGAAAGTGGGTCCATCTACCTTCTACAAATCCTAATAGGGTTGGCACAACTCTTAATAGGATTGGAATCTCCTAATAGGGATTCCAAGTCCCCTAACATGGACTAATATGTATTGAATGTTATTATAGACTCCTAGCAGGGTCCATCCTCTAACAAGGAATATTTATATTAGTACATCATCTTATGGGTGCTATCCCCACCAAGGTTTTCCCTCTAATCAAGGGTTTCCCTAGTTAACATATCTGGTGCTATTGTGCATGAGTATCTTGTTGTGGTTTCTAATTATGTTTCTCATATGGTTAAGTTTTATAAAGATTGATAATTGGGACATTAGTTGGATAACTGATTATCCCCCCTACCCCTCCTCTCAATTATATTGGTGGACTATATATTATAACAATTGGTATCAGAACATCAAGTCCTTAAAGAGAAAGTTGAACAATTTTTGGAGATCACTGGTGAGTCATTTCAAAAAAGATGGTCCTAAGTTTGATGGAGGAAATTTTGACACCTAGAAGATAGAGCTTCTTGGTGAGATATAAAAAATGTGTAAAGAATTGAGCATTGAGTTTCCTAACAACAGAAGCACAAGTAAAGATAGATCCAAATCCGAAGAAGACATGAAGATTGAGGAAGGTATTGATCTTCTAATGAAAAGAGAGCCTGAAGGTATGAAATAAGATGAATGAACAAGGTGAAGTTGTGAGAAATAAATCTAGACTTGTTTGCAGAGGATATTCATAGAAAGAAGGTGTAGACTATAAGGAGACTTATGCCCCTACCGGCAAATGGAAGCAGTAAGAATGTTTCTAGCTTATGCAGCAAATAAGATATTCAAACTATATCAAATGGATGTAAAATTAGCCTTCCTGAATGGAGAACTCAATGAAGTATACATTGAGCAGCATGAAGGAAGAGAAATACATGGTATGCAAATTGAAGAAAGCTCTGTATGGTCTAAAGCAAGCACCTAGAACTTGGTATGCAAGGTTGGACAACTATTTGGCAAAGCTTGGATTTTCTAAAGGTACGACAGATAGTAACTTGTATTTGAAAGAAATAAAGAATGAATTGTTGATAATAGTAATATTTGGAGGTAATGATGAAGCAAGTGATTTTTTTTTTTTTGAAGAAGTGAAGAATGATTTTGAAATGAGTATGATTGGAGAAATTAAGTTTTTCCTAGGTTTGCATATTCTACAGAACAAGGATGGTATTTTTATTTCACAAGCCAAGCATTTGAAAGATTCGTTGAAGATATTTGGATTGGAAAGTTGTAAGCCTATTGGTACACCAATGATAATTGGTCATAATTTATCTAGAAAAAATGAGGCACCTACAGTTGAGCAAAAGAAGTATAGATCCATGATTGGAGGCTTGCAATATTTGACTCACACCAAACCATATATAAAAAATGTAGTTGGTATTGTAGCTAGATTTCAAACTGGTCCTAAGGAGCATCATTATGCAATAGTAAAAAGGATATTCATATATTTGAAGGGAACATCTGATTATGGGATAAGGTATGACAGATTGAGTGATTTCACTCTATGTGTATATATTGATGCAGATTTGGTAGGTAGTATGGATGATAGAAAGAGTACACCAATGATTCTTGGAGGAAGATTGATTTCTTGGATAAGCAAGAAACAAGATTGTATCTCATAGAGTATAGTTGAGGCAGAGTATGTAGCAACAAAAAATAACTATAATCAAATAATGTGGATGAAGTTGATACTGAAAGACATTAGGATAGAATTTTTAGAACCCTTTATCATATACTATGCTAACATAAGTACACTAAGCATGTCTAAGAATCTATATTACATTCGAAGACTAAGCATATATTTATATATCATGTTTTGAGAGAGAAGGTAGTAGAAAAGAAGATTAGATTGGAGTATGTGAGTACTAAAGATCAGATTGTGGATATATTTATGAAATCCTTACCTAAAGATACATTTGAGTACTTGAGATGCATGCTTGGGGTTATGCCCCTTCCTACTTCAGAGTAGATGATCTAGAGATTGCATCAGTCCAATGGTACAAAGTGCTATTGTTTGACTAGACTGAATGCTATTTTTTCTTGGGAGTATCTGCAATGGGCTAAGTTATTGAGGACTCTTGGTAATCGGTCTTGAATAGTGTCTTTGGACACTTGAGCTGGTTGAAGATTTGGATCAGTCAATTGACATAATGAGGCCTTTTTCATTGATGCCAATGGGGGAGAAGAGTGCATGAAAAACATCCTCTAGTTGAATGGGGGAGAGACAATTGTACATATCTCTATTAGGGAGATTTAGAAAGATTAATGAATATGTCTATGGGGGAGATATACAACATGAAGATATAGAACAAATCAATGTTTTAGAGGATTTCATATTTGATTGATGAAGAGAATTTAAAAAGATGAGAATAGTTTTAGTAGCAGCAATAGAGTACTATTTGGTATTCTAGGAACATAAATATTTTTCATCTATGTTGTCATCAATGCAAAGGGGGGAGATTGTTAGCATGAATTTTGATAGTATTCCTTTGGGGGAGTATCCTAAGCATTGGACATTATTGACATGTTGCATTCATGACTATGCTTATCATTGATGTCAACATAACAGTATTTATGTGAAGACTGGCAAAGTAGCATACATAGATCATACTTGTATGGATAGAGTTTTGATATACAAGTGAAGTGCATTTAAAGACAAGTTTTACTCTATGTCTTGATGATGAGGTTAAATGTGCATAATCTAAGTCAAACATGTATGGAAGCTACAAGTGATTTATAGAGAGTAGTGCAAAGATAGAGTGCATGAAAAGAAGTTTATGATGATCTTATTATATCTTCTAGTATAGATATAATCTGGTGATGTGTAGTCAACCAGTGACAAAGGACAAACTAATGGTGACATCAATGAGTGTGCAAGTCCTAAAGTTGTAGTGTGAAGTTTTGTATAGATTGTGAGCCGACAGTGCTATTGTAATTACAAATTAATTAATTATCATATTATAATTAATTGGGAAAGCCTCAAGGCTAACTCAAGAAATTATTTTGAAGGTAGGGTATAAAGGAAAGATGTTTTCCTTGTTTGTAAAGAGTGTGTGTTTTGCAAAGTGATAAAGGAAGTGTGAGAAAGAGAAAAGTATTTGGTAAATGTGAGTAAGCGATTGAAAGGGAATATTGGATGTGACGTTTTTGATCTGGTATCAAGATCAGAAGAAGTAGAGGTCTAGTTGATAGGACAAAGGAAGAGGAAGAAACAATATAGTCTAATTATATTATTCTACAAGGAATAATATAGAGATCATTTGGACAATTGGTTCATTGGTCTTGCCCCTAAAGCTTTGTGGATAGTAAGTTCATCTGCCTTCTACAACTTCTAGCAAGGTTGGCACAACTCCTAATAGGATTGGAATTTTCCTAATAGGGATTCAAAGTCTCCTAACAAGGACTAATATGTACTGAATGTTGTTACAGACTTGTAACAGGGTCCATCCTCTAACAAGAAATATTTATATTAGTACATCATCTTGTGGGTACCATCTACATTGGGGTTTTCCCTTTGGTCAAGGGTTTCCCTAGTTAACATATTTGTTGTTATTGTGCCATGAGTATATTTTTGTGGTTTCTAATTATATTTCTCATATGGTTAAGTTTTATAAATATTGATAATTGAGACATTAGTTGGATAACTAATTCACAGCCCCCCGGACTATATATTCTAACAACTTCTACTCTTCACTTGTTGCATATTAGAAAGGAAGGATTGACTACTATTGTGGGGGTGGATACTTTTGGTCTCCTTTATAGGTTCTTGGCTGATGATTGCCTACAACTATTGTTGGATAAGCCAAAGGGGAAGGTGAAAGAAAAGAGAGCTAGCTCTCTTTGATTTTAAGATTTTGTTATATTTTGTGTTTCAGCACTCGACCCATCAAGACTTTGTTTGTGGCACTTTTCAAGATTGTTCATAATTACTATTTTTGTATGTATTATGTTTATCATCTTAGTTAGTGCTATTATATTTTGGGATACTCTAGTAAATGGATTTCTAAAATTATGAAGTCAGGTAGGTTAACTATTTATCATTCTTGGTTGTTAGCTATTTTTAACACATCTGTCTACATCAATCCCTATTTTTTATTGCTTTTTAATTTCAAAAAAAGTGAAAAACTAGTGCGCCAACAAGTAGGCCAAAGTACCTAGAAATGAGCACAAACTACACCCAAAAAGGGCAGCCACAAAGCATACGGCAAGAGAACAGAAGCCCCCCAACCAATAGCCACATGGCTCAACTTTGTTGTGGAATAGAACTAGAATGTGCCTCTAGTAGAAAGAGCTAAGACACGAGCCCACACAACTATGCAACAAAAAAAAATCAAAGCCCCAAACCTGCATGTCATCTAGATCTCCATCACAATCCTCAGAATTTATCGACTATCCATCATTGTTGGAAACCCTAGCACAGTTGCTCGTACTCATAATCCATGAAATGCTAAATGTTTTTCAAGTCAAAAAATGTAAATCAAACAAATGCATAGTAAGTTCTACTCAAACAAAATATCTAATAGATATTAGTTAATGCTCATTGAAACATTTCCTTTTATAACAAAAGTCTAATTTAAAACTAGAAATCATTAAGAAAAATAGAGTCAAACTACAAATTCAAGATTTCTATCAAACTTATAATACAAATACTAAGGCATACACCACAAAATCTAATACATGAAAACTGACAAGCAATTTTACATTCTAATTTAAAAATTATCTTTAAAAAAAAACCATCCATTTACCATAAAACCAACAAAATATTTGTATCTTTTCTAATTCCTATATGTAATAAGAGATCTCTAAATTAACTTCATCAAATTCTATTCTAACCTAAATTTAAAACTAGTTTGTGAAGTGATAGAGGAAATGGATTGATTTGGGGATTTTTTGGCTCTGCTAAAGTTTCATGTGAACTTTTAGTTTTCTTGTGTATGGCTCTTTGTCTGAGCTTTCCTTCTATTGTTTACACTTGTCACACCATATTTACTATGGGAGCTTTTAGGCCAGGTTATAATGGCCCTGGCCAATGGTGACCCAGTTGTTGTTACTAGTGTTCACAGTACTAGTTTCGGATAGCCATGGCACCTCCTCTGAAAAAATGCCCTTACAAATTCATCCCAAAGGTTTATCACAAGGTAATCATGATATTATCCTTCTTTTACAAGAATTTGATGATGCTTGTGATTGGTTAAAACATCATACGTTAATAGGGTATTTTGTGGCTATGACTCCTCCTGAAGTTGTGCTTCAAGAATGGGTTAACAAGAGTTGGACTCCTCATCGAGTCTGCCTTGACACTATTCAAAACCTTACCAAAGGTTTTTTTTGTTTCACTCTACCAACCCATCACAGGCAGATGTAGTTTTTAACAATGGTCCTTGGTCTATGCGTTCCTCCCTACTTTTTTTTCAAAGATGGTTGAGAGACTTCACAGTCTTTGACGACAAAAAGCTTAAGGTTCCTGTGTGGGTTGAGTTCCTAGGTTTACCCTTGCCATGTTGGGCATTTTATTGAGTCCATTGCCAAAACCCTTAATAAAGTTATCACAAAGGAACATGAGAAATTTTTCAATGCTCGCCCTCAAAGATTTGTTTGTGTTGAGGTTGATCTTTCCAAGGATCTCAAGCATTCTATGGAAATACAGATTGGGACTCAAACCTTCTCCTAGAAAGTGCTTTATTTGAACCTACCAAAAACCTATTATAGGTGCTAGTCAATGGAACACAAGATCAAGGATTGCCCTTTGGTTGTGCCTAGGGTTAAGCTTCCGCCTAAAGAAGTTCTTGCCAAGCCAATTGAAGGGAAAAAGGAAGAATGGACTACTGTTGGGTGCGAGGGCAAGGCTCCCTTTGCTCCTAAATAGTCATATTCAACAGTCATTTCAGTTCCTCCTATTTCAATAGGAGTGCAAATCCCAGTCATCTTAGGAGCATATGTGGTTTCTTCATAATCAAGCCCTGGTGTTTCATAGGTTTCAAACCCTAGTGTTACATACAAGATTAAGGTGGCCGCCAGGGCTAATGCCATGGTTGTGATTTGAACCCCTCTTGTTGCTTCTTCCATTGCATCTCAAAATGCACAACGTTCTTGCAGTCCTCCTAGACATGCTAAGAAACCAGAGGTGAAATGTCAGGCCATCAATTTAGAAGATTTTCCTTCTAACTTTAACTAGGTTTCAACCTTCTTGCAGAATAGCTACTCCTCTCTTGAGGACGAGAAAGATATGGAAGAACTTTCATGAATCTTCTATCATGGAATGTATGAAGTCTCACAAACCTCTCCCAAAAGTACTGTGTCTGGGATACCTGTCATAGACTTGGAAATTTAGATTTTCTCTGTATGCAAGAAGTTAAGATTTTTGGTTTCATGCTTTCTTCTGCATGTCACATCATTTGGCCAGATGGCTTTATGTTTTCTTCTCAACACAAAGCTGGCAGAGGTGGTGTAGTTACTCTCTTGTCATCTCATCTTCATTCTGCTATTATTTCCCATTGTTCTGACCCTATGAATAGAATTATTTGGCTATTGCTTTCCATTAACAATCATTCCTTTGGAGTTGTCAATGTTTATGCTCCCAATGATGTTGTAGAAAGATCTCAAACGTGGGTCTGGCTGGCTGACAATTTGCCTCTAGCTACTTGGGTTATGTATGGTGACTTTGAAATATGGTTGAAATGGCCTCTGAAAAAGATGAAATTTTTCCTTTTCGTTGGATAGCTAGGGACAGGGAAGCCCGGTACTACATGCACGATAAATTAGGCCTTTTTTTTATCCCAATACTAACTGCCACTGACATAGTGGGGTTTGGCACACTTGGTCCAACTTTCAAGCTAGCTTTGGCTGCATTTTAAAGAGTCTTGATCTTGCCATGATTATTGCATAATCTTTTTTCTCCTTTTCTTAGGATCATTATTTACCTATCATTCCCTTGCTAGATGTGACATTATCTGACCTCTATACCATTTATTTTTCATTTCATGGCAAACAACTATCTAGAAAGTTGCCAAGTCACAATTCTTCCTCACCACATTTGTGCTGATGCATGCTTCCACTATTGCTCATATCCTATGTATCTGGAATATGGAGCCATGTCCGCATTCCCAGATAGGATGGATACAATGGTGGAATGATGTCACTACCAGAACTACTTTCTTTCTACATATCTATGTATGTCATTTGGTGGTTTTCAAAAGGCGGTCTTATGACTCCACTTCTTCTACACTCAGAAAAGCTTTTGAGGCTCTCACCCTTAATCCCTTTGATGTTGACTTGCAAATCTAGCTTGTCAAACTTCACCATGATAAACAGGTTGCAGATAATTTTGCCGCTCGAGGAGCCCAAATCAAAGCTCCTCTCCACTAGTTGGAGGTTGGTGATAAAGCTTTAAAGGAATTTTTCTAGGCTCTTCAAGCCTGTCATACCAATTTTGGGATTAAAAAATCAAACAAGACACTTCTATTCTCTCCAGTCTCCCTAACATCCTGCATGCATTTGTTCATCACTATGATAACGTTTTTGCTTCATAGGGAAATTCAGTTGCTTATGAGGAAGCTCTCAGAAAGTGTATTTTTGTTATTCCAAACTGCCTAGTAGTTGAGCAGCATGCTTTCAATGAGCAACTTCTTACCCTTTGAGATCTTAAAGAGGTGGTTTAATCCATGGTAGATTATAAATCCCCTGGGTGTGATGGGTTTCTTTGTGAATTTTACAAACACCTTTGGGAGTATATTGGTCTTGATTTACAAAAAGTTTATCTTGAAGCCTATCATTCTTAAAGTTTAGGAGCCATTATCAACAAAGGAAACATTAAATTCATAACTAAAGTTGGAGATCAAGAGGATATTTGCAATTGGAGGCCTATTACCCTTCTGAACGTGTCTTATAAGATTATGGCCAAGGCAATCTCTCTCAAAATCTACCACCTCCTACCTTTAATTGTGCGGCCTAAGCAAACTAGCTTTATCAAGTCCAGATATATTCTTGACAATGTTATTGTTGTCTAGGAAGGAATGGAGTGGGCTTGCAAGTCCAATCAACTGGCTATTTTTTTGAAGATTTATTTTGCTAAAGCCTATGACCACATTGAATGGCCTTTTATCTTCGTGATGCTCCAAGCTCTTGGTTGTAGTCCCAATTTGTCGTAGTCCATAGAAATGATCTTTGGAGACGCTAATGCTTGCATTACCATCAATAACTCCCAATCTGATGCCTTTGGGATTTTTCATTCCATCAAGCAAGGTTACCCTTTAGCTCCGGCACTTTATGTTCTTGTTGCTAAAAGGTTTGGCTATTTGCTAGCCCACTCTGTGTCTTCTGGATTGGTTCATGGTTTTTTTTTGCCAGAATCATCTTCCCAATTGGTCAATGGTCATTTTGCTGATGATATCTCACTTTTTTTTAGGATGAAGAAAATACAAAAAATGCCTTACTTTTCCTTGACACTTTTTGTCAAGCCTCTAGCTCTACTATTCAATGGCATAAAATGCTCTATTATTGCCAGTCTTTTTTGCTAGCACCACCTTGGCTTAGCCAGTTTGAATGGAAATGGATCACTCATGGAGAGATCTTCTACTTTCTAGGCATTCCCTTTGCCTTTCAAGTGTCACCTATTGATCTATGGAATGTAGTGCTTGCCAAGATTTCTAAGAAGATGGATTATTGGCTTACGAAACCACTTTCTCTTGCAAGAAAATTCCAAATTTGCTCGAAATTTCTTGCGGAAACTCATGTCTGTTAATCCTTTTCTTGGGCTCCTTCTAAAGCCTCCTATCAAAAATTAGAGAGATTTCTCCATAATTTTCTATGGGCTTCTAGTTCCGATCATCATGGTTTCTATAGAGTTTCTTGGCATTTTTGTTGTCTCCCAAAAGAATCTAGAGGCCTTGGCCTGCTTTCCACACAGAAGCAAGGCCTTGCTCTATGTGCCAAATGGATTATTTGTGCCATCACTGGAGACGAACCTTGGAAGATTTTGGTTGAACATTGCATTTCTTTTGGATTTCCTATCAATGGGCCTACTTGGGAAGCTATCAAGCCTTGGCTTCATTGGTCTGGTGATGAGTTCTGCAATGGACTCTCTTTGAATCAAAAGAATATTTGGTGGTCTCCCTTGTTTTCCATCCAAGGTACTCCCCTTGCCAAGACTCAAGGTGCTCTATATTTTTTCAAACAAGGCATCAAGACTCCTAAAGATCTTTTCTCTAGGGTTTCCATGAGTTTCAAATCTTAGGAAGATATTCAAGTCCAGTACCATCTTACCCATTCAAATCAATAGACTTTTGACTTATTGCTCTCTTCAATTCCAGTGCACTTAATTCATAAAGTGGGTATGTAGTCTGTTAGATCTTGGTGGCATGATTGGAAGTGGTATACTCCCACTCCTTTCACCAATTATGAACCAAGTCTGGGTTATAGATGGCTTTCTCCCCATCTACTGATGGTGGATACGCTCAATCAGAGATGGCATCTGCAATCTTCTCTTTCCCAATGGAAAAAGGACCTTGACACTATTTGGAGTGCTATCACAGAACCCAAGATTGCCCATTTTGCTTGGTGCTTGACTTTTCAAGTTCTTCCCCTTGGGCCTCAACTCAAGCATATTAGGGTTCCAGATCCTAGATGCCCTTTCTATAAACAACTAGAGCCTTTCTTGCATATTTTTTGGTTTTGTAGACATGGTCAAAATTAATGGCACTGGATTCATGACTTCTTTAAGCCGTTTAGGCCTAAACCCTTTTCTTGGCACATGGTTATCTTGGGTGATTCCCCCATAATCCCTCAAAAATTTACCCAAATTTGGCATACCTTCAAGATGGAGATTTTTTTTACTATGTGGAAATATAGAAATGTTGTCCTTTTCACTTATAGTTTTATTGATATTAATATTGCTATGTACACTAATGCATGCATTTGTAATAATGTAACAATGCAGATTCAGGTTCAAGAAAACAAAGTGGCCTTGGAGGTGGCTCACCTGCAAGAGTTGCTTAATCACTTGGGCAATTCCCCTTGTATAGTTGTTAGGGTCCCTTCTGATGCCTAGAGGCTGCTGCTAGCAGTGCAACTCCTTAGGCAACCACTTGTGCACTACGCACTCCCAGGCTTCCTGCCACTGCTCGATTTCTCCACCCCGTGGTAGCACTAGCTAGTCCCCAGCTCCTCTTGGTGCTTGGTGAGCAGTCTCTAGGAAATAGCCTCACCTGGATCTGGCAATTTCGCCTCTGTGGCCAAATATTAAGGATGTTGACTAGGCCACTGATCCTACTGAGACGGTTGGACTGTTCCCAGCCCGCTCCCCAATCCCAAAGATGGTTAGGGTTTTCATGATCGTGACAAGCCACCTCACTCAACAGGCACTGCTTTAGCCCCCTGCGGTTGCTTTATATGTTTTTTTTTTTTTATGAATAGTTTATGATTCTGGCTTCAGCCGTATGAACTCTTGCAGGATGATCTTGTATCCCCCGGTCCTTTTTTGTGAATTGTAATCTTAGTATATTATTTATTCCCCGGTCCTTTTTTGTGAATTGTAATCTTAGTATATTATTTATTAATAAAAAAGAACTCTTCATCAACTAAAAAAACATTGGTTTGTGCCCATTCAACATATTGGTCATAAATGCTTCAGCATTAAGCTCTTCAAAGTTCCAAGTCGGTAACATATGAAAATCAAGTTATGTTCTTTTCTTGCCAGAATAGAAAGTGGGTTCCTAAGAATGGGTCCGTCATTAAATGAACGTTGCATCTATTCAATATAGTTTCTTAGTCAATTTCACGTGCATTTAGATTGGTACCAAAGAAAAATATTGTCTAAATATGAAAAGTCTTATCTCAAAACTGAACTGTACAAGTAATATTGATTCAGAAGCGTACATTAAACCAGTCTTTTTGCCAGCCACCGACTTTGAATTGCTCAAACATTTGAATATTGATTTGATTTATCGTTTTCTGGGAAGATTTTGTGCCCGTGGCTATACAGCCACGAAAATGCACTTCCTTTACATTGCTTTTTCCAACTTTTCAAAAAAAATTTCAAGTCCTTTCCTTCGTAAGAAATTCCAAGTCCTCTCCTTCGTAAGAAAGTGCATTTTCGTGGCTGTATAGACGTTGCCAGATTTTGTATCATTCATGACTCCACCGTATAATTCCAGTCTTTTCGCCCATGTTAATTTGAAACCCGGCACTATTTTTTGTGGATGGGAACAACCGAGAGCCTCTTTTGAATGACTGATATTTGTTCCAACTAGCATCATGGATTGTGAAGTTTTTGTCTGATTGGACCGAATTTAATCAAACATAAATGCATTGATACAAATCATACTTGTGATTTTATTTAAAAGATTATTTCGCTCGATCATGTTCATTGAAACATATATGAATGGTTATGATAATTCTTCAACTTTTAACGTTGAACTGTATACAAGTGAAAGCAAGTCACAAGATTTGCCACGATTAGAAGTTGGTATAGAGATGCCATATTTGAATATGCAAAAGAGTCAAGAAAAGGATGGAGGGTGTTTTGGAAATTGTTATAGAGTGCACTCAAAATGATACGAATGGTCGTCAATGCAAGAAGTGCCTGAGATGCCTATTCAAATGAGGGACTGCACAATAAATAGCAATGCAGTTTTGGTCTTTGATTTTGAAATATATATATATATATATATAGTTAGTTGGGATATATTGTTCAAGAGTGAAGGATATGTGTACATTTATAAATAGACATTTATAGTTGTGTATTGTATGAGATTGCAAAATGAGATTAATATAATGGTTTCTTAGAGTCCAACTACGAGAAATATTACATTCTTGTATTTTGTCTTCTTTAATTCCATTTCTTTGCTCATTTTTATTTGGAGTAGCAAAGTCTTTACTCTAATTCTTTAAGAACATAACAAACTGTCTCATGATTTTACTTTTATATTTATAGATTCAGATAAAATTTGATTGTAAGAATTATCAAATATTATGTACATGGTGCTATTACATTTATGTTACATATTGTCTTATTTTTTAAACTTTTTTTTGGAATAATAAAGATATATATGCTATGTAAATCTTAATGAACTTAAATGATAAATTACACCTTTTAATCATTCTTTCCATAATTATTAAGAAATTGAAAAATTAATCTTTTATTAGTAATGTGTCATCATTTAAACAATTATTTGATAGTTGCAATCTTCTATATTAAACTATACACATATTTTCATTCAACATTTCTAGTTTATTATTTGTCCTTGTTCAAGATTTTTAGGCGGTTTAAGAACATTTTGGAAAAAATTTAGAGGAATTTAAACCTAAATCTCAAGGGGGGTTGAACCTGAGGAGAATAGGAGACTCAAATATGGAACTTACACCTAAGATTGGATGGAAATTGTCTCACAACATACCAGGATCGTGCAGAATAATGAGGGCCACATATTTGCGTGGAATGCCTTTCAACCAGTTTTTTAATAATGCTAACCTCCTCGACTGGATCAATGATTTGGTCGAACATTGTTAAAAGTAGCAAGTTCTTAAGAGGAGTGAGATGGAGCATTGGGGATGGTAATTTAGTCATATTTTGGGAAGACATGTGAGTTGGGGAATCTCCTCTTATTTGCACTATTTTTTCTTCTTTGAAGGATCATAGTGTGGCTAACTAGATAGTCTCGGGGTGGTTAATTATATTGAGAATGGCAAATGGAAAGTCCTCAATCTGGGTAATCTCAATTAATGGATAAAGCTTAATATGAGGAGCTAGGGAACCTCCTGAGAGAGATTTGTATCTCTTCCTTCTTGGAAAGAGACAAATTAATTTGTGACAAAAACTTCTAGGACAAGTTTAGTGTAAAATTGACCTACCATAATATTATTGGTGTACGATGTTTCTCTAAAAGCTGGAGGTATGTTTGGAATTGTCACTTCCTCCCTAAGATTACTTTTTTCTAGTGGTCAGTTATGAATAATATTATCCTCACAGTTGATAACCTCCAAAGACATGGCTTCCAATTGGTTAATCAATGTGTTTGATGTAATTGTGAGCAAGAAACTATCCATCACCTTTTAATCCACTGCTCCTACACTTTTGTTGTGTGCTCTAATGTTTTCAATCGGATGAGGATTACTTGGGTGTTTAACATTGATGTTGAACAATTCATTTTAAACTTGAATTGTTCCTCCCATCATCCTCTCATTAAATTTCTATGGAAATCTATTCCCCCTTATATTTGTTGGAATGTATGGAAAGAACATAATAATCTCATTTTCAAAGAGAAATGCACCCCTTACCCCAAGGTGGTATCTTATATAACTATGGCTCTTATTAGGGAATGCAGCCTTAATTGGAAGTGGAAACCTCCCCCCACCCCTTATCACAGATGGAAAAGAGATGGGTGGAGGTGTGAAATATATCTCATTTAATTGAGAAAAATGGATGGTACTAAGGCTCTAATAAGGAAGGGTATGAAATGAAAGTTACCCCCCTCCCCCCACACAAATTGGTGGAAACTTAACTTCAAAGGAGCTGGGAGAACGTCATTGCGGCTCTGAGGGTGCCATTTGAGATGATCAAGGTAATTGTATTAAGGGAGATGTGGGAAAGTGTGGCAAGATCTCAAGCAATGAAGCCATCACCAAAATCATTGATGCAAGAAACCCTAGTAGTATCCTTCTGACCTCCTTTCACCAGAGCCATAGCGATCTAGCTGGAAAATTATTTTAATAGAGAAATTGTTAGCTTAATTAATATTAAATTTTAACTTGATTGATATTGATAAAAGACTTAATGAGAAGAAAAATACATGACAACATGAAAATGCATAAGTTATTTTCAGATATCTAAGAATTTATCTAAGATTATGAATCAATCAAAAAAAAAATCTACTTTAACCTTCATTAAAAGAATTTATATTTCAAATATTTACACTACAAACATTTTGAAAATGACTCCATATTGCAAAATATAAAACATATATATACACGGAAAGAGACTGTGTTTCATATATTTAGAATTTAATTTGTAATTAAAATAATTTAAGAAATGAAAAATTCAAAAAATAAATATTTATTTATTGGCCATCAAACCAAAAAACTTTACCTCTTCATAGTCGTAGTTTAAAAATTAAACTAGATTGAAAAACGCTTTTGCTCATGATGTACTCGTTGGCCATACGAAGAAGACAGTTTTTTCTTTTTCTTTTTCTTAAAGTTGTAAATGCAACTAAATTTGTGGCTGGATAGCCACCACGAAGAACTTTACCTTCTCTTAAAAAAGACTACATTTTTAAATTAGCGAGGATGTTGGACCGCAAACCAAATAGATAAATGTGGATAATCTTCAAAACAATTTAATTAATTTGTGGAGGATACCGATTCGGAATACAACAATTTTAACAGTGCAATTGCAAGTTTTTCAGAGGAATTTAATTAATTTGTGGAGGATATCGATTCCAAATACAACAAATTTAGCATTGAATCTCAATTTTCAGCAAGCTTTTAAACTGTTAGAATCATTCTGTAACACAATCCGGCCAAAAAACATAACAAATTGCTTTGCAAAACGGGATAACACAGAGATAGAAATAAACTTTCTCTTCTTTTAAGTCAATTTCTAAGAACATTTAAAAAAATTATACGTTGTCAATGCCGAAAAGATCCAATATCCAATAGTTTGATGAGTGCAAAGATCCAATATGACAAAAGATGAAGTTGGCATCATGCCCCATAGAAATTTAGTGGAATGAATACCTCTCAATCCTTTGCTCTTAGTCAAGAGATTTCAGCCCATAGACGCCCACTCCTATATCTTGTAGTGAAAAATTAGTGTGGTGGCTCCTACTTGACTAATTTATTCACATGTTTTGTCCCTCTATTGGGCAGCCTTGCTCACAAGTCTGAATCTCAACTAAAAAAAGAATATCTCTTTTTTTTAAATGGGAAGATTGTCAATAGGCTCTTGGTCTACTAGTGAAGTTGAATAGCTCACAAAGAGCCCACCAGGGATGAAGCCTTGTGGAGTGCAAGGCTCCAACATCATGGATAAGGTTGAGATCATGCCCTGGGTGATTTTGATGGCGTTGTTGCCCCTCAATTCTTTGCTATAATTTGAAGAGGGTTTTAGGTACAAGTGGACCCATATTATGTTCTTAAAATATTTATGTGGTGGCCTTCGTTGGTCGGTAGCTCGCAGGCTTTGTGCTTCATTGGGCTACCTCGCAAGTCTAAACCCTCCATAAAAAAAATGGAAAGATCAACACAACACAAGCTTCATGCAAGTATACACAAATAGGTTAATAAATATTAATTAAAACTTAAATTTATTCTCCACAATAAGTTTATATTTATTTTAAAACTTAATATAATTTATGTAAAATTATATTTAAAAAATATTGTAGATATTAATAAAGTGCAATTATTAAGTTGTTGTGGGGTGATTTTCTCATCATTAAAGTCAATGTTTGATTGACTATCATTGTTAAATGTTTAAATGGGAAATCAAATCATTCATTTATGATCTAATAGTTCATTGCTTATTTGTCACTTCAAAGGTTGTACACACACTAACCAAATTTTGTCAATCCTAATACATCATTCAATTTTTTTTCTTGAAGAACACATATTACTAAAGAAATAAAATACAATAAATGTGTCAATAATTTTTCTATGGGTCAGTGCAAGAAGTTGGGTCTCACTTTTGGCCAAAAAGTGGAAGCGTTTTTCCTGTTTTTGAATTATTTTGTTAATTGATGTCAAAATTTGAGGTATTTAGAGATTGAATATAAAAAAACTCCCAAAAAAAAAATTTATTGTTCAGAATCTAGTTTTTGAATATGTAATTTATTTGTGTATCCATATGATAGATTTATTTTTTGGTATGGATCTTTTAAAACCACTTTTTCAAAATGCCTATTTCAGGACCATACCATGCTCGTGTACGAACACCATAATTTGACACAAATAAATGAATTTTCACAAATCCTTTTAAAGGGAGTTACCTAATACACCTAAGATTGATGACAATATTTTTTAAAATTTTTTATTAAATAATTTTTTTATTATTAATTATTAGTTGGCTATAAAGGTAAATTTTAAAACCTCTCCTGTACAGACCACATAATTTGATCAAAATCTCACTTTTTTCAAAAAAAAAAAGTTAACATCAAAAGAATTGTATGTAGATTGATGACATATAAATTAATTTAAGAAAAATTATAAAATAAAAAAGTTATTAAAGTTTTAGTGAATGTCACTTTTTAACGTTGAGGAGATAGTTTTGATTAATAAATAATGGAAAAATAGAAAATAAACTAATAACTTTTGGAATCAAAATAGTAAGACCTATAATGGGTTTTTGTCTCATCAAAAAATTCAATGGGGATGATTATAAAAAAATTATGACAATACCAAAAATTGTCGATTAAATGCCTTAGAAAAAAATAGATCATAAAGGCATGGCTTGGTGGGACCAAGCCTATGCCATGCCTTTCCCCAAAGAAAAACCCCATGCAAAAGTCGGGTGCCATACCAAATACCCACTCATGTCTCAAGAATCGGGCACCCGATTTGTAATTCAAAAATTGGGTGCCCGATTGCTTTCAACCATTATACCCGATTATTTAAAAATCTAGTACCCAATTTTTTTTAAAATTGGGTACCCATTTCTAATGTACCCATTGGGCCCTAAAAGCTGCCCCATAGGCTGAGTTTCAATGATTGAATAACAGTTTCGATCTGCAATAGCAAATTCTGTCATGCTTATTCTATTTTCTTGTCCTCTTATACAATTTGCAAACTACTGATTCAAATTCAAAATTGGTGCAAACATGGAATCAAAACAATGAAGAAAGGAGAAAGCAAAAGTTCTGACAGATGAGGAGATTGTAGCAAATAAAGAGAATGAAGCACGACATCAATGAGAGAGAAGACAGAGAATTAGAGACTTGAACAATGTTTCAAAGGAGAAAGACATTGAGGATACCGGGATGGATGAAGAGGTCAAAGAAAATAACCCAGTACAAGAAAATTTAGGTGCACATTTTAATCATGCATTCAATACAGGTGTGTCTCCAAACCCTTGAATTATCTCTCGTGATGAAATTGGTGATTTTTTAGAAGTAGGTTACGATTTAAACGATTTAGATTTTCTTCATGAGAAGCAATTGTCAAATGATCATGCACAAAAAACTCCAATTGATATGCATGCCCTGAAAGAAATACTAAGAAAATTTGAAAATGATATTCAAATCCCAAATAACAGTGAAAATAGTAAAGTGTCTGAAAATAAAAATTGCATGAATGTAGACATAAAAACACGAACTATTGAACAAACATGTTAGAATGATAGTAAAGTGTCTGAACATAATTTTCATATTCCTAATGATGTGTTAGATAATCTTGAGGGATTAGTTTCATGGAGACAAATTAGGACACATGCTAATAGATTGTATAGGCATTTTTTTTATAATAAGGAATTTGGGCTTCAATGTCAGTTAATGTTGCAACTAATTAAAATGTCTAAAATGTAAAATGTAATGAGAAGGTTGGGAATGTATGCAAAATCCAAAAATAAAAATGAGTCTTTAAAACAAGTTGTATCCATTGTTGCTAGTGCCTTTGATGTTATCAGAAAAAGAAGTCAGTCTAAAGATAAGAATGTAGCACAACGAGCAATAACAACAACTTTAGTTAACAAATCAACATCTGACAAAAGATTGATTAGCAACATAAGTGGATATCTTAATGTGAATTGTAAGACTATAGAAAGAGTTGTAAAGAGAAGGGTTAAATTTGAATGTGATTCAACAAATATTTTATGGACTTCTAGTGGTAGACTCCCAAGATGTGATATGAAACTTAATAGTGAAGTCAAAAGTTTGATTGAAATTTTTTAGCATGATATTACAAGAGTGTCACCTAATTCAAGAGATGTTCTTAAATTGAGAATTGGGTCAAAAATACGTGATCCACATCCTAAACACCTTTTGGACATGACTCAAACTGAATTGTTTAAAAAATTTGTAGATGGTAAGGTATTAAATGTTACCATTAGTCAAAGATCTTTTGAAAAGTGTAAACCATGGTATGCAAGGATTAACAAGGAAAGAATCACATGTTGTTGTAAAACTCATATTAAATTTCTTTACCATTATGATGTGTTTCGATCTATACGTGGTACCATGCATAGTAAAGAAATGTTGCAAAAATGTGGTATAAAAATACCACCTCAAACTATAAAAGATTTCATACCAAGTTTGTTTTGTAAGCCACCTAATGATCAATACTTTCTTTTCAATGCATGTCTTTTTGGTACATGTGATATGTGCGGAAATATTTCTTTGTTAGATGAATTTTTGCATGAAAATGCTTTGACTACTTTTGGACAACAATTAGTTGAGGTAAAAAGATTCAAAACTATTGAATATCCATTGAAGGATCAGAAGATTGGAAGAAGGTGTGATCTAGTTATAGATAAAGTTAGTTGTCATGTATTTATGGATGAGTTTAAGAGTGTGATCATACCAAAATATGTTAAACACTCTCAATATTCTAGATGGCTTGATGGACAATTTCACACATGTAAGAATACATTTCCAATTGGTACTATACTTTCAGTTGTTGAATTTGCAGAGAACTACATGCTTGAACTGCAAGAAGAGGTACAACCACAATATTACAATTCAGTGCAAGTAACAATTTATGTTCATATAATTTATAGGCATGCACCTAATAGTACAGAAGAGGATCAAAAAATATTGAAAGAGTACCATTTTTATATAAGTGATAATAAACTCCATTCATCTGAGTTTGTCCAATATTGTTTCAAGGTATTTTATGATAATTTAAAAGAGAGACAAATTCAAATGACACAACATTGGATATGGTCAGATAATTGTACAGGACAATTCAAGAATGCTAGAATGTTCTATTGGTTGAGTAGGACACATAGGCAAACTAACATCCAACATATGTGAAGTTTTTTTGAAGCTGGACATGGTAAAGGAGAACATGATGGTGTTGGTGCATGCGTGAAGAGAGCCCTAAGTAGAGAGCAATTAAAATTTGAGGAAAAAGCTAAATTCAAAAATGCACATGAGATTGTCGAATGGTGTAACAAATATTTATACATGGGATCAAGTTAGAACTCTACAATCAAACATTTCTTCTACCTAGTTGAAGAAAATAATATCCCTTCAAGATATGACTGTGATACAATTAGTGGGTGAGCTAAATGGCATTCATTTAGGAGTTCAGATTCTAAGACTTGGACTATATGGACTAGGGAGCTTGCTTGTTTTTGTCAATTTTGTCTTGTAGGTGAATGGGAAGAATGTGAGAATATAGAATGGGTTGAAGATTGGCAACAACGATCATTAGTACCTACTGACACACATTTTGAAGATGATATAGTAAATGAAGGCCAGAATGTTACTTTTGCATCATAAGACTATGATCATATTTCAAACCTCATAGAACCTGGTATGCACAATTTAATTAGATTTTTTTGTGATCTCATGCTTCAATTTATATAATCTGCATATGTACACTCATGTGATTAAAGTGTGTATGTACTTTATCTTATCTTGTAGGACATGTTTATGTTGTTATTGCACCTAGTGATAACAATGAACAGACTGAGTATTGGCTAGCTAGATGTGTGGAACCTAAGAAAAAATTGACATGTGATCAAGTAGACGATGATGGTTTTGAGTATCCAATTGGATCTGCCATTGTAGCTGGCACCTGGCTATGTAGATACCTAACAAGAAGAAATGGTTTGCCAACATTTGAAGACTACCAAACTAAAAAGAAGATTTTACACTATTCTTATTTGGTTGTGGCAACAAATATCAAATTAGAAAGATAAAAAGGGAGACCCACCAATAAGATATTATGGACAATTTCAATGGACAAGCATGAGACAATAATAGATGCATTGCAAAAGAGAGAAGATGCAGATGGTACAGTGGGATGACTACATTTAAATCAAACACATGTAAGTTTTTTTATTATTGTATTATTTATATATATATGTACTTATATAATTTAATTACATGTATGTTTGTGTTGTCAATACCAATTTAGAGAACTTAGATATACCTCTTATTCAGGTCTCAGTTACAACTTATGCAAATTTAAATGTTAAAGTGGATCAAACATCAATATCTTGTGCAATTTCACATAGTAAGTACATACAAATTACACATATATTTACATAATTTAGATACCTCATATTAATTTATGTGTTTATTAACATGTGTTTTTGTTTTACAATTTTATTTTATAGGACCTCATTTGAAGAGATATGTTGAACCAATTTTATATTTTGAGTTCACTTCTATAAATATATCATTGACATTGTCTTACATATATTGTGAAATATGTTGTATAAACTAATTTTAAAATGAGATTTTACTTCTATTTGAAAGTTAAAGGTATGCACTTGATAAATTATAAATTAATTGTCAATTTAAGTAATGACCTCCTATTTTGTTCCATTACTTTTACATTCAAGCATGTTTAAATTAATGTTTGTTTGAAATTTCAAATTACTATTGATTGTAATATTAAAAACAAGTCACTTGTACATGATAATTTAAAGATCATTACGAGTTCATTGTATTGATTATATGTTATTGTTATGTTGATAATTGACATGTATGTTTAACCATGTTAACCATGTTAAGTGAGAGGGAGGGAAGGATGAAGATAGTGAGAGAGTCCAATAGGTTTCCAAGAGGTTTCTAAGAGGTTTTGATGGATTATAAGGGTTCTTAATAGGTCTTAAGGGGAGATGGGGAGTCCTACCAAGTCATAATGTGTGTTATAGGTTAAATAATAGGTCTTAATATATCTTAGTAGGGTGAAAAGGCCTTATTAAGTAATAATGAGTCTTACATTACCAAATGACACATAAGGACCTCTTATGATACATTTCTAGGTATTTTTATCCATATATATGTTAAGGGGACATAGGGAGTCCTACTAGTTCATTATGTTTGTTTTAGGTTATAATAGGTATTGATATAATTATACTAGCACATAATAGGTATTTTTAGTTAATAATGAGTCTTACATTACCAAACAACACATTAAGATCACTTATGATACATTTTTAGGTACATTATCCATACATGTGAGCCACATTACCCTATGTAACATGAGGCACGTCTCATCATGTACATGCTTAATTGAAATGGGTTTCAAAATCTAGCTTGCAAATAAATTAAATATTCACTACATAGTAAAATAAATACCACATGAGATGGGTGTCCCTTAGTAATGGGAGGAGGCACACTATGAAAACTACCAAATGTAGTAGTGGTGAGGTCTTGTAATTTACAATACATACATTTTTAAAATTTTATTTTAGAGCATAATGAACTATACATTATGTACATAAATCACAATTCTGACCTCAAATGATGATGTAGGTACCTCCATCTGGCTAAGTCACGTGCTCTTAGCAACACTCATGGTGACATAGTCTTAAAATTATGGATACATAAATGTTTAGTCAAAATTATATATACATGAATAATTACAAAGTATGCAAACTAAAAAGTACATAATTTGTACACTACATTTTTTATACACTATAAATTTAACATGTATATATATGGTACTTGAGTAGTAGCCAATGTTACAGATGTATCTACATGTGTGCTAGCACGATGATCATAAGATGGAGTCGAAAATAGACTATATTGAGGCCTATATGGATGAGTACGATATGACTCCTATTCATAATCAAAACACATAAAATATATATGTACATGTGAGTCAAAATTGTCTAGATTATAAGTTAATAACAATGTACATACATAAAAATAGTACAAATTATTTGTCTTCAGTCAAAAGTTCATACTGTATGTATTTGAGGCTGTGCCTCAGTGGTAACTGGAGCAAGGCCTATACTAACATCAAATTGTGTAGTTGGGGAAAATCCCTACAAAATTAGATAAAAAGAACATATGAGCACATGTTATTAAATTCAAATTTGAATGTACATTTTTACAATGTAATTCAAAGTTCATATCGTGTAAGGGATGCCAACATTTGTAGGTCTTGGAAAAAGAGTATACTGCCTCCTAGGAGGAACAATATCATCCATCCTTTGTTATTTCAAAAGTACAAATTAATATGGTTAATATAATTGCACATGTATGTAGAAAGTAAATAATTATGTGTACTTTATATTTAAATTAAAATTAAAATTTTACCTGCTACTCTTGACTCTCTCCAAGCTCTTTGTGCTGCATGAGGTCAACAAATGATGACTCATCTATCTCATCACTACCATCACCATGGGTAGCGTATACATCATCATCAAAATCAGCACCCTTAGCATAATGGTCGTCATGTGTTGCAGCAACATTGCTCTGGGGGCATGTGCATGTGCCTCCACAACTAGTACAAATATGTCCAAGTGGAGGAGCATGTGTCGCTTGCATCCACTGTTGTACTGAATTGCTTGAAAGGGCACTCAAATGGGTAAGAGTAGATGAAATTGCTCAATGATGGTGAGAAGTAGGAACAACATGCACAGGAAGAGGTACAAGGGGCTAAGCTCACCTATGATTTCTCGTTCTATCACTCAACTTTGCCCCTCAACTTTTCCTCAGGCCTATCCTGAGGCATCCCTCCACCAATCCCCTGAAATGCTTTCATATCAAAATAATTAGGTTTCAAACCCAATTCAAACTTAGTCCATAACTTCCTAAGGAAGTACATGGGCACCTCATGGTTAGTGTGTGGTGGATGGTCAAATACCATCCACCACCACTCCCAAAAAAGTGTTGTTATACCTGGATGTGTACACCACCTAATGGAAATTTGAGGCTTCTTCTCATTAATTTCCCCACGCATCTTAGGGTTTACAAAATAACTTTTAAAATTCCCTTTACCTATATTGAGGTTATGAACTTGTTTGTATGATTGGCCATCGGAATAGAAGGAACACATGCTTTCCCTCCACGATCTAGATGAATCAATGTCAAAATCCAAATGACGTATGGAGTGAATCAAGCCTTGCATGCTATCTGCAAGATGTAGTAGGTGAGGAGGGGGGTGGATCTCACGTCAGATAGCCTCTATATCACGCATGAGGTCGTTAAGGTTATGCCTCATGCTCTCATGGAGCTCATCTGTAGTGGGTGGTGGAGGTGGAGGTGGAGGTGGAGGTGGAGGTGGAGATGGAGGGGGTGGAGGCGGGGGTGTGGAAGGGGGAGGGGGTGGCAATGAGTCCATCAAATATAATCTGCATATATGTTTAAACAACATAGAAAATGACAAAATTACTATTTAATAAAATTTAGATCTAAAATATCAACTAGATATAAATGTGCATATCTTAATTAAAATCATATCAATTAAATAAATAAAGTTAAACAATTAAGTCAAATTGAACATTAGATACTGAATTTAAGTCTAATCATAAAATAATACTCCAATAAACTATATCTAGGTTAGTTCAAGGTTTCTTTTCTTAAAATAGGAGCCACCTAGCTAATTTTGCTTTCATGTACACTTATTTTGTGACATTGGGGGATTGTATTCTCATTATGGATTATATGTTCATCTCAAGATCAAACAAAGTTAAGATTGTGGCAAGCTTATGATTTACAATTTTGTTATGTTTACGATTTTCATGATGGCTAAGCTTAAGATTATTATAATGATTATGGTCCTTTAATGTTAGGGAACTTACCTAGGATTATGGTTTTAGTTAGAATTATATTTAGGTTTCGGATATTTATTATGATCCTATTGTTTAAAGGATATATAATATATGGCGTTAGGATGAGAGTTAAGGTTACAATTAGAATGAAAGCTTAGAGATAGAATTATGATTTGATTAAATTATTTATGATTAATAGTTTGAATCCTAAATATTATCCACTTTTTAATGCAAACTATAAGTCTAGATCATGTCCTAATGAACTAATACATGAACCCTATCCCTAACCATATAATAATCCTAATTCTAATCATAAATACTAAAACTTCATAAATTATCATTTTTCTTAAGGTGTTTTAATGAGTTGCTAGATATAAACCTTAATTATAAACCTTAATCATAAATCTAAATATACTTATAAAATCTAAATTATAATAGTTTAGATCCTAACCTTATACATGTAAATCATAGTTAAGGTAAAGATTAGGGTTTAACATTTAAGCTTAATATTTTTATTTAGAATTAGGAGAAGGGCTTATCATTTATGATTATTTTTAGGATACAGGTTTACCATTTAGGATAACTTAGTTAGTCTAAGGGTTAAGAATTTAGGATATAAAGGTTTAGGATAAGGGTTCTGACTTGACATAATTAGAATTTAAAAGTTAATGTCAAGGTTTAATATTTTTTGAATTAGGCACATGCAATCATAAAATGGATGTAATCATGTGAACTCAAGTCACACTAAATAAACCCTGCATGATGCCAGAAAGCTATAAAGTGTGATGAGATTATGATCTTGTAATATGGATTAGCTCTTGAAAATGCCCATAATTCACTCAGAAGCACTTGCAAATCACCTAGAATGATTTGCAAAACCCTATTACAAAAAATGTAGATATCTCAAAAGCTTGAGTTGATGGCAATTTATAGAAATCTCTGGGAGTTCAATGGTTTGGATTCATTCTCCATGAGTGGTGGAGGTTGAAACCTTGATTGATCAATACGTGATTAACCTTTATTGGTGGGAATTAATTTCATTTTCCATTAGTGATGATATGGATAATTGATCATTTTAATCAATGCATTTAATTAATAGTTCTAGCCATAGGATTTTAAAAATTGATTTGATTAATTATGTAAGAAGATGTCATTAGGGGACTCTAGAGAATATTGAGAGTAGTACAGTACCAGGTGATATTCTAGACATAGGTGGTCATCTAAGCTACCAAGGTTTACTATTATGATGAATACTCACTTAGGATCTAAAGGTTTAGGCGTCTAGTGGAAAGACAAGTTATTCACTTCTCTAGATATATTCTTAGGCATCCAAGGGTGTAGTCCCTCCTACTCGCACTGATGTTCCACCTCCACATCTTGATGGTGAGGGAAGGTTATTTAATTAGATGCCTGATCCATTCTTCTCCTCTAATTTTTTTATGATGTATCATTTTGATACCTTGATATCAAATTTTAATTAGTTTTAGGATTAGGGTTCAATTTGGTTTACTGTTTGATTAGGTTTATGCTTAGGTTTCAATTAGGACAAGAGTTAATAAATTGAATTAAGTTTTAAAGTGCTAAATTTAGTTTTAGATATAGAATTATAGTTAGAGCTTTTAGATTAAAAACCAACATTAATTCAAAAATGTTAGGTTTAAATTTTGTTTTAAAGTATTGAATATATTATTGAGTTAGGTTTAAGTTTAGGTTGATTTGGTTTAGTCCTAAGGTCAACGTTTAACTTGGTTCAATCCTAGGGTAAGGGATCAATTTGGTTAATGGTTGGGGAAAGGATTCAAGGTTAAATTTGGTTTGTACTATTAACTTGTTGGGATATATAATTAGGTTTATGATCATGGTTTAATTTAATTTGGTTTATAAGTATAATATTAATTAGTTAAGGGCCAGGGTTAGCTTTTGATCTAGTTTGATATTCAATTTGGTTTAGGGTTACCCAAGGGTTAGTTTATTTTAGTGTTATATTAAGATATAATGCTTTGATATCACTTATTTTTTGATATTTTGATTATATCACCCCCATACATTGATAGTATATGTGATGAATCTTACAAATATTATTTGATCTCATTACATGTGTCATGGTAAATTTTTTTAGTTTATACATGAGATGCTCCTATGTGGTGTTTTTCTTTTCTTATAATATAGTGTTATATATAAATTTACCTAAGTACCCTTCTTGATTATCTATGATGGATGTAGTAAATGACATATCTCTATATGATTCTTTTGATATGATATGCATGGATAATATAATGAAATTTTTAAATCCTTCCTATGCAATAAATGATGTAATTAGATATGTAAATGTTTTTAGATTCACATGTATGACATGTAGATGTAGATATGATGCTCCTCTAGGATAATTTAGTTTATCATAAATAAGGTTACGATTATGGTTTGACATTTATAAAATTAGTACTTGGTTCTTAGGATCTAGTTATTTAATTATTTATATATTACCTGGTGTAGGTTTTAGAAAATTAAGATTATGGTTAGGATGACAGTAAGGCTTATGATCTAGAGTTTTGGTTAAAATTGAGATTATAGTTAATCCTAAATGATGCACAGCCAAGGGATCCAAAGAACTAATCAAAAGTTTTACTAAGCAAGCAATAACATACATAAAATAATTTACATTTATAAAAAATATAAGAGATTACATTCCTTAACAAGCACATTTACATTTCATTTTTAAATAATTATAAGTACTAAAAGTAAAATAAATAACACATCCACGTGAAAGAGTAACTACTTGAGTTCAATCCATTTAAATAATATACACTTGTTCTGAATGCCACTTGGCAAATTAATTCAGAATGCACAATCATCCACTATACATGTCATAGGGTATGAAAGGCTGAAAGAATATACATTTATAAAATAGTTTACATCATCCATTTTTGATCCATGAAACAAAGTACAATAAAATTTAAGTCAAATCATTAAATACTAAGTTTTGTGTTTGGATCCCTTGGTGGGGTGTTACATGATTAAGTACTTAGTTATATATGTTTAGGGTTTTATTGTACATAACTATATATTGTTAGGTTGAGGTTATAGTTTAAACAATGAATTTAGGTCAAGGCTATATGGTTCTAGGTCGAGGTTATATTTATTTGTGATTACATGTTTAAACAATGAATTTACATCTAATCTAATCATTCAACATTGTGATAAATACATAAATTAAATACATTTCAAAACATCTAAAATTACAATTTTTTAAATGAACATTTACGAAACTATATTTTAATTAACGAATACAATAATCTAAACATATACTCATTAACAATGTAAATTTACAAATTTACGTATATTAAAACTGAAAAAAAAAAACAATAAATTAATGTACATATAAAATGTAAAACTGAAAAAAATAAAGTAAAATAGTACAAAATATATTAAAATACCTGGTATATCAAAGACTAGCAACAGGGGATGGTCCGTAAAGCTGAAAATCGAACTCTCATTTTTGAAGTCATGAAAATGACCTAAAAAATGCCAAAATCGAGGGTTATATTATTTTAAAAATTGGGTACACAATTTTTTAAAAAACAGGTACTCGATTTATAAAGCAATTGGGTGCTCAAATTTTAAGCGCCTCGGACACCTAATCCAAGATTTAAAAATTGGGTACCCGATTTTTAAATCTCGGCTCAGGTGCCCAAAGCATGAATTTAGTACCTGATTCTAGAAAAATTGGGTACCCATTTTTGAGAAATAAAATTTCGCAGATTTGACTTCCGTAGAATTGCGACCCAACTTCTTGCGGTCACCCCTATCCTAATACAACTTGTTCTCATAGTGTATATCTTACAACCAACCCAAAAGACTTAAAATTAAAAGCAACTAGAAACATGTTAACAACATATTAACAACACTCCAACAATATTAAAATTCACATCTAATTTAAAAAGTCGAATGAACAATATCTAGGCTATCAAAGCTATTATTAGTCTTATAAATACTACCATCTAAGCTACAAAACTATAGTTAGAGTTATGATTAGCCCATATCAAAACACACCTAACCAATAATATATAATTGCTAACAATCTTAAACATAAGAATTGTACGTTCATATAGAGATTAAACATTACACCATTGTGGTTGTTGTCAATACAAAAAAAGAAAAACACACAAGACACTACATTTGTCCAACTCATTTGTACTCTATTTTAGAAAATTGGGGCAATCTTCAGTTAGAAACTTAAGAAGTTCCTTTTAGTTTCCTCATTGTTTGCATCCTATTTAAGTCTATTTTTCTATAGTAGGCATTGTAATGTGATTGAACTATTTATCATTCCCAAATTTAACCTTGAGATACTCACAATCTTTCTTTTCAACTTCATGATTATAGCTTTCAACTTCTTCAAATAGTCATTGCATTACAACTTCCACATGTACTATGCTTAATAATTTTATAGGTCCCTACAACAACCTCCTCTTCAAGCATTATTTTGTTATTGAGGCCTAGAGGATTAGATCTCGGGCTTTCATAGACATGGGTAGATGAATTAGTTATCTTCAAGCTACCTTGAAGCTTGACTTCTTAACATCTCTACTCTTCTCCTTATTCTCTTTATTCTCACAACTACCATCTTCTTCACAACCAAACTCCACAACCTCCTTCAACTTGCCATTTTTAAATGACCACAAGACAATTTTATGAGATCATCCTAGGGTGCTTGCCTCCTTTGTGGCCTCATCCTTAGATCTCACCTTGTGAATCAAGAATTTGTCCTTTAGCAAGACCTTTTCCTATTATTCTTTGAAAGACCATTCCTCTTCCATTCAATAGATTCTAAATTAATAATCACATCTGTGGGGTTTCACGACTAGCTCGGTGGGAAGTAATTTTAAGGTAAGAGTTTTTCAAACGCTTATTTGAAGGATAGATAGAATGTCACTTGAAAATAATTGTTGAAACATTGGCCATTTAGTATCTATGACACTAAATATGAAGAATAGAGTAGGGGATCCTAACTAGCTAACCATATTTGAAAGCTCATCATAATATTATATTCATTTATTCAAGTTCTAACAAATGAATAAGGGGGTCATTTTCATCTATACTTTGCAATATTTCTTTGACAATATCCATCTCATGTTATTATCAATATCAATTGATGACAATTTTCCAAGGTGAAGCATGTTTGAAATGCTTATACTTTATCATTAAGTATATCTAGATATTAAACATATATTTAAACATCTTTATAGAATGGGTCATATTTAATTTTATATTGTAATGTGGTCTACAACTTCTACTTTTATACATATTGAAGCCTATTTCTAATTAGATGATCTATTTTTTCCTCCATTTCATAAATTATTTTATTTAAAATTTGGGAAGAATAAATATTAAATAATTTTTAAAATATATTTTAAAAGTCTTTTTATTACAAATAAAGGATATATTCATATGGTTTCTTGTTTAAGTATACATAATCTAATACAGAACCTTTAAATAATAAAATATTAAATATTATTTGCATTCTTCTTATTTGTTTCACTTTTTTCAACTATATCTTAATATCAAGGATTATAAAAAGCTATCCTCTTGAAATAGTTTTCATTATTTTGAATACTTTTCCATTATGATTTATTGTTTATATTTCAAGATCACATCTATCATATCAATAATTTATCTAAAGTTTTCCTTATATTATTTTATCTAAAGATGTATTTTATAATTCCTTTATCTAAACATTTATTTTTTAACTACATACATGAATATATCTTATAAAAATTTATGTGCATGAATTTATTATAATATCGTGTATTATTAATTTATCCTATAGAACTATTATATTGACATTCTACAAGCATTATTATAATCGGCATATCAATTTTAGATCCTTACTAAAATAATCAATAATCAACCCTTCAATTTTCTATGTAGTACTCAAATTAGTATGATTTTTTTCACAAATAAAATACCACCTTAAATAAAATTTCAAACCCTGAAGTGTACCAATCAATAGTTGTTTCCAATCTTCACATTTCTTTGATAAATATTCTATCACCACAACTATCATTACTTTTTCTTTTTCTTCTCATCTAATAGAACATTTCTAATAAGGGAGGGAGCATAAGTGTTTAATTTGCAGTCTATGTGCCATTTTCCATAATTTCTATCACAAGTTAGCTTTCCACAAGTGGGAATCCCATGTTTCATTTGATATCATGGCATTTATTCTCCATTTCGTGGCTCCTCATAATTGCACCCATTGTTGAAAATGATAAATTATATTTTTAATATCCTCATTTTCTTCCTTCTCCAACCCTTTATGACTTGTATTTTTTAATAGTTTTTACTCATCACTATTCTTAAATTAAGTGGGGAGTGTCCCTAACCCATTACAAATAAAAAAACTATAGTCTAGTTCTCAAATATCATATTCTGCCCCAATATGCAGAGTACTCTAAGAAGGATTTGTATCATTTCATAGATATGCAAAATTATTATTTACCAAATGTTAACACATATTAGACAACGTATTATGGTTTGAATGCTAGTATTTCTTAGTAAACTATATGTTTGATAGTTTGGAATTTTGGAGACTTTAGGTAAGGTGATACAGATGACTGTCCATATATTATTTCTCCCATATATTCAATCTTGCTCTAAAGAAAAATATGTCTCATTCTTTGAATCTCCCTTTATATTGTAGCCAACAGTTATATATTTTGTATGAAGAAGTGACTTTTTTAGGGATAATTAGTCAACACAAATTGATTTAAAGCAAGTTGTAAATGTCAATTCCAAATCATATGTAGTAAAAGTACTTTTTGTAAGTCCAAAATTTATACTTTATAGCAATCCATTAAATGTACAAAATGCTCATTATTCTGGTTTAGGTTGCAGATCACCCAAAATTGTAGCATCTAGTACTTACAACATAAATGTTAAGGGGAAGTACGGTCTAAGTTGTAGTTCCAATTCCTTCTAAAGTAGTCTTGAAAAGACCAAAAAAAACTTTTATTTTTATAACTACAAAGAGTAACATGATCATAAAATCTTCCTGAATATCTCAACAAAAGTAATAAAGAAAGGTCCATTCTGGCATATGCTTATTTTTTGTCCCAAGTGGTCCTATAATTTTGTGTCGTATGATAGCACAAACAGGCTTCATAGTTCAAGACTAGTCTAATATTAAACAATTTTGATCACTAACACACTCAAATATATCATATTTCTATGATCCATTTGAATTGAGTGCATGAACTTCTTCTGGCCTTGATTGTGTATGTATTTTTAGCATCAACATTTGGATCACACTTTGTGATCCATCATCAAGATGTAAGAGCATTTTACATACCTTGCATGCTCTTACATCTTGATGATGGATCATGGAGTGTGATCCAAGATAACGATAGTAAAAATGCATACAAAATCAAGGTGAGAAGTGCATTAAACACTTATAATGCTTCTTTCCTCTAATTTATATATCAATTATATTCTATAAAAGATTTGTCAAAACACAAGAGCAAAGGGTGATGGTAAATTCTTTCTTTATGTCAGTTGTTTCGAAGACAGATGCTTCTATGACATATTGAATAGATTCACTACATCTGACATCATTTTGTGATCAATACTATTAAAGAGTTTTCATTTATTTGTTTCTTTCAAACATGATTGGATTTTTCTAAAGTAAAATTCTAATATCTTTTAGATGTATTTCAAATTGGCTTTCATAAATAGCTAAAATTGAATACATATATTATCACTATACACTATTGAGCCTAATAGTTTATATGAGAAAATGGGAGTATAATCCTTATGTTTAAAACTTCTTTATTATAGCTTTGCAACATCTAGCACTTGGGGGGGTTCTGTTATTAAATGCAAAAAGTATTTGAACATAAATAGCACAAGAGAATTCACATCTATATCAATTTTATTACTGGAGAAGTAAATATTGCTCGAATTAAAATCCTATAGAGTGCATGTGATTTTACACAAGTTTGCACAGTAAACAATGCATTCTCCTCTATATACTTTTACTTTTGAAATGAGTATCCAAATGGGTGGTTCCCAAGAAAGGCTTTACAATATCGTGAAGGGGAGTTCACCAGAGTATTAATCAAAGGGGGGATTTTTGGGCTTCTTAGAAGGAATACTCCTTTCACAAGTGATGAATTACTGGTGTAACATCACTAAAATGCAGCGTTTCTATGCTCTCTCTTTCTTTGAACCCTATGACATTGCAAGCCCATTCCACAAGGAGATGTACAGCATGAGAGGTACAAGAAATTGTAGTCACTAAATCTTCACCTTAGTTCATTCATATTGAATATGTGGGTGAGACTTCAAGAATTGTCAGTTGTCTCTTATGTCAGCCTAAAAGTCAGCCTAAAATGTGTAGTGTCAATCTTGAACATATGAAACGTACACATTTGGCTCTAATATCTAAGGTGGTCAAGAAATAAAAGGGCAATTACATATACAATACTTTAATCCATAAAAATCCTTCGAAAAGAAATTTGTGATTTTCAAGAAAGGAAAATTACAACTCTGTAGCAATGAAAGGAAAAGAGAAAATTGACAAACCTTAGCTAAATGGAGGTAAATGGTAATTCTATAAAAGAGTCAGCTCATAAAATAGCTCCAGTTTTCAAGATTCCACCTGCTATTGAAAATGGCAATGGTGTCAATACTACTTATGTTGTTTCTTGAGGATATTTATAGAAGGTACAAGTAGCTGGAAACATATTAAATATTATTAATGGCGAATGAGGTAGATTTCAGGGATCTTATAAGATTGTTTCAAATTTGGAGATATCTCAAATATTGGACTAAATCAATTAATATGGTCAATGGAGATCAAAACTATCTGAGTGAACCAATTAATATGGTAGGTGGAGATCTCAAATATCAAAGATTTGAGTAAACTAGTTAATATTGCTGGTGTGCAGTTTTCATGGTATACAACTTATGGTAAGTGGCGGTAAGTGGTTTTTCATGAATGGACAAGTTTCTTTTGAAATGCTCACTTATAATAGCCTATCGGCTAATTATAAATTATAGTTCACATAATTGAACTTTTCATCAAAAATATTACATTGTAATTCAAAATTGAGACATGTGGTCATTATAGCATAATGCCAAACAACTAACATGTAAGATTGGTAGATGCAAATATTTTAAGATATTTAAGATCAAGTAATTCATAACCCCATTCTTAGGAAAAGAGTCAGAGACATTTTTCAAAATGTTTGCAAGGCATTAGTTGTAAGTACCATATAAACATCACATACCAAGGTTTGATTCGTATGCTTAAAATGTTAAATAGTCAAAGTTGACAAACTTTTTCCAAGCTTAATTTTTTTCTTAGTGTGTGATGTTTAAAGGTAGGCTTAGTTATAAGTAGCCAATCTCAGAACATCGAATTGAATATTTTACCCGCATTACCTTTGTTCTATATTCAAAACTTGTATACATGTTTCCCCATACATTTGCAACTTTAACCTATGAAATTATGTTTATGTTTGATAGCTCTCCATATGTCAATATTACACTTTCATAACTCAACTGGAATATTTCTTTATCATTTAGTTTAGAATTTCATTTTATGATATTGTAGCATCAACATTTCATATCACATTCTGTAATTTCTACATTTCATATCACATTCTGTAATTTCTACATTTCATATTTATGATTGAAACTTTTATATATTTAAAAATTAAAATTTCATTTTAACATTTATGTGAATTATTTTTGAGATGATTTAGCTAGATTTTTCTCACTCAATTTTGATAACATTTTCTATAAGCATCTCATGTTTTCCTACCCAAGAACTTTCTTTTCTTGTTTATTAGTAAATCTTGTGAATGAAAATAGCATCTCTAACACCCTAGAACCTTTAAGTGGTGTTGTCATAGTATTTATCCTTCCAAAATTTAAAAAATTTCATCATATGGGTAAAAAGAAAATAGTGAGGAATTTATCCAAGTTTTTATAGTCTCATGATTGCAGATTCCCCAACTCATTCCTAGCTTCATCCCACACTTCAAATTTATGGAATTGGGGTTGTGAGTCAAAGTTATGCTCTTTTGAAGTTGGAATAATAATTTTTAATAATTTGAAATTAATTTAAAAAAAAATTTAAATTAAATCTTAACTATAAATATGTTAAGAATTGTGGGGAAACTCTTATGAGGGGGAAAGGAGATTTTTGAAAAGGGACTTTTGGATTTGCATTATATACTAAGTGTTCTTAAACATGTATATTTTCAAGAAAATATGAAGAAATTATGTAATTGTATGTCTTGGATGTGTTCATCATCTATTACGTCATTTACTTTTCCTATATTAAGTCAGCAATCTCTAATGCAAGGGTACAATTTCATATTCTTCCTAAACCATATACTATGCTTGCCAAAATGTATTCATTTCATGGTATCTTGTTGTGAATATATTAGAAACACATATCTATCATTGAGGTTTCTATTTATATATCTTGTTTAATTTTATGTATCTATATATATGTACTTTCAAGTTAAAAGTACACATAAAATACCAAATAATCCAGTCATACCAGGGAGCTGCCCATCTCAAATGTAAAAGAAGATTGCAATCTAATGGTGGATGGTTATTCAAGAGACAAACAAGATCCATTTTGAAAATAATTTTACAATGATAAATCTATTGACCAACAAACATTGGCTTCCACAATTCATGGATTTCTACATTTCAAACAAGTTAAATGGCAACTTAAGATTTATCCAAAAAACATTCCCTTGAAGTATATTACAGAAATAATACCACATCCATTGTATCCTTCTGGCTTGTGTTAAACAATGTATGTTTTTTCATAGATTTCAATTTTAGTTAAACAACCTGCATGGTTGGATTTTAATTTTAGTTTTTGCATGTGTTGGAGAATAATTATTCTTGTGCTATTATAGCCTTTCACACAAGTCCATTCTTTATTTCAATGCTCCTGCTCTATCATTTGCCACTAGGATTTTTATGGTGGTGATCTAACTATCTATTAAGTTTAATTTGATGAATCTGTTTTGGAATGTGTGTAACATTATAGATCACTATAATCCAATAAATATTTAAACTTTGGTAGGTACAACAACAACAGTAGACTAAGTAGCAAACCCAATATTACAACCATGCAATGAGTAAATTTCACAATATCATTTGAACTTTATCTAGCCAATTGTAATCTATATAATTGAATCTAGAAATATGCTTGAATCTACTTACCCTGTATTATGAATTCTGTGAGACATTTTGTCAAATACTTCATGTGCTTGCTTTGCCTCTCCTAAATATGCATGTATTTTGTCAAGTATCCATTTTGTTCTAAGCATATTAAATGTGACTGCAGGCCTCTAAAACATTTCATCTGACATTTAACATTTTTCCCATGCTTTCACATTCTGTATATGATTTTAAGACACTGTTGACATTAACATAAGATCAAAATCCTCTGTTATACACTGCTATATGTTTAAATTGTGCTCAAAAATTTCTATTGAATCATAGATAAAGGTTGTACTGGGGGTTTAATTGGAATTTTCCAGAGTTTATCTACGCATCACTTCAGTGCAAGCAGAATAATCTATGCATTCCATTCTTGTGTTTCAATTCTTTACGAGCCATTTTGTCGAACATTTTGTGGGTTTACCCTATATCTGAAGTATTAGCAATATTTTACTCCATAGATATTCAACCCATGCTTCAACAGCTCTATTTTGGTGCATTCTATGAAGTTTTGTAAATAGATTGCATAGGATTAATTGCTAGTTGCAGTTGCTATATTGTCTCTTAACTCTTTTCAATAGATCTCTGGCTTACAAAAATTCTGCAGTCACTTTGTTTTATTAAACTAGAGTTCTATGATAAAAAAATCAGGCATTTTGTTAGATTTTCACTACAACTGAATCTGTCTAAATCAATTGTTTGAATCTTATGAAAACTGCTAAAAATATTTTTTTTTTTGAATCTGTTCCAATTCCTCCATTCTAACGTGAGAAGGAAGTATGCTGGACAAAGTTGTCACATTCACCTCAACTTGCGTTAGCTGTAACTGTTTCTAAATTTTCCACAATTAATTAACAAATCCAATGTGTAGATATCTTACAACCTATTTAAAAAATAGTTTGTGACTTTTCTTATTTTCCACATAGCATTATGGGATTTGTGACTCCAACATGTAACAAAACTCCTCTATTGCGTACTTAAACAATCTAACCCAAAGAAATCTAACTCTGTTAATGTGATATTCTCAAAGCAATCTAACTTTGTTAATTCAATATTCTCAAGTAGATGGTTGATGTGGCATACATTTGATTAGTGATATATGTGGGAATCACTATTCATGATATATGGGTTAATGAGTTTGACTCAAAAACTATATAATTAAATTGTGATAGCAATATTGCGCTGTGGAAACATCTCCTACTTATCAACAAAAACTAGTTGGAAGGCGATGAAGCCAAACTAGTGACATGCACATCAACAAGTTAAATCTTGATAGAAATATCACATTGTGGAAAATATCTCCTACTTATCAACAAAAACTAGTTGGAAGGCGATGAAAGAAAAACTAGAGGCATATACATCAATGGGTTTGAACGTGCTCATCCAAAGGTTTTTATTGTTGTTCCTTGTTCTTTTGTTGATTTAACTTGATGAATGAGTTAATTTTAGTACTTGAAGTCTTGGATCAATGCCTACTCATCAAGACACAATCACAAGATTGCAACCTTCTCTTTTCAGGCCATGAAAAAACTTGATAGGTTTCTCTTCTAAAATACCCTTTATTTATCAGTAGATACCTCTCCATGAAAATATACAAGGGAAATGTATGATGTCATTCTAATTGGTTCCATCCATTGATATTATAGCACTCTTTTTATTTGGGAGCTTGTAACTAATATAAACTTTCTACTAAATATAAGTGAAACTAATTTTAACATTTAGACTTGATTTTGAAAACTTTGGGAGTGAATTAGATTTGATTGATGTTTGATGTAGTCAAACTTCAAATAATAATTATGTTTATTGGATGTCTACCTTTGAGTAGATGTAGTCAAACTTCAAACAATGACTATGTATTACAATCATAAGTGACCACATTCATTAATGGGTCACATTAATTGGCGTTCACAAAGAACTAAACACCCTTAGATATCAAAAATCATAGATCCAAATTATAGTTAATGATTTCAAGCATTTAGATTTTTTGTTGAAAGAAAATAAGAATTTACGAATAAAATAATTGTCTGTACAAAAAAAATTATTTGAATCCTTCAACAATCATTTTAAAAATCCCTCAACAATCATTTAAAAAATCTCTCAACATCTGTGCAATCCCTCAACGCTCATCAAGCCATGTACATTACATCTACATAACAAGTTTGCAATTCGGATGCAAGTAGTATAACTAAAAGTTTCCCAACCCACAAAATAATCAAGTGGTTAGTAATATTTACTACTGGAGTGACCCAATAGCCGCCCATGCCAACTTCATGCACCTACAGTTCCTAATTCATATGTCAAAATTTGTTGATTTTTTCGGTGAACCTCCATAGGTGAGTGAAGAGCTTAAAGCTAACTTATTGACTTTTCCTCATTTACGGAGCTCTTTGTAGAACTCTTAGAGTGTGAGGTGGTTTAAAAGTGTCATTTTAAAACATTCGCCCAATATCCTCCAATAAGACCCCGCAATAGCCGTAATAGTGCTTTTTGAATAAATGGACCAATTAGTAATGAAGAAAACAGGGTAACACACAGATAGAAATACATTTCCCCCTTTAAGTCAATTTCTAAGAACATTTAAAAAAATTATACGTTGTCAATGCCGGAAACATGAGCTGCTTGCCGGATGTTGTGCGTTTCAAAGCTCTTAATTTGAATTAGAGTTTCAACAACATCTTTCATGGAGGGTCTGGTCTGCGGATTATGTCGAGTGCACGTCAAGGCCAGCCCCATTACTTTCTTTATTTCCTTCTTCCTCGACTCTGTTGCGTCGCTGAAAATGGCGGGATCAAGAACTCCCTCGTATGAATGAAGAATCTTGTTTCTTACCCATTCTGGCAAGTTTCCTGAAACTTGTTCGCTTGAAGGGTGTTTCAGCGTGAGCATTTGAAGAAGCACCATGCCGTAGCTGTACACATCTGATTTTGCAGACACCGCCTCTGATCTCATGCACTCTGTTACAAATTATAACATATAAAGAAAATTAGTTCAGAAATATCAAATCTTGATGTCATTAATATCTTTTTCTTCAAAAAGTTTCGGATTAATTTGTTACCTGGAGCTGCATATCCACAGAATCCCTGAAACTTAGAAGACCCGGAGTAATTCTGGATGAGAGGAGTGATACCATAATCACTCAAAAGGGCTTCTTGTTCTTCAACATCCACAAAAATATTGGTCGGCTTAATGTCCCCATGAACAAGCGGACTACCAGAGTTAACTCTACACTCCTCGTGCATGTAAAGCAGTGCACGAGCAGTCCCTTGTGCAATCTTAACCCTGGTCTCCCAACTCAAGCTACAACTACTACCACTGAGCAACTCCTCCAAACTGTCACAGTCCACATACTCGGTCACAATACACTTGTACTGCTTGGAAACGGAGAATCCCAAGACGCCGACCAGGTTACAGTGTCGAACCTGAGTGAGTGCAATGCAAGCTTCCAAAAACCTCTGATTTGCCTCATCAGAGTCGTTCAAATTGAGCCTTTTAATGGCAACAACTAAGCCCTCCGGAAGAACGGCTTTGAATACGGAGGCCCATTCGGTGATCCTAATTAAACAGTCTTTGTGGAATCCTCTCGCTGCCGCCGACAATTCATGGGCCTCGAATTGAATCTGATATGCTCTTGGTTCTGCCGGCGACCGGGAACATTTTCTCGACCGAATCGCACGGTAGAGAAAGCATATTCCGAGGACAATGAATGTCGCGATGGCCAGGGCGTAGAGTATAACTTCCTTGCTGGCTGATAGATTTTGTTCACTCGCTTCTGGTGCTTTCGCCGGAAAATGGGCTCTCATGGCCGGTAAATTAAAGAGGAAAAGGAAAATGAAAAGGCGCGACTTGCAGAAAAATAGTTGTAAAAAACCCATCTTTTTTAATAAGCTAATAGTTAATGCATTGGAATACAATTCAAAAATGTTTGTGAGTATCCGTATTTATATTAGCTGAAAGTCCAAAGTAGCCCTGGAAATTTCATACACTCTTTCAGCGGTATGTTCTGTTCGCCCTGGAAATTTCATACACTCTTTCAGCGGTCAAAACGTGAGACTTTGGAGTCGGAGTCAACAATAAAAGACAGAAGCGCGGTGGACAAGGGAATAGTGACTCGGAATTTTATCATGTCGGTAATGACAAGTTTTGTATAAAGGGCCTTGAGGAAATATCATGGAAAGAAGTGGTAGAGAAGTTTGAAGAGTCACTCTTTCTCCACAATTTCACACAGCCAAAAAAGTTGAAGAGTCAGAGATAGAATCTCTCCTTTTCGATGATGTATTGGAAAATATCAGTCTATGCAGTGTGAGAGAAGTTATATTCATGTAGAGATCGGACTTCACACTGGACATGCGAAGTTTCTTTGTGCTGTCCATACCTTAGTTTCTTTAGTTTGTTTGCTCTCAATGTTACACGTTTCTTTGTGCTGTCAATATCTTAGTTTGTTTTCTCTAAATGTGAACAGAAGAAAATTTTCATTTTCAAGTTTTGGTCTATTTGTAAAGTTGAATGTTTCTAAATGCAGACTAAGCACATTAAGTTTCATTCTAAGACTAAAAGTGTTGAATAGTCAAAGTTGACTTATTTTTTCCAAACTTAATTTTCCTCCTTACTGTGATGTTTAAGGGTGGATGAGCTCATGGGAGATTAAGTTTTGATGAGTGCAAAGGATCCAATGTGACAAAAGATGAAGTTGGGATCATGCCCCATAGAAATTTGGTGGAATGAATACCCCTCAACCCTTTGCTCTTAGTCAAGAGATCTCAACCCATAGACGCCCACACCTATATGTCGTAGAGAAAATTTAGTGTGGTGGCCCTTACTCGACTAATTTATTCGCATGTTTTGTCTCGCTATTGGGCAACCTTGAGCACAAGTCTAAATCTCAATTAAAAAAAGAATATCTCTCTTTTCAAAATGGGAAGATCGTTAATAGACCCTTGGTCTATTGGTGAAGTTGAATAGCTCATAAAGAGTCCACCAAGGATCAAGTCTTGCAGAGTGCAAGGCTCCAATATCATGGATGAGGTTGAGATTGTGCCTTGGGTGATTTTGATGGCGTGGATGCTCCTTGGTTCTTTCCTCTAAACTGAAGAGGTTTTTAGGCATGAGTGGACCCATATCGGGTTCTTAAAATATTTTTGTGCTAGTCTTCGTTGGTTGGTAGCTCGTAGGCTGTGTCTCATTAGGCTACCTCGCAGGTCTAAACCCTCCATAAAAAAAAAAAAAAAGGATCAACACAACACAAGCTTCATGCAAGTATACACAAATAGGTTAATAAATATTAATTAAGAACTTAAATTTATTCTCCACAACAAATTTATATTTATTTTAAAACTTAATATAATTTATGTAAAATTATATTTAGAAAATATTGTGGCTATTAATATAGTGTGATTATTAAGTTGTTGTGGGGTGATTTTCTTATCAATAAAGTCAATGTTTGATTGACTATTCTTGTTGAATGTTTAAATGGGAAATCAGATCATTCCTTTATGATCTAATAGTTCATTGCTTATTTGTCACTTCAAAGATTGTACACACACTAACCAAATTTTGTCAATCCTAATACATCATTCAATTATTTTTCTTGAAAAGCACATATTACTAAAGAAATAAAATACAATAAATGCGTCAATAATTTTTCTATCCTAATACAACTTGTTCTTATAGTGTATATATTACAATCAACCCAAAAGGATTACAATCAAAAGCAACTAGAAACATGTTAACAACATATTAACAACACTACAACAATATCAAAAATCACATCTAATTTAAAAAGTCAAATGAACAATATCTAGGCTATTAGTGCTATTATTAGTCTTATAAACACTACCATCTAAGCTACAAAACTATAGTTAGAGTTGTGATTAGCTCATATCAAAACACACCTAACCAATAATATATGATTGCTAACAATCTTAAACATAAGTATCGTAAGTTCGTATAGAGATTAAACATTACACCATTGTGGTTGTTGTCAATACAAAAAAAGAAAAACACACAAGACACTACATTCGTCCAACTCATTTGTACTCTATTTTATAAAATTGGGGCAATCTTCAATTAGGAACTTAAGAAGTTCCTTTTAGTTTCCTCATTGTTGGCATCCTCTTTAAGTATATTTTTCTATAGTAGGCATTGTAATGTAGTTGAACTATTTATCATCCCCAAATTTAACCTTGAGATTCTCACAATCTTTCTTTTCAACTTCATGATTATAGCTTTCAACTTCTTCAAACAATCATTGCATTACAACTTCCACAGGTACTATGCTTAATAATTTTATAGGTCCCTACAACAATCTCCTCTTCAAGCATTATTTTGTTCGTTAGGCCTAGAGGATTAGACCTTGGCCTTTCATAGACATGGGTACATGAATTAGTTATCTTCAAGCTGCCTTGAAGCTTGACTTCTCCACGTCTCTACTCTTCTCCCAATTCTCTTTATTCTCACAACTACTATCTTCATCACAATCGAACTCCACAACCTTCTTCAACATGCCAATTTTAAATGACCACATGGCAATTTTATGAGATCATCCCAGGGTGCTTGCCTCCTTTGTGGCCTCATCCTTAGACCTCACCTTGCGAATGATGAATTTGTCCTTTAGCAAGACCTTTTCCTATTATTCTTTGAAAGATCCTTCCTCTTCCATTCAATAGATTCTAAATTAATAATCACATCAGTGGGGTTTCACGACTACCTTGATGGGAAGTAATTTTAAGGTAAGAGTTTTTCAGATGCTTCTTTTTGCATAGTTCCAAGGTGTCAAGATGCTTGTTGGGCAGACTAGGTGGGTTCACTAGTTAGCTTCATGTACCACAATATATCTAAGGGGAAGAGGGCTATATAGAAATGACAATGTTATCATTAAAGACAATGTTAATTAAGAGTCAAATCTATTATACTTTTTATTATTAATAAGTATGACCATGAAAAATGATCAAATTATACTTTTTTAATACTTAGAAAACTATATTGAAAAACTATGTTAATATTATCTTAACATATATAAATGATAAATAATTAAATACCCATATATAATTTATTTTATTGAAAAATAAATTAATGAAAAATATTATGTTTTCCATAGATTTGATCATTATTACAAATATTGTATAAATCTATATAGTAGGCTCCACTTATTAGTTCCTATCATAGGTAGGAAAAACTATAAAATATGTTAGTTTAACCAATAAGATTGAAGAATTTTTTTAGGTTCAAAGTTTTTTATAAAGTTTGAACATTTTTATTATTATTTTTTAATGAAAAAAAGTTATTCAACTTAGATCTTATTGGCTCTTACTAAAAATAGTAAAGGAGAAAATTATTTTTTCAAACCCAAAAATCAAGAAGATTTTAAAGCTCCAACTTTTAGCATTTTTTTTTTTTTTTTTTTTTGTGCAAAAAGAGGGGTAAAAATTTATTAAGACAGAAAGGAATACAACAAGGAGAGGTCAACAAGGAGCTCGATCCTGAGCAACAAGATCATCAAATTCTTGCACCATCTCAAAGGACAGTTGCCCCCTATCCCTAATATTCCAACCTGGATCATGACTAGAAGCCCATTTGGCTAAACAATCAGCAGGTCTATTCCATTCTCGCGAAATATACTTGAACCTAATGAACTAAAAAGAGGAAGAGAAGAAAAGAATCTGCTTAACAACAGTGGCCAGCTGCCAACTAACATCCTCAAGCTCTTGCGAAGAAAGCATGTTCACCACCACTTGGGAATCAGACTCACAAATAATCTTACTCCATCCCCACAAGCAACACTGTTCCACAGCATATAAAATAGCCTGAGCTTCCATGAGATTTTTAGTATAATCACCCTTATGAATTGAGAAGAAAACTTTAACATTCCCAGAACTACAACGAGCCACTCCGCCAATACCAGCCGGACCAGGATTCCCACGAGAAGAACCATCAGTGTTAATTTTCAGAACTCCACAGGGAGGAGGAGTCCAGTGCCCATCCCGATTAACCCGAACCTTCCTCTGATGGTGAAGCTACCTGGACATAGAAGGAAACCTATGAGCCGCAACCCCATCCTGCAGATGAAAACTGAGGCGATTATAGATCGCAAGATCAACCGGATCCATACCCCCATTGAGCTCACACTTCACAAGAATAGTTTCCTGGAGAGAATGTGATATTTTCCACCAAAGATGCAAAACACCAAGCCGAACATCTTGGAATATGCAACAATTTCTCTCCAACCAGATATGCCAAAGCATGAAAGATGGGCCAGCAATCCAAGCAGCATGGAGAGAAGAAGACTTGGAGGGAGCACTACCCAAGCGAGCCTAGAACTCAGGCAAAGAGGAAGCATGTTGACAAGAGCAACCCCAAGTGCTCCACCAAAGGTGCCATATCTGAGTAGAATAGGAGCAATAGAAGAACAGATGGGAGACAGACTCCTCTCCATTACCACACAAAACACAATAAGAGGGGCCCTGAAATCCACGTTTACAAAGATTATCCCAGGTAAGACAACAGTTGTGAGCCACTAGCCACATGAAAAAATTGCACTTGGACCAAGAAACTTTATTCTAGACTTGCTTCCACCAAGGGACCTCAGCATCCCCAAATAATTGTCTAGTTATCTCCTGATACCCAACAGAGACATGATATTTACCAAACAAGGTACCACCCCAAGCCAATACATCTGGACCAAGCAAAGAGGAACACTCTCTAGAGGCCAGAATTTGAGAAAGCTCCTGACGATCCATGTCTATACCTCCAGGAGGCCAATCAGAGGAATGCTTCCATCTATAACCAACAATAGGTCCCAATTGATAAGGAGTCTTGTAATGAGCCACTTTATCCCATCCAGCGGAAATAAAAGAGTCACAAAGAGGCTAAAGATGAGGGTATATGGATAAAATGGAAGGGAATCCATCCCAAGCATCAGACCAAAACAAAGCCTGAGAACCTTCTTTACATATCCAGAATAGACCCCTCTTCACCAACAACGCACATGTCTTCAAAGTATGCCAAACCATTGAGCCACGACCTTCAAGAGGAAGTGCAGAAACAGAGCAAGGATCAATACCATGAAAATATTTATGAGTGATAATACGAGCCCAAAGTTGATGCTGTCCAGAGCACCATCGCCAATAAAGTTTAGCAGCCAAAGCTTGTCTACTCAATAGAGCAGAACGAAGACCAAGACCACCCTCCTTTTTAGGCCTACAAACAGTTGCCCAATTAACCAAGCTCCATTTAGTACTACGCAAATTACCACTCCAAAGGAATTGTCGAGAAAGAGAATCAAACTCCTTGAGAAAGTAAATAGGTGCATCATGAACCATGCTTCTATAAGTAGGAAGAGCTTGGATAACAGCTTGAAGAAGAGTAACCCGGGCAGCAGTAGAAAGCCATCTATGAGTCCAATGATTTACCTTATCCTGAAGCTTGGTAATCAAATTTTGCTAGAAGAGACGTGGCTGCCTAGAAACAGCAATAGGAATGCCAAGATAAGTCAAAGGAAGTGAACCTATCTGAAACCGTAGGATACCAACAATCCTGTGCTGAATAGAATCAGGAGTGTTAAAAAAGTAAATGAAAGATTTGTGCTCATTAACTTTCTGGCCTGAAGCTGCCAAATAAACATCCAAAGCATGTCGAAAGGCTTCAGCTTCCTTGATCCTAGCAAGACTGGCAGGAGCAGAATCATCAACAAATTGAAGATGGGAAAGAGAAGGTAAGCCATTACCCCACCGCCAGCCTTGAATAGAATTCTAGGACACCTGATGCTTAATGAATCTGCCCAAGCCTTCAGCCATGATGATGACTAGATATGGGGAGAGAGGGTCACCCTGGCGGAGGCCTCTAGAAGCACCAAATAGTTGTGAAGGTTGACCATTAATAAGAATAGAAAAAGAGGCAGAAGTAACACAACTCATAATCCAACTCACCCAGTCAGAGCTAAATCCAAAAGAAAGAAGAATACTCCTTAGGAAGCTCCATTTAACTCTATCGTAGGCCTTAGCCATATCCAACTTAAAAAACATGGCTCTCTCCCTTGAAGTAGCCATAGAGTGAATAGCCTCAGTAGCAATAACCACCCCATCCAAAATTTGTCTTCCAGCAACAAAACCACCTTGTTCTTCTGAGATAATAATGGGAAGCCACCTTTTCAGTCTCTCAGCAATTAGCTTAGTAATAACTTTGTAGACCACATTACATAAGGCAATTGGTCTAAAAAACTCCAATTGATTAGCACCCTCTCTCTTAGGAATAAGAGTCAAGAATGTAGAGTTCAAAGCTCGAAGCATCTGCTTGCTAGCATAGGATTCTTTAACCACCTCCAACAAATCATGATTAATGATGTCCCAAAATTCCTGAAAGAATTCAACTGGAAAACCATCAGGACCAGGAGCCTTCCCCTTAGGCATGCCAAAGACCACCGCCTCCAGCTCTTCCAAAGAGATAGGACGCATGAGATAATCATTCATTTCGTGAGTGATAAGGGAAGGAATACAGGACAAAATAATATTTTCTTCATTATCACCAGGAGGAGAGTCCTCAGAGAAGAGGGTAGAGAAGTACAAAATAGCCTCCTGCAACAAAGCTGGCAAGGAATTCAGTTGGATACCTTGAGAATTAACCAAAGAAGAGATAGTGCTCTGATTTCGGCGAGATTGCATTGTTTTATGGAAAAAGGCAGTGTTTCGATCACCTTCCTGGAGCCAATCAACTCGAGCCTTTTGCTTCCAAAAAATTTCCTCTCGAAGTTCCCATTCTTCTAGAGCTCTAGAAGCAAGGGATTCAGCCTGGCCAAGATCCTCCGAGAAACCTCGATCTCTAATCTCCCTTGTGATGACATCAATATTTTCTTGAGCAAGCCTCTTCATAAAGTGAAGATTCCCAAAGCATTCATGTCAATGCAAATATGACATTAACAATAACCAATCAAATCAAAAAATTTAAAAGATTATATGAGATTTCAAATGTTTATATCTTTTTCTAATTTTTCAAATTTTATAAGTCATATTTTTCATCCATTGTAGTGGTCCATACTATTTTTGGTGGGGGAGAAAATTAATTTTCTTCAACAAAAAAAACAAATATTTTCTAACAACTTCATCTCGCATTAATGAATGTATTAATTACAACTTTATCTTTTCCACATTTGTGACAAGTTGATAAGATTTTATTTCTTCAATCATTTTATCTTCCACCTCACACAACATGTCTAATCAATATTAATTATCACAATCTATTAAAAAAAATTTATTTCTTATTTGAAATATATTTATTATTAGTTTTACATTGATCTTTATTTTTGACTATTTGATATAACTTGTTTCTAAAACTTCATGTAATGTATAAGTTCAAATTACACTTTGTGTGTGTGTGTGTGTGTGTGTGTGTGTAGAAAACTAATAAATATGTTTTTTAAAATATAATTTCAATATGTTATATCTTTGTATTTGAATTTCTAATGTTTTAAAATCTTGCTTTTTTAATAAAAGTAGTTAAATTATTACTATTATTTTATTCTTATAAAAATAAATTAAACAATTTTTTTTTTTCAAATTATATTTTATAATAGTGTTTGTAATATCTATAATTAATAAGTGTTACAATTTATAAATTATATCATTTATTATTATTAATATTTTTTATTTAAATAATTTATCATTTAGTTTAAATACATTTAAAACTTAAATATATATTTTTATATTAAATTAATAATTATATTTTATATCAAAAAAAATACTAAAGAAATAACCACAAAAAAGAAATAATTCAATTCTAAAAGATATATAAATTATTATTATGTTTTTATAAACTATGTATTAAAATTAAATAGTTATATTTTATTTCTTATTTATTACATCATATTTATTCATCAACATCAAATATGTATTATATCTACTTATTATTTACAAATGTACATATTAAATTATATAGATATTATCTTATAATTAAAAATTACTTAATTTTATGAAAAAAATTGGAAATACAAAACATTAAATAGTAAACTTTCTCTAATTGTGTAAAATTAAACAATTATTTTTACGTATAAAATATTTTTATATTTCAATACATTTCATTTTTTCATATAGAAATGTGAGTTTTAATTAAAAATTAAATTCTTAGTCTCATTAATTAAAATATAATATATTTTAATTTTCTATTATAACCATGAATTTTTTTTGACTATTTGTTTTATTAAGAAAAATAATTATATGTAATTCTTTCTCTCACACACACAACTTATGTTGTTATCACTCTATCTTACTATTTTATCTCTCTTCCTCTTCCTCCTCTATATTATCTATCCTTTTTTTTTTCCCTCTGCATATATTTTTATGTTGTTATTGTTGTATACTGCTATTTATCTCTATTTATATCTCTATCCTAGTTTTTGTCTAGTGCTAATGATTAAAAATAGTGTGAGTTCCATTTGATAATCAAGATGAGAATAATACATAGTTGGGGGAGTTATTCCATCTACTTATGGTTCTCTAGTAGCATGCATGGTATGCTTAAACATATAATGTGATACTCCAAATGCTTCATCACTTCTTCAAGTTTTAGAATTCAGTATTGGTATGGATATCTTTCCTCATTGCACATAATTTAAGTTGTCAATGTAGAAGGTGCAAATTTGTCTAAAGCATATGTATTGATTGTAGTATGATATTAAGTACTTAGTGGCATATTGGGGACTTTGGCCTCTTATTCTTGGGCTTAAATGTTTAAAGATATAATAATATAGCACAAGAACTTAACAACAAAATATGAGTCATCCTATCAAATCACAAGTGCATTTCTAGGACGAGAATTTAACAACAAAATATGAGCAATCCTATCAAATCACAAATGCATTTCTAGGCTAAAATTAATGCATTCACAATGTTAATTTAGATTCTCACTCATCTACACTTTTACAATCATTATGCATTAGGTAGGAACTATGACGCATCTACACTTTACTTTATCATTTATGTATTTGAGAATTTAAATTCTTTATAAAGTTAGAACATTTATATTTTATTTTTTGAAAAAGAAAAATAGTATTTAATTGAGATCTTATTGAGTCTTACTAAGTAGTAATGGAGAAATTTAGTTTTTAAAACCAAAATCAATGAAAATTTAAAATTGTAACATTTTGTATTAATTGTGCAATTAATATAATTATTATAAGAGATATACCACACCACACTTTACTTTATCATTAGTTAAATTATTAATAATAGAATATACTAACTAATAAAATTTTGATTCAATTTGTCCTTCAAGAATTATTTTTTAAAAGAATTAAAAGTAATAAAAACTAAATAATCTAACAAAGAACTTTACAAAATAAAAACTAAATAATGTTACAAAGAATTTTAAAATAGTAGTTATTGTACCTACAATTATATTTATTGTTTGTATATTTAAAATTTAAAATTTAAAATATCTTATATCTATTTTGGGTGTCAAGTTGTTGACTAAATATTTTTTATAAATAAAAATAGTTTATAAAGATGACACTTCATTGTATTTTTTAAAAAATAAAGAAAATTGAATGTTAAATATTTGTAAATAGTTATTTTCGTTTGGTAATTTTCAATTTCTCTATTTTTTAAATCATATAATTCAGTATGTTAGGATAAACAATTGGTTTCTAATTTCTTACATTGCAAAAATTAAAGAATTAAAATAAACTTTTATTGTACTCTAGACTTCGTGACATAAAGAATAAGCAATTTAAGTTATGTATATCTTTTCTACATGTAGAATTTAATTATAACATGATGATGATTTTGTTAGGGTTTTGGTTCGTATTGATTAACCTTGCACAATATCTCAATGATCCATTTGTTCACAACACATTACAAGACATTTATGATAACTTTATAAACATCGTGATTGCATTCAAACTATTACTATAGAAATTTTATTTATCATCTCAAGACTTCTCATGAAAAACCAATAATGCAAAAAATGTGCTGCCCTATAATGTATGCATGTTTTTTTAGTGAAATTGAGCAACATTTCTTGAGGGCTTATGAAAACACTTTCTAGTATCAAAACTCTTGAAGTTAAAGAATTCCATTTTGTTCTAAAAATTTTATAAACATTTGAATTTTCTACAATAGAGTTTAGATTTACCCATTTTTAAAATTAAATCATCACATCAGACATTTATAATGCTCTAAATTTCTTCTCTTCATATATGTATAGATTATAGTAGCTTATTTTAAGAAACCACAATTGATTGTGATGAATTTTAAAGTAGACTGAAAGTATGACCCATTTCTCTTGTTTTATAATAAAAAATCAATATTTTTGTTGTTTAGTTATTCTACAAAAGCATTCCTAAAACCAAATTCATTACAATATGAAAAGTAAACCTTGTATTATGTTGACCACACTATACAATGTCATACATTATCTACTCCTCTTAACCAATGTAGAGCTTGTTGTAACTTTTTTTGTAAAGATGTTGATGTTAAAATTCTAATGACACAAAGAAGTAATTTTGCACTTGGTAAGAGCTATAACTTATCTTCTTGCATTCAAGTACAAACATTAATGTAGAATGTAATTGTCTATGTTTCTCCACTGTCTTTAGTTCTTCAGTTCTATGTACAATTATAGTTAATTTTAATATGGTTTAAGATAGTTCAACCTCTAAAAGATCAAAGGATATAAAGAATTTTGTTCTAATGCATTTTGCATTCCTTCAAATTAAAAAGTTTATTCTTGCATCTCAACCCTTTATTGTCACACTCTACAATACTACAATCATGACACATATGGTAGGAACTATTACGCTTTCCGTCTCTTGTTATTAATTTTGTTTTAAACAATTGACACCTAAACTTTTGAATGGGAAAATAAAATTTTCTATAATTGATACAAATGTTTAGTATCATCAAATTCAATATTTCTCAATGACCTACAAATTACAAATTAACTCAAATGCACACGTTAATCGAATAAGTCCAATTATGAAACACAATAAAGGTAGTTTCCTTTTGAATGTTAGGGATCATATAATAAATTGTTATCTAAGCTTGGAATCAGAAAAAACCACAAACTACATAACTTCAACAACTTGATGGATTTTGAGGACTAATTTTCTATTAAAAATCATGGGCTTTATAATAAAATTCCAAGTTCAAAGATTTTTAGGCATCATATAACTATAACTACATAAAAGCTAAAGTACAAAATCCCTCCTCTGGAAAGCCTTCCACAAATAAGTGTTACTATTAGTACGGAAGACATCATAATACATTATAGAGACATAAAATTTAACAAGACAATAAAAGTCTTACCAAGTGTAGTCAAGAGTGATTGGTAATGAATATTTCCTATTGCTGGTAAAGACAAGTGCAAAGGCCACTCCATTTATGTTAATTAATTCTTTCTAAGAATGTTTATGATTAATAATAATGCTTATAGTTAATTCTTCATCACAGATGGTGGATTAAACTTACATTGTTCTTAGATCAATCAAAGTATCTTACCATTTGATCTAACATTAATAGATACATCTAATGGATCTTGAGATGCATGGCCATAGATTATAAAGTTTTAATACAAATTCATGTTACAGATGAATATCATTGAAGTTTTTAACTAGCACTTGCACCCGAAGGAGCAAGGGTGTGCCGATAGTGACAAAAAGTGCATGTCTAGACATAAGATGGTTCTTTTTGGATAACCTGTAATCTTATGTATCATTTTCTTCTTGATTTCCACTAGTCCATTCTATATCTAATACTTCATGTCATGAATTCTACTCAAAACAACTTTTATCCATTCTAATCTAATTTTTTTTCTTGAAGATAGCTTCTCAAAAGCTTCTCTTATTTAATAATCTCCTACTTATCCAATTTTTTCACATATAGCAGCTTCTAATTCATTTTTCATTCTTATCTATAACATTAGTTTGTGTAGGTAGCAAATATTGTTTCTATCATTTATTTGCAAAAATTATGAACATGAAAGTCAGATGCAAGTTATTAATAATATTTTTTTACATGTGTTATTTGTTTCTTTGAAGGATAGATGTAATGTCACTTGAAAATAATTATTGAAACATTGGCCATTTAGTATCTATGACACTAAATGTGAAGAATAGAGTAGGGGATCCTAACTAGCTAACCATATCTGAAAGCTCACCATAATATTATATTCATTTATTCAACCTCTAACAAATGAATAAGGGGGTGATTTTCATCTATAATTTACAATTTTTCTTTGACAATATCCATCTCATGTTATTATCAATATCGATTGATGACAATTTTCCAGGGTGAAGCATGTTTGAAATGCCTATACTTGTATCATTAAGAAGTTGTAGAGATTAAACATATATGTAAATATCCTTATAGAATGAGTCATATTTAATTTTATATTTTAATGTGGTCTAAAAATTCTACTTTATAGAAATCATAATAGTTTTCATGTGCATGGAGTCTTCAAACTATTAAGACATCCAAATTTCTAATTTTGCATGAGAGATATTCTATTATTTTAATGTCTTATGGGAAGCTAATTGTTTGCCTACAATTTTGTTGAAAATGCAAGGCCCCTTCCACAAAACTCTATTTTAAATCCCAATAACATGAATATGATTAGATATAGGAAGAGTCAAAAGATGAAATGTCACATTTCTGCCTCTTATGTATAGAATCTAAATTTTATCCAATAATCATAAACCTTATGATAAAAAGATGGTAAGTAGGTTTCAGGATTTGAGTATGCCATGACTGACACTTCCCTTAACAATATGAACCTAAGATCTTATTAGGACTGATATACATTTTAGTCTCTATTGTGTTAAGTATCGTATTCAGAATTACATTAGGTTGTTAGCTAAGACCTATTGAATAAAGGCCCAAGATGTCATAACCTGGAAACTCTATTGATGGTTTCATGATATAGTATGGGCTATTAGGATAACTGAATTTTGGAATGATAAATTAACATACTCTCTTGTGAACATTTCTAATAATCACAGATGATAATTGTTGTCAAAATTAGACAAGGGTCTACACGGTAGAACTTAGCATGATGTAATGCAATAATCCAATTATTGTGCAAGTAGTATTAGGTGGATATGCTGATATTCATAAGGACATATTTTCTAGCCCAATAAAAGGTAATGGATTTATTCTATGATATATTTTGAAACTACGTGACATGACTATCTAAACATCCCATTTACCCAACAAAATTGATACACCTTATAATGTACTATCTCATAATGATAACGAGATATTGTTAGCAACCAAACTATATTTAAGTAAATCAAAGGATATTTGTTGTGATGCTTACATTTTTTATGATTTTGGCCTAAAATATGTGTTTAGAACTAACTTTCATGTCAAATGACTTAATAATATGGGTAAAAGTACAAACTTGTGTCACCCTTTTACAAAGGAAAAGACTAACAAAAGTATAATTGTTCAACTTCAATGACATAAATCTTGTATTATTATTTAGAATTTGAAATAGATGTAAAATATTGAAATGTTTAGAAATGAATGATGTTTAGGATTATAATTTTTAATAATCATTTGTAAAAAGAAATGATTGATTTACCTATTTTTTTTAAATAACTTTTTTGTTGTTGAAAAATGTTGAAAATTAGGGGTCTAGTTCCCACCACAAAACTACAAGGAAATAAACTTATTTCCATTTGATCTCAGATTATCCTATAGATAATATATGTAGCTATAACAATCAAAAACAAAAATTGACTTTAGACTTCTATTTTCTCTTTTATAATGATTCAAATTTTGACTTATTCAAATCGATAGTTTTCATCTCCCATCACATTTTTGAAACTAAATCGATTCCAACCAAAAGAAAAATTATATATATTCTTGAAGATGACTCTCTTCTCTAGCATGTCAGATAATTTTTAAAATTTTCTAATATGATTTACTATTTTTTTCTTTCTCAAAATCAATATCTTCTCAAGTGTTAAAATGCATACTTGTAGACTTTTTTAATTACAATATATTATATCTAATTAAAAAATTATGAACTCTATATAAGAATATCCTTGACTATGAGCTGTATAAAATGGTGTTTATATGTTATTAAAAAAAATCATAAAAATAGTAAGAGTTATTGAAACTTTAGTTTTCTGAAATAATTTTTTTTTTTTTGGTAATTTGATACTAACTACTATAAAACATGCATTTAATAGATATTTCCAATTGGAAAAGTGTGAGACTATATATAACTTAGCTAGAATAAGTTTAACAAGATCATATGTTTGAAAAAAATTGATTTTTAGATAGAAATACCCAAATTTAGTCATTCTGATTAGTTAGCCTAAAAGGTGACATAGCTTCATACATTCACCCATATAGATTCAATATTTCATTAGTATGATAGGAAATGGATTATGATGTGGCTCAGAATTTTAGTTGATCATTTGATTAGCTATTAATGTCGATATGAAGATTCTGATACTTTAATGCTTTAAATGCTTTACATGAAAATGATTAGAAAATAAAAATCGATTATGATGTTAAGGTGAATTATTTAATATGAAATTGTCAAGCACTTATATAACTAAATTTTATATGATTATTTTTCCATTGGGCTACTGATGTTCAAGTTAGTGTGCAAGCAATTGAACCATGGACTTTTTTGGAGGAAACAAGGTCCAAACTTATGTGAACACGGTTTAGCCAAGGTGAATCTTGGAAGATTCAAAATCCTCGTTGTGATTTATTTTATTTCATAAATGTAAGCTTGTGTGTGTAGTGAATTTAAATTCATGAGTAAGTAGGGACATGTCATTGTGATGTGTAATGTATTTTAATGTGTTAGTCGACACTTGCAGTTGTTTATGTGTTGATGACATGTCACCTAGGGTTCTAGTCATGGTTATACTTAACCTTAAACTAATCACCTTTCATATGACTAAGAAAATTCACTTGGAGAAAGGATAGGATGGGTCACCATCAAGGAAAATTCGAATTCAAACTTGATAAGGATTTTAGAGGGTCAATAGGTGGTCTCAAAGTGTCATTTTTGTGAAAATAAGCTACCCATATGTTAGCATAACATGTTAGGGGCCTAAACTTGACCATTTTATTGCTTAGCTAGACTAGGGGACCCCTTAACCAATGCATTCTTCCACCAATTCGAAAATTGAATTGTCCCATCAGTTCAACCCCATCTTTGCTCTTAGTCAAAAGTAAAAAATTCGGTAAGGGAAAAGTTGTAAGAGATAGTGGCTTGATGTTTTTGCTGAAAGGAGGTAGTGGGAGAGTTTATTTTTAGTTATCTTGGAAAAACTAGTGGGGTGTTCATCCACTCTCTAATTTTAGAGACAATTAGTGTTTAGAGAGGGAGCTAAGGAAATGGAGAGCTCTTCAACAACTTTCCTTTCTCTTAGCTTGGACAAAGGTTGGTGATCATTCCATGATCCTCATTGCACTTTTTCATTGTGTAGAATACTTGTTCATATTGTGAATGGAAATATGTAATGTATGTGGTGTTGTATTTGTTGTTATGTGTAAATGTTGTGATGAATTTCTCTTACTTTTTCTCTTGATTTTGCATATGAAATGTTGTATGGGTGGGAAGACTTCATTCACCCTTGGAAGGGAAGAGATGCCTTGGGTGAAGGGGTTAGTTAGGCTCAACATTGAAGTTGAGAGATTTTCCTCTTGGAGTGGGTTTTGTTGTTCATGGAGTATGGACTCCATTGAAGACATATGCCTTGTTTGATAGCCTTGAAGAGACATTTGTATTATAGGAGGTATAAGAGTATTGAGGTGATGAGGAGGATGTATTTTGATAGCCTTGAAAAGGCATTGTACATTTGCAAATATATATATGTTTATATGGATATGACATTCTTCTCTTTGGAGAGCCCACTTTCACCCACTATTTTCATGGTTCCAATAGTGAATCATTGTGTTTAAACCTTGAAGGGATTGCCTATCTATTGTAAGAGATTGGCTATGTATTGTGAATGCTTTGAATACGAAGGCCCATTTGGTAAACCCAATTAAACAATTTTTGTGGTATCCTCTTGCTGCCGCCAAAAATTCATGGGCCTCGAATTGAATTTGATATGTTGTTGGTTTTGCGAGTGATAAGGAATATTTTCTCGACTAAATCAAATGTTATAGAAAACATATTCAAAGGACAATTAATGTCATGATGGCCAGGGCATAGAGTATAACTTCCTTGTTGGCTAATAGTTTCCTTCTTCCTTCCTTTAGTTTGTGTATAAACGCTCTTTCTCCACAATTTCACACAGCCAAAAGAGTTGCAGAATCAGAGATATAATCTCTCCTTTTCAATGAAATATTGGAAAATATCAGTCTATGTAGTGTCAGAGAAATTATATTCATGTAGAGATGGGACTTCACATGACAATGGCTAAAGGGTAAACTATTTTGTTTACCCCAGCTACTAGCCCTATCCTGTACCCTGCCCTCCCGTTAGTGAAACGTCTAACTGAGTCTAACCGTGATTTGCTCATTTGTGACCCTGCACGTCACCTCCCATTATTCAAAAGATCCTCTGATACATGATTGCCAACTTCTTACAACTTATCTCATAAATGGTGGGCATTGCCAACTTGGCAATTTATTTCAACGCAAATCGGATCTCTGCAATGGTGCAAGACACACCAAAATTTGACGCCATGAAATAAATGACACACCCACTTTCTCCAAAAATAAGCGGGAAGCTTCTATTTTTTCACAGAAAAATAAGTGGGAAGCTTAATTTAATCACAAAAACATTGATAAGTTTGTTCTTCCTTTCCTTACAGGAACATCTTGTTTTGGTTGTTAAATTTGTAACCTTCGCTTGGATCTTCTATAATTAGTAGTTGTGACTGGTGAACCATCTGCCTCCCCACTCTTCACCAAGCAAAAGGTATGTAAGCACTCTTATGCTGCTTAGTTTTCCTTAGATTTTCTACTCTGATTACATTTTTAAAGAAAAATGAATGCCAAAATCTTCTGTAATTGCATAGGATTTCCAAAACTCTCCACCCTCAAATCTCTCACCATCGTAATAGTCTTGTCTCTCCTTGCTATTGTTTTTTTTGTCTGGTTCATTTGTGCATTCTTAAATCAATAAACAGTGTACACACATTTAAAGGCAAGGTCTTGAGCATAGATGGCCATTTGTGAAACTATCCTCCAACAACTACAGCTATAATATCTCCAGTGAGTTTTAGTATTCCCACAATGACAATAGTAATAATTTCAATGAAATGAGGTTTCTGACTATAATGTACCTACTCTATCTTGGCTTGGAAATTTCAGAAAATCACCTTCACTTCCCCATTCTTATTATGAATTATGGTATTTGATATTTCCTTTGGGTTTACAGGATTTGATAGAGTTAATAAATATGTTATTAAATTTAGGGGATAGTTGTCCTTATCAATATCGTTACTATATTTTATATGATATTTGCTTGAATAAGAAAATTTGATGATACTTCCCCCAATTTAATAATGGAAGATAATATGATCCCCTACTCTTCTCCTGATAGTTGAGTTCTCAACTCCTTGGTCTCATTATTATCGATTATATTTAGACTACAATGGATAGTCTTCCATTCATATGTAGCTAACTGTCTGAAGTTCAGTTATCCTGTGATCAATTCTCTATCCTTCTAGTTTGTAACTTCTACTTAGTGATATTCTATGTTGTTAATGTCAATTGAGATTTCTCTTCGTCTTCCTATTCACTTCTTGGAGTTATCGAGCATCCAAGCTTCAATTATCTGTATCGGCATCTACAATGTTTAAGTTCTTATGAATTGGATAACCCAAATAATGGGGTATGGGCAATATCAAGATATGTATGATTTCATCGTTATGTTTTAGGATGTTTTCCCTATGTAATTATTGATTTTCTATATTACACACATGTGGTGTCATCATGGGATTGTCCTAGTTGGTCTATGTTTGAGTTACTACAATTTTCCTTATCTCCATATCCACTGGTCTAATCCTCTTGTTGTGTATATTTTCCCCCCTTTCTTCGATGAGATCTACCTTATGTATCTGCCACAAGAGATAGGATCATGTCTCTTAGATGGGTCGTGACTTTTAGTCATGATATTATAATATATTTATTATAATTACTTTGTTCATATATATATTATCAATATATGATTATATTATATTATATTATATATATATATATATATATATTTGATAACATTATTATAATATATAATAATATAACATATATATTATAATAATGACATAAGTAATAATATTAGTATGTTCATTTATATTATTTTATATCTTATCATTCTTAATTATATTATTTATTTGTTTGATCTTTTATTAATAATATAATAATATATCATATTATTATATATTATATTATTTTATCATTTATTCCTATCAGGCTCTCTTATTTTATTATATTAACACTAGACTTAATCAATTATAATATAATTTATTATTAGACTCCTTATGTTGTTCTTTATTATTATTATTATTTTAAATTCTAAGAGCAAAATAGGGGACATGACACTGCCATGTATAGCCATAATAAAGCAAGATGAATATTGTGGGAATCAATATGAAATTGAAACTCTGACACTGCATGGATAGTGTTGCAGGAAGTTACAATATGTAACCTCAATAGTTTTACATATATAATTGCTACTGAATTTCTAATTGTTTCTAATTATTATTAAATTTATAGTTGTTTCTCATTACTATTAAATTTCTTATTGTTTTTGGTTAATACTAGATTTCCAAATTTTTCTAATTATTATTAAATTTCTAAGTTGAAGAAAATTTCATTTTTGTTCAACAACGAGAGTTGATTTATACTTTTCTAAATCATATAATTAATAAAGGAGAAATTAAATCATCTATATTTCTAAATTATGGCAATGTAAGAAAGGAATAAGAAGGAATATTATAAATTAGATATGGAATATTATAAATTAAATGATACAACAGAATTTGTGTTGATCAAGACTTTCTCTTCCATGTCAGATTTGTCAGTTAATTGATTAGAATTGGTGCATACAATTAACATTGAAGACAACAAAAAAGAAGCTTTCAATTTATCTAAAATATAAATTTTACTTGTCCAATAATTACTATTGTGATGACACTTATTAAATGCCCTCTAATTCTACCAAATACAATTACAATTCATTTTATTTGATTTTTTATATAAATATTATATTTTTGAAAGCTATATGACAATTTTTTAACTTTTCAATTTTTATATATTATTTTTCTAAAAAATTAACAGTTACAAATGGTTTTCATATTAAACATTGATGTTTATTATAAATATCATATTTTTTAAAGTTATATGACAATTTTTTAACTTTTCAATTTTTATATATTATTTTTCTAAAAAAATTAACAATTACAAATTTTTTTCATATTAAATATTGATGTTTTATATAAATATTATATTTTTAAAAGCTATATGACAATTTTTTAACTTTTCAATTTTTATATATTATTTTTCCAAAAAATTAACAATTACAAATGGTTTTCATATTAAACATGGTAAATACTTATGTTTAAAATGAAAAAACAAGTAAAATTATTCACTACTATTTAGTTTTAATTATAAAATTAATTATTATTTATATTTAAATTGATAAATTTAAAAGTAATTTTATAGTCACTATAATGTATTTGTTATATATAAAATTTAAAAATTTAATAATATGAATATTAAGATATATTTTATACTAAATAATTTTTAAATAAAATTAACATTAAAGTGTTTCTAATTTAAAGAATTTGAATCTTATTTTAAAAATATAATTAAGATTACTATATACACTTAGTAATATCTACATTACAAAAATTAAGCTACCATTTTGAATATCGAGATTGTTAGATATATTACTTATAGGTCATAATATACCTATATTTCATTCAATGTTGATTAAAATACATTAACTCAAACTTATAATAATTTTTCTAAATAAAAATGAAAAAAGTATTTTTCTGACACATAAACTAAATTTAAATAATATCTATTACTTTACTGAAGGCATGTACGACCCTTATTGTATTTGATGCAATCACCTAGTGATTAATCCTTTGAATGACAACCAATTAGATGTGAATATTGTTCTTTTTTCTATTAACTATAGAGAGATCAAAAAAATTATACAATCACAAAGAGTCAAAATAGAGGCATAGCCTCACTCTAACACTAAAGTGGCAAGAGTACAACTAGAATAGATCATACGCAACAATAGCCCAAAGAAAGAAACAGAGCTAGTGTAGAGTATCAAAGTATGCATCCACCCACGCGGTCCAACCGAGTGGGCCATCCATTCAAATGATAGTCTTTTGCTCCTAGATCTGGGATAGCATAAAGATCTCCTCCTTTTTGGTGTTATGATTCTTCTTAATAGCTTAGTCATAAAACCCTCCACCTTCAAATCTCTCACCATCGTAAAAACACAATAAGAGGGGGCCTTGAAATCCATGTTTACAAAGATTATCCCATGTACAAATCTCTTAGCATCTTCATAAAACTCAAGGTCATAAAAGTTTCAAAGTTTCCTTTTCAAAACCTTCACAAGTCACCTTCTATTTGTTTAAAATATTGTGCAAAAATAAAGAAAAACCTAAATAATTATGATATGATAGATTAGAACAAACCACCAACATTTAAATTAGATCCCAATATTGGAAAATAGATTATTTAATTTTACAAATAGGTGGGACTAATAATATCACCTTTTACCTGAACAATAAGATGATGTAATACAGGTCCAGAGCTTTCAAAGTGTGAATATTCACCCGTTGAGTAAAAGAGCTTCAAATAGAAATTTTGCAGTCTCAAAAACAAAAATTTGCAAAAGTACCCTTACTTCCTGTGAAAGTGGAAGATATTATTATACTTACATGGGGACAAAAAACTATTAACGTCTCTTCTTTAAAGCTAAAAAAATTAGAGGAAAAATTAAATGTCTCTTTCCTCCTCATTCAATAGGAACTTACTTTTCCTTAGATATTGATCAAATTGTTTTAGGCATCATTTTAGATATTTTTATTATACAATAATTAATATATAAAAATAAGTATACTATAGTAATTTTGAATCCTAAGCTATTTAATAATACAATAGATTTTGACTATTTGCTTCGTCTCATATATAACTCAAGTTGCTGACAAGTGATCTCTGAACTTATTTATCATGAAATTCTAGCTTGATATCTGATTCAAAAACTTTAATGTAAATTAGAATGACACATTTCAAAATTTCAAAATTGTAATCATTTTCTTTGCCATACTTATAGGTACATGACATTCTAAACATAATTCTTTTTTGAGTTTCTTATATATATATATATATATATATATATATATATATATATATATATATATATATATATATATATATATATATATATATATATATATATATTTGCTCTATGCTTTGGTATATATTGTGCATATCTTGTGTTTGCTTATTTTACTTGTCGCTTTATTTGTTGCGAGTGAGCGTTCAAGCATAAACGAAAGGTACAATAGAAAAAAATGCATTGCAAGGATTACTAGGTATTTTGCTGGATCTCTATAACATTTGGATTTGGAACTAAAATAAACATCTCATGTGTTTGGCTTGAGTGCTTTTACATGCTTTCATAGATTCACACTTCATTTGGTGCTTTAAAATTGGATCTAGATTTGCTTTCATGCATATATGTTTCACATAGTAATTAGGCCCTATGAACACTATTTGGGAGATCTTGAGAGATTGAGCTTCATTTGCTTGCTTTACATGCAAAGCTCCTCTTGACGATGGATCCCCTTGTAGGTAGGGAAGGATATTTGTCATTGTCTCACTATTCCGCTTGAGTTTGTCTTCAACATCCATTAGTACTTTCTCTTTTGAGACTAGTGGTGTTTGTTGTTGGATTTTTCAAAAAGTTAGTGGGGTGATTTCAAATTAGCGTGTCAAAGAATCTTGTTTTTTATGTTTAGGTAAGGTGAAGAGGCTAGAGGAGTATGCTCTGTTCCCTTTTGGGCACATCAGAAACATGGAGCCCTTGAATCCAAACTAAGTCCCCATGTGTTACAACTTTGTGAGTCTTCCTTGATTAGAGAGGGTTAAACCAGAGTGGACATTCCCTTTATTGGATCAACCATGTGGACGGTACCTCAAGCGATAATAGCCATTTTTGACGTGGTAGTAGCAACCGCTATATAAATGTCCTTGTGGGGGAAATCCCCATAGGTGTAGTCTTTTGTTGGGTTGTTGGATCTCCTCAATATCTCTGATTGGTTAAATTCTCGAAATATGTCAAAACCCTGGTATGCCAAGATTGGATTTCGCCCACTCTAGATTGCAAAAGCTACAGAGTTGACCATTACTAAGAACTTTAGTGCTGCCAAATTTTCTTTTCTAGGACTATGTGCATGATTGAAAAATATTTTAAGAACATACACAGTAGTGGTTCTAGGGATTAGATTCATACAACGACACTATTTTTGTTCATGTGCAAGGTTGTTTTGTCCCTTGTCCATTGCTTGCAAATATTTTCTTCAAATCCTTGATTGTTGTTCTATGTGCTTGATTATTATTTATAAATCTTAAATTGATCTTAGTTGGTTAAAAAAAGACAATTCATCAATCATCATTTGGACTCTATGGTAACCGTGCTTTTGTCATTCTTGAGTTGGTTTGACCATTGTAGACCCAATCTTGAGTGTTTAAAATTGTTGTCACTTTGGATCCTTGCATTATAGCTATCTTTGAGTTAGTAAGTCTTGTCTTATCTTTTCACCAACATCAAAACTTGTAAAGTTAGAGATTTCCCTAGTGGAGAAAGTTTTCTTTGGGATTCTTTGATTTCATCCTTGGATTGTGGGTATTCACTTGTCTAAACATATCAATTTATCTCATATTATTACATTTTATTATAGAACAATATAACTCTTGGATAATTCCACAATTGTGAGACCAACAATGGCATATTGTGTTAACCAATCGTGAGACCTCTATTGGCACTTTATGTTAATGAAAGTGATAGACAATTACATTATTACACCTTATTAATTGGACAAGTGATTACTTTACTACCCAAGAGTGATACCAATGCTTCTTGGAGTCTTCCTATTTACTAGTGTTTTCCCTCTCATGTCAGTTACGACTAAGTTTCAAGTGAGTCAAGGTAAACAACCTCAAGTTAACTTTGATCAATTACCCTTAGTTCCAACTCGTCAAAAACATAAAGGAAAAGAACCTATCTTTGATCAAACACCTAAGGGAAAAACAAAAATTGAGTTTACTCTTCCTAGCAATCTTAGTAAATTGAACATACCTAGGCCCTCCTCACTTTTTGAGCAAGACATGTTATTCACTGGAAGCAAAGATAAAAGCATGGATGAGATGATAAATGATATATTATTGAGGCAACATGGGGTTGAAACTTTGAGATCTCACAAACTCATGAAGATATTGATGAAACTACATCAACAAATGATTTTTTTGGAGGAAATCAACACTACTCTCCATTTCTTGCTCCTCCTGGATTATCACCTAAATCCTCTCACCCAATGGATGATAAAATCAGACAAGATGAATTGGAAAAGATAACATACTTGGAGAAGAAAATATTGTGTAAATTATGTGTACTTTATAGATTTTTATCACATATTTGGAGATGTCTTGTCATTGATGTCAATGCAATTCTTTCCTTTAGTCATTATTCTTGCCTCTCTTGGTCATCTCAAAACTATCCCATTGAGATTACATACCATGTTAGTTGTACTCAAGTTCATTCAAAATTAATATAAGCTTAAAAGGGTGTGTTCCCTTCGATTAAAAAAAAATGAAAATGATGCCAACAGTGTAAGTTTATGGCACGTAGAGGAGAAAGACAACTTTTCTACTATAAAACACCCATTAGTGGAGAAAGCATTCCATTTATTATAGGTATTCAAACACCATGGATGCGAGAGATGATGGTGAGATATTCACATAACTCTATTATAGCACTGGATTCCATTTTTTCAACAAACAAATATGCTATGAGTATACCAATGTCAACTATATTAATATATATTAATATCCAACTATACCAATGCCAACCATATTAATATTAATATCTAACTATTTGATCCATGCTTGTGCTGAACCTTTTTCTATACCATCAATTGTTGGCAGTGTCAACCTGGACATCCTATTTTGTAGATCCTTGTTGAAAAAATGGTTCATTTGACTTCTTGTTGATCCATTCTTTAAGTTGTGAAATTGGATAAATGGGAGTTGTTGTCTTATTTCTGGATCAATCTTCATATAAGACTCCATGCTGGCATCGAGATCTCCTTTCACAAGCCTTAGTTCTTCACCTCCACTACTAAGGACCTGTTTGGGTATGAATGAATGAAGGTTGTTCATCCTTTTCCATCTTATTACCTCTGGCTCCTATCCTTGATAAATTTATTGTTGCCTTCTTTCATTCTCTTTCAAGAGCACACTGATCTCTTTGACTTAATCACATAACATCTCTATAGCCTGGCAAAGAAACTAGGCTCTGATACCACTGAATCTTATTAAAAACTCCTATTTCATATTTGAAAGTGGAAATTCTAATTATGATGTAAACTCAAATGACCTCATAATATTTCTCTAAGCTATGAGATAAATAGTTTTGAAAAGTAAATGGTCTAGTGTCTATGAATTTACTATTGACATCTCAGTCAAGTTTGTTTATTAGTGACACACACACTCATTCATATGGTCAGGTGCTATTGTTTACTATGAATTTGTTTCCCTAAGTTTTTTTCATGTGTCAACTACGATGGAGAATAAGTTCATTGATGAGATTATTGTAGTATCCTAATCTCTTTGGATTGTTAAAACCCTTATATCTATAGCAAAGAAAAAAATTGATATAAGTTGAAGGTGGAAAAAATGAGTTTCTTTTTTTCAAAGAAAAAATCTCTAGGGTTTAGTGCTATATATGAGACATAATAGGAATACAATTATATTCATACTTTTTATGTATCAACTAATTTTTTTTTATAAAGATTTATAACCATAAAATTTATCAAAACTTGACCATAATCTAGTTAATCCCTAGCCCTAATTGAACCTCAATCATGACCCTAACCCACAAATTTTTATAGAGATATAATCCAAATTCATTATTCCATTGTTCATAATTTTTGAATATTAATGAACCTTCTCCTTTTAATCAAAATGCATCTGTATTTACTTTTAAATATGTACAGTTATTTATATTTCTTTATGATGTATAATTTAAAACTATTTAATTTAATAAATTTGAACAACTTAACTAATAAATATTATATTGAAGATAGAACTTTGAAAATTTTCAATTTGTTTGCTTATGTCAATTGGGTTAAGTGTTAGTGTTAAATTGGTCTTACGGCTATATAGTTTTATTTAGTAATATTGTTAGAAATTAATAATTTCTAACACTCTCTCCCCTACCTACTCTCACCATATCTTCCTCTTTTAACCACCCTCTCTCTCTCTCTCTCTCTCTCTCCCCCCCCCCCCCCCCCCCCCCTCCCTCTAGGATATGCTCCATAACCTCCCTCCCCTCTCTTGAGATACACCCGCTAATCTCTCTCTAGATATGCCCCTATTACCTCTCTATCCCTCATTTCTCTATAGATACACCCTCTAATATCTTCCTCTCTCCCACACACACACGCCTTTCCATTCTCCCTAGATATCTCCCCTAATCACCCTCTCTCTCTCTCTCTCTCTCTCTCTCTCTCTCTCTCAAGTTACTAATTAGCATAAATGTATAGAATAAATGTATTTTTCATGCATTTTTTAACAAGATAGAGGATTACTAATTAGCCAAATATTGTACAGAATGAGTAGGGGATTGAAATGGGAATCACTCATTTGATTAGATGTCCAAGACATTCCAAAAAAAGAAAATCTTTTTTCAATGAATCATCTTGAATGGACACCTATTGGAAATGAAAATATCTAGGAGCTTGACTTATGTGCTATTATCCCTCTTGGGAGACTTTCTCACTTTATCAAAGGAGAAGGTATATTGCATGATGGCATAGAGACAACATTTCTATGTAAATCTCATAGAGAGCTCAAATTGGAAAACCCGACTAACCATAGTACCATAATGTATTCAAGGTATGCTTAACATTTTCTATATAATTAAGCATGTCATATATATATATATATTTGAATTTATTTATTTATCATGTTGATTAATATATTGTTTTGTACATGTCCTTAAATAGATATCATTGTGCTTTTGGGCCCAAGGATAAAAAAGAAAACTTAAAGACATTAAAAAGGTGAAAAAGATATGAAAGTTTATACAAAAAAGGGGTTGCCAAACCCACTTTCATGTTAGAGTTATGTATGGTAGACCACAGGTTGCTATTATCACATATAATGAATTTACCCATCAATATGTTAATGGTGAATTTTTTCATGGAAATAATGATCCTTCTAGAGATCCAAGGACTAGCTTTGCACCAAGACTATCAAATGAATGTAAATCATACATTGAGTCCTTATTAATGATGGATGTTGGAATTGATACAATTTGTTAGAAACATTACTTAGACCATGGTTTAATAGAGATGATGAATAAGAGAGATGCTTGTTTACTAAGAAAAGATGTATTAAATGCATGGAAAAGAGTACGCTCATTTCGATCACAAAAAAATGAGGATGATGAAAAAAGTGTTAGTTTATGGCATATAGAAGAGAAAGATAAATTCTTCTTTTACAAAACACCAAACACCATGGGAGGTGTTCCATTTATTGTAGGCATTCAAACACCTTGGATGAGAGAAATGATAGTCAAGCATTCACATAACTCTATTATAGCAATGGATTCAACATTTTCAACAAACAATTATGGTGTAAGTATAGAAATGTTAACTATATTTATTGATTTTATTTTTTACTCATTCATTTGTTTTATTTCAATAAATTAATTTTTTTAAGTTGAACTCATGTGCAATACGAGTTATATACATTGCTTGTTTTTGATGAACAAGAGGCTAGTGTGCATGTTGCATGGGCAATATCTTCGAGAAGTAGAGTTGAGGATATAAATGAATGGTTAATAGTGATCTATAGACAAGGGAAACAGTTGAGAGATTATTGGCATGTCAACACATTTATGACAGATGATGCTAGTGCAGAAATTGAAGCTATTAGGTTTTTATTGGCCTTAATTTACACATTTAAACCAAAATTAACTCAATTTTAGTCATGATTTATGATATAAACTACAATTTTGCATTCATTTTCTTAGAACGTTATTGATCAATTTTTGCAATGTATACAGATCATCTTTTAATTGTTGAGTGATTTTATGTATTTGGCATGTGCGTAGGGCATGGCTAAAAAATGTGTACAGGTGAGTCAATATTTAATCAGAATATATCAAGCATCACTTATTTGAGTATACGACTTCATATTATCTTTTCTAATATAAGTTCGCAAGCAATAGGGATGTTGGAACAAACATGTTTGATAGATTGGGTGACATAATGCATGCAATGAGTGATAATGAAAATACGACCATTCACTTAATCAAACAATTCATAGAGGAGTTCAAAGAAGAGAAAACATTCATTGGTTATTTTCTAAAAACTTGGTGCCATGATGAAACCCGTATTGGTAAGTTTGTTGGTAATTTCTTTTTTTTTGTATATTTGTATTTACATGATTAAATTTATTATTTTTAGTTAACAAAATATTTTTATGTTTTCTTGTATAGCAATGTGGGGGAAAAATCTTCAAAATTTTTCACATGCCAATCAAGAAACTAATGCATCTATAGAGTCTTATTATTTCCATATCAAGAGTCATTATTTAAGTGATTGTGCCAAAAAATGTACAAGGAGAATGGATTGGCTTATCCATACACTTCTTCATAGGATAGAGCCATTTTATAAAAATAAAAGATATTTGCAATTATCTGGATTTGTCACTAACTTTAAAAAAGAAAGATATTATAGAAATGCACTAGAGAGATAAAAAACAATACCAGATTCAAATTTCTATCCTTATGATTTTCCCAATACATACAAAATAAGAAGTCAATCCGATCCTATGAAGTGGTACATTGTTAGAAAATTTGGACCAGATTTGCACGTGTGTGATTGTCAATGGGCACAAAGAGGAAACACATGTAAGCATGTGTTGAAGATTTTAGATCTTATAAAGAGAAACCAAGCAAATAAAAATGATCAAGTTGTTGGTAAGTTTCTTCTAGCATTTGACTATTATATAGATTTATTTTCGAAGTTTATGTTTTCTTTGAACTAACAAAAAATGAATTGAACTATAGAAGGTGTTACTCCATTGGTTGATCATGGTAATAATGGTGGAGAGAGTTCCTATCATGCGAATAATATCATTGGTAATGTTTATTTATCTTTCATAGTAAAAATAATTATTGATCTTTTATGATTCTTAAGCTTAATAAATTATTATTCAAAGTGCAGATGCATATAATCCGTTAGAAGATCAAGAAGTGATTGGAGTTCAAAGTGTTCAAGACCAAAGAATTGGTAACTCTCAATGCCATGAATTTTTAATTAAAATATTATTTTTTCCATTTATTTAACTTAATTGTTTTTTTTGTATAGATGGTTCGAATTCATCAAGTCCTTCCAATGATGTGTATCAAAATGCTTTGGATTATATGAATTTATTATTCCAAAATCTACCACCTGGAGAAGATGTAAAACTCATATTTACTAAATGTTTTGAGGGATTTACAAAATATTTTCATGCATCTATGTCTTCCCTTTCAAAGTTTAGAACAATCCCTGGTACTGAGAACATGCCCATGGGATGAATATCACCATGGTTTAGTCCAACCAAACTACATAAAAAACATATTATTCTCCAAAGACATAGTGACATTCATCAAGAATCAAATGAAAGAGCTGTAGGGTAAGAAGAGTTTCAATTCCATTCCATATCTCATAGAAAGAAAAAGAAAAAGAAGGTCTTACATCGTTCAAGCATAGCCATACAAGAAGAAACAACTACTATCATGGAACATGGTTAGTACATTTATTTTAATTTGTTCTAGTACTTTTCATAATAATAATTCTTCCTCTTATTTATGTGTAAAATTATTTGATTGTAGCTTTGAAGGATGTAGAGAATACATGCCAGCGTCAACTGCCCTTCTCTATTGATTTGAACAAATCAACAATAGATGAAATGCAAACTATAAATGGTAATATTTAATGATTAAATATGTTAATTCATTAATTATAATATTTTCATTCTTTGTTTCTTTTAACATCCTTTCTATACTTAATCAAATAATTAGCATGTACAATTTGTGAAACTCAACCATCATCAACTATTGGTGTTATCCCCACTCAAGCATTTGAACAAAGGATTTCAGGTAATTAAGAATTTCAATATTACTAATATATTAAATACATATTATACTTCTAAATAAAGGACTAATTTGTGTTGACTAATTAATTATACATGTCATTGCAAGTTAAGATGGTGAAAAGAATAGTGGACAACATGGGCTACCATTTTGTATCGATCTTAATCAGCTGCCAGGAACAATGTAAGCAATGCAAACTAGTGAAGGTAAAATCATTATTAAATATTTTTTCTTACGATTTTCATGCATCTATTTTTAACAACCAAAGTATATGTTTATATGCAGATTTTAATGAAATTAGCATGGGGAGTTATCATCAACACTATTACAAATATTCAATATACTTTACTAGATTTTCCAATGTTTTGATAGTTTAGAATACATTTAATACTACAATGTTGAGTGGGGGGGGCGGGAAGAGACTTATTCAATGTGTAAGTTTAATTACTTCTCATTTTGACAATGACATTTTGGATGGAGTAGCTTGATAATTCACAATAGATTCATCATTTACATAGGTACTTTAACAATGATTTTTATTACATTTATGGATGTTCTTGACCTTAACTTATTTGGGAAAAGAGAATATAATTTTGCCATCTTCTTTTATGTTTTACTATAATTTTATTTTGTAGTTTGAATGACTATTTTACTTATAAATTCTCTATTAGAGGTTAATGAACTTGCATTTTTCGTTACCAACCTAATATTACATGGAGTCAAGAAACAAGTGATGTTATGCAACAATGTTGAAGTGATTTAATTTCTAAGTTTTCAAATGCATTTACTTGATATCTTCATTTAAAAATTGAAATGTCTTGTAAATGCTTTTCTAGTTAACTAGGACCATCTATAAATACATAGTTGTAAGTTCTCAAGTCAAGGTATTTATCTTATAGGTTAGTGGGATAAAAATCAAAAGAATGCTTCAAAAGTAATTATATTTAATTTTTTTACTAGATGGACTATTCTAGGTTAGTAGAATATTTAAGGTTCAATCTTAGTAATTAAAAAAAATTCTCTTTTTATTTCATAAAGTCGTGTAGTTTGAATCATAGTATACTTAGCTATTAATATTTTCTTTGCAACAAAGGTCTAAATAGAGACATGATAACTTCAAATCAACTATACATTCACTTATAGGGGTTGAAGACTACATTGGAGAAGTGTTAAATGCTAGAAATTAAAACATTAGGTCATGTTATTTCATAAATTTGTATAGTTGGAATCATAGCCTATTTAGCAAGTATTATTCTTTTTTCAACAAAAGTCTAAATGGGGAAGGGATAACTTGAAATAAAAAAAATTCATGTATAGCAACTTTGAAATACAACCTTTGATTTATTAAGTTAACAAAACTTTATTACCTATAGGTTTATGTTATGTTGCAGTACCAAAGTGAATATAATATATTTTACATTTAAATATAATATAATATAAAACTTGAACCTTAATCTAATTCTTAGATTTATTTTAAATATATTATAAAATTTATATTTAATATAATATAAAAAATAAACTTTAATCTACTTCTGAAATATAATATTATTTAAGTTTATAACTAAGAATAAGATTAATACTAAGAATAAGTTAGAATAAGAAAATAAGAATAAGATTAATCACACCTTATTTGATAAATTGTCTTCTTCTTTTTCTACTTTACAAAGTTCATTTAGATAAAGCTCTAAAAATTTGGTTGTAAGAATTAATTATAAAAATATTATAAAATTGTATGTAAAAATATGTATTTTAATGTAATCCAATCCAAATATTCAAAATTTCTCTTTAGTAAATATGATTGATCTTTAATGCTTTATAATTATAAAATTGAGTATAGTTAAATGATCTCAAATTTAATATAAAAGTTTGAAAAAAAATATATTAAGTCAATTTAAAACTAGTTCAAAATTTAAAAATTAATCTAACATTTATAAGATTAATTTAAAAATTCACAATTACATTGCAATGTTTTATACAATATACAAGCTAAAATAAGGTTTCAATACAATTCTATCAGTTTAAAAATAATAATTGCATGTGAACAAACTAATCTTCAAACTAATCATGATCTAGTGATAGCCATTTCAATAAGACAATTGTTGTTATTCTATTAAAATATATAATAAGTGGCACCAAACTATGGAGAAATAATTTTTGTGAGTCAAGTGGAGAATGAACAACACAAATAAATGAATGTACGCTAATGTGAGGATGCCAAACGAAAGGGACTAGGAGAGATTATGTTTATTATAATTAGTTTATAACTTATATCATCTACCAACTAACCATACTAAATACAATTCTTTGACTAAGCCATCAATAGCTTAAGAACAATTCACAGTAAAACTAAAAATATGCTATAACTTAACAACCAAATTATGTTATCACTAATTGTAAAACATAGTAGTACTAGTCTCTTTATTTTTTAGTTATAAACTAATAGGCTAATATAATATTTTATGCCCACTCCCCTACCCTCTTTAGTACTTTGACATATTTTCTTAATTAACTTAAAATCTCACACTAACAATTCCCTCCCTTAAAATAGGAAAATAAAATTAAAAACTTCACTTAATTTATCCTTAATGTATAATTTTAAAAAGCTACTATACTTTCCACCACAAAAATTATTTTCCACTTTGACCAAAAACACCTAAATATGGGGGTTCATTTCATCAATTAGCATCCAAATTGGGGGGTAGGACATCGTTATTATCTTTCACTGGTGTCATGTTTGGACACGGACAGTGATGTGAGATTGGTAAATCATATCATGTGTAGGGGTGCAGATGGGCGGATCACGGTCAGACTCAGTCAGATGTTTCACTGATGGCAGGGCAGGGTACAGGCTAGGGCTAGCGGCTAGGGTAAACAAAATAGTTTACCCTTTAGCCGTTGCCACTTCACACTGCCCATGTGAAGTTCTTTTTTGTGCTATCCATACCTTAGTTTTTTTTCTTTTAATGTTGAAGTTTCTTTGTGCTGTCGATACCTTAGTTTGTTTGCTCTAAATGTGAACAGAAGAAAATTTTCATTTTCAAGTTTTGGAATATTTGTAAAGTTGAATGTTTCTAACTGTCGACTAAGTGCATTAAGCTTCATTCTAAAACTAAAAGTGTTGAATACTAAAAGTTAGCTTATTTTTTCTACACTTAATTTTCTTCTTAGTGTGTGATGTTTAAGGGTTGATGAGCTCATGGGAGATTAAATTTTGACAAGTGCAACTATCCAACATGACAAAGGATGAAGTTGGGATCATGCCTTGTAGAAGTTTAGTGGAATGAATACCCTAGTGCCACCCTCCTCTCTGCTTGGCCAGTGCCTGTGCTCAGTCCTACCTTCCTCTATTAGTGCAATGCTTGTTTTCACCGCTCTGCCTGGATTGCAAAACCAATGCTCCGCTCATAAACTTAGCGTCTAGTCAGTCACACTTGGCACTGTGTGGAGGTGACACATGGAACTTTGCCACATGCACCCTGCCATATCACTTTCCACGTCAAATTTTTCCACGTGGACCTATCGTGTGGTGTGCCACATGGCATCTTTTTTTGCTTTGATAGCTTCTGGGTTGTCAAATTTAGCATAGTGAAATGCTGACATCAACATGATATCAGCACTGCATCAACACCTTCCTGCCTCTCCTTCAAGGTCATTTTGGACCTACCTTTAGTTTTTTAGCCATAACATGAGCATACAGAGGTATTTTTTTGATCTAAAACAAGTGTCAAAAAGCTAGTTCCAAGACGGAGACATTGGGGCAGGTATTTTTAGGTTTTGATGTAGTTTTATTGCCCTATTTTCTTGTTAAAGTGCAAAGTTGTATTTTTGACTCTGGCTTGCATATCTTTTGCATCCCATGTTAGTTTTTTGAAAACGTTATATTTTTGGAAAGTTGGTTTTGTCACCTTTTCAAAAATGTAGTCTTTTTTTCTCAGTTTCTGGCCCATGCTCTTTCTATCACATATTTGGTATTTTTTCTTTATGGTGGATATCTTGGGTGTTTTAGGTTCGAGGATCATTTTCCTGGCATGGTTTCTTTTGTTTTAGGCTATCCTATCTTTTGTGTTAGCTTTTCCTTGTTTTGATCATTGTAGACATCATTTATAAGCTCTTTTGTATACGCACTAAGATAAAGTGTCACTTTTGCATTTCAGATTCATGAATGTTGTTCTCGAGTCAGTTGTACATGCACTATTTTTATAAAGCACCATGGGGGGGATAGGTGTTTGCTATTTTAGGATTTCTCTCTTTGTCAAGTGATTGTCCCTACCATGACATTAGCCCCATGCAGAGTCAGTTTGACCGTGTCTTTATGAGTATTTGTACCTCTTTTCCTCTCTTGTCATTCTTGGTTCATTTGTAGGAGACTTCGGCTAACCTTCTCAGTTGCCTATCATCTCACCCCGTCTACATTAAGGGGAGGTTATGCTATTGTTCTAATGCATCTGTGGTTTGATGGTTTGATAGTGTGAACTATGTATTCAGTGGTTGATCCTATATACAAGGTGATTGCAGTGGATGACTACCTATGCATTTCGGTGAGATGGATCATCTACCATATAAACACACTCGGTTCATGCTTTCTTCTTCCTTGGAGGTTCTTCAGATCAACAATTTTCTTCTTGATGACAGAGTTTTATGACTTCTTAATGCTTCAGTGATGCTCTTTCTTGATCATCTCCTTGTTCCTATTTTAGGGGACATTCCCCTAGTTGGAGGCTTCTTTAGTTCTTCACTAGGTTCTTACCTCTTTTTGGGGGAGGGTTTTTCCCACATGGTTTTCTCTTTTTCCCCATTTACAAAGGTTGCATCTCTTTGCATTTGTACATGGGTACCTAACATGGCCTCATTGCCGGGACCCATTTTGCATTTCATCTTAGTCTTGTGAGCTTAAGACATTTCCCTTAGTTGCATTTAGGGGGGGGTGTTAGAGTAAATAATTAATTATTATTTATTTATTCTATTTATTTAAGTTTACTTAGGTAAATGCATTTTATTTATTAGTTGTAGTCTAGGAGTTTGTTATAAGTTGTTGACAATACGAGATTTTTTTCTCTCCTAAGTCATACTTATCCTCTCACCTCGTTCGAGAAATTTCCACCTCATGTGGATGTATGCTTAGTTGTCACACTTATCTCCTAGTGTCTTCTAGCTTGTTCTACAAGATTCTTTGAGGCCTTTATAAGTAGTCTCTCTCTCATTGTAAAACACAACATATCATCACTTCTCGCATATTGTAAATACATATTTTCTTGTGTTTGCATATTTTCTATCTCATGTCCATTTAAAGTTTTTTCCTAGCTCCTTGCTCTTCCTTCCTTGGCTTCCCTTTGATAGGTTTTTGCATGCAGGTGGTCTTTGGCATCTTCGGAGTTGGATTTCATCAACTCCAATAGTGCCATCCCTGTAAATAGCACTATTCCACAACATATAAAATGGCCTCAGCCTCCATGAGATTTTTAGTTTAATCACCCTTATGCACTGATAAAAAAGAATTTAACATCACCAAAACTACAATGAGCCACTTCCCCCAATACTAGCAGGGCTTGGATTCCATCGAGAAGAACCATTAGTGTTAATTTTAAGAACTCCATATGGAGGAGGAGCCCAATGCCCATCCTGATTCACCTAATCTCTCCTCTATTGCAAGGTTGCCTTGTCACTCTTTGATACCTTTGAGATGCAACCCCATCCTAAAGATGAAAATTGAGTTGATTGCATATAGTAAGATCAACCGCATCCATACCCCCATCTAGCACACACTTGACTTAAATAGTTTCCTGAAGAGAATGTGACATCTTCCACCAAAAATGCATAACACCAAGCCAAACATCTTGGAAGAGTTGACTATTCCTCTCCAGCTATATATGCTAGAGAATGAATGATGGGCTAAATTGAAGTAGCACGAAGAGAAGCAAACATGAACGGAGCACTACCCAAGCAAGCTCAGAACTTTGGCAAAGAGGAAGCATACCTATAAGAACAACCTCAAGTACTCCATCAAAGGTGCCATAGCTGAGTAGAAAAGGAGTAATGGAATAATAGATGGTAGAAAGACTCCTCCTCATTACCACACAAAACACAATAAGAGGGGCCCTAAAATCGACGTTTACAAAGATTATGCCATGTAAGACAACAGTTGTGAGCCACTAGCCACATGAAAAAATTGTACTTGGACCAAGAAAATTTATCCCAAACTTGCTTCCACCAAGGGACCTTAGCATCTCCAAATAATTTTCTAGTTATCTCCTGATACCTAGTAGAGACATGATATTTACTAGACAAGTTACCTCCCCAAGACAAAACATCTAGACCTAGCAAATAGGAACACTCCCTAGAGGCCAAAATCTGAGAAAGCTCCTAATCATCCACATTTGTACCTTCAAGAGGCCAATCAGAAGAATGCTTCCATCTATAACTAACAAAAGGTCCTAGTTGATAAGGAGTCTTGTAATTTTCCACTTTATCGCATCTAGAAGTATGAAAAGAATCACAAAGAGTTTGAAGATGAGGCTACATGGATAATATGGATGGGAATCCATCCCAAGCATCAAACCAAAAAAAATCCTTAGAGCTTCCCTTACATATCCAAAATAGACCTCTCTTGACTAACACAACACTAGTCTTCAGAGTATGCTAGACCATTGAGCCATGACCTCCAAGAGGAAGTGCAAAAATAGAGCAAGGATCAGGACCATGAAAATATTTATGGGTGATAATACTAGCTCAAAGTTGATGTTATCCAGAGAACCATTGCCAATAAAGCTTAACAAACAACACTTGACTACTCAAGAGAGTTGATCGAAGATCGAGACTACCCTCCTTTTAAGCCTACAAATAGTCTCCTAGCTAATCGAACTCCATTGAGTTTTATATAAAATTACCACTCCAAAAGAATTTCCAAGAACAAGCATCAACCTCCTTAAAAAAGTAAATAGGAGCAACCTGAACCATGCTTCTATAACAAATTGAAGAAGAGTAACCCGAGCAGTAGTAGAAAGCCATCTATGAGTCTAATGATTTACCTTATCCTAAAGCTTGGTAATCAAATTTTACCAAAAGAGACATGGCTCCCTAGAAATAGCAATAGGGATGCCAAGATAAGTCAAAGGAAGTTACCCAATCTGAAACTTCAGGATATCAACAATCCTTTGCTGACTATAATTAGGATTGTTAAAAAAGTAAATTTTTTCTCATTAAATTTTTCACCTAAAGCTGCTAAATAAATATCTAGAGTATTTAGAAAGGCTTCAGGTTCCTTGATCCTAGAAAGATGTTAGGATTAAACCACAAATAGAAATAACAATTACATGCAAATATAACCAATAAAAAAAAATAATAGATCACATAGAAAAGAACACAAGCCACCATGATTTAACGTGGTTCACCCAATCCCTAGGCTATGTCCACCAAACAACAAGTCTAATTTATGATCTAGTGATTACAACCTGATTACAATCTATAATCCCTTATAGCTCAATACCACCACAAGAACCAATTTTGCATCACATGTTATAAAAAAATCCCTTCATGAGAAATACCTTCTACCATTTTCATATTAAATAAATGCTTCATGAGAAATACCTTGTTTGAAGCAGAGGGTTTTTCATACAATGTCACTAGGGTTTTAATCAATTCTTGTGTCATCTTTGCTTTTGTAATATTAAATGCCACTGATGGTGCCAAGCATAATCAAATGCTTCCAAGTGCCTTTCTATCCAAAAGCTCCCATTCATCATTTGACATAGATCCCTGATTCTTGGATTTTCCTTCCAACGACTTCCATAAATCCTTATGATATAGATAGTCTTCCATTTGCATCTTCCATAACTAGAAGTTCTGCCCATTAAACCTATCAACCCTCAGCTTACCCTCATCTGCCATTGCTCCCACTCAACTATGAGACTCCCACTCAACTGTGAAGCTTTCCTACAAAGGATAACTAAAAAACAACTAGGCTTTGATACCACTTGTTAGGATTAAACCACAGACAGAAATAAAAATTACATGCAAATATAACCAATAACAAAAAATAATAGATCACACAAAAAAGAACATGAGGCACCCAGATTTAACATGGTTCACCCAATCCCTGGGCTACATCCACCAAACAACAAGTCCAATATTTTTATGATTCAATGATTACAACCTAATTAAAATTTGTAGTTCCTTACAGCTTAGTACTGCTGCAAGAACCAATTTTGCATCACACCTTATGAAATAATCCCTAACCCTAAGCCCTTTTATACAAGTATTTTAACCGCTTTAGGGTTATAATTAATAATTACATGTTAGCTCAAAATTTCAATAAAATAGGGCCCAAAAGTTTCTTTCGGGGTGATGCCCTGAACCCCAAAGAATTTATGAAGTATGTACAGTACTTTCGTAATCAATCACCACAATCTAATAATCTTCCACTTGGGAATTGATCAAGCTCCACACTAAACAACAATCTCCCACTTGGAGGCTGGTCCTGTAGCAATACCGCTACCACATGGGGCTCCCATTAGATCAAACCACCTTGGACTCTACTATTCTTTTATTCATATTTAGTCTAGAAGACCAACCAAAGCTGAAGAGGAGTTCAGCTTCTCCCTTGTTACTACCTTTGTCAACATATCTGCTGGATTATCATTTTTATGTATCTTCTCTAGCTTTAACTGTCCATCCTCCAAAATTGACTGAATGAAATGGTACCACAACTATGTGTGTTTGGTCTTTGAATGAAAAGTTGAATTTTTTACAAAATGAATGACACTCTGACTATCTGTAAACAAATAATTATCCTTCTAAGGATGTCCCAATTCTTACAAGAAGAACTAAAGCCATATCATCTCCTTGGCTGCCTCTATAGCAACTACATACTTTTTCTTTGTAGTGGATAAAGCATTAACTTTTTGTAATCTAGAAACCTAGGTCATGGCTGCCCCACCAAAAGTAAAGATGTAAGCTATAGTACTCCATCTGGTATCAATATCCCCTGCCAAATTTTAGTCAACATAGCCCTGTAAATCAGTAGTAGAGCCCCCAAAGTGTAAACACTTATTGGATGTTCCTCTCAAATATCTGAGAATCCATTCGACTGCATTCCAATACTCAATTCTTGGATGACTCATATACCTGCTAACAACTCCCACTACATGTGCAGTATCTAGCCTAGTACATATCATAGCATACATCAAGCTTCCTACAGCTAAAGCATAGGGTACCTTGGACATCTTATCCTCCTCTTCTTGTGTCTTGGGACACATCTCCTTAGCCAATTTCAAATGACCAGGTAAAGGTGTGCTAACAGCTTTAACATTCTCCATAGAGATACATTGCAACACCTTCTCAACATAATTAGCCTGAGATAGTGTCAATGTTCTATTTTTCCTATCTTTGCAAATATTCATACTAAGGATTTGTTTTTCTGCCCCCAAATCTTTCATAAAAAATACATGTGCTAATTGGCTTTTTAGCCCCTCAATGTGATCCATGTTAGACCTAGCTACAAGCATATCATCAACATATAAATATAAAATAATGTAGTTATCATCATCCAACCTCTTAAAGTAGACTCAATGATCTAAATAACACCTACTGTAACCATGCTTATGCATAAAACTATCAAATTTTAGATACCATTGCCGAGGTGCTTGCTTCAAGCCATATAAAATTTTCTTCAATTTGCACACTAAGTTCTCCTTACCTTTGACTGTAAATCCTTATGGTTGAGCCATATATATCTCTTCATCCAAGTCACCATGAAGGAAGGCTATTTTAACATCTAGCTGCTCTAAGTGCAAATCTTCAGTAGCCACTAGACTTAAAATAGTACAGATAGAAGTCATTTTAACAATACGAGAAAATATCTCATCAAAATCAATTCCCTTTTTCTCTGAAAATCCTTTTACAACTAACCTGGATTTAAATATTTTCTTACCTCCATCCTCTTCTTTTAACCTATAAGCCCACTTATTCTATAAAGCCTTTTTACTTGCAAGCAACTTGTACAAATCCCATATCTTATTCTTTAGCAAAGAGTCCATTTTATCTTTCATTGCAGACTCCCATTGAATCTTAGTATCCACCTACATAGGTTCATCATAACTTTTAGGTTCACTAGCATCAGTAAGTAAAATATAATACAAAGAGGGATAAAATCTTTGTGGAGGTCTAATTTTCCTTGTTGACCATCTAACATTCACTAGTGTGTGTGGTATTTGTCGTTGTGGTTGTTGCACATCATGAGGAATGGGTGGAACATCAGCTTTTGGAGTATCATCCAACACTATATAATCATCTTCTTTCTTCTCATGTTGCTGCAACATATCTTTTTACAACACTTTCTCATTGAATATGACATCCCTGCTTCTTACAATTTTATGATTTTCAAAATCCCAAAGTCTATAACCGAACTCATTAATGCCATATCCAATAAATACACATTTCTTTGACTTAGCTTCTAGCTTAGTTCTATTTTCAGAATCTATGTGAGAAAATGCTTCACAACTAAAATTTTTGAGAAAAGAATAACTCACCTTCTTACTAGTCCATGCCCCCTTTGGAATACCACAGCCCAAACGAGGAGAGGGACCTCTATTAATCAAATATGTATAGTAGTATTGACAACCTCTACCCACATGTTTAAGGGCAACCCTAGCATGTAATATCATGCTCCTTGCACATTCCATTATAGTCCTGTTCATGTGTTTAGCCACACCATTGTCTTGTGGAGTCCTTGGAACAATTTTCTGTCTATGAATACCATTAGTGGAGCAATAATCTTCAAATTCATGACTGCAATACTCACCACCATTATCAGATCTGAGACATTTTAATTTTTTACCAGTCTCATTTTCAACCAAGCATTTCCATTCATTACAAGTTTGAAATACATCATATTTCTATCTACAAAAATAAACCCATACTTTTCTAGATGCATCATCTATAAATGTAACATAGTAATGAGAGCCACCAAGGGAAGATACCTAAACTAGTCCTGATACATTGGCATGCACAAGCTCTAATTTCTCCCTTTTATTTTCCTTCCCAGTCTTTGCAAAACTCACTCTCTTTTGTTTTTCATACACACAACTTTCACAGAAATCCATATTAACACATTTCAAACCTGGTAAAAATTTCTTTGAATGAAGTACTTTCATACCTTTCTCACTCATGTGCCCAAGTCTATTATGCCACAACACTGTATCAGAATCTATAGCAACTATTTTTTCTCCCTGCTTAACTGCAGCAATTGTTCCTGGACATTCATTTTTCTCTGAAACAATTAAAGTAGAAGGAGCAATATGACCTGTACAAAGATATAAAGTGCCTACTTTTAGACCTTTTTCTACTACAAGGGAACCTTTTAAAACCTTCCAATTTTTATCATTAAAAGTAACTACAAAACCCTCATCATCGAGTTGCCCTATTGAAATTAAATTTCTACTCAGCCTTGGAACATGTCTTACCTCATGTAGTAGCCAATGATTCCCATTCTTCAATTTAATCTTAATTTTTCCCTTACCAACAATTTGATAGGGTTCATTATCCCCCAAATGAATAAGCCCAAAATCCCCTTAGATATAATCAATGAAAGAACCTCTATGAGGTGTAGCATGAAATGAAGTACCAAATGTATATGAGCAATGTTAGTATGCTAATAGAAACCAAATTTAAATAAAGCTTCTACAAACTAAACAAAATTCATAAACTTCAAGATAGACTAAGATGAGCTCTCAATTGAGAATATGAGCCATTAATGGACTCTCTCAATAAGAATCTCTCTTGTTGAGTAGCTTTATCTAAATGGATAGGATGTATGCTCAATATGCTTCCAAAGGCTTCAATGGATGATTGTGAATTTTTGGTGTGGATAGATGGCTTTAGTATGGATTTGGCTCTCAAAATAGCATTATAACTTTACTTCATGGATTGTGTTATTTTACAAAGGGGAAGGATCCAATTTATAGGCAAGAGGCTTGAGGGATTGAGGGCTAAGATGCAAGGATGGGAAAAAGCTCATGGAGGGCTCAGATTGCATGAGAAGAGAGCACATGGATTGTGCTTCCTTATAGCCAATCAAGGAGTGACACATGTCACATGGTGAGAGAATGGAGGAAAGGGGAAGGATGAGTCAACAAAGGAGGCTCAAGGGATAAAATCTTCATAAAGACCCTCATAATGACTTGTAAGAGCAATAAAAGGGCTTGTAAGAGTCATTTATGACCTAGTGGACTTCATAAAGTTTTATGGTTGAGATATTTTGAGGGTGATGAGAGCAATTTCGACTTGGACTTGATTAGGAAGGTTTTAAGCTTGTTTAGGCTTGTGCAAATGATTAGAGGATGGATTAGGATGGTTTAGGATTAGCTTAGGGATAGGCAAGTGGATGGCATTTCATGAGGGTGGGTGAAGGACGAGATATTTGTTAACTTTGGCTTGGGTTAGTAATTCTTAACCCATGTTTAGGGAATGTGACAAGGTGAGGAGGGGATTAGGATTAGGTTTAAAGACATCTTCTAGAAGAGTCTAGACTTTGGATGAGGATAAAGACTTTCTAGAATAGTCTAGAATTTCCTAGGATGAGGATGAAGACTTTCTAGAAAAGTCTAGAACTTCTTAGGATGAGGATAAATTAGATTTTTAAGAAATAAATAAAGTTTTATTTATTTCAAGGGTTTGGGTTGAGGAGATATTTATTAAAACTTTTTTAATAAACACGAGGATTAATATTTAATCTTAATTAAATATTTTGAGTTGGGATTAGGGGTAGGAAATGATGGGATTAGCCTTTAATCAAAATTAAAGAAGGATTAGAAGATTTTGGAAGAGGTTAGTGGTCTTAAGGAAATTGGCCAAGTTTTGGGCAAATTTTTTTATTTATTTTAAGATTTTTGGTCAATTTATTAATTAAATAATTAATAAATAAGGAAATAATGTTTAAATAAGATTTAAACATTTTTGGGAGAGATTCCTTAATTAAATATTTTTAATTAAGATAAAGGGATTTAATAGCATAAAAATTAATTAATTAAATAATTAATTAATAAATGATGATGTCATCAGGACTTTTTCAGAAAATAAAAATACTTTATTTTCTAAAGATTTTTAGGTGTCTACATTTTGCCCCTCTTTGATGTGATGCTGCAAGTGGCATGGCATCAAAGATAAGAAAATAAGATGCCCAAGGCTAGAGCAGAAGAGGAGAGAATGGACTGTGAGATGCCCCCTCAAGAAGGCAACGGGGAGAGAAAGCGAGGCTCGATGGCTTCTTGAAAAGTACAAGAATCTCGGATGAGAAAGGAAACTCAGATTGGCAAAGAGAAGGGGTTAAATTAGCTCAAACTCTCACTATGGGAGAATGATAAAGGAGAATCAGATGCATAAGAGGAAGCAAGATTAAGACTTTAGGGAAGGTGGAGGATGAAGGAGTGGAGCACTATAAAAGGAATCCAGGATGGGGAGATGGATGAGGGGATTAAAAAGCTGATGCAATAGGATTTCAAAGAGTCAGATTGGCGAAAGATGGGTTTCGGAGATCCCTAGGACTAGGATTGTGGATCTCAAAAGATGAGGCTTGGTGGATTGATTTGGATTGGTGGATCCCTAAGACTAGGATTGTGGATCCCTAAAGCTAAGAGTGATGAGTGATTCAAAGAGATACTGATGCATCAGCTGGGGTAGGAGAGGCGAATGCTGGATATGGATGGGGGATAATGGAGATGAAGGAAAACCATTGAAGCTTTTTGAGCAGGGGGATACTTCAAAGAGAAGTACCACCATGTAGTTGAGCACTAGATTTGCTATAGGACTGTTGGTTAATTGCCAAGGTTACCAAGAACATCAAGGCCTTTTCACCAACTGTCTAGAGGACTGACGGACTGACTCAAAACAAACACGCAAGGATTGCCCCAGCATCACACATGAATCCCAGAGGAAGCAATGTGGAAATGACATTGTGTAACCCACAAGCAAAAAAGAAAACAAGCAAAAGACACGATCAAGACCTTACACTCTGATTACCCCATTCCCAGCATACCATGATATGGAAGATCGTGTCAACCTTGAGGAGGGAACAAGGAGATTGCTTGGAAAAGATACTTAAAGACCCAAAAGGGAAGATCCCAAATCAAAAGAAAGCGAAAATCCAAAAGAGAATCGTTTGCCAACAAGATGGGTAGGACGAGGTACTAACGGACCAAGATCAAACATGAGGAAAGCTATATCTTACAAAGATCTATTGGAGAGCACCTAAGCTGATGGATCTGGATGGGTCATGCGTCTGGCAAGCTGAACTAAGAAGGATAGCACTTTGGTGACAGGAGATCTAGCTAAAGGATGCATTGGAATAGCTAACCAAGGGTTGTGCGATGTGTGCAAGATGCTAAAGCTAAGGGTGGGGTGATAGCGAAAGATATGGATTTGGTAGGATGCATCCAATAATGAGGAGAGATTTTGTGACCAAGGATAGCTAGAGGAGCAGGATGAAATGGATGGATAGGATGGTAGATAGCTAGGATTATGATGGATATAAAGAGATGACATTGGGTTTGCATGAGGATAGCCTAGAGCTAGATACCAATGACAAGGGAGGATGGACAAGACAAGATCTCCAAGGAATATAGTGCCCCCAATCAGAAGATAACATGCGGAAGGAGGTCTTATGATGGATGTGATAGGATTGAAGCTAGGATAGAAAAAGCTGAAGGGGCTAGGGAGATGGATGATAGCTGAGATGATTGGCTGAAGCTGCGTAAGATTAGTGGATGGTGTGAGATGGAAGCTGGAGGATGGAGGATAGGTGGATAGATTGGAAGATGGAGTTGGATGTCAAGAGATGACCAAAAGCATGAGGGTGATAGGCTAAGCTAGGGATGGCAGGATTATGCATGATGCTTGTTTGCCAAGTTTTCATCATGGTACTTGTCCAAGGTGCTTGAATTGCCAAGTTTTCACCAGTGGACACTTTTATTTTCTTTATTATTTTTTTAAATTTTTTTTTGACTTTTTGACTTTGGACTTAGCTGGAATGATTTTGGCTTTTTTCAGCTATTTTGGCTTTTTTTTGGGATTTTTCACTGGCTGTTGGAATGTTCAATTTTGTTGCTAGCTGTTGGTACACTGGAGGTGTGATTTATGCAATAGATTGGATTAGATGGGATTGATGGTAGGAGATGGGGGGATGAAAATGCTGGAAAGGAGCATGAGATGGGGATGCTTGCAAGAGCAACATTGGCACATGTTGGGATGGGTGTGAAAAGAGCATATGGGGGATATATGGTAGATGCGGGCGTGATGGAGGATTTGTGGAAGCGTGCTTGGGGATATAGGCACCCAAGATGGAGTTAAGAGATGGGGGACATGAGTCATGGGATGGGGGATTAGCAATGGTGGATGCCATTATGCATTGGGTTTCAACTTTTTTCTTTGGGATCCACATGGTTTTGGTTTTTCTTTTCATAGGCGTTTGCATTATTTTGCATTCTTTGATTGGATTTTTCCTTTTTGGAGTATGTCTTTTAGAATAGACATATGATTGCCTAGGATGTGGATTTTTAGCTTTATGCATTTTGAAGTTGGCATTTACATTGCTGTGGTAAGATTTGGGAAGATGGTTAGGAGAAGCTTTGTGAGATGGAGAGGATATGAGAGAGTGTGTAGGGGGATGATGATGGATGATGTGCCCTAATATGTGCCTTTGTTGATCTTGCATAGGAATGGATGGAATAGGATTTTTATTATGGCTAATAGGAGGATGGAGGATGGTAGATTTTGGGACATAGTGACCCAAAATGGATTTAGCGGATGAAGGGGGGATATTGTAGGTTGTTTTGGGTTGCAAAGATGGTGGAGGGGGGATGACATAAGATTTCTTGAAGGAGTGATGGGAGGCTGGCATGGTGGGCTTGGAGATAGGCTTGGTTTGGGGGTGTGGTGTACCAACACCTTTAGATGGTGAGCCTTTGGATACATATCCAAGACCATGAAATCCTAGATTTTTTTGTGCAATAATAGGCTCTCTGATTCCTTGCTCTTGTGGTCCTAAACCTTGACCTTGATAATGCCATCAATTGAGCATTTGAACAAGCTGAGGAAACTTTTCACTTGCAGAAAATGGTAGAAGTGATTTATTAGGTGTATTGCAATGGGGAGATACTGTTCTTAATTCTTCTGCTGAGAGAGGGCCACCGTGGATGAATGTAAGTGAACCAAGAGGGTAGATTATAGATGGTGGAATAGCTTGGATAGGTGGTAAGATGGAAGCATGGAGTGGGGGAGATGGAAGGATAGGATCTTGATGTAGCTGGTGGGATGACAAGATATCTTGTAATGGAGGAGATATGGCTTGAGGTTTTGGAGATGGAGGAGATGGTGATTGAACTATGGATGGAAGACATGGTATGATGATATCTTCATTTAGGCTTTGGGGGATGTCAACATGCTTTTGGGTAAGATCTTGATAGGATTGGTTTGGAGTGGATGGTGCGATAGGAGGTGAAGGGATGGATTCTTCAAAGGCAGCGGATGGATAGATGGGGGATTCAGTAGTGGAGATGGGTGAGTAGAAGATGGATGCATAAGGGTCATTACGAGAGATTTGGGAAATGCTTGGAGGCGATGTGGATAGGATTTGGAGGGATTTGACAGGTGGTGGGATTTTGATGCTTGCGGGAAGTGGAAGGATTTTAAGCAATTTGATTGATGGTATGGGGATGATAGCTATGGGAGATGGAGGTGATATCATAGATGGGGAAGCTTCATCACTGACTACTTCACATGGTTGGATTAGATGACATGGCTTATCGACTGTTGGAGAAAACTTTTCTTGTATTTCCTCTAGGAGATTCCTTGGAGACTCGTGTGTCGAAGGTGGAGGTGGATTGACAAGAATAGCTAGTGTGATGGGGGTGGAAGATTGGAAGCTTGGTTGATGGGGTGATGGATGGGAAGCTAGAATATCAGATGGCATGACTAGATAGTTTGGAATAACTCTTGGATTTTGGGGGATGCTTGGGGGAATGTTTCTAAGGCTTTCAATATACCCATCATAGTCAAAAAGATTTTCATCATCATTGGAATAGGAGGTGGCGGGAGCAAGGACAATGCGACCAAACACATCATGATAGGATTGGTACTTCATGCTTTGATGGTGAGTTTGATGGGGATGGGGTCTTGTATATGGATGAACACGGAAGCTCATGGTTGGATTTGGATTAAGCATAGATTTTGGATTGGCTGATGAAAGATTTCCTAGGGAGAGTCAAAGCTGCATGACAGACCTAAGGAGGATTGGCTGGAGATTTTTGGCATTCCTGTGGATGGAAGACTTCAAGGGCATGTTGTCAAAAGGTGAGAGTTTTGCTTTCCTATGCGCTAGATTTGGTGGTGGCTGTGTCAACTTGAGGATAGACTAATGATCCTATGGGCATGACACGAGATTGACCACTTGTGGATCCCAACCTTTAGCTCAAGGTGATGAGGGATGCAAGTGAAAAAGCTAGATTACCCTAGACAATGCTCTGTCAGAGGGATAACCTTGGTGAGATTGGTTGATTGGTAGGATAGATTGATTGGATAGAAAATTTTGGCAAAGTGACAACAACTCTTTAAAGGCTTCAGTGATTTTGGATTGGGTTGCTAGCTGGCTAGGGGGATGATTTGGATGGACTTTGGATTTGGGATTGTTCTAAGGCAAAGAACTAGATAGATTCGGTTGCAGCAGGGGAGCTTGGATAATTTTCTGATAAGGTAGTGACTACGCTAAGTATGCCTTGAGCTGGGAGATTTCTACTTTTTTGGGATTTTGACCAAAGTTGGCAAACATTTATTCAAAAGATATGAACAAAAAAGCAGACAAAAGTTTTGAGCAAGCACATCAAACACACCAACATCCTAGGAAGCTTTCTACAAGGATGAAATTTGGTTTAGCTAGGGTGTCCTCGATATACGCAAGGTACGTGAGGCCCAAATCTGTAGATGAAACCAAAAAGATGTCACATAGCCAAGAGGAGTGGTAACCTACTTCTCCTCTTTCACTTTTGAAAGGTATAAAGTTCCTTGAGGCTTAGCCCGAGTGAAAATTTTTTGATCTCAAGAGAGGTGTCTTTGGATTCACCTCCCGATCTTTATACTCTGTCAGAACGCTGGAGTTGAGGTCGTCCCAAGGGGTGATGAAATCCCCAAGCAGGCCTCCTAAAAATCTAAGACAAGATTTTGGATCCTAATCTTATGCACCCAAGATGGCCTCGAAAGACGACAAGGGGAGAGAAGACTTGGATGATCTTGGGCTAAAAAACACGCTTGTTCTTTTACCAACTGATGCTTAAGTTTTCTGATCTAGACTTTGCAAGCACTCATGTTTAAGATACAATGTTTATTCTAACTTTGAAGCGTCGACAAAATAAAATTGATCGAAGAATGCGAACAAGAAGGTAAACTCGTGCGCCCGGAGGCCCTCCACATCAAGTATCGATTGATTTTTCTTTAAGGCATTCAAGATTGAGTGTGAGTTTATTTTAAGCCCAAAACAAAGGTGTGTAAGATTCGATTTCAAGCGCGTGCCCGGAGGCCCTCCACGTCAAGATTTGTCCAATTTTTATTCCCAAATGAAGTGTGAGTGAGATTAATGCGCATTCAAAGAATTTTCTAACTTAGAAAAACCACTAAAAACCCAAGTGAGTGGAGTTTGATTTGCGTGGAGCACTTAACACCCTCCTAGGTGGACCCATCCCCATAGATGGCATTGAGATTGCAACCAATGGTTAAATTGATGGGTGATTAAAGAGGGTGAGTCCAACGACAAACTCACTCAAAGCATTTTTATTTGTTTTTATAACTTAAAAGATTACAAAAATGTAGATTCTTTTTATGCTCCAAAAGATGATTATTTGATCTATGGCATTCAAGATTGGATTTTTTGTTTTAATCATGCATTCATAAAAAAAAAAAAACTTTGATTTTAATCCATGGCACTCAAGAGTGATTTTAGCAACATGCATTCAAAGACAAGTGATTAAACATTCAAGTTTTTTCCTTTGAGCATTCAAGATTGAGATTTTGTGTGTTGTTTTAAGAACTTTGAAGTGCTTTGTTTTAACCTTAGATCATTCAAGATTGTTTTTGGACTCAAAAGTGAAAATGACTCTTTGGACTTTGCTTTTCATTCAAGATTTTGTGTTCTAGTTTGCATGTTTTAAGCCCAAAAATGATATTCCTAGATTGTTTTGATGCATAAAAAACCTAAGAAACATTCAAGATTTTGCAACAAGATATTTGTTTGGAACAAATAACAAAGTTTTTTAGGACAATTTTGGCAACCATTTAGGACTCTTAGTTTTCATGAGATTTTGAAAAGAACTTTAACATATTTGCAAATGAGGTTCATTTTATCCTTGATTGATGCTTTGAGTTTGATTTAGATTTTAGTGTGCACTTAGTGTTGATTTTGAACCTTTTGAAATGGAAACTTGAAGTTCTTTTTAAATTCCCAAAAATGAAGTGTTCCTAACTTTGCATGAATACATCTAAAACCTTGATGTTGCAAGGATGCAAATGATTGGATTGGTTTAGTTTCACTTGTTAAAAGATTTTTTCTTTTTTGCAAATTTTTAATTTTTTAATGGATTTAAGTATGATTTGGGGGTTCATTTTAAGCACTAAAAATAAGTGTGTATGATTTTGCTTCCTTAAAAAAAATGGCCAACATCTCCCACAAGAAGAAGAAGAAGAAGTAGATGGAATAAGAAGAATATAGACAAGAAGAGGAAGAAGAATTCCAAGTTTTGTGTCCACCTATAAGCTTGAAAAATCTGCAAACACTATGAGATATACTATGAGTTCTTTTGTCTTCTTCATGCTCATGTGGACCTACAAAACCAATTTATACAATCCTACCAATCACAAAAACAAGAAAAATAAGCCAAAATCAGCAAATGACATACAAAACTTGACTAAAAAAGCTAATGAAGATGACCCATGCGGGGTCCCACCGGGCGTGCCAAAATGTATATGAGCAATGTTAGTATGCTAATAGAAACCAAATTTAAATAAAGCTTCTACAAACTAAACAAAATTCATAAAATTTCAAGATAGACTAAGATGAGCTCTCAATTGAGAATATGAGCCATTAATGGAATTTCTCAATAAGAATCTCTCTTATTGAGTAGCTTTATCTAAATGGATAGGATGTATGCTCAATATGCTTCTAAAGGCTTCAATGGATGATTGTGGATTTTTGGTGTGGATAGATGGCTTTAGTATGGATTTGGCTCTCAAAATAGCATTATAACTTTACTTCATGGATTGTATTATTTTGCAAAGGGGAAGGATCCAATTTATAGGCAAGAGGCTTGAGGGATTGAGGGCTAAGATGCAAGGATGGGAAAAAGCTCATGGAGGGCTCAGATTGCATGAGAAGAGAGCACATGGATTGTGCTTCCTTATAGCCAATCAAGGAGTGACACATGTCACATGGTGAGAGGATGGAGGAAAGGAGAAGGATGAGTCAACAATGGAGGCTCAAGGGATAAAATCTTCATAAAGACCCTCATAATGACTTGTAAGAGCAATAAAAGGGCTTGTAAGAGTCATTTATGACCTAGTGGACTTCATAAAATTTTATGGTTGAGATATTTTGAGGGTGATGAGAGAAATTTCGACTTGGACTTGATTAGGAAGGTTTTAAGCTTGTTTAGGCTTGTGCAAATGATTAGAGGATGGATTAGGATGGTTTAGGATTAGCTTAGGGATAGGCAAGTGGATGGCATTTGATGAGGGTGGGTGAAGGAGGAGATATTTGTTAACTTTGGCTTGGGTTAGTAATTCTTAACCCATGTTTAGGGAATGTGACAAGGTGAGGAGGGGATTAGGATTAGGTTTAAAGACATCTTCTAGAAGAGTCTAGACTTTGGATGAGGATAAAGACTTTCTAGAATAGTCTAGAATTTCCTAGGATGAGGATGAAGACTTTCTAGAAGAGTCTAGAACTTCTAAGGATGAGGATAAATTAGAATTTTACGAAATAAATAAAGTTTTATTTATTTCAAAGTTTGGGTTGAGGAGATATTTATTAAAACTTTTTTAATAAACATGAGGATTAATATTTAATCTTAATTAAATATTTTGAGTTGGGATTAGGGGTAGGAAATGATGGGATTAGCCTTTAATCAAAATTAAAGAAGGATTAGAAGATTTTGGAAGAGGTTAGTGGTCTTCAGGAAATTGGTGAAGTTTTGAGCAAATTTATTTATTTATTTTAAGATTTTAGGTCAATTTATTAATTAAATAATTAATAAATAAGGAAATAATGTTTAAATAAGATTTAAACATTTTTGGGAGGGATTCCTTAATTAAATATTTTTAATTAAGATAAAGGGATTTAATGGCATAAAAATTAATTAATTAATTAATTAAATAATTAATTAATAAATGATGATGTCATCAGGACTTTCTCAGAAAATAAAAATACTTTATTTTCTAAATACTTTATTTTCTAAAGGTTTTTAGGTGTCTACACCAAAATCTAAAACCCATGAATCATCAACACTTTCTAAAGATGGAAGCAAAGCATCCTCTTCGGATTTTTTACTTACCACATTTGTCTCCTTGTCTCCATCTGATTTATCTCCTTCACTTTTTTTTCGATTCTAACAATCTTTCTTTTTGTGCCCTAGTTTCCCATAGTACCAAAAGTCATTCGGTCCTCTCGATTGAGACCTCCTCCCCTTTGACTTTCCTCTTGATTTCTCACGATTTCTAGAATTACTTCCTCTCTCAGTCATTCTACCCCTACTTTGTGCATTCAAAGAACTTCCTAATGTAGATCCACCTAAGGTTTTTCTACGAGTTTTCTCACTCAAAATAACACCAATCACATTATGATATTTTAGGGCACTAGATCCAAGAATAGAATTAATCATAGCCATTACCAAGCCATTCCAGCTTTCAAGCAAACAACACAAAATCAAGAGAGCCCTAATTTCTTCTTCAAAATTGATACCCACAGAAGATAACTAACTAGTAATAGTATTAAACTCATTTAAATGATCTGTAATAGATCCACCTTCTTCCATTTTCATATTAAATAAATGCTTCATAATAAATACGTTGTTTGAAGTGGAGGGCTTTTCATATAGTGTCACTAGGGTTTTCATCAATTCTTCTATCATCTTTGCTTTTGTAATATTAAATGCCACCGATGGTGCTAGGCATAATCGAATGCTTCCAAGTGCCTTTCGGGAAAACTGAAAAATGACTAGGCTCTAATACCACTTGTTAACCACAAATGGAAATAAAAATTGCATACAAATATAACCAATAACAGAAAATAATAGATCACACAGAAAAGAACACAAGGCACCAAGATTTAACATGGTTCACCCTATCTTTGGGCTATGTCCACCAAACAACAAGTCCAAAAATTTTATGATGCAGTGATTATAACCTAATTACAATCTGTAATCCCTTACAGCTCAATACCGCCGCAAGAACCAATTTCGCATCACACTTTATGAAACAATCCCTAACCCTAAGCCCTTTTATACAAGTATTTTAATTGCTTTAGTGTTATAATTAATAATTACATGTTGGCCCAAAATCCTGATAAAATAGGGCCCAAATTATTTTTTTGGGGTGATGCCCCAAACCCCAAAGAATTTATGAAGTATGTACAGTACTTTCCTGATCAATCACCACAATCTAACAATCTCCCACTTGGGGACTGATCAGGCTCCACACTAAACAACACAAGACCCGCAAGAGAAAATTCATCAACAAATTAAAGGTGGGAAAGAGTAGGTAAACCATTACCCCATTGCCACCCCTAAATAGAATTATGTTACACCTGATACATAATGAATCTACCCAAGCCCTCAATCGTGATGATGAATAGAAATGGGGAGAGAGGGTCAACCTGGTGGAGGCCTCTAGAGGCATCAAATAGCTAGGAAGGTTGACCATTAAGAAGAACTAAAAAAGTGGTAGAAGTAACACAACTCATAGTCTAACTCACCCAATCAAAGCTAAAGCCAAATGTAAGAAGAATATTCCTTAGGAAACCCCATTTATTTCAATTGTAGGCCTTAGTCATATCCAGCTTAACAAACATTGCTCTCTCCCTTGAACTAGCCATAGAGTGAATAGCCTCAGTAGCATTAACCACCCCATCCAAAATTTGTCTTCCAACAAAAAAAACACCTTGTTCCTCTAAGATAATAATGGGGAGCCACTTTTTAATTCTCTTAGAAATCAACTTACTAATGACTTTGTAAACCACATTACATAAGGCAATAGGTCTAAAAAATTCCAATTGATTAGCAACCTCTCTTTTTGGAATAAGAGTCAAGAAAGTAGAATTCAATGCTCAAAGTATCCGCTTGCTAGAATAGGATTCCTTAACCACCTCCAACAAATCATGATTAATGATATCCTAGAATTCCTTAAAGAACTCAATTGGAAATCCATTAGGACCAAGAACCTTTCCCTTAGGCATGCCAAAAACCACCTCCTCCAACTCTTCCAAAGATATTGGTCATATGAGATAGTTATTCATTTCCTAAGTGATAAGTGAAGGAATACAAGATAAAATAATATTTTCTTCATTATTAGCAAAAGGAGAGTCCTTAGAGAAGAAGGTAGAAAAGCACCAAGTAGCCTCTTGGAACAAAGCTAGCAAGGAAGTCAGTTGGATACCTTGAGAATTAACCAAAGAAGAGATATTGCTCTAATTCCAATGAGATTGCAAATTTTTATGGAAAAAAGAAGGGTTCTAATCACCATCTTGGAGCCAATCATCTCTAGCCTTTTGCTTCCAAAAAATTTCCTCTCAAAGTTCCCATTCTTCTAGTACTCTAGAAGCAAGGGATTTAGCCCTTCCAAGATCCTCTGAGAAACCTTGATCTCTAATCTACCTTGTGATGACATCAAGATCTTATTGAGCAAGCCTCTTCATAGAGTGAAGGTTCTCAAAACATTGTCTATTCCATATCTTGAGCTACCTTTTAACATATTAAAACCTTTTTAAAAATGAAAACATAGCAGTACCATATGTAGGAGCACCATCTCTCCACCAACATAAAACAAAATCACAAAGAGAGGAGTCACAAAGCCACATCATCTGGAAATTAAAAGGTGGACACTTTGGAATACAAGCCCTAGTAGCAAAAAAATTGATTGGCCAATGATCAAAACCCATCTAGTCCAAAATTTTTGATGAGAGAGTAAGGGTGCCACTAACCCAGAAAAAAGAAACAAGAAATATGTCTAGATGTTCTGAGATAGCATCAACCCCATTCCTTCAATTATTCCAAGTATAGAGAACGTTAGAAGGTTTAACATCAGAGAGATGCAAAAGTGATATGTGTTGCCAAAGAAAGCCCCAATCTAGCCAAACCACCTTGCTTCTCCTCCATACTTAAAACTGAATTGAAGTCCCCTGCTAACACCCAAGGATGAAAAGGGTGAAAATTTCTAACATATTGAATACACCTCCAAAGTTCCTCCTTTCTCACAATATCAATAGGTGGATACACATTAGTAATCATGATTACCTTTCTTGAGTCCAAAGAAAAAGCCACCATAGAGAGAGCTGAGCAAGAAGACACCTAGCTAAGGGGTGGAATTTTCTATGGATCCCAAAAGATAGCAAACCACTAGCATTTCCCATTGCCCCAACACACTGGCATTGCCCACGAGTCCAAATACTACAGGTATGTTGGACCATAGACTCCACTGAGAGCTTAGTCTCTTGGATACATAAAACATTAAGAGAATGATCAACCACCAGATTCTGAATAGCCTTTTGTCTAGGGATGCTATTCAAACCCCTAACATTCCATGAGAGAATAATCATCATTGAGTAGAATGGAGAAAATGAGCATCCAATGGTTTCACTGACCTAGTCTCTATCAATATATCTCCTATGAGTATAATCTTCTCTTGGTCTTTTTCAAATCTATTCCAATGTCTCCATTCTAACGCAAGAAGGAAGTATGCTAGACAAAGTTGTGACATTTACCTAAACTCGTGCTAGTTAAAAATGTTAAAAAATTTCCACAGTTAGATTAACAAATCCAATGTGTAGATATCCTACAGCCTATTTTAAAAAAATAGCTTGTTAATTTTCTTATTTTCCACATAGCATTATGGGATTTGTGACTCCAACATGTAACAAAACTCCTATATTGTGTACTTGAGAAATCTAACCCAAAGCAATCTAACTTTGTTAATATGATGTTCTCAAGTAGATGATTTATGTGGCAAACATTTGATTAGTGAATATACCTTATTTAATAATAATAACTATTCATAATATTGGGAATCACTATTGATGATACATGGGTCAATGAGTTTGACTCAAAAACTATACATTTAAATCTAGATAGCACTATCACACTATGGAAAATATCTCCTACTTATGAACAAAAACTAGTTGGAAGGTGATGAAAACCAAACTAGAGGCATCCGCATCAATGGGTTTGAACGTGCTCATCCAAATGTCCTTTTTGTTGTTCCTTGTCATTTTATTGATTTAACTTGATGAATGAATTAGTTTTAGTCCTTGAAGTCCTGGATCAATGCTTACTCATAAAGACACAATCATAGGATTGCAGCTTTCTCTTTTCAAGCCATGTAAAACCTTGGTGGGTTTCTCTTCTACAATACCCTTCATTTATCAGTAGATACCTCTCAATGAAAATATAAAAGGGAAATGTATGATGTCATTCTAATTGGCTCCATCCATTGATATTATAGCACTCTTTTAATATGGGAGCTTGTAACTAATATAAACCTTCACTAAATATTAGTGAAACTAATTTTAACATTTAGAACTGATCTTGAAAACTTTGTGACCTTTGAGTAGATGTAGTTAAACTTCAAACAACGGACATGTTTACTAGACATCTACCCTAGAATAGATGTAGTCAAACTTCAAACAATGCCTATGTATTACAATCATAAGTGACCACATTCATTAATGGGTTACTTTAATTGGCCTTCACAAAGAATTAAATGCCCTTACATATCAAAAATCATACATCTAAAATTATTGTTAATGATTTCAAGCATTTAGATTTTTCATTGAAAGAAAATAGAATTTATCAATTAAATAATTTCCTGCCCAAAAAAAATTATTTGAATCCTTCAACAATCATATTCAAAAATCCCTCAACAATCATTTTCAAAATCCCTCAACATTTTTGCAATCCCTCAACATCATCAAGCCATGTACATGACATGTTTTCAATTCACTTGCAAGTAGTGTAATTGAAAGCTAACTTCACACACAAAATAATAAAATGGTTACGGGAGTGACCCAATAGCCACCCATACTAACTTCACACACCTACAGTTCCTTATTCATATGTTGAAATTTGCTAATCTTTTGGGTGAATCTTTGTAGGTGAGTGAAGAGCTTAAAGCTAGCCTTTCAATTTTCCCTCATTTACAAAGCTCTTTGTAGAACTTGTAGAGTGCGAGGTGGTCTAAAAGTGCCATTTTATAACGTTCGCCCAATACCCTCCACTAAGATCCCCTAATAGCCATAATAGTACTTTTTGCATAAATGGACCAATTAGTAATCAAGAAAATTAAAAAATTAGAAAAAATGAACAACTATGAGTGTTCATGGTGATTTGTTTTGGCATATTTGTGTGCAACTATGGTGGTTTTTTTTAGTAGTAATTGAGGAGTAGCGTCTATTCAGCCAACCAAATTCACCTTTTTAATAATTTTATGATAATTTAAAATTTGCATTACCATGTTTTTCCCTTATTTTATTTAATTAAAAAAATTTCAATATAAGTAATCCAATCGACTAGTTAGCCACTGGCATAATTCAGGTGAGCGGCAACTCACTAGATTCCCCTATATTCAAGCATTAAATGTTCTTGTTGCCAAAAATAGTGGATCATCCGATTGAAATGCATAATGATGCCATCAATGTTGGAGTGGATATATTAATCACGTAATTGGAAACAACTAGTCCAGCTTACATTTTAGTCGAATTAGACAATAGCTAGTTGACATAGTTTGAAAATTCTTCATCACTTAGACAACTTTTGATGTGGAAAGTTTTCCACATTTCATGTTTTCACCATCTCGTTGGAGCCTCCAAAATGCTCCAACGAAATGAAAATCCTCCATGGGTTGACGTGTCATCTGAGTTGCTATATTTGTCCTAGCTGGCACTTGACTTGTTTGACACCATTCATCCATGATTTCCAGGGATCTATGTAAATTAAAGAGGAAAAAGAAAATGAAAAGGCAAGACTTGCAGAAAAATAGTTGTAAAAACCCCATCTTTTTAAATAAGCTAATTGTTAATGCATTGGATGGAAGAGAAAACAATGCAATTCAAAAATGTCTGTGAGTATCCGTATTTATATATTACTGGAAATTTCATCCACTCTTTCAGGGGTCAAAACATGGGACTCGGCAGTCGGAGTCAACAATAAAAGACAGAAGCGCGGTGTACAAGGGAATAGTGACTCGGAATTTTATCATGTCGGGAATGACAAGTTTTGTATAAAGAGCCTTGAGGAAATATCATGGAAAGAAGTGGTAGAGAAGTTTGAGACTCGACCCCTTCCTTTGTTTGCGTATAAACGCTCTTTCTTCACAATTTCACACAGCCAAAAAAGTTGCAGAATCAGAGATAGAATCTCTCCTTTTCAATGATGGTATTGGAAAATATCACTCTATGTAGTGTCAGAGAAGTTATATTCATGCAGAGATGGGACTTCACACTGCCCATGTGAAGTTTTTTTGTGTGCTGTCAATACCTTAGTTTGTTTGTTCTGAATGTCGAAGTTTCTTTGTGCTGTCGATAACTTAGTTTGTTTGCTCTGAATGTTTAAGTTTCTTTGTGCTGTCGATACCTTAGTTTGTTTGCTCCGAATGTGAACATAAGAAAATTTTCGTAAAGTTGAATGTTTCAAACTGTCAATTAAGTGCATTAAGCTTCATTCTAAAACTAAAAGTGTTGAATCGTCAAAGTTAGCTTATTTTTTCTACACTTAATTTTCTTCTTAGTGTGTGATGTTTAAGGGTGGATGAGCTCATGAGAAATTAAATTTTGACAAGTGCAAGTATCCAAAATGACAAAGGATGAAGTTGGGGTCATGCCTCGTAGAAGTTTAGTGGAATGAATATCCCTCAATCCTTTGCACTTAGTCAAGAGATTTCAGCCCATAGATGCCCGCTCCTATATCTCGTAGCAATAATTTAGTGTGGTGCCCTTTGCTAGATTGATTTACTCACATGCTTTGTCCCTCTATTAGGCAGCCTTGCTCACAAGTCTGAATCTCAATTAAAACAAGAATATCTCTCTTTTTAAAATGGGAAGATCATCAATAGGTCCTTGGTCTACTGGTGAAGTTGAATAGCTCACAAAGATCCCACCAGCCTGGACCAAGTCTTGCTGAGTGCAAGACTACGACATCATGGATGAGGTCGAGATTGTGCCTCGGGTGATTTTGATGGCATGAATGCTCCTCGGTTCTTGGCTGTAAGCCAAAGAGGTTTTTAGGCATGAGTGGATTTGTATCGGGTTCTTAAAATATTTATGTGGTGGTCTTCATGTTGGAAAATGAAGATGGGGTAACTGAGAGGGGAGGGGTGAATCAGTTACCACAAAAACAAATTCAACAGTCCCAAGATGCCTTAAACTTAGTTGTTGTTGCTACTCGGTAAACACATAAATTACTGCTTAAAACTTGATAGATGTTTAGTTAATTTATTAAGCATTTACCGAAATAAGCGACCATGCAAAAGAAAGTAATCATAAACACAGTAGACACCAGATTTACGTGGAAACCCAATATGGGAAAAACCACCAGCAACTAGTCACCAATTTTCACTCTTCTGAAGTGAGCCCTGTTAGGAGCCAACCCTGTTAAAGGTTACAAAACACACTATTAGGTGTGACCCTGTTAGAGGATTTAATCACCCTGTTAGGAGTGGCCTTGTAAGAGGTCTTTAGAACAATTCAATTGAATTGCCACCCTGTTAAAGAATTTATGGAATGGCTGTTAAACCAACTCTGTTAGGAGATTTTGGAATCACTGTTACAATGGTTAGAAAGCAACAATGAATGATCTGAAAATATATGCAACTTATCTTGCTGAATACAGATCTCAGTTTAGCTCCACAAGATCCTTACTGATTAAATATATCTTTGCAGCTCCAAGATTTCCCTCTGCTCAACTTTGCTTAGGCATACACAAGTCTCTTCCTTGCACTTCCTTGCACTATCCGTATACACTCTCTATTCCACACTTTTCCGCATCTTGAGCACCTCTTTATATACTATACATAATACCAGGTCGGCCCAACCAACTTGACAAAACATATTCCAAAGTCGGCTTGAACTAACAATCAAAACAAAATTCTTCACTGGCCGACGCTGCTCGGTCAATACAGAACAAAAAAAAAACTGCTTCCTGTGTTAACCGGCAGAACTCGGTAAAAACTACAATTATCGAGGAATTCGGTAAACTTGCCACTTCCTTTGGAAACCGACTAGACTCGGTAAAAGCTGTCTTCGACTACCGAGTGAGCTCGGTGAAAACTAAGCTTTCCTTAGCTTACCGTGCGAACTCGGTTAACACTAACTCACCGTGTGACATACAGGAACGCTCGGTATACACTGCAAAAGGCTTTACTGACCGACTGAGCTCGGTAGACTCTGTAAATTGTTTTCCTGACCGACAGAACTCGGTAGACTCTGTCTGATAACTGATATGGCATTTGTGTAATATCAAAGACAGTACATAATTACTTAATTGTATCCAACAATTTCTCTCTTTGGTATTGATGGCAACACAACATGTCATAGCAGAAATGAAATTTGAAAGCAAGTCTACAGCAACACAACACAATTAACAATTCTCCCTCTAAGATAGAGAACTCTCCCTCTTACAGTAATCTCCCTCTGTGAAGGAATTACATAATCAAATTTCGGAAAGATATGACAGTAAAACTCTCCCTCTTTGACAACACATGCCAAAGACAATCCAATTTCAATGAATTTTATTATACCTTTAGTACTGATTCATATGCAATATTTCCTTGATTTACTGCATCAACTGATGATTGTTCAATTTTGTAAGAGCTGATGCATCACTAAAACTTATTTTTAGTGAACTTCAGATAGGGGAATGACCCCTAACTTACCTCTGAGATACAAAAATGCATCCTTAGGTAAAGGCTTTGTGAATATGTCAGCAATCTGTTCCTTTGTATGGACATATTCCAATCTGATTTCCTTGTCCTGCACCAATTCTCTAACAAAGTGATACTTGATTGCAATGTGCTTAGTCTTAGAATGCATTACTGGATTCTTAGATATGTTGATTGCACTTGTATTATCACAAAACATGACAACTGGTTCCTTGATTTCCATCTTCATGCCTTGTAGCAATTTCTTGAACCAAACAATATTAGAACAGTTTACTGCTACAGCAACATACTCTGCCTCTGCTGTTGATTGAGATGTACAATTTTGCTTTTTGCTTGTCCAAGAAACCAACCTCTTTCCAAGAAAGAATGCACCTCCACTTGTGCTTTTTCTGTCGTCAAGGTTTCCTGCCCAATCAGCATCAGTAAACACTTTTAAGTCTAGGTTTCCTCCAAATTTATACCATAATCCATAATCTTCAGTTCCTTTCAGATATCTCATTATCCTCTTGATTGCCATCATGTGATTTTCTCTTGGTTTGGCTGAAAATCTTGCCACAATTCCAACTGCAAGAGCAATATCTGGCCTAGTATGAACTACATATTGCAACTTTCCAATCATAGATCTGTACAATGTCTGATCTATTTCTTTTGAATCATCTTCTTTGGTAAGTTTTAGTCCAGTACACATGGGAGTTCCAACTAGTTTACAGTCTTCCATACCAAACTTTTTCAATATCTCTTTGATGTATTTTGCTTGAGTGATGTAGATGCCATTCTTGTTCTGCTGAATTTGAAGTCCAACAAAGAATTTGATTTCACTGAACATTGACATTTCAAATTCTTTGCTCATTTGTTCTGAAAATTCTTTGCAAAGATCATCATTCCCTGTGAAAACAGTATCATCTACAAATATTTCTGCCAGGAAAATCTTATTTTCTGGTCCTTCCTTGATATACAAACTACTGTTATCATTATTTCTTTGAAATCCAATTTGAATAAGATAGCTATGCAATCTTTCATACCATGCTCTAGGGGCTTGTTTCAAACCATATAGTGCCTTGTGCAATTTGCAAACCATGTTCTTTTTATCTGGATCTATAAAACCTTCAGGTTGTTCAATGTAGACCTCTTCATCCAGTATACTATTTAGAAATGCTGACTTGACATCCATCTGATAAACTTTAAATCTTTTGTAAGCAGCATATGCTAATAAGGTTCTAACACCTTCCAATCTAGCAACGGGAGCAAAAGTTTCTCCATAATCTATGCCTTCCTCTTGAGAATATCCTTTGCACACTAATCTAGCTTTGTTTCTTGATACTTTACCATTTTCATCCAACTTATTTCTGAAAACCCGCTTTGTACTGATTACATTTTTGTCTTTAGGCCTAGGTACAAGAGTCCATGTCTTGCTTTTCTCTATCTGCTCTATTTCTTCATTCATTGCTTCAATCCAATTATCATTTTCTAATGCATCTTTGACAGTTCTAGGTTCAAAATCAGCAAGTAAACAAGTACCTTTCAACTTACTTCTTGTGATGGTTCCTTTAGATTTATTTCCAATGATCTGATCTACTGAATGATGTCTCCTGACATACTTGGCTAGAACAGGTTTTTTTCCTTTTGGATGAATCTTGTCATTATCTTCTTGCATTTCTCCTTCATGCTCAGTTTGGTCTGGCTCGGTATGCACATGCTCGGTTACCTCTAGCTCGGTAATCTCTAACTCGATATTCTCTGACTCGGTAGACATTGGCTCGGTAGATGTTGGCTCGGTAGATGTTTCCTGCAACTCGGTTAGTGATGACTCAGCAGAAGAAGGTTTCTGATTCTCAGATGCAGTTGATATTATATCCGGTTCACTGAAGACGAATCTTTTGTAATCTTCTGGTTCTCTTCTGCTTTCTTCTTCAGTCTTTTCTGCAAACTCATCAACTTTCACATGTATACTTTCTATGACTTTGTGAGTAGATAAGTTCAAGCATCTATATGCTTTACTCTTGCATGAGTATCCAAGAAATATACCTTCATCACCTTTTACATCAAATTTACCTTTTCTAGATTCTTTCAAGATATAACATTTGCTTCCAAATACTTTCAGATAACTTACATTGGGTTTATAGCCATACCATAATTCATAGGGAGTTTTGAATGAGTCTTTTTTCAACTGTACTCGGTTTAAGGTATGAACTGTTGTACTGATAGCCTCCTTCCAGTATTTGATAGCAACATTCTTTTCTATCATCAAGGTTCTTGCACAATCCATGATGGATCTGTTCCTTCTTTCAGCTATGCCATTTTGTTCAGGAGTACCTGGTGCTGAAACCTGTCTTTTGATTCCTCTTTCAATACAAAAGTTATTGAATTCATGTGAAATAAATTCACCACCTCTGTCTGGCCTTATTCATTTCAATCTTTTCCTTGTTTCTTTTTCTACTCTTGCCAAATACCATTTGAACTTTTCAAATGCTTCTGATTTGTTCCTTAGGTACATGACGGTCATCATTCTTGAATAATCATCAACAAAAAGAATAAAATATTTTTCACCAGTATAGCTTTCAGTTCCAATAGGTCCACATAAGTCAGTATGCACAATTTCTAATAAATCTTCAGACTGATAATTTTTGCTTTTGAAACTAGACTTACCCATCTTTCCAATTTGACAATTCTTGCATAAACCGACCTCTGGTTTCTTTAAATCAGGAATGCCTCTCACTTTCTTGAATTTGCTTATCTTTACCAAATTGTCAAAATTCACATGACATAACCTTTTATGCCATAACCAACTCTCTTCTACTTGAGCAATAAAACATGAATGTTCACCAAGTTCAAGATAGAACAAGTTACCTTTAGTTTGAGTACCAGATCCAATCAGCTTTCCTTTACCGTTCAGCAGTCTTGCTTTGCCTTGAATGAATTCTACTTTGAGTCCATTGTTGAGTAACTGTGCCACACTCAACAAATTGTGCTTTAGGCCTTCTACCCAATAAGCATTATCACATACAAGTTCCTGGGTTAGAGTGATTCTTCCTTTTCCTTTGATGCAACAAGGTTCATTGTTTCCAAATCTTACACTGCCACCATCATACTCTTCAAATTGATCAAACTTTGTTTTATCTCCAGTCATATGATGTGAGAAGCCACTATCAATGATCCATGTATCATTCTTACTTATGTGAGAGATGAGTGCCATTTCTTCATTGTCAGATTCATCTTTTATAGCAATGTAAACAATCTCATCCTCTTCTTCATCATTAGAATCATTAGAATCTTTAGCCATAAAACATGATTTCTTACTTTTATCCTTAAATGATTTGAGATCTTTCTTACTGTTCCATTTATTATCTTTCTTTTCATCTTTATCTTTCTTGTTTGGACACCTTGCAGCAATATGACCGACTTCTTCACATGAAAAGAAGATTAGGGGTACTTTACCTTTGTATTTACCTCTTCCTCTTGAATATTTCCTTGTAAGTAGAGCTTCAATTACTTCAAGGTCGCTGTCAGAACTCTGATCTGATTGATCTTCACTCTCTGACTGAGATTCCTTCTTCTTCTTGCCTTTGTCCTTGAGTGAAAGCTTGGCTTCAAATGCAAACTCAATGTTCTTTGCAGCTAGAACATAATTATCAAAATTATCTAGTTCAAATGCTGTCAATCTTCCAACTATGGCCTCTAGGTTTATCTTGTGATTGGCCTCACACCTTCTTTCTTGAATGGTTGATACCCTGATGGCATAAACTGGAAGTAGAGTTCTAAGAACTTTACTTATGACTGTCTCTTCACTGATACTTCTTCCAGAAGCTTTGATAGCACTGACACATGCTTTAATTCTTTCAACATATTTGGCAATGTTTTCATCTTCTTTCATTTTCATCTGATTGAACTGTCCTCTCAGACTTTCAGCTTTGGCTCTTCTAACATTGTCATCTCCACCATAGATCTCTTTCAGTCTTTCCCACAATTCATAGGCAGTAGTGCAGTCCTTAACATCATCAAACTCTTCATAACTCAAGGCAGATGCAATATCAATCATCATAATTTTATGAGTCTTCTTTATAGCAATGTCATTGACTGATAATGTACCTGATGGTTCTACATATTCCTCATCAAGATATTTCAGACCAGTGTCACCAATGGAAGCTAGATGAAGTCTCATTAATCCCTGCCATGCTGAGAAGTTGTTTCGGTTAAGCCTTGGGATTTCCCTCTTGTAAGACATCTTGATCTTTGGCTTAGATCTTTGAAATCTCCTCCTGCAAGCACCAAAAGCTCTAATACCAATTGTTGGAAAATGAAGATGGGGTAACTGAGAGGGGAGGGGTGAATCAGTTACCACAAAAACAAATTCAATAGTCCCAAAGATGCCTTAAACTTAGTTGTTGCTGCTACTCGGTAAACACATAAATTACTGCTTAAAACTTGATAGATGTTTAGTTAATTTATTAAGCATTTACTGAAATAAGTGACCATGCAAAAGAAAGTAATCATGAACACAGTAGACACCAGATTTACGTGGAAACCCAATATGGGAAAAACCACCAGCAACTAGTCACCAATTTTCACTCTTCTGAAGTGAGCCCTGTTAGGAGCCAACCCTGTTAAAGGTTACAAAACACACTATTAGGTGTGACCCTGTTAGAGGATTTAATCACCCTGTTAGGAGTGGCCTTGTAAGAGGTCTTTAGAACAATTCAACTGAATTGCCACCCTGTTAAAGGATTTATGGAATGGCTGTTAAACCAACTCTGTTAGGAAATTTTGGAATCACTGTTACAATGGTTAGAAAGCAACAATGAATGATCTAAAAATACATGCAACTTATCTTGCTGAATACAGATCTCAGTTTAGCTCCACAAGATCCTTACTGATTAAATATATCTTTGCAGCTCCAAGATTTCCCTCTGCTCAACTCTGCTTAGGCACACACAAGTCTCTTCCTTGCACTTCCTTGCACTATCCGTATACACTCTCTATTCCACACTTTTCCGCATCTTGAGCACCTCTTTATATACTATACATAATACCAGGTCGGCCCAACCAACTTGACAAAACATATTCCAAAGTCGGCTTGAACTAACAATAAAAAAAAAATTCTTCACTGGCCGACGCTGCTCGGTCAATACAGAACAAAAAAAAACTGCTTCCTGTGTTAACCGGCAGAACTCGGTAAAAACTACAATTATCGGGGAATTCGGTAAACCTGCCACTTCCTTTGGAAACCGACTAGACTCAGTAAAAGCTGTCTTCGACTACCGAGTGAGCTCGGTGAAAACTAAGCTTTCCTTAGCTTACCGTGCGAACTCGGTTAACATTAACTCACCGTGTGACATACAGGAACGCTCGGTATACACTGCAAAAGGCTTTACTGACCGACTGAGCTCGGTAGACTCTGTAAACTGTTTTCCTGACCGACAGAACTTGGTAGACTCTGTCTGATAACTGATATGGCATTTGTGTAACATCAAAGACAATACACAATTACTTAATTGTATCCAACACTTCGTTGGTTGGTAGCTCGTAGGATTTGTGCCTCGTTGGGCTACCTCGCAAGTTTGAACCCTCCATAAAAAAATGGAAAGATCAAGGCAACACAAGCTTCATGCAAGTATACACAAATAGGTTAATAAATATTAATTAAGAACCTAAATTTATTTTCCACAATAAGTTTATATTTATTTTAAAACTTAATATAATTTATGTAAAATTATATTTAGAAAATATTGTGGATATTAATATAGTGTGATTATTAAGTTGTTGTGGGGTGATTTTCTTATCATTAAAGTCAATATCTTATTGACTGTTATTGTTAAATGTTTAAATGGGAAATAAGATCATTTATTTATGATGTAATAGTTCATTGCTTATTTGACACTTCAAAGATTGTGCGTGCGCACACACACGCACATGCACACACACCAAATTTTGTCAATCCTAATTAATACATCATTTCAATTTATTTTTCTTGAAAAACACATATTACTAAAGAAATAAAATACAATAAATGTGTTGATAGTTTTTCTATCCTAATGCAACTTGTTCTCATAGTGTATATATTACAACCAACCCAAGACATACAATCAAAAGCAACTAGAAGTATGTTAACAACATATTAACAACACTCCAACAATATCAAAGATCAAATCTAATTCAAAAAGTCAAATGAACAATATCTAGGCTATCAGAGCTATTATTAGTCTTATAAATACAGCCATCTAACCTACAAAACTATACTTAGATTTGTGATTAGCCCATATCAGAACATACCTAACCAATAATATATGATTGCTAATAATTTTAAACATAAGTATTCTAAGTTCATATAAAGATTAAACATTACACCATTGTGGTCATTATCAATACGAAAGAAGAAAAACACACATGACAATACATTTGTCCAACTTCATTGTACTCTATTGTAAAAAAATTGGGGCAATGTTCAATTAGAAACTTAAGAAGTTCCTTTTAGTTTCCTCATTATTGGCATCATCTTTAAGCATATTTTTCTATAGTGGGCATTTTAATGTGGTTGAACTATTTATCATCCCCAAATTGAACCTTGAGATACTCACAATCTTTCTTTTCAACTTCATAATTATAGCTTTCAACTTGTTCAAACAATCATTGCATTACAACTTTCATAGGTACTATGCTTAATAATTTTATAAGTCCCTACAACAACCTCCTCTTCAAGCATTATTTTGTTAGTGAGGCCTAGAGGATTAGACCTCAGGCTTTCATAGACATGAGTAGGTGAATTAGTTATCTTCAAGCTACCTTGAAGCTCAATTTCTCCACATCTCTACTCTTCTCCAAATTCTCTTTATTCTCACAACTACCATCTTCTTCACAATCAAACTCCACAACCTCCTTCAATTTGCCATTTTTTAAAGACCACATGGCAATTTTATGAGATCATCCTGTGGTTCTTGCCTTCTTTGTGACCTCATCCTTAGACCTCACCTTGTGAATCAATAATTTGTCCTTTAGCAAGACCTTTCCTATTATTCTTTGAAAGACCCTTCCTCTTCCATTCAATAGATTCCAAATTAATAATCACATAAGTGGGGTTGCATGACTAGCTTGGCAGGAAGTATTTTTAAGGTAACAATTTTTCAGACGCTTGTTTTTGCTTAGTCCCAAGGTGTCCAAGATGCTTGTTGGGGGGGACTAGGTGGGTTCACTGGGTAGCTTCATGTACCACAATATATCTAAGGGGAAGAGGGCTATATAGAAATAGCAGATGTGAAAGATAAGTCATTGACAAAATGACAATGTTAATTAAGAATGAACATGTATTATACGTTTTTATATTAATAAGTATGAACATGAAAAATGATTAAATTATGCTTTTTTAATATTTAGAAAACTATATTGAAAAACTATGTTAATATTATCTTTACATATATAAACAATAAATAATTAAATATTCATATATAATATATTTTATTGAAGTTTTTTTAATAAAAAACATAACCTTTTCCATAAATTTGATCATTATTACAAATATTGTATAAATCTATATATTGGGCTCCACATTTTAATTTTGTTTTAAACAAGTGACACCTAAACTTTTGAATAGGTAAATAAAATTGTCTACACTTGATACAAATGTTTATTATCATCAAATGCAATATTTCTCAATAACCTACAAATTACAAATTAACTCAGACGCACACATTAATCGAATAAGTCCAATTATGAAACACAATAAAGGTAGTTTCCTTTTTCTTTTCTTTTTGATGGAGGGTTCAGACCTATGAGGCAGCCCAGCGAGGCACATGCCTGCGAGCTACCAACTAGCAAAGGCCACCATTAAAGATTTTTAGACATCATATAACTATAACTACATAAAAGCCAAAGTGGAAAATCCCTCCTCTAGAAAGCCTAATAAAGACATTATAATACATTATAGACACAAGACATCATAATACATTATAGAGACGTCAAAGTCTTAGTAAGTGTAGTCAAGAGTGATTGGCAATGAATATTTCCTATTGCTGCTAAAGACAAGCACAAAGGCCGCTCCATTTATGTTAATTAATTCTTTCTAAGAATGTTTAGAATTAATAATGATGCTTATAGTTAATTCTTCATTGCAGATGGCGGATTAAACTTACATTGCTGTTAGATGAATCAAAATATCTTACCGTTTGATCTAATAGATTCATCTAATGGATCATGAGATGCATGGCCATAGATTAGAAAGTTCTAATACAAATTCATGTCGCACATGAATATCATAGAAGTTTTTAATTATAAATCGTAGTTCACATAATTGAACTTTTTATATAAAAACTTACATTATAATTCAAAATTGAGACATGTGTTCGTTATAGCATAACGTCAAACAACTAACATGTAAGATTGGTAGATACAAATATTTTAATACATTTAATCAAGAAATTCATAACCCCATTCTTAGGAGAAGAGCCATAGACATTATTCAAATTGTTCGTAAGGTATTAGTTGTAAGTACCATATAAACATCACACACTAAGGTTTGATTCGTATGCTTAAAATGTTAAATAGTTAAAGTTGACAAACTTTTTCCAAGCTTTATTTTTTTCTTAGTGTGTGATGTTTAAAGGTAGGTTTAGTTATAAGTAGCCAATCTTAGAACATCGAATTGAATATTTTACCCACATTGCCTTTCCAAAATATTCAAAAGTTGTATCCATGCTTCCCCATACATTTGCAACTTTAACCTATGAAATTATGTTTATGTTTGATAGTTCTTCATACATCAATATTACACTTTCATAACTCAACTAGAATATTTCCTTATCATTTATTTTAGAATTTCATTTTATGATATTGTAGCATCAACATTTCATATCACATTTTGTAATTTCTACATTTCATTTTTATGATTGAAATTTTAACATATATTAAAAATAAAAATAAAAATTTAACATTTATGTGAATTATTTTTGAGATTATTTAGCCAGATTGTTCTCACTCAATTTTGATAACATTTCCTATAAGCATCTAATGTTTTCCTACCCAAGAACTTTCTTTTCTTTTTTATTAGTAAATCTTGTGAACAAAACTAGCGTCTCTAACACCCTAGAACCCTTAATTAGTGTTGTCATAGTATTTATCCTTCCCAAATTTCAAAAATGTCATCATATGGGTCAAAAGAAAATAGTGAGGAATTTATCCAAAATTTTATAGTCTCTTGATTGCAGTTTCTCCAACTCATTCTTAGCTTCACCGCGCACTTCAAATTTATGGAGTTGGGATTGTGAGTCAAAGTTATGCTCATTTGAAGTTGGAGCAGTAATTTTTAATAATTTAAAAAAAAAAAATTAAATCTTAACTTTAAATATGTTAAGAATTGGGGGGAAACTCTTATGAAGAGGAAAGGAAATTTTTGTAAAGGGACTTTTGGATCTGCATTATATGCTAGGTGTTCTTAAACTTATATATTTTCAAGAAAATAGGAAGAACTTATCTAATTGTATGTCTTCGATGTGTTCATCATCTATTACACCATTTACTTTCCCTAGATTAAGCCAACGATCTCTTATGTAAGGGTACAATTTCATAGTCTTAGTAAACCATATACTATGTGTGCCAAAATGTATTCATTTCATGGTATCTTGTTGTGAATATATTAGAAACATATATCTATTATTGGGGTTTCTATTTATATATCTTGTTTAATTTTATGTATCTATCTTTATGTACTTTCAAGTTAAAAGTGCACATAAAATACTAAATAATCTAGTCATAACCAAGAACTTGCCCCTCTCCAATGTAGAGGAAGATTGCAATCTAACTGTGGTCATTCATTCAAGAAACAAACAAGATCCATTTTGAAAATAATTTTACAATGACAAATCTATTGACCAACAAACATGGGCTTCCATAATTCATGGATTTCTACATTTCAAACAAGTTAAATGCCACCTTAAGATTTGTCCAAAAAAATTCCCTTGAAGTATATTACAAAAGTAATATCACATCCATTGTATCCTTGTGGCTTTTGTTAAACAATGTATGTCTTCTCACAAATTTCAATTTTAGTTAAACAATCCACATGTTTGGATTTTAATTTTAGTTTTTGCATATATGTGTTGAAGAATAATTAATCCTGTGCTATTATAACCTTTCACACAAGTCCATTCTTCATTTCAATGCTTCTAATCTATCATTTGCCACCAGGATTTTTACGGTGGCGATCTGATTGAATCATGTACCATCTATTAAGTTTAATTTGATGAATCAATTCTAGAATGTGTGTAACATTACAGATCACAATAATCCAATAAATATTTAAGCTTTAGTAGGTACAACAACAATAATAGACTAAGTGGCAACCCTAATATTACAACCATGCATTGAGAAAATTTCACAATATCATTTGAACTTTATCTAGCCAATTGTAATATATATATATATATATATATATATATATAGAGAGAGAGAGAGAGAGAGAGAGAGAGAGAGAGAGAGAGAGAGAGAGAGAGAGAGAGATGCTTGAATCTACTTACCCTGTATTGCAAATTATGTAAGATATTTTGTCGAATACTTCATGTGCTTGCTCTGCCTCTCCTAAATATGCATGTATTTTTTAAAGCATCCATTTTTTTCTAAGCACATTAAAGCACATTAAATGTGACTGTGGCTTTTGAAACATTTCACCTAACATTTAACACTTTTTCCATGCTTTCACATTTTGTATATGTTTTGAAGACATTATAGATGTTAACATAATATCAAAATCTTCTTTATGTAGGCACTAGCTAATTTCCAGAAAAAATGCACCAAAGATTAAAAAAAAAAGTCAAACATGATCCTTATTTAGATTCATAAAAACACAGTGAAATTTTCTCAAAATTTTTGTTTTTTTTATCACAAAATATGCAAATCATGAAGATCAAATGACGAAAATTTCAAAAAAAATCATTGTGTTTTCATCTTTTTGAAATTTAGTCAATGATACAATTTGTAGAAAAGATAGCTGCGTCCCTTTATGCATTTCTATATGTTTAAGTTATGCTCAAAAAATTCCATTGAGTCATAGGCAAAGGTTGTACTAGGGGTTTAATTGGAAGTTTCTAGAGTTTCTCTACACATTTAGTGCATGCGAAAGAATCTGTACTTTCCATTCTTGTATTTCAATTCTTTACGAGGCATTTTGTCAAACATTTTGTGGGTTTACTCTATATATGTAGCATTAGCAATATTTTACTCCATAGATGTTCAACTCATGCTTCAGTGGTTCTATTTTGGTGCATTCTATGATGTTTTGTAAATAGATTGCAAATGATCAATTACCAATTGTAGTTGATATATTGTCTCTTAACTCTTTCAACACATCTCTGGCTTACAAAAATTCTATAGTCACTTTGTTTTATTAAACTAGAATTCTATGATACATAAACTAGGCATTTTGTTTAGATTTTCACTACAACTGAATTTGTCTAAATCAATCATTTGAATCTTATGAAAATTGCTAAAAAATGATTTTTTTTTTTAATTTTTTTTTTATTGGAAATGGAGGGGTAAAAATTTATTAAGACAGAAAGGATTACAACAAGGAGATCTCAACAAGGAGCTCTAACCTAAGCAACAAGTTCATCAAATTCTTGCACCATCTCAAAGGGAATTTGCCCCCTATCCATAATATTCTATCCTGAAGCATGACCAGAAGCCCATTTGGCTAAACAATCAACAACTCTATTCCATTAACAAGGAATGTAAGTATACCTAATGAACTCAAGAGAGGTACAAAATAGAAGAATTTGATTAACAACAATGGCCAGTTGCCAACTAATATTCTCAAGCTCATTTGAGGAAAGCATTTTCACCACCACTTGGGAGTTAGACTCAAATAATCTTTTCCATCCCCGCAAAACAACACTATTCCACAGCATATAAAATGGCATGAGCCTTCATAATATTGTTAGTGTAATCACCTTTATGCACTAAGAAAAAAGAACTTAATGTCACCAAAACTACAATGAGCCACTCCCCCAATACTAGTAGGGCCTAGATTCCCTTACAAAGAACCAACAATGTTAATTTTTAGAAGGAGGAGCCTAATGCCCATCCTAATTCACCTGACCTTTCCTCTATTGTTGAGGCTACCTAGTCACTCTTTGATACCTTTGAGCTGCAACCCCATCCTAAAGATAAAAATTGAGGTGATTGCATATAGCAAGATCAACTAGATCCATACCCACATCTAGCACACACTTCACTTGAATACTTTCCTAAAGACAATGTGAGATCTTCCACCAAAGATGCATAACACCAAGATGAACATCTTGGAAGAGTCGATTATTTCTTTCCAACTAGATATGCTTTAGAATGAACGATGGGCTAGCAATCCAAGCAGCATGGAGAGGAGAAGACTTGGAGGGAGCATCGTCCAAGCAAGCTCATAACTCAGGCAAAGAGGAAGCATGCCTACAAGAGCAACCCCAAGCACTCCACCAAAGGCACCATAGCTGAGTAGAAAAGCAACAATGGAAAAATAGATTGGAGATAGACTCCTTGGTACATGACCACCCACATATAATATTTTGGATATGATTTTTGCATGAAGAAATTATCCTGATTTTGTCATTACAATAAGATCTTTTCTTGGGATTTGTATAGATCATTGTGGGGTCATTCTTCCCCATTCTATATTGATCTAGAGTATTCTGTAAGTTGTTCTTCCTATTTTGTAATAATCTAGAATGTTTTGTAGATCGTCTTTGTAAGTATAAATAGAGTTTCAAGTTTAGGTTTAGGTTTAGGTTTAGAACAAGTTTTTGGATATGAAATTATGGCAAGACGAAATCTGTAGGAGAGCAAGTGTATATATTGTTAATTTGACAAATTAATTAGAAGAATATTATTATCTATCTCTTTCTAGTGCTGGTTCCTTTTGTTTTACTTCCATTGAGTTTATCTTTGCATCATTTTTGGTATCAGAGCTTGGGGAAAGCTCCTAAGGCAATTAGATTTTATGTTTGGATCAGAGTCAGAAGCTGAAACATCAAACATGGTCACCGATGCTGAACTAGCGAAAAAGATGCAAGAACATGAGAAAATCAATAAGTGGTTATTAGATGAATTTGAGAAGATGAAGGGCTGGATGGAAAAGAGAGTAAAGATTTCCTTGGAGCAAGAGGAAGAAGGGGAAGAAGAGGATACCCCTGAGCAGGAGGTGGTTAACTTAACTGCAGACTAGAGATACTTCATAGAAGCCCTTGGAAGAGTTGGTAAGAAGGATGCCAAAGCTGACCTACCCATCTTCTTGGAAAAAATGGATGTTGATGCTATTGTGGATTGGATAGAAGCCTTGAACAACCATTTTGAATGTGAAAATATAGTAGAAAAGGACAAGGTAAAAATTGCCAAGTCAAAGTTGAAGGGACTAGCCCTCACTTGGTGGAATTTCACTCAAGTAGAAAGGGTCAAAGAAGGTAAGAACATGATAATTTCATGAGAGAGGATGTGTGCCAAGGTGAGAGAAACATACTTACTTGAGGATTATGAAATCCAACTACATCGAAGGAGATAAAGGTTAAGAAAAAAGGAGCTAGATGTCACTGCCTATACTCAAGAATTCCAAAAATTAAGCCTGAGGGCAAAGTAGAGTGAATGTGAAAGTGTAAAAGTTGCTAGATATCTCAATGGATTGAGGTTGAACATTCAAGAAGAACTTAATTTATTGTGTCCCGATACAGTATAGAAATGTTATCAACTAGCATTAAAGGTGGAAGTCAAATTGAAAAGAAGGCAAGAACAAAATAGAAGAGGAAGAGGAAGAAATCAAAGGTGAAGAGGAAGTTTCCAAGGAAGAGTAAAAAGCCATGAAGATCATAAGGAGATAAAGCAAGAAACTAGTCAAAGTGAAGGAAATTTCATAGGTAACTTTAGAGGTAGAAGAGGTAGTTCAAGAGGTGGATTTGGTGGTAGAAGGCCAAGTTCGATCATTTGTTTCAATTGCAATAAGGAGGGACATTATGCATCTAGGTGTCTGGATAGAGCTAGTTCAAGTTCACAAGGTGAAAGAAGAACACATTTGGTACAAGATGATGAATACCAAGAGAAGGACATGGCTGACTCAGATAGTGTACCTGAAAGAGGAGAAAGTTTAATGATGAAAAGAACATTTTTGAAAGTGTTTACTACCATGGAACCACCAAAAAGGAAAACTATCTTTAGGACTGCTTGAAAATATGGAGGTAAGGTAGGTAAAGTCATTATTGACTTAGGATCTACTAAGAATTTAGTTTCTCTTGAGATGGTTCAGAAGTTAAAACTTAGTAGAATACCTCATCCTTTTCCTTATAAGGTTTCATGGCTAACAAATAGTCAAAAAACTCTTGTAAATGAGCAAGCATGGGTTGATTTTTATATTGGAAAGTATAAGGACATAATTTTGTGTGATATAGTTGACATGGATGTATTCCACCTATTATTTGGGAGGCCCTAGCAATATGATTTGCAGGCACAACATGATGGAAAACTCAATATATACACCATCAAGAAGGATGGAAAGGTGATTAAATTGATTCCATTTACTGATCATGAAGAAGTGGAAGAAAATAAAGAGAGGGAAGCCAAAATTATAATGGTTGATAAAAAGGAATTCTTATCGGACATGAAGGATAAACCTAAACCTTGTTTTCTTTTGCTGCCTAACCCACAACCACAAGAACCCATTGGAAATGACAGAAAGGAGGCTGAAACAAAGAAGACAATTCCTAATGAAGTGAATAGAACTTTTGGATAAGTATGAAGGTTTGATTTCAAAAGGTATGCCAAAGTCTTTACCACCCATACAAGAGATTAGTCGTTGTATTGATTTCATTCCTGGAGCTACTTTACCCAATAAGGTTGCATACAAGATGACACCTCAACAAAATGAGGAGATTTCTAGACAAGTAAATGAGTTACTTGATTCTAGCTTGATTACAAAAAGCTTAAGCCCATGTGATGTACCTATTGTTTTGGCACCCAAGAAGGAAGGAACCTAGAAGTTGTGTGTTGATTCTAGAGCCATTAATAAGATTACAATCAGATATAGGTTTCCAATGCCAAGAATTGAGGATTTGCTTGATTGTTTGGGAGGTGAAAAGTATTTCTCCAAGATTGACTTAAAAAGTGGGTACCATCAAATAATGATAAGAGATGGAGATGAGTGGAAGACAACATTCAAAACCAATGATGGATTATATGAATGGAAGGTAATGCCATTTGGACTCTCTAATGCTCCTAGTACCTTCATGAGACTTATGAATGAAATACTCAAAGACTTTAATGGTAAGTTCATCATAGTATATTTAGATGACATATTAATTTTCAGCAAGACAAAGGAAGAATACCTAGAGCACATTGACATGGTTTTGAGAAGACTTCATGAGAAGAAATTGGTAATAAATTTGGAAAAGTGTTTGTTTATGCAAGAGGAGCTAATATATCTTGGTTTTGTGATCTCCCAAGGTAGTTTGAAGATAGATAAAGATAAGGTAAGCAATATACTATCCTAGACACCCCAAAAATAGTTGGAGATGTTAGAAGCTTTCATCGTCTTGCTACACTTTAGAGGAAATTCATAAGAAATTTCAATGATATATGTGCTCCTATGTTAGAAACTATTAAAGGAGGTAGGAAGTGTAAGTTTGCATGGAGTTAATCAACAAATGAAGCTTTTGAATTGCTTAAGAAAAAGGTTAGTTAGTAGCCAATTCTTTCTTTACCTAATTTTAACAAAGTTTTCAAAGTAGAATGTGATGCTAGCAAGGTTGCTATAGGGGTAGTTCTTAGTCAAGAAGGAAAACCAATGGCTTTCTCAAGTGAAAAACTCAATGAAGCCAATTAGAAATATTCTTCATATGACCTAGAAATGTATGCATTGGTTCAAGCTCTCAAAAGGTGGAGACATTACTTGTTGTCAAAGGAGTTTGATGTGTCTGCCGATAATGAAGCACTTAGTTTTCTAAATAGCCAAGACAAATTAAGTCATAGGCACATGAAATGGGCGGAGTATTTATAGGCCTATACCTTCACCATCAAGCATAAGAAGGGCATATCAAACAAGGTTTTTGATTCTCTTAGTAGAAGGAATCTCACTACCTCCTAGATATAGCTAGAAAGTGTGGGAATTGAAGCACCCAAGGACATGTATGTAGCAGATCCAAATTTTGGCAACATCTACAAGGTATGTATGGAGTTTGATGAAAGATACCATGCTGATTTTCCTAATTTTTTGATACAAGATAGACTTCTTTTCAAAGGAGGACAACTATGTGTACCCAGGTGCTCTATGAGGACAAACATTATCAAAGAGAAACATAGTGGAACAATGGGTGGACATTTTGGTTTGGATAAAATCTTAGAATTGGTTAGAAGGTACTACTATTGGCTTAAACTTTAGACTAATGTTAGAAACTTTGTGGAAACATGTATGATTTGTCAAAGGGCCAAAGGAAGGACTTCAAATGTAGGGCTTTATCAACCTTTGCCAATACTATCTAGAGCCTACGAAAGCATAATGATGGATTTTTTAATGGCGCTACCACAAACACAAAAGGGGCATGATAGTGTATTTGTTGCAGTAGATAGGTTCAGAAAAATAGCTCACTTCTGACCATTTAAGTCAACCTATGATGCCTCTTGTATAGAAAATATCTTTTTCAAGGAAGTCATAAGGATTCACAGGCTACCTCTCAACATAGTTTCAGACAGGGATGTGAAGTTTGTAGGACACTTTTGGAGAACTTTATGGAGGAAACTTGGAACTAATTTATCATTCTCATCAGCCTACTAGCCTCAAACTAATGGAAAAATAGAGGTAGTTAATATAACATTGGGCAATTTGTTAATAACACACACAAGACAACATGCAGTAAAGTGGGATGTAATCCTACCCCAAGCTGAATTTGCATATAATGACTCCATCAATAGAAGTACAGGAAAGTCACCATTTCTAGTGGTGTATGGAATTCATCCTAGAGGGATTTTTGAGTTAAGAGTTATGAGTTCACAACAACAAGTTAGTGCCCGAGGAGAAGAATTTGCTACAACCATAAAAGAAATCCATGATGAAGTCAAAGCACAACTCCAAGAAACCTCTGACAAGTATAAGAAGAATGCAGATTAGAAATAGAGACACTCAAAATTTGAAGTGGGAGATTTAGTATGGGAAAATCTCAAGAAAGAGAGGCTACCAAAAGGTAAATCTACCAAGCTTATGTTGAGAAAACTATGTCCTTGTCAAATATTGAAGAAGTTTGGAACCAATGCTTATGAGATTCGATTGCCCCATGAGATTGACATTTCTCCCATCTTCAACATAGCAGACCTCACACCATTCAAAGCACCCACTAAATAAATTGATACAGGACAGATTGTTGATATAGAAGACATTCAATGTCTACCATTTAAGTATACACCATAGCTAGAAAGGATACTTGACACCAAAGTCATAAAGTAGACAAGAGGAAAGGAGTCAAAGCAATATTTGGTAAAACTCAGAGGTTATTTGGATGTAGATGCTATGTGGATGAGTAAAGAAGATATCAAGAAGCAAGGTACCACTCTACAAGTGCTCATCTCAAGGGGGCTTGAGATAAAATTTCCTGGGGAGTGTGGTGTAGGAGCACCCACATAAAATATATTGGACGTGATTTCTACATGAACAATTTATCCCAATTTTGTTGTTAGAATAAGATCTTTTCTTGGGATTTGTATAGATCATTGTGGGGTCATTCTTCCCCATTCTATATTGATCTAGATTATTCTATAAGTTGTTCTTCCTATTTGTACTAATCTAGAATGTTTTGTAGACCATCTTAGTAAGTATAAATAGAGTTTTGGGTTTAGGTTTAGGTTTAGGAAAAGTTTTTGGATATGAAATTACGGGAAGAAGAAATCTATAGGAGAGCAAGTGTATATATTGTTCATTTGATGAATTTTTTAGAAGAATATTATCATCTATCTCTTTCTAGTGCTGGTTCCTTTTGTTTTTCTTTCATTGAGTTTATCTCTGCATCACTCCTCCCCATTACCACACAAAAGACAATAAGAGGGGCCTTGAAATCCACATTTATAAAGATTATCCCATGTAAGACAACTATTGTGAGCCACTAGCCAAATGAAAAAATTGCACTTGGACCATGAAACTTTATTTCATATTTTCTTTCACCAAGGGACCTTAACATCCCTAAATAATTGTTTAGTTATCTCCTAATACCTAGTAGAGACATGATATTTATCAAACAAGGTACCTCCCCAAGCCAAAACATTTGGACCTACCAAATAGGAACACTCCGTAGTGGCTAGAATCTGAGAAAGCTTGTGATGATCCATGTTTGTACCTCTAGGATGTCAATCAGAAGAGTGCTTCCATCTATAACCAACAATAGGTCCTAATTGATTAGAAGTCTTCTAATGAGCCACTTTATCCCATCTAGCAGCATGAAAAGAATCACAAAGAGTCTTAAAATGAGGCTACATGGATAATATGGATGGGAATCTATCCCAACCATCATGCCAAAACAAAGACTAAGAGCTTCACTTACATATCTAGAACATACCTCTCTTGCATAAATAGAACAAGGATCAACACCATGAAAATATTTATGGGTGATAATATGAGCTCAAAGTTGATGTTGTCTAGAACACCATCACTAAGAAAGCTTAGCATCCAATGCTTGACTACTCAAGAGAGATGATCGAAGGTCAAGACCACCCTCCTTCATAGGCCTACAAATAGTCTCCTAGCTAATCAAACTCCATTTAGTACTGGAAAAATTACCACTCCAAAGGAACTGCTGAGAAAGAGCATCAAACTCCTTGAGAAAGTAAACAAAAGTAGCTTGAACAATGATTCTATAAGTAGGAAGAGCTTGGATAAAAAATTCAAGAAGAGTAACCCAAGCAGCAAGAAAGCCATCTATGAGTCCAATGATTTACCTTATCTTGAAGCTTGGTAATCAAATTTTATCAAAAGAGACATGGCTGCCTAGAAATAGCAATAGGGATGCTAAGGTAAGTCAAAGGAAGCAACCCAATCTAAAATCACAGGATATTAACAATCTTTCACTAAATAGAATTGGGAGTGTTAAAAAAGTAAATGGAAGATTTGTGCTCATTAACATTTTGACTTGAAGCTGCTAATTAAAGATCCAGAGTATGTCAAAAGGCTTTAGCTCCCTTGATCCTAGCAAGATTTGAGAGAGTAGAATCATCAACAAATTGAAGGTCAAAAAGAGTAGGTAAACCATTACCCCACTGCCACCCTTGAATAGAATTCTAGGACACCTAATACTTAATTAATCTACCCAAGCCCTCAACCATGATGATGAATAGATATGGGGAGAGAGGGTGACCCTGGTCAATGCCTCTAGAGGCATCAAATAGCTAGGAAGGTTGACCATTAAGAAGAACCAAAAAGAAGGTAGAAGTAACACAACTCATAGTCTAATTGACCTAGTTAGAGCTAAAGCCAAATGTAAGAAGAATATTCCTTAGGGAACTCCATTTAAATATATCATAGGCCTTAGCCATATCTAGCTTAACAAACATTGCTCTCTCCCTTGAACTAGCCATTGAATAGCCTCAGTAGCAATAACCACCCCATCCAAAATTGTCTTCTAGCAACAAAACCACTTTGTTCCTCTGAGATAATAATGGGGAGCCACTTTTTAATTCTCCCAACAATCAACTGGGTAATGACTTTGTAAACCACATTACATAAGGCAATAGGTCTAAAAAACTAAAATTGATTAGCACCTTCTCTTTTTGGAATAAGAGTCAAGAAAGTAGGTTTCAATGCTCAAAGCATTTGCCTACTAGAATAGGATTCCTTAACCACCTCCAACAAATCATGATTAATGATGTCCTAGAATTCCTTGAAAAACTCAATGGGAAAGCCATTAGGACCAGAAGCCTTTTCCTTAGGCATGCCAAAGACTTCCTCCTCCAGTTCTTCCAAAGATATTGGTCATATGAGATAATCATTTATTTATTCAGTGATAGGGGAAGGAATACAAGACAAAATAATATTTTCTTCATTATTAGCAAGAGGAGAGTCCTCAAAGAAGAAGGTAGAAAAGTATTGAGTAGCCTCTTGGAACAAAGTTGGCAAGAAAGTCAGTTGGATACCTTGAGAATTAACCAAAGAAGAGATATTGCTCTAGTTCCAGTGAGATTGCACTGTTTTATGGAAAAAATTAGTGTTCTAGTCACCTTCCTGGAGCCAATCAACTCTAGACTTTTTCTTCCAAACAATTTCCTCTCAAAGTTTCCATTCTTCTAGAGCTCTAGAAGTAAGGTATTTAGCCCTTCCAAGATCCTCTAAAAAACCTTGATCTCTAATCTTCTTGGTGATGACATCAAGATCTTCTTGAGAAAGCTTCTTCATAGAGTACAACTTCGCAAAATATTGTCTATTCCATATCCTGAGCTGCCTTTTAACATATTGAAGCCTTTTTGAAAATGAAAACATAGCAGTACCATATGCAGGAGCACAATCTGTCCACCAACATAAAACAAAATCACAAAGAGAGGAGTCATGAAGCCACATTGGTGGACCTTAAAAGGTGGATGCTTTGAAATACAAGCCCTAGTAGCAAAAAATTTGATTAGCCAATGATTAGGACCCCTCCAGTCCAGAATTTTTGAAGAGAGAGTAAGGGTGCCACTAAACCAAAAATAAGAAATATATCCAAACATTCTGAGATAGCATCAACCCTAGTCCTTCAATTATTCCAAGTATAGAGACCATTAGAAGGCTTAACATCAGAGAGATGCAAAAGTGATATGTGTTGCCAAAGAAGGCCCCAATCTAGCCAAATCACCTTGCTTCTCCTCTAGACTTAAAATTGAATTGAAGTCCTCTGCTAATACCTAAGGATGAAAAGGTTGACAGTTTCTAACATATTGAATATGCCCCCAAAGTTCCTCCTTACCACAATATCAAAAGGTGCATACACATTAGTTATCATGATTACCTCTCTTGAGTCTAAAGAAGAAGCCACCATAAAGAAAGCTGAGTGAGAAGACACCCAACCAAGGGTTGAAATTTTTAGTGGATCCCAAAAGATAGCCAAACCACTAGCATTAGCCATAATCCCAACACACTGGCATTGCCCATGAGTCCAAATACTAGAAGAATGTTGGACCATAGACTCCATAGAGAGCTTAGTCTCTTGGATACAAAAAACATCAGGAGAATGATCAACCACCAGATTCTAAATAGCCTTTTGTCTAGGGATTCTATTCAACCCCCTAAAATTCCATAAGATAATAATCATCTTTGAGTAGAATGGGGAAAATGAGCATCCAATGGTTTCACTATCTCAAAATCTATCAATATATCTCTTTTGAGTTTAATCTTCTCTTGGTCTTTTTCGAATTTGTTCCAATGCCTCCATTCTAACATGAGAAGGAAGTATGCTAGACAAAGTTGTGACATTTACCTCAATTTACACTAGTTACAATTGTTCAAAAAATTTCATAGTTAAATTAACAAATCCAATGTGTAGATATCCTATAGCCTGTTTAGAAAAACAACTTGTTAATTTTCTTATTTTCCACATAGCATTATGAGATTTTTGACTCCAACATGTAACAAAACTCCTATATTGTGTAGTTAAGAAATCTAACCCATTTAAGCAATCTAACTCTGTTAATATGATGTTCTCAAGTAGATGGTTGATGTGGAAAACATTTGATTAGTGAATATACCTTATTTAATAATAATAATAACTATTCATAATACATGTGGGAATCACTCTTGATGATACATGGGTAAATGAGTTTGACTCAAAAACTATACATTTAAATCTAGACAGCAACATCACATTGTGGAAAATATCTCCTACTTATCAACAAAAACTAGTTGGAAGGTGATGAAAACCAAACTAGAGGCATGTACATCAATGGGTTTAAACGTGCTCATGCAAATGTTTTTTTGGTTGTTCCTTGTTCTTTTATTGATTTAACTTGATGAATGAGTTAGTTTTAGTACTTGAAATCTTGGATCAATTCTTACTCATAAAGACACAATCATAGGATTATAGCCTTCTCTTTTCAAGCCATGTAAAATTTTGGTGGGTTCCTCTTCTACAATACCCTTCATTTATCAGTAGATACCTCTCAATGAAAATATAAAAGAGAAATGTATGATTTCATTCTAATTGGCTCCATCCGTTGATATTATAGCACTCTTTTAATATTAATATGAACCTTCTGCTAAATATTAGTGAAACTAATTTTAACATTTAGAATTGATCTTGAAAACTTTGTGACCTTTGAGTATATGTAGTCAAACTTCAAACAATGACTATGTATTACAATCATAAGTGACCACCTTCATTAATGGGTTACATTAATTGGCCTTCACGAAGAATTAGATGCCCTTACATATCAAAAATCATCCATCCAAAATTATCGTTAATGATTTCAAGCATTTAGATTTTTTATTGAAAGAAAATAGAATTTATCAATTAAATAATTTCTCGCCCAAAAAAAAAATTGAATCCTTCAACAATCATTTTAAAAATCCCTCAACAATCATTTTCAAAATCCCTCAACATTTTTGCAATCCCTCAACATCATTAAGCCATTTACATGACATGTTTGGAATTCACATGCAAGTAGTGTAACTGAAAGCTTCCCAACCCACAAAATAATAAAATGGTTGCAAGAGTGACCAAATAGCTGCCCATGCTAACTTCATGCACCTACAATTCCTAATTCATACATCAAAATTTGCTGATTTTTTCAATGAATCTTCATAGGTGAGTGAAGAGCTTAAAGCTAGCCTTTCGAATTTCCCACATTTATGAAGCTCTTTGTAGAACTTGTAGAGTGCAACGTAGTCTAAAAGTGTCATTTTATAATGTTCAACCAATACCCTCCACTAAGACCCCCCAATAGTCATAATAGTAATTTTTGCATGAATGGACCAATTAGTAATCAAGAAAACTAAAAAGTTAAAATAAAAAATGAACAACTATTAGTGTTCATGGTAATTTGTTTTGGCATATTTGTATGTAGCTATGATGGTTTTTTTAGTAGTAATTGGGGAGTAGCGTCTATCCAACCAACCGAATTCACCTTTTTAATAATTTTATGATAATTTAAAAATTGCATTAACATGTTTTTTCATTATTATTTTTTATTAAAAAAAATTCAATATAAGTAATCTAGTCAACTAGTTAGCCACCGACATAATTCAGGTGGGCAGCAACCGACTAGATTCCCTTATATTCAAGCATTAAGTCCCCATTTGTTTGCAGGAATAGGAATGGGAAAATTAGAATTGATGCTATATTCGCTATTTTTTCTGCCAAATTAGAATACGGAATATGGAATTCCATTCCAATTTTACCCCAAAAATGAAGATATGTCCATTCCAAAACAAAGTTGTTATTGTCCATTCTCATTTCTACCATTTTCACGCTTTGGCACTCAATTCCATCACTTTTGTTTTTGTGGAGGTGGAGTTTATAGAGGGTTTTTTTGCAAGCGAGGCAAAGTTTATGGAGGGTTCTTTGTTGTGCTTGAGTTTGTGGGTCGACGCCATTGTTGCCATAGTTGCCATTGACGTTGGTATGAGCCATTTGCCTCTAATTTCTTTGCTATGCTTGTGTATGATTTTTTGCCTCTAATTTAATGCCAAGCTTCTGTATGAGCATTTTGCCTCTGATTTGTTTGTTGTTCTTACGTTGTGGACAGTGGTCGACCCCATTGTTTGCATAGTTGCCGCTGACGCCATTGTTTCCATAGTTGCCACCGACGCCAGTTGTTTCCACAGTATGAGCCTTTTGCCTTTGATTTTAAGTTGATTTTTTGAAGCAACACGTTTGAACGAGCACACACATAAAATCCCAACACAACAATATCATGATGCATATAATGCCCTAATGTCTAGGGTTTCTCTGAAGCAGGTTGGTTCTCCTCATTGGCACCAGAGTCTGCAGCACTTTCTCCACATTATTGAAGCTTCTTGAAGTAAAAAGAGGTAAACTGAGAAATGACAGAATCTATTGAAGATTCTTGAAGTTTACTTTGTTAAACATAATAGAAATCATGAACATTCGAGAATATTACAAATTAATAAATATATTCCAAATAGATAATCTTTGTGTCCTTCAAGTTTTCTCACAATCATGATTTAGCTTTTGAACCTTTTTGTACACAAAAATAACTATTAAGATTTTGACATTCTTGTACAACAAAATATACCTAACATTGCACCATGTATATAATTCATATAGCTTTGCTACAAGGAATACCATAAGTACCGACTGATAAAGATGCCAATATATCTGATGAATATAAACTCTCTTCACCATAGTATAAATTATGAATGTTCAGGGAATATTACAAATTACAAAATTTAATTAAATGTTGAAGTAGCCTTTTTTCCTACATCCTATATTTTCTATGGTTGAGACCTTCGAGTTTTCTCACAAACATGATTTAGTTTCTGAGCATGATGCACGCTATGGTGTTGAGTTCTACAACCATGTCCCCACCAACAGTTCTTTCTTCCAGCTACATCTGGGGGAAGCTCCTGAATGTTAAGAGGAATGAACATAGATCACATAGATCCTTTTCATGCCTCTTGCTAGATTGAATAATAAAAATAGCATTTGCATATCTCAACGTGAAAAAATACTCGAAAAAAGAAAAAATCAGTCCATCACTTACACTTTTTGGCACTGAGAGTCGAAACCAATGCAAAAATGAGCAATCACCACTTTGGCACATGAACTGTGTGCAGTTTAAGATATTAGAGCATTGAATTTTCATAGCATCTCATAGCAGAACACACAGATCCTTAGCTGGGCAATTATTTTGCAACTTTGCTTTCATCTTATGTAATTGAATTAGGATTTACATCTCTTTTCACATTAAACAAGAGTGCTACATTTTATTTGATCATACTAACCCATTCTTATATGAGAAATTTTGAAGAACATCAGCACACATGACATACGCAAACATAAAGCTTTGTCAAACACACGAAAAGCTTATGTTTTACAATAATGGATATTGGATGGTATTGCTAGTAGTCTGGAGGTTTGGTATTTTTTTTTGTTGATTCTGAATAAGTCTCTACTCCAAGGGATTGAGCTTAATTTGTTAAAGCCCAAATCTTAACGGATATCTAATATGGAATTCTAAATTGTAACTCTCAATCTTCTAAGTTGGCTTCTAATGTGGATTTCAAAGTTGACTCTTGCCTTTCCATAGGTAGTTTCTTATGTCGTAGGTAGTTTCTCATGTGGTTGCTCAAAAAGAACAAATCATATCATGGTCGTGCAAGAGAAAAGTTTATTAAACAATTAGAATAGCCAAGTCTCCAGACTACTTGAAGTTTACTTTGTCTATTAGTTTTTGTAGCACAAAATAAGCCTCTGCTTCTCTATTGCTAACTTGAGATACTGATTGTTTTCTCATATTTGCAAGGGGTCATTATCATAATAATTTTCAATTCAACTAGGTAAAAATTTAATTATTATAAAAACTCCCAATGCTTCATTTTCGAAAACCAGCTTAGAGAAAAAACTTGATATCTAACTGGGATAATATTTGTAGACTTGTTTTAGGTCGGTTGCGGGGTCAATTCTCAGTCTAGATTATAAAACTTTTCTAGTTCTTAGCTTTTGTTGAGGTTATTTTCTAGCTTAATCTATTGTTTTCCAAGGATAATTATTTTGTATGTAAAATTTTAGCAGTATGTTGTTTGTTTTTACTGTCAATGAAATAGGGTTTAAATCTTCAGGTATTGTTTAGTACATTTTATAAACATGTCTAATTCGATATGAATTTATCTTTTTCATTCTTGACTATGTTGTTTCTTTCACTAATTCATGCAAGCACATGGGTGGATGAAAGGGCATTGCTTTCAAAGCATGAGCTTTTCCTTATTTCTTCGTAGTTATAACCAAACTTAAGGAACTACCATTATTGATCCCTCTTTTCATTTCATCCACCAAAATCAGAAGAAAGAAGACTGATCATTATTTCCACATTGGGAAATTAGTTGATAGTACATAATTTAGATCATAATTTAGATTTTACTATATACTTTCCACTAACATGTGTACACAAAATCAATCTGCTAGGTTCATGGTTTAGGCCAACAAATCTTGAGTGTAGAATGGTGAATTTTGTTGTCATCTCGACAAGGGGGATAGGAAGATGCAAGAAGTTATTACAAAAAACCTTTCCAAATGCCAATGAGGAGGGAAAACATATTTAGTTGCATACCTTACAAACAGATGGCAGTTTAGAAACATGGAATTCTTTTATGTAGTTTGGATCATGGATGTTTAGAAACAAATGGCCACAGGGCTAGTGTTGCATTGCCTCACCATGAGTGCAACAAAGTGCTATCATTTCTATTTATTTTTTTAGACACTTACTACCTTGATTGTTTGGTTATTGATATCATGGGCCCCTTGTTAGAGGTTATTGTATATTTTAACACTGGCTTCTTTTGAATTCTTTTTTTGACCCTATGCTAGGACTTCTGAGCCTCTCCTTTGCATAGTGAAGTGGTGTCCTCTACTGGATTGGAAGATACCACAAAAGAATTTCTTGTGGAAATTAGCACTTGTGTTCTCTTCTTCTTAATATGTTGTACATCAAACCTTTTTATGTAACTGTCAAATGTAATTGTCATAGGATTCAGTTATTTTATGTAACTACAAAATCGACTTGAATACCATTTAACATAGACCAAAGACAAGCCTATAAAAAGATCAAAATGATCTCGATCCCTGTATAGAGGTAGCATCTTTCAGAGACAACACAACATATACACCGAGTGACTAGAGGGATGCACATATCGTAATGGCTACCACATGATCATATTCTTGAATATAATTTTTCCTCAAATTCAACAGTGCTATTAGGAGATTCTCAAGACAGTGAAATCTCAGACCAAATGCCATGAGTTAGGTTAGGATTCCTATATAATATATTGCACTTTATCTTCTCAATATCATCTTCATATTTGCAACATTTGAACACTGTAGGCACATTTGGAACAAGGATCTTAATCTAACTTATGGCACTTGATCTAACTCATGGCCTCCTATTTTGCATCAAATCTAGTAAAGGGAAAAAAAATTGTCTACTTTTTCAATTGAACTTGATTAAAATTTTGGCAAAGGTCTCAATGAGTAGAGGTTTGGAGAGCTTTACATACTCTAATTCAACACATCGAATTAACATATTGAAATAAAATAAACATTTTTCCCTCGTAAAAATCACCTACTTTGACTAGATGTTTTAGCATTAGCAATTCCAAAAAATTTGTTCTAGATGTTCAAAACCCTCTTTGTCTAATGCCTTGTCTTTATATTTTTTTTCTTCATCTTGGAATCATCTATGAATTAATCTAAGTACCTACTGTGCAACCCTATTTCATTCTCCACTTCCATAGTTTTTTTGGTGAAAACATGTTTTAATCTTAAGTTTTGTCTACAACATTTTTTAATTCACTGAGTTTTTTGGTTGTTGCAAAATAGTGATTAATGGATTAATATAAAAGAGAGATTAGGTTAAGAGATTAAAACAAGAAGCATATTAATCACTACTAATATGCTGCCATTTGAAGTCTCTTTATTTGGATTTTTTTGGAGAATATGAATGCATATTAATCACTAAATTAATTTAATTTGTTGTATCAATATAAAATTTATTATAGCCTAAGTTCGCCATGGGTAGTAGTAGAGGAATTGTTTTATCATTATTTTTAGAAGATAGATCTCATTGTATTTTATGACGAATGCCTTCGAGATATAGAATGTCCTATTAACAGATGAAATTGGGTGAGATCTACAGTTTATATTGTTTTCTTCAATACCATAACTCCCTCTTTGTTTTATTCCTTCCTTTGCATATTTATCTTGATTGTGTTTTGTTGTCTTCGACTTAATCTTGAATTGATGTTTAACTAGTTGGAGGCTAATCTACCTTTATTGTGTCTTGTTCAAAGAAAGCCCAAAGAGGCTCATTTTTAATTCTTTCCTCGCTCTCCTGTCTATTAGGAATGGCTTAAACATCACATACTAAGCTCAATTCCTAGAATAGAAGTGTTAAAATGGTCAAAGTTAACTTTTTGTTCCCAACAATAATTCTTCTCTTTAGTGAGTGGCCCTATCAATGGTATGAACAATAATTTTATATATAATGGTACTTACAGTGAAAGCTTATGGATTATGGAATAGATTGTGTTCAAATTTTTTTCATCAATGTTTTGAATCATATTATATACAACTCTTTAAAGCCTTGAGAATCTATACATCCACTTCAAGGTCAAGTCATTTGTATACAACATTTTTTAGTTAGGAGATTATGCTACTATGAGACTTGCATTGAAAGATCACCATTCTAGTTGAATTGCATCATTTTATCTTGTTTATCATTCCATTTGATCATGTAGCTTCATAAATGCATAGTTTTACCTTCTATCTTAGAATAAGTTATAGTGGATGTTGGATGTTGGGAGAAGAAGCTATGCTTCGGTATTGTCATAATCTTTCTCTATTTGTGTTGTATATTTCTGAAATATGTAGTCCATATTGTGGTTGTAGGTATTTAATGGATCCTAATGATGATGTTGAAGATGATGTTCAAGTTTAAGAAGCCATTGTTAGGAGGTTGAAGCTCATGTGCTTGCTTGTTGTTTTGCTTGCAACCCTTGCTGTGTACATAGTGGCATCTCACGAAGAATGTAGAAGACAAGGGCGTAAGCAAAGAAGAGCTGCATGTCCTTTTTATAAGTTTATTATCCTTTCTAATCACACAAATTTCCATGACCAAATACGCATGTGTAGAGTAGCCTTCTTTCGCTTGGCTGAAATCCTAAGAGAAAAAGGGAGCATTCAAGATACAGTAAACATAACATTAGAAGAACAACTTGTGATGTTCTTGCATACACTTGGCCACAATTTAAGGAATTGTAAGATTGGCCATAACTTTGGTCACTCAGGTGAGACAGTGAATCAATACTTCCACAAGGTCTTGAAGGCTATCTTATCATTACATAAAGACTATCTGTTACCCCCTGCTCCAACCACTCCTATGGCAATCACTGGGAAGGATCGTTTTGATCCTTTCTTCAAGGTAAACATTGTAATGGCATGTATTTCTTTGCTATAGAATCAATAATTTTAATATGTATATGATAATACCATTTATTTTTATAGGATTTTATTGGTGCACTTGATGGAACCCATGTGCCAGTTACCGTTGAAGTGGAAAACTAGGAAAAATATCATGATAGAAAAGGCAACTTGTCACATAATGTTTTAGGTGTTTATTCATTTGACCATAAGTTTCAATATGTTCTTACTGGTTGGGAAGGGTCTACTGCAAATAGTTGGGTGCTTGCTTCAGCTCTCTCTAGAGCGGATCCACTTGTGGTTCCTCCTGGTATATTAATTCATATTTGATATGATTCTATGATATCTAAACTTCTATGATATATTTTGACTATAACTTTTTTTCTATTTGTGTAGGGAAATTTTATTTAGTTGATGCTAGATACCCAAATGTACCTGGGTATCTTGCTCCATATCACTGTACTCGTTACCACCTAAAAGCATTTTGTAGAGCAAACCCAATCAACAATGTTGAAGAGTTATATAACCACTGACAGTCCTCTCTTAGGAATGTAATAGAGCGTACATTTGGTATTTTGAAGCAATGATTTCCTATCCTGAAGCATGCAACATCCTATAATATGACAACACAAACAAGGATTGTATTAGCATGCACCATACTACACAATTTCATTACAGTGGAGGACGATGTTCCACCTAAAGTGGAATTAGAAGATAATGATGGTCAATCTCTGATAAATGTGCTAATTCTTGAGACTTATGGGATGAGTCAATGAGATAGAGATGATTAGACAAAATTTTGAGATGAAATAGCTCGAAGAATGTGGGAAGACTACAACTCTTGCACTTAATTGTACCACAAAACATGAACATTTATTTGCAATTAGATAGAGGAAGGAAAATTTACCATGACATATAGTATGGATATGCATAAATTGCCTTGGCATTTGTTGTGTTTAATATATATTTATATGAAGATTTAAGAGAAAACTCTTGCTAAGCCAAAGTTAGCTATTTTTGGATTGAGTTTGTGATTAAGCATAATGTTGTTTTCCTTTATATCTCTATGAATGATTCTGCATTTCTCTGGATCTAGTATTCCTATTCTTAACACATTAGTCACCTCTTCATCTATCTAGGGCAAATTAAGATATTATGATAACTTACCAAAGAGAAAGTTGTCCAAAATTTTTTTGGGATAATACTCATACACAAGTAACCTTTAATTTTTCTCCATGCAACATCCTAGCAACCTTGCAAGGTTTCTGTGCTGAACATTTTCCAGCCATTAACTTTATTCATAAACTCTATTTTTCCTTGTGTAGATTTGGCATAAAGTTTCTTTACGGCTATCAAATTTCCATCTCTAGTTAGTCTCTGAACATAAAAGATAGATCTAGAGCTACCCATGTGTTGTTAAACTAACTCTAGTTTAGACTAGAATGAACTATAGATTTAGAGCTACCCATTTCTTGTTAAACTAATTCTAATATAGAGCTACAAATTTAGAGCTACCCATGTGTTGTTAAATTAACTCTAATTTAGACTAGAATGAACTATAGATTTTGAGCTACTCATTTGTTGTTAAACTAATTCTAATTTAGAGGTATAGATTTAGAGCCACCCATGTGTTGTTAATCTGTTGCCATTTTCTTTTAATTCATTTTCACGTAACACTCTTGCTTTCCACTTTTCACCAACTAGCCTACTAAAATGAAGCCTTCACCATTTCTTGGGCTCACGAAACATCTTTAACAGTCTATGAAGATATTGATTTATGAAATGTGTATGCTTTTGATAAAATGTTATATTATGTGGATATTCACTTAGCAGGTCGCTTAGGAGAGCACAGAGCTAGAGCTTCTATTAAAAATTGGTAAAAAATATATTTCCTATGCATTTTGATGAGCTAGATTTTATTTTGCATTGTGTCTATGGGTTTCTTTGACTTGGAATTTGATAAAGTGTGGAGATATTGAGCTTTTCTTGTGAAATGCTTTGAAGATTTTAGCATGCTTTATAGGAATTCAGATTAATAAGAAAGTTTTTTTTAGGAGATGACTTCTTTTCATTTGGAACATGATAGACTGGAAAATTGCCTAATGGTTCAAAGATTTTAGCACAATATGAAACTTTCTATACATGGTTTGATGATATGGTGACAAACATGCCTTTAATACTGCAAATATGAGCTACCAGTAATGTAAAACACTCTATTGTGCAAAAAGTACTTCCAATTTAGTTAGCTTTTCACTTGAATTTACCATGATAATAAGCAATGTTGAATTTACAAATTTGTATTATTATCTAACAACTGAATTGGATTGAACCCTATCCATCATGTTCCTTTTGGTCATCTTTGCATTGCAAGAAATAAAATTTAAATCTATGTATATTTAGATGTGAGTAGCTTGTGATATATATACTTAACTTTTTATATATTTCTGATCCACATTCTCTATCAAACTTACTCAAAATCATAACCCATTTTGTTGTACCTTCCATAGTATCAGGTTGTACCTTAATCAACTCCCATGGTCATAAACATGATCATTTTTATCGAACTTCTGTAAAACTTCTTTTTCTAGCTTGATATCTTTTCATCTCTCTAGTTGTTTACTTCGTATTTGATAATTTAATGCCGTTTGTTAACTAGGTTTAAAAGTTTAGTAAAGCTCAACTAGTCAAACTTGTTAATTGGATCTGTTTCTCCTAATTTTTTAGCCCTTTTGACTTTAGATGTGCATTAACAGCCATGTGTTTTTATGTATACTCAATTTTTATTTAAATGCATTAACTTGTTTTCATCTTGTTTTGTGCATCTAAACTATTGTTTTCCAGCTGATAATTGCTGAAAATGTCATTCACCAATCTCCTGACAAGCATTGATGAGGGGCTTCATGTCACTGCTATTGCTTCCATGCCTAAAAATCTGAAAGTTGTTTGGACTCGAGATATGGAACAAAAATTGCTCGATATACTCCTTGAGCAAGTCACATTAGGAAGAAAAGGAGAAGGGGGGTTTCAGAAAGAAGCTTGGAGCAGCATTGAAAGCAAGTTCAATTTTGGATATGATGATGAATCTTGTAAGAGACAACTTCAAGAATAAATTGAAAACATGGAAGCAAGCTTATCGAATGATGAAAGACTTGAGAAATTTGAGTAGCTTCGTATGGAATGAAACTACTCAGTGTGTGGATGCTGATGATGTTGTATGGGAAGAGTTGTTAAAGGTAATGTACTTTACACAATGTTCATAAGATAAGTTACTAATGAAAGATAAATATCTAATACCTTATTTGCCTTCATGTAGCGAAAGGACTTCAAGAATGCTAGGGTGTACAAGAGGCAACCATTCCTCTATTACAATGACTTAGCAATCATAGTTGGGAATGACATTGCAGATTGAAGTATAGCTATAACAGCCCAAGAGAATGAAGATGGGCACCTATTTGATGAGGCGGCTAATCTTGACAATGATGGGGGCTTCACTACACCTATGGATGGCACTCCTGAATTTGAGAAAGGGTGCATTGGGACAAATGATTCTAGTACATCTGTTAGATAGAATGCTTCCACACAATCATCATTGAGGAGGGCGAAGAAGAGGAAGGCAAGCATGGCTTCTTCTTTAGATGTGATATGTGAAAGCATACAAGATATATGAGAAGGCATGAGGGGGTCTCAAATAGTAAAAGTTGATAAAGGAGAAATGAAGCAAGATATATCAGCTACATTTGCAGCCCTCAAGGCTATACCTAGACTTAGTTGACAAACTATGATTGTCGCTTATGACACTTTTACTTTAGAACCTACAAAAGCTTGGGGGTTCTTAGAAATGAGTCCATAGGAGAAAGAAGAGTATGTCCGATATAAATTTGGAGGGCTGTAGTGATTTTCCAACATGACATTCCATGTTTAGTTTGTGTTTCAATTTTGACTTTATCACACTTTTACATGATCAGATTTTTTGAAATTATAACTTGTTTGCATGATCAGATTTTTAAATGATGCTACTATTTGTGCCATGTATTATTGGGATTATTTGGGAGATTTTGTAACTTATACGATTGAAATTTTAATGCTATTTTTAAGGTGCAATATTTATATGCTTGTTTAGAATTTCATGAATTTATTAGAAAGGAAAATATTATCACCCCGCTGTTTGAGAAAATGTTATCAAATTTTGTGCAATGTTTTATGATTAGGATTCGCTAGGTATAATATGAGTCGGATACTTGTATCAATTGGATTTTATATCTAGGGTTCAAAAAGTTGTTTGCTATGGCTACTTAATGTAGATTCCATACAATTAGGTCTAGACCAAATAATGGACGTGTTATCCAACATTTTATGTAGAAGGGGAAAATAGAACTTATGCTACTGTGGCATTTAATACTGGAAAGTCACATGATAGATTGGGGAAACAATATACAGGCTTCTGTACCATATTGATGAAAGTGGTGGCTTTCATATGATAAAGTGTTGTATGAATTTTAGTGCCTGTAGATTTCATTTATTATGAAGTAAAAAATGTTCATAGGTAGATGAGGATAATCTTCACATGTTTTATGTGCCTGTCTGCTTATTAATATGGGAAGAATATGAGAATCATGATTTATTTGCTTACTCATGCACTGTAATCAAAAGTGAAGAATATGGGCATCACGATTTATGTGCCTGTCTGCTTAGTAATAGGCATGTCTCATTCAAACAAAACAAAAGTGTTGCACTTCTGAATGTAATAATGGGTGGCCAACCATTTAGACATAGTATCTATCTATGGGAAAAGGAAGAAAAAAAGAGGAGTAATTATATGTTATCTTTAATCTAGGAGCTCCATACCATATATTGCCTGCAATAACATTTGTATTGTTAGTATAGAGAGAATTAAAAAACCAATATTTTCTATGGAGGTTTATTAAATATAGTCTAATGTTTTATATATATGTATATGGAGAGAGAACACAATGAGTATGTTTTGTCACTTATGTTGTCCACTATCTTATGAATGAATCTGATATAAATAAAGCATTCATCCACGTAGTGTATTTTTCCTACTGGTCTAATAAATTGATGTTAGTTTTCTAGTTTGAATCAACTATTTACAAGAAGAAAAGATGAGGATAGTAGTTGTCGTGTGTGTTAACTTTGTAGTGTTGTAGTCCATAATGACCTAGAGAGTTTTATATCTCTAGTACAAAGATACTACAAAATAGAATAGATCCTAACATACCAAATGAAGACCTTGATTTGGACATTACACCTACAATCTTTGATATCTAATATTTATAATGGGAAATGGCCCAACAATAAGACTGGGTAGCGGCTAACTTTGAAGATAGCCAATATAGTTGATGGTTGTTCTATGTTCATATGCCTAATGGTTGTTTCATGTTCATTATTCTATATAGGGTCAATGGATTTGTAAACTTTACCGCTATGTCGATGTGGTGCTAGACCTCTCGAAATAAAGACATCACGTACAAAGGATAATCCTGGGCATAAGTTTTTCTGTTGTCTGGATAAAAGAAAGGTTGTTACTAATCTTTTTTATTTTTATTTTTTATTTTATTATTGTGGCAAGCCCTAATTTACTTTTCGAATGCAGGGGCACAATGACTGCAATTTCTTTCAATGGGTCAAAGAAGACTCATCTACATCAAGCATGACAAAATCTACAAAAGAAGATGGGAAGGGTTACGAGTTGTGCATTGTGCGGGAGACAACTGCTAGGGAGATTGGTTCTATTGCGAAAGCCGAAATTGTGTTTCAACATAGACTTAATTCTGTTATCTTTTTTATAAACACACTATTGGTGATGGTGATTCTAATTTTAGTAATGAAATGACCATTTTCTTGTAAAGAATCATGGAGACTAAATGATTTATATGATTTTGTTGTAAAGAATCATGGAGACTATATGAAATGACCTTTTATATGATTTTGTATTAAATGATGAGAAAATTTTAGTAATTGCAAATGTATATTATTTGTATACCATTTTTATGTTTATATCTACTTTTTTTTTTTACTGTTGAAACAAATTAATTTTTTATTAATTTCATTTAATAAAATAGAATGAAAAAAAAAAATTCTTTACAACAAATTCAAATAATTAACCAAATATAATAATATAGTGGAAAAAATAAATATTAAATGAATTTAAAAATCAAATTGACGTACAACTCAATTCATCAAATTCGGATCAAGATAGCAAATTTAACTAATTTCAAGATTATATTACTGTGTATATATTTTTATATTTGTATAAATTCATTAAAAAATGTTGGCATAAATTAATTTCAAATAAAGTAATGAAAAAAGTTCTTTATGATAAATTGAAATAATTAACCAAATACAATAATATAGTGAAACAAATAAAATATATTAAATGAATTTAAAAATCAAATTCATCAAAATTTAGATCAAATTTTACAAATTTCACAATTATATTATTGTGTATAATATTTTAATATTTATATCTACTCACATAAATTAATTTCAAATAGAATGAAAAAAATAAATTAATTTCTTTATAATAAGTTGAAATAATTAACCAAATATAATACTATATTAAAATAATTAATATATATATTAAAATATAAACTTAACTATATTCCAATTCTAATTTTGTACAACCAAACGAGGGAGTAGCCTATTCCAATCAAATACCAGGCGAAACAAACAAGAATGGGAATGCTCTTTTCCATTCCCATTCCACATTTCCATTCCTATTCCTATGCCGACAAACAAACGGGCCCTAAATGTTCTTGTTGTCAAAAATAGTTGATCATCCAATTGAAATGCATGATGATGCCATCAATGTTGGAGTGGATTTATTAATCACGTAATTGGAAACAACTAGTCCAGATTACATTTCAGTCGAATTAGACAATTGCTAGTTGACATAGTTTGAAAAGTCTTCATCACGTAGACAACTTTTGATGTGGAATGTTTTCCACATTTCATGTTTTCACCATCTCGTTGGAGCCTCCAAAATGCTCGAACGAAATGAAAATCCTCTATGGGTTGACGTGTCATCTGAGTTGTCATATTTGTCCTAGCTGGCACTTGACTTGTTTGACACCATTCATCCATGATTTGACCTGGCGTTTCGTCAGAACTATCTAGGAGTTCCAACGAAAGCCACTTCTTCTTGCCGCATCAACGTTGACATCATCATTTCTAATCATTCTAATTTCTATTTGGAGAACATGAGCCTTGAAAAGGTCCATTAAAATGGTAAGTTAGAGGAAAAATATCAATTTGCTGATTTGGATCTCCATGGAGGACATCTACTATTATTTTTCTTGTTGGCCCCTTGGAGCTCGAATAAAAGTTTTAGAAAAAGAAGGAAACTCCAACGGAATAACAACAAAAGATGAAACGTCACCATCCATGTAGAAACTTTCTCCACCATTGGGAAGTTAACAAAAAAAAGTTTGAATGGAATGAGAAGTCCCAGCAGAATATGGGATAACAGGGATGAAGAGTCCCCCCACTTATCATAAAGTTGCACTGAATTTTATTTTCCTTTGAACGGTCATTCTACACCTTGCAACTTGGAGGAGGATTTGATCTTTGAACAAATGCACAACCTATCATAGATGCCAATCATTCCAAAGCTGGAAGAAAGATAGATTAGCGTAAATGATGTGCAAAGATCCACACAGAGTAGGCAACTTAGCCTTTTATCAATCTAAGCAAGAGTAGAAGAATCTAATCTATTGACATGAGACCACCTAGCTACATAAAAATTAACCACTCGAGGAACAAAAAGTATGGTTTCGCAGGTAGTGTAGAAAGCAACTAGCGAAAGTGGTTGGTAAACCAATGTTTAATTATGACTTAAATCATCATTATGATGAACGAGAATCAGGGATTAAGAATTGCTGGAAAAAAACATACACTGAATTGTGAGGACAATGAATGGAGCTATGGGATATTTGATCTTAAGGAAAGGAAAAACGAAAATTAGGAAACAAGAAGAACTAGGACTAGTAGGTGGTCGTGTGATTAAGAATTGTTGGAAAATGCATACGATAAATAATGAAGACAATTAACTAAGCTATGAGATATTTGATTTTAAGGAGGAGATCAATGAAAACAAGAAAACAAGAAGAACTAGAACTAGTGCGTGGTCTTGTGAACGGATGAAAATACATAAGATGTGACTGAAGCGATTCGTAACTAGTAGGAATTAGTCAACAAAAAACAAGACACATATCACCAAGGTAAAAAGAAGACTTAGGTAAATTTTTCCAATATAGTTAATGATTCTAACAAATGATCTTAAGATGTCCTTAAAGAACATCATTATTTGTGATATTGCTATCAGGATTTAACTGTTTGTTTTTTGAGTCAAACTCACTGACCCATGTTTCATGAGTAGTGATTCAACATGAATCCATCTCTCATGAGAATAAATGGAACACTTAGCACTCATTAGATCTAGGTGATGCTCACAAGGGTGAAGCACTGGGACTTCCCAGGAGGTCACCTTGTAATACCCCAAAATTGGTTCATTGCCATGATACCAATTCTGGTCTATTTTTAACCAATCCTAAAGACCTATTCTAATAGGCAATTCTCATTTTGCTATTCGCTACTTGACTTAATTGTCAGATGCAGAAAACCCTAATCTGCATTCATCATATTTCTTATTTAATTCCTATAGTACGTACTCATATTAGTCGCATTAAACCTACTTGATTTAATTATAATTTAATTATTAAGTATTTATACTTTAATTAAATTAAATTATATCCTAAGGCTAATGTACTATGGAATTAAATTTATTTAATTTAATAAATACGCCTATCTTGATTAATTAAATGTAATTATTTAATTAAATGGAGTACTTACTTCTAATTAATTAAACAAAGTTATTTAATTAAATGGGAAGCCATTCCTAATTAATTAAATGAAATTATTTAATTAAATAAGAAAAGTGTCTCTAATTAATTAAATATTATTTAATTAAATAGAAAAAGTAATTATAAGAGCATATCTCATTTTATTAAATTAAATATCTCAACAAAATCTCTCTTCAGTTCAAAAAGGGAAATTTCCAGTTCACTATTGATCAAAATTGAGTTAAATCAGTTAACTCCTTTTTCTACTCAAATTGAATCAGTTAACTCCTTATTTTACTCAAATTAAATCTGTTAACTCCCTTTAGTTTGGGAATCTCCCTTTATGACTGAGCTTCACCTTTAATCTTGACCGTTGATTGAAATTGATCTCAACCGTTGATGGATTCCAAGAAAGTCTATTTAAGAGACCCTCATCTCTTCATTTTGAGAGGATGAATTTGGAGAATTTGCATCGAATTGCTGCTGGAATTCATACTCACATTTGCTCATATTTTTTACATACATCTTGCATTCTTAGTTTAAATTCATTTTTAGCTTAATGTCCTTTATTTCTTAGATTAATTGCGTGTACTTCATATAGATTACTTGCACATTCATATAGTTTAAATTGCATTCAAATCTTTCGTTGTTACAGGGTCTGGTTGCTTAAACACCTCGAATTTGAGGATATCTGACAAGCAATTCTCTTTAGATAGAAGGCAACAGGTCACTTTGCAGGCTGATTTTCGGATGAACAATCCAATGTTCATTTTACGATAAATCCGCATACAATGACCATGTTGAAGTGTGTGTGTTAGCAGAGGCCACATATTAACGCATACATTTTTGGCGCCCACCGTGGGGCCCAAAAATTAGTTTTTCTAGCCTCTTTCTGTATTTTTTAAATTATTTTTTGTTCTTTGTCTGTAGTGTTCCGTACAGATTCGGGAATCTTCGTGTGAGATTGTTCATTTTCGTGCGAGGATCTAGAATCTTCGTGTGAAACCTGTTTCTTCACGCGAGCCGAATATAATTTTTCATGAGCTGAATTTAATTTTGCGCGGGCCGTAAAACTTCTTCGCGCAGACTGTCAGGAATTTTGCGCAAAATTCTGATGATAGAGGCAATTTTTTTTTGCATTGATTTTCGTGTTTTCTGATTTTTTTTTGCTGACTGTTCATGGTTTCTAGTGTTTCTATGTTTTTTGATTTTTTTGGAACAACATAACAACGATTTGCGAGATAATGGGAAAAGCATGATAAAGTCACTAAAAATAGGTAAAATCTATTAAGCGCGTTGTGAGGATCATCAAGTAACCTTCCTCAGCTGATAACACTTCATTTGGATCTAAAACAAACATCTCTCGTGTCGAGCTTATGTGTGTTTCCTTCCGTATTTTCATTTTACAACCCATGCATAATTTGATACTAGGGTGTGATCTCTATTAGTATTCATTTAGCAGGCTTAGGTACTAGTGATAGATTTAGATAGCTATCTTGGGTTATTGGACTCGCTAATCTGTCGGCCCCTCATTCTACCCTGTGGTTGCAAGATCAGCACCACGTTAAAGAGGAGGGGTCTACAGGAAAGAACCGTTAAATGCCCCACTAGGCAACCCTTTTGTGCTTTCTAGAACTCACTAGTTTTTGAGTTGTGGACTTGCATTAGCTTGTGTGAGAGGTTAAATGTTCCACATCTTTGGACTCACCTCACATCAGTTAAAGCATTAAGTGTACCACCTTGTGCTCTTTGATTACTTTTGGATAAATTTGCTTTCAGGAATTGACATCTATACACACATATTAATTAAGCCCCCATGAACACTATTCGTGGATCTTGAGGGAGTGGGTTCCTAGTGAAACTCCTCTCTAAGACAGATTCCTTGCAGGTGGGGAGGATACTTTGAGCATCTTGTAGATAGATGAATCTTTGACTTGTTGATTAAGGCATCCTTTCTCCAGAGAGGTTGATAGATCACAAGAAGATGATATCATAGATCTTTAAGAGATAATCTTAGTTTAGCGTGTCAGATTAATCTGTCTGTTTTGATTGGGCTAAAGGTGAAAAGGTGTCAAAACCTTGAATTTGGAAGCTAAGTCCCCTTGTGGTATACTATTCTGAGTCGGTCACCTTTAGAGAGGGTTAACCGTAGTAGACAATCCCTCTACAAGGAAAACTAGGTTGATGAAACCTCAAGCGGTAATAGCCATTTTCGCCATGGTAGTGACAACCGCTATATAAATGTCTTTGTGGAAGAAATATCCATGGGTGTGGTTCATTGTGGGTTGTCAGATCTCCCTAACAGCTCTTGAAGATTAAGTTCTCGGACTGTGTCAAAACCTCGGTGCGCTGGGATTGGAGGTCACCCCTGTGAGTCATAAAAGTTGCAGAGTCAAACCATTACTAAATACCTTAGAGAAGCCAAACTTTTATTTTCTAGAGATGTATGCGTGATTGCAAAACTCTTTGAAAATGTACACAAATAGCTCTCTTAGGGATTAGCACAAACTAAGTCACTTGATAGTTCATGCGCAAGGTTGCTTTTTCCCTTGCTCATTGTTTTCAGACGTGCTTGAAATCACTGGCTTGCTGTTCTACGTGCTTGTTTATCTGCCTGGTTATTGGAACGATCAAAATTTTTGTCAAAATCAGTCACTGTTGTGAAACTGTTCTGCCCTTTTGTACCAAATCATTTGGGTCTCACGCGAAATCATTTGACTCTCGCATGAAGCCATTTTGTCCTCGCACGAAATTAAAATTATGTTGTGCATCTTCACGTGATCTTGTGAACATTTTTGCACGAAATTAAACCACTGTTACTGATCTTCGCGCGAGACATAAACATCTTCGTGCGGCCCGTAAAAATTCTTTGTGCGACCCGTAAAGGTTTTTCGTGCGAGACTTTATATCAGCATTACCAATTTGAGTCTGTTTTACCTATCTGTAGCCTGCATGCTGTCCTTTTCTGTATCCATTTATCGCTCTTTGTTTGCAAATAACTCTGAAATAGTGACACTTCGCTTAGCCAAAGACTTGTGTCTTATACCTTGACTAGTCTCGTCTCATAAGTAATTTTGGTCCTCGTCTTAATGCTTGTCATACTTTGTGTCACAGTGGTCATAATCTCTAGCTGTTCTAGCCTTCTTATCAGACCATTTGTGCCTTAGTGAACAACATTCTTGCTATTATCATGTTCTTTTTGAGACTTAGTCATAGTATAGTCCTTGTCTAGGTTCTAGCTTCTTGTCCTTGCCTATGACTGTCACAACCAGAAGTGGCAACATATTTTATCCTAATAACCTTAGATGTGGTCGTGCTAGGGGTCGTAATCGCGGTAGAGGTAGCTTACCTTTCGCTATGCAATATGTATCCAGTTTGGCGAGTGAGGCGTCTTCACAGTCCTCCTCACCTGCCAGGTCATCTCAAGTTCAACGAACATTTTCCAATTTGCAACAAATTAGGAACCCTTTTTACCAAGAGGATACTGAAATAGGTAGAGGTCCTACATTCCCAAATACAATGTATGATCCTTTCTCCACAGACCCTTTTGAAACACAACGTACAGAAACTAAACACATTCCTATAATGACTAATCGTGAACTTGAACAGGGTAGTCATAGTCAATATCAAGAACAACCTAGGGATGACAAAGAGAAAGAGAAAGAAAATGACACTGATGAAGAACAAGAAGAGTTGGAAATCCTTCTTGAACTCATAGCAAGATGTCGAAGAGACAAAAACTTTCAGAAGATCATGGGAATCCTAATCAATGAAGAGAAAGAAAAGTACTTTCTCAAACTTGCCCAAGAGGGAGCTAAACTGCCCACACATTTCGATGTGGAGACCATTATCACATGTGAAGAAGAAACTGAGACCGCTAAGCTCCAAAAATAACTGAAAATTATGCAAGACCAGTTGGCTCAGATGATGCATGAGAAAGAGAAACCCACAAAGGCATACACATTGGACACTCTTTGTTCATTCCCATTTGACAAAAGTATAAACATGCCGCCTTTCCCACGAGGTGTAGAACTACCCAGATATGACAAGTACTTTCGTACTACTGATCCCCAAGATCACTTGCGGGAATTTGGTGCTTTGTCTATGGAGTTTATACACAATCAAACCTACCTCATGCGTTTATTCCCTAGAAGCCTAGGTGGTCAGGCTTTGGAGTGGTTCTCACATTTACCTCCTGGTATCAAGATGTTTAATGAAATTGCTAATTCATTTGTTCAGCAATATTCTCATAACATTCAACATCCTTTAAATATTCAAGATCTATGCAACCTTAAACAGAAGGTTGGTGAGCCTTTTCTCACTTTCCTCCAATGGTGGAGACAACTTTACACTAAGTATTCCCTTAAAATCCTAGAAATGGAGAAGCTCGACATTTTCACTGATAACCTCTTACCTGATTTCAGGTATAGAGTCCAACTACAAGTTCCACGTACCTTTGAAGACATGATTACACATGCTATCCGTATCGAAGAATTTATGGTCAAGAAAGGTGAGCTCACTCTTCAGAGAGACACAAAACAAGGTTCCACTTCCAACAGGGATAAAACCAAACATGTCAACAAGAACCGATAAATTGTACATGATGGGGTTGTTGATAATGTCACACCAAAACCTGCTAAAGTAGCATTTAATCTCACAGATTGCCTCAAAGCAGCCAAAAATGCTAAGAAGCCTCCTCCTGAGAATAAGGTATCTAGGAACAAATCGAGAAACTCATGGGCAACATGACCCAAGCGAGAGTATATGCCTTTAGGAGAACCTTTGGATGTGGTTTACAAGACATTGCTACAACAAAAGCTTATCTCGCCAATGGATAACCCTCGTCCCTATGATCCACAACCACGTCCACCATGGTGGAATGAGACCTCATTTTGTGAGTATCACCAAAACAAGGGACACAAAACCAGCAACTGTATAAACTTGCGTCATAAAGTCCAGGACATGATTTATGTTGTTGAACTTGTGGTAGATGGACATAACAAAAACTTGGATCACAAGGTGTTCAAAGAGCCTTTCCTAGCTTATGAAAAAGGAGAGACTTCGAAACCAGAACCCTACAATAAGGTTAACTATACATATTCCAATGATGACAATGTCATTCACATGGTTGAACCTGTAGATTCTGAATACTGCGACATTATTACCATAAAGGGGAGGCAAGATAACGATAAACCCAAGACACCATTTGTCTTGAGTGGCCCTACTTCCAATAACATGGATAATGCATCTTCACAACACTGTGCTAACGATGTTACTCACTCTCATGTGAAGTTGGTGCTCAAAGGTCCTACACCTCTTACTTCAAATCTTGAACAACACAAGGACAAAACCCTTGCTAGTCCATCCGATAAAGGTGCAAAACACACAACAAACTTGACTACAACCAGTTATAGTGTTCTAGATCAATTCAAATGAACCAATGCTCACATTTCCATATTTGAGCTACTTAAAATCTCGCCCGCTCACAGGAAAATTCTGGACAAAGCCCTCACTGAGGCAAACGTTCCTCAAGATCTTGATCTTGAGCGATTTCAATCCATGGTAGGTCATCTGACCTCACCTCATCTTATGACCTTCTCTGAGGAGGATGACAACTCACTGAATCACCCACACAATCAGCCTCTACACATTGAGGTTATGATCCACCAGACACGTGTTCATCGGGTATTGATCGATAATGGCGCTGGCCTAAACATTGTTTTTGCTGCTCTGCTTAGACAACTAGATTATTCCGAGGACTCTGTTGATCCTCGATGAAAGATCACTATTAAAGTGTATGATGAAGTAGAATGAAAGTCACTAGGTCTTGTGACTTTACCAATTCGCATCGGTCCTATCGAAAGGGATGTCACCTGTCAGGTGCTTGACATTCCCTTAGCCTACAACATTCTGTTGGGACGGCCATGGATACATGAGATGTGTGTTGTGCCATCCACATACCACCAATGCATTAAATTCCCATTTCATGGCTCCGAAGTTACTATTCCTACCACTACTAGCTACACCTGCAATATGCTCAAAGCTGCTGATTCTTTTGTCCCTGCTAACCGTGAGTCTATTGATTGTCACAACAATAAGCTGAAACAAATTGAGCAGTCATTTAAATTGAAAGAAATTGGTATGGGAGAGTACCACATGGAACCAGTGCTGTCATTAACATCTATTCCAGAGTCCCCTCGACATTTTGGGAGACCCTTAGAAGCAAAGAAGCCATTCATGTTGACACCTCAAACCAAGTTTAATGGCTCTTTTGCCAAAGCTACAGTTCTCTTAGAAGATGAAAGTGAAAACAGAGCCATTGCTGCATGGATTTATAAAGAAGAGGCTCTAGTAGACCTAACAGAACAAGCTCGAGAAATCACTCCTAAGAAATATGGACCTGGTCTTAAGCTTATGAAGCGTTTTGGTTACAAGGGAACTGGCCGTATTGGGCACAATAACAATGTTTTAATAGATCCTATCGAAGCAACAGCTCGAAGCAATAGTGACACAACTGGCCTAGGGTTTAAGAAGGTCCCTTTCCATTTGGGATCCAATAAATTCATACCCGTACCTAAGAGTTAATTTGAAAATGAGTCACAATCTGAGTCAGGTACTCGAGAGGAAGAATTTGATGGTGAGGATTCTTACCCTCATCCTATTCCTTATGATCTTGCTAAATTTTTTGTTGAGCCAGATGACTTTGTGCCACGTGTTAGCACTATGAATGATACTAGTGATTCTTCTGAGGACAATGCTGAGCAACTCAAATATCATTCAGAAAAGGGAGAATCTAGTTAGTCATGCCATATTGAGTATTTGTGTAAGAATCCAGAGGCTGAAGGAGAGTATGTCCCTATCACTATTGGGGAGTTCTATAGTCTCTCACCATATAGCACCGATTCTCATGAATTTGAATTTGACAATCTTTCAGAAGTGACTACTGATAAAGACATTGACCAAGTGCATGTCTATGAAAATCAAATCAAAGTGAGTGAAATGTCTAGGGATAGGTCACGGGGGTCTGATACAACTAGTGTCCTAGAGTCGTCAATTACTAATGTTCGTACTCTGAGGCATTTGAATACACCTGTGGGTGAGGTCGTCGTAGGTCTCGAATTGCTGGTCCACGCATTTAATGACTATACTGTGAATACAATTGAACCAGCCACTACTCTCTCACTCGCACATCTCGAGCTTATAGACTAGAACCCTAATGCATCTAATGAAGTCCCCACATTCCAAAATGACTATGCTCTTGCCTGTTACCTAAACACTATCAAACCTGTAACGTCTTCCACCAATGAACAGAGCATCAACATGACTGAGGCTGACATCAAATATCTCAGTCACATAATTAAAAAGAAAAAATGCAAGAGGTCCGATGGTGAAAACCACATTGTGGTAGTGTCGAATCCCAAAAAAGTAAAAACAAAAGACGTATCCAAGGGTGAAAACCTCTCTGAGGCACCCGCGGATGAGATATTTGATGTCCTTCCCAGTCACTTTCAGGAGAGATCATCAGTGTTAGTAAAGCCAACACAGCCAATTAACCCGGGCACAGAAGAACATCCTCATGTGATACATCTGGCTCAGTCATTGTCAACTGAAGAAAAGGAACAATTCATTTCCTTTTTCAAGGAGAAGAAAATAAATTTTGCCTGGACATATTCAGACATGCCAAGATTGGATCCTGATCTTATAATGCATCACTTGTCCATAGCACCAAGCATCTAACCAGTTAAACAGAAGCTTCAGAAAATGCATCCTCATGTTGCATTGCTAGTCAAATCCGAATTGGAGAAACTTATGAAGGCTGGTTTCATTCGTTCAATTGATTATGCTGAATGGATATCCAATATTGTCCCTGTGTCCAAGCATGATAAGTCTATCAGAGTTTGTACAGACTTTCATGATCTTAACTTGGCATATCCTAAAGATGACTTTCCGCTCCCTAATATTGATATGATTGTGGACATGATGACTGGCTATGAGATGTACTCACTTATGGATGGTTTTTCTGGATACAATCAAATAAAAATTGTGCTAGAAGATCAAGAGAAAACAACTTTCACATGTGCATGGGGAACCTTTTGTTGGAATGTGATGCCATTTGGTTTAAAGAATGCTGGAGCTACATATCAGCGGGCTGTTACTACAATTTTTCATGACATGATGCATAGAACTATGGAGGACTATGTTGATGATACCTTGGTCAAAAGCGCTAAACACAATACTCATTTGCACGATTTGGGACCAATCCTAGATCGTATGGAAAAAGTTTAGCCTTCGGCTCAATCCTAAGAAATGCGCATTTGGTGTCACATCAAGAAAACTGTTAGGATATATTGTATCTGCAAAGGGAATTGAAGTAGATCCAAAAAAAGTACAAGCAATAATGGACATGCCACCACCTCGAAACATCAGTCAGATGAGAGGACTATAGGGAAGGCTTCAATCTATTCGCAGGTTTATTTCACAATTGGCAGATAAATCACAACCCCTCACAAAGACCTTACATAAGGGTGTGAAATTCAATTGGAGCCAGGATTGTGAGAAAAGCTTAACACAGATTAAACAATATCTTGTCAATCCACCAATCCTGATGCCTCCTATGCATGGGAAGCCTTTTCTTTTATACATTTCAGCCACTAAAACATCTTTGGGAATCCTGTTGGCTTAGGAAGACAATGAAAACAAAGAAAAAGCTATTTATTACTTGAGCCAAACATTGGTCTCTTATGAGAAAAACTACAGCATTATTGAGAAAGCTTGCTTGGCAGTTAGTTGTCTTTGCTTCCCAAAATTTGAGACACTACATGCTTTCCCACACTACATGGCTTGTGGCTAAAATAGATCCATTAAAGTACTTGCTCAATAAGGCAGCTCTCACAAAAAGATTGGCTAAATGGGTCATGATACTAAGTGAGTTTGACATCCAATATGTTGAATGCAAAGCTATAAAGGGACAGGCAATTGCAGACCAGCTGGCCGAGGCACCCATACAGAGTCTTCTACCAATAAACATTGATTTTTCAGATGAGTCAATTCTAACACTCACTCACCATACATGGGTTATGTTCTTCGATGGGTCCTTCACACAACAAGGATCAGGTGCTGGATTACTTTTCATTACACCATAGAGATACTCATTGCCTAAAGCATACAAGATTATGTTTCCTTATACAAATAACATTGCTGAATATGAAGCTTTGATCAATGGTATGAAAATTGCAGCTGAATGGAGAGTAGATCAGTTAGATGTCTTCGGTGACTCTCAGCTTGTCATCAACCAAGTAAATGATGTGTATCAAACAAAGGATGAAAAACTAATTCCTTACAAGCGCATGGTTGGTGACTTGATGAAATATTTTGCACACATCACCTTCCAACAAGTTCCACGCATAGATAATAAAGCGGCTAACACCATGGCCACTCTGGCCTCCCTTCTACAAATGCTAGAAAATGATATACGACACGAGTTCTTGGTGGAAGCGTTACACTACCCAGCCTATGACACACCTGATTCCAAGATGATATGTTCTATTATAGAACAAGAACCATCCCGCTACCATCACATCTATTCCTACCTTCGTAATCAAACCATTCCGAAAGGTCTAACCTAGAATGAGAAATGTTACCTAATCCGTAACACTTCACATTATGTCATTATTGCTGACGATCTGTATAGGAGAGGTCTTGATGGAACACTCCTTAGGTGTTTAGAACCCGACGAGTCCAAACGCGCACTAATTGACGTTCACGAAGGCATTTGCGGATCTCATTCCAATGGCCTAACACTAGCTCATAAACTCTTTCGTGCCGGTTACTACTGGCCTAAAATGGAGCAAGAAGCTATTAAATATGCTAGGTCCTGTAAGCAGTGTCAACTACATGGGAATCTCATTCACGCTCCAGCCATAGAGCTGATTCCATCTACTACGACATGGCCATTTCAACAATGGGCCTTTGACTTGGTGGGGCAGATTCACCCAACCTCTTCTAATGGACATAAGTTCATTATCACCGCTATAGATTATTTCACAAAATGGGTAGAGGCAGTCCCTCTCACAATTGTTGATGGAAAAACTGTAGCACTTTTTATTACAAACTACATCATTTGTAGATATGGTATACCATCCTCAATCATTACTAACAATGGAGGATAGTTCAAAAATAAAGACCTCAAAGAACTGTGCAAGAAATTCAAGATTACACAACATTGGTCTTCCATTAATTACCCCTAGGGTAATGGCCAAGCTAAGGCATCCAATAAAGCGATCCTCAAAATTCTTCATCCCACAGTCAGTAAGTCAGGGAGAGACTGGCATCTCCAAATCAATCCAGCCCTGTGGGCATATAGAACAAGCATTAGAACTCCAACGGGCACAACTCCTTTTGTGTTGGTGTATGGGGCGGATGCTGTGCTTCCAATAGAGGTTGAGATTCCTACCTTGAGAATCTCCATGAAAGGCCTTATCACTGATGATGACTATAGGATAGCTTGGCTTTAAGAGCTTGTGTTGCTAGATGAATGATGACAAGTGGCCTGTGATCATCTACGAGCATATCAACAAAGAATGGCACAAAGCTACAATAGGAGAATTAGGCCACGTGACTTCCAACTGGGTGATCTCGTCTTGAGAGAGAACCCTAAGAATCAACAACGAATGTAAAAGGAAAAGTTTGAACCAAACTAGCTAGGTCCTTACATCATTATTGCAGTATATGGATCTGGCACCTATCAGCTTTCCACAACCGAAGGAGAAGTGTTTAAGGAGCCTATGAACACTCTCCACTTGAAGCGGTTTTACAGTTGATTCAATCTCAGCAAGCTCTCTGTACATATCTAAAATGTCCTAAAAAAATCTAAAAATCAAAAAAAGTTCTTATAAAAAAAAAAAAAGGGTGAAAACCTGGTAAATAGGCACCTCTTGTTCCCAATGCTCCATCTTGTAGTGCATCCTTTCATGCTTTTTCTTTCTTGCTTCCTGCTCATGTATCCATAGATTCAGTCTTGCCACAGCTGGGGGGCATTCCCCCTTAGTGTCACTAATTTTGAGATTCTCCTCATAGAATCTCCTACGCGACAGTCACCAGTCATTCTGACTGGGTCTGCCTACTGTCGCCAGTGTCACTCTTTTCAAAGATTCTCCTCATAGAATCTCCTACACGACAATCACCAGTCATTCTAATTGTGTCTGCCTACTATCGCCAGTGTCACTCTTTTTGAGATTCTCCTCATAGAATCTCCTACACAACAGTCACTAGTCGTTCTGACTGTGTCTGCCTACTATCGCCAGTGTCACTCTTTTTGAGATTCTCTTCATAGAATCTCCTATGCGATAGTCACCAGTCATTCTGACTATGTCTGCCTACTATTGCTAGTGTCACTCTTTTCGAGATTCTCCTCATAGAATCTCTTTTGCAACGGTCACCAGTTGTTTCCACTGTGTCTGCCTACCGTTGCTCGGGTCATGTCTCAAGATTCCTTTATGGAAGATCTCTTTTGCGTCAGTCACCGATCGTCCTGGCTGTGTCTGTCTACTGTTGCTTAGTCCATCTTAGGTTCTTCATCGTGAAGATTCCTCTTTGACCTCAGTCACCAGTCATCCTGACTGCGTCTTCCTACTATTGTCACCCTACTGAAGAGATTTCTTTCTTACATGTTCTGGACATTAGCACTTGACATCAATCCCAGAAAGATTGAACTCAAAAAAATGATGATATATTTGTTTGGATATGCTGAGCATTTTCTTTGTTTTCTTTGTTTTGCTTTATCATATCTCCTCGAGCAACTCAATGATGTCATCTTTGACTAGAGAAGTAATGACTGGGGGTATGATCTTTTTCTTTGCTTTTTGTTTGCAGTTTAGTTCCAATAAGTTGATCTATTCTTATAAGAGGGGTGTCCACTATAAGAGCCTCCATCTTGTATTGGATGGCCGTGTGTACCTCGACTCCTTTTATATAGATACGTCAATGACATTTGTTCTTCTCCTTGTTTGTTGGAGTGAACTCTTCATGCTATAGTACATACTGATACTCGTCCTATTAAGTGAACATATGGGTCACTGCGAGTATATCTAGCACACTTTTGTCTCAGGTTACGAATGCAAGGGTCATTGCGGATAGAATGAATACTAAATACTTAGCATAAGAGGAATCTTCCATGTGTTTGGTGTGCCTATCATGCAAGCAACATTCAGGTCATCCTAGCATTTATGCTTTGATGCTTATGTTAACTTGCTACATTAAAAGGGACAAATGTTCTGGTCATTCTGGCTTCTTGTGCCTCAAATTCTTACATTTAATCCCAACATTCTAATAACGTATGTTATATTCATATTTTCATGATTGCAATGTCAATGGGAGTTGTATAACATATGAGCTTTATTTTATATCCAATGATGATAAATTGTCGAGGCTTGGTAACCAGACCTAGGGTTGCATTTAACATAGTCTTGCATTACATACTTTATTTGCATTAGCATGCAATTCGATGGTAATTCTGTTCATACTCCACATGCATCAGATTCCTCCATGGCTACACAAGCATTTGTTTTGTCAATTCACGCTTCTCAATGGAATACTTGTGACTGACAAACAAAAACATGCAACACTATGTAAGATGTCAGTTCATACATATGCGTTCTATCCAAGTACAACATACATCTCATGTACATCAAAGAAAAACAAAATAGAGAATGACATGTACATAGGAATGTTCAACTCAAAATCTCATATATATATGTATCAAAGAATGGGTCAGTACGAAAATGGGTGCTACTCGAGCGCAATTGATAAAAAATGATACATGTGGTGCTGGCACACCAATCAATACATAGCCAGGGATCAAAATAAAAAATCAGGCACAGAGCGTCTAACTCTGTCCCAAACTCTTGCCTCCAGGAGGAGCAGGGGCAGCAGGTGGCGGAGGCAGTGGTGGCATATCCGGCCTGACAAGAGGTCATGCACCTCCGGACTCTTGTGCATACTGAGAGAATCGTTGAACCTGCAATGTCTCATCTGGCACAACAATGGTGTATGCAACATAATAATATGCAGCTCGAGTAGACTAGAAGCAGATCTCATCCTATGCCAGCTCCAGCCTCCACTTTATAGTCTCCACATGCTCCCTCTGAAAATTTGTCTCCCATTGTCGCTCTACTAGCTGTGCATCTCGGACCGCCACTACAATCTGTAACTCTCCCAACTCTCGGGAGGCCTAACGAACCCGCTCGCGATACTAGTGCACCATGTCCTATACCCCACCTGTCGGCTGATCTGGCATGTCCTCATCTACCATCTCAGGTGCCTGCTCTGGTGGAGGTACCTGTGACTGAGGCACCTACTGCTATGGGACCTCCTGCTGAGGGGCCTGCTCCTCTGTCCTTTGCCTCCTCTGTCGACTGTGTCCTGCCCCACTGCCCCCAGCACCTGGGTCTGATCCCATCTAACGCGGGGGAATAAGCATCTGCTGTACCCGGTGCTGGACTTTTGGTGGCATCTGTGGCTATGCCTGCAACTGCTGGGGCACTTTCCTTGTCCTTGTACCTTCCCTACCATCCCTAGTGGATCTGTGAAGCATGGGAATGGATGGCTCATCAAAAATGCCTGATATGCAGATGTCATCCCTGCATCTACTACCTTTGGTAGGTAGTCCCACTGAACAATAGCTAAACTGTGGATATCTATCATGGATCGCCCTTGATCCATCCATGGAGGCCATCCCCTCTTAATATCCTTCTGCACCCTACCATAGGCACAGTACTCAGGTGAAATATCCTGTGGTCAGCCATACTGCCCCCACACTCATGAGATGAAAAATCTCTTGATCATTGATGTCGTCCTGCCCGCCAGCGATCAAGAACTAAAAATCCATGGCAACTCTTTGGGGGCATCATCGCAGTCATCTGTCTCTCTCTAGGGTCACCATATAATGAACATTAGGTCATCAAGATGTGTCCGCCAGTGCTCAGTCTTACCCAGGTGGGCCTGGGTAATATGCCCTCGATATCTGTATATGTAGGGCTCCATAAGCTCCCGGGCATCCTCAAAAATTGGCCTACATATAGGGAGATGCTCCTAGGCCCAGATCTATAGAACATAAACTCCTACTGCCATGGTCTTCTTCTCATGAAAGACGACCTCATGCATCTCATGGAAAAGGTGGGCCAACATGCATTGACCCCATCCAAAGATCTCTGGTGCCTCCAGCATCCTGCGAAGCATGACACCCCATCCACACTCCAACCCATGTTGTCCCCTGTCAGGACATAGGAAGCAACTCAAGAATATACCCAACATGGATGCCAACCTGTGTGTGGGTCCATAAGTATGCATCAACTCATCCCAGCTGACGGCCCTACCTCTCGGTAGCTCTCTCCTGAATACAATGGAAAGTGCCTCTATCCCTAATTGAGGCACTGTATCATAGACGACCCAGGCGCTATGAAATGGGATCCTCAGTATCCTCTATATATCCTCTGGGGTAATCGTCATCTCACCCATCGACAAATGAAATGTTTTCATCTCTGAATGGAAATGCTCTACCAAAGCAGTCAATAAGCCGCGATTCACCATCACGGTTGAAATTCGGCATAGTGAAGACAAACCCAATTCGGCAATGTGTGCTCGATCTGCATCATCCAAACACCGCAATAACTCTCCATATGGCGAATAATGAGATCTAAATGAAATGTCTCCAAAGACCTCCTGCATGAACAAAAAAAAATGACAAAAAAACAATCATTATCAAGTCGAAACGAAGCATCAACATGAAATAAAGTGCAATTTCTAAGTGCGAAATCACAAAACTATCACGAAATTTTGCATGAGATTCATCAAACCTCACGCAAAGACATCCAGTTTTACGTGAAATAATTCTTTCTTCACACGAAGAATCTAGCCTTCGCGTGAAAAAGGATTTCCTCACGTGAAGAATCCCCATCCTCGCGCGAAACCAAAATTGTCCTGCGTGAAGATCCTTCGGTAGCGTGCAAGGAAACAACTCATCCTATTTCTTCATGCAAAGAAAGAAGATCTTCACGCGAGAAGAGATTGGTCTCGCGTGAAGAAAGAATTCACAATCCTAAAACATGCTAAAAAGTGCAATAAATAACCTTGAAATGCGTGAAAGCAAAAGTACAAAATAAAAATTGACGACTCACTGGTGGTCCGTAATCTACTGGCCGACTATGTCGTCTAGAGCGCTCAAAATGATGATATCTCACATTCACTGCCATATCTCTATCAGAGCTCAAAATCACTACAAGACAAAAGCACAAATGAATTGAAAATGACCCTTTGAGCCCTTATATAGGTGTTGACCAAATTTTTCAAAGTGCTCATATTTGCGCAAAAATCACACCCCTGGCTAATTGGACCATTCCGGATCCATTTTCGAGATCAAATTCAAAATCTGACACACCTAAGAGCCTCAAAAATCCATTTTAAAATTTTGGGGACCAATGCGATCGAACGCTTGTGCAGCCCAAATCTTTCTGATACTTTGTGATTCTTGGAATCCTTTCAACTTTACATTCTCCATATTTTCAAAATTCTTTTTGAAAATAGTCAACTCAAGTCAATCGTGGTTAAATCTGGTCAATAATTGGTCAAACTTGGTCTTTGCGACTTTGCAATCATTTCAAATCAACCCTGAATCTTCTTTAGATCGTTCTGATCTCTTCTAGCTTTTGTTGAATCTCAAATTTCTTCTATATCTCATGATATATTGCTTCAAATCATATTTTTGGTGTGTCATCTTTCAAATTCGCTCCCAAGGGGGTAGGGTGATTACATCATTGAATACCTATTGCTAGGGGCATCTGGTTCCCATCTAATGTCCTTATCACCTGGGGCATCTCATCACTCGGGGCATTTTGTTCCCTTCTATCTGGCAACTTTGCCATCTATCTTATCTTTTCATCAATTGATCAACCTTATAACAACTCTTCTTAGAGTTCGATAGATGGGTATTAAGACAGTCTAAACCCCAACTCCTGAGGATCAAGCCTCGTTCAGGGGATGATTCTATGACTCATGATTAGACCTTGTTATCTTTTTCTTTTTTTTTTCAATGTCTTGGGTATCTCGGTGTTCTATCTGGATCCTTGAAGGTTAAGCTCCATTCTGGAGTTAGTCTTCTAAATGCTTTCAATTTTAGGTATCTAGGTGTTCTATCTAGATCCTTGAAGATTACACTCTGTTTTGGAGATAGTCTTCTAAATGCTATTATTCTCTTGGGTATCTAAGTGTTCTATCTGGATCCTTGAAGGTTAAGCTCCATTCTGGAGATAGTCTTCTAAATGCTTTCAATTTTAGGTATCTAGGTGTTCTATTTGGATCCTTGAAGATTATGCTCTATTCTGGAGATAGTCTTCTAAATGCTATTATTCTCAGGTATCTAGGTGTTCTATCTAGATCCTTGAAGGTTAAGCTCCGTTCTGGAGATAGTCTTCTAAATGCTTTCAATCTTAGGTATCTAGGTGTTCTATCTAGATCCTTGAAGATTATGCTCTGTTCTAGAGGTAGTCTTCTAAATGCTATCATTCTCAGGTATCTAGGTGTTCTATTTGGATCCTTGAAGGTTAAGCTCCATTCTGGAGATAATCTTCTAAATGCTATCAATTTTAGGTATCTAGATGTTCTGTCTAGATCCTTAAAGATTATGCTTCGTTCTGAAGATAGTCTTTTAAATGCTATCAATCTTAGGTATCTAAGTGCTCTACTTGGATTCCTTAGGATTAAGCTCTGTTCTAGAGATAGTCCTTAAAAGCTTATCAATTGGTCTCTGTGTCATCAACTTCGAAACCAATCTCATCTTTCCATCATGCTTTCTGATTTTCTTTGAATTGAATGTGCTGCTTGCACATTCATTCAAAGAGGGGCAAAATGTAATACCCCAAAATTGGTTCATTGCCATGATACCAATTCTGGTCTATTTTTAACCAATCCTAAAGACCTATTCTAATAGGCAATTCTCATTCTACTATTCACTACTTGACTTAATTGTCAGATGCAGAAAACCCTAATCTGCATTCATCATATTTCTTATTTAATTCCTATAGTACATACTCATATTAGTCACATTAAACCTACTTGATTTAATTATAATTTAATTATTAAGTATTTATACTTTAATTAAATTATATTATGTCCTAAGGCTAATGTACTATGGAATTAAATTTATTTAATTTAATAAATACGCCTATCTTGATTAATTAAATGTAATTATTTAATTAAATGAGAAAGGTATTTCTAATTAATTAAATGGAGTACTTACTTCTAATTAATTAAACAAAGTTATTTAATTAAATGGGAAGCCACTCCTAATTAATTAAATGAAGTTATTTAATTAAATAGAAAAAGTAATTATGAGAGCATATCTCATTTTATTAAATTAAATATCTCAACAAAATCTCTCTTCAGTTGAAAAAGGAAAATTTCTAGTTCACTATTGATCAAAATTGATTTAAATTAGTTAACTCCTTTTTCTACTCAAATTGAATTAGTTAACTCCTTATTTTACTCAAATTAAATCTGTTAACTCCCTTTAATTTGGGAATCTCCCTTTATGACTAAACTTCACCTTTAATCCTGACTGTTGATTGAAATCGATCTCAACCGTTGATGGATTCCAGGAAAGTCTATTTAAGAGACCCTCATCTCTTCATTTTGAGAGGATGAATTTGGAGAATTTTCATCGAATTGCTGCTAGAATTCATACTCACATTTGCTCATATTTTTTACATACATCTTGCATTCTTAGTTTAAATTCATTTTTAGCTTAATGTCCTTTATTTATTAGATTAATTGCTTGTACTTCATATAGATTACTTGCACATTCATATAGTTTCAATTGCATTCAAATCCTTCGTTCTTACAGGGTTTGGTTGCGTAAACACCTTGAATCTGAGGATATCTGACAAGCAATTCCCTTTAGATAGAAGGCAACAGGTTGCTTTGCAGGCTGATTTTCGGATGAACAATCCAATGTTAATTTCGGGATAAATATGCATACAATGACCATGTTGAAGTGTGTGTGTTAGAAAAGGCCACATATTCATGCATACACACCCATCCTAGTACTACTCTATCCTAAGTGCACTTAACTACAATGTTTCCTCCATGGTTAAACCCAAAGCTTGCAACCCCATTTGCTTGCTATGGAAATTATCTCCTACTTGTCATTATTTGTGCTTAGAGACCATAAGGTGTTGGCCAATTTGAAAAGGTATCATCTCTCCTAATATGATGACTTTTATTTTTCCTTAGGCTTTGTCGGACCTAGATGGGTAATGTAATGCCTCTTTGACTCGAATGAGTATTAGTGGAGTTTGGAGTCAGAGTTAACACACTTCGACTATTACTTTTGATTTCCTTGTTCCAAATATGACACTAGCCCTTAGCTTGACAAGTACATGCATAGGACTAAACAAATGTGAAAATGTAAGATTTTATTTGATTATATGTTTAGTATTTAGGGCTTTGAAATGTTCTTAACATATTTAAGGATTATATCTATCTATGTTGTAACCTTCTAGAAGCAAAATCTAAATTTTGATTTTCAATAGCTTTCTCCAATCTATAGACTTCCATTGTCTCTAATCTTTTCTCAAGCTACTAAACTTTTGATGTGAGAACCAATGATTTGATACCAATTTTTGGAAAAGTAGTATAGACTAGGTGATTGAGAGGGGGGGTGTAGGGCGCAAGTGGGGGGTTGAATCAAGAAGGTCAATGAAACTTGTACTTTAAATCACTAATTAAAAATTCACCATGTAACCTAATCTAATTATATGCATGAAAGAATAAAGACAATAAAACATTCATAACACTTGCAATAATATTTGGTAAAAGCAGAAACTTTCCAAATAGAAAGTAAAATTGGGCTGGGGGCACAAGCTTTATTACAGTAGTATAAAATTAGCCTATTAAAGCTTACAATTGATCACTTATGATGATCTATGGGCTATTATGAGCAATAAGGACTGTTAGATCCACCTTGTGAAAGGATTTACAACATACAATGAAGTATGCACTAAATTAGGAGATTTGGAATGAGATTGTTAAGTCCACCTTGTTAAAGGATTTTATTGATGCACCTATTAGGATGAATCAGTGTCTTATCTCTGATCTGCAACTTGGTTTGTTGAATGAGATTCCTTTGAATAACAATGATCACTTGGCTATGATAGATAAGTCTCTGCTTTTCCTTCTATGACTTGTAGTCTTCTTGAATTCACACTCATCTCCTTAATCTTCTTGTTCTCATTAATTACATTCTATATGAAAAGATATATTTCATATATATACCAATCCAATAAATTACTTTCTAGAGTCGGCTACAATACCAAATTCAAACAATCTTCACAAAGTCAGCTCACTACTATAACTCAGGTTTTGAAGACCACTCAAGTGATGTTTTGACACTCGGCAACACTTGTCAACACTTGGAAAAATCTAGCACTTGGTTGATGTATATTTGTGGTCCATATTGATCACTTGGGGTAACAAGAACTCAGTCAACAGTGGATGACTCGGTGAACACTGAAGAAATTGATAGACTTGGTTAACCCTACATGGCTCAGTCAACACTACCTTCATTCACTTTGTTAAAACTACAATCTCAGTAGATACTATAGATCTCGGTTAACACTATACTCTATCTCAAATGCTTGGTAGATAATGTGAAACTTGACATGAACTGCAATCTATTTGACTAACTCAGTAGCAACTGAAACACTTGGTTTACATTGCTAGCAATATGATAAGCTTAGAAGAAATTATAGAGCTCAGTAGCAATGTAAAAAATTGACTATGTGTTAGGTCACTAATAGACAAATGATTTGACCATCAGGTCAACAATCTTCCCCTTTGGCATTAGTGACAAAAATACTTATCATACCAAAAATCTGAATACAAGTCAAAACTCCCCCTATCAAATGCCTAGGTCTATAACTTAGTTTTGACTGATGTTTGTTGCTGCTTAGTAATCTCTGACTCTATTTTTCATTTTTCAAAATTGTTTCTGTAAACATATTGTTTTCTTTATATATACATCTTTCATACTATACATGTATTCCCCCTTTGTATATATAGTTCTCCTTACATATGTTATGCATTAACATTCCCCCTTTTTTGACACAAATGTGGAAAAAATGCATAACTACAAGGTAATACCAAAATGTAACAAGAAATCACTATGTACCTTCAAAATGATGGACATAGCCTTGTCCCAATTCTCTTGCAAAATGTTTGATTCATGTAAGGCTATCTGCACTGCTATTGAAAGTATTGACATATGGTCAACTATGGATAATTTTTTATCATGGATAAATGTCTTTGCATGTACAATATGTTTTTACATTGCATCCATGTTAGGAAGGATCATGCCTTGAATTTATACAAGTGTGGACCTTATTCTGGCTTCTCTTAACAATTTAGCTTGAAGAGTTGTCAAATACTTGATCTTTACAAAATGTGTAGAACTACAATTAGGGTCAAGTGACAATTGATGTGCACTTGCCTTCAAATCAATATTTATCTTGGCTAGCTTAATTTTTTACCTCCTTTGTAAAGTTAGATATATCACTTAACTTTACTAATAAAGAAACAACATTATTTACAAATACTTCAAATGTAGCAAGTATAGCAGACAATTCTACTTGGTCAATGGTTATCTTTTGTGCTACCTTCTCCAAAAATTTATACTCAAATTTTCTTTTTACCTTCTACAAAAATTTACCTTGCCCATTGATGTCATCATTGTACTTGTGAACAACTTCAACCAATTGATCCAAAATTCGTTGTTTCTCATCAACCTCAATATTTAGAACATCCATAAATATGCTTTTGATGTCTTTAAGTACCTGGTTCTTCTTCTTCTTCTTCTTCCTCTTCTTCTTCACTTCTTCTTCTCTTCTGCTATTTGGCCCTCATTTTCTAAAGCTCACCTAGATATCCATCTGATTAGGAGTTAGATTGGAATGATCCTAATTCGGTATCATAATGTCCTCCTCTAGATCAATCTCTTCATTTGAGGCTTCTACCTCTTCACCTTTTCTTTATGAACGGAAGGAACAATTTCCTTTTCTTTACTCAATACATTAGTGCTCGATTGAGGCTTAACCTCAACTATCATTGCACTTATCATGGTAGTAACAACAATGGAAATAGTACAAATAGTAGTAGAAATGGTAGGAATAGTAACAAATATGGAAGAAATAGCATGAATGATAGGAATACCTTGCTATGACTTGGTTAGGCTTGATGTTGGAGAGATCTGAGCTTGTCACTCAATAGATGAAGTGATGGAAACTTCACTCATCAATGTACTCAGTAAAATTGCTCCAATGGTTAGTTGAGTTCTTGGTGAAGCAATGTTTACCTCAACTAACTTGAGAGCGATCTTCTCTAAGCTAGATGACACTAAGGCTTTGCTCGGAGAGTTAGGAAGAGAGGCCATTACCTTTGCTGCTATCATTTTAGGATTTGATTCTTTAATACTCTATATCTTAGAAAAATCTCTTCCTGTTGCTTCTTGATCCTCTTCATCTTTAGCATCATCTCCTTCCATATTTTTTACTTCCTCATTATCTATATCTCCATTATTTTTTTCTACTAGGTAAGTGCACCAAGTTGTGGTGCCAAAAATATGACACACAAAATGAATTTTTTTAATTCTAAAAGTGCACACACACTTTGGCTTGGCCTCCACAAGCCTTAGGCTTGTGGAGCACAAGCCAAAGCATATGCATGCTTTTTAAAATCCCAAGTTTTAATATATGGGCTCCAAACCTATGGCCCACTTCACATGTTTTTGTTGCTACATTTTTTCTCCTCAACAATGTGCATGTGGGTTGTATAAATTGAAGAATATTCTCACTCTCCTCCTCAAAAATGCATCATCATCACAGAAGATCAAGATCGAGATCATGTAGTATGCTTTCTACTCTTTTTTTTGCAATGTTTTATATGTTTGTGCATTGTTTTGTAAGTTTTTACATTGTTTTGTAGGTTTTTTCAGTTTTTCTTTAAATGTGGTTATTTATTTAGAATACAATTGGTTTCTTATCAAGAAATGTGAATAATAAACTACCAAATCCCTAGCCTGATCAACAAAATCAAAATGAAAAGCCTTCACAAGATCCAAATCAAAACCCTCCACAAGAAGAGCAAGAAATTTCACAATCTCCACCAATTGAAAGACCTCATCCTGGCACCCAAGACAACATAATAAATGAAATAGAAAGAGGGAAAAATGAATTAGAAGTAATCATTGGTAGGTTGAAATCTTGTAGATAAATCAATCCTATGAGAGCACAATTGGCATCCTCCCTTGAGTCCATTATGACCCATGTAGCTTCTGTTAGTGGTCAATTGGATATTTGGCATGTTAATAGGGAAGAAAAAAGAAGATATTATGCAAAAAAATTATCCTATAAAGATGTAAGAAAAAGGAAATAGCAAAAGGTAACATTTTTGCATTGTTTAAAAATCCTAGAGAACAAAACACTATTAAACATACAACTAAAAGGTCCCTCATCCATTGGTGCATACATGATGATATTAGAAACAACTTTTGGGATAGATGGTGGATGGTCTTTGATGCCCCTTCCTGAAATAATCATGAGGTTCCAATGTGTTTTTTAAAGAAATTATATTGTGAATTTGTTCTTGGGGAGATCCCCAATTATTTTGATATGTTAGAATCTTAGGGTAGAGGTGTGGGGTCATCATTTGAGAGGCTAGGGACATGTTGTGACCCTAATGTAGTTAGGGCACCTTTTGTCAAGCCATAGGGTGAGCATGTGATTATTCCTTCAATTGTGAAGGAACATGTAGAGACTAGTACTCTAGGGACTATCAATTCTTTAATGCAAACCCTCATTCATTGCGCTAGTCCATTAGTTGAGGAGGAGCCTTATTTGCACCACAATTACACATGTACATCAGGTGGATCCTTATGCACATTTGGCAGTCATGTTGGAGACAGTATGGATGATGGGTTAGTCATTGATGAGTTCCTGAGTGACACATTTGGCATTGACACACAAGTAAATTTGATCACATTTCATACGTATAGTGAATGACTAATTAATTAGCATGTCATGACATTGTTCCAAATTCAGGGTAAGAGTGTTGATGGCCCTAGTATAGATTCCTTGACCCCATTTTACATCTCGTTGATGAGTTGAGAGGTCTGTATTGATTTGATCATTTAAATTAATACATATATTTATTAAGTAATCATATGAAAGGTTGACAAAAATTTTTTATCCATGTGCATCAATTCTCTACTGGACCATCAACATTCACAAGAGACTCTAAGCCTGGGCATGATTTGAGCTTTTTAGAGGTGCATTTGTTTCATGTTAATTTAATTCATTTGATTACATTTGTTTCATGTTTCATATTACATGTAAATTATATTATATGATATATAGTTGTTGATGTCTGAGACTCCTCCTCATCTTCACCAGTCCATTGATCATGGAGTTGCTGTCGCGATGGCTAGTTCAGATCCATTGACCGAGGTATGAAATATTTTTCATAGTTTAAGTTGTTGTTTATAATAGACTTTATTATTGAAATTTCAAATGTTATTTATAAGTGATTATATTTATTGAATTGTTATAGGGCCTTATTACACCCGATTGTTTTCGAGCCTTTGAGGTGGACATACATAGTGACTATTTTTTGGCGGTAAGAAAATGATTAATTCTGTGTGTATATATATTTGATTTCAATGTATTATAATTATTGATTCATATCTACTTTGTTTGTATTAGCTTCAGTTAGAGAAGAGCCTGAACAAGAAGATGAGCAAGCGTGTGAGGACGACCCCATCATCCCCATCATCTCTATCCACACAATGATTGAGATTTGTTTCCTTCCCCTCGTGGGAAGGAGAAGATATAGGGATAGACACATGTATAGTCATTAGTGGACATATTTGATATACATTTGTTGTATATATGAAATTTTATATTTGATGTATGACATATATTTGATGCATGAAATTATAAGACTTATGACATTATTGGTTAATAAATGATATGTTTGTACAAGTATGACATTGTTGGTTATCATAATATATTATATATTTTTTCATGTATGACATTTTTGGTTATCATAATATATTATATGTTTGTTCATTTACAACATTATTGGTTATCATAATATATATCTTGTTTTTCTTGTTTATGTTATAAGTAAATTTTATGTATTTTATTTTAATGTAATTTGCATCCAAAATGATGCAGAGTGCTCACACCAAAAGCTAGTGGATTCCCAACAAGAACATTTTTAAGGAAAACTACCTTTCCCACCTTCGTAATTGTCTTCAAAGGCTCTTTCCAACTTGGTTACAACATTGGAAAAACTTCTACCCAACTTCACAAAACTACTTGATCACTTTCTCTATTTAAGACTCGGGAAGCAATAAGGGAAAAATGAGCAAATTTGATAGATGGATCAAAATCAACTTCTTGCTTCAAACTAACACCTTTGACACTTCAAGGAACACCTAATATCTATCTCAAAAACTTTAGTCTGTCATCTATTCCATCCTTCCAAGAGATTTTTCAACATCCTCTAAGTGAAAACAATATTCCAACATCCTGTGACTATTTCTTTTTTTCGAGAACATGTAATTTGCTGATTTTTGGCCAACTCTTCACAAAGGGAAATGGTAATGTTTCAAACCCATGAAATGGCTATTAAGAAAACCAAGAAGATCCTTAACATCTTCCACTAACTCCATTCAATGATAACATGCAGCTAAAGTGGTGTTTCATTCTGACTAAGTACAGGTTTACTATTCTAAATAGGAAGTAATGATATTTGACAATAACTCAATGATCCTATATACAAGTTTAACATTAGTAGTGATTTTTTTCCATATAAAAAGAACTTAATAATCATGAACACCTTATGCCTCCTCTAACTTTATAGAGGGCATTTTCATCATTTTACATCCATTCCAACCAATTACTAGTTGGTTAGATTGGTTACAAGGTTAATTTCAATGTTTTCCAAAAAATTGCTAAAATTGCCAAAAAGTTGTCAGCAACTTTTATTGCAAAATGTAATTTTTGCACTAATTTTTCCTAGAACTTAACCAAGTGGTTTTTGGTAACACATAGGACTTATATAATGTGTAATGATTTTCAAAACACTTATTAACTTATTAACAAAAACAACAAAAAAACAAAAATCCTTAGGATTAAGGCAAGTTGGGTTTATAGGTGACCTCAAGTTCCTTGACCTTACAAACAAGGATTACCTTAGTACCATAAAAATAGCATGTTCAAAATGAGGTGTATGATCACCCATTTACCTTCTATCATGAGTCTCCATCATTGGATGAGATGACATATCCAGTTGCCACCTAGGTGCCTTGCACCACAAGTTTTAGCATGCCCCCGAGATGGAGTCGCAAAATCAAAATGGAATCTAATCTCCAAAAATAAAGACATGTTATTGTAGGTTTCAAAAAAAAAATCTTGTAACACCCATAATGGCATTCATACTTTGCACAAGCTCTGAGATATGCCCTGTCAAAGATCGTTGCCCTATGGTATTTAGTGACTCTTAGGGTTGATTCAATTCAATGTGCCTAAGAACATTTGAGTGCTCAACAGGATGGGAGGAGCTTGGGGCTAGGGTTTACCTAGCCACCTAGAGCTAATAAAAAAGATAGTTTGATCGCACAATGAATGGTGATAAAGATTCGGTAGTTGGCAACTTTGTACTAGCTAATACTACAAGTTTCAGCATCACTCGAGATGGAGTTGCAAAATCAAAATAGAATTGGATCTTCAAAAAGTGAGAGAGTTTATTGTATGTCTCCATAATAGGGTCTTGTAGCACCTAGAATTGCATCCATACCTTACACAAACTCTGAGATATGCCCTATCAAAGATTCCTACCCTATGGCATTTAGTGACTCTTAGGGTCAATTCTGTTTAGTGTGCCTGAGAATGTTCAAGAGGTCAACAAGATGGGAGGAGCTTGGGGATAGGGTCTACCTAGCCACTCAGAGCTAATGGAAAAGAAAAATTGATCCCTCAATGAATGGTGAGAGAGATTTGGCAGTTAACAACTTTGTACTAGCCAACACTACAAGTTTCAGCATCACTTGAGATGGAGCTGCAAAATCAAAACAGAATTGGATCACCAAAAAGCAAGAGAGGTTATTGTAAGTCTCCACAATACATTCTTGTAGCACCTAGAATCATGTCCGTGTCTTGCACAAAATTTGAGATATGCCCTGTCAAAGATCACTATCCTATGGCATTTAGTGACTATTAGGGCTGATTCAATTTGGCGTGCCCAAGAACATTTGAGCACCCAATGGGATGGGAGGAGCTTGGGGCTAGGGTTTATCCAGCCACCCAAAGCTAACATAATAGATAGTTTGATCCCATGATGAATGGTGAAAGAGATTAAATAGTTAGTAACTTTGTATAGGTCAACACTACAAGTTTTAGCATCACGCAAGATGGGGCCATAAAATCAAAATGGAATCAAATCTCCAAAAAGTGAGATAGACTATTATAGGTCTCCATGACATGGTGTTGTATAACCTAGAATTGTATCCATACCTTACAAAAGTTCTAAGATATGCCTTGTCAAAGATCATTTCCCTTTGGCACTTAGTGACTCTTACGGTCAATTTAGTTTGGCATGCTTGAGAATGTTTGAGCACTCAATAGGATAGGAGGAGCTTGGGGCTAGGATTTATCCACATAGAGCTAATAGAATAAATAGTTTGATCCCACAATGAATGGTGAGAGAGATTCAATAGTTGGCAACTTTGTACTAGCCTACACAACAAGTTTCAACATCACCTGAGATGGGACCACAAAATCAAAATGGAATTGGATCTCCAAAAAGTGAGAGAGGTAATTGTAGTTTTCCACAACATGGTCCTGTAGAACTAGGAATCACATCCATACCTCACATGAGCTTTATCTTATGCCCTGTCAAATATCACTGCCCGATAGCATTTAGTGAATCTTAGGGTCAATTTGGTTCAGCATGTTTGAGAACCTTTGAGCACTCAACAGGATGGTAGGAGCATGGGGCTAGGGTTTACATAGCCACCTAGAGCTAACATAATAGACAGTTTGATCCCATGAAAAATGGTGAGAGAGATTTGATAGTTGGCAACTTTTTATTGGCCAACACTACAAGTTTTAGCATCACTCAAGATGGGGCCACAAAATCAAAATGGAATTGGATCACCAAAAACTAAGAGAGGTTATTGTAGGTCTCCACAACAAAGTCTTATAGCACCTAGAATCACATCCATACCTTACATGAGCTTTGAGATATACCTCATCAAAGATCATTTTTCTATGAATTTAATGACTCTTAGGGTCAATTTGGTTTAGCATGCTTGAGAATGTTTGAGAGCTCAACAGTATGGGAGGAGCTTGGGGATAGGGTTTACCCAACCACCCAAAGCTAATAGATCAAATAGTCCAATCCCATGATGAACGATGAGAGATATTTGGTAGTAGGAAACTTTGTATTGGCCAACACTACAAGTTTCAACATCACTCGAGATGGGGCTGCAAAATCAAAATGGAACTAGATCTCCAAAAAGTGAGAGGTTATTTTCAGTCTCCATAATATGGTCTTGTAGCACCCAAAATTACATCCATTCCTCATACAAGCTTTGAGATATGCCATGTCAAAGATCATTACCCTATGGCATTTAGTGACTCTTAGGGTCGATTCAGTTTGGTGTGCCCAAGAATGTTTGAGCACTCAACAAGATGGGAGGAGCTTAAGGTTTACCTAGCTACTCATAGCTAACAAAATAAATAGTTTGATCCCACGATAAAAGATGAGAGAGATTTGGCAGTTGGTACCTTTGTATTGGCCAACACTACAAGTTTTAGCATCACTTGAGATGGGGCCACAAGATAAAAAAATAATTAGATCTCCAAAAGGAGAGAGAGAGAGAGAGAGAGAGAGGTGTTATTGTAGGTCTCCACAACATGGCCCTATAGCACATATAATCACATTCATACCTTACACAAGCTCTGAGATATGCCGCATAAAAGATCATTAACCTATGGAATTTAATGACTCTAAGGGTCAATTTGGTTCGGTGTACTTGAGAACATTTGAGCACTCAACAAGATGGGAGGATCTGGGGGCTAGGGTTTAACTGGCCACTTGAAGCTAATAGAATAGACAGTTCTATCCCACAATAAATAGTGAGAGAGATTCAATAGTTGGCAACTTTGTACTAGCCAACACTATAAGTTTCAGCATCACCCAAGATGGGGCTACAAAATCAAAAAAGAATTGGATCTCCAAAACGTGAGAGAGTTTATTGCAGATGTCCACAACATGGTCTTTTAGCACTTAGAATTGCATCCATACCTCACACGAGCTCCAAGATATGCCTCGTCAAAGATCATTGCCTATGACATTTAGTGACTCTTAGGGTCAATTTGGTTTAGTGTGCCCGAGAACATTTGAGCACTCAACGAGATGGAAGGAGCTTGGGGATAGGGTTTACCTAGCCACCCAGAGCTAACATAATAGATAGTTTGATCCCACAACAAATGGTGAGAGAGATTTGGCTGTTGGCAACTTTATACTGGCCAACACTACAAGTTTCAGTATCATCCTAGATGGGGCTGCAAAAAAAAATTAAAAAAATTGGATCTCCAAAAATAGATATAGATTATTGTAGGTCTCTGCAACACAATCCTCTAGCCACCAAAATTGAATCCATACCCCGCACAAGCTTTGAGATATGCCCCGTCAAAGATTGCTGCCCTATGGCATTTAGTGGCTCTTAGGATCAATTTGGTTTGGCATGCCTAAGAATGCTTGAGTGCTCAATAGGAAAAGATAAGCTTGGGGATAGGGTTTACTTGGCCACCTAGAGCTAACGTAATAGATAGATCAATCACGCAACAAATGGTGAGAGAGATTTGGAAGTTGACAACTTTGTACTGGCCAACACTACAAGTTTCAACATCACCTGAGATGGGGTTGCAAAATCAAAACAAAATTGGGTATCCAAAAAGAGAGAATAGGTCTTTACAACAAAATCCTGTAGCACCCAGAATCACTTTCATACTTGGCACGAGCTCTGAGATATGTCCCGTAAAAGATTGATGCCCTATGGCATTTAGTAAGTCTTAGGGTTGATTTGGTTCGACATGTCCAAGAATGTTTGAGTGCTCAATGGTATGGAAGGAGCTTGGGACTATGGTTTACCTAGTCACTCGAAGCTAATGAAATAAACAATTTGATCCCATGATGAATGGTGATAGAGATATGAGTAAGATATGTATGTCTAGGTCACTTTGTGCAAGATATGAGTAAAAGTTGTTGATTAGGAAAAATTGGGTCTTTTTGAGTTTTTGGTCAAGATAGCCTAGGATTAGGTGTTTTTAGTTGTTTTTTAATAGTTTGGAACCTTTTCCAAGTCTTAGAAGTTAAATCTAGTGAACTTTGCAAAAGTTGCACTTTTTGTGCAAAATTGTAAAAGTTGTAAAAGTTGCTTAAAAATGAAAATATGATTGGAAACCTTCTAACCTTCAAAAATATGTTTTGCATGCTCATATACCCAAGCTTGGATAGTTACAACTTCCGAAACTTCCATTTGCAACTTTTTGTAAAAATTGCAAAAGTTGTGCAAGCAACTTTTTGAGCAACATTGCAACTTCTGAGCAATTTTTGCTCTTTATATATTTAGGTCAAATGGGTCCATCTAGGACTATTCTATGACCCTGGTTAAGATTCCTAGGACCTATTAGGTAACCAAATACCTTAGTTTCCCATGAATATTCAAAGGTGATGAATAAGCAATTGGCTACTAGCTACAAATATTTCAAAGACATTAAAAATAATATATATTATTCCTTCAAGTCTAATGAGGTACCAATTTTGAAAATAAGATTGAAATGATTCCCATTAGTAGCATGGCCAAGAACTAATTTTTCAATACAGTGACTAAGAGTTGGCCTCACTCCCCATGCCTTCTCATTCCTATGGAGGAAAGTTTAATATACAGAGGAATATATATATATATAGAGAGGAAGATATAGAAAACCTATTTAATAGAGAGATTAATCTAAGAGAAAAAGGACATTTCAGAAGAAAATGGTTATCTTGGTTCCATCCAAGGTATGCCAATTACTTAGGATGAAAAGAAAAAACCTAAAGCTATTGGGTAAGAGTGCACATGTAAACAGAGACAAAATTTTAGATAGAGAAGTAACAAGTGCTATAGAATTATCCATGGAGCAATGTGAAGTGAAGCCTCAAATTGGCTTATTAGTAGGCAAAGAATCTAGTCATGCATTTCATTCTAGCACCACAAATGTTTCAATTAGAAATGCATATTCATCAATGCCCTTACATTTACAGGACTCGGGAAGCCAGGATACTAAAGCTAAGCATGATTCCTCAGAGTTCTCATCGAAATATATTAATGATCTTAATAGAACAACAAAAAGCTCATTGCCACCTTTAAATGGAGATTGTCAGTTCCCAAACATGTCCTAGTCAAGTAGATGACCAAGATGTTGCTTGAGTAAAGGGGATACTAGTTTATTAAGGTATCTTTATGATCTCACTTGCATTCAGTTACTATTTTTTGAGCAGCTAGCCAACTACTTTAGTGTGGGATTTCTGTAATATATAATATCCTCATACAAGTACATGCCATTTTTTGTAAACATTTTCTATTGTAAAGGATTAGTGAGAAATATTTGTAATGTCCATTTTTGGGACTAAAGAATATAACTATTAATATCAAAAAGTTTCCATGCTATTGTAATGGAGATTATGTGCAACATCAATTTGCTAATTTTGATTTGGTCAATAATATTCTATTCATATGTAAGAATAACTTAGTTCACATATATATCTAGTTCTTAATTGTCTAACTATTATGAATGACTTATTGCCTTTGGTTTGGAAAAATCTTTGTTGTATACAATACTCAATATTGGTATTCCTTTATATTTTTTATTGGTTAATGTTCATATATGCATATATATCCTTCAATGATGTTCCTCTTCTTTATTGGATGCACTTGCTTCAGATTCTCAAAATGACTGTTTATTACCTATTGAAGGGTTGTCTCTCTTTGAAATCTCATCAAGAGTAGTGTCTCTTCCATGTATCCCCTACACACATACTCTCTCTCTCTCTCTCTCTCTCTCTCTCTCTCTCTCTCTCTCTCTCTCTCTCTCTCTCTCTCTCTCTCTCTATTCAATCTAATGAACCAACTAGATATGCCCTACATTTTAATGTCTCAACTATTGCCTCATGGTTTGACTTGTGAACCTTCCAAAGAGTCTTATTATGTTGTTTTCCACCACATTTTATCAAGTGAACATTTGATACGACAACATGATTTGAATAATGAAGAATCTTCCTCTTTGTTTGCCAATCCTCAAATAACCACAAATTATGGTTCATAGAATATTGTCTAAGCCATTTGCTAGTTATAACCGCTGCACTGATATGGTACTCTAAACCTTCACCATCTATAACCAAGTGATCCAAAAAAAATTTGGCCTGGACACAATGAAAAAACTAATAATTTGTCCCTTTTTCATTGCCTCCAGGTGCAATAACTACAAAAACATGGCCTACAGTGATAAATGTACAAACTGTAATCATTAATTCAAAAAATACTTAGGTAAAAGTTATAAAGTTACACATTGAAATTACAAAAATATATATTGTAATAGGTTGTACTAGATTAGACAAGTGGTCAAACTCAATGGACGAATCCATCTCTACCATTTCTAGTGCTTGTGGGGGATGATAGGTGTCAATTGGGTCCAAAACTTGTATATCCCATTTTTCCACCCATTTAGTTGACTCACACTCATCCCAATTTTCCTTTACACATGATGGATAATAGCATGCCATTTTCATGTGTGGATACTCCATGAACCTACATCAAAGCTTCTAAAAGAGTGCAATAGAAAAAAAATAGAATATGGATCAGTAGGGACCCAAACTTTTTTTATGACCATTTTTTGGTGTTTTCATATAGTGTGTACACCCTCTAAAGTGCATGTGCACTATATTGTGTACACCCTCTAAAGTGCATGTGCACTATAGTGTGTACACACTATGTGAAAAATCTATCTCTCCCTATCCCACCCTCTCCCATCCCCTACTCTCTTTCTTTGTCTCTCTCTCCCACCCCCTACTCTTTCTTCCATCCCCTATTCTCTCTCTCTCTCTCTCACACACACACACACACTCCCATCCCATTCTATCTCTCTCTCCCACCCCCTACTCTCTCTCCCATCCCCTACTCTCTCTCTCTCTCTCACACTCCCATCCCATTCTATCTCTCTCTCCCATCCCCTGCTCTCTCTCTCTCTCTCTCTCTCTCTCTCTCTCTCTCTCTCTCTCTCTCTCTCTCTCTCTCCCTAATCACTCTCCTCTCCTATTCCCTAATCTCTCTCTCTCTCTCTCTCTCTCTCTCTCTCTCTCTCTCTCTCACGCACACTCCCATCCCCCCTCTCTCTCTTTCTTTTCCTCTCCCACTACCTAATCTCTCTTTCTCTCCCATCTCCTAACTCTCTCTCTCCCATCCCCTACTCTCTCTCTCTATCACCCCCTACTCTCTCACTCTCACTCTCTCCTATCCCCTACTCTCTGTCTCTCACACACTCCCATCCCTCTCTCTCTACCTCCCACCCCTTACTCTCTATCTCACTCACACAGTCTCTCTCCCATCCCCTACTCTCTCTCACCCCCTACTCTCTCTCAATCTCTCTCCCATCCCATACTCTCTCTCTCTCTGCCACCTCCTACTCTCTGTCATAGTCTCTCTCACATCCCATACTCTCTATCACACACACTCCAATCTCTCTCTCTCTCACCCCCTAATCTCTCTCTCCCCCTCTCTCTACTCTCTCTCTCCTCACCCATCGCCTACCCTCTCTCTCTCTCTCTCACACACACACACACACACACACTCCCATCCCCCTCTCTCTCTCACTCTCCCTATCCCACTCCCTCTCCCACCGCCTACTCTCTCTCTCTCTCCCATCCCCTACTCTCTCTCTCTCACCTCCTACTCTCTCTCTCTCAATCTCTCTCTCCCATCCCATACTCTTTCTTTTCCACCTCCTACTCTCTCTCTCTCTCTCATAGTCTCTCTCGCATCCCATACTCTCTATCACACACACTCCCATCTCTCTCTCTCTCTCTCTCACCCCCTACTTTCTCTCCCTCTCTCTTTCTCTCTTGCACTCCCTCTCCCACTCCCTCTTCCAATGCTTGCTCTCTCTTATTCTCTCTCTCCCATTCCCTATTCTCTCCCTACCACCCCCTACTCTCTCTCTTTCACTCCCTCTCTCCCATCTCCTACTTTTTCTCTCACACACACTCCCATCCCTCTCTCATTCTACAACTCCCTCTCCTACCACATACTCTCTCTCTCTCTCTCTCTCTCTCTCTCTCTCTCTCCTACTCTCTCACACACACACACACTCCCATCACCCCCTCTCTCTCCCTCTCCCTCTCCCACTCCCTCTCCCACTGCCTACTCTCTCTCTCTCTCTCTCTCTCTCTCTCTCTCTCTCTCACACACACACACACACACACACACACACACACACACACACTCCCATCACCCCCTCTCTCTCACTCTCCCTCTCCCACTCCAGGTAGAAGCAAGGAGTTGGATCTCAATTCAACAGAAGTTTGTGTATTGAGATCACACTCCTTTAGAAATGGGTACCCATTTTAGGCTTGGGCACCTATTTTTAAAAAATTTGGTACTCATTTTTTATTTTCAAAAAATGGGTACTCATTTTTGAAAACATAAAAACTGGTATTTTTTAGAAATAGGTACTTGGTTTTAAAAAGTAAAAAATGGGTAGTCGTTTCTAAAAATTTAAATTTTGTTTTTTTGGGGGATTTTGTATGCCGATTTGACATTTTCAAAATGGGTACCCATTTTTTTAATTTCAAATAACGAGTGCCCATTTCTTACAACATTGGGTGGGATTTTTTTCTCCCACCTTAGATTTTGGTTCGAGATAGGCTTGATGAAACCAAGCCTATGCCTTGACCTCTCAAGATTTGGCTAAGGCATTGAACTAACAAATTCAGACCTTGCCATAATTTTTAGAGGATCTTCTTGATCAAATTTTTTTATGAAAAAAAAAGCCATTAGAGCTCTCACTGTCCAAATTTTATAAATATAAGTTTTATAGTGCTATGTTTTATTTACTATTTTTACATTATTTTTTAATGAAAGTTTGTACCTAAATGTAAAATAGTGAAGTCCACCTACTCTCTTGCTCTCACTATCCCTCTCCCATCCCCTACTCTCTCTCTCTCTCTCTCTCTCTCTCTCTCTCTCTCTCCCTCCCTCCCTCCCATCCCACCCCCTACTCTCTCACTCTCACACACTCTCTGTCCCATCCCCTACTCTCTCCGTCTCAAACACATCCCATACTCTCTCTCTCTCTCTCTCCCTACTCTCTCCCTACTCTCCCATCCCCTACTCACTCTCTCTCACACACACACTCTCATTCCCCCCTCTCTCTTGCTCTCACTCTCCCACTCCTTCTTCCATCACCTACTCTCTCTCACTCTCTCTCACTCTCTCTCCCATCCCCTACTCTCTCTCTCAATCTCTCTCTCCCATCCCCTACTCTCTCTTCCACCCCTACTCTCTCTCTCTCTCTCACTCACTCTCTCTCTCCCATCCCCCCCTCTCTCCCACCCACTACCATCCCCCCCCTCTCTCTCTCCCACCCACTACTCTCTCTCTCTCCCATCTCTCCCATCTCCTACTATCTCTCTATCTCTCTCCAACTCTCTCTCTCTCTCTCTCTCTCTCTCTCTCTCTCTCTCTCTCACACACACACACACACACACACACACACACAATCATCCACCTCTCTCTCTCTCTCTCTCTCTCTCTCTCTCTCTCTCCCTCCCTCCCTCTCTCTCTCTCTATCTCTCTCTCTCTCTCTCCCCCTCCCTCCCTCCCTCTCTCTCTCTCTCTCTCTCTCTATCTCTCTCCCACACTCTTCTCTCTCTCTCTCTCTCTCTCTCTCTCTCTCTCTATCCCACCTTCTTTGATCCCCTACTCTCTCTCTATTTCTCCCTCCCTCTCTCCCTATCCTACCTCCTAATCTCTCCCCATACTCTAATCTCTCTCATTCTCTACCCTCTCTCCCTCTTTCCTTCCCTTTCTATTGAAATTTAGGCTTTAAAAGTGTGTGATTACTAAAGGGTGTATGCATTATTAAAGCCTAAACGTAAAAATGCTTTAAATAGTGTGCACATGATATAGAGTGCATGCACGATTTAAACCTTTGAATTCTACCAATCCTATGGCTTGCTTTTGCCTTGGGGATCCAAACAAAAGGTTTGGAGTTTCTAAACTACTTTGAGATGTGTTTTGTTGCAAACATACAAAAATTAATTGATTTTTATTGTGTTCTCTCCTTCAAGTTTCCTTGTAAAATTAGGTTATATGACATTGTAGATATCTATGTTAGCTATATAACCATATAATTTATTTTTTATTTGATCTATTTCAAGCCTTTCAACTATAATTTCTTCTAAATGTATGTCCATTTTTTTTGTCAAAAACCAACATGTACTAACTGGGTTGTAGATTTTAGTTCATTCATTGAATTTCACAACAACTTAGTTTTTTAGAAATTAGACTCCATTCTACACACTTTGAAAAAAAGAAGTTTGTATTTTAGATTAGGTTTTAATCATCTCTAGGGTGAGCACACTGATATTTCATGTTTTTGGGATGTGTCCAATTAAAAAATTCATTAAAAAATACACATTATAAAATCACCGAAAAAATTTGAGATAAACTACACAGTGTTAGGTAACTTTTGAGTAGAGCAACTAAAGAATTTTAAAAAAGCAGTTAAAATTTTAGGGGGACACACTTTGCATGGTGTTATGTTTTTTCTAAATAAATAGTACCACTTTTTGTGGCACCTTTTCTTGAGGACCTAAAACTAAACCATTTTGAAAAAAAATAGTAGTTTAGAAACTAGATTCAGAGGACTACTACTTTTTTTTTATCATATCTTAAAATTTTGAGCATAACTATCTTCAAATTCTTGTCAAAGTTCAGAAATTATTGATTTCACAAAAAATGTGTCCACTTATACCCCTATTTTGGCACCAAAACTTGGTGCACTTACCCTACTTCATCATCAATTTGTACAACTTGATCAATAGGTTTGTGCAACCCATAAATATTCCTCCATGCTATAGTATTGAACTTCACAATAGACTCAATGTCTTTCGATAGGATCAGAAATGCATTAAATCTAAGGGTTAGCTTTGTTTCATTCTCCTTCAATGATTTCTTCACTTCCTTGTCAATGAGACTCGACATAAGTTGTCTGAGGATTTTCTCTCTGATGTACTTGGAAATACTTAATGCATTCTCCCAATGATGTGATATTGACTTAAACAGAGTATAAGGAACTTTCTTTGACAATTCCTTTGGGGAGTATTTCCATTTTTTCATTTTAGCCACTAGGGCTTCCTCAATCTATTTATGCTCTTCTTTGCTCCTTGAATCATACTTAAGGAATTTAAGATGTCCCATACCTACTCCACTTTGCAGTCTAGATAACCTTTCTTCTAAGGTAGGGGAAAACCTCTTAAATATAATCTATTTTTCTTCATCTTCATCATCTCCAAGTTTTAGTTTCTTCCTTGACTTGGTTCTTCTAGTAAATACAACAAAGGATGATTTTATAGGTTTGGTTATTATGACCTTCCCTTTCTTCTTGGGAGGCTCCTCTTCTACAAGTTCATCTTCCTCTACATTCTCTTCCTCTCCTTCTTCTTCATCAAGGTCATCTCCTTTTCCTTCAATTAATTTAATTATTTGTTCCAACTTCTTTCTTCCTCTTTTCACTTCTTGGGGAAGCTTAATTTCAAGAGTGGTTCTAGCTTTGGCTTCCTCATAAGTTCCAAAATAAGGTTACTTGGGGTCAATAGGCTCATTCAAGAGAGCTTAAATGATTTCCCTTGTATCATCTATTTTTACTTCATATCCTAGGGGCTAAACCCATGCCACTTTTGGCTTGACTGTGTGGATATGGACTTTATCACAATCAACCAGAAAAAAAATATGTTGATCATAGTCTTCCACTAGTTTCTTAGGATTTCTATATCTTCTTTGAATTTTCTTTTTGAAGGTTTCAAAATATGCATCCATTATACTTTAAAAATTGTCACCCATATTTTCTATAAATTCATTAATGAAATATAACACTGATGTATCTTTCTTCCACAATATAGTTCCTTTGAAAGGAAAGAAATATTGCACATAAAAGAATAGACAACTCAATGAGAAACCAAACTTAAATGGATTAATCTTTAAGACTCATATGCTCTCCATGTTTTAGCTAAGTTGGTTCAAAAGTAGCTCAGCAAGGTTGAAGGGTAGGTTATTCTTCACCACCTTGTATGCTAGGTCAAAAACTTCGCAAGGAATACTATTTAATCTACATGAGCTATAAATCTTGTGTGCAATCACATGGATACTAAACTTTATCTCCATGTCTATAACTCCATTTAGTTTCATACCTCTACCATCCCATTAGCAAGAGTTCTCTTAGTCAGTTCAACTCAACCTAGGGTTTTTGTAGCTTTTTCCTTGTTCAAAATTGGCAACCCTATTATCTTATGTATCATCTTCTTTGTAATTCTAATAGGGTGATCTAACCAAAAATGCATGTTATGGACTTGGCTTAGGATGAATCTAATCCATTTCCCTTGGAAATCCCTTGCCAGATGCAAGATATGCATTTACCTTTTGTTTTCCAAATGCTTGTGCTTAGGTTTCAATCTTCCATCCACATATAATCCATTGAATGACTAGTTCATCTCTAGGGTTCCTAGCTCTTGAATTGAAAAATGATAAAATGATCTAATGTTGTATATTAAAAGTACCTTTGGAGGAATCTATGATTTCTAGAGTTAGTTTAAATGCTAGAGCTTTGCAATCAACTCCTTGAACCAACATCACCAAACCCTTCTTTGTTATGCTACTGGAAGATGCCATTCTTGCTTGATAATGATTCAAACGTGAAAGAAAACTTCAACATAAATAGCTTGATAATGATAAGAAGATCTCTTAGCTCTTAACTCTAGAAAATTCATAGTGAAATAATGACCTTCAATTTCTCCTTTTAACCAAATTTAGTCTTCAAGTTGCTATTAATGCATCATACAATTGTTTTCTTGATGCTAGGATATCTTGCACTTGGTTAAGTTTTTAATACTCAAGAGATACCCTCAACTTGGTGTGAACTTTAAATTTAACAGATCCATCAACTTGATAGAGTGTTTGATTTAGCATGAACTCCAATGTTGTCATCTGCATTCAAGCTTAGTTAGCTCTTCCAACCTAACCATGTTTGGTAAAGTCTTCAACTACCATATTTACTTAGTGATCCTTGTGCATCTCGAATGTTGATATGGATCTTCTAGTTGTTGATTGGAACTAATGTGAGGTGTCTCCTTATAATCATAGTTCTAGTAATCTCCATAAAGAAATTGATTGAAATGGTTGAGTCACCCAACTCATTGACTTGGGTGTCAATACTTTCAATACTTTGATTTGCATCCTTAGGACATCTCCTTACCCATTGCTACCTCATCTGACTTCTAATACTATCAGCCTTTTCCTTTTTTACATCTTCAACTCTTCCTTGGTTCTATAGTTCTTGGCAAGATATCCAAGTTTTGTACATGCAAAATATCTCTTTTTAATGTCTCTCTTCCTTGTGTGATGTTTTATGCAGTTTGTCTCAATGTGCCTAAACTCACCAGAATAGTGACATCTGCACCATGTATTGTAATCCAAACCAAACATAGATTTTAATTTTTTTTCTATTGGGTTCCTTTTCTTGGTCTTGTACTTGGAATATTAGTTTCCTTGTTTTTTTTGATTGTGACACTTTCCTTCAAACTTAGGTTTCTCTATGCATTCACTTTCTCTATGTCCTAGTTTTTTTCAACTATAATAGTTTCCAACAAAATTTGATTTACCATTACTCCAACACTTATTTAACGAATGTCTTAACTTTCCACAATGATTACATTTTTTCCTTTTGTTCTTTTGAGCTCCTTTCTTAGATGATTCACCTTCTTCTATGCATCCTAATCCAGCTTTGCCTTTGTGTCTAAATTGAGTTTTCTCATTCAATTGATTCATGCTTTCATGTGATTTCATCATCCTCTCATTGGTTTTATTCTCTATGTTGAGGTCATTCTACAATCTTTCATTCTTTGTTTTCAAGTTGATAAGCTCTTGATTTACATCATTAATTTGATCAACTAGATCTATTTTATGAAGAGATAGTTGATTCATTGTCCTTTTCTTCTATCTCTTCTTTGACTTTGTCCTTTTACTCCATGACTTCACACAATCTCACTGATTGAATTTCTTATTCTCTTTTTAATTTTCTAACTTCTTCATGAAGAGTAAGATTATTTTCAAGTAGATCTCTGGTTGCTGCACCAAGATCATCTAAACTTCTTTCTTGATAAATGTCTTCAATTCTTTCTTCAATGTAACTCATTTTCTAGAGTAACTCTTTTTTTGAAGTTACCAATGGGTTACCAAGAAAAAGAGTAAATTACTAAAGAGTGTCGAGTAATGCTAGTGTTAATTGATCCATAATTAGTGCCAAGAAAATCTAGTGTTGACTGAGCATTAGCATCAATCAAGAAAGTTAGCTAATGCCAATCTAGAAAAATTAAACAATGACTGAGTATTTCAATGTTAACTGAGTATTAGAATTTAGTGATTGTTGAGTGATGGTAAAAGATCAAATTCAAAGGAATTGTAAGATCAAGCTAACTCAATTGATATCTTAGGAGATGTAAAATGTGTTGAAGATTAGATTAATGAGTTGGATCATTAAATTCAAGATGGTGATTAGGTAAAGACCTAATAGAAGGATTCTCTAGAAGTTTTTAGAGGATGATCAAGAAGTTGTATAGATACATTGAATTGAGTTAAAGCTAATTGTAAACCCTAAGATCTATGGTGGATGGAAAATGGTAAAGCACAAATTTCCTATATTAAGGGATACTAAACCAAAATTTCAGTGCTATGTCCGGTCAAGCCTAGCCAAGCCCAACCAATGTGTATGAGTGAGTACATATACACAAAAAGGTTGATTAGAAGCACACAAGAGTGTGAATGCAAAGCTAAAGGAGAAAGCCTGAAGATGTGGTTTTGTTATTGATAAGTGATTTTGAGAAGAAGGCTTAAGTGTTGATGAGAAGAGTAGATTGACTACTTGAAGCATGTCCAAGTAGATCAAGTCTAGAGATGAAAATGAAAGGCTTATCTATGAACCAACATAAGGACTAAATAGAGATCTACACCAACGAAAGTGAGTTGTAATCAGATAGATCAAAAGCTACTATTTTCTTTCTTATCATTGTAAATAGTTTGGATTGAAATCATTTTAATAGAGGTTGACCTAACGATCATTGGAAGAATTAAAAGTCTATGCAAATCCTTTAACTATGTGACATTCTAAAGTGAATGATCAAAGTCCTCTTACAAGGCCACTCCTAACAAGGTGATTAAATCCTCTAACTAGGTCACCTATAATAGTGTGTATTATAAACCTTTGATAGGGTTGGCTCCTAACAGAGCTCACTTTGAAAGAGTGAAAAAGAGTGACATGTTCTTGGTGATTTTTTCCAAGTTGGTGTCCACGTAAAATCCTACTATTAAACTATGATGAATGTCTTATGAATGTTTTAAATGTGATGATGTTTTTCATTATGAAATACAAGTTAAGTTAATGAGAGTTTTATAGGATAGACTAAATAATAAAAATTTAAGCAAGATCAACTAAACATTGAGGTGTTTAATGTTTATTAGTTCAAGTGTTACATATAGACCTTGAGTAACTGATTCACCCACCCCCCCACTCTCAGTTATTCTAAACATTTCTAACAATTGCTAAATTTTTAAGGTAATTAAGGATAAAGATCATGATGAACAAGAGAGATGTACCCAAGTTGAATAAGGAGAACTTTCTTGTATGGAAGACTCTAATGAAGTTGTACATATCCAAGATTAGTGATGCTACTATCAATTTTCTAAGTAATGAATATGTAGAGGTAACAACTATTCCTCTCACTATTTGAGAATTGAGATATAAGTTATATCATAACCAAGCAATGTTGGAGATTTCCTCAGCCCTAAGCTATGTCAAGTTTGATGAACTAAAATACTACAATGTTGCAAAGAAGATGTACGATAGACTGAAGACCATATATGGAGGTGATGAAAATTTACTAAGAACCAAAGAAGAATGTTTGAGAGGTAAATTTGATGATACGAGAATGATGGACGGTGAGAATATAGTACAATATTGCATAAGAGTTAAAGAGATTGTTAATGCTATTTGAGGAGAAAAAGAAACAATTAAAGATGAAATAGTGATAAGCAATGTATTGAGGACTCTACTCCCTATCTATGCCATTAGGGTCTCTACAATTCAAGAATTGATCTGTACACTAGGTAACAATTTGACCTTAGAAGGTGTAATTGGTAGACTTATTCTTTTGAGATGTCTAATTTTGATAACTACACACTTACTACCATTGAATCTTCTTTCAAGTCACAATTGATTCTTACTAAGATGAAAGGAAAACATGTGAAGAGTGATAGTGATAGTTCTAATGATGAGATTGATGAAATTGAGGCCCTCATTGTAAAAAGGTTTGGAAGATGAAGAGGGAAATACAAAGGTAAATTGTACCTATCATTTGTTTTTCATGCAACAAAGTTGGTCATATTTCTGATAGATGTCTTGATAGAGAAGATAAAGATGAAAAGAAGGAAAGTAAGTACAAAGGAAGAAGAGATAACAAAGACTACAAAAGAAGCAAGGATAGAAAAGGTAATAAATCTTGTTGTATTGCTAAAGAAAAGACTGATAATGAATCTGAGAGTAATGATGATAAAGTTGTCTATGTTTCTAGAAAAGAAGAGTCTAATGAAGATGAGAAAACTTCATTAATATCTTATGTGAACAAAACTGATAGATGGATAATTGATAGTGGATGTTCCAATCATATGACTAGTGATAAAGAAAAATTTCAAGATATTGGTTCATACAATGATGGAGGTCTCAAATCTTGTAATGATATCCCATGTGTCATAAAAGGTAAAGGCACTATTCAACTAACTAAAAAGATAACATGTGAAAATTTTTACTCGGTTGAAGGACTTAACTTCAATTTGTTGAGTATTTCATAGCTGAAAAAATTAGGCTATAGAGTGGAACTTCATAGTAGGAAGGCCAAGATACATGATGGTGATGGTATGTTAATTGGAACTAGTGAGTAGACAAGAGGTAACTTATTCTATCTAGACCTATCATAAGAGACATGTACGTTTACACAATAAGAAGATGTTTGTTTATGACATAAAAGATTTTGTCCTATGAATTTTGACAATTTGGTGAATATAAATAAGATTAAGAAAGTGGGAGGATTTCCTAAACTAAAGAGGCCTGACAATGCTATGTGTCAATAGTGTCAATTAGGGAAGATGACCAAGTCTAGTTTTAAGAGTAAAGCATAGATTGCTAGTGATATTATGGAATTGATTCATACTGACCTATGTAGACCCATTAGTGTTAAAATTTACTGTGGAGATCAATATTTCATTCTATTCATGGATGAATACTCTAGAATAATGACTATAATGTTTCTTAATGTTAAATCTGATGCTTTTCAATTATTCAACTGGTATTTAGCTAAAGTTGAAAAAGAAACAGGGAAGAGTCTAAAGTGTTTGAGATCTAATAGAGGTGGTGAATTCATTTCACATGAGTTCAACACATTCTACAATGACAAAGGAATCAAAAGACAAATGTTAGCACCAAGGACCCCCCATGAGAATGGGATAGCTAAAAGAAGGAATAGATCAATTATGGATTGTGCTAGAACACTAATGATGGAGAAAGGTGTATCATAGAAATATTGGAGAGCAACAATTAGTAGTGTTTTCTATACCTTGAATAGAGTTCAAATCAAGATAGGTACAAATGCTACACCTTAAGAACTATGGTATGGTTATGATCCTAATGTTAAATATTGAAAAATCTTTGGAATTAGATGTTATATATTGAAGTATAATAGAGATGGAAAACTTGATGTAAAAAGTGATGAAGGAATTCCTAAGTTATTCCATAAAAAGAAAATCTTATAAGTGTTTATTTTCTAACACTAAAAAAGTTGTGGAAAGTGCAAATGTGAGAATTAATGAGTTTTTAGAAAAGAGGTGATGCTTCATGTAATGAAGAACTTGAAGACTATAGTACATTCATCTATGTGGATGATGATACTCCTAGCACTCAAAATGAATAGACAAGTAAAGCTATAAGTTCCCATTAGATAGGAAATGATGCAGTGGAAATACAAATTGTTTACTAGTAGATAGTGGGTTCCAAGAAATATGTTGTAGATGTCGAGTCATAGAAAAGCAATGTAACGATTAGATAGTGAATGTTGATCATTCAGAACCTAAACCAAAATCAAAACAAAGAAGAGAAAATGAACTTGAGCTTATTTTTCCAGATGAACCTGAAGAAGAGCCAAGAAGAAAGTTACTTGTATTAGAAAAATATGTGAAAAGACATCATAAACCTAATTAAATAATTGGAGATGTTGAATCAATTTTTATGATGAGGAGAAAAATCAAAGTTGACACATGCTTATTACGTGAGTTTGAGCCTAAATCAATAAATTATGCTTTAGATAATGAAGATTGGATACATGCTTTGAATGAAGAAATTAACCAAATTGAGAAGAACAATACTTGGACCTTAGTGCCAAGACCTAAAGTCAAAAATACCATTGGGAAAAAGTGGGTTTTCATTAACAAACTCAATGCAAATGGTGAATTAACAAAAACAAAGCAAGACATGTATGCAAGGGTTATGCACAAGAAGAAGGATTGGACTATGGAGAAATTTTTTCTCCTATGGACAAACTTGAAGGAGTCTGAACTCTACTTACATACTCATCTTACAAGAACTTCAAGGTATATCAAATGGATGTCAAATGTACATTTTTAAATGGTATACTAGAGGAAGAAGTATACATTGGACATCCTGAAGGATTTGTAGATCCAAACAAGAGGAACATGTTATGTAAATTGAACAAAACTCTTTATGGATTAAAGAAAGCACCAAGAGCATGGTATGAAAGGTTACATAACTATTTAGTCAAAAATATTTTTGAGAGAACAAAGGATTACAACAATATATACTTGAAAAATGGAAAGAATAATGAAGTACTTTTATTTGAGATATTTGTTGATGATATCATATTTGGAGGAAGAGAAGTGTTACATAAATCATTTGTTGCTGAAATAAAAAAGGAATTTGAAATGTCTATGTTTGGTGAGATCAAATTCTTTGTTGGTTTAGAAGTGTGCCAAATGAAATTTGGTATTTTCATTTCAGAAAGCATATACATCAAGGAAATATTCAAGACTTTTGGTATGGAAGATTCAAGACCAATGAGTACACCTATATCTATAGGACATAAGCTATCTAAGACCGATGATTCTACTGATGTGAACCATATCCTATACAAATCCATGATAGAAAAATTACAATATGTTTTTTACAAAAAATAAAATATTGCATTAGAAGTTGGGATTATTGCTAGATTTTCAACAAATCCTAAACAAATTCACATGATGGTTATAAAAAGGATAATGCAATATGTAAAAGGCACAAAAGATTATGGATTATACTGCAAGAGAAGTGATGGATTTGAACTGAAAGTTTTCACTGACTTAGATTCGATAGGAAATATTGATGATAGGAAAAGTACTTGTGGAGGTGCATTCTTTCTAGGAAACAAATTCACGTCATGGAAAAGTAAGAAACAAAATTGTATTTCCCAATCAATAGATGAAGCCAAGTATGTGGCGGTTTCAATGAAATATTCAAATATAATGTGGATTAAGAAATTTTTGAAAGGCATGAAAGAAGAGATTATAGATCTAGTAGTTATCTATTGTTATAACACAAGTTCTATTAACATTTCAAAAATCCAATGATACACACTGAGACAAAGCATATTGCTATCAAGTATCAATAGTTGAGAGAACTAGTTCAAGACAAAGAAGTGAAGCTATAGTATGTGAATACAAAGGAACAAATTGTTGATATATTCACAAAACCATTACCCAAAGATGCTTATGAATATCTTAGAGGTAAATTAGGGGTTATTCCCTAACTTAGGCTGCATTGCATCACATGTGCTACACAACATATTTTACATAGTGGTGCAATACAACTCTAATTTGGGACATGCATAAGGTAGAATACTTCAGTACAACATACCACTAGACATGCAAAATATACATATATCATATGTATGAAGAATTTGAAGTTGAGATAGCTACATGTCTTTGGAATTGTTTTCAAAGAGGGAGAGATTACTAAAAGGAGAAAAGACTAAGAAGTCTTAAGATTACTGAGAACAGAAAGATAAACCTCAGAGGGAGAGAATCATGAAAGAGAGAAAACTGATAGAGGGAGATTGACAATTTAAATGGATGAGAATCAAAATAAAACTAAGGATAGTGGTCACTCGTGGAAGTGAAATATTTTGGATTGTATGGTAACTAACTTATTATTAGTAGTTTGGATAATTGAGATGCTACTATCAATGCCAAGAGGGAGATTTTTGGAAACATACAATTGGAAGAATTGTTGTTTTGTCATTGATGTCCAATCTATGGATGAGACATATTGCTACCTTAGCTAAATGTAATATCTAAGAAAAGTCAAGAAAAATAGTAAATTACTAAGGAGTGTCGAGTAATGCTATTGTCAAATGAGCCATAGTTAGTGCTAAGAAAATCTAGTGTTGACTGAATATTAGCATCGACTGAGAAAGTTAGTTGATGCCAAGCCAGAAATCTTAAACATTGACTGAGTATTTTAGTGTTGACTGACTATCAAAATTCAATGATTGTCGAGTGACAATAAAAGATTAAATTCAAAGGAATCATAAGATCAAGCTATATCAGTTGATTTCTTAGGAGATATAAAATTTGTTGAAAACTAGATTAATAAGTTGGATAACTAAATTCAAAATAGTAATTAGGTAAAGAGTTAACAAAAGGATTATAGAGAATTTTCTAGAGCATGATCAAGAAGTTGTATAGATACATTAAATTGAATTGAAGTTGATCATAAACCCTAAGATCTACAGTGGATGTAGAAAATGGTAAAGCACAAATTGCCTATTTAAAGGGATACTAAACTAAATTTTTGAACTAGTGTGTATGAGAGAGTTCATATACAAAGCAAGGTTGATCAGAAGTACACAAGACTATGAATGCAAAGCTAAAGGAGAAAGCTTGCAAATGTGATGTTGTTATTGATAAGTGATTTTAAGTAGAAGGCTTAAGTGTTGATGAGAAGAGTAGATTCATTACTTGAAGGGTGTCCAAGTAGATCAAGATCATATATGACAATGAAAGGCTTATTAGTGAACCAACATAAGGAATCAATAGAGATATAAACCCAAAAAAGTGAGTGGTAGTCACACAGATGAAAAATCACTATTTTTTTTCTTATCATTGTAGACAGTTTGTATTAAAATCCTTTCAATAGAGGTTGACATAATAGTCATTGGAAGACTTAATAGTCTATGTAAATCCTTTAACTAGGTGAAATTCTAAATGGAATGATCAAAGTACTCTTACAAGGCCACTCCTAACATGGTGATTAAATCCTCTAACCAACTTTAATATTTAACAATGTGTATTTTAAACCTTTAATAGGGTTGGCTCCTAATAGAGCTCACTTCAAAAGAGTGAAAAAAAGTGACATGTTGCTGGTGGTTTTTCCCAAATTGGGTTTTCACATAAAATGCTAGTGTCAAACATTGATGAATGTCTTATGAATGTTTTACATGTGATGATGTTTTTCATTATGCAATGCTAGCTAAGTTTATGAAATTTTTATAGTACAGATCGAGCAACAACAAGTTAAGAAAGATCAACTAAACATTGATGTGTTTATTGTTTATTAGTTCAAGTGGTACATATAGACCTTGAGTAACCGATTCACCACCTCTCAGTTATTCTAAATATATCTAACAATACATACATACATACATGTGTGTGTATGTATTGGATATTGTCAGTTGGTAATGTAGATACCATGCATTGGCTTCACTTGGCTACACAAGTATAAATGTGCTTTAATATCCTCAAACAAGTTATTGTTGATAGGGAGATGACAACATGATCAATATAGATACCCATGCACATTAATTACTTATGTGAACAAAAGTGATAGATGGATAGTTGATAGTGGTTTTTAAAATTACATGATTGGTGATAGAAGTAAATTTGAGAAAATTGGACCATACAAGTGTAGTTGTGTTAAATTTGGTAATGATGCTCCATGTCTTGTGAAAGGAAAAGGGTCAATATAGTTGACTCATAAGATCAAATGTCACAATGTTTATTGGTTTGATAGACTTAACTATAATTTGTTGAGTATTTCAAAGTTAAACAAATTAGGTTACAAAGTTGAATTCCATTATAAAAGGGCCAAAATATTTGATGTTGATGGTAAATTGGTTGGAAGTGGTGATCAAACAAGAGGTTATGTCATGCAAATTTGAAAATTTTGTTAGCATTAGTAAAATGAAAAGAGTAAGAGGTTTGTCAAAACTAAAGAAACCTGATAATGCTATGTGTTAACAATGTAAATTAGGAAAAATGACAAAGTCTAGTTTCAAGAGAAAGACATATTCATCTGATGATATTTTGGAATTGGTTCATATTGACTTAGTGGACCTATTGGTGCTAAAATATATTGTGGAGACAAATATTTTATATTATTATTTTGAAGACTACTCTAAAATGATGACTGTGATATTTCTTAAATAAAAAAAGATTATTTTTAGCTATTTAAGTGGTACTTGGATAGAGTTAAAAAGTAGATAGGGAAGAGTTTGAAGTTCTTGAGATTTGATAGAGGTAGTGAATTTATTTCCAATGAGTTCAACATATTATGCAGTGATAGCAGAATCAAAAGATAGATGTCAAAAGCTAGGACCTCTCCTCAAAATGAGATAGCTGAAAGAAGAAATAAATCAATCATGGATTCTGATAGAACATTGATGATGGAGAAAAATGTGTCACAAAAATACCAGAGAGAATTTGTAAGTACAATTGTTTATACCTTGAATAGAGTTCAAGTCAAGAAAGGTGCAAATGCTACACCTTTTTGAATTGTGGTATGGATATGCACCTAATGTTAAGTATTTCAAAGTTTTTGGAAGAAAATTTTACATACTTAAAGATTATAGAAATGGAAAAATTGATGCTAAAAGTGATGAGGGTATATTCCTAGGATATTCCACTAAAAGTAAAGCTTGTAAGTGTTTGAACTCTAACACTAAAAAAGTTGTGGAAAGTACAAGAGTGAAAGTTGATGAATATATAGAAAATAATAAAGTTGAATGCAAAACAAAACTTGAAGACTATAGTTCATTCATATATGTGAATTATAGTGCACCTAGTACCTCACTTGAACAAGAAAAGAAAGCTATAGATCTACAATAGACTGGGAATGTTGAGTTGCAACAGCCTATTTTCAAGCAACAAACTATAGATGTCGAGCAACAAGGAAAGTATGTTGAGTCATGGATAGAGGAAACCAAACATTGAGAAGACAATCTCAATCATGCAAAACATGAACCAAAACCTAAACAAGAGAGAGATAATGAGATTGAAATTATATTTCAAGATGAACCTATTAAAGAATGGAGAAGAAAAGAGCCAATTTTAGAAAAATATGTATGAAGACATCATGAACTAGAGAAAATAATTGTAGACAAAAAATTTGATATTATGATAAGAAAAAGACTTAGAAATGATACTTTCTTAGATTGTGAATTTGAGCCTAGGTCTATTAAAGATGCTTTAGAGAATGAGGATTGTATACAAGCTATGAATGAAGAAATTGAGTATATTGAAAAGAAAAAAACATGGGTACTAGTACCCAAACCTAAAGATAAAAATTCTATTGGAACAAAGTGGGTATTTAGGAACAAGACAAATGAAAATGGTGAGGTCACAAGGAACAAGGCTAGACTAGTATGCAAAGGATATGCACAAGAAGGTGTTGATTATGGAGAAATATTTTCCCCTATAGAAAAACTAGAAGGAGTTAGAACACTGCTTGCATATTCTAGTTATAAAGGATTTAAGATGTATCAAATGGATGTTAAATCTACATTTATGAATGAAATACATAAGGAAAAAGTATACATAGAGAAGCCTAAAGGATTTGTGGATCCCAGCAAGAAAAATATGGTGTGTAAGTTGCAAAAAAAATTATATGGTTCGAAACAAGCCCCTAGAGCATGGTATGAAAGATTGCATAACTACTTGCTAAAGATGGGTTTTGCAAGAACAAATGATAATAGTAATCTATACTTGAAGACTGGCAAGAACAATGAGACATTGTTATCTAAAATTTTCATTGATGATATCATATTTGGAGGCAAAAAAGTCTTATGCAAACCATTTAATGATGAAATAAAGAAGGAATTTTAAAGGTCAATGTTTGGAGAGATAACATTATTTGTTAGTTTACAAGTATATCAAATGATGCAAGGTATCTTCATTACTTAGTCCAAACATATCAAAGAGATATTAAAAACATTTGGGATGGAAGATTCAAGACCCATTAGTATACCTATGGTCACTGGACACAAATTATCTAAGAATAATGATTCTACTAATGTGAACCAGACATTATATAGATCAATGATTGGGAAACTATAATATGTTGTTCATAGTAGACCTGACATTACATTAGTAGTTGGGATAGTTTCAATATTTTTTGTAAATCCTAAGGACAACCACATGATGACAATAAAAAGGATACTAAGATATCTAAAAGGAACATAAGACTATGGATTGTATTACAAGAAGAATGATGGTTTTGAACTGAAGGTATTCATTGATTCTGATTGGATAGGAAATGTTGATGATAGAAAAAGAACAAGTGGTGGTGCATTATTTTTAGGAAAGAGACTAATTTCATGGATAGGAAAGAAAAAAAACTAAATTTCTCAATCAATAGTTGAAGCTGAGTATGTGGTAGCAGCGGTGGATTGGTCAAATATCATATGGATCAAGCAATTGTTGAAAGGTATGAAGGAATAAATTACTAATCTGATGGTTATCTATTGTGATAATTTTTTGATAGTATTATTAATATATCAAAGAATCATATAATGCACACAAAGAAAAAGAAAATTTCCATCAAGTATCATTACTTGAGATAGCTAGTTCAAGACAAACAAATAAAATTAGAGTATGTGAACACTAGAGAGCAACTAGCTGATATATTCACTAAAGATTTACCTAAATATTCTCATGAATATATTAGAGGTAAATTAGGCATGATTACCCTAGATAAAGATACTTACACAAAGATGGTGCTTTGAATCAAATATGTTGATCAAACTATCTTACAAATTGATGTAGATAGTTCTACTTTAGGTGTTTCTTAAGGTAGTAGTAAAGAAGAAGAATAGAATGATGGAGCACTCATACAAAGATGAAAAATGATGAATTGAGAACTAACATAAAGGTATCTACATGAATTGAAAAAACTTTTGGCATTGTTTTCAAAGAGGGAGAGATTATCTAGTTACCAAAGGAAATTGAAAGAGGGAGATAGTAAAATTTGGTAGTGATATCTAAGTAAGAGGGATAGATTACTAAGAGGCATCTCATAAGACTTACTTGAGGTATTTCCATACCTAATATGATCTAAAGAGATTTTTGGTTATAGAGTTACAAAGATGTGAATCAGAATGAAACTAAGGATATTAATGAGGATCTGGTATTGTACATAGAGGGAGTTTCTTGTGAAAGTAAAAGTTTCATATTGTATGGTAAATAGAAGTATTCTAGAGGTGCTTCCATCAATTCCAAAGAAGGAGATTATTGGAAAATATAATTGGAAAAAATTTTATGTTGTCATTGATGTCAAACCTATTGGTGAGATAATTTTCTATCTAATCTAAGTCTCATATCTATTTGATTAATGAAGAGGATTTGAGAAGTTGTTCATGATAAAAGTATATAGAGGATAGGTTGATTTATGAAGAGGAAACCACAAATAGACACTTGATTAAGTGGAATTTGCCAAGATAAAGTGATTCTTTAAATCATGTTACAAAAGGAGAATACAATAATGCTAAAGTCTTGAAGGTGTTATCATAGAAAGATCAAATTCATAAGCTTGACTGAGCAAAAAAGAAGAAGTTGAAATAATTTGAAGTATATGTCAAGTAATGCTAGTATCGACTGAGGCCCATAACAAGCTGAGTAGAATTAGTGTTGACCGAGCATCAGTATTGACTAAGTGATAATGTGTGTACCAAGAAAGAAATATAGTAGTGATAAAGTAGCCCATAAATGACCAAGTGTCAGAACACAGTGTTGGTCGAGGAATAATATTTTAACAATTTATGAGAAATCATAACTTCTAGCCATCTAAGTTGATTTCTTGGAATATGGAAAGCATGTGAAAGGTAAGGATCAATGAGTTGAACCATTTAATGCAAGGAGAGGATTAGGTAAATGACCTAAGGAATGGATTCCAAGAGAATTTTAAATAAATGAAGAGGATAAATAATGTGGGGATTAGATTCATTTTATGTGATGAATCTATTCATAAACCCTAAGATCTATGGTGATGTTTTTAACTAGAAAAAGATTAGAATTTCCTATTTAAGGAGGTTTAAGGGTGAAATTTTAGTGTGTTTTGTTGGAGTAGTTGCTAATGTTATTAATTGTGAAATCTAAGAAGAACCCTAAGAAGAGGTGAAGATAAATCAAGAGTGATTACTTGAAGGGTTGCTAAGCAAATCTAAGACTAAGATGACAATGGAGGCAAGATAGTGAATCAATTTATGAGATGAACTGAGATCTATACATGCAAAGTGAGTTGTAATCAATAGACCAAAACTAGTCATTACTTTCTAAACATTGTAAATAGTATTTGAATCCTTTTAATCAAGGTTGACCTAACAATCATATGTAAATCCTTTAGCAGGGTGGCATTCTAATAAAATTGTCTAAAGTCCTCTAACAAGGCCACTCCTAAGACGGAAGTTAAGTCCTTTAAAAATGTCACATTTAATAGTGTGTTTTGTAACCTTTAACATATTTGGCTCCTAACAAAGTGCACTTCAAAGAGTGAAAAAATAGTGACATCTTGTTGGTGGTTTTTCCCAAATTGGGTTTCCACATTAAATCCTAGAGTCAAGCTTTTGTGGATATTATTTATGATGTTTTATAACTGAATAATTCTTACATTCTAAATTCCTATTATATTTTTGACGATGGATAGCTATTTGATGTTACTAATAGTTGACTATAGAGACCAAACAATGGAATGATAAGATATAAAGTTGATTAAGTGTTTGTTTGTTCAATTGGTACATCTAGACCTTGGATAACTAATTCAACCCCCTCCCCCTCTCATTTATTCTAAATATTCTAACATTATTATCTAAATTAGATTATCTAGAACCTAAATAAATAAGGGTGCTAATACTAAATTTAAATTATAAAGAATAATGTAATACAAGGAAACACTCTCTTTGGCCCTTGGTAGGATAATGTAAATGTCAAATTGAACTAATTTCTTAACTAATGTAAATTTTAATGATATGTGTATACAATTAGCACAATTAAGATATAGATCTAGGGTAAAAATATGAAAGGAAATAAAATATGGAAGACTCACCATGAAATATATAGAGGAAGAAGTATTTTGAATCCAAAACTCACAAATCTAAATTATTTCTTAACTTTTGATCGTGGATCTTGGAATAAAATGATGAAAGGAATAAAACCTAGAAATCTCCTAAGAAATGGATACTGAAGGGCTAGGTCAACTTCGAAGGGAATATTTCCACCATGTTGATGTTTTCTAGTGGTCTCTAACTAACGAATCTAGAAAGTTTATAAAAAGTAGGTTCCAGATTTGTAATCCCTTTCATTTTCATCCTACAAATCAATGTAGAAAAGAAAGGTTATATGGTTGGGGTTTGATGAGGGCTTGCCTTGGTCAAACCCTAGGTTAAGGAATTAAACATAAATGAGAACTATAAATGTAAATGATTTAAAAATAAAATGAATTTTAGGCTTCTCCATGCTTGAAACCCTTGTTGATAAGGATTTTGTATGCAAATGTATTGTAGATCTTGGACTAGGAATATAAGGTATCTCCACATTTTACAACAAATCTACCATAATACCATCATGGTATCATGGATATAAATGTACATCAATGAAGAAGATGGATGCTTCAATTTAGGTCCCCTACCTTGATGCCAAACAATAAGCTAGGTCTTGAAGAGGATATTCTCACAAAGGATTATTCAATTCTTGATAGAAATATCATTGCTTAAATTCTTGAAAATCCTGAATACTTGAATTCCTTGAATGCAAAAGTTAGAAATATAGACTTGAAAGAAAGAGCTTGAAAATATGAATCTTGATGTGTTAGTGTGACATATGAAAAAAAATCCTCCAAATCTTCTTATATATAATTTTTTAGGTAGATAAAATAATACATATTGATGAGAGAGAAAAATAAAACTAATTAAACCTCGAAGCCTTTTAGGAACTACACCTTGAAATCATTGGTGACTAGGATAAGTTAGTCATAGACTAGGTTGACCTAGGAGGACTAGGCCGACTAGCTTGACCTAGTCCAGTGTAGGTCCACATGGTACTAGAGATCCTGGGGAGTTACAAAAAGTTCAGATAGATACTAGGAGAAAAATGATGGAAAATGGAAGAAGAGAGGAGAAAAAGATATCGAGAAGATGCATGCCCATGGTTTGAAGAAGTAATTATGGAGAGGGATTGAAAAGGTCTTAAAAAGGAAAGTGCATCCATTTAAATATGGTATACTATGATAATTTTTTATTGATGTAACACATGGAGTTTTCCCAATGGCGATGGTCCAAGCAATGTCACTAGAGTTAACACGGTATAAATTCATAACTTAGTATCTTTAAAAATTCAATAATGAATAGAAAAATAAAAAGTATAATGTTTTCATTATCACAAATTTATATATAAATACATCATATTGGTTTGCAATATGTAGACTACATACTTTTTTAATACATGCCTAATTACAATAGAATTAGCAATGTAAACACATGGATTAACCTCTCTATTGTTATTCTCCTCCAAGCTAACATTGCCACTCAAAAAAGATCAAATGACACAATATATAAAGACCATTTTCCATAAACAAGTCTATTCAATCAATTACATCTTGAAAGAACAAAAAAACATAATACAAAATTATAATTCAGGACAAAAATCATAAGTATTTCTCTCCCAAATGATGATAAATCATCAACAACCCCAAAAAGATGTTGATCAAATACCAAGAAACATAAATATATGAATCAATAAGTTTATCCAATCAAGAAATGACTTTGAAAGATCATAAAATCTCTTGTGTAAAGTATCCAAAAGAGATACACTCTTAGAGATAGATCTAGAACATGATATCTAGATTATATTATGTGAGGTTTTTAATAAGTGGTCTAACTTAAAGGATCTCTATGAAAAACTAAAAAATTGGAAAGCAAGATCAAAATTGAAAGGAAATATTTTTAAGTGATGCAAGATTACCAACAACCCAAGGATGCACCTTCATTAGACACCCTCAGTGAGAAGAGGATGTTATATAAGAGGAAATTATGAGCATCTTATAGGATTCAACATAAATCCCATGTTCATTCTTAATCTAAATATCCACTTTATCTATAACTCTCTTTTTGTGCACTATTGCTCCTAATAGATCTACCAGCTCACTATGTTGTGTACTTATTCCACTATGTCTCACATTTGTACTTAGTAGTAAAGAATACTTACTAACACATCTTTCTCTTGACACATATAAATTAACTTTTCTACAGGACCCTACTCTATTCGCAATCAATGTCTTATCTTTCTTAAGCACCTAATACCACCCTATTTTCAAATCTACTTTTAAGTTCCTTCTATAGATCCAAGTTTTCCTTCAACTTAACTTCTTCATTCTAATTTGCAAAATAGCAAGTCTTTACTATTCTTAGGTTCCTTGCACTTCTACCCTCCTCTTCCTTCAAAGAAATCAAATTTAACCTCCATCTATCAATCTTTATTATGACCAATTTTCTCCTATATTCATCAATAACTCTCTTATGATATTGTTGAGGTCTACCTTATAGAACATGTTAAGAAATCATATATACCACATCATGCACAACACTTAATATTTTTATGTTCCAATGTTGAAATTCACTGAATATTATTCTTTTTCCTTCATCCAACTCATTCTATAAAGGACCAAGAATGTTTAATCCTCTTCAAACCAAGATTCTATACCATCTCTTCCAATAGCATGTTACCAATACTACCACTATCAACAAAAAACTTAAAACATTTACTACCTAATTTGTATACAATCATAAACTAATTTCTCCTTTATGTAGGTTTATATTGCTTCTTGGTCAACATGACTCTCTTACACATGAGAGATTCTCCCATATTAGGTTCTACTATATTCTCTTCATGTGCATCATCTTTCTTCTCTTCATGTTCCATAGGATTCTATTTACCCAAGCTTTTCTAGATCCCATGAAAAAATGAATTTTTTTATGTCTTATGCACCACATTTGAAACAAGTGCCTTTGAATTCCTTATTGTGATTTCCTCTCCTAATTATTTTGTGATCTAAATCTACCTCAATGTTATGCTTCTCTCTATTATTTCTACTCCATTGCTTCTCATTTCCTTTAGGATTACTCTATTTACTTCTTAACTTCTCTTGTGCCTTAAGAGCATACCGATAAAGATGTTCAACTAAAATAGTCCTCAACATACTCAATTCATCCTAAACATTGCATCTCAAACCATTAATATAAATACATACATAAATACATACATACATTAATACATACATACATATATAGATACAACTCCTTGTTTCATAAGCCAACATGAACCTGTTAGAAATTCTTAAAATAACTGATTACTCAAGGTCAATATGTATCACTTGAACAATAAAACTATAAACAATTCACTATTCTACTTATCCTATTGTTGCTTGATCTATATTGTAAAACTATCATAACCATAACTTGTATTGCATAATGAAAACATTATCAAATGTAAACACATGATTCATTCATCACATTTTTGACAAAAGGATTTTATGTGGAAACCCAATTTGGGAAAAACCAACAACAACATGTCACTCTTTTTCACTCTTTTGAAGTGAGATCTATTAGGAGCCAACCTTGTTAAATGTTACAAAAAAATATTGAATGTGACCTATTTAGAGGAATTAATCACCCTATTAGGAGTGGCCTTATAAGAGGACTTTGATCATTCCATTTACAACGTCACCTAGTTAAAGGATTTACATAGACTATTAAGTCTTCAAATGAATGTTAGGTCAACCTTTATTAAAAGGATCTCAATAAAAATTGTTTACAATTACAAGAAAGAAAATAATAGGTTTTGATCCGTGTAATCACAAATCACTTTTGTAGGTTTAGATCTCTATTTGGTCCTTATGTTGGTTTATTGATAAGTCATCCACTAATATCTTTGATCTCGATTTTCTTGGACACCCTTTAAGTAATCTATCCACCCTTCTCATCAACACTTAAGCCTTCTACTCTAATGTACTCATCAATAATAGCACCATTTATGTAAGCTTTCTCTCTTAGCTTTGCATTCACTCAATCATGTGTTTCTAATCAATCTTGCTCTATATGCACCTCTCTTCAAATACATGCTTCACATTCACACATGCACATGAGCACATACACTCATTATTGCATGTATCCTTGGCATCTATTTGCATCAATTGTTCATCTCTCTATCTCTTTAAACATACAACTTGTTCTTTACCATTTTCTACATCCACTATAGATCTTAGGGTTTATGATCTGATTCAATTCGATTCACTATATCTATCCATATTCTTGATCTTCTTCTAGAAACTTCTCTACAATTCGGTTGTAAGGTCTTTATCTAATCCTCACGTTGAATTCAATGGTAAACCACATCAATCTTATCTTCAATGTGGTTTACATCTCCCAAGAAATCAACTAATTTGGCTTAATCTCAAGATTTCCTTAAATTCATTCTTATACTATCACTCTGCAATCTCTAAATTCTAGTACTCGATCATCACTGAAATGCTCAGTTGTTGTAAAGATTTCTGACCCTTACCCATTTATGCCTTAGTGCTTGACAACATTTTCTCATCTAAAAGGATATGAGGGGGAGGGATTAGAGGCAGGGGTGGGAGAAAAATCTACAATCTCTTCATATTCCTCCTTGAAGTTGAGATTCCTTTGAAATATATTGAAGGTCTTATGAATGTCAACCCTAATCTAATTTTTAAAGCCTTCCATAATTTGTTATAACCTTCTAAGGTTCAATCTTATAGGAGTAATCTTCCTAGTGCTCAAGTGAAACTTCCTTATCTTTAGTTATTGGGTTACAAGGAGTTAATTTCCTTTCACTTAATGATATATAAAATAACCCTTGCAACCTACATTGAACTAGAAATTTTTTTCACTTTAGGAATATCTAAAAAATAAAAAACTAACAATAAACCTTGACCCAATCAATTCTATGAAAGTCCTTAGTTACTGTACACTAGATCTACTCACTCCATGACCTTCTAAATTGCACATCAAGGGATTTACAACCTTAGAAACATTAATTTGATACAAAATGATGTAGTCATGGTCAAAGCTTCCCTAATGGGGATGGTTCATACCATGTAGCTAGAGTTAACACAATAAAAATTAAAAACTCAATGTCTTTAACCATTTGAAAATGTCTCACATTTGCATTATTATAGATTCATATATTGACATCCTATATGCATACAACAAGTAGATTATAGAATTTTGGCATACATACTTGATTACAAAAAAATCTTGATCTAAACCCAAGGATTAATCTTCCTAAGGTTAATCAACTCTAAGATAACACTTATACTCAAAATAGTTCAAACATGCACCAATATATATAGAGCTTTCACAATAAACAAGTTCATTTGATCAATTGCATTTTACAAGAAAAAGAACATGCAATATAAAAATATAGGCCAGGACCCAAATCATAATAATCTCCCTCCTAGGTTCTATAACATAATCAATGATCTGAAAGAGACGTCGGTCAAAGACCCGTGAACAAAAAGAAATGATCCAATAAGCTTTTCCAAAAAAAAATACAACTTTCAAAAATAAAAAACTTAGTTAACCATTGAAATAGTGAAGAACATATAAAATAGAGAAATAATCTAAAAGATCTATCATTTGAACTATCAAAACAACTACAATCCTAGGCATAGATAAAAATTGATGGTCCAATTATATTGTAAAGTTTTCAATAAAAAGATGATCCAACTAGAAGGATCAATACCAGAAACATAAAAACTATAAAAAAAAATGTAAAATAAAATATATTTGGGTGATGAAATATTTCTAATGACCAAAGGATGATCCTATATCAGATCCTACAATCATGCTAGGATTTTCCTCAAATGAGAAGGTGCAAACCATGTAACACAAATCACAATAGTAGAAATAATAAACTCTTACACAATATCAACTCTGTATTGAACAACAAGAAGACTCATCGATGCCTTTACTTTATCAAATAATTAAAATCTATATCATACTTTCCCAACAACATGCTAACTTACATTCTAAGGCACACATGCTTGATTACATACATAAATCCTAAACCATCCTAGATGATCAACTCTAGAAGAATCCATACTATAAACTTCTATCTATCCTCAAGTGACCCAACTAAAGAGAAAAATACTACAATGAATAGAAAATTGCAAGCCATGAGTTGTCTAGAGAGATCACAGTCTCCAAAGATGAAGAAAATGCGTTACAACCAATAGGCCAGGAACCAAATCATAAGAAACACATCCATATTAATATAAAATAAGGTGTGATTACAAAAGGAGGTCATCAACAAGCATAAGATCATCAAACAATGTGCTAATTATAACATGAAAAAACTTCACAAGATCTAACAATTTCAATTAACCATTACCATGAAGAATAGATAGGCTCAAAATAAAATTCACAAAATATGCATGAACAAAAAGTAGATTGAGATATAATCCTTGACATAGATGTTACATGATATCCAAAATATTCTATAGGTTCAAATGATCCAAGATTCAAAATAAAAGAATCACTAGAAAAAATAGTAAAACTAAATAAAAGGAATAGATTACATGCATACTAAAAGAGAAATCTTTTTGGGTGATAGAATATTTCTAAGTACCTAGGATTCTCTTGCATCAAACATTTGGGGGCACTACTAGATTTGGCACCAATTTTTTATGGTTGTTGATTGCACCATCTAATGGCTAGCTATCAGTATATGGACACATAGAGTCATCTTTGATCCAGTGTTACAACCATTGATAGGATATCAATCCATTGTAATTTTGATGAGCTAACTTGCTGCTAGAAATGACATGTCATCAACATGTTGATGCCCATTGGTGTCACAATAGAATTACAAAGTAAACGATTTGATGGTAGTTGTAATGATGGGCATTTATAGAAAAATATGATGATAAAAACTATGATAATAATTTCATGAAGGTTGATTTTATTTGGCATAAGCAACAAGAAAATTTCATCAAAATTATGATAATCAAAAGTTGACAAATTGATGAGGATGTTTCCATGGCTATGGAATCCCCATTGTATTCCTCGTCACTCAAACATCAAAATTTTGATGGTGTGTAGATGAAAAAATTGACAAGATTTCCATCAGAAGTATGGAATCCTCATCAAATCCTATGTCAAAATAAGTTTTTCTTGCATTAAAATTGTAATGACATGTACTTGGTACTTTTGGGGAAGTAAGTCAACGACAATAAAAGCATGGACAATAGGAAAAGCTAAAAAATATATAATTTTCCTTAAACATTTACATTTTTGTTAGAGGTCTATAGGTTTTTTAGGTTATAGACCAATATGGATGTTGGAATTATGGTCTCTGTAGGTGAGAAAATTCCCACAAAAAGATAGAAAATTAAAACAACTAAAAGACTAAAAGAGTGCTAATATAAATAGCTATGAAATCCAGTTTTAAAAAACCACCAAGGAGTTTTGACCATTAATAGTTTTTTGAACTTCCTCAATATAGATAGTTTTACCTATGCATATAAAAATTTCTCAGAGAAGGTATATGCACACATATTTGATGAAGCATTACTGGGAGTTTGTCCCAATGTTAAATGTGCTAGTGATGATTTTATAAGATTTGGATATCACTAATACATTTGTGGTTGGGTCATCTCCTAGAAATGCTTTGGAAAATTATGCATTCATGTCACCTATGCATATAACTTCTCTAATAAAATCTTATACATAGGTGAAGGTTGTACATGTTGAGGATATTGCTAGTCTTGAGAACTCCTTGGAAGATTTCCAATAGAGGAGTTCTTAGCTATTTTTATTCGAAATCCTTTTGTCTTTTATCTATTTCATTTTTATTTATCAATAAGGGAATTATCCTCACCTATAGGATTCAAAATTCTAATGTTTGCAATAGTCTATAACTAAAAACACCTATAGACATCTATAACAAACCTACAAAGATGTGTTGGAAATTATGTTTTGGGGCTCCACCTATGTTCCATGGTTATGGATTGAGGTTGAACAATTGTTCCTAACTTTCTTCCTCAAGAGTACCATGTTTTTGTGTGTGCGCATGTGTGCATGAATGTACACATGCGTAGGTGTGTGTGTGTGGGAGTGTGTGTGTGTGTGTGTGTGTGTGTGTGTGTGTGTGTGTGTGTGTGTGTGTGTGTGTGTGTGTGCATGCGTGTGTGCGTGCGTCCGTGTGTGTGCATGCGTGTGTGTGCACGCGCATGTTTTTGTGTGAGTGTGTGTGTGATTGTGATAGTGGACGAAAAATATCCTGAGAAAGACCACTATTGATCTCTAATATTGCACTAATGCCTCCTTCTACATTGCTTAAAACTAAGAGATTGATGCAACTAAATTTTTTAATTAGCACCATACTTACTACTAGATTCCTATTGAAATCCATGAAAAAAACTAACCTTCTATTTACCTTTCTCCCAATATTCACTAGTTTCATCTTTCAAAAACTCTTAAAAATCATGCAAACACATATTATGTAGTTTCCTAAGGCTTTCTTCTATGGATGCCAATTTTTTATTTTCTAAAATTCATAACAATTATATTTATATAGTATCCATAATCAAGTCCACATTATACATAAATTTGTAAGAAAAATAAGCATCTTCTAAACAAAAGGACTACGAGATTGAGGATGGCTAAATTGGAGGAGACATCTTTTGTTCCATCATCTCCTTTGTAGAACCAAAGAGGCAACAGGAGAAAATGTTCCATTAATTTTTATTTTTGGACATATGCCAATAGACATGAAATATAAATAATGTATTAGAACTAAAAAAATTCTTTAGCTTCCCCAACATTGAATTGCAACAAAGCTAATCTATCATAAAAAAGATGAAACAAAAAGTGGATTGCAGATATACAAGACAATAAAACAAGAGATAGATACTATCATAATTCAACAAATCAATCTAAGGAGAAACCAAATTAAAATCACAAAAACATCTTACCACCCATGTTTTTTCTAAGTCTTGGAGATGCTAGATGAATAGATTGTGATTCTCATTTCTTGAGGCTTCACTAAATACACTAGTCTAATGTTTTTTTTTCTTATGTGCTTGTTTAGAGTGTTTCAAAACAATTGTGGGATCTTTATAAATCAATTTTTACATTAAAAAACCACTATTAATATTCTATATAATACACTATTCTCTCAATTTGCATGAATAACTGAGAAATCTGAATTTAATAAAGAAGGAAAAAAAACATTTGAAAAAAATGCACCTAGTTGTTTTGATTGGTGAAGGAATCATTTTTTATCCAAAGAGAGTAAATATATAGTGAAGGTAGACATGTTAGAGTGGAAGATATCCATGCTTAAATAGATAGATAATAAAATAGAATTAGTCCTAGTACAATCCCTCTCAAACCTTTAGGATATAGAGCACAATTTTATAATTTTGGACCAAATATATTTGGAAAATATGGAGATAAATTGTGCAAAAGTACTAATGTACCTAAAGCTTCAAGATAAGACTAGAAGATGAGTTTTTAATGAAGAAAGTGAATTAGAATAGATTAGAAACTTAGAAAAAATTAGTATTCTACATTCATTGATGACATGCAACCAAGACCATATAGGTAGATCTAAAGCTCACTAAATATGAACAAGAAAACAAACACCTATCAAGCCTTTAAAATATTATTAAAACTTTCAATAAACTTCGACAACTTAAAATCAAATTGTACATAAGACATAAATTACACAATGTACACAAAAGATTGGCACATAGATTATATTAAGTGGAAATTCTCTCAGATAATAAAACCACTCAAAATTAGCCTCATTGGATTTATCTTTCAAATCAATTTGTACATCTCATAGATTTTGTCTTGGTCACAAATTTATTGCCACACTACACTTGTTGTAATGCCTCGCCCAAAGATCCTTGGAACAAGGATGAAATAGAAGCCAAGATAAAAAAAAATTTACAAGTATGAGTGCACATGACAACATCATACATGAATCATGTAGATGGCAATAGAAGACTTAACCACTATCCTAATGACCAATGAATTTCCAAACACCACTACCCAAACTAACATGACCAATTGAAGGATGAAAAACCACTACGATAGTAGAACCTAAAATCTTTGAACTGTAGAAGCAAGGAAAAACTAGAAAACCCAAAGGGTACAAGAAACACCAAAAATTAATCCTTGAAAACCAAAAGAGATATTCCCAGGGTAAAAGCACAAACTTGTGTCACCCTTTTGTAAAGGAAAAGGCTAACAAAAGTATACGTGTTCACCTTCAATGACATAAAATTGGTATTATTATTTTCAATTTGAAAATGAAGTAAACTAATGAAATGTGTAGAAAATGGATGAACTTTAGGATTATAATTTTTAATAATTATTTGGAAAAAGAATCAATATATTTTCCTAATTTATATAGATAATATTTTAGCTACTGAAAATGCTGAAAATTAGGGGTCTAGTTCCCACCACAAAACTATATGGAAATAAATAAATTTTCCTTTGATCTTAGACTATCATATAGATATAACATATATAGCTAGAACAATCAAAAAATAAAAATCAGCTTTAGACCTATATTTTCCCTTTTATAATGATTCAAACTTCAACTCACCTAAAATCGATAGTTTTCATCTCCCAGCACATTTTTCAAAATAAATCTATTCTAACTAGGAGATAAATTATACATTCTAGAAGAGGACTCTCTCCTCTAAAAAGTCATATAATTTTATTTTATTTTTTATTATTTTTTATTTCTTTCTTTCTCAAAATTGACATCTTTTCGAGTGTTAAAATGCATGCTTGTAGATTTTTTAATTACAATATACTATATCTAATTAAAACACTATAAAATCTATATGAGAATATTCTTGACTTTGAGCTCTATAAAATGGTGTTTATATGTTATTAGAAAAATATCATAATAAATAGTAAGAGTTATTGAAATGCCACTTTTCTATAATAATTTTATTTTTTAGTAATTGGATACAAACTAATATAAAACATGCATTAAATAGAAATTTCCAATTGGCAAAGTGTGAGAACATATATAACTTAGCTAGAATGAATTTATGTAGAACATATGTTTGAAAAAAATAATTTTTAGAATTAAGTACTCAAATTTAGTTGTTCTAATAAGTCTACCTAAAAGGCAACACATGTCTATACATTTACTCCCCGATTTTTGTGCAAGGACAAAAAATTGATAGAATTTTGCATGAGGAAGTGTAACATTTCTCATGAGGATACACATCAAATGATGTGAGGAAGTGTTTGGCCCAGTAGCCAAAGCACCCCAAAACTAGTGTGGGCTTTTGTGCAATAAAGTACCAAAAGCCATGCAAGAAAACTAAGAAGTAGAGTTCCTCTACACCAAGGAGTACCCAAACCACATATCGAGGAAAGACACTCGATCAAATAACTAAAAGATAGAAAGACAACATTTGAAACTAAACCTTAGACAAAATAGTGAAGGGAAATAATTGAAAGAAACATCACAATGTATAGATGTTGACTTATCAGTCAAGTTTATTATTAGTGACAACACTTATTTAGATTTTGTATGGCTACCGATCTCATTGAATAGTCTACAATGTTTTCCATGTAATCTAGTTTCTACTAAGAATTCCAATGTTTACCAAGGAAATTTTGTTAATGTGAAGTGCAACAATTCAAATCGAACAGAATCAGGCAATGTGAAGTTTAGTAGTTCAACTCGAGCACTTCAGTAGTTACCAAGCTTTGCAATTTTCTACCAACCTAGTAGTTCATGTGATGTGAAGCTAGTGTTAAACAAGCCATATGCGAAGATAGTGTTTATTGAGTGAAGTCATGGTAAACTAGTGATTCAATTTATGATAGGTGACATAGTATCTACTAAGTCACCAGTGTAGACCAAGTTTGAGACTACTTTAAGGTGATTAATATGGACCGAGCTTCTACTTCTATAGAGTGCATGACAATGCCGAGTAATGATAGTAGATGCCAAGTATCAAAACTTCACCAAGTCATTCTTCAGAACCCAACTGTCTTCATTTGGACTAACTTTATAATATTGGTGTTAACTTGTATATTGGCCGACTTTGTAATTTTGTAAATTGGATTGGTATATATGTAATGTATTGTATCATATCCAATGTGTGTAAAAAAATGTAATTCATGAATATAAGTGTGTAAGAATGTGAATGTGATCAAGTAGTAGATGAAGTATATATTGAAGGCCATATTAGAAAAGGAACAATAGAGACATATCCATAACAAAAGGTGATCAGTAATTCAAAGAATCTCTATCAAAAATTTAGTCGTAAGTTAGAGATCTATTGTTTCATTCTAACATGTGAATTAGTCTAAATCCTTTAACAAGGTAGACTTAATAGTCTTTCTCAAACTCTATTTATCGAGTGCATACTTTATTGTATGTTTGTAAATCCTTTAACAAGGTGGACCTAGTAGTCCTAATTGCTCCCAATAGGAAAGATCATCAAAAGTGATCATTGTAAGCCTTAACAGGCCAACTTTATGTTGTAGTATTGAAGTTTTGTGGGTATCATCCCCACCCTAGTTTTACTTTCTATTTGGAAAGTTTCTAGGTCACCAAATTATTGTGTTCAAGTGTTATGAATTTTTTATGTTTTTAGTTTCTCATGCATGCAATTAGATCAATAAATGATCATCTTTTAGAGGTTATTGATTCACCCCTCCCCTCTTAGTAACCTAGCATAGTCTTGAATATTTCTAATAATAGAAGTAGCATTACAAAGAACTAGAACAATGAACTAGGTACATGGTTCCTCCCAATTGTAATAGCATCATGAGACCTCGAATGTCCTAGCCATCCCCTATGTGTAACATCCCAAACTACCAACTATATAGTTGGAGCTATCTTATAAGGATGTCACTATTAAAGTGTAACAACATCATAAGAACATGAAATCTAACATGCTAAATCATAAGCAATAGATATTCAACCAAAGTATATAACATCATGACATCATATGCTAAAGATCATAATAAGGAATTGCATCAATTTTAACATCATATAAACATGATATACGAGCATTCCAATGAAAGCATAAATCACAAGAACGTATACTCCAAAACCTAAAGTACCAAATGAAAATATCCAACAATGGTCACACTGGGATAATAGATCATCTCTGTACATTGGTCCCTAGTAGTAGTGAAGGTAGCTACACCTCCCAAACATGTACTGAAACCTATAGGTTCACTCCCATCATCTTGATGAAGCTAATGATCCAACCACAAGCACACATAAAACAAATTTTCATGGATAACACTCACACTAGATGGTACGATGACTGAAACCAAAATTAGAGACAATGCATAAACTACAAGTCTTGGTCAAACACTCAATGGGCTACTAAGTAGGGATTGACATCATGGAGATTTTCTTGGTATCAACAAGCCCAAGTTCATATCATGTGGCTCAACTCCTCAACAAAAGGCTCTCACACATACATATTATTATCTTAAGTTTTATTACTACCTAGTATTTTCTTTAGTTATCACTTGATTAAAACTTCTCTGCACCAACCCTCAGGAAATAGACACCAAGTTATGGAAAAGAAGCCTCCTCCATATGTTACCCTACCCTACCTATGCTCATCCAACAATGAGTGCCCCTAGACATGCATATTCCCAACCCAACCCCAATGATCATAACTCCTGGAAGTACCACAGAAGATCAGGCCTCGCAAGTCACCCAATAAATGTACACACACATAATTGTGCATGGTGCACCAGCATCATGAAGATCAATGAAATCATGAGCTAAAGATTAAGAAATGATCTAAATTTGGAAAGAAAAATAAATGAAAGAATAATAAATGAGTTGAGATCTGAAAAGCAAATTAGTGAAAGATTGAAAAATGACCTAAACATTGAAAAGAAAATCAATGAAAGAATGATGAAATCTCAAGTTGACATGAATCAATTAAATCAACTAAATGAGTAGAATCTTTATAGGCAAAAAGATAAAGTAGGAATTGGATACAAATAAGAAGGTGAATCCTCCGAACAAGTTGCTCAAAGGAATCAAAGACCTACTTGTAATCACTGTGGTAAGTTAGGTCATACATCAAACAAATGTTGGAGTAATGGTAAAAGAAAATTTAATAGAAAATGCTACAATTGCAATTGGAATGGGCATAGGGCTAAAGAATTCGAAGAGAAACCAAAACTTGAGAGTAAGTGTCACAAGTGCAAGAAACAAGGTCACAAGGCATCAGATCATAGAACTAAGTCATTCAATCCAATAGAGAAAATTGTGAAAGCAATATTCGGTTGGGACTACAACACTTGGTGTAGATGTCATTACTATGCATAATATGGACAATTGGCATGAATTTTTTTAAACATCACACAAGAAAAAGAGATACCACCATAAGATGTTTTACTTGTACCGAACTCGATCATCTAGCCAAGAATTGTATGAATACAGGTAGAGTTGAAGATGAAAAGAAAACAAAAGTAGATAACATCTAAAAGTAGATAACATCTAAAAGTAGATGAGGTAGCAATGGATCCCCAAATCTACTGAAGATGCTAGCTCAAGTAATGATGTTCATGTCACTCAAGAAGTGGGTGACTCCACCATTTTCAACTAGGTTTCCAAAGGACTATGCTATAACGATGACATTTAAATAGTTCCAATTGAAAGGTAACAAAGATCCAAATTAGTATTCAAGATACAAAAGGATCACTGAGGAAGAATGGTATCAGTTATCACTGAGTTACCTTCTCTACCAAGTAAGGTTGGATCATATACTTTACCAAGCAAGGTCAAGAGTAACAAGACATGCATGATTACCTAGTCAAGGAGCCTTCAACGAGTAATCAATTGAATAGTGGATGATAGGCTGTCACACATACTATCGAGCATAATGTTGAGCATGATGTTAACCCAACTACCTTTGTACCAAGCATCAATGGAAATTTTTTTAACAAAAAGCATGAAATCAAATTCATTTTTCATTCTGAAATCTAAGTGCTATTGTGAAGAAAGTGAATTTTAGTGCAATCAAGTGACTTCAAGAAAATTTTCAGCAGGTTTTCAAGGATTTTGATAATTTACTGACTAATCATGGCATCAAGCAGTAGCAATAGAAAATTGAAGAAAGGGTTTCAAATGTTGGTGTGAGGAGTCAAGTGGAAAGTGCCAGACTTCAAACTTGTGCCTGTGATCACAAAAACCCTCAACCCAAGTGGAGCTCAATCAAAAATCCCACCAAAGGTACTCCTTATTAATGATATTCAAACTCATTTCAAGTGTTCTATTTAGGAAATTAGAACCCTAAAAATGGATGATGCCCTATGTGAATTATGTGTTAATGGAGTTCTCAAACCTGAGCATAAACATTTGGAAGATAAAGGTTTGACCCACATTCCTCACATGCCCCAAGGTTTTCAAATAAAATGGATCAAATACATTCTAAGTTAGGTACATAATGGTCAACTATGGCTTGATCAACCAGTTGTAATCACAAAGAAAATGATTCATTACATCACTGGCCTCCCCATGCTCACTAAAGCCAAAAAAGCCAAAACCTTAGGTCGGGTTGAGCTAGAGAAGAAAACCCTAGCTGAGTGGGATGGTAGAGGCATGAAAATCAACAGTATGACTAATATAGAACTAAAATTTGGGATACATGTGATAGCTCATAAGATATATAGTTTGAGCTACCTCAATAGTGTATCATGTGAAGCTATAGACGTAGCCTACAAAGTTGTGAAGAACAATTTGTCTTATGACTTGGCAGATCTATTGTTGAAGCAATTCAATAAGAACATGGAAAGTATTTGGACTTCCAAGAACAACCCCTACAAATTTGGCTCTCTATTGACTTGTTTTCTTTTTATGTTCAAAAGTTCTTCCCTTCCAAAGGCATGGTAGTATGGAGGAAAGATGTGCTTATACTATACCAAATTAATGAATACATTGTAGAAATGGGAGAGAATTTTGTTAGCATTATGGACAACTATTTTGAAGTTTTCAAAGAGAAAATGAATAATAGATTCAAAATACCCAAGAAGCTAGTAGAAGATTACAAAAATGATGTTTATTTCATGGTAGACTATGACAGAGTCTATATTGAGGCAATAAAACCCAAAATTGTATGGGTTAAACCTCTTCACTATGAGGTAAATATTGATGAGGCAAAGGACATTATTGAAGCTCTGATTATTGAACTTGTTGATCCAAAGGCACCACACTTTGGAACATATGATGAGGCAAACGCAAGGATAGAGTTGGAGATAAAGCTCCCACAAGAAGAACAAAAGCAAGAGTATATAAAAGCTAAAATCAAGCACACCTCTTATGTTAACCAAGGGCAAAGGAGAAGATATAGATGAAGAGGTAGAGGATGAGTTTGAAAAGGAAGAAGAACCATTGAAGAAGAAAGAAAAGGTGATTATCACCAAGCCACCTAAACTATCCACTACAGTTTTTACAAGGAGGTCTAGGAAGAAATGCAATGAAATTGTCTTTAGCAAACCTCCTGCCACCTTCCAAGAAAAATTGAAACAATTGGAAGAAGCTACAGGCACCAAAAACTTCAAATCCTTGAAGTATGAAACAAGATTAGAGGTGGAGAAGACTTGTGTTAACAAAAATGGGAAAATGGAAGTATTCGCTAGATCAAATAGCCTCCCAAATCTCTAATGAATTACTAGAGAAAATAAAGCCAAGATGGGACTTTGCAATGCAAACAACAAAAGATATTTATGTACAAACCCTAAGGCAGTTGCTACTGAGCATGATAGATGCTAAGCTAAAAGATTCCTTAAAGAAAAATGAAGATAAGATGACTCTTGTTACATCCCAATTTTTTCCCTAAAATTTTTAATTGATTATAGCCATTGGACCAAATTATTTCTTTATGTTCATGTGAAATTAAATTAGTTAATTACAGTGGTCATTATAACATGTTAGTCATAATTGTTGCTTATTCCTTCATGATCATGTGAATTTTAATCAGTTAATTATAACTATTGTATCAATTTAATTATCATATGAAAGTGGTTAGTTAATTATAGCCATTGTACATACATAATGAACAAGTTAGTTAATTCATCATTGATGAAATTCCTAATAGTTACTTGATAATTTTTAATTAGCAATTTATAAATCTTGAATTAATGTCTTGGGAAGAATGTTGTTCTGAATGATTGTAGGATGAAGACTAGAGAGAGAGGGGAAGCATTGCAAAATGAGGTCATTAGAAGGAGATGGTTGAATGGTCTAGTCATCCTAATGAATAGGTTTGACCTAAAAACCATCTTGGTAAGGTTACTAGGACTTGGCAACATAATTCATGGTGGAACCGCATGAGCTACAAGTAGAACATCATAATAAATAATATAAAATAAACGTAAATTCTTACCTTTAAAGAATTAGAAAAGATAAATATTATTTAATTATTATTTTACTTTCTCAAATAGGATTAAATGTAAATAATAATAAGATGGCACCGTTACATTATAAAATTAATAATCCAATGGTGTCACCCTATCAATACATACACTTAAGCATAGTTCAAAAAAAAATTTAAAAATATATTAATTCTTTTAAAAAGAAACCTTTCATCTTCTTTCTTTTTCCTCATTTCTTTCTTTTCTTTTAAGTCAATTTGAGGGAACTGGAAATGAATTTTGTAAATAAAGATTACTTAGTCGAGCAATGGAAATGAATTTTGTAAATAAAGATTGCTTAGTTGAGCAATGGAAATGAATTTTGTAAATAAGATTTGTTTACTTGAACAATGGAAATCTTGAACAATGAATTTTTTCTTAGTCGAGCAATGAAACTAAATTATGTAAAAAAAAATACTTAACTGAGTTATCTAAAAAATTATGTGGTTATAGATTTTTCTTTTGCACTTTAATACAATTGTAAACTCATAGGTGAGAGACCTAAAAACACAAAAATGGATAACAACGAGAATGTAAAAAACCAAGTGATAGTTCGTTAGAACCCCTAGTCCTCCAATGAATTGCTACTCCAAATTTTGCAAGAGACATAATTAAAACTAGAAACCATGGAAAAGAGAATGAGTAAAATGGTAGCCAAGATGGGGCAAAATCATGAAGAAGTACAAAACACACCTAGGGCTGAGACAGAAGTCTCCAAACATAATAAAACTCCCTCCCCTAAACAATCAGATAAGCAAAAGAAGAAGGAAATGGCGGCTGACTTATCAATGGATATAAAAAAAAATTAGACCACCTAAGTTCTCTGGTTCTGAGTTTGAAGAAGAAGCTGAAGCATGGCTGACTAAAATGGAACAATACTTTGAAATTAGAAACTTCTCAGAGACCTCAAAGGTAGTATGGGGTATATATCACTTCACTGGGGAAGCTGCAACTTGGTGGGGAAACACCAAGGTAGAACAAAACATTAGATCTACTAACATCACCTAGGAAAAGTTTGTAGACATATTTAGGACACATTGGTTGCCCTAGACTTTCTATGATTAGAAACTCTTGGACTTCCATAACTTGAAGCAAGGGGATTTGTCTATGCATAAATATTGGGAGAAGTTTACTCGATTGCTTAAATATGTACCACCATATCAGAAAGACACCAACTTGAAGGTAAGAAAGATTATTATGGGACTAAATAACAAGATAGAGGGAGTTGTAGATGTCCTTGCACCTCACACCATGGAAGAAGCTTTGGAAAAAGGCTATCCAACAAGAACATAAGATTAGGAAGGATGATTCCATTCGAGACAATAAAAGAAAGACTACTTCAAGCTCAAAGGGGTTGATTCTGGACCATTGAGAAAACAATTTAGGGATTATAAGAATAACAAACCTAAGAATAAAAATAGTGGAACACAAGACATCAAAGGAAATTTTCATGTGAACAAAAATGACAGAAATAATGAAAAGAAAGGGCCATCGAGAGGGTGTTTTATTTGCGGAGGAAATCATTTTAAGAAACAACGTCCTTACTACAACTAGTCATAATGCTCACCTTTTCCATAGCAACTACAAGTTTTTCAGCAGAGAATTCATGCAACCTTGGATAATAGGCAAGTGGAGCAGCACATAGGCCCCATTGAAACACTGAGTAAGATCTACAGAAACCTTGTGTCTATATTAATTGATATTGGAGCAACTGAATGTTTTATATCACCTAGGCTATTAAGTAGATTTTCAAAAAGATATAGCTTTATGGAAAAACCATAGACAGTTGAGTATGCAAACTAGTGAAGGTCCAAGGTAGAGCAATGTCTATTTGAAACTCAAGTTGACTTTCCAAATTTCTCTAGAGAATTGAACTTATATGTAGCTACACTAGGGTCTTATGACATTATCATTGGAATTAATTGGCCCAGTGAAAAAAAGCTAGCTAAGGTAGATTTTCATGCAAAAGTTGTAAATTGTGTGGATGATCAAGGTAGACCCACAATTATTTCAGGGATCAAACATGAAATTAGAGCACAATAGATTTCTGCAATGTAACTTAAGAGATATGGTAGGAAGGGCTATGAAATATTTGTAGTTAGGGTTGAAGATACAAGGGAAACCAAATATGGGGATGATTATATTTACGAAGATGGAGAAATCAAGTAGACATTAAAAGAATCCTTTGAAGAAAAATATCCCTATTTGAAGAACTATCAAGATGTGTTTCCTGAGGAACTTCTTAGATTACCCCCTTCTTGGATATTTGATTTTACCATAGACTTGATACCAGGAGTGGAACTCATATCTAGGGCCCCATATAGAATCACCACCATAGAGTTAATGGAGTTATAGATTCAATTGCAAGATATGTTGGATAAGAAGCTGGTTCAACCTAGTGTCTCACCATGGGGAGCCCCAGTGTTATTTGTAAGAAAGAAGGATGGGACCATGAGACTGTGTATAGATTATAGGATGCTTAATAAAGTCACCATCAAAAATCGATATCCATTGCCAAGGATAGATGATCTCTTTGACCAAATGAAGGGTGTAACTGTATTTTCAAAAATTGATCTAAGATCAAGATACCATCAACTATGAATTAAGGATGAGGACATACATAAAATTGCTTTTAGAGCTAGATATGGACATTATGAGTTTACGATATTGCTGTTTGGATTAAGTAATTCCCCCGCAACCTTCATGAACTTAATGAATAGTATATTTCAAGATTGTTTGGACAAGTTTGTATTGGTATTTATACATGATATTCTAATATATTCCAAAAATGAAGAAGAACATCAAAGACACCTAGAGATAGTTATTCAAAGACATAGAGAACACAAGCTATATGGGAAATTATCCAAGTGTGATTTTTATTAGAAAGAAGTTCAGTACCTAGGGCATATTATCTCAACACAAGGTATAGCAGTAGATCCATCTAAGATTAAGGCAATTAAAGAATGGCCCATACCTAGAAAAGTATCTGAAGTTAGGAGCTTCATGGGATTGGTAGGATTTTAGAAAAAAGATTTCAGAAACTTCTCAAGAATAGCCTATCCAATAACTTCACTCCAAAGGAAATGAAAGAAATTTGTTTGGATAGAAAAATGTCAATCAACATTTGAATTTATGAAAGAAAAAATGACTACTGTATCTATCTTAAGGGTGCTTGATCCATAGAAATAGTTTGTGGTTATCACTAATGCATCAGGTGAAGGATTGGGAGGTGTATTAATGCAAGAAGAACAAGTCATTGCTTATGAGTCTAGGAGATTGAAAAACTACGAACAGAAATATGCACCTCATGACCTTGAACTAGCAACCATAATACATGCTTTACAAATGTGGAGGCATTATTTAATTGGAATAACATTTGTGCTCAGATCTAACCACCAAAGTTTAAAATATATTTTCACCCAACAAGATCTTAATGCTAGACAAAGGAGATGGTTGGAATTTTTATTAGATTCTGAGTTTAACATAAGCTACATTTATGGAAGGGAAAACAAGGTGGTTGATGCCCTAAGTCGGAGAAGACATATTTTGGTAATGACTATGGTAAATTTTAGATTGAGAGATCAAATTCTATAGCATTTAGAGCATGATGAGTTTTATACAAAAATCAGCATGGAATTTATTAGAGATCCATAGGATCTCAAGCATTCAAAATTTAACCTAGAGGAAGATGGATTGTTGAGATATTTCCACAGAATCTATGTGCCAAATCACCCTAAACTACGAAGGTTAATTTTAGGTGAATATCACTCAACCCCATACTCAGGACATCTAAGGGTAACAAAGATGTTATTTGATATAAAATCCTTATATTTTTGGAAGGGACTGAAAAGGGAAATAATCAAGTTTTTAGTGGGTTGTTTAGAATGTCAAAGAGTGAAAGCAAAACATTGGTACCTAGCAGGTTTGTTGCATCCAAATGAGGTAACTGAATAGAAGTGGCAGGTAATATCCATGGATTTTGTACAAGGGTTACCTATGAGCTAGAATCGACACAACACTATTTTGGTCATAGTAGATAGATTGACTAAGGTTGCACATTTTATACTAGGGAATTTATTTGATGGAGCACTTGAGATAGCTCATAAGTTCATAAAAGTAATCTTTAGGTTGCACGGGGTTCTAGAGAAAATTATCTTAGATATGAATGCTAGGATAACGTCCAAATTTTGGCAAACATTGTTTACAGCCTTGGGCACCAAATTAAATATAAGTTCAGCCTATCATCCTGAGACACATGGTTAGATCGAGCGAGTAAATCAAGTATTAGAGGATCTCCCAAGGGTATATTGCATGGATTGATAGTATCAATGGGAAACCTACTTACCTTTGGTTAAATTTGCATATAATAACTCATATTAGTCTTCAATTAAAATGGCTCCTTTTGAGTCTTTATCTGATCATAACTGTAGAACTCTAGTAAGTTGGAATCAATTGGAAGACAAGGTCATTTTCGGGCTTGAAATGGTTCAAGAGATGGAAGAGCGGGTACTTTAGATCTGTCAGATATTAAATGAAGCAAATGATAGATATAAAAGTTATGCTGATGCTAAAAGAACACCCAAATATTTCATAGTAGGGAACAAGGTGTTATTAAGAGTTAAGCCCCAAAAGAGTACTATCAAGTTTGGCAAGAATGCAAAATTAGCCCCTAGATATGTATGACCTTTTTAGGTTTTGGAGGTTTTCAACCCAGTGGCTTACAGGATTGCTTTACCACTAGCCCTTGCTAGGATGCATAACATCTTCCATGTTTCTTACCTTAAAGAGTTTGTTAGTCACCATGAGCACATGATTGATTGGAAATTGTTACAGGTGCAAGAGCCAGGAGTGGTAGAGGTAAAATCGCTTAGAAAACTTGAGACCTTGGGTATGTGTAGGATCATGGTCAACCAAACAATGCTCTTAAGTGGCAATAAAAAAAAAAAAAATTAGGGTTATGTCAACTCGACATGCAATTTTCTACTTGTTATTAACTTTATATCAAAAAGTTGAGAGGAAAAAATCTCTAGAAAATTGAATCTAGTTTCTAAACTACTAGAACTTATCTCAAAAAAAAAAAAATTGATTAGTCAAAATTTTGAATTTTAATGCAATATTACAAAAATTTTAGAACAAAAATAAGAAGTAGATGTGTATCTGACCACCTTAATCAAAATCAAATGATAATATTTTTAAATAATATTCTAGATATAAGTAATAGACTCATGCCTAGATGTGACACATATTTTTGGCTATTTTTATTCTAAATAAATAATAACTAATTAATTTTTGACTTTAGTATTTTTGTAATAAAAAACTCTTGTGTCTGACCACCTTAACTAATTCAAAACTCTACAAAATTCAATTTTTAATTTTTTCCCCTTATAGTAGAAGAAACATAGAATGTGATGCATCTTTTGGATTTAAAAAATGTTGTACCATTTGAAAGTTATAATTTTTTTCAAGTAGTGTTCAATCAACACTTTATACATAACTCCATTAGAAAATAAGTAATAATTACTTACTAAACTCATAATTTGACAAATCTTACATTTATGGAAAGATAAGAACATTCTTAAGAAACCCTTTTCATTTCATCAAATTTTGGTGAAAAAAAGTCGTCAACTACATGTTTGAAGTAAAAATCACATAAAAATAGGTCGAAAGCACTTTTTTAGGATGTTTTTAAAGTTGACCGTATAGGTTTGGTATCAAAAGTTATAGTAGACCTTATAAAGATATTAATTGTTTTCATTTAGTATTAGGGTGGGTGGAAAAAAAGTTGGAATAGATTTTGAAATGGTTTGAGATATTTCAGAACTACAGATTTTTCAGATCACCACTTTTTGGCACACCATGATCTTGCACATACCCAGGTATGTAAGCTATGCTTATAGAATCGAGAAGTGACACAATGCAAGGTCCAGTGGGACTAGTATACAGAAGATAATACCACTTAGGAAGATTATCATGCTATTTTTCAGAGATATCCATACCTTTTCTCAAAAGTTGAAAACTAAATAATTTATTTCCTATCTTTTAACTATTTAAGTACAATTTGATATTATTTTCATCATGGACGATGAAAAATCTAAGGGGATGGGTATGTTATAGCCAGAATTTTTCCCTAAAATTTTAAACTAATTATAGTTGTTGAACCAAATTATTTCCTCATGTTCATGTAAAATTAAATTAGTTAATTATAGCCATTGTTATAACATGTTAGTTATAGTCGTTTCTTATTCCTTCATGATCATGTGAAATTGAATCAGTTAATTATAGCCATTGTATTAATTTAATTATCATATGAAAGTGAGTTAGTTAATTATAGCCATTGTATCAATTTATTCATGATCATGTGAAATTGATCCAGTTAATTATAGCTATTGTACATACATAATGAACAAGTTAGTTAATTCATCATTGATGAAATTCCTAACTATTACTTGATTATTTTTAATTAGCAATTTATAAATCTTGAATTGATGTCTTGGCAAGAATGTTGTTCTAAATGATTGCAGGATGAAGATTGGAGAGTGAAGGGAAGCATTGCGAAATGAGATCATCAAAAGGGGATGGTCGAATGGCCTAGTCATTAGAATCAACAGGTTTGACCTAAAAACTATCTTGGCAAGGTTAATAGGACTTGGCAACATAATTCATGGTGGAACCACATGAGCTACAAGTAGAAAATCATAATAAATAATATAAAATAAATGTAAATTCTTACCTTTAAAGAATTATCAAAGATAATTATTATTTAATTATTATTTTACTTTCTCAAATATGATTAAATGTAAATAATAATAAGATGGCACTATTACATTATAAAATTAATAATCCAATGGTGTCACCCTATCAATATGTACACTTAAGCATAGTTTAAAAAATAAAAAGAACAATAAAACAATATTAATTCTTTTTAAAAGAAAATTTTCATCTTCTTTATTTTTTCTCATTTCTTTCTTTTCTTTTAAGTTGATTTGAGGGAACTTGAAATGAATCTTGTAACTATAGGTAGACATAGAGACATGCTCCTCTATAATATGAATCTCTTTAGTCATTTGTTTGCAGTCCTTTCTTTCTTCTTCTTCTTCTCTCTTTCTGCTTCTACAACTTTTGGAAATCTAGTTCTTTCTAAACCATCATTGTATTGTCTGAACCTTGTCCTGGTTATATTCTAAACTCCAATTTGAATCCATATCATTCACCATGGGTTGCAGAGCAAGACCAGTGGGTTACTTCAAGCACATGCCTATCTCATTATTTGGAGAGCCACATAAGATATTGTCAACTTGTATAACCATTTCTTCTCCTTTATATGTTAAGAATGTAGGATATAATCCATAAGTTGGTAGTACTAAAAATATTCTTCTTGGCATTAGCAAGTGGTAATAAAAACCCGTGTTGCATATAAGTCTTCCACTTACCATTATTAAGTCTATTGTTCCCTATTATCAACTCTACCACAATCATTCTTTTAAAAAGGTTATTCAATTTACTTGCAGTCTGTCATAGTCAGAGGAGTAATGTTATCTTCTTCTTTTTTATAAACATATATTGCATAATATAAGTTTGATGATCTTTCTTTATCCATGTACATATCCGAGTATGAATACTCTAAATCACTTAAGTTCAATGACTAGAAGATTGTCACCCCGTTGGATATTAATCACAACTTGATATAAATTTAGACAATTGATATTGAGATATTGATCATAGTACACCAAGGAATTCAGTTGGCTAAAATGCCAAAATATGGTGAAGAAGGTGTAAAATATTCATGAGAAGTTAATCTGAAGGCACCAAGGAATCACCGGCTTGATGGCTTGAAATTGGTGAGGAGGTGTAGATGTAACTGCAAAAACAAAAATGATATTAGAACTAAAAATGGATAGTAAAATAAATAATGCATTAGCTCATGCATGTTCTACTCATGAAGTAAGTTGTCAAGTTGAGTGGTGGAGATTAGGTTGTAAACCCACATTTGAAATCCTTGGCCAGGGTGGAATTAGACAGATTTGTTGGAACAAGTGATCTATGTTATTGTCCACATGCTTCAATTATTTTGTCAAATAACCATTGGGACCTCAACCCACCTGGATACTCTGATGGCTGGATTAGTGAACATCCCAAGCCCGACCTCGAGGTAGGGAGGGTCGTTCTATTAATTAAAACATGTGGGGATAAGTAATGGTTGCGGTTGGGAGGTTAAGCCTATGTCAATGCTTATCCTCTCACCAATGCCAAGGCTTGAACAACGAATAAAAGAAGTCTCACAATTTTTACTGTATGTTCTTTTCACCTTAAATGTATGGTATTTTATTTCAATTTGAAAGTTATTTACTTGACAAGTAGTTTCTTATTAAGATAGTTAAATGATCATAAATGTCTCCAATATATTGTCATTTCTTTTCATAGAGCCTTTACTATTTAAATTTCAGGAATGGAATATTAGAATTTGTTAAATGAATACATCTGATATTTTCTTTTGCTGGTTAAGGTAGTTACTTGATAACATCTCATTTTGTATTCTTGATATTTCAATTGATAATAGATTTCTTTTCAGTTTAAAAATAGTTATTGGAAATCTTAGTCATGTGAATAGAGTTAGAAATTAGTTAGTTTAAACTAAAAAACTGGTTAGTGAAAAACCGTATGTTACGACTCTTAGCTTGAATACTTTTTTAATTTTGATCAAGGATATAGAGCATGTGGTTAAGAATGCCACAAGCATGTGGAAGAATGTTTATCATTTGCATAAATAGAGGGACTTCCTAGTAGATGTTAAGGATGATGACAGTGATGATGAGGAAGAAGAAACTTAAATTGAGCCCACACATTTTGACAATGAGGAAGTTGAAGAAGATAAAGATGAAGAAGCTACTGAGGAACACAAAGAAGATGATGATGAGACTGGCCATATGAAGATAGTAGTTGCAGTCATTGTCTCACTTCCTCACTCTCCAAGAAAACCAGTAGCCATATCAAGCTCAAAGATAGCTTTAGCAAGTTTGATTGTGACAACTATAGGTACTTAAAACATCCAATCACTCTTTGCACCAACATAGCTTAGCACATCATTGATAGAAGTATCTACCACTTCATCTACTGAGCTGCAGTTATAGTCATCAGCAATGAGTATAGTGGCTTCTACAATTTTGAGCTCTTTAGTAGTAAGTACTTCAGTTTTGAATACTATAATTTTGTCTACTTTAGTAATGGATACTACAATTATGACTTCTTCAATTTTGGATTCAGCAAGCATTCTTGTTAGTATTCCATTAGTTGGTACTATATCAATTTGTTAGATTATGGTGACTGATCAGGAAAGTACTGTACATACTTCATAATTAGTGGGGTAAAAAAAAAATTTGGTACTATTCGTAGATTCGCCATTCATAGATTTTCCACTAAAGTTATGGCTAATTTATGGCCGACGTGTTATAACCCTAAAGTGATTTAATACTTGTATAAAAGGGCTTAGGATTAGGGATTGTTTCATAGTGTGATGTGAAATTGGTTCTTACGGTGGTATTGAGTTGTAACGGATTATGGATTGTAATTAGGTTGTAATCACTAGATTGTAATAAGTCTGGACTTTTTGTTTGGTGGACATAGCCCAGGGATTGGGTGAACCACGTTAAATCTTGGTGCCTTGTGTTCATTTCTATGTGATCTATTATTTTCTGTTATTGGTTATATTTGCATGTAGTTTTTATTTCTGTTTGTGGTTTATCCTAACACAATTTTCACAACAAGTCCTAGTATATCTACAATCGTTTCCTTCCCAAATTCAAAGGCATTAAGTACAAGGATAGTTGAACCCAAGGTTCAACCAAGTATAAGATTTTTGTGTAGAGGTAAGGAGATAGAAGAGGATATAGACCTAGATGAGAAAATAGAAATTCCCAAATGGGACTTTGATAATCTCACTATGGATCAAATGCATATAGCTGGTCAACTCCTCCAAAAGAAGGTAAAGAAAAAGAAATTGAGAGAAGAAAGAGATAGGGAATATAAAATTATTGATGATGCCAAGAATATTTTGTAAGGCTATAGGTATTGAGATAGATTCTTCTCGACCTATTTTATTGCAATTAGAAGAGGCAGTCCAAAAGTTTAATGAGGACTCTAGTAGTCAAGATAAGTCAATTAAGAAAATTGAAAAGAAATTTGATAATAAAGTGCTTGAGCACATTGCTCAACAAATTGTCATTCAACAAGTTGAGCTTTTCCTTAATTTTGACCAATCGTGAAACCTCTTGCACTAATGTGACATCACTTTTTGTGAAGTTATGTGATGTTACCAAGTTCACAAAGGAGATAAAGATAAAACTAACAAAGATTGATGAGGATCTAAAAGCTAGTGGACAATGATTGCAACTTGACTCTAGTTCAAGCAATGCACATCATATGAAGATCAGATTTCTATCAGACATGCAGGAAGAGTCGTTGAGAGAAGAAGCAAGGATTCAGTCTACATTGATAGATATTTAGAATATGATCCTTCCTATCATGGATACAATGTAGAAACATATTATTTATTCAAAAAACCTTGATCCATGACACTAACTTCTCTATTGTAGATCACATGATAGATCTCTCTACAGAATTTCAAATTTCTCTACATACATGCAAGATTTTGCAAGAGAATTGGGATAAAACTCTAGCACTTATTCTTGGGGTACATTTTGAGTTTCTATCTCATATTGGTGTCTCCATGTAAATAGGTTTTGAATAAATCTTTTCATTATTGTCAAAAAGGGGGAGAGACTATGTATAGTAAGACACTATGTATAGTGTATGGAGGAGAATCATGCAAAAAGTGAAAATGTATATAGTAAAGGAGAATTTTGTAGATATTTTATACAATATACTGTATATACTTACAAACATAAATTTTGAAAAATCTCAAAATAGTATACCCTACTGAGCTAGTATCACATGGTGATGTATATAAGTTTTGGCTAACAAGTGTTTTTGTCACTAATGCCAAAGGGGGAGATTGTTGACATATCAGTCAAGTTTTTTATTAGTGACAGCACTTATTCATATTTTGTATGGCTACCAATGCTCATTGAATAGTCTACAGTGTTTGCCATGTAATCCAATTTCTAGCGAGCATTCTAGTGGTTACCAATGAAATTTAGTTAATGTGAAGTGCAACACTTCAAACCAAGTAGAATCAGGTAGTGTGAAGTCTAGAAATTCAACTCGAGCACTTCAATGGTTATCGAGCTTTGCAATTTTCTACCATGCTAGCAGTTTATGTGATGCAAAGCTAGTGTTAACCGAGCCATATGTGAAGATAGTGTCATAGTATCTACCAAGTCACCTATGTAGACCAAGTTCAAGACTACTTTGAGGTGATTAGTATGGACCAAGATTCTACTTTTGCAGAGTGCATGACAATGTCGAGTAATGACAGTGGACGCCGAGTATCAGAACTTCACCAAGTCAGTCTTTAGAACTCGAGTGTCTTCATTTGCATTGACTTTGTAATACTGGTGTTAACTTGTATATTGACTGAATTTGTATTTTTTAAAATTGTATTGGTATATATGTAATGTATTGTATCATATCCAATGTGCGTAAAAAAATGTAATTCATGAATATAAGTGTGTAAGAATGCGAATGTGATCAAGCAACAGATAAAGTATATGTTGAAGGCCATATTAGAAAAGGAGCAACAGAGACATATCCATCACAAAAGGTGATCAATAATTCAAAGAATCCTTATCAAAAATTTACTTGTAAGTCAGAGATCTACTATTTCATTTTAAGAAGTGAATTAGTCTAAATCCTTTAACAAGGTAGACTTAACAGTCTTTCTCAAAATCTCTTTACCAAGTGCATACTTTATTGTGTGTTTGTAAATCCTTTAACAAGGTGGACCTAGCAAACCTAATTGCTCCTAATAGGGTAGATCATTAGAAGTGACCATTGTAAGCCCTAACAAGCCAACTTTATGCTACAGTATTGAAGTTTTGTGGGTATCATCCCCACCCCAATTTTACTTTCTATTTGGAAGGTTTCTGGGTCACCAAATTATTGTGTTCAAGTGTTATGAATGTTTTATGTTTTTAGTTTCTCATGCATGCAATTAGATCAATAAATGATATTTGGTATATTGCTATAAAATGTTGAATTTGATAATGTTTTAGATGTTATTGATTTACCCCTCCCCTCTTAGTAACCTAACATTGTCTTGAATATTTCCAACAATAGAAGCAACATTGCAAAGAACTCGAACAACGAACTAAGTGTGTGGTTCCTCCCAATTGTAATAGCATCATGAGACCTCGAAGGTCCTAGCCTTCCCCCATGCGTAACATCCCAAACTATCAATTAAATAGTTGGAGTTGTCTTATAAGGATGTCACTACTAAAGCATAATAACATAATAAGAACATGAAATCTAACATGCTAAACCATAAGCAATAGATATTTCAACAAAGCAGATAACATCATAACATCATATGCTAACATCATAATAAGGAATTGTGTCAATTCTAACATCATCTAAACACAATATACAAGCATTCCAATGAAAGCATAAATCACAAGAATGTATACTCCAGAACCTAAAGTACCAAGTGAAAATATCTAGCTATGGTCACACTGGGATAATAGATCATCTCTGTACACCAATCCCTAGTAGTGGTGAAGGTAGCTACACCTCCCAAACACATGAAACCTATAGGTTCACTCCCATCATGCTGATGGAGATAATGATCCAACCACAAGCACACATAAAATAGATGTCCATGGATAACACTTATGCCAAACAGTACGATGACTGAAACCAAAATTAGAGACAATGCATAAACTATAGGTCCTAATCAAACACTCAATGGGCTACTAAGTAGGGATTTTCATCATGGAGAGTTGCTTGGCATCAACAAGCCCAAGCTCATATCATGTGGCTCAACTCCTCAACGAAAGACTCTTGCACATGCGTATTATTATCTTAAGTTTTATTACCACCTAGTATTTTCTTTAGTTATCAATTGATCAAAAGTTCTCTGCACCAACTGTTAGGAAATAAACACCAGGTTATGGAAAAGAAGCCCCCTCCATATGCTATCCTACCCTACCTATGCTCATCCAACAATGAGTTCGCGTAGACATGCATATTCCCAACCCAACCCCAATGATCATAACTCTTGGGAGTGCCACAGAAGATCAGGGCTTGCAAGTCACCTGATAAATGTACATGGACATACTTGTGTATGGCCCACCACCATAATGAAGATCATAACACAAGGACTTGATGAGAATACAATGCAAAAATACATTCAAATGAAACAAACTCAAGAGGAAGGATGTGACATGCATCCCAATACAACAAAAAATGTGCAAAAATGGTCAGACTGACATCCAAATAGATGATCTGGGTCCACAACCAACATTGTGCCAAGGAAACCTAAGAAAATAAGATGGCACAAAAAATGAGGTAAAAACCCTCAAAACTAGAAAACTTCAAAATTAAAACCCATTTGGTCTTTGGGCACAAAAGCCTTGAAAATCCAATAAAATTTGGGTTCAAACACCATATGCAAAAATGGCTAGCATAATGGTGCAAAACCCCAAACCCCCATCCCAAAAATAGGGAAAGTGTTCATACCCAACCAACTGGGTAGAACCAACAAATAGAAATAGAGAGGAACACTAGTTCTCAACCTCCTAACAAACGGCTACTAAAAATAGATACAAAATTTGAGCTGAAGCAAGAAAATGGGAGAGCCCTACCTGACAAAAAAAGGGGTTGAAATAGGAAACAACATAGTAAAATAAATCACTCGCTAAACTACTAGAAATATCAGCAAAGCAAGGTCTACCTGAGCTAGATCCAATGAGACTAACCTCGTGAAGATCCCATGCCCAAAACTCTCACAACAAATATAAACATGATCCTCTAGAAGAAGATTCTCAACAAAGCTCTCAAATTTGTGTTTTGCAAAAGTGTGAAGTGAAGAATTAAATTCCTCTTTTCATACTTGTTCATTTTTGAGTGAATAATTGATTAGGGAAGATAGCCAGCTAGACTCCGAATCAACCCAAAAAAAATAGGCTATTCCTAGAAATAGGAATTCATCTATGGCAAGGTTGCCAGAAATTAAATTCAATAAAATTTAAAGCCTAAAAACCCAAACTCACAGAAATTTCCTTAATGACTTTTGTGACAATGCGAACCTCTAAATGCATAGACATGCTCACTGGTTTGGGCACATAATGGAAGTAAATTTGGATGTACTAATCATCGAAAGGTTTAATTTAAATAAATAATTAAGGATATGTCGACCATACAGGGACAACACTGATAAAATATGAACAACTAAATCACCAACTCCATGTGCCACTACCAAAGATATAATTCCTGCACACTAAAACACATGATCAAGCACAATTGCATATAATATCATAGCTAAAACAATAAATGCATTAAATACCTAATTTAACCATTTATTCAATTATACTTAAATAATCTACTTACATGACTCACATTTGCATGAAGCATAATGAAATAGAATGAAGTAAATATCCATAACATAAAATCAATCACATAACAGAATTAGAGATATGTGAAAATACGAAATAACTAGATATCATCATAGACCTACTATCATCTCAAAATGGCATCAAGATGCAAATATGATTATCTAAACAACATAGCAATAAAGCATCTACGATACTAGAATCAAAGTATAACATTTGACCCTTAGGTCATCTCAAAGTACAAATAATTAGAGTATCAAGTATCTCTTGAATCAAAATAAACAAGGTACATACATCTACAACCACAATAGACACTAGACTTGTACTGGATTTATGCCTCATTGGTCTTCTAATTAACCAATTGCCTTATAGGACTCTCAATTCTTAAATATTGTTTCTACTGACAAAGATTAAAAAATCTAATTCTTGTTTAGAATTGCAACTACATACTATACATCATTAAACACAATAAATTTCTTTGTGCTTAATAGTCCATAATACATAATTGTAGAATCTAAGTGAATATAGACTTTTTTGTTAGAAAATTGATTATGCACAAATAATATAATGATACGATAAATGAGACTCTTAATGTCTCTTCTTTTTCTATATATCAAATCAATCTTCTTATGATCTATATATAAGAATCCTTTTTTAAAAACTAAAACCATCCAAAGTAGATAAGAACTCACACCATGTGACCTTTGTAACATAACCTCCATATTAGGAAACTTATAATTATCATATTATTAAGTAAAATTCAGGTTACTAAATTGCACATACAACCCAATATCATTATTACTCATTCTTACTAGAATAAAGTCATAAACCTATGTGACATATCCAATAGGCATAATAATTTAATATTATCTTTATTTTATCAACTCTTGTTTAATTATTATGGCCAAAGTGATATTTCTTGGTCTCTACCTATGTTTGAAAGGATTTGAATTATGTTTGTAGGAAAATTATAGGTTGAAATAAGTCATCCTTATATTCTTGTAAATCATCATACAGTCAAGGGAAAGCATGCTTGTAATTCCTCTATAATGCAACAGGTAGATTCCTAGCCTTAGGGATCAATTTTTTACTTCAGAAACCCCTTTGATGCATAGCATTTTTACCCAAGTTTATTTATTACCAATCCCCATTATTAAAACATATGGTCTTTGCAATAATTGTACCTCCACCATCAAAAAATATTTCTAATGCAACTAAACCTTTGGGAATATTACTCAATAAAATAATCTATTTCCCAAATATTATTTATTTTCTATCAATGTCTTCTATAGATCCATCCAAATAAACTTATTGGTTTTGGTACTCATCAATACATTGTAGAAACTTGACCAAATCATGGTTACAATGAAATATCTATCACTGTACAATGTTGTCTAGGTTAGAAAATCTTGTGAAAATAAAACCTTTGAAATTACTATAAGTTTCAAATAGTAGGCCAACATTTGGATGGTATCATTTCAATCATGTTCTTTACAAGTATATAATAATTTCTAACAACTATACTCTATACCTAAATTCTACCTTAATATCCTCTTTCTTAACCAATGAACAGAAAAGGAATTTTTTTTAAATAGTGTCCCAAATTATTTACCAATAATGTTTAGTCTAAGTTTTGAAGTATAGTATATTTATGAGATATAACTTTGTAAGTATGCTCTAATTCTCTAATAGTTATCATTCAATAGATCCTAAAAGGAAACAAAGTGTTGTAAAAAATCAAAGATAGTTAGATAAATGCAAATTTCAGAGTATTTTCATCTAATGAACATTTCAATATACTCAAATTACTAATGAATATATCCTTAAACACATGTTCATAATCATAAAAAAAATATTTCAACATATTAATTAGTGAGAATAGCAATTTCCACAAAAAGGCTACTTTTAAAAGAGAATTCTTCTAATTCAATAGACTATATGCAATAAAAGAACTAAAAATGTTATAATTATGGGACAACTATAAGATAAGTTTTTTGAATCACACTCTATGATCCATCATGACCATGACAATAGGAAACTAGATGAGAAACCATGACCCACCATCATCAAGATGATAGAAAACTAGAAGAAAATAATAATATATATCACTAATACAATTTGTAGGCCAAATAGATGAGATATGGTAACTGTCAATCTCCTTTTGAAGCTGAAGAGTTCTTAAGGAGTCTACTAAGACCGACTCTTACTAGATACAAGACTCCAAAATCATAAGGAATGAGATTGGCATTATGCATCCTCAATCCTTGACTTCTATGATAACTGTCAAAGGATCCTTGAGCTCTTTGTGAAGTTGAAAGGTTCTTAATGAACCTAACAAAACTCCAAAATTGTAAGAAATGAAGTTGGGATCATGCACCCTCAATCCTTAACTTCTATGATAACTATCAATAGATCCTTGAACTCCTTGTAAAATTGAAAAGTTCCTAAGAAATCTACTACCATGAGTCTTACTAAATTGAAAGACTACAAAATCATAAAAAATGATGTTGAAGTGGAACACTTGAAGAATCCTTAAACATAAAACTCTTTGCCCTTCCATCACACCCTTATCATTTAACTAAAATGAATTTGTAGAAGATTTTATGAAGTGAAATATATCATTATACGAAAGTCTATAAGTGCACGTACGCAAGGTCTATACTATAATAACTTTAGGGCTGTGCAAGCTTGGATTTAACAGGGCACAAAATTTGCAAAAAATTGCAGCCTGATCGAGATATATACACTAATAATTGGAGGCGGTGCAAACATGGATTTGCTTTCGAGTGAAATCCTTGTAACACGGATGAGAGGGTGACCCCTACAAGATCTTCCATACAGTGAAATCTACACAATACTAGAAAGTTCATTTAGAGCTTAGGTATGAATCATTGCACTCTATTCCCACACTCCCAAACATAGAGAAGTCTGGTTTTAAAAATATATCATGTGAAAAAGAGTAAGCTCACAAATACTTTTAAGTGCCATGTATGTAATAATTATGCTAGACAAATATGAACAGGAGAAAGACATTACAATTTGCTCCATTCTGTTTGTACCCACGCTTAAGATTGCATTATCAATGGCATTTGACTTTGTGTCAAATCACTTCCGAGAAGCTCATTTGTGATTGGATGCACATATTACAGATATCTATTGCACTGTTACAATATATTCTCTTTAGTGGAGTTTATGTTTTCCATCACCAGTCCTGTCGAGGATGTAAAGGGTTGACAAATACCAGTGATCAGAGTTCAGACGGCTTACAAATCATTACCTTTTGGGTACAATCGGGTCCACAATCATCCTCAGTTTCATAAACTATTTGCATTCAAATTACTACTTTCTAGGGGCAATGTATTAGGCTTTCAAATCCTTGGTTAACTGAGATTTTATGCTTTCATTTTTGGGAATCTACCCATGTTTTGTAAATCTGTCTCTTGAAAGAATAAAGCAAACCTATTTTCGAATTAAGATTATGCATTATTAGAAGATACATCACATTAATGTTTTATAGTAAAAGTGTTAAATAGTCAAAATTAGTCAATTTTTTCCACACATAATTTTCTTCTTAGAGGAAAAGATTCAAAATTCCTAAATCTGAAATCAAATTTTGCCAATTTTTGCAGTGTACCTTCATAGGCAATTGAACAGCTTAAAGCAAAGGTTTCGACTTTTGGGTATTCACGGATCTCCCTATAAGGATTAATGGATTGCAAAAGGATAGTCCTTATGTTCATGGACCAATAATCGCTGACACAAAAAACACAAGTACTTGTGATTAAATGTCCCATGAGTCTTAATAAAATGTTCCAATAGTGGTACATAAATTGGTCAATCACCCAACTCTTAGTACATACATTATTTTGTTTTAAAGCTCTTTTAAGAACAGTAATTGAGAGTCATTTATGACAAAACTATCATGATTATTGAACCTCCTATGACAAAATTATCATGATTATTGAACCTAATCTCTTAAGAACTACTCTAGAAAATAATTAGAAAGGAATAATAGTAGTATCTGAGAAGGAAATAGTGTTCACACTTTTTCAGTAAAGAGGTGCAAACCGGCCATTGCTTAAAACTGTGCAAGGCTTACGTACAGCCCATAAATATTATATTTACATGGCTCCAATTTTTCAGTTGAATGAAGTTTTGAAGTGTTTCTTTATGTAGTAATGGAATTATAAGTCCTTTGTGGCTTAAGACAGTTGGAGCTTCTCTGTCTGTTATATAAATGTATACCTTTATTCAGATTGGAATTGAGTTATGGTTACAGATAAGTAGAAAATGACTTAAATTTCACTGAAAAGTTTTAGTCTCCCGAGGGTAAATACATTATTTGTAAAGAAAGATAAATAGATATAGATATATATATGAGAGAATATTAGAGAGAGCTGAGAAAATCAGAATGCTCAGACTGTGTATCTGCACAAGGAGAATGAGTATGTCGGCCTTCATAGGTGGTGATAACCATGCGGGGGTCATCTGCTAATCGCTCCACTCTTTTCTTCACACGACAATTGTTCTGTGTGCACCGATAATAACTTCTGCAACACAAAAATAATCCTCCAATCTCAGCCATAAAAATAAAACATTTAATGTTTAACACATATCTTTCATATATAACCAAAAAAAATATTCAAAAACATTCAGCAAATATAAATAGTTGGAGAGCTTATTAAGCTTAAAATATATAGAGGTCAAATTGTATTCAAGGTCTCCAGGTGTATCGCATTACATTCCAGACAAAGAATACTTATTGAATAAACAAGGGCAGCTGTTTTTCTGGGTCTACAGATATATCGCATTATAGTTTAGACAAAGAATACTTCTTTAATAAACGTGGGCATCTGTTTTTCTCAGAAAAACAGCTGCTGAACGACAGTACAATTAACCAGAGAATATTTAATCGGTCAACTGATTTTTCAAGAGCTCTTTGTATTTCTTAATTAGAAAAGAACTAGCCAAGCGAGCATTTTATTATTTGGATCAATTATGTTTGTCGCGGGTAGGTACTTTTGTGTCCATCAATAATATTGCTCTAGTGCACTCTACACCAGTTAGTCATTATTGTCCTTATTTGTTTTTTTTTTTTTTGGGTACTCTATGACTTGTTAATTTTTTATAATCTTTAATCTAAATTTTTCTTTTAAAATCATTTTAGCAGTCTAATAAATGTTGTTGATTTCTCTGTTTTAAACTAGATTTTGTAAGTTTTTAAATCAATGTTTCATATAATTCATCATTTCAGAATACTTTTGGTTTAATATTATTTCTATAATATATCGCACCCACACAATATAATCAATCTAAAACAATAGTCATTTATTAGTGGATCTCAAAGTATTTTTTACTACTTTTTTATTTATTAAAAGTACACAAGAAACATATATTATGATTTACTGTCATGTATTAGTGGATCTCAAAGTATTTTTTACTACTTTTTTATTTATTAAAAGCAAAAGAAAGACATATTATGATTTACTGTAAAGAATTGATTAAAGTTGTTTAATTGGAATAGTAATATATAGTTTTACTGGTGAAATATTTTATTGCTCAAATTCTACCATTCATCTAAAAGATAGTATGAATGAGAGATTGAAAAAATGGAGAGATGTAGAGAGGAGTATGTCAAGATAGATAGAGGGAAATAAAGATTCTGAAATGCAATAAAACAATAATTATATTACTAATATATCCTACTAAAAGAAGATTTTAAATAAAAAAGAAAATAAAGAATAGGTAAATGTCATTCTAATGAACAAAAATATCAAAATAAATTAAGGTTGGAGTTCAGTAGAATGGTTTGAGAAGAAACAAAGAAAATATTTGACAAGTATCCCTAAAGAATGCATAACATGTGATCAAAATTTAAGAATAAAGAATGATACTAACTCAACCAATTTTATTTTGTAGATCAATTAGATAAATATAATCATTACAAATATTATGAATAAATAAATTAAATTTGTAGACATAAATATTCTCAATTAATAATTTTGTATATAATGACATAAATAAAAGAAATAAATATTAAAAGAATAGTTTTTCAAAAATAAACATAAAGTTTTATTCATTCAGCTTTCAGAAAGGAATATCTTTTTACAATATTATAGCAAATATTCTCTAAATGTCTTCAATTAATAAACTACATATATAATATCAAACACATTTCATGAGCATTAATTTATAATTAAAATTAATTTAATAATATACCTTTCTTAACAACTAAATGAACCCTATTTTAATGTATAAATTAAAATATTATTTTTTAGAAAAAATTTAAGATAAAAAATAAAAAATAGTTATGTCTTCATAAAATATGAAATTCTTTATGAAAAACTTGTTTCTTTTTATATCACACAACTCCATAGCTAAGTAATATTTACAACACTAAAAAAACAACAATAGTTAAAATTTAATCTTTATATTTATTTGCTAAATTTAATTTTTTCTAATTACATTTACACATCATTTTATGAATAAATAAACTCAAAATGATATTTAAGTTTTACATGATAAATAAAAATAATATACAATAAAATAGATATATTATGTACCAAGCCTCTCTAAATTATTTAGTATATTTTTAAACATCAATGTTTAAACAAATATTTACATTAGAAATAGATTGAATATGATTATGTTAAATTATTATTTTTCCGATTCTTACTATTGATATTTAATTAAATAACTAAAAAAAACTAGATAGACATTTTAAATTTAATATTAATTCTTTTAATGTTAAATTATGTCATTTATATTTAATTAATATTATAATTAATATTTTAAATGTAGATTGGTATTGTTACATTTAGAATATAAATTTTATATTTATAACACATAAATTATAATTTAATCAATTATATTGTAAATTTATGATGATACTTTAAACAACAAATTCTTAAGATTTCAACACTAGCTAAGATGTCACATGTAGTTCATAAAAATATGAGACTTAAAAGACTCTTTGTACCCTTTAAGAATTTCAAGACTCCTTTGTATCCTCACAAAAAGATCCACTAATAACATAGAAAATCTCTCTTTCACACACACACACACACATATATGTATATATCTGTATGTGTGTATATGTGTGTGTACACACACACATATAGTTAATTTCTTATCAGTACTACTTTCTTATATGAAGACATAAAAATTCATTACAAAATTAATAGAATTCATAACCATCAATTATAATTAGTGGAGAGGCTCTTGAGTCATATAAAAGTATATATAATTATTTGGCTCTTATATATAATCAAAATCAAAATCTTGATAACTCTCTGCCATATATACATACATACATACATATAAGCTAGTATATTCTTATGCAAACATTGATCTTATGTATAGAAATCCCAAGGTGACAATATATTTGCTTTAGAATAATTCATCATTACTATAACAAAAAAAAAAAAAAACATTACAATATGTTATACCTAACATTCAAATTCTCTTTAGCTACAATATATAAATAATAATAAAAATAATAATAATAAGCCTATAATTGTGTTCCAAAAAAATTAGACAATGAATACCTAGCTGCTCATTAACTTTAAACAGAAAAACCAATTACTGAGAAAAGAGCGTGATATCATTATGTAATTTTGAAAAACAATAAGTGAAATTATTGTTTTCCTCTGCTCTTGTCGCGTACACTGATATCTTGGAAAAGGGATAAGCAATGGATTACTCGACTGTCTCTTCTTTCATATCTCACAACTTGTGGGTAGCTACCTTCAAACAAATCATTTGTAGGCCCTCTGATATCTTACATTGACGGTACGCTGGTTCATCTTGAAGGTTTCTTGTAGCTTAGATAGTCAAATCATTAAAAACACAGTCATAAAATAAAATGATTTCGCAAACGTAAATCATTTTTATTACTTCGATCATGATTAAGTTGATCGACAATATTCTCTTTTCAAATTTCAGTTTAAGAATTCAGATAATTACAGAAAGTGAAAATCAATAAAAACACGCCTGCATGCAGCGTGCAAACGACGTCCGTTGCCATGCAACTATTATAAGATAGCTAGCGTTTAAGCAAACTAATAAAAATGGTTCCTATGAGGCAGGAAGTAGGTAATATGAGTGAAACAAAGTTAGCGAAATTAATGATAATTTAACTGACGTCTGGAATTTCATAGGACTGGTTAAACATCACACATTAAGCTTCATTTTCTAAGATTGAAGTTATTTTTTCCAAGCTTGATTTTTTTCTTATTGTGTGATAGTTAAGGGTGGCCAAATTTGATGGTCATCCTTATATGATCGTTAAGTGAGTTTAATGACTTTTATTTGAGCCTTTACTAGATTTATTGATTGTCAATATTCATATACTAATTAATTATTAATTATAGCATATAATATTTCATATAGAAAAAAAAAATTGTGATAAAGCATACAAATCTAGAAAATAATTAATAATACTAATATTAAATGATAGTCTAACAATTATTAATAAGTTTCTAAGTATATTAAAAATTAGAAACCTTAATGTCTTATAATTTTAAAATATTTTATCAGTCATATAATAAAATAACATATATTTATATTACTAAATAGAATACTACACTATCTATAATGATTTTTTTTTTTTGATTGAGGGTTTTCCGCTGGGCTCTTTGTGAGCCATTCAACTTCACTAGTAGACCAAAGACCCATTGATTCAGGCATGATTTAACTCATATTAAGTAATATTAATAGGTATAGATTTTTTCCAATTTATAAATGAATAATTATTATTTATTTAATTTACATTCAATCATATTTACCATGAGTCAGAGAGAAAAGGATGATAGAAAAGGCTGGTTATTAAAAGATATACACAATTAATGGAATACGGATTCAAATTTGACTTTATTAAACGCAAAATTTCAGAAGTCAAAATATTGATGTGTTACGGATAATTTCAATGTCTTTTGACCGTTGTCTTTGGACAGACATGCAACACTCACTACATTTTAGATTTTTTACATGCAACAGAATGTCATGTTGTTTTAATTTTGTCGTCTGTTTCATTTGCAAATAAATGTTAGGAGAAAATGTGTATGTGTATATATCGGAAAAGAGAAAAACCTGGGATGGAGAGTGTTCTTAACGGTTTTTTGGCCGTATTTTCTCCATTTATACCCGTCGTCAAGCACATCCACCTCGCTCATTGTTTGGAAACAAAACCTCGGTTCTCTCAGCTTTCTCCTTATTTTCACCTTCTTCATCTTCATACAGTTGCCAGAAGCTCCTCCCCACCTGCAATTAAAACCACATTGTTTATTAAATTATGACAGAGATAAAACTATATTTTAAACATGCAATGAAAAAGAAAAATGGATTACAATGTTGTAGTGACCATGACCTTGATAGATCTTTTCTTACAATCTTTTATTTATTGGTAAGAGGTCCTAGTGATGATTAATTATTATGTGTTGTTATTAATTATTATTATTTATTAAGTTCGAATTCAAGACTTCTCAGATAACAGACTTTCAATTTACTGTTATGGTGTAGACTATTGTCCCTGTTTCCTATAATCTTATAAAAATCTAAATTCTAATATTGTGTCTTCATCTTTACTGCTTAAAATGCTCATTTCTAATGCTAGGAACGAATTTATGAAACAGTCTAACAATAGAAAAAATTATCCATCCTTTAAGAAAGATGAAAATCCAAGAATATGACTTCTATATCTACTATATCTACCATAGAGAAAGGTTTGCCCCAATAAAAAAGAGACCTCTGCAACCAAAATTCACACCATGAACAAAGCACTTCACTAAACCGTATGATCCTCATTAGCCTAACTATTCTAAACATGTTGGGGTTGGTCTTTTAACTTAGCTTCTCTCAACCAACAAACTTACTATAAAATCTATTTTGTGTAGACTACTAATCTTAAATGTGTATATTCTTTTATTGTCTTCGACTGATAATAAATTTTTGAGTGTGATCTGAAAGATTCATTAAAAGAAACTACAAAAGCAGTTCAACTAAAAGATTGCATAACACTAACTATTATAAGCTTGTTTGGGTGGTCTTTAACTTAAAACTGCTCTCACCCAACAAATCAAATATGGAACCATTCTGAATTCTGATTTCTAGTTCAGAATATGATTCTTTTTTAATTCTGATTTCTAGGTCAGAATATGATTCAAAACATTGATTAAGAGGAGAAAATAATCAAATAAAAGCGTATTTCAAATTCATCAATATAGGCTGTGGTAACTAAATGTTGTTTTGTACTTCGATTTTTTTTTCATTCAAGAGCACTCCAAAATTACTATAAAGCTATACAAGTAAAACTATAAATCTTTCTTTTATCTCGATTCTTAACTTGGTAGCTCGATAAGGGAATATATAGAACGTTACGTTGATAAAAATTACAAACAAACGAATTCAGAAAACTATAAATTCGAAAAATAAACATTTTAGTTATGATTTATTTCAACTAAGAACAGTTACCAGAAATTACTGAAGCTCTTGACACCCTCTGTTCGTCTCGAATTTTCCTTGACACTTGAAGCACTATTGATTTGAGCATCTTCACATCTCAACATCTCAAACTCAGATGGGTCTGCGCAGTTAAATCCAATATGATCAACCCCATGAAAATCAGGATCTGGTTCAGGATCAAACCCAGTGCAGTTAAGCAGAGTTTCTTCACAAACCCTTTTCCCATCTACACAAGCCTTCAATTGGTTTGATGAATAGTTAGGTCGAAGAAAGGAATAATCAGAATTATTATCGCTATGGGAGGCAAAATGTAGATCCTCTTCATTTCTTCTGAACTCCTCAAAGGGGTTAATTGAATTGGGCTGCTGAACCCTAAAAAAACACTCTGCCGAAACAAAGGGATTCATCTCACTGTAATTGTTTTCCTCCGATGTCTCAGTCATGTTTAAGCAAGGCAGAAACAAAATTATATATATATGACTGGTCTGACTTGAAGAAAGATGAGAAGAGTTTTTTCTTCTTCAGCAATGGTGGATCAAGGGGTAAAAAGAATGTATGAGAAGTGTATGATGAGAAAGGGTTTAGGACAGATTGGAATGATGGAGAAGATGAATAGGAGGAAAGATTGCAATTGATGGGGTTTGTTGTTTTCTTTTTGTTCTTCAGCTTTGGCGGTGAAGATGATGATTGAGTTATGGGCGTGATCATTTGTTGACTTTTGGTAAAGTAGGGTTGAGATTTTGCATCAGGATATACCTTCGAGTGGAGAGAGAGGAGAGAGGAGAGAGGAGAGAGAGTGTTACCACCACCTCTCTCTTCCGCTTCCATTGCGTAGAAGCTGACGTCACGCCCCCACGTAGGATTGGCCCATGCCCCAGTATTCACCCATCCTCATTACTTACATAAAATTCAGCTTGTTTCTGTCTTTTCAAGTCACGGTATTCCCATCTTGTTTTGCTCTCGAAATGATTGTAGTAGCCCCATTCAACCATGGAAACCTATCACCTAACACTCCATATAAATATATATATTATGTATCCCTTTATCTCACATTCAGATCAGACATTCAAGTCCATGCCCATGATTGCACTAAACCATCAATCATCCCCAATTTCTCCATATGATTATGACAAAATTTGATACATGTGATTTGGAGCATCATGGTGGGATGATCACATAAGTGGGCATTCCAATACGTTTCTTATCATGACCTCTCTCTTTAAATTTAATGTTTGAAAATGGAGCACTTTTTTTACACTGATTCCATAAACCCTTGCTTTAGCCCATGATTTTGCCTCCAAATTTGCACCAACGAAGAACTGCTAATGTTACTAATCAACTTTGGGAAGGGAAACATATGCTTACATTTGGACCCCAGCGAGCATTTGGGCTAATAAAAGAAATTTGTATATTTGAAGTCAGTCCTTTTTAATTCGAAAAGTATATCAGCTTTAGATAGGCCAAAAAGTGGCTGGTTGAGAATATCTACATTAAGCTATGGTGCACTCAAGTTAATTAGTGGGATCATGGACCAGACATTTAAAAATAGTGTACCCTCCACTCTCACATTAAAATATTCATGTGGTGTAAAGCTTACATACTTTTAAGTGAGCTAATTAATTTGATGTTAAAATAAGGTAGATGTATTCAAGAATATTGAGATTGTTGAATATTTAGAAATGAAAAGTCAAAGAGTTGTAGTTCAATTGGTTGTGTACAATTGAGGAGGATAATAAGATGATATATAGAAAATTATCTATCATGTTTCAAATGTCTAAGATATATTTAGTGAGGTCCAATGTCTCAATAAATTTGATTTACAAGATCCATTGCACATAATTGTTTAACCAAAGAAGGTATGCACCTTAGATCTATGCTCATTTGTATAGTTAAAAATTAATCCATAATAAAAAGAAAGAAATGTTGACATATTTCAATAAGAAAAATGAATAATTTTTTCCAGAATTGATTTTTTAAAAACATTTTTTAGGTTAAACTTGTGTCATATAGATTAAGAGGGCAATGCCAATCTAGTGATAAAATCATTTACACAATATAATTCAAAATCATTTGTATTCATATGAAATTATTTAATAATGGATACAAAAACATTCAATATTTCTTATCATAACTATATTATTTGCCTAATAAGTCAATATACTATCTAATACAATTGTTGGAAGGAATGAAGATAGAGATCAAGGATCCAACAGTCATATACAATGGTAATGCTAGTGCAATTAATATATCAAAGAATCTAGTAATGCTTACTAAAACAAAGCATATTGCTATAAAATATCACTTCTTAAGAGAGTCGGCACAAGAGAAAGAAGTCAAATTTGAATATGTTAATACAAAGGAATAGATTGCAAACATATTCACCAAGCCATTACCTAAGGATGCATTTCTGTATCTAAGATGTAAGCTAGGGGTCATTCCCCTACCTTAAGTTCACTAAATAAAGTTTAGTGATGTATCAACCAAAACCTGTTGAAGATCAATCAGTTGGTGCAGAATTAGCAAGGGCATATTGCAAATGAATCAGTACTTAAGGTACATTGGTATTTACAGAATTTTTGTCTTTGTCATGTGTTGTCAAAGAGGGAGAAGTTTTACCATCATATCTCTAAGAAATTTTTGGAACCATAATAAAGTAAGGAACTAAAGAACTAAAGAGGGAGAAGTTTTCCAAAGAAGAAGAAGTTTGTTGTAAGAGGGAGAAAGTTCTAAATGAACTTGGTAGAAATTTTTGCAGACTGAAGAAGAATCCAGTGAAAGGAAGAGCTCATACTAATAGAGGGAGTTCTCAAAGAACAGATCCAAAATTTCATTATGCTATGACATGTTGTGTTGCCATTAATGTCAAAGAGGGAGATTGTTGAATACAATTGATTAATTGTGTATTATATCCAATGTTACACAAATGTCATTTCATTATCAGTTAGTATATGCTAAGCTCACTTGGGCAGTGTAGACAGTTTTCTATGTCTACCAAGCATTCCTATGTTTGCTTAGTTTAGAAGGTAGTGTCTACCGAGTTCACTTGGGCGTCAATGAAAAATATGCAAAAGATGAGTGTTAACCAAGCTCACTCAGTTAATCAAGGAAAGTTAGATGGAACTATTGCCAACTGAGCTCACTCGATCGCCAAAGGATTTTTGCGACTTTACAGTGTTAACCGAGCTCTTGTTGGTTAACAAAAGAAATCATTTCTAAGTTAGTTTCTACTGAGCTAGGTCGGCTAACAAAGGATTTTCTTATTTTGGCATATTAAGCTTAATTGATTTATCTATTGATTCTAGCTAAATAAAGTGATGAATATTAGTTATTCTAAGTTGTATTTGAGTTGACTTGACAAAGCGAAAGATATAAGAATAAGGTTAATTATGATTTCAAAGTGTGAGGATGAAGAAAATGTAATGCATGAAGATGTTATCGAAGATCTAATGATGAGAAGAGGAATCGAATTTAAAGGATAAGCAGGATATCCATGTGAACCAAAAAAACTATAGTCGATAAGGAAGGATCAAGTACAAGCCAGAATAGAGATCTATAATCAAAAAATTAGTTGCATTCAAATCAGGTCATCTCATTGTTACTCTCTAACCATTGTAGTAGAGATCTAAATCTCCTAACAGAGTTGTCTTAATTGCTATTTGCAAATCCTCTAACAAGGTGGCAATTCTATTGAATTGTCCAAAGACCTCTAACAAAGCCACTCCTAACAGGGTCACACCTAATAGTGTGTTTTGTAACCTTTAATAGGGTTGGCTCCTAATAGGGCTCACTTCAGAAGAGTAAAAATAGTAACTAGTTACAACTGGTGGTTTTTCCCAGATTGGGTTTCCACATAAAATGTAGTGCCTACCCTCCTTCACATCTTTTCTAGACTCATTGTTGCTATTATTATCAGACTTTGATGGACTAGTATTATGTTGATGGATTAGTGGTATTGTTTTGACACTATCAGACATTATGTTATGGATTCAGTTGTTATATGATGAGATCATTTAGACTTTACATTTTATGTATGTATGATGATCATTATATTGTTTTTAGTTATTGTTGATGATTAGTTAGATGGTTATTATTTCATGTGTTTTATTATGGATACTTACCCCATACTTGCATGTGTATGGGATGTGTGTTTTCTTATTGTATGGCGTTTCTGATGTGGTTAAGGAAGGGAGTCGTAGTCACCTGCTTAGTCAGGATCTACACGATGCACCACTTCCTGCCATTGCCTGTTTAGCTTAGCACTATATATATATTGTATGTACATGCATGGTTTTTCTGCAGGTTGCAGGTACCGAGTATCGACTTCTCTGAATTGTCAGGATGAGCGTACCCTATCATACTATCTCAATGATAAGAGAAGGGAGATAAGTTCTCAAGTCCAAATCCCAAACCTTAAAACCATTTGTCCTAGTGAGTTGGGACAAGTATCAGAGTTGAGCACCCACTGAATGTGTCGGATGACATATTTCGTGATTTTTAACCCTTTAGACTGGTTTTGTATGAATTGACCTATGATGGGTTTTCATATTTTGTTATGAAGGTCTATGGTGAATTTTCTGTTAATTAAATCTTAACAAATAGATTTAATTAATAAAATTAATTATTTGAGAAGATTAAATATCATGATTTTGATATTTTGATTATATAATTAATTCAAGGAGAATTAATTGAGAGAAAATAATTAAATAAAAAGAAAATTAGAAAATTAAAATAAATAATAATTATAAAATACTAATAAATTAATAAACAAATAATAATAATAAAAGTTATAAAAATTAAAATAAAAGTTATTAAATTAAAATGGGAGTTATAAATATTTAAATAGAAATTATTTAAAAATAATTGGAATTATAAGCTTGCTTGGAAATTAATGCAGTTCTCCATTTTTCATGTGTCAACAACACGGGGGTTAGTGCATCAATTGAGCACATGGTATCTACCACCCTAGGGCTTATCAAAAAGGTTGGAAAAAGGCCCATGCTTAGTTGGTGACATCTTCCAGCTGGTTCTAGAAGCATTCTAGGATTTTCCTGAGAGCTCTTTATATTCGAGCATTCCTTAGAAGCTTGGACATAGCGTGGATAGTGTGGATAGCGTGGAGAACAATTGAAGCATTGGAAGATTCGGGAATTCTAAAGAAGGGGAGCTTGCTCAGCGGGTTATCTAAGGAAGAGCGAGTTAGCATCAGAATCCGGGTAGATTCTTGTGTTTTCACTTATGCTACTTCTGCATCTTGTTTTCCCTTGTCTTCTTCGTGTCTTCCATATGTCTTCATAATGCATTTTGGGCAATCAAAATTTATTTGAGAAATCTATATGCTTAGATCTAAAATGAAACGGGCTAGGGTTACAATTCATGGACAAACTCATTAGAATTAGTTATTAGAAAATTTTGAAGAAAACAAGTTTCATAGAGAAACTTTGAAAATGAAAGCTTGTATTCATAAATTATCATTTTTACATATATACTATGATTCTGTATATTATATATATACATATACATATACCTTTATATATATGTATGTATATATATATATATATATATATATATATATATATATATATATATATATATATATGTATGTATATATATATTATATACATATGTATGTGTATATATATATATACATATATATGTATATATATATATATACATATATATGTATATATATATATATATACATATATATGTATATATATATATATACATATATATGTATATATATATACACATACATATGTATATAATATATATATACATACATATGTATATAATATATATATACATATATATATATACATACATATGTATATAATATATATATACATATATATATACATACATATGTATATAATATATATATACATATATATATATATACATACATATGTATATAATATATATATATATATATATATATATTCATGTGTGATAAAGTCGAATATCATTAATCAAAAACATTTTGGAAAAAACGTTAAACATTATTTACAAACCAAATCGCACCGGGCGGGCAGAAGCGTTTTAAAAAAAATGTTTAAATGATATAAAAAAAACTCTGGCGGAGCCGTATCACCCCGCGGGTACGCAGAGGGCCTGCCATCGCAGGGACTGCAATGACAGGGGTACTCTGTACCAGCTGTCGAGCAGACCTGCGATAGCAAGTACCTTGTACCGCATGGCATCAAAGATTTGTCTAAGCATTTCGATTTTTATAAAACATTTCATGAAATCGGTTATCAATATTTTGATTTTTATATATTTTTTGATTTTTATTATTATATATGTATATATGTATTTATATATATATATTTATATATATAAAAGTATATATGTATATATGTAATTTATAACAAGTAATTATTATATCAATAAAAGATGTGAGTTAGTAGAGATTTTAATAATTAATTTAATTAAACATTAGTTTTAATTAAGATTAATTATTAGCATATACATAATCGAAGTTTTGATTATTGGAAATGTTATTTCTCAAACGAAGTTTTTTTTTTATAAATAAAATATTATTGGATCAATTAGAAAATTGAATCTAATGGAGGAACTTTTATCTATCAAGTAAATACATGGGTTAGGTAAAACGTGAAATTCCTCCACTTGAAATTAAATTTGGGAAAACGTAAACTGAGACATTTGAAATTTAATTTGAAACTTAGCAAAACCAAAACATGTGTTTACATTGTGTATTCCTTATGCTAATGTTTTGGGTTTTGGGTTGACTAGTGTTGACCAATTATAGGATGTCTACCAGAGGCTTGGGAGTTATGTGATTGTGATGTCATGATGATGTTTTATTTCTCGATCTTTATAAACCCAACCATGATTATGTGATGGAATGCTCTATGTATTGGTTGTGAATACTGATTGTTATAGTTGAGATTCTTATGTTTGAGACCCTTGACTTAACCATTATTTTTGGTCATCGATCAGCTATCCTTGGATATATTCTAGTCTCCATGATGGGACTAATATGTGGATTTATTCTTGATGATGTCATGTGGTGACATGTATTACTCAACCATTTTGGAGTCTTTGATCAGTATGTTTTGAGATATTCTTGGTTGCTTGTTGAGTACCAATGGATATGATGATCTATTTTGAGATATATTCTGGTTATTAAGAACCAATGGATACTTTGATTATCAGTGATACTTCAGTTGCCAATAGAGAGCTGTTGTAGTCATGATTTTCTATGGATATTGCTCATGGAGATTTGATGCTTTTATGCATATTTGATGATTTTATCATGGATATTTGATGATTCTTATTGTGGATATTTGATGATTTTATGGACTTTCTTTATGATTATGATACCATGAGCATTAGGGTAGGATATCTGCATGTAGTGTTGGGAAGTGGCTTGCAATGGGGGCCAGGGCCCTAAGAGGCTGCTAGAGTAACTCATTGTAAGTTGGATTAATAAGTGATAACATTCACACTTAATACTAACTAAATGAGCTTAAAAAGATAAGAGTTTTGGTTCTTGCCCATGCCTTGAGTGCTTTTATAGGCTAGGATGGGAGTAGAGAGAACGCATGGTTGCAACCTTGCATTCCATAGTATGCCTTGTCAGTATGAAAGGATACTAGTGGCTGCATGAGATCTGTATGGACCCGTGGAGTTTAGCTAACTGCCAGGGTAACTTGTACGAGATAAATGCGATGACACTTTCCCGCTTGCATAGTAGGTTCCTACATGTCATTGTGTGCCTCTGGGAAGTAGATGTCTGTTTTGGTGATTGGAACCTTTGAGTTAGTATACTTTTAGGATTCCTCGACTTTAGAGACTTGTGCTATGTGGTTTTGATAGCCTGTTTGGGACTTGGGATTATCTCCTCAGCACGGTGGGAGTGGACCACTTAGGTACCACGCGGTCGGGTGGTAGTGTATTTTCCACTCTTATCATTTGAGATTCATTGAGACATTATGGTTGATGCGTCCTTCGTGATGGTGGATATGTATCCTTTCATTGATGATTAGCATATCTACATGTTAGATTACTTTCTACATATGATATTGTATTTATTAGGAGTGACATTCCTACTATGTTAATACCGATGATCTCTTCGATGATTTGGGATGTTATGCACGGAGGGATGGCTAGGGCCCACAATGGTCTAATGATGCTATTAACGGTTGGGAGAAACCGTGCACTTAGTTTATTTTGTTGATCCTTATGATGGATGTATAATACTTCTATGATGATGTATCATAAGTATCATGTGATTATCTTTACTTGTTGTATCATGGATTAGAATAGGATGATGTACCTTATTCTACATATGTATATTCTTTTAAAGCCTTCATACCCTGTGACATGTACAGTGGATGAATGAGCAGTTGGATATGTAATAATTGAAAATTGGACTTATCATTATTTATTCATGTGGAGGTTGTACTAGATGGATTCATGTAAGTACTAACGTTAAGGGATCTCAAAGAATGTAATCTGTTGTGTATGTTATGTTTACTCTTTAGATGGACATTGCTATTGCTTCCGTTATTGTGCATAAGTTATAAGCGGTATTTACTTTCATGGAAAAAAAAAATGCTACCAACTTAGTGAAATACTAGGTTAATTCTTTGGATCCCTTGCTGGGGCATTACATTTGGTATCAGAGCCTGAGTTTCTACATTGGGAGCTCTAGGTATTTTGGAACAACTAGAACGTGAATTAATAAGTATATCTTTTCAACTTGAGACTAGGTGAACTGAAATAGTATTTGAACTATTACTTGTATGTTTTTCATACTTCAACCCTTAGTTGTCAAAACTAAAATTTTACTTAGACCTAAACATAGAACTGAACTTAGTCTATTGTAACATGTGTCTCTTGATTGTAATAGTACTCTGTACTGTTGCAGGATGGTATCTGGGACTAGGTCTTCTATTAGAGGCTGAGGTACGGGCCATGGAAGAGGCCATGGTCGTGGCAGAACCGTCAGTGCCCATGAGTCTTCCCTTGAGGGATCGGTTTGTATAGAGAGCAGGGAAGAGCACTCTAATAGGCAACAAGAAGAGAGCCGTAGAGAGGGCCAAGCTGAGTCTGAAGAGGTTGGTCTGAGACAATTGATGCAGACTATACTATAACGTCTACCTCCTGTTCAAGAATAGCCTAAAGTACATCAGACAGAACAAGAGCATAGACCCAGGTCTAGAAGTCCTCAGAAGGATCGTCAGAGGTCCATTGTGTCCACTCAAATGAAGGATCTTTCAAGATCCAAGGTTAAGCCTTTCAATGGGCAAGGTTCTAGTTATGTGGCTGAGCAGTGGCTTATTTCTCTCGACAGGATTTTTGCTATGCAGGACTTTGACAGCAATGTTAAGGCAAGATTTGCGATCACCAATTTAGAGAACTTTGGGGCCACTTGGTGGACAATTGAGGAGAAGAAGCTAGGGATCGATATGAGCAGTGTCACTTGGGAACTATTTTTGGAGAGTTTTCGTGAACGATTTCTACCAGAGGAATGGAAACAGCAAAGGGCAGATGAATTTCATAATCTCAAGTAGTACACTATGTCAGTGATCGAGTATGAGCATAAGTTTTATGAGCTCATGTCTTTTTCAGGGTTCAGTGAAAATTCAGCTCAGTTGACACAACACTTTATTAGGGTTTTGAACAATCGTATTATTGCGGGTGTCAAAGTATTTGAGCCAAAAACCCTCAAGGATGCGGTGCATCGAGCAATTCTTGTTGAGAAAAGCGTCAACCTTGGTCAAGGTGGTTTTGTAGGGGCGCCAGCAGCATCAGGATCTAAAGGCAACTTCAATTCAAGTGGTAACAAGAAACCTTTCTTTTCTAAGGGAAAACAGTTTCAGCAACAGTCTCAACAGACGCAACAACAAAAGGGATCAAACTCTCAGGCTCAAGGTGGTGGAAAAGGTTCTAACTTTAAGAACAACTGCAATACTCAATGCAATAAACAAAATCAGCCCAATCAGCCAGCTCAGAGTAGTCAATCGTTTGTCAGTAGGAACAGCCGACAGCAATCAAATATACCACCTATGGGTAGAGGATCTGGCAGGAATACAAAATGTTTTTCATGTGGACAGATTGGTCATTATGTAGCTCAGTGTCCACAGCGAGCACCTCAGTTTTCAGGACCTAGGCCTACAACTTCAGAGCCTATAGTTGGTGATGCAAGTAGAGCTCATAGGGTATTTGCAGCAGTTGATCACCGTCAGGCGGATCATCAGGGTACAGTGGTTGAGACCATAGGTGCTATTTGAGGTATATCTCTTTCAGTATTATTTGATTCAGGAGCTATAGAATCATTTATTTCACCATCTATAGTTTCTAAGTGTAAGCTGGATGTGGTGAAGCAAGATCATGGTTGGCAAGTGGAACTAGCCTCAGGTATCAAAGTCTCCACGAACTCTGTAGTTCATAAATGTGGGCTTAGCTTAGGAAGCTTTATATCTGTAGTGGATCTTCGAGTCATACCCCTTGGTTCCTATGATGTGGTTTTGGGCATGGATTGGCTTGGAGCTCATAAAGCCAGTATAGATTGCAGGAAGAAGATTATTATGTGCCAAGATGACCAAGGGAATGATGTGAAGATAGTTGGGATACCAAGGCCTATATCTCTGCGGATGATTTCTGCTATGCAAATGAAGTGAAGTTCTCGTAAGGGATGTCAAATATTTGTTGTTATGGTAAATGATCTTGATGAGGAAGATCTTGTGAGGAAGACTTTAGATCACCCGATTTTGCAAGAGTACGCAGATGTTTTTCCAAGTGAGATTCCAGGCATGCCTCCAAAGAGGGATATCGACTTTAGCATTGATCTAGTTCCTGGAGCGGAGCCTATCTCTAAAGCTCCTTATCACATGACGACACAGGAACTGGGAGAGCTACGTCTTTAGTTAGAGGAACTTCTGGCCAAAGGGAGCATTTGACCTAGTTTATCACCATGGGGAGCTCCAGTGCTCTTTGTGAAGAAGCAAGACGGTTCCTTGCACCTTTGTATGGACTACAGACAGTTGAACAAGGTGACTATTAAGAACAGGTATCCTTTGCCTAGGATTGATGACTTATTCGATCAGATCAAGGGGGCTACAATTTTCTCCAAGATTGACCTTAAGTCAGGATACCACCAGCTTCACATTAAGGAAGCTGATATTCACAAGACTGCTTTTCAAACTCGCTATGGGCATTATGAGTTCACAGTAGTACCTTTTGGGTTGACTAACGCTCCATTGGTGTTCATGAGTTTGGAATGGTGTATTTCGATCATATCTTGATAGGTTTGTACTTGTGTTTCTTGATGATATATTGATATACTCTAAGAATCAGAAGGAGCATGAGGAACATCTGCGGTTGGTATTGCAGTGTTTGAGAGACAACCAGCTTTATGCTAATGCAGCCAAGTGCAAATTCTTCAAATCTGAGATTCCATATTTAGGGCATGTCATCTCAGGTGATGGTATTTCAGTGGATCCTACAAAGATTCAAGCGATAATAGATTGGCTGACACTGACTAACGTGTCAGAGATTCGTAGTTTCATGGGCCTAGCAGGATATTATCGCAGATTTGTCCAGAACTTCTCTAAGATAGCACATCCTATCACTTCTCTTCAGAGGAAAGGAAAGAAGTTTGTGTGGACAGAGAAATGTGAGGAAGCGTTTCAGAAGCTCAAAGAACTTCTGACTAGTGCACCGATTTTAGCTGTACCTGATCCAGAGGGAGATTTCATGGTGTGTACAGATGCTTCTCTTGAAGGGATTGGGGCAGTGTTGATGTAGAATGGATGGGTGATAGCATATGAATCACACAAGCTCAAGGATCATGAGTTAAATTATCCTACATATGATCTTGAGTTAGCAACAGTAGTTCATGCTTTGACAAGATGGAGACATTTCTTGTTGGGGCATAGATTCGAGTTACACAGCGATCATCGCAGTCTTCAGTATATTTTTACCCAGCCTAATTTGAATGCTCGCCAGAGACGATGGATGGAGTTTCTATGTGAGTATGAATTTGAGGTTAAGTACATTCAAGGTAAGGAGAATGTGGTGGCGGATGCTTTGAGTCGCAGGAGACATGTGGTAACATCTATGACTCTTAGTGTCGATTTGAGGAGTCAAATTCTTCAGGCACTTCCTACGGATTCATGGTATCAGGAAGTGTGTAGAGAGATAGATTCAGGAAGACCCTTGGAAGGAAAGTTTGCAGGTTACATTCGAGAATCAGATGGTCTTTTGAGACATTTGGGGAGGATTTATGTGCCATTACTAGATGAGCTTCGCACCTTGATTCTAGCATAAGCCTATCGTACACCATACTCAGCACATCCAGGTGTCAAGAAGATGCATGCTGATTTGAGACGTTCTTTTGGTCTGGGATGAAGCGAGATATTGCTGATTTTGTGGCTAGGTGTCTTGAGTGTCAGAGAGTCAAGGCAGAACATCAGCACTCGGCTGGACTTTTGCAGCCAAATCTCATTCCTTCTTGGAAGTGGGATATCATTTCCATGGATTTCATTGTAGGATTACCTATGATCGTTCGTCGTCATGATGCTATCATGGTCACCGTTGATCGGTTGACTAAGGTGGCACATTTTTTACCTATCAGGTCTTCCTACACAGCAGCTTCTGTAGCTAATGTCTTCATGCGTGACATTGTGAGGTTACATGGTATTCCTAGAAAGATCATTTTTGACAGGGATCCTGTATTCACATCTACATTTTGGACATCGTTGCAGCATGAGCTTGGAGCGTAGTTAAACTTCAGTTCGGCATATCATCCAGAGACTGATGGTCAAATAGAGAGGGTGAACCGGGTTTTGGAGGATATGTTACGGATGTATGTGATGGATAGGTAGACATATTGGGAGGACTATCTCTATCTAGTGGAGTTTGCTTACAACAATGGGTATCACAGTTCTATTTGCATGGCACCTTTTTAGGCGTTATATGGTCGTCCTTTTTGTACACCATTGAGTTGGGACAACCTTAAGGATCGCATTTTGTTGGGTCCTGAGATGCTTCGTGATATGGAGCAATAGGTAGTGCGAATCCGCGAGCATTTGACTATGGCACAGGATAGACAGAAGAAGTATGCTAATGCTCATAGGACTGCTAAGCAGTTTGCAGTGGGAGATAAGGTTTTCTTGAGAGTGCGACCGCAAAAGAGTCCGATCCGTTATGGAAAGGGTTCTAAGCTAGCACCTCATTTTGTGGGACCATTTGAGATTCTAGAGAGGATTGGCCTGGTTGCTTACCGCCTTGCTATACCGCCCAGCCTAGCTCGCATTCATGATGTTTTCCATGTTTCAGTGCTTAGACAGTATATTCCTGATATTGTGCATGTTCTTGATTGGAATGCGTTGCAGGTAGAGGATGGGCAGCTGGCTTTGGAGCCGGTTCGTATTCTGGAGCAGCAGGAGATGACCCTCAAGGGTCAAACCATCGAGAAGGTAAGGGTCCAATGGGACCCTACTGATGATTCCTCAGCTACTTGGGAGGATGCAGCTAGATTACGGGAGTTATATCCCTACTTGTTTGTAGGCTTCCAGGAGTAAGCCTAATCCAAGGGGGGGTGGATGTAGTGCCTACCCTCATTCACATCTTTTCTAGACTCATTGTTGCTATTATTATCAGACTTTGATGGACTAGTATTATGTTGATGGATTAGTGGTATTTTTTTGACACTATCAGACATTATGTTATGGATTTAGTTGTTATATGATGAGATCATTTAGACTTTACATTTTATGTATGTATGATGATCATTATATTGTTTTTAGTTATTGTTGATGATTAGTTAGATGGTTATTATTTCATGTGTTTTATTATGGATACTTACCCCATACTTGCATGTGTATGGTGTGTGTGTTTTCTTATTGTATGGAGTTTCTGATGTGGTTAAGGAAGGGAGTCGTAGTTACATGCTTAGTCGAGATCTACACAATGCACCACTTCTTGCCATTGCCTGTTTAGCTTAGCACTATATATATATTGTATGTAGATGCATGGTTTTTCTGCAGGTTGCAGGTACTAGGTATCGACTTCCCTGAATTGCCAGGATGAGCATAGCCTATCATACTATCTCAATGATAAGAGAAGGGAAATAAGTTCTCAAGTCCAAATCCCAAACCTTAAAACCATTTGTCCTAGTGAGTTGGGACAAGTATCAGAGTTGAGCACCCACTGAATGTGTAGGATTACATATTTCGTGATTTTTAATCCTTTAGACTGGTTTTGTATGAATTGACCTATGATGGGTTTTCATATTTTGTTATGAAGGTCTATGGTGAATTTTCTGTTAATTAAATCTTAACAAATAGATTTAATTAATAAAATTAATTATTTGAGAAGATTAAATATCATGATTTTGATATTTTGATTATAATTAATTCAAGGAGAATTAATTGAGAGAAAAGAATTAAATAAAAAGAAAATTAGGAAATTAAAATAAATAATAATTATAAAATACTAATAAATTAATAAACAAATAATAATAATAAAAGTTATAAAAATTAAAATAAAAGTTATTATATTAAAATGGGAGTTATAAATATTTAAATGGAAATTATTTTAAAATAATTGGAATTATAAGCTTGCTTGGAAATTAATGCAGTTCTCCATTTTTCATGTGTCAACAACACGGGGCTTAGTGCATCAATTGAGCACATGGTGTCTACAACCCTAGGGCTTATCAAAAAGGTTAGAAAAAGGCCCATGCTTAGTTGGTGACATCTTCCAGTTGGTTCTAGAAGCATTCTAGGGTTTTCCTGAGAGCTCTTTATATTCGGGCATTCCTTAGAAGCTTGGACATAGCGTGGATAGTGTGGATAGCGTGGAGAAAAATTTAAGCATTGGAGGATTCGGGAATTCTGAAGAAGGGGAGCTTGCTCAGCGGGTTATCTAAGAAAGAGCGAGTTAGCATCAGAATTTGGGTAGATTCTTGTGTTTTCACTTATTCTACTTCTGCATCTTATTTTCCCCTGTCTTCTTCGTGTCTTCCATATGTCTTCATTATGCATTTTGGGCAATTAAAATTTATTTGAGGAATCTATATGCTTAGATCTAAAATGACACGGGCTAGGGTTACAATTCATGGACAAACTCATTAGAATTAGTTATTAGAAAATTTTGAAGAAAACAAGTTTCATAGAGAAACTTTGAAAATGAAAGCTTGTATTAATAAATTATCTTTTTTACATATATACTGTGATTCTGTATATTATATATATATATACATATATATATATATACATATACCTTTATATATATATATATATATATATATATACATACATATGTATATAATATATATATATATATATATATTCATGTGTGATAAAGTCGAATATCATTAATCAAAAATGTTTTGGAAAAATTTACAAACCAAATCGCACCGCGCGGGCGGAAGCGTTTTTAAAAAAACGTTTAAATGATATAAAAAAAAATTCGGCGAAGCCGTATCACCCCGCGGGTACGCAGAGGGCCTACCATCGCAGGGACTGCGATGACAGGGGTACTCTGTACTCGCTGTCGGGCAGACCTGCAATAGCAGGTACCTTGTACTGCGCGGCATCAAAGATTTGTCTAAGTATTTCGATTTTTATAAAACATTTCATGAAATCGGTTATCAATATTTTGATTTTTATATATATTTTGATTTTTATTATTATATATGTATATATGTATTTATATATATATATATAAGTATATATGTATATATGTAATTTATAACAAGTAATTATTATATCAATAAAAGATGTGAGTTAGTAGAGATTTTAATAATTAATTTAATTAAACATTAGTTTTAATTAAGATTAATTATTAGCATATACATAATCAAAGTTTTGATTATTGGAAATGTTATTTCTCAAACGAAGTTTTATTTTATAAATAAAATATTATTGGATCAATTAGAAAATTGAATCTAATAGAGGAACTTTTATCTATCAAGTAAATACATGGGTTAGGTAAAACGTGAAATCCTTTCACTTGAAATTAAATTTGGGAAAACGTAAACTGAGACATTTGAAATTTAATTTGAAACTTAGCAAAACCAAAACATGTGTTTACATTGTGTATTCCTTATGCTAATGTTTTGGGTTTTGGGTTGACTAGTGTTGACCAATTATAGGATGTCTACCAAAGGCTTGGGAGTTATGTGATTGTGATGTCATGATGATGTTTTATTTCTCGATCTTTATAAACCCAACCATGATTATGTGATGGAATGCTCTATGTATTGGTTGTGAATACTGATTGTTATAGTTGAGATTCTTATGTTTGAGACCCTTGACTTAACCATTATTTTTGGTCATCGATCAATTATCCTTTTATATATTCTAGTCTCCACGATGGGACTAATATGTGGATTTATTCTTGATGATGTCATGTGGTGACATGTATGACTCAACCATTTTGGAGTCTTTGATCAGTATGTTTTGAGATATTCTTGGTTTCTTGTTGAGTACCAATGGATATGATGATCTATTTTGAGATATATTCTGGTTATTAAGAACCAATGGATACTTTGATTATCAGTGATACTTCAGTTGCCAATAGAGAGCTATTGTAGTCATGATTTTCTATGGATATTGCTCATGGAGATTTGATGCTTTTATGCATATTTGATGATTTTATCATGGATATTTGATGATTCTTATTGTGGATATTTGATGATTTTATGGACTTTCTTTATGATTATGATACCATGAGCATTAGGGTAGGATATCTGCATGTAGTGTCGAGAAGTGGCTTGCAATGGGGGCCGGGGCCCTAAGAGGCTGCCAGGGTAACTCATTGTAAGTTGGATTAATAAGTGATAACATTCACACTTAATACTAACTGAATGAACCTAAAAAGATAAGAGTTTTGGTTCTCGACCATGCCTTGAGTGCTTTTATAGGCTAGGATGGGAGTAGAGAGAATGCATGGTTGCGACCTTGCATTCCATAGTATGCCTTGTCAGTATGAAAGGATACTAGTGGCCACATGAGAACTGTATGGACCCGTGGAGTTTAGCTAACTGCCAGGGTAACTCGTATGAGATAAATGTGATGACACTTTCCTGCGTGCATAGTAGGTTCCTACATGTCATTGTGTGCCTCTGGGAAGTAGATGTCTGTTTTGGTGATTGGAACCTTTGAGTTAGTATACTTTTAGGATTCCTGGACTTTAGAGACTTGTGCTATGTGGTTTTGATAGCCTATTTGGGACTTGGGATTATCTCCTCAGCATAGTGGGAGTGGACCACTTAGGTACGACGCGGTCGGGTGGTAGTGTATTTTCCACTCTTATCATTTGAGATTCATCGAGACATCATGGTTGATGCGTCCTTCATGATGGTGGATATGTATCCTTTCATTGATGATTAGCATATGTTAGCTAATGTTATCTTATGCTTATATCTGCATGTTAGATTACTTTCTACATATGATATTGTATTTATTAGGAGTGACATTCCTACTATGTTAATACCGATGATCTCTTCGGTGATTTGGGATGTTACGCATGGAGGGATGGCTAGGGCCCACGATGGTCTAATGATGCCATTAATGGTTGGGAGGAACCATGCACTTAGTTTATTTTGTTGATCTTTATGATGGATGTATATGACTTCTATGATGATGTATCATAAGTATCATCTGATTATCTTTACTTGTTGTATCATGGATTAGAATAGGATGATGTACCTTATTCTACATATGTATATTCTTTTGAAGCCTTCATACCCTGTGACATGTACAATGGATGAATGAGCAGTTGGATATGTAATAATTGAACATTGGACTTATCATTATTTATTCATGTGGAGGTTGTACTAGATGGATTCATGTAAGTACTAACGTTAAGGGATCTCAAAGAATGTAATCTGTTGTGTATGTTATGTTTACTCTTTAGATGGACATTGCTATTGCTTCCGTTACTGTGCATAAGTTATAAGCGGTATTTAATTTCATGGAAAAATAAAAATAAAAATGCTACCAACTTAGTGAAATACTAGGTTAATTCTTTGGATCCCTTGGCGGGGTGTTACATAAAATCCTAGTGTTAAATGTGTTCATGCTATTTTCTTTTATGTGTTTGCAACTAAGTTAAAGTAATGGTAATCATAGATAACAAGTAAAGCTTATATATTAAACATTTACTAAGCTAATTTAGTTATTACCAAGTTACAACATTTTATGTGTGTTTACCGAGCCTCAACAGTATTCAGTCTTCAGTTTGCATTTTTGTGCTGACATCTAAGGGATCTAGGATTTATTTTAGTACTAAATGATTCACCCCTCCCCTCTCACTTACTCCTCTTATATTTCCAACTATATACATATGCATTCCTATATATTTAGTTAAAATTTTAGTCTATTTCTTCTAGTTATTAGTTTCCATATATTTTAATTCACATCCCAATTATAATAAAATAAAATAATTGGAAAAAGGAAAAGAGAAATTGGTTACATGTATTGGTATAGTAAAATTCAATAAATGTATTTCACTCTAATAAATAACTCATTTTTTCTTACATCCTTCTAATTTTAACTTTTCTTTTATCTCTAAGAATATTTATTATTAATATATCTTTTGAATGATAATTCAGGTTATTGAAATTATGCCCCTTTTTTTGTGATTTTAACTATGTATTTTTTTCCATGCTTAATCTACCTCCCCAAAACTTTAGCTTTCTGTAGTTAAATCTTCCCACATGTTGATCTATTACAATTTTTTTCCTATTATCATTTCTTTCTAACCTACACACATGGCATGGATCCAAAAGTACATAAAATAATTACTTGATTTTATAAACCAGGCTTATTTTTAATCAAATTAGGATGAAATAAGATTTTAAACTCAAGAGTAGAAAATTTGAATATATTAAATTTGGATTTCAACTAAGTTGTAATTGAATTCACAAGGCATGATGTTGAAAATTATTAATTTGATGAATACTAGTTCGAGTCATTTGAATTAGAACTATATGGAAAAAAAATATTACTTGTCTAAGTTTAATTTCAAACTTTAGTTGAGCTTAATGTGTAACAAGATATTATGTTTCTGATGCAAGAGCACCCTGGGTGTAACAACAATCTTGCATCACCCAAAAATATTTCCTTTCAGTTGTTTCAATAAGGGTTGTTTTATACAAAGTTGTTGTCTATAGAGGCTTGCTACTTAGCAAGTCCATCAAACAAGCTTATAATGTTCTAATTTCAGAGGTGAAGGTTCAATTTAGTTATATCAATTTGTCAATGGAGTTTCATGACCAGATTATATGTATTTGTGAAGTTATTATAGATTTTTGGTGTGTAATTATGGTATTAAATTTTTAGGCTTAGTTATGAAGGCCTTAGAGGCCTTGGATGAGGCCCAAAACTTCAATAGATGGCCACTTGTGTGGAGATCAAAAGCTGAGATTTTTGATAAGTGGTTATAATAGCCAATTAGATCAATAGTTCAAGAGTTATGGTCTTCCGAAGTTGGGCTACCCAAAATTTATAAGATAAATGTCAAAAGTGTATGTGGCCAACTCTATATGTATTGTTAGGGCCTGTCAGCCCTAGGTATTAAGTTTGAGTGTCAGTTCTAGGTGATAGTTCATAGCTTTGTCCTATAGATTATTGCAATGAAGGTTCCCATGTGGGTTAGTGTATTGTAATTCTAAATTCTCTAATTTGGCATTTGTAGTGATAATAATTAGCCCATATTTTGTTCTTGCAACTATTTTTGTTTTTGTTGTGGTTTCACAACACACGCCCCATTTCTCCTAAAAATGGAGACCCCCTAGTATAAAAATTTTATCTCCCAAACCCCCATTTCATGATCTGGGTCATTTTGGAACTTCAACTAGTGTTTAGGTCTAGCCTTTTGTTAGAATATATAGTCCACTAATATAACTAGAGGGGGGTGGTGAATCAATTATAAAACTATCATAAAAATCATTAACTTTAAACAATCTTAACCATATGAGTAATGTTAACTGAACCATGACAAGATACTCATGCATAATTAACACTAGATATGTTAACTAGGGAAACCCTTAATCAGAGTGAAAACCCCAGTGGGGATGGAACCCACAAGATGATGTACTAATATAAAAATTCCTTATTAGAGGATAGACCCTGTTAGGAGTTTGTTACAACATTAAGTACATATCACTGCTTGTTAGGAGACTTTGAATCCCTCTGAGGAGGTTCCAACCCTATTAGGAGTTGTGGAAGATAGTTGGACCCACTGCCCAAACAGGTTCAAGGTTAAGATTAAAGAACCCACTATCCAAATGATCTTTTTATTATTCCTTGTAGAATAATAGAATAAAATGTACTTCCTTCCTCTGTCTTTTTCCTATCAACCAAACTTCTACTCCTTTAGATCTTGCAATTAGGTCTCATACTACACATCTCTTGGATCACTTACACACATTCAGTAAACATTCTCCTCATTATCACACTATGGACTAATACTTCACATTCCACTTGATCCGCTAATCCAAGTTTTGTTTACAATGAAGGAAAACAACTTTCCTTTATACCATATCTTCATAATAATTTCTTGAGTCAGCCTTAAGGTTTTCCCAATTGATTAAAATAAGATAACTAATTAATTCACAATTATAATAACACTATCGGCTCACAGTCTATACTAAACTTCACATGTGTGAAACCACGTCTTGCACACATGTTGGTGCCACCACACAATTTTCTTCTATCACTATGTAACTATGTATCTCTTCATTACATCTCAGATGAAAGATAGCAATAGATCATCAAAACTCTATTTTTGTATTGCTTCCAATAAATCAAGTGTAACTTTCATACACCATTGGCTCAAACTTATTCTTCTTAACCACATCATTTGGACAACCTTAGGAACATGTCTTCCATTGCACACCATCTAAAACCTCCCTAGTTTCTATGCATTATAAGATTGCTAACTGCTATTCTTCTAGTCTTTACAAAATTATTGCTATGTTGACATCAATGACAAATACAATCATGAATGTAACATATCAATATTATTCAATGCTTAGGATACTCCCCCAATATGGTATCATCAAAATTCATGCTAACAATCTCCCCCTTTGGCATTGATGGCAACATAGATCTAAAAAAAATCAAAGTTCCAAGAATACCAAATTGTACTCTATTGTTGCTTCTATCATCTTCTCAAATCCTCTTCATCAATCTAAAATATTTTGGCTATTATCATGAGTTATTTATGGTAAAAAACTTCCAACATTTTTCTGGATACATATCTTTCCCACAGAGATATCCTTCTCTACACTTACATTTCTTCTGAATCTGCCTAAAGATATAACTCTCCTCCATTGACAACTCAATAGGTACCTCTTTCATATTTCCTCTCCTCATTGCCTAGGAGATTTTTTTCATGTACACATTCTCTTGCCCATTGACATCAATACCAAAGGTATCAATACAAGCACACAATAATACTTCTTCTAGCTCTTTCAATCAGCTCAAGTGTCCAAAGACACTATTTACTACAAAATACCAAAATACCAAGAGTCCTCAATCACTCATTACATACCACATACTTCCCCATATAGGAAGCATCAGCATTCAGTCCAGTATGACCATAGTGCTATGTACCACTGGATTGATGCACTCCTTATATCATCTACTATGAAGTAGGTAGGGGTATAACCCCTAGCATACCTCTTAGTTACTCAACAGTATCTTTAGGCAAAGGCTTCATAAAGATATTTACAATATGATCTTTGGTACTTACATACTCCAACTTCATTTCCTTCTGTACTACCTTCTCTCTCAAAACATGATACTCTATGGATATGTGCTTTGTCTTAGAATGAAATACTGGATTCTTAGACATATTCACTATACTTGTATTATCACAACAAATGATAATAGGTTCCATAAACTAAATCCCAATATCCTTCAGTATTTGTTGCATCCACATAATTTTATTACAATTATTTGCTGCTACAACATACTCTACCTTAGCTATCCTCTGAGATAAACAGTCCTATTTCTTTCTCAACCAAGAAACTAGTCTTCCTCCAAGAAAGAATACTCCACCACTAGTTCTCTTTTTGTCATCCATACTCCCTACCCAATTTGGATCAATATATGCACAAAAAGTGAAGTCACTTGATCTATCATACCAAATTCCATAATTAGATGTACCCTTCAAATATATAAATATCCTCTTTACTATTTCATAATGATACTCTTTTGGATCAGATTGAAATCATTCTACAATCCCAACTGCATTTGTTATATCTATTATGGTGTAAATCAGATATTGCAATCCTCCAATCATAGATCTATACTTTTTTTGCTCAACTATAGGTGTTTCATCTTTACTAGATAACTTGTGACTAGTTATCATGGGTGTATCAATAGGTTTGCAACTTCAAGGATAACTTTAGTGGCTAATATTTTCTAATTGGCTAATCTCACTCACTAGGGACCCCAAATTTGATTTATTTTGTTGCACTTTTCTGGTGGTCATGTTGCCTACACTTTACAAAAATTGGGCCTCATGCTTAGGTCAATCACCAATAATAATACATAAGTATTTTTATTTTAGTTATGACTTCACCAATAGAATCTAACTTTTCCATGGGGTAAATTAAACATTTTTGCCTACAATTTCCAAGAATTGATCTAATCGATGGTCGTATTCACCAATATTTGGTAAAATATTAAGTTAGGTTATAGTTTAAGTATATAAATTTGACATGTTTCTCTATTCAAAATGCTTCTGGAATGAAACTTTTTATCATTTCTCACTTTGGCTCAAAATAAATTTGATTAGGTGACACATGTATTTATTTTGAGGAGTTTCTTTAAAGCTTTGTATCCTTTTAAATTTTGGCCTAAAATAGGATTTAGGGCATTGGTTTGGGATTATCCAACAATTATGAATAATAGGGATGTTTCTGAAAACCACCATTCAATAATTTGGAGTGACAGTATAATGAAAATAGTGGGATAAATTTAGCCCTTAAGTTTGATAATTAATTAGGCTCAATAATAATAACAAATCATGGTTTCTATGTATGTGTACTTCTATCCATAATTTTCTTCAATAATGAAATAATCACTAGGATTTTATAGAATACCTAAATAATTGTAAAAATATCAACAATATAATTAACTTTTTCCCTAGTTAAAAAAACAAATTTGCCAATAGAAAATAATTTTTTTCCCTTGAATTAATGTTTGATTCACCAAAATTTTATACATTTTTCCAAAGGGGGGTTTCTTAAAGTTATCCCTATGCAACTATCTAAACCAAATCTTTTCAAAAATTATTTGAGATACTTGGTTTGTGAAATAAATATCCCATCTCTACTCTACACAATATGCAATCCTTGGAAAAGCTTCATTTCTCCTATCATGCTCATTTCAAATTCATTTTTCATCTCTTCAATAAACTTATCACTTTCTTTATCATTTCCTCCAAATATTATGTCATCCACAAATATTAGAATGACATATAAACCATCATCAATTTTTTTCAAGTACAAATTACCATCTAGTGTACCTTTAATAAATCCAAGCTTAGGAAAATACCTATCTAACCTTGCATACCAAGTTTTAGGTGTTTGCTTCAGATCATACAATGATCTACATGATACAAATTCTTTTTCTCTTGTCAGAGGGAATCCATCAGGTTTCTCAATGCAACTTCTTCTTCAAGTTCTCCATTTAGAAAAGCTGACTTGACATCCATCTGATAAAATTTGAAATTCTTGCTTGCTATATAAGCCAAGAGCATCCTTATTGCTTTCATTCTTGCCATAGGTGCATAAGTGTCTTTAGAATCTTATGCCTTTTTTTTGTGAGCAACATTTGCAAACAATTCTAGCCTTATTTCTCACAACTTCTCCTTTCTCATTCATCTTATTTTTGAATACCCACTTGGTTTATATAACATTTTTTCCTTTAGGTCTAGGAAACAATTCCTATGTCTCATTCTTCACAATCTGATCTAGTTCTTCTTTCATTGCTTGCATCCAGTGATCCTCCTTGCATGCCTCATGATCTATGCTCTTAGATTCCACTTGAGAAATTAGACATAATTCCTCATTCACTCTGTTCCTTGTCATCACACATTTATCCTTACTCCTAATTATTTACTCTAGAGGGTGATTCGTTGTCATGTTTCTACTGAAAGTAGGAGTTGACATCTTAACTCTTATAGGTTCAGATATCTATTATTCTCTATGCTCAATAGATATATCATTATGCAAGTCATTGTTTGTCCCAAAAAAAACTTCAACATTTTGTTTAAAAATTCCAGAGTTATCATCTTCTTCATAAAAATTATAATCTACCATCTTCTCTTTAGTAACAAACTTTTCATCAATCCTTACATTCGTGCACTTAACTATTGTCTTAGTTCTATAGTTGACACATATATATGCTTTACTTTTCAATGAGTAACCAAGAAACATACCTTCATGGCTACTAGGATCAAACTTACCAATATCATCATCTATCTTTATATAACACTTACTTCCAAATATTATGAAATACTTGACTAATGGTGAATGACCAAACTATAACTCATATGGTGTCTTGCTCATACCTTTTTCTGATATGTATTAGATATTCAAAGTATATACTACACTATTAACTACTTCTCTCCAAAATGTTTTTCAAACATCATTCTCAAATAACATCGCTCTTGTTGCTTTTGCTACTAACTTATCCCTTCTTTCAGAAATCCCATTTTGTTCAAGTGTTCCACATGAAGATAACTCTCTTTTGGTTCCATTCTCTTCACAAAACATGTTGAACTCTCTAGAGGTGAAATCTCCTCTATCTAATCTCAAACATTTAATCTTGACACCAAATTCATTTTCAACTCTATCCTTAAATATCTTAAATTTCTAAAAATCTTCATACTTCTCTTTAAGAAATGCTACCCACATCATCCAAGTGAAATCATCACCAAAAATCATAACGTACCTTTCACCATAGAATCTTCTAGTTCTTGCAAGACCACTTAGATCTGTGTGAACAATCTTCAATTTCTCTGTAGTAGAGAACTTCTTGCTAGGAAAAGACACTTTACTCTGCTTAGCCAAAATATATTCCTTGTAGATAACATTAGCAGCCTTAATAATCTTAGGAAATCTGTTACTTCAAATGTACTACTAACTTTCACAATATTATCAAAGTTTATATGACAAAACCTTCTATGGTATAACCAACTGTTGTCAACCTTTGCAACCAAACATGTTATTTTAGTGGGATTCAACTAAAATACATTACCTCTAGATCTTGTTCTAGTACCAATTAGCATACCATCTTTGTCTTTGATAGTGCAAGTCTTCTCTATGAACTGCAACATATATCCCTTGTCTACCAACTATCCAACACTTAAAAAATTATGTTTCAAACCATCAACAAAGTAAACATCATTAGTGTTAGTTTTACCATCAAGAGTAATAGATCCAATCCATGTAATATAACACACTGCATTACTACCAACTCTAACAATACCTCCATCATGATTTATGAACTTAAAAAATTTGTTCATATCACCAGTCATGTGATGTGAACATCCACTATCAATTATCCAATCTAATTTCTTCTAGACTTGGTTAACTAGAGCTCTCTCTTCTCTAATTTCTCTATCAAGATCATCTCCCTTGATAGCTACAATTCCTAATTCATCATCACTTTTACTCTAATCTCTTTCATCAGATTCTTTGTCCTCATTAGCTTATAAATAATTTCTATCCTTAACTCTTCTGGGCTTAAATTTTCCTCTAAAAAATTTCTCTCCTTTAGGACATTTAGATGCATAATGACAATATTCATCACAAGTCCAACATTTAAATATTTTCTTATCATCTTTCTCTCTCTTACTAGAAGGGCTATTCCTTCTTTAATCTGTTTTTCTTCCTCAGATTTGCTACTACTGGTAAAGTCTCCTCTTACACTTGTACTTCTTGATAGATTAGGTCAAAGAACTAAAAGCTATCTCAACTCTAGCTAGTTCTCCAGACTATCTCAATTATTCTTCTACAAACTCTAACCTTCCAAGCAATGTTTCCTTTGTAAAATCTTGGGTGCAGGGCATTACTAGCTGAATCATCTGAGTTGTCTACTTCAATTGTGGTGTTAAACTTTTCAAGATCTTTCATATAACATCATCATCTTGTTTAGCTCTACTAAGAGACCAAATACCTACAAATTTTTTGATATTCCACCAACATAGCTTCTTATAGATTCATCTTCCATTATCTTAGGATCTTGAAATGCACAAATCTAATTTTGTAATCTCATTCTTTTTGCATGATCATCACCTTCAAAAGTAACTTATAATACTTTCCAAATTTCATGAGATTTTTGAATTTTTTTTACCTGATTGTAATCATTCTCTGGAAGAGCTGATAGTAGGGAGCTTCTCTGGCTCTCATGTTACATGTGAGTAGATCACTTTCTCCATCACTGCATTCCTCTAACATAGATTCTTTGACAATTTCCTTCTTATCTTTTATCAAAAGCCAATATCCTGGACCCATACATAGTAGACGAGTTTTCATCTTTTCCTTCCAACTATCATAGTTGGCCACATCAGATCTTTGATTATTATTCTTGAACATTTTTTCCATTGATCTCTTAAAGTTATTAACCCTTATCTTCAAGGACCTAAGGCTCTGATACCAATTGTAAAATTATATAGTCCACTGATATAACTAAAAGGGGTAGGCAGAGAGTGAATTAGTATACAAATATCATAGCAATCATTAACTTTAAACAATCTTAACCATATGAGTAATGTTAACTGAAACCACAACAAGATACTCATACATAGTTAACACTAGATATGTTAACTAGGGAAACCCTTGATTAGAGGGAAAACCTTGGAGGGGATGGAACCCACAAGATGATGTACTAATATAAATATTCCTTGTTAGAGGATAGACCCTATTAGGATTCTGTTACAAAATTCATACACATTAGTCCCTATTAGGAGATTCAACCCCTTTTGGAAGTTGTGGAAGATAGCTAGACCCACCGCCCAAACAACTTCAAGGTTAAGATCAAAGAACCCACTGTCCAAATGATCTCTGTATTATTCCTTATAGAATAATAGAACTGATATGTACTTCCTGCCTCTATCTTTTTCCTATCAACTAGAAATTTTCTCCTTCATATCTTGTAATTAGATCTCATACTGCTCATCCAATGATCCCTTGGATCGCTTTGAAACATCCAGTAAGAATTCTCCTCCTTCTCGCAGTACACACTAATACTTCACATTCCACTTGGTTCTCTAATCCAAGTTTAATTTACAAGCAAGGAAAACAAATTTGATTTATATTGTGTCTTCATAATAACTCCTTGAGTCAACCTTAAGGCTTTCCCAATTAATTAAAATAAGATAACTAATTAATTCACAATTACAATAGCACTGTTGGTTCACGATCTATACTAACTTCACACATGTGAAACCACATCTTGTGCACATGTTGGTGTCACCACACAATTGTCTTCTATCACTATGTAACTGTGCATCTCTTCATTACATCTCAAATGAAAGATAGTGATAAATCATCAAAACTTTATTTTCTAGTACTCTTGCTCTACATTGCTTCGAGTAAACCAAGTGTAACTTCCATACACCATTGGCTTAGACTTAGTCCTCTTAACCACATTATTAGGATAACCTTAGGTACATATTCTCTAGTGTGCATCATCTAAAACTTTTCTAGTTTCTATGCATCAAAAGATTACTATTTGTTATTCTTCTAGTCTTTACAAAATTACTACTATGTTGATATCAATAATAAATAAAGTCATGAATACAACATATCAATACTCTTCAATGCTTAGGATACTCCCCCAGTGTATTACGATTGACATTCATGCTAACACCTTTTTCCTCTAATAGAGAAAACCAAGGTGTTAGAATAGAAGAAAATTGGAGATAGAGTGAGTTTTATGCTAAAGTGTGCACTAGCGCACCAAATGCACATGCACATCTACCATAGGTGCACAACTGCACTTCTATCTCCCTTTGGGGATGCACACTTGTACACATGCACAAGTGCACACTTCAAAAGGGTGCACACTACCTCGAGCCTATAAAAATCTTGAGACCCCCTCTCCTCTACTCATTGTTTTCTTTGCACCCTAGAAGACTACATCTCTACACCTTTCAAGGTGCATAAAACTCCAAAATACTAATTTTTAAGGCACCTAAGAAAACTTAAGGCATCAAAACATGAAAAGGTGCACATCTGCAAGGTGGACATGTGTGCACCTTATATTTTTCAACTTAAAACTAAGACTCCCTAAAACATTTGAGGAAAGGTGTGTACATGTGCACCTCCCCAAGGTGTACATATGCACACCTTTCATATTCAACTCAATGTAGGGCATAAGGGTGAGAATGTGCATACCTATAAAGGTATGCATATGTGCAGCCTTAACAAAGAAAGAATTAAAAGCCTTCTCTCCCCTTTCTTGTACATGGAGAAATCATGCGCACAACCCATCAGGGTGCACACTTGCACAGGTGCACATCTATGCACAAAATGAGTATTCAGTGGTCATTAAGTGTACCTAGTGTACCTTTCAAGTTGTGCAAGTTGAAATATTTTGAATTATAGGTCTTGAAAGGGGGATTTTAAGTTATTTTTCAAGGTTTTGGTATTCTGAGTTTAATTTTTTGGCAATTAGGGTTTTTTTAGGTTTGATTTTCAGTTTTGTGACCTAATGATTTTCTATTTTGTGTACATAAAATGGCATCCTCATCATCCTCACTTGTAGAGAAGATTTCTCCAAAACTCATTGTTTTCAAGTTTCAAGTTACACCAAAGAATTCAAGTGTTCAGGATGAATATTCAAAGATCAAAGATATTGAGTTAGGACACATAGATTGGAATGCATTCCTCGTACTTTGCAATAATCCTAAAGAGAGGTTCACAATGGTCTCTGCACTTATCTGATTCACATTGGTCAATGTAGCATCTCTTCCTACATTAGTGCAATCCTCAAAACTTATCATGACATTCACATAAAACTATGTGTCAGAAGAAAGAGTTGTTAAAAGTGTCATGGGGGAGATAGTCTTGGACCTTAGACCTAGGGATATTGAGAAAGTATTCCATCTCCCTAGAACTAATAAGTATGTAAAAATAACCTATGATCAAGTAGAAAGATCGTATAGGGATAATGGTAAGAAAGCCAAAAAGACCATACAATCATCATTTTTTATTGATAGAACATTGGTAGGGCATAGAGTTGGAAAGGTAGACATGACTAGGGGTTATAAGAAGGATGACATTAGATATCTGATTATACTTTTGAGAATAATTATGGGTCTACTAGTAGTTGGGCATCTTCATATCTGGATGGTCCATTTCATAGAGACCATTAGAACAACCAAAATGCCAATTGACTGGGCCACAATGCTAAGTGAAAACCTAGATGAGCAATTCATAGGAGTTAGAGATGACCCCAAGTTTTATATGACATCATATTTGGTGTACTTATTGGTGGCAAGGACAAGTAATTACCCAAGACTATATAAGAAGGGAAGCATGCAAGATGCCAACACCTAGCCCTATGTGGTATATCCTTAGTTGGTAAAGAAAAAGGTCTCAGATTAGAACAAAGAGTACCAAATAGTGAATGATGCTTTTATATTTGCAATCATACAATTTATAGAGGATGATTATGCTAAACGGATGTCAGTAGAGGTAACAATAAGGATCACATAGATCAGTGACTATTACATCCAATTTAAAACACAAACTTACCTAAAGGTAGTTGGTACTATGGTGAATCTAAATAAACTCTTGAGATATCCATCAGATAGGCTCATCTTATTGGAGATTGCTAGATAGCTCACATTTTCATATGACAGAGTGAGAAGAAAGCATAAGAAGATAGGGGTATGGCTTATTACTATAGATACATTTGAGGTCAAGCAAAAACAAGATATTATGATATTTGATTTAGAGTGGGATAATATTGGTAGAGTTTAGCATTTGGCAAGGAAGCAGTTTGTGCACAAAGATTCTATAGAAGACCATTGGATGAACATAATAGATGACTATGATTTTCGGATAAGGGATTATTTTAGTATGACTCTATATCTAGTGGAAAATTCTTTAAAAATAAATATCCCACTCAAGGTTGTTTAGAAAGATAGTCAAGATGTCTTGGACCCATTGTACAATCGTGACAAAATCTATGATAGGCCAATCATGAATGTGGAGATAGATAGAGATGAGAATGAGGATATAAATCACAGGGAAAGGAATACAAATTAGTTGATAAGTGAATGGATCAAGAAGCCTTTTAACCTTGATCCAGTTCCATGGCATGTTACCCTTCAACCCACACCATGTCCAATTAAGGGTAAAGCTGCAAAAGTTATAGTACCAACTTTCCCCACTCAATCCCCAGTCAAGGTAGAAATGGTGCAACAACATGAGAGGGATGTTGAGTATATTGACAATTGGCTAATAGTGATATGTAATTTTTGTCATTTATGAAAACACATAATGTACATGTTTACATGAAACCTCGGAAATAAAGATACTTAATGTTTGGCAATCAGAAATTTGTCTAGGTATAGAATTTGGTTTATAGCAATGTATTGTTTTGTTTATAACTTATTTTTGACATCATATCATGACTAGCGAAGTTAAAAGGAGATAGTATACATGTTGATGATGACATGTACGAGATTAGAAGTTAGATACATGATGACAAGGGTATGGCTTATTACTATAGATACATTTGAGGTCAAGCAAAAACAAGATATTATGATATTTGATTTAGAGTGGGATAATATTGGTAGAGTTTAGCATTTGGCAAGGAAGTAGTTTGTGCACAAAGATTCTATAGAAGACCATTGGATGAACATAATAGATGACTATGATTTTCAGATAAGGGATTATTGTAGTATGACTCTATATCTAGTGGAAAATTCTTTAAAAATAAAGATCCCACTCAAGGTTGTTTAGAAAGACAGTCAAGATGTCTTGGACCCATTGTACAACCGTGACAAAATCTATGATAGGCCAATCATGAATGTGGAGATAGATAGAGATGAGAATGAGGATATAAATCACAGGGAAAGTAATACAAATTAGTTGATAAGTGAATGGATCAAGAAGCCTTTTAACCTTGATCCAGTTCCATGGCATGTTACCCTTCAACCCACAACATGTCCAATTAAGGGTAAAGATGCAAAAGTTATAGTACCAACTTTCCCCACTCAATCCCTAGTCAAGGTAGAAATGGTGCAACAACATGAGAGGGATGTTGAGTATATTGACAATTGGCTAATAGTGATATGTAATTTTTGTCATTTATGAAAACACATAATGTGCATGTTTACATGAAACCTTGGAAATAAAGATACTTAATTTTTGGTAATCATAAATTTGTCTAGGTATAGAATTTGGTTTATAGCAATGTATTGTTTTGTTTATAACTTATTTTTGACATCATATTATGACTAGCGAAGTTAAAAGGAGATAGTATACATGTTGATGATGACATGTATGAGATTAGAAGTTAGTACAGACTATAAAGAACATAGATATTTGTATTTTGATGTAATAGGACAATGGAATTGAAGGAAAGAATTATTTTGTTTACAGAATAATTACTTGTCCAACTAGGACTGACATCCTAGATATTTACTCTAAGTTGGAAAAGTGGTTTTTGCTCCTAGCTAACCCAACAATTTTTTTTTGTAAAGGTATGGTATTTATGAAAAGGAAATTTTGCAATAAGAAGTGTAGAGCTATTGTGTAAGTGAAGTGAAAGTGTGAATTGTGGATTGTGACTATATGCGAACTTACTTTGAAAGTGATATATGTGAAGTTTTATATGAGCTATTTGATGATCTAAGATTGAGCCAAATATCAAAGATTAGTCAAGGAAGAAGATACAATACCTATTCCAAAAGTCTAATTACTTTTTTGTGTAGTGAGCTCTTCTTGTAATTGGAAATGCATGTTTGTGTAGTGGGTTCATCTTGCATCTACGATACCACAACTCCTAACAAGGTTTGAATCTCCTAACATGGATTCAAAGTCTCCTAATAGGGACTCCTTATACTAAACTATATCATTGACTCCTAATAGGGTCCATCCTCTAACAAGGAACTTATATATTAGTATATTATCTAGTGGGTATCATCCCCACCAAGGTTTTTCCTTGGCCAGGATTTCCCTAGTTAACAAAATATGTTGTTATGAGTTATCTTTATGTGTTGTCACTATTACTATTTGACATTACTTTATTACTTTTTTATGCATGGTTTAAAGTCAATAATAATATACAATTGGTAACTAAAGTTTGTAAATTATTGATTCACTATCCACTCTCAATAATCCCTATTTCTAAGAATTGGTATCAAAGCCTAGTTACTTTGAGTAGGCTTAACAACTTAAGTAATATCCCTATGGATATGGAATAGTTTATGAAGAATCTTGATGAAGCTCTTGAAATAATTGATCTCCTTATTGAAGAAAGAGATAAGTTCAAGGACAGATATGAAGACTCCAAAGTATACATTGGTTAGTTGAAGGAATCCAAGCTTGAATCTACTAAATCTAGAACTAGTGATGATGATTATTAAAAGTTAAAGATATAGTACAAGATCTTAAAAAATGATTTCAAGATTACAAATCTGAAGTTGACTTTGAGAAATGATCCTAGCAAAATTGAATCTGATTCAAAGAATAAAAATGCAAATCTGAGAGTAAATTTGGCAAAGAAAAAAACATTGAAAGAAGATCATTAAGAACTCCTTAACTACAATACTATTGTGAAAGGTGAATTAACACAATGCAAGAAATAGCTTGAGAAGCTTTATTCTATTAGAGAAAAGCTTGATGATTTAATGTTAATACAGAGACCTACCTATAATAATACTAGTCTTGGTTATCTCATTAAAATGTCTATGAAGAAACCTAAGATTAGACCAAATCTAAAAGATAAAGAAAAATATGATGATATGATTGAATCCAATCAATCTTCTAATAAACCTAAAGAAATTGAGAAAAACAAGGAAATTGAAATCTTGGATGAACCAAAGCATGTGGAATCTCCTACAGAAACTAGCTATGAATTTAAAGGTAAGTGTTTTTTTTGTAATGAAATAGATCGTATGAAAATAGATTGTACTAATAAATCATTTAATCACGTTAAGTACTTTTATTGTCATAGTTGTCATGGTATGGGTCATAATGCAATTGATTGTAGGAAACCTAAGTATGATAATGATAGAAGAAATAGTAGAATGCCTAGCATTACTAACCTTGCAAATGGAAGAAAATCTTATAAAGACATAAGACAAATCATGTGTTATTAGTGTAACAACATATGACACATTGCTCAAAATTGCCATGCACCTAATGATCAGCAAAATCCTAGAAGTAGAGAACCTATATGTCAATTATGAAACAACATTGGACACATAGCAAAGTACTATAGAATGCACAAAAACTTTAGAGATATAAGGAACAATGGAAGAAACTTTGGGAACATAAGGAATGATGGAAAGAATGTCAAAAATGATAGAAGGAACCATGAAAGGATCTCCAAAACTAATAGAGACAATGAAGAACAAAGAAAAATTATTAGTGAACTTCGAGAAGAACTTAATAAAGCATTTGTGAAAGGAGTAGATATCTCAAAAGAAAAGCTAGATGATGATAAGATAGGAAAATCGAAGTTAGTTGTTGAGTTTGATTCAATTACATTGTATTAAGCTTGTTCACAACATCAAGATTTGAGAACTTCAGTCAAAAGCTAAATTCAAGGTAGTGAAGTTGGGAAAAGGTGTATCAAGTTATGTTTAGATGGTACCTAAGCTTGCTTGTAATTTGGAGCTCATCTAAAAAAGTTATGATGGAATCCAAAGCTATTGGTATTATAGTAAAGGTTAATTCTATAATAGAAAAGAAAAGTATGCTTTTGCAGTAAATTTCATTATGCAAAGTCTTGAGGAGGTTTGTCATGACGAAAGGAAGCTATAGTAAACCTCGGGTGACATCTGAAGATTGGATAGATGATTTTGGGTAGTTATTTGATTAAAAAATTTAATTGATAGCGTTTTCATATTTTCAAAGTATGCAATTAATACAAGTTCAATTTGATGGAATAAATGGAGTACATAATGGATTTTCATTGAAAATACATCCTAACCAAAGAGTATTTTCATATTTTCAAAGTATGCAATTAATACAAGTTCAATTTGATGGAATAAATGGAGTACATAATTGATTTTCATTGAAAATACATCCTAAGCAAAGAGCATTCTAAAGTGACTTGTCAGAGTGATTTTAAAACAAACCCTATTTTAAGAAAAAGGTATTCTATCATGATAAAAGTTCTTGTTTGATAGAACCATGGATATGTTAGTAGTGCATAGTGTTGAGAACAAAGATAGACCTAAGTTAAAGATTGTTTCAATAAAACCTACTAAAGGAAACCCTAACTTAGCATTGTCTATCACTTTAAACAATGTAGTTTATCTTGAATATGTAGGAAGTTATTTGAATAGTAAGTTTGAATCAATTGGCAATGAATTCATGAGCAAGGATATGGAATTGGTTTTCAACCACGACATGACTATGAAGATCGGATTCAAACATCTAAAGGAATTAGACTTGATTAAATATATCACTTCTACCATGATTTGGACACAGATGAGTGGACACATATCATATTGAGTACGATACATGATGGTAAATTATGGATGCAAGAAAATGTAGTTGATATTTTTGCTAACCTTATTCATGAGGTAACTGGTCTTAGTAAACAAGGTAGTGTATCTATAGGTGAAAAAGTGGTCAAGAAGAAAGTTGAAAGTTATATTAAAGCAATATATAATGGTAAGGCTATGGTGATCAGAACCATCAAGCAAGATGATGTGAGATTCTTAAGTAGAATTATTGCTTATTTTGTTTGTGCAAGTTCTAAGATTGATGAACTTTCAGTAGGATTCATTTATGTAGCATATAAGATATGTGTAGAGAAAAAACAAGTGAATCTTAGTGAAATACTAAGAACACAACTCCTAGAGAACCTAGAAAAGGTCAAGAGAAAAAAGAATGGTGTGTTTAGATTCTAGTTATTAATCAAACACATATTTTTTCATGTACTTAAAAGATTTCTTACTTATTAGTCACAAACATAATGAATAGTGACAGATGCATAATGGAGAAGATTCCAGAGGTATGTAGAAGGCATCCTGCAGAAAAGATATTAGAGAGTGGCAACCTGATAATGAGGACATTTCAGAATGAAATGAAATAGAGAATTAGAATTACTTCTGCAATTCTTGATAGATTCAAGGAAGAAATTTGTATTTTGGTTGATACAAATCATACTTATATTCAAGCAGTGGAGCCTTGGGAAACATTTCTTGATCCCTTGAGCTATGAATTGAATGATGATATAATAGTTGGTTACATTGATTTGTTGCTAAATTTAGATAGAAATAAAGCATAATATAGATTTGGTACATATGATGGGATCACACAATCAACTGATCAAGAAACTTTAGAGAAGGAATCACATAAGAAAGTTGAGTCTATAATGAAGAAGGCACCATCAAAGTCCAAAATGATAGAGAGTGAATCTGAGGCTATAGGAAACATGATCAAGAAAGGTATACTAAAAATTCAACCTTTGTTAGTATCAGTTGTAGAGACATCCTCAAAACAGAGCATTTCATATGTAGTAGTGTCTAATGTTTAGCCGAGTGAGACAAAGAGAAAGTCTGAAAGATTGGTAGAACCTATGTCTACTAAGACAAAGAGAGTCAAACAATAGGCCACTGGACCAAGAAAGAGATAGAAAACATTGTTGATAATTGATTCCAATAATGAGGAGGAAGTGGAAAAAGAAAGAAAACAAGTAGAAAAGGTAACTCCATCTAAGCATTCAGCAGACAAAGCTCAATAAGCTTGGAAGCCGAAGATAGAAAAGATCAATACAATTATTGCCAATGAAGGTAACTTTGTGTAGATGAACAATTTTCATGATTTGTATAATAGTTTTGAGAAAGATCAGATAGATATATCTACTGTGAGATATATTTTAGCAAATAATCTAAAATTGAAGGATCTTGAGAGAATTATTAACTAGAAATTCTATGAGAGACTTATTTAGAAGGCCCCTACACAAGAAGAAGATCTAGAACTTTGAAAGTCTATGCTTAGAAATGTTTACAAGGCTAATGAAGAAGAAGAAATCAAAAGAATATTGAATAACCTCACACCATATTTGAGGAACAAATTAAAACCATTTCTATTCATGATTGGTGAAAAAGATAAGCTAAGAAGTAAGACTGCAACATTAATCAGTCAAATGATGTCAGAGTCAAAGGCAATATCTCCTACAACTCCTAGAACCTCAGAAGTGTCAGTTAGTAGTGACACAATGCAAATTGATCAAACCAATGTTACCATTAACATTGATGATACCAATCCATTTGGTGGTTCTAAACATAATGAACTAGACACTGAGGATATTGAGGATAAGTTGAGACAAATTGAAGAAGAGAAAAGGCTTCTTGAAGAAGAAAAGAAGAAAACAGAGGAAGCCAAGCATAAATTTCTTAAGGAAGACAAGAAAAGAAAGAAAGAAGAAGAAGAGAGAAGAACAAGAGAAGCAACAAAGAAATAGAAGGAAGATGATACTAAACCATCTAGTTCATCTACTCTACTCACTCTTGCCAGTTTATCTATTGATGATGATGATCAAATAGATCTGATCTCATCCTTATCTAAACTTTTGCAAAAGAATAAAATAGTGCAAAACTTACAAAAAATATAAATGGAAGTGACTGAGAAACTACACAGTACCTTGGCAATTTAGCATAGTAAACTAGATCCTAAACAGAGAGCACAAGTAGTGCTAAAATCATTTGATGAAGAGTTTACTAATCTATTGAATTTTTTAGAGGCAAAGGCTTAAATTTCCCACGATGCAAACATGTTTAGTACTATCTATCAGAATATCAATAATGACTTAGTTAATCTTGATACTTGTATAAAAGAATTTTGAAAATGCCTACAAGATGGGAAACTTTGTATGTTAAGTGTACCTTATCATATAAACTAACTAAAGATATTTATAGTTAGATAGAAGTAAAGATGAGTGAGATAGAGACTTTATCTAGCTAGATCTAGCATCCATCTTGCGAAATAGATGATTTCGAAAGACAAGTGTCTAGTATTCGCAGTGACATTAGGAAACTGGAACTTCAGAAAGAATAGATCTTGAAAAGGATATTAAATTTGAGAGAATCTATTGCTCTAAAATTATCTTTTATTGAGAAATAGTTAGAAGAATGTGTCAAGGCCAAGGACACATTCCAAATTTTTGTATTCATATCTTAATGCATTTGAGATTGCATCATATGCTTTATGTGCAATACTTAGCTTAACTGAGTCTACCAAAGAGACATGGACTAAGGGTATGGATAGTTTGAAGGCTAATTTTGATGATTGCATGAAGATCATATCAGCATAAGGAAGAACAACATTTTTTAATAGTTTTTGGATACATCCTTTCATTTTGTACCTTTTTCATTGATGTCAAAGAGTGATAGATACATGTGAAAATTGAATACATGTCAAAAGGGGAGAGATACATTTGAATCTAGAAAAGAGAAGATAATATTGTAAAGCATATTGTAAGGGGAAGCATGTGTAAAGTTGAACAAATTGTAATAGATGTTATGTAAGGTGTTATTTATTTTTGTAGTGTTAAGTTTTTGTCACTTAGCCAATTTTCCCTATTTTGTTTCCATCAATGCCAAAGGGCGAGATTGTTGACAATTAGATAATAGTGATATGTTATTATTTTCATTTATAGAAACGCATGATGTACATGCTTACATGAAACCTCAAAAATAAAGATACTTAGTGTTTGGTAATTAGAAAATTATCTAAGTATATGATTTGGTTTATAGTAGTGTATTGTTTTGTTTATAACTTGTTGCTAACATCATTTTATGACTAGAAAAGTCATATGGAGATTATATACATGTTGGTGATGACACGTATAACCTCAAAAGTCATTATGAACTATAAAGAACATAGATATCTGTGTTTTGATGTAATAGGACAATGAAATTGAAGGAAATATTTATTTTGTTTACAAAATAATTACTTGTCCAATTAGGGCTAACATCCTAGATGTTTATTCTAAGTTAGAAAAGTGGCTTGTGGCCTAGCTGACCCAACAAAAATTTGTGTGCATGATATTTATGTAAAAGACATTTTGTGATAATAAGTGTAGAGCGATTGTGTAAGCGAAGTGTAACTGTGAATTGTAGATTGTGACTATATGCAAATTTACTGTGAAAGTGATATATGAAAAGCTTAATATGAGCTATTTGATGGTCTAAGACCAAGATGATTATCAAAGATTAGTCAAGGAAGAAGATACAGTACCTATTCCAAAATTCAGATTACTTGTTTGGATAGTGAGCTCTTCTTGTAATTGGAAATGCATTTTTGGGTAGTGAGCTCATCTTGTTGTTGACATATTAGTCAAGTTTGTTATTAATGACATACACTTATTCAGATTATGTATGGATATCAATCTCATTGAATAGTTTATAGTGTTTCCCATGTAATTTAGTAGCCACCAAGCTTCTACAATTTCTACCAAGTCTTTTGGACTAATTCTAGTGGCTACCAAGTAGATTCAGTTAGTGTGAAGTCCTGTAGTTTAGATTGCACATCTTAGTGTATGCCAAGTATTATTAGTGGTTACTGAGTTCATAGTTCATGTGATGTGAAGCCTATGTTTACAGAGCATTGTAGTATCTATCGAGTTCATAGTTCAGGTGATGTGAAGCTAGTGTTAACTGAGCTACTTCATGGCAACCAAGTGATTCAGTGTTTGCCAAGTTGCACAATATCTACTGAATCACCAATGTAGATTGAGTTCAAGACTACTTGAAAGTGATTAGTATGGATTAAACTTCTACATCTACTAAGAGAATGATGATGCCAAGTAGTGACAATGGATACCATGTATTAGAACCTCACTGAGTTAGTCTTCAAAACCCAAGTATCTTCATGTGGGCTAACTTTGTAATATTTGTGTTAACTTGTGTCATGGACGACTTTATAATTTTGTAAATTGGACTGGTATATATATGTGATGTATTGTATCATATCCAATGTATGATTAATGAAAGGAAGAGTAACAAAGTGTGAGAATGTGAATGTAAGCATCTGTATTGTGGATGCAACAGATAAAGAATTGTAAAGGCCATATCAGTACAATAAGTAGTAGTGGAAAATCTATTACAAAAAGGTGATTAGTACACTAAGGAATCTCTATCAACAAACTTAGTTTCAAATTAGAGATCTACTGCTTCATCCTAACAAGTGAACCAATCAAAGTCCTCTAACAAGGTAGACTTAATAGTCTTTTCTGAATCTCTTTACCAAGTACGTACTTCATTTTATGTTTTCAAATCCTCTCACAAGGTGGACCTAGCAGTCCTATTTTCTTCTAATAGGACAGATCATAAGAAGTGATCAATATAAGCCTTAATAGGCCAACTTTATGCTACAATACTAAAGTTTGTGGGTTTCATCCCCACCCCAGTTTTACTTTCTATTTGGAAGGTGTTTGGGTCACCAAATCTTTGTGTTCAAGTGTTGTGGATGCTTTCATATTTTTAGTTTCTCATGCATGCAATTATATCACATGTGATGAATTAAATGCTAATTGGTTTATTGTATTAAGGATTGAAATTTTTAAAGTTTTAGAAGTTACTGATTCACCCCACCTCTCTCAATAACTTAGCATAGTCTTGAATATTTCCAACAATTGGTATCAAAGCTTTGTGGTTCTCAAGAGAAAGTCTAACAACTTGAGCAAAGCTCAAAGTTATGGAGATATTCAGACTTGACAAAGCTATTGACAATGAAAAGTTGGATCTAGAAATGGCCATTGCCCAACTCAAGAAAACTAAGGAGCAACTTTCCCAATCCCTAAAAAGAAGAAAGGAACTTGCAAATAAAATGAATGATCATCTCTACATTGAAGAAAGAATTAAAGACTTTCACCCTTCAAGCAGTTCAAATGAAGCAAATGATGCAATCAAAGAAATCCTAGAAAAGAATGGTTCCCTACAAGAAGAAGTAAGAAATTTGAAAGAGAACAGGAAATTTAGTTAGTAAGGTTATGTGAAGTCTTGGAATAGAGAAACAAGATAAAAGAAGAAATGGATGGAAGGAACAATGAAATCCAAAACCAATTTCTTTAGCAATTAGACCTTATGGATCAAATCTCCAATGCAAATGAGGAAATCATGAGCTTAAGACTTGAAAATGAAAGAATAAGGAATGATCTAAATTTTGAAAGAAAAATCAATGAAAGAATAAAAAATGAGCTGAGTTCTATAAAAAAATCAATGAAAAATTGAGAAATGACCTAAACACTAAGAAGCAAATCAATGAAAGAATGATGAAATCTCAAGTAGACATGGATCAATTGAATGAGAAAAACCTCTATAGGAAAAAAGAAAAAGAAATAATTGGATACAAAGAAGAAGGTGAATCCTCCAAACAAGGTGTTCAAAAGAATCAAAGACCTACTTGCAATCACTATGATATGATAGGTCATACATAAAACAAATGTTGGAGTAATGGAAAAGCAAAGTTTAATGGAAAATGCTACAATTGCAATCAGCATGATCATAGGGCTAATGAATGCAAAGAGAAACCTAAACTTCAAGCCAACTATCATAAATGTAAGAAACATGGACACAAGGCTTCAAACTACAAAACAAAGACATTGAATCCTGTAGAGAAAATTGTGAAGCAATATTTGGTTGCGATTACAATACCTGGTGTAGATGTCATTACTATGGATAATTTGGACACATTGGTATGAACTATGTTAAATATCATACAAGGAAAAGAGATACCACTATAAGATGTTTCATTTGTACAAACCTGGTCATCTTGCCAAGAATTGTATGAATACCAGTAAAATTGAAGATGAAAAGAAGACAAAAATTGAGAACATTTGAAAGTAGATGAGACAACAATGGATTCTTAAGTCTATCGAGGATAATGGTCCAAGTAATCATGGTCAAGTCACCCAATAATTGGGTGACTCTACCATTTCCAATTAAGTTCTTAAGGAAGAACTAGAACTAGGCTATCAAAGAAGAAATCAGAATTAGTTCCAATTGAAAGGAAGCAAAAATCCAAATCCATATGCAAGATACAAAGGGATCACTAAGCAAGATCTATAATAGTTATTACCAAGTTACCTTCCCTACTGAGTAAGTTTGGGTCATAGACTCTACTAAGAAAGGTCAGGAGTAATGAAGGCACTTACAATTACTGAGTCACGAAGGCTTTGCCAAGTGGTCAATACAAAGTACTAGATGACAATTTGTCAAGCATTATGTCAACTCATCTATCACTATACTAAGCATTAATGGTGAAATATTAACAAACAACATGGAATCGAATTCATTTCCTATCATGAATTTTTGAAGATTTATTGTGAAGTGCTATTTTCTATGCATTCATGTGATTTGAGAGAATTTCTTGCAAAATTTTTCAAAGTTCTCTCAAGCTACTGAGCAAAAATTGCATCCAAAAATAGTAAGGTGAAGATAGGTTCTAACATGTTGGTTTGAGGTGTTGAGTGGAAGGAATTGGATTTCAAGCTCGTGCTTGTAGTTGCTAAAACCCTAGACCCCAATGGAGCTCAATCTCAAATCCCTCCCAAGTTACTTCTTGTTAATGACATTTGAACTCATTTTAAATGTGCAATTCAAGAAATTGGTACTCTTGAGATGGATGATGTCCTAGGTCAGCTATGTGTTGATGGAACCTTAAAACATAAGAATCAACATTTGGAAGCAAAATGATTAACTCACATTCCCCACATGTCCTAAGAGTTTCAAATTAAATGGATTAGGTATATCTTTAGCTAGGTGGATAATGGACACCTATGGTTAGAGCAGCCAATATTGATAACAAATAAAATGATTCATCAAATCATTGGCCTTTCCAAGCTCGCCAAAGAAAAAACAACCAAAACCTTAGGTCGAGAAAATTTGGAGAAGAAAACCCTAGCTAAGAAGGATGGTAGAGGCATGAAAATAAGTAGTGTCATAGATGCAGAATTGAAGTTTGGTATTCATGTTATAGCGCATAAGATATATAGTTCAAGCCATCTTAACAATGTATCATGTGAAGCAGTGGACTTGGCATATAAAGTGGTGAAGAATAACTTATCTTATGACCTTGTTAAGTTATTATTGAGACAATTGAAGAAGAATATGGAAAGCATTGGAAACTCCAAGAATAACTTGTACAAATTTGGTTCTTTGTTAACCTATTTATTCTTCTATGTTCAAAAGTTCTTCCCTTCCAAAGGCACTATAGTCTGGAGAAAAGATGTGCCTGTACTGTACCAAATAAATGAATATATTGTAGAAATGGGAGAGAATTATGGTAGCATTATGGACAACTACTTTGATGCATTTAAAGATAAAATGAACACTAGGTTCAAGATACCTAAAAAGTTAGTTAATGACTACAAGGATGATGTGTGCTTCATGATTAATTGTGACAAGGTATAAATCCAAGCAATTAAACCTAGAGTTGTGTGGGTCAAGCCTCTTGGCTATGAGGTAAACATTGATAAGACCAAGGATATCATTGAAGTCCTTGTCAATGAACCTATGGATCCCAAGGCCCCTTACTTTGGTACTTATGAAGAAGCAAAGGAAAGAATAGAGCTAGATATAAAGCTCCTACAGGTGGTTAACAAAGGGAAGAGGAGGATAGCCAAACTAAAATCTAGTGCACCTCTCATGTTAACCAAGGGTAAAGGTGAAGATGAAGAATAGGTATAGGATGAAGAAGAATCAGAAGAAGAAGAAGAACCTTTGAAGAAAAAGGGCAAGGTGATCATCACCAAGCCTGCAAAATGATCCACTATAGTCTTCACAAGGAGGTCTCAGAAGAAAGGAAGTGCCATTGTACTCAGTAGACCTCCTCCCACCTTTAAAGGAAAATTGAAGCAAATGGAAGAAGGATCTGGAATAAAAAATTTCAAATCTTTCAAATATGAGAAAAGGATAGAGGTAGAATAGAAACAAGTTGAAGAACTAGTGCTAAGCAAAATGGGTAAATGGAAGTACTCACCAAATCAGATCACCTCTCAAATCTCTAATGAATTACTAGAGAAAATAAAGCCAAGATGGGATTTTTCCATGCAAATAGTAAAAGACATATATGCACAAACCCTAAGGAAATTATTACTGAGCATATTAGATGTTGAGGTAAAAGAGTTTTTAAATAAAAATGAAGATAAAATGACTCTAAGGTTTAATACTTGTATAGTTTTGATCAAGGATATAGAGCATGTAGTTAAGAATGATGCAAACACTTGGAATAAAATTTACCATCTTTATAAACCAATTGAATATCCAATTGAAGTAAAGGATGTTGATAAAGAAGATGATAAGAGAAAGATGAGGAAGAAAATGTTGAAGAAGTGACTCATTTTGATAATGAGGAATATTAAGAGGATCAAGGTGAAGAATCTATTGAGGAAGATAAACAAGATGATGAGGAGACTAACCTAGTAAAGATAGATGTTGTAGTCATTGCCTCACTTCCTCACTCCTTGAGAAAACCTTTGACTACATCAAGTATGGAGATAGCTTCAACAAGTTTGGTTGTGACTACCACAGATACATCAAATGTCCAATCACTCTTTGCCCCAACACAACTTAGTATATCATTGAGTTCTTTAGTCATCACCTCTCCAATTTTGACTTCTTTAGTTTTGAGTGCATCCATGGTAAGCTCTCCAATTTTTTCTACTTCAATTTTGGATTCTTCTAGCATCTCTATAAGTATTCCACCAATTAGTGCTATATCAATTTTTACTGCAAGTCTGAGCATGTCCACTATTGTTTCCATTTCAGGTACTAAAGAAATAAGTGCAAGGACAATTGAACCTAAGGTTCAATCGAGTACAAAACTTTTGAAAGGAAAAGAGATAGAAGAAGATATAGATTTGGATGAGGAAATAGAAATTCCCAAATGGGATATCTACAATCTTTTTACAAACCAAATGCACATATTTGGTGAACTCCTCCAAAAAGAGGCCAAGCAGCAAAGATTGAGAGAGGAAAGAGATAGAGAATATAAGATTATAGATGATGCTAAGAATATGTTGACTGAGGCTATTGGAATTGAGGTTGATTCTTCTAAACCTATTTTTCTTCAACTTGGAGAGGCGGTCCAAAATTTTAAAGAAGACACCGAAGGACGAGAGAAAATAGTTGAAAATGCTGAAAAGAAGTTCAATAATAAAGTGTTGGAGCACATTACTCAGCAAATAGCTATTCATCAAGTTGAGCTTTCAACAATTTTGGTCAATCTTGAGGTGTCCTATTCTAATGTATCATCAGATTTTGCAAAGCTATGTAATGCCACTAAGTATACCAAGGAAGTTAAGGAAAAATTTTCCAAAATTGATATTGATCTTAAAGCCAGTGCCAATAGCTGCAACTTGACCCTAGTTCAAGCTCTGCACATTTTAAGAAGACCAGATTTTTGATAGACATGCAGGTAGAGTTGTTAAGAGAAGAAGAAAGGATTCATTCAACATTGGTATATATACAAAATATGATCCTTCTAGCATGGATTCTATATAGAAACACATTGTATATTGAAAGACTCTAATCTAGGATAACAACTTCTCTGTTGCTGACCACATGATTGAATTATTAGTAGAAGTGAAAATTGGCATTCATACATGCAAGGTATTACAAGAAAAATGGGATAAAACTTTGGCAATTACCCTCAAGGTACACTCCAAATTCTTATCTCATTTTGGTGTCTCCATGTAAATATGTTAGAATAAATCTTTGGCATTACTATCAAAAAGGGGAAGAAGAGAAGAGTTATAGGGAGATATCTTATGATATAAGCGAAATGTTAGATGTACATAGTAGATCATATAGTATGGGGGAGAAATATGCTATGGTGAAGAAATAATCTATATATACCTTACAAAGATCAATTTTGAAAATTCTCAAAAATAGACCAAGCTAGTATTACTTGGTGATGAATAAAAGGTATTCAGTTTTGGGCTAATAAGTGTTTTTGTCACTAATGTCAAAGGGGGAGATTGTTGACATATCACTCAAGTTTATTATTAATGATACATACTTATTCAAATTATGTATAGCTATCAAGCTCATTGAATAGTTTATAGTGTTTTCCATGTGTTTTAGTAGCCACCAAGCTTCTACAGTTGCTACTGAGTCTTTTGGACTAAGTCTAGTGGTTACCAAGTAGATTCAACTAGTATGAAGTCCTACAGTTTAGACCAAGAATTTTAGTGTATACCAAGTGTTAGCACTCATAGTTTTAATGCAGTTTGTTGTCATGGTCTCATTCTCATCATGGAAGTTGAACTTGAAGTTTTGTTCATTTTGACTTCAACTTCGAGTCAGCGATAGTTTTCATCTACCAATCTAGCTTTCTTTCCCTCGCGCCTCCCTTTTTCAAGCCGAAGTTGAATTTGAAACACGTCCCTCCAAAACTTCAACTTTAAGTTTAGTATAAATTTTATGCAGTAACATAAGTTGTTTGCAGGTTTTGAGTTGCCAAATCAGATCTAAGGTGGGTCCCATTACAACACTTCCCGAGGCATGCTAAGTCATAAATAGAAATATCTAAGGTGGTACGTGCTCAAGCTATGGAAAAAATTTGAAAAAGGCTAATATTGTTACGACATGATTATCCAATTGAGCTGCGTACGTTCGGATTTGAGGGAATGAGTAAATCGAATCACATGCAACGTCCTTCCTTGCTCATGCCACATTAATGAGCAATTATTGCCCTTACTTGCCAAATTTGCTCCGTAATCTTCTGCACAAGCCTGCCTTTAAATGCATTGATTTCCAACCTTTTTTCACTCTTTGCAATTTCTTCATAGAAATTTCAGCATACTGGGTAGGAAGGGCGAATTGCAGCCTGAGTCTCTATTGAACTGTAAGTGCCTTTTTCTCATTCTCTTCTACATTTCAATTGTATTTGCTTTATTTTGGGCCACCTCTAGCCTTAGCCTCTTTTAAAAATCATGACACTCTTTCGTCCAAAGTTTCCTAAGTTAAAAAAACCACCTTTGCTCAGCTCACTCCATGAAATTCGAGACACATTCTTAGTAAATAGAAACCCATCTAAGGTAATAGAGAGAGCTAGAAACACACCTTCAAGTCCTATTTACCAGAGATTAGTAGAGAGTGGGTTGATAGAGGCCGCTGCTTTTCCTACTGTTATCCCATACCTAGAATGCATCCTTGAGTGTGCGATCCATTTCAACCTTGTTTCTGGGTGCATTAAAAAATCATCGAGGGAAGTAGTTAAAATCAATAGAAATAGTGTAAATTCTGCCCTCAGGATTCCTCATAAAGAACCCTATGAGCCATGGACATTCGAGGAGGGTGAGCGCCTGTATGCAGCAAATAAAACCAGCTATGATACCAAGATTGCTCAGTCTTGGCTCTTGAAGCCTGCAGAAGGGGGTTCTAGGCTGCCAAAACCATTGACAATCGAGCATTTTATCAAGGAGATTGCAGATATTGTCTTCCTGTTGAATAGAATTAAAGGAAATGAGAATGCTTTCTATTGGGAATCCTAGATGTATTTCTTTATTCAGAAGATAGTTGAGGGAGTCAAGTTCATCGATTGGTCAGACCTCATAGCCGAGAATTTGCATAAAGGCTTGATTAATGTTACCAACTGTGGTCCTTTCTTTCTATCTTCCTATCTAATTTACATTCTGGCAGCGTCCAAAGATTGGGATTATCTTCCGCATACACCCTCGGTTGATGACATGCCTATCTATCAATACTATAAAGACCTCCAGGATGACACGGTGTGCAAAGAATTTAAGAAAATAAATGATGCCTTTTTGGGGAAGTTGGTATTTGAGCTGCAAGGGCGAGAAAATGATAGAATGTCAGAGGAAGCCATGCAAGCTATTCAGATTTATGGATGTTATTTCATTCAGTTTCCCAGATTTACATATATTAGAATAGGTGGATTTCTTGGTCAACCCTTAAAATTGCCTCGCTACTATTCAAACTCCATGGTGCTAGCAGAAATGTGTAGACAGGTTGCTTCTCTTGTTGAATCCTTTCAAATTTCAAAGAAGGCCTCTTCAATTTTCTTCCCAATTGAGATTGGGCATTATAGATGCCCTAGTGTGAAAGAAGCTCTATTGTCAACCAAGTCATTGACCCATTTGTGTCTTAAACCTTTCACTCCTCGACTAGATTTTGACTACACTGGCTTTATTAGAGACAATGTCAAAAATGCATTTGCTCTGTTTCACTCCCCATAGCTAGAGGACTTCTGGGAAAATTGTCACAATGAATTCGAGGTGAGGAAGAGACTGTGGTCACGCTTAACCATCAAGTAGGTCATCATGTTCAATATAGAGCTGGATACTTATGGTTTGAAAGATGATGATTCAGAGGAAATAGTTGATCAATTTTACTTGGATCAAGTTGAATGCATGCTAATTCCAGAAATTTACTGGGAGAAAAAAGAAGAAAATGATGTGTATGCCCATTCCAAGGATGTAATAGCCAGAACTGCGAAATGGATAAAGTCGAAGGCGGAAATTACTCCCAGCTTTTCTGAGAAACCTTCAAGGAACAGAGATAAAAAGACTCCCCAAACGCAAACTAATCAAAGTGTTCTTGAATTTGTTGCAGGTCCACTTGAAGCTGAACTTGGAGCAGCCCCAGAAACACTTCAACTTCAGGTTCAAGAGGAAACCTCGAGAAGTAAAAGGATAACCCTCTTGAGTATAAAGAAGGCACAGTTGCTACAAGCCAGAGCACCATAACTGTGGACCTCGAAGCAGTGGAAGACCCACCCATGGCAGATAATTTACCAGAGTCTCAAAGCTTGGTAGCGACCGTCGACAATCAATGGGGTAACCTTGTTCTGGCCAAATGTCCCTCCACTGCAAAAAAAGAATAGGCAACTCCCAAATGGCTAGAGACGTTTGTGGAGAAGAAAAGAAGCATTGTTCCCATCTCCATGCCAATTGATGACCTGGTTAGTAAATGCCTAGGTAAGACACCCAAAGTGAAGAAAGCAAGGACAGAGTCAAGAATCAACTTTGACAAAGCCTCAAGGCGATGGACAACAGAAATAGCCACACCACCTGATGGAAGTGCTTGCAATTCTGTGGCTCCTCAAGATTATCAGATAACCAAGGTTGACCTTGGAAAGGCAAACCGCGAGATGGATATGAAATTCTTCAAGGTGTCTAATAAAAAGATCACTGAAAGAGTATGGAAGGACAGGCAGGACAAATAGGAAATGAAGGAAACTGTCAAGAGCATGGCCTAGTACATCAATTCCATACTTCACCCCGAAGTCAAGCCTATAAGTGAGATGTTCGCAATTGTCGACTTATCCTCTATGGTCAATCAGTAATCACTCAAAAATTTGCATAACTACAAGGCTGTGGCAAAAATAGGAGGTGAATGGGTGCTGGATGTTCTGCATAACACTGTCCAACATATAGGCCATTTAGACCAAGCATCAAAGGAAATATTGAATATTTCCAAGAAGGTGGAAACAAACAACAATGTGTATGAAAAGGAGAGGAATAATTGGTCTAAAATAGTCATATGGCTGGAAGATGTGTAAGAGCTTGGTTTGCAAAAGTTTCTCACTAAATGTCCAGTAGCAGATCTTGATGAGAAAGTTCTATATGTCATTAAAGACTGCATTGAATGGAGAAATGAGGTGTGAATACAGGGAATATCTGAAGTCAAGGAAGCTTTGCAAGAATTGAAAGTTATTCATCAGATCATCCAAAATGATTTAAAATGGTTTGCCAAACATTTTATGGGAAAAGATGATGACTCCGTGGCCCAATCGGATGAAATAATCAAGGAAGTGCAGAAGAAATTTCAAGAGTGGTAGGATAAAAAGACACCAGTAAGGCAGGATTTCTCCAACGTGGCACATATGGAAGCTATGTTGATTATCAACTCAAAACACTTGGAGATGCATGAGATAAAGGCCGCTGAGCTAAAGAAAATAAAGGAGATTTGGAAATAGAGATTCGCCTATATCGGCTTGCCACATCAGTCAGTTATTTCGGCCTTTTCAGTTGCCTACGAGACATGGAAGACTATGAGAAACACGGCCAGTGGAGATAGTTCGGCATGATCAAGACAAGCGGTTATGCTTGAAAATGTTTAGTTACAGTTTCTTGGCTGTTTTCTTGGTTTTTTTTTTCAAGATTAGTTTTAGCTTAGCAAAAAAATGACAATCTACTCCTGGTGGGGTAATTTTGGCTCTGGTCCAGCCCCTTCGCCTATAAATGTAATAATTGGTATTGTTTTAGGCGTTGGATTCTCTCAGGTAGACCGATAAATAGAACTTTTTTGTTTATGGTTTGGTTTCAATTTTAGAAGTAGCAACTCTGGATTTATGCAGATGTATTGAAACTCTATAGTTTGAATCTCAGATGAAGGTTTTGTGAGTAGATACTATTATCTACTTATTTCAGTTAGTATTTCTATAAATTCTAGTTAAAGCTTTTAGCTATGTCTATTATCAATTCTGGGTTTGTGGATTCTGAGTATGGGAAATGCTGTGAGAAACTAGCGGATTTATATTGCCTACTCGATGCTTTAATTCTCAGTTATGTGGATCATTTTGATAGTTAAAGTTGAGTGAGTCCTTTGCATTAAATTTTGTTTCATATTGATGAAGTGAAATAATTTGTTTCAGCACTTTTAGCAGATAGTTTCTTTAGCAAAGATTTTTTCTGTTTAATCCTTTTGAACTGAAAACTCCATTTGCAATAAAGGTAGCTGGGTCTGTTTTCATTGAGAAAATATTAGGCAGAGAATTCCTAAGCTTATCAGATAGGAATTCATTTGTTAGTTTACATTCTTTTCTCTGTTTTTATATACAAACTTTATGGGAAAAACTGTTCACTAACAGTTTTGGCAACTTCATTGGGGGATCGAAACAAAGAATGGTTTTGCTTCATAGTGAAATTTTCCCAATACTCCAACCAAGCTTAGGTCTTAACAATACACAAGAAGATATTATTTCTGATTTACATGTGCAAGCCTGGAAACTCAAAACGAGCCTAGAGAAATTTACACAAGTTAACCAAGTGCTTGAAAGAGAAGAAGAAAGAGTAGAACTCATTAGAGATGTACCCATTGGCAATGAAGATGCAATAGTTGATAGATTAGTCCCAAGGCCTCATTGAGTGTTGAAGGCTAGTCTATATTGTGATAAGCTGGCTAGTAGGAGATATACTCGAAGTGAAGAGAGAAAAGGGTTCATTGATGAAGCTTATGAATTTGTAAGAAAACTTGATTTTGCCCCTGATCTCTCCCTGAAAAGGAAGAAACCTGCCCAAAGTAAAAGTAGACCAACCTCTCCTAAGAAATCAACTCCCATAGCTATGAACCTTCAAGCCCTAATATTAACTAGAACCTTGATACACTCTCATTTAAATATCCAGCCTTTGAGCATTGTCTTTCCTAAGATGGCAGCTAACCCGTGGGGTGCACAAGTAGGTCCTTTGGATCTAGGGGGAAATCTTCACCCTCTTCCTAAAGGTGCTAAAGAACTACTACCTAAATTTTATGGAGATGGAAAGAAATCAATTGATGAACATCTTAATGCCTTTAATACTGCATGTGTTATCCTTGTTGTAGCACATGAAGATGTAGCTGTGAGGTTGTTTATACAGACCTTAGTTGATGATGCTGTAGACTGGTTCCATCACCTACCTCAAGGGTCTATTACTGACTGGAACCATATGCGTACTGCTTTTGAAGACAAGTTTAAATCTTCTGAAGATGAACATACCTTGTTACTTCAGTTAACTCAGTTAAAGAAAGAAATACATGAACCCATGAGAGACTTCGTAGCAAAATTTAATAAAATAGTTCACAAATTCTTGCTACTAAGAGACCTAATGGTGAAAATCGTAAAGGGTTCTTTGTTAATGCTATGCCTCCTGACATTAGTTTCCACTTGAGAAGAAATCCAGTAGCAAATGTTGAAGCTGCCCAGAGATTAGTTGTTGAATTAGAAGATGGTCTTTTGGCTGCTGGGAAATGGAAAAAAGAAGTACAAAACTCCAAAGCTCAATCACTTTCATCAAAAAAGTTAGACCCATTGGTTCAGAAATTGATTAATGATGTGATGACTATTAAGAAACAACTTCCTAAAATGAATACCCATTATCAAGATATCCCTAGGAAGTATCCAGGCCAAAGCAGTTACCAAGGAAAATAGTTTGCATTTCCCTCAAGTCAACAAAGATTACAAATTGAAGCTCCACCTAAAAAAAACAACATGTGTGTTTTTCATCTTACAAATGACCATGAGGGAACTTCTTGCCCTAAAAATATTAGATATCAGCAAATTGAAGCAGAAAAAGTGGCTTCTACTAATGTGATAATAGAAGAAGAATCTTCTGAGGAACCTGGTGACTCTGTAAATTATTACCTTGAATATGAATCTGACTCTGACAGGGGTAATGATATTTTATTAACCTTAGAAGAGGCTTCATGTTTGGTCTTAACCCGAGGGCAAAGAACTGGAGCAGCTGATATTCATGGTAAAGGTATTTCAATGCCAACTCAAGCTAGGGAGCAAAAGGTAAAAGGGGGAAAAGAAAGTTAGTCATCACCTATCCCTACATCTACCCCTCAAATCTTAAAAAGGGTATCTAATTTTGATTCCTCATTTGACATTGTCGAGTTTTGTAAGACATCAAAGATACAAATCTCTCCTGCTAAATATTTAAGAATGAATCCTAGTGAACTTGATAAGTTGATCGAATATGTTAATCAATCATCCCTCGATAAAGCGGTCAAGCAAATCAATGAAGCGAAAGTCTCAAAGAGCGATGAAGTAGTTGCCGAATGTAAACAAGATCACTCTAAAGGAAAGAAGTCTGAAGCTCAAAAATTTCATGATCATAAGGAGGTAATTCAACCAGATTCCATAAGTCTTGAATCTTCTTGTAACCTCAAGCCTAATCTGTTTTATGTTTCTCTCTTTTTACATGGATTCAAGTTGAGTAACTGTATTATAGATTTAGGGGCTTCAAATAATATAATGCCAGTAGCTATAGCAAAGGCTTTGGACCTTCCACTGACTAAAACATTTGGTAAATGTTATTCTATGGATTCAAAACAAGTACCTTTAGTGGGTCAAATTAAAGATGCTCAAGTGTCGCTGGCGGCTTATCCTTAGAAGAGGATCAAACTCACCATCCTGGTAGCCGATATCCCCACTAGTTATGGCATGCTTCTCAGTAGGACTTTCTGCAGAGATCTAGGGGGTGAAATTAAGATGGATTGGTCTCAAGTAGTAATTCCTGTTGGGAAAGACAAAGTAACCTTATTGCCTGAAACAAAGTCCAAATATACAATTTTTCCATCTGATGATCCTAAGTCTCAAATTCTTTACCAAGAGTCTAATTTTTCTAATTATCTCATTCTCTCTGAAAATGAAAAAATAGGTGAAAAGACATTAGAGGAGAACCTGCTATGGACTCTTGAATTTGATGGGAGTATTTGTTCTAATGGATCTGGAGCTAGCGTGGTTCTCATATCACCAGATAATTAGAAATTCCTTCTTTCTTATAAGCTTTCCTTTGAAAATACTAATAACACAGCTAAGTATGAAGCCCTTCTCCTTGGCATCGAAGAGGCTAAGAGGAGAAACATCAAACTGCTAAAGGCCAGAGGAGATACTGAACTCATTGTGAAACAAGTTAAAGGCATGTTCTCAGTAAAAAACCAGAGATTGAAACATTACAGAAATTGTGTATGGGATGAAATTGAAGGCTTAGATGCCTTTGCAATTGAAGCTATTCCCAAAGAGCTAAATGACAAGGCAGACTCCTTAGCAGTTTCGGCTTCCTTGTTAATTCCTCATCCTGATTTCACAGACAAAAAGTATTTAGTAGAAATCATTCACAGACCAAGTGTTCCTGATAATAACAACAATTGGCAAGTATTCAAAGACGATGCTCATATTGATGCTTTCTTGCAGAGTGTTGAAAATTTTTCTATGAGTTACTTTGAAGGCTCGGATGTAGAATGCCGGGAGTTTTGTCCTGATTTGCCTAATGAAAATGAGTTGATACAGCTAAAAGGGAATGTAATACCTAAAGGTCTCATTGAACTTGAACAACTTTTTGATAGGCGAGACACCTTTTTAGCTCGAGATCGAACACCTAAAGAAGATCCAAACGCAAATTATGATAAGGTAAATCTGGGAGATAAACATAATCCTAAAATTGTCAATCTGGGAACCTGCTGTGATGAGGGTGAAAAGGAAAGATTCATTAAACTTTTGTAAGGATATATCGATGTCTTTTCCTGGTCCTATAATGATTTGAAGACTTTCAGAGATGGGAAATTCAAGCACCATATTACTCTTAAACCAGGTATCTCTCCTTTTAGGCAAAAATTAAGAACATATAATCCAAAAGTTTCTAATGCAATATTTAGGGAAATAGACAAAATGTTGAAAGCCCGCATTATTTTCTCGATCCATCATTCCACATGGGTGGCAAATATAGTATCAGTCTGGAAGAAGAATGGATAAATAAGGATCTGTGTTGATTTTAGAAACCTTAACCAAGAAAGTTTGAAAGATAACTTTGCCCTGCCAATAATGGATCAAGTTCTCCAAATGGTTGCTGGATAAAAAATGATGTCCTTCTTAGATGGTTTCTCAGACTATAACCAAATAAAAGTTGCTGAGGAAGATCAATACAAAACAACATTTATGACACCTTGGGGTACTTTTGCCTATAAGAGAATGTCGTTTGGCTTGATAAACGTTGGTGCCATCTTCCAGCGAGCTATGAATTCAACTTTTGGCAACCTACTAGACAGATGCATCACAGTTTACCTAGATGACATGACTGTGTTCTCAAAAAAGAGGAACAAACATCTAAAAGATTTGAGAAAAGTGCTTCAAAAATGTAGGGATCACGGAGTTTCGCTGAATCCTAAAAAATCAATTTTTGTTGTGACTGAAGGAAAATTGCTGGGGCACATGGTTTCAAAAGAAGGTATCAAAGTTGACCCTAAGAGAGTAAAAGCCATCTAGCAATTATGTCTCCCTATCAATCGAAAAGGTGTTAAATCTTTCTTTGGACAAATAAATTTCTTGAGAAAATTTGTACCTGATTTTGCAGAAATAATTAAACCCATGGCTAAGCTACTCAGCGAGAAACAAAGCTTCAAATGGGATGAACCTACGTCAAAAGCATTTAAAGAGGTAAAAGAAGCTATTTCCAAAGCCCCAACGCTTATTCATCCTGATTTTAAAAAAGATTTCATAATATATTGTTACGCCTCTGAAAACACTATGTCAAGCATGTTGCTCCAAAAGAATGATAAAGGAGAGGAGATGCCTATCTCTTTTATGAGCATACCTCTGAAGAAGCATGAGCTTAACTATTCTTTATCTAAAAAACAAGTGTTCGTAGTAGTTAAAGTAGTAAAATTCTTCAGATACTATATTTTGCATTTTCATTCTGTAGTATACGTGACATCCACAACAGTCAAGAGCATTCTTACACAACAGGATGTAGCAGTCAACAATCGGGCAACATGGGTAGCAAAGGTCCAGGAATTTGACTTGGACATTCGTCCAACTAAATTAGTCAGAGGACAAGGTTTGTGCAAACTTATTGCTGAAGGAGAGAAAGAGGAATCATATCCCTCTTGTTTATTGGTAAGTCTCAAGGATGGATGGTATTCAGATATTGCCTATTTCCTGACATATGGGAGGTGTCCTGATCACCTCAAGGGGAAAGACAAACGTACACTCCAACTTAGAGCAACTAAGTTTGTTATAATTGATGATATCTTATATAAGAGAGGACTATATGGCATGTTTTTAAGGTGCGTTGATACTGATCAACAGGATAAGTTGCTGAGAACTTTTCATGATGGAATTTGTGGAGGCCATTTTTCGTCAACAGTGACAACATTCAAGATCCTAAGAAGTGGATATTATTGGCCAGGTATGTTTAAAGCTGCTTATCATTGGGTTAGAAATTGTGAGAAATGCTAATTGTTTACAGGGAGACCCCAGTTAGCCGCTCTACCTTTAAAACCTGTAATTATAGAAGAATCATTTCAACAATGGGGTTTAGACTTTGTTGGGCCTATTAATCTGATTTCGAGTACAGGGCATTCTCACATCTTCACTGCTGCTGATTATTTTACAAAATGGGTAGAAGTAATCCCAGTTAAAGCAACGACTTCAAAGGTAGTGTGCAGATTTTTGACTGAAAATATTTTGACCCATTTTGGCACTCCCAGCAAAATAGTGACAGATAATGCACAAAACTTCTCATCCAGAGAGATTCAGCTATATTGCTATGACCATGGAATTCATTTGTCACATTCCTCAAATTACTTTCCTCAAGGCAATGGACAAGCAGAGTCCACAAATAAAAATCTAGTCAATATTATGAAAAAATTGGTGGATAAAAAGGGAAAAGATTGGCACAAAAGACTATATGAAGCACTTTGGGCTGACAGGACCTCTCCTAAAAGAGCCATAGGTATGACACCTTTTGAATTGGTATATGGAGTTCAAGCACAACTATCCCTACCTCTGGAATTAGCCACTTTGAACTTACAGAAGGAAATTGAAGGTGAAGTATTCCAGTCTTCCATTGAAAAGAGGATATTGTATCTCCAAAAGATAGAAGAAGAAAGGAGGGAGCTAGTAGATCATATCACAAATCATCAGGCCAAAGTCAAAAAGATTTTTGATCAAAAAACAAGACTGTGGAAATTCATGGAAGGAGATCAGGTCCTGCTATGGGATAAGAGGAAAGAACCTAAAGGAGCTCATTCTAAGTTTGAAAGCTTATGGAAAGGACCGTTTGAAATATCTGAAGAATTAAGTTCAAATGCCTTCAAGCTGCAATATCCAAATGGTGATGAACTTCCCCTGTCCTTCAACGAGTAGGATCTTAAGCTATACCATTTTTAGGTCTATGTCGCATCTCATTGTAAATACCATCTTTTGGCTTCCTTTCATTGCCTTGTTTTGTTTTGGTGTGTTGTGTCGTTGTCTTTTGAGTCGGTCTGCAAATCTTGGACTCTAGGTTCATTCATGATCCTTCTAGTCTCATTCCTCAGCTGGAGCCGATTGTTAGCACTCATAGTTTTAACGCAGTTTGCTATCATGGTCTCATTCTCATCATGGAAGTTGAACTTGAAGTTTTATTCATTTCAACTTCAACTTTGGGTCAGCGATAGCTTTCATCTACCAATCCAGCTTTCTTTCCCCCACGCCTCCCTTTTTCAAGCCGAAGTAGAAGTTGAAATGCTTCCCTCCAAAACTTCAACTTCAAGTTCAATATCAATTTTATGCACTAACATAAGTTGTTTGCAGGTTTTGAGTCGCTGAATCAGATCTAAGGTGGGTCCCATTATAACACTTCTCGAGGCATGCTAAGTCATAAATAGAAATATCTAAGGTGGTACGTGCTCAAGCTATGGAAAAAATTTGAAAAAGGCTAATATTGTTATGACATGATTATCCAGTTGAGCTGTGTACATGCGGATTTGAGGGAATGAGTAAATCGAATCACAAGCGGCGTCCTTCCCTGCTCATGCCACATTAATGAGCAATTATTGCCCTTACTTTCCGAATCTGCTCCGTAATCTTCTGCACAAGCTTGCCTTCAAATGCATTGATTTCCAACCTTTTTTCACTCTTTGTAATTTCTTCATAGGAATTTCAGCATACTGGGTAGGAAGGGCGAATTGCAGCCTGAGTCTCTATTGAACTGTAAGTGCCTTTTTCTCATTCTCTTCTACATTTCAATTGTATTTGCTTTGTTTTGGGCCACCTCTAGCCTTAGCCTCTTTTAAAAATTATGACACTCTTTCATCCAAAGTTGCCTAAGTTAGAAAAACCACCTTTTCTCAGCTCACTCCCTGAAATTCGGGACACATTCTTAGTAAATAGAAACCCATCTGAGGTAATAGAGAGAGCTAGAAACACACCTTCAAGTCCTATTTACCAGAGATTAGTAGAGAGTGGGTTGATAGAGGCCGCTGCCATCCCATACCCAGAATGCATCCTTGAGTGTGCGAGCCATTTCAACCCTATTTCTGGGTGCGTTAAAAAATAATCAGGGGAAGTAGTTGTTAAAATCAACAGAAATAGTGTAAATTCCACCCTTAGGATTCCTCATAAAGAACCCTATGAGCCATGGACATTCGAGGAGGCTGAGCACCTGTATGCAACAAATAAAACCAGCTATGACACCAAGATTTCTCAATCCTGGCTCTTGAAGCCTGCAGAAGGGGGTTCTAGGCTGCCAAAACCATTGACGATCGAGCATTTTATCAAGGAGATTGCAGATATTGTCTTCCTGTTGAATAGAATTAAAGGAAACAAGAATTCTTTCTATTGGGAATCCTAGATGTATTTCTTTATTCAGAAGATAGTTGAGGGAGTCAAGTTCATCGATTGGTCAGACCTCATAGCTAAGAATCTGAATAAAGGCTTGATTAATGTTACCAACTGTGGTCCTTTCTTTCTATCTTCCTATCTAATTTACATTCTGGCAGCATCCAAAGATTGGGATTATCTGCCGCATACACCCTGGATTGATGACATGCCTATCTATCAATACTATAAAGACCTCCAGAATGACACAGTGTGCAAAGAATTTAAGAAAATAAATGATGCCTTTTTGGGGAAGTTGGTATTTGAGCTGCAAGGGCGAGAAAATGATAGAATGTCAGAGGAAGCCATGCAAGCTGTTCAGATTTATGGATGTTATTTCATTCAGTTTCCTAGATTTACATATATTAGAATAGGTGGATTTCTTGGTCAACCCTTAAAATTGCCTCACTACTGTTCAGACTCCATGGTGCCAGCAAAAATGTGTAGACAGTTTGCTTCTCTTGTTGAATCCTTTCAAATTTCAAAGAAGGCCTCTTCAATTTTCTTCCCAATTGAGATTGGGCATTATAAATGCCCTAGTGTGAAAGAAGCTCTATTGTCGACCAAGTCATTGACCCATTTGTGTCTTAAACATTTCACTCCTCGATTGGATTTTGACTACACTAGCTTTGTTAGAGACAATGTCAAAAATGCATTTGCTCTGTTTCACTCCCCACAGCTAGAGGACTTTTGGGAAAATTGTCACAATGAATTCAAGGTGAGGAAGAGACTGTGGTCATGCTTAACCATCAAGCAGGTCATCTTTTTCAATATAGAGCTAGATACTTCTGGTTTGAAAGATGATGATTCAGAGGAAATAGTTGATCAATTTTACCTGGATCAAGTTGAATGCATGCCAATTCCTGAAATTGACTAGGAGAAAAAAGAAGAAAATGATGTGTATGCCCATTCCAAGGATGTAATAGCTAGAACTGCCAAATGGATAAAGTCGAAGGCGGCAATTACTCCCAGCTTTTCTGAGAAACCTTCAAGGAATAGAGATAAAAAGACTCCTCGAATGCAAACTAATCAAAGTGTTCCTGAATTTGTTGTAGGTCCACTTGAAGCTGAACTTGAAGCAACCCCAAAAACACTTCAACTTCAAGTTCAAGAGGAAACCCTGAGAAGTAAAAGGATAACTCGCTCGAGTACAAAGAAGGCACGGATCACTACAAGGCAGAGCACCATAACTATGGACCTCGAAGCGGCAGAAGACCCACCCATGGCAGATAATTTACTAGAGTCTCAAAGCTTGGCAACGACTGCCGACAATCAACACGGTAACCTTGTTCTAGCCAAATGTCCCTCCACTGCAAAAAAAGAACAGGCAACTCCCAAATGGCTAGAGATGTCTGTGGAGAAGAAAAGAAGCATTGTTCCCATCTCCATGCCAATTGATGACCTAGTTAGTAAATGCCTAGGTAAGACACCCAAAGAGAAGAAAGCAAGGACAGAGTTGAGAATGAACTTTGACAAAGCCTCAAGGCGATGGACAGTAGAAATAGCCACACCACCTAATGGAAGTGTTTGTGATTCCATGTCTCCTCAAGATTATCAGATAACCAAGGTTGACCTTGGAAAGGAAAATCGTGAGACGGATATGAAATTCTTTGAGGTGTCTATAAAAAGATCGCTGAAAGAGTATGGAAGGATGGGCAGGAAAAATAGGAAATGAAGGATACAATCAAGAGCATGGCCCAGTACATCAATGCCATACTTCACCCCGAAGTCAAGCCTATAAGCGAGATGTCTGCAATTGTCGACATATCCTCTATGGTCAATCAACAATCACTCAAAAATTTGTAGGTGAATGGGTGCGGGATGTTCTACATAATACTGTCCAACATATAGGCCATTTAGACCAAGCATCAAAGGAAATATTGAATATTTCCAAGAAGGTGGAAACAAACAATGATGTGTATGAAAAGGAGAGGAATAATTGGTCTAAAATAGTCATATGGCTGGAAGATGTGCAAGAGCTTGGTTTGCAAAAGTTTCTCGTTGAATGTCCAGTAGTAGGTCTTGATGAGAAAGTTCTATATGTCATTAAAGATTGCATTGAATGGAGAAATGAGGCGTTAACGTAGGGAATATCTGAAGTCAAGGAAGCTCTGCAAGAATTGAAAGTTATTCATCAGATCATCCAAAATGATTTAAAATGGTTTGCCAAACATTTTATGGGAAAAGATGATGACTCCGTGGCCCAATCGGATGAAATAATCAAGGAAGTGCAGAAGAAATTTCAGGAGTGGCAGGATAAAAAGACACCAGTAAGGCAGGATTTCTCCAATGTGGCACATATGGAAGCTATGTTGATTATCAACTCAAAACACCTGGAGATGCACGAGATAAAGGCTGTTGAGCTAAAGAAAATAAAGGAGATTTGGAAATAGAGATTCACCTATATCAGCTTGCCACATCAGTCAGTTATTTCGGCCTTTTCAGCTACCTACGAGACATGGAAGACTGCAAGAAACATGACCAGTGGAGATAGTTCGGCATGATCAAGACAAGGGGTTATGCTTGAAAATGTTTAGTTACAGTTTCTTGGCCGTTTCCTTGGTTTTTTTTTCAAGATTAGTTTTAGCTTAGCAAAAAAAAGACAATCTACTCCTGGCAGGGTAATTTTGGCTCTGGTCCAGCCCCTTCACCTATAAATGTAATAATTAGTATTGTTTTAGGCATTGGATTCTCTCAAGCAGACCGATAAAAAGAACTATTTTTGTTTATGGTTTGGTTTCAATTTTAGAAGTAGCAACTCTGGATTTATGCAGACGTATTGAAACTCTATAGTTTGAATATCAGATGAAGGTTTTGTGAGTAGATACTATTATCTGCTTATTTCAGTTAGTATTTCTATAAATGCTAGTTAAAGCTTTTAGCTGTGTCTGTTATTAATTCTGGGTTTGTGGATTCTGAGTATGGGAAATGCTATTAGAAACTAGTGGATTTATATTGCCTTCTCGATGCTTTAATTCTCAATTATGTGGATCATTTTGATAGTTAAAGTTGAGTGGTTCTTTTGCATTAAAGTTTGTTTCATATTGATGAAGTGAAATAAGTTGTTTCAGCACTTTCAGCAGATAGTTTCTTTTGCAAAGATTTTTCTGTTGAATCCTTTTGAACTGAAAACTCCATTTGCAATAAAGGTAGCTACATCTGTTTTCATTGAGAAAATATTAGGCAGAGAATTCCTAAGCTTATCAGATAGGAATTCATTTTTTAGTTTACATTCTTTTCTCTATTTTTATATACAAACTTTATGGGAAAAACTGTTCACTAACACCAAGTATTATCAATGGTTACTGAGTTCATAGTTCATGTGATGTGAAACCTATGCTTATAGAGCATTGCAGTATCTACTGAGTTCGTAGTTTAGGTGATGCGAAGCTAGTGTTAACCAAGCTACTTTATTGTAACCAAGTGATTCAATGTTTGCCAATTTGCACAAAATCTATTGAGTGACCAATGCAGACAAAGTTTAAGACTACTTGAAAGTGATTAGTATGGATTGAGCTTCTAGTTCTACCAAGAACATGATGATGCCAAGAAGTGATAGTGGATGCCATGTATCAGAACCTCACCAAGTCAATCTTCAGAACCCAAGTATCTTCATGTGGGCTGACTATTTAATTTTGTAAATTGGATTGGTATATATATGTGATGTAATGTATCATATTCAATGTATGGATAATGAAAGGAAGAGAAACAAAGTGTGAGAATGCAAATGTAAGCATATGTATTGTGAATGCAACAAATAAAGAATTGTAAAGGCCATATCAATACAAGGAGTAGAAGTGAAAAATCTATCATAGAAAGATGATTAGTACACTAAGGAATCTCTATCAGAAAACTTAATTGAAAGTCAAAGATCTACTACTTCATCCTAATAGGTGAATCAGTCAAAATCCTCTAACAAGGTAGACCTAACAGTCTTTTCTAAATCTCCTTACCGAGTGCATACTTCATTGAATATTTTTAAATCCTCTCACAAGGTGGACCTAGTAGTCCTATTTGCACCTAACAAGGTAGATCATCAGAAGTGATCAATGTAAGCCTTAATAGGCCAACTTTATGTTGCAGTACTAAAGTTTGTGGGTTTCATCCCTACCCCAGTTTTACTTTCTATTTGGAAGGTTTCTGGGTCACCAAATCTTTGTGTTCAAGTGTTGTGAATGCTTTCATGTTTTCATTTTTTCATGCATGCAATTAGATCAGATGTGATGAATTAAATGCTAATTGGTTTATTGGATTAAGAATTGAAATTGTTAAAGTTTTAGAAGTTACTGATTCAACCCTCCCCTCTTAGTAACTTAGCATAGTCTTGAATATTTTGCATCTACTATACCACAACTCCTAATAGGGACTCCTTATACTAAATTTTCTCATTGACTCCTAATAGGGTCTATCCTCTAACAAGGAAATTATATATTAGTATATTATCTAGTGGGTATCATCCCCACCAAGGTTTTCCCTTGGCTAGGGTTTCCCTAGTTAACAAAATATGATGTTATGAGTTATCTTTGTGCATTGATACTATTATTGTTCAACATTACTTTATTACTCTATTATGCATGGTTTAAAGTAATAATATCCAGTTGGTGACTAAAGTTTGTAGATTACTGATTCACCCCCCCACTCTCAGTAATCCATATTTCTAACAGAGTACATTAGGGTAGATAAAGGGAAGAATAAGTGAAAAAGAGAGTCCCCAAAGTGAGCTAAGCCCAAGAGTGGAGAGCCTCAAGATGAAGAGGTAGCTCAAGCCCTAGATACTAAACAAGTGCCCCCACTTGGACAAGAACAAGAACATGAGCTCAAAGAAGTATAGGAAGCACTATAATACCCCAAAATTGTCACATTTCCATGCTAAATCAATTATGGTCTATTTAATCAATTCTAAGTCCTATTTTACTAGGCCATTTTGAATTTTGATAATTGCTACTTGACCTGAATGTCAAATGCAAAAATTCCCTAATCTACATTAATTGCATACTCTATTTAATTCCTAATTCTAATCAAATTAGCAAAGGTAAACCTATTAGTTAATTTAATTTGATTATGAGTCCTAGTACTTTTAAAAAAAATTAAATTTATCCCTTTGGCTAAAATAGACATTAAGGAGTTAAATGTATGTGATTTAATTAAATATATCCTCATTTTAATTATTGAATTTAATTATTCAAATAGTTGAGATTATGAATTTATGAGGTCATATTTAACTTTATTAAATTAAATATACTCTCCAAGTTCTCTCTCCAATTTAGAAATGGCAACTCTGAGCAAACTAGATTTGGAAAATGAATTGATTTAGTTAACTCTTTCTTACACTCAAAAGTGGATCAGTTAACTTCATTTGCACAAGGAATTTTCCTTTCTACCTGCATCTCATTTCCAATCTTGACCATCCACCCAAATTGATCTTGAGCATTGATCAATTCTAGAATACTATTTAAGAAGCTCTCAATTCCTTATTTCAAGGGTTGCAAATGAATCATATCAAACTTTTGTTGAAATAAACACTCAATTCTTGCATTAATAGTTTTTATTAATCTTTCATTCTAATCTCATATAGTTTAAATATATGCATCCATTTAGACTAATATGCTCTTCTTATTCTTAGCTTAATATATGCATTACATATAGATTAATTTGCATATCTCATTTAGATTAATCTCGCATTCTTATATAGATTAAATCCTTCATTCTAGATGTCTAGTTGTTAACTTCTTGATCTAAGAGCAATTAGAAAAATCATTCTAGTTAGGAGGCAACAGATCAACCTATTGGACATTTTGGATGAACAATCCAATGTTCATTCTAGAATGATTCTTTAGATAAGGATCATGTTGAAGTGTGTGTGAATATAGAGGCCACCAATTCCCACTCACATTTCTGGCACCCACCTTTGGGCTAATAAATCAAGCTTTTGGCCTCATCTATTCTTTATTCTACAATTTTTTAACATTCTATCACTTTTGTTCATATAGCCAATTAGTTTCTCATGCAAATAATCTCATTCTTACATGAAGAAACTAAGATTTATCTCCCTGTTCTATACTTCCTCGTGCGAAAAAGTGTATAATTGTGTAGTTTCTCATGTAGTACACAACATTTTCTTGTGTGGGCCTATGAAGAATTTTGTGTGAAATTCAGCATTAGAAAAATAAAATGTAACTTTCTAGATTTTATTTTTATCATGATGATTTAACTGGCATTTGTTTATGAAGCATTTTGTTTCTAGTTTCTAATTTTCAATAGCTTAACAATGGTTTTCAAATTGCTTGTTGAAGACATCCTATTACAAACTCTTAAACATTATTGATAGTTTGATTATAGGATGCTTAATCAAAGATACGCATATCAAAGAATGACTTCAAACTCACCTAAATATTGTGTCATTTTTTATTTCTTTCTTACACATAGTTTAATAGGGCTTGTGAAGTTCATAGGGATCTAGACAAAGGAATAGGGGAGTATGTTCTTTACTACTTGGAAGTGATGCCCAAGAGTAAATTAGTATCCTAGATGCCTTTGGAAGATGGTACCCAAGGAAGAAAATAAAGTTAGTGGTTCTCCTATATGAGTCTTTTTTATGAAGAGATGATGGTTTCCTTTAAGGGAATCAAAATCTTGAGAAAACATAAGTTTGGATTAATATGCTAACTTGACAATGCACATGTTTTTCATGTTTGGGTAAGGTGACAAGGTAGAGGAGTATTCTCTTTCCCCTTGAGGGAAATTAGAAATTTGGACCCTTATATCCAAACCACTAGTCTGAGTCAACCTTTAGAGGGCCTGCTAGAGCATCCAACCTCTAGGAATGACCCAAGTGAGCACACACCTTTTGCTAGTGATTCAAACTCACTATAATAAAGAATCTTTGTAGAGTGAAAGAATCCAAAGCCATGTTAATTTCCTCTTCTTTATTTTGATATCACATATTAGGAAGAGGCTCTGCATGTTGCACTAGCTGGTGCCGACCCAAGTCTTTCTAGTCAAGTCTGTGCACTTACAGATGTTGATGTGGGCTATTAACCTCAACTTCATACATGAAGCCACCAAGGGTTAATATGAATGGAAGCCAAGTAAAAACCTTTTAGTTAGTTTCTACCCAGTTCACCTCTGAAAGGGGGCATAATCTTTTTGTACAAAGGGGGAAGAATCTCCCCTATAGATACTCAACATAGGCATGTAACTGGATGCTAGAAGGTGGTATACATGCTTGAATCCTACCACAAGGGTGCTCATTTAGTGTATATGTTATTGAGTCCTTGGAATAGAGCAAAAACACAAATGCCCTCTAGTGGGGTGATACAACTGTATGAGGTGAATAGATGCACATAAGTTGTGAGACAAAGGTTTTTCTTCCTCTACCTTTTTTAGTTATAGGGATAAAGCATGTTTTTTTTGTCTTTAAACTTGTTGAAATATATCAAACAAAAAAAAAGTCAAGACTCCCCCATCCTTCTGAGTTGCTTTGCCCTCAATTTGATTGTTTGAAACTACTACTTGCTTCTCGTGTCTAAAAACAACTGTCTACTTGTAAACCAAAATGATGTCCAAAATCTAAAAACAATGCTGAAATCTATCTGAAACTTGTAAACACTATCATTCCTCTATTTAGAAACTGTCAAAACCATTGAAAATCTCTTCAAGTTCAGTCAAGAATTGTCAGTCTCATCCTTTTCTCACTTCCATTTTGTGCAAGAAAACTATCTGTTAGTACTTCCTTGTAGGGTTCTTTGTAGTTCATCATGCCCTTGTGTACACATCTTTGGTAAATTTTTGCCAAATCCAATTTTTTTATGCCAAAATCTTATATATTCAATCAAACTATTACTTTCTTTTGTGGTTCTATACAAGTCCTTGCATAAGAATCTTTGCCTAAAAGTTTCTATTCTTATATTTTTCCTAGTTCTTTATACTTTTCCATGTGATTCTTTGTGAATCTTCACACGAGATCTTATCCTAAAAACTATCAAATTGTTATGTCAGAGTTATCTACTCTCCAAGTGTAATATGTGTCTACAACATTTGATCATTTCTCTATTTACAAAAGTGTCCAACTCTAACTTCTTGCTTAGTTGACAACTTGCGATTTACATATGAACTAGCCCCATCACTTGTTTATCTTATTGTTTTCTCCCGTGTTCATCATATCTTGCATCACAAGAGTCATAACTCTTTTTTGTTGTAGAAATTTCTTAAACAACTTGTACCTAGGTATATAACACACTTATATCACTTTGAGGATTCATTCTAGTGTGGTCTTTTTCTAAACTTTTATTTTCATCATTTTCTATTACTGTTGCAACAAGAAGTGGAACTGTGTCTCGTCCACATAGACTTAGACAAGGTAGAGTTTAGGTCAGAATCATGGTAGATGTTGCTTCCTAGTTTTCACATGGTATGAATCTAGTGAATTTAGTGAGGAGTCTTTACGATCTCTCTCACTTGTTAGACCACCTTGTGCTCAAAGAACATTTTCCATAAACTTTCAGCAAACTCAAATCCCTTGTATCAAGAGAATCCTAAAACTGGCAAAATGCATACATCTCTAGACAAAACAGATGAATTCTTATTTAGAAGACCTTTTCAACCAACATACACTAAAACTTACCACATTCCTAAAATAGCTAATCAAGACCAAGGAAATGGAGAACATAGTAGAGGACAAGATCGCCAACGAAATAAAATACAAAGAACCTTGCACTGATGAGAATGAGAAAACTCAATAAATAGCTCCTGAAGACATCAAAAAATGTCATAAGGATAAACACTTCCAAAAAATAATGGAGATATTTCTTAGTGAAGAGAAAGAGAAATAGTTTCTCAAACTCTCTCAAGAGGGAGAAAAAATACCTCATTATTTTAATGTTGAGACAATCATTACTCATGAAGAGGAAACTAAAATGTCCAAGTTGCATAAACAACTAAAGATCATGCAATAATAGTTGGAAAAATGTGATGCATGATAAGGACAAACCAACCAAAACATACACCTTTTTGTCCATTCCCTTTTGAGAAGAGGTGTTGAGTTACCCAAGTATGATAAATACTTTGGAACTTCCAATCCCCAAGAATATTTGTGGGAATTTGGTGCTTTTTCTACGAAATTTATGCACACTCAGACATATCTCATGTGTTTATTCCCATGGAGTCTATTTGGTTAAGCCATGGAATGGTTTTCATAGTTTCCTACTGGTATCAAAATGTTTGATGAGATTGCTAGCTTGTTTGTTCAACAGTACTCACACAACATACAACATCCAGTTACCATATGTAACTAATGTAACCTTAAATAGAAAGTTGAGGAACCTTTCCTTACATTCCTTTAGAGGTGGTGACAACTATATACCAAATATTCATGAAATATTTTTGGAATAGAAAAAACTGACATTTTCATGGATAATCTTTTACCTGACTTTGGGTATAATGCTTAACTTTAGGGTCCATGCACCTTTGAAGACATGGTTACACAAGCTATCTAAATAGAGGAATTCATGGTTAAAAAGTGTGAAATAACTCTTCAAACAGACAACAAACAAGGATCAACCTCTAGTAAGGATAAGTCAAAGTATGCGAACAAGAATTGAGAAGTACTACATGATGGAGTCACTGATAACATTACTCTTAAGCCTACTAAAGTTGCTTTCAATCTTATAGACAATTTCAAAGCATCTAGAAATGTTGACAAATCTCCTCCTGGCAACAAGATATTTGGAAACACAATGAAGAACTCATCTTGGGTTACACACCAAAAATTGAGAATATATACCTCTTTGTGAACCTTTGGATGCGGTCTATAAGACCTTGTTGCAAAACAAGCTCACTTCTCCACTAGATAATTCTCATCCTTATTATCCACAACCATGAACTTCATAGTGGAATGAGATTAAATTTTGTGAATATTGTAAAAAAAGGTCACAAAACGAACAATTGCATCACCCTATGTCACAAAGTTCAAGACTTAATTGATGATGGTGAAATTATTATGGATCAACCCAAAAATAATATGGATCACAAGGCTTTCAAGGATCCATTCCCACACTATGAGAAGTGAGAAAAGTCTAAATAGAAAGCTCATAAGAAGGCCAACTATACATACTCTAATGATGGTGTTGTGATCAAAATGGTTAAACCTATGGATTTTGAATATTGTGATGTCATCACAATTGAGGGAAAATAAGACAACACAAAACCTAAGATGTCATTTGTCTTAAGGGGTGCTACATGTACTACATCTGACAAAGAACCATCACAATCTTATGCCAATGTTGTTACACATTCTTGTTCCAAGATAGTACTCAAAGGTCTTTTGCCTTCTACTCCTGATTCAAAACAACATAAAGACAAACCTCTTTCTAGTCCATCTAGAAAAGGTATAAAAATTGCAACATCTACTGGAGCTACTAGCTATAGTATCCTCGATCAATTACAATAGAGAAGTGCTCAAATAATGATCTTTGAATTACTCAAAATCTTGCCTCCTCATAGGAAAATTATCGACAAAGCCCTCATTGAGGTAAATGTACCTCAAGATCTTGATATTGAAAAGTTTCAATCTATAGTAGGTAATCTAACCTCACCTCACTATCTGTCCCTCTCTGAGGAGGAGGTCAATTCACTGAGTCATCCACATAACCAACCATTTCATATTGAAGCCATGATACACTAGTAGTGTATGCATTGCATGCTCATAGAAAATGGAGCCAGTTTAAACATATTCTTTACTACTCTAATCAAATAATTGGGCTATTCTGAAGAGTCCATTGATCCTCATTGAAAAATAACCATCAAGGCATATGATGAAGTCAAGTGTAAATCCTTAAGTCTTGTTGTGTTTCCTCTTCGAGTAGATCATGTAGAAAGGGATGTCACTTTTCAAGTCCTTGACATTCCATTAGCATACAACATCATACTAGGGAGACCATGGATACATAAAATGCAAGCTATGCCTTCAACTTACCATCAATATGTCAAGTTTCCATTTCATGGCTCTAAAGCCACCATACCTAAAATACTAGTTACACCTATAACATGTTGAAATCTATTGAAAGCTTTGTACCTGCTAATAGGGAATCTATGGATAATCATGATGATAAGATGAAACAAATTGAGAAGTTAATGAAGTTGAAAGAAACTAGGATTGGTGAATATCACATAGAACTAGTTTTTTTCTTTGGCATCTCCTCCTGAGTCTCCCTATCATTATGGGAGATCATATAAAGTGAAGAGATCTTTTGTGTTGTCACCTCAAACTAAGTACAATGGTACCTTTGTTAAAACTACTATACCTCTGGAGGAGGATGATGAAAATAGAGCTATTGTTTCTTGGATATATAGAGAGGAAACTCTTGTGGATCTCACATAATAGTCTCTTGAGATTACTCCTAAAAAGTATGGTTCAAATCTTAAACTCCTAAAATGCTTCGGATACAAAGGAAATGGTCCAATTCAACATAACAAAAATGGATTGATTGATCCTATCAAAGCAATTTCTAGAAGGTCTCGAGATACAATATGCCTAGGGTTTAAGAAGATCTCTTTTCATATAGGGTTTAACAAATTTGCACCAAAATCTTAGAGTTCATCCAAGCATGAGCCACAAACTAAGTCAGATGATCCTGAGGATGAAGTTGATGATGAGGACCCTTATCCTTATCCAATTCCTTTTGATCTTGCTGAATTCATTTATAGTGCCAAATGATTTTGTACCACATGTTAACACTATGCATGGTTATAGTGATTCTTTTGACAACACTATTGATTCTTCTCATATTCAATAGGAACAATTAGAGCCGAGTCATACTATAGGCATTGAGTGAATTTGTAAAAATCTAGATGATGAAATAGAATTTGTTCCTATTACTATTAGGGAATTCTATATTTTATCTTCATGTAGCACAAACTCTCAAGAGTATGAATTTGACTCTCTCTTAGAAGTAACTACAAACAATGATATAGATCAAGTTCATGTCTATGAAAGTCTATTCAAAGTAGGTGAATCATCTAGGGTTAGTTTGGATGAGTCTCATCCAACTAATGTCATCGAGTCTTCAATTAATGTCATTAGAACTCAAAGGAATTCAATCAAACTTTTGGATGAAACCACTCTAGGTCTTGACTTACTTGTCCATGTATTTTATGATTATAATATGAACACCATTGAACCTACCACATCTCTTTCACTCACCTATCCTAAGCCTATAGACTAGAATTCAAATGCATCTAGTGAAGTCCCTACATTCCAGAATGACTATGCTCTTTCCTACTACTTAAATGTTGTTGAACCTATAACATCTTGCATTAGTGAACAAAGCATCAACTTGACTGAAGTTGACATCAAATATCTTAGTGACACAGTAAAAAAGAAACTAAATAGAAGGTCTAATGGTGAAAACCACATTATGATATTATTGGAATGTAAAATAGTAAAAATAAAAGACATATCCAAAGGTGAAAACCTCTCTAAGGCACCTAAGGATGAGATATTTTATGCACTTCCTAGTCATTTTTAGGAAATATCATTAGTGTTGATAGAGCCAACATAGTTGATCAACTTGGGAGTAGAGGAGCAGCCTCACATGATACATCTTGCACAGTCTTTATCTATAGACTAAAAAGAGGAATTCATTGCCTTATTTCAAGAGAAAAAGATAATTTTTTCTTGGACATACTTAGACATGCCAGGCTTGGGTCTTGATCTCATAATGCATCATTTATCTATGGTGCCAAGAGTAAAATTGATCAAACAAAAGCTTAGGAAAGTGCATCCTCATGTTGCATTACTTGTTAAAGTTGAACTAGAAAAGCTTTTGAAAGTTGATTTCATCTGTGTGTTGACAATTTCCTAATGAAGATATGTAATTGTTGTCATTTATGGATACACATGATGTACATGCTTACAAGAAACCTCTAAAATAAAGATAGTTAGCTTTTGGTACTCAGAAATTGTCTAAGTATGAATTTGGTATATAGCAATGTATTGTTTTGTATGTAACTTGTTACTAATGTCATATTATGACTAGTAAAGTTAGATGGAGATTATACATGTTGATGTTGGTATGAATAACCTCAAAAGTTAGTACGGACTATACAAAAATGAAATAGGACAATGAAATTAAAGGAAAGGAATTATTTTGTTTACAAACAATAACTTGACCAATTAGGGGTAACATCCTAGATGTTTACTCTAAGTTGGAAAAGTGTATTATGGTCATAGAAAACCTAGTATCAATTTATGAAAATATATGGTATATATGCAAAGGGAATTTTGTGATAAGAAGTGTGAAGCATTGCAATAATTGTGTTGAGTGATTATATGCAAACTTTTGTGAAGGTGATATATGAAAATTTTTGTAAAGCTATTTTTGTGATCTAAGATCATGCTTAAGATTAGAGATTAGTTAAGAAAGAAGTTATAGTACCTACATTCTAGAAGTCTGATTACTTGTTTGGGCAGTGAGCTCTTCTTGTAATTAGAAGTGCATGTTTGGGTAGTGGGCTCATCTTGCATTTACTGTACTACAACTCCTAATAGGGTTGGCACAACTCCTAAATAGGGTTGGAATCTCCTAAAATGGACTCTCCATACTAAATTTTCTCATTGACTCCTAATAGGGTCCATCCTCTAACAAGGAGTTTATATATCAGTATATTATCTAGCGAGTATCATCCTCACTGGGGTTTTCCCTTGGCTAGAGTTTCCCTAATTAATAGAATATGGTTTTATGAGTTATCTTTGTGCATGGTTATTTTTCCTGTTCAACATTACTTGATTACTTTGTTATGTATGGTTTGAAGTAACAAATAATATCTAGTTCATGACTAAAGTTTGTAGATTACCGATTCACCCCACCCCTCGCCCCAAGTAATACCTATTTCAAACATTTGGTATCAGAGCTCAGTTACTTAGAAGAGAATTAACAACTTGAGTAAGATCCCTATGGATATGAAACAATTGATGAAGAACCTTGAAGAGGCAATTGAATAGATTGATCTCTTTATTGAAGAAAGAGATAAGCTGAGGGACAAATATGAAGACTCCAAAGCATACATTGGATAATTAAAGGAAAATATTGAACATCTCGAATCTAAGCCTGAATCTACTAAATCTAAAACTAGTGATGATGATTATTCAAAGTTGAAGATAGAGTATAAGATCTTGAAGCATGAATTGATGATTATGAATCTAAAGTTAACTTTGAGGAGTGATCCTAGCAAAGTCAAAATTGATTTGAAGACTAAGAATGTAGATCGCAGAGCAAGTCTAGCAAAGAATACATCTAACCTTGAAACATTGAAAGAAGATCACGAAGAACTTCAAAAATGTAATACTATTGTTAAAGGTAAACTAACGCAGTGCAAGCAACAACTTGAGAAGATTTTTTCTAGTAGAGAAAAGCATGATGATTCAATGTCAATATAGAGACCTACTATGATAAGACTATTCTTGGCTATCTATTTAACATGACTGCAAAGAAGCCTAAGATTAGATGAGATCCAAAAGATAAATCTAATGATAAGATTGAATTTAGTCAATCTCCTGATAAACCTAAAGAAATTGGACAAGAAAAAGAAGTTGAGATTTTGGATTAACCAAAGAAAGTGGAATCTCCTAAGGAAACCATGTATGAATTTAGAGGTAAGTATATTTTATGTGGTGAAATAGGTCATATGAAAAAGGATTGTAAAAATAAGTCATTTAATCATGTTATAGATTTTTATTGTCATAATTTTCATGGTATGGGTCATAGAGAAAATGATTGTAGGAAACCTAAATATGATAATCATAGAAGGAGTAGTAAAATGTCTAAAAATATTAACCCTATATATAGAAGAAGATCTAATGAAAGGACATCAAGAAAAGGAATATCTTATGAAGAAAGAAGATAGATCATGTGTTATAACTATAACAAATTTTGACACGTAGCTCAGAGTTTTCATGTACCTGATGATTAGAAGAATTTTAGAAGTAGAACTCCAATATGCTAGTTATGCAACAACTTTGGGCATACATCAAAGTATTGTAGAATGGATGGAAACTTTAGAGATAGAAGGAAAAATGGAAGAAACTTTAGGTATATAAGGAATGATGTTAGAAATGTTAGAAATAACAAAATGAACCATGAGAGGAACTCTAGAACTAACAAAGACAATATGGAACGATGAAATTTAGTTAGTGAACTTCAAGAAGAACTCAATGAAGCATTTGTAAAAGGATTAGACATCTCAAAAGATAAGTTAGATGATGGTGAGACAAGAAGATTGAAGTCAATAATTGAGTTTGATTCAATTAAGTTGGATTAAGCCCATTCACAGCTTCAGAATATGATAACTTCATTCAAAGATTAAATTTTGGGTAGTGAAGTTTGGAAAATATGTATCAAGATAAGTTTAGATGGTACCTAAGCTCACTTATAATTTGGATCTTATCTAAACTAGTTACGAAGGAATTAAGTGTTACTACTATTATGGAGAAATTTAATTCCATAGTAAAACATGAAAACTATGTTTTTACAGAGAATTTAGTGAATCAAAGCTTTATGGAATATTGTCATAATGGGAGGAAGCTATAGTAAACCTCAGGTAGCATCTGAAGATTAGATAAAAGATCATGAGTAGTTATTTGATTTCAAAACATGATTGACATCTTTTCATGTTTGCAAAGTACATAATTAATGCAAGTTCAAGTCAATGGAATAAATGGTGTATAGACTTGATTTACATTTCATTGCAATCAAATTAGAAGCATAGAACACCCAAAAGTGACTTGACAAGGTGATTTTGAAGAAAACCCTATTCTTGAAAAGAGGTATTTTATCATTTTTCACAAAATTTATTTGGTATAAGTTCATATTTGATAGAATAATGGATATGTCAATAGTTCACAATGTTGAGAATGAGGACAAACAAAAATTGAAGATTGTTTCCATGAAACCCAAAGAAGGAAATCCTAACTCAACATTATCTATTACTCTAAATAATGTAGTGTATTTTGAAGATATAGGAAGTTATCTTTCTAGTAAGTTTGAATCTACTGGGAGTGAGTATATGAACAAGGATATCAAATTAATCTTTAATCACGATATGATAGTGAAACCTAGATTTGAACACTTGAAGTAACTAGACCTATTAAAATATCATTTCTACCAAGAATTAGACATAGATGAGTAGACATAGATCATACTAAGTAGAATACATGATCGAAAACTATGGATGGAAGATGGTGTAGTTGATATTTCAGCCAACCTTATTTCTGAGGTAACTGGTCTTTGTAAATAAGGCAATGTACCTATAGGCAAGAAACTAGTTAAGAAGAAAGTGGAGAGCTACAAAAAGGAAATGTATAATGGAAAGGCCATGGTGGTTAGCACCCTTAAACAAGATGATGTAAGATTCCTGAGTAGAATCATTTCCTACTCTATATGTGCAAGTTCCAAGATTAATGAATTCTTAGCTAGATTCATCTATGCAACCTACAAGATATGTGTTGAGAAGGAAAAAGTTAACCTTAGTGAAATTCTAAGAATGTAACTTCTTGAGAACCTAGAGATGATCAAAAGGAATGAGAATGGAATGTTTAGATTTTAGTTACTGATCAATTAAATAGTTTTCCATGTGCTTAAGAGATTTCCATATTTGTCAGTCACAAAGATCATGAGTAGTGAGAGGTGTACAATGGAGAAAATCAAAGATGTATATAAAAGACATCCAATAGATAAAATATTGGATAGTGGAAACTTGATATTGAAAACATTTTAGAATGAAATGAGGCAAAGATTCAAAATTGCACTTGTAATTGTAGATAGATTCAAAGAAGATATTTGTGTTATGGTTGATATAGATTTTACTTATATTCAAGCAATAGAACCTCAAGAAACATTTCTTGAGCCCTTAGGTTATGAATTGAGTGATGAAACAATAGTTGGATACATTGATTTGTTCTTGAAATTAAAGAAGGACTAAACTAAATATAGATTTGGAACTTATGATGAGATTACCCAATCAGCTCATTAGGCATCCTTGGAGAAGGCATCTCACAAGAAGATAGAAACAAGTATGAAGAAATCTTTAACAAAGGCCAAAATGACTGAGAGTGAGTCATAGGATGTCAGGAAAGCTATAAAACAATGTATATTAAATGTTCAACCTTTGTTAGTGTCTATTGCAAAAGCATCTTTAGAACAAGGAATTCCTTATGTAGTAGTGTCAAATGTTTAGACAAGTGAGCCAAAGAGGAAATAAGAGATATTATTGGAAGTTATGACCACAAAGACAAAGGGTCAAGCAACAAGCCGCTAGAACAAAAAAGAGACAAAAGACATTATTGACAATTGTTGAGTCTATTAAAAAAGAAGAAAAATAAGCCAAATAGATAGAGAAGATAACTACTTCTAAGTAGTTACCAAGAAAAGCTCGACAAGCCTCGAATTCAAAGATAGAAAAGATTAACTCAGTTATTGCTAATGAAGGCAACTTTGTCTAGATGAAAAAATTTTATGACCTGTACAATAATTTTGAGGAATATTAGATTGATATCTCTACTATGAGATACATTATAGCTAATAATCTAAAACTTAAAGAAATTAAGGGCACAATAAACCAAAAAGTCTATGAAAAATTCATTGAAAAGAAAGAATCAGCTCAAGAAGAGGACTTAGAGCTTCAGAAGTCTATGTTAAGAACAATATGCAAGACTAATGACGAAGAAGAATTCAAGAGATTGCTGAACAATCTAGCACCTTACTTGAAAAACAAAGTAAGACCATTTTTTTTTATGGTGAGTGAGAAAGATAATATAAGAAATGAGACTATAGTAGCTATAAGTTAGATGATGATAAAGTCCAAGATAACATCTTCACCAGTACCCAGAACCTCAGAAGTGTCAGTGAGTGGTGACACAATATTGATAGATTAGACCAATGTTACCATTAACATTGATAATACTAATCCATTTGAAAGTTCTAAATACAATGTACCTGACACTGAGGATATTGAAGATCAATTGAGACAAATTGTAGAAGACAAGAGATTATTAGAGGAAGAGAAAAGGAAAATAGAAGAGTCCAAGAAGAAATTGCTTGAGGATGAGATGAAAAGAAAAGTAGAGGAAGAAAAAAAAAAGAGTAGTTGAAGAAGAAATGAAAAAGAAAATAAAGGAAGATAAGAAGAAAAGATTAGAAGAGGAAGAAAAAAAGAGAAGAGAAACAAGAAGAAGAAAGAAGAGTCAAAGAGGTAGTTGAAAAGAAGCAAAGGGAAGATGACACTAAACCTTCTAGTTCATCTAGTCAGCTTTCGCTTGCTAGCTTGACAATTGATGGTGATTATCAAATTGACTTGATATCATCTTTGTCAAAGCTTATTCAAAATAAAAATATAGTGAAGAGCCTATAGAGAACCTTGATGGAAGTTACTAATAGACTACATAGTACTTTGGCAGTGTAGCATACAGAGGTAGATCTTGAATAGAGGGCACATGTAGTGCTAAATTTTTTTGATGAAGAATTCCCAAATTTATTGAATGTTGCAAAAACAAAGGCATAAATCTCACATGATGCTAACTTTTCATAATATTAAGAATGATTTGATAAGTCTTGATACTTGTATCAAGGAACTTTGAAGGTTTCAATAGGATGCAAAGATATTGTACATCAAGTGTACTCTATCTCACAAGTTGACTAAGGATATCAATAGTTAGATTGAAGGAAAGATGAGTGAGGTTGAGACTCTATCTAGACAGTTACAACATACTACTAGTAAAATTGATGATTTTGAAGGACAAGTGTCTAGTATTCATAATGATATCAAGAATCTAGAACTTTGGAATAAATTTTTTTTGAAGAGAGTATCAAATTTCAGAGAATCTATTGCTCTAAAAATATCTATTATTGAGAAATAGTTGAAGGAATGTGTCAAGGCCAAGGACACTTATTCTAACTTTTTTATTTTTATACTCCAACCTTAATGCAACTAAGATTGCATCATATGCCTTATGTACAGTTTTTAAATGTACTGAATCAGCCAAGGATACATGGAGTAAAGGTATGAACATTCTTAAGGAAATTTTAGATGATTGCATGAAAATACTATCAATTTAAGACAGATGTTTATAGAGATTTAGATGGTAGATGGACAATTTTTGGATAATCTTTGACATTTTAACCTTTGTCATTAATGTCAAAGGGGGAGAAGTACATAAGAAAATTGTATATTAGGTAAAGAGAAGATTGTAAAGTATGAAATCATGCTGTAAGGGGGAGCATATGTAAGATGGACAAGTTGTAACAGATGTAATGTTAATGTGTTATTTATTTTGAAGTTTTGATACTTATCCACTTTTCCCTATTTTGTTGCCATCAATGCCAAAGGGGGAGATTGTTAAAAATTGGCTAATGAAGATATGTAATTGTTGTCAATTATGACAACACATAATGCACATGCTTATATGAAACCTCAAAAATAAAGATACTTAGCTTTCCATACTCAAAAATTGCCTAAGTATGAATTTAGTATACAACAGTGTATTGTTATGTATGTAACTTGTTACTAATGTTGTATTATGACTAGAAAAGTTAGATGGAGATAGTATACATGTTGATGTTGATGTGTATAACCTTGTCAGTCAATACAGACTATATGAAAAAGAGTTATTAATGTTTTAGCAATGAAATAGGACAACAAAATTAAAGGAAAGGAATTATTTTGTTTACAAAATAATTACTTGACCAATTAGGCCGACATCCTAAATTTTTACTCTAAGTTGGAAAAGTGTATTGTGATCTTTGCCAACCCAACAGGAATTAATGAAAAGGCATGGTATTTATGCAAAGGACATCTGGTGATAAGAAGTGTGAAGCATTATAGTAATTGTGTAGAGTGATTATATGAAAACTTTTGTCAAAAGCAATATATATGAAGTTTTGTAAAGCTATTTTTGTAATTTGAGATTGAGCTAAAGATTAGAGATTAGTTAAGAAAAAAGTTATAGTACATACATTTCATAAGTCTAATTACTTGTTTGTTTAGTGAGCTCTTCTTGTAATTGGAAGTGCATGTTTGGGCAATGGGCTCATCTTACATCTATTGTACTACAACTCCTAATAGGGTTATCACAACTCTTAAATAGGGTTGGAATCTCATAACAAGGATTCAAATTCTTCTAATAGGGACTCTCTATACTAAATTTTCTCATTGACTCCTAGTAGGGTCCATCCTCTAATAAGGAACTTATATATCAGTATATTACCTAGTGGGTATCATCCCCACTAGGGTTTTCCCTTGGCTAGGGTTTACCTAGTTAAAAAAATGGTATTATGAGTTATCTTTGTGCATGGTTACTATTATTGTTCAAAATTACTTTATTAATTTTTTATGTATGGTTTAAAGTAACAAATAATATCTAGTTGGTGACTAAAGTTTGTAGATTACTAATTCACCCGCCACCCCCACCCCCCCCCAGTAATTCCTATTTATAACATTGTGCTATTTACTATGCTAAATGGATATCAAACATTGTTCTAGCCTCCAAACATGACAAGTCTATCTGAGTTTGTACAAATTTTTGAGATTTGAATTTAGCATGTCCAACAGATGATTTTCCACTCCTTAATATTGATATAATAGTGTATATGACAAAAAAGTATGAAATGTGCTCACTCGTGGATGGTTTTTTTGGTTATAATTAGATCAAAATTACATCAAAAGACCAGGAAAAGACTAATTTCATTTGTGCATGGGGAACGTTCTTATGGAATGTGATATTTTTTGGTCTAAAAAATGATGGTGCCACATATCAAAGGGTAGTTACAACCATATTCCATGATATGATGCATATAGGATGGAGGACTAAGTTGATGACACCTTAGTTAAGAGTAAAAAACATAGCAGTCATCTTCAAGACTTGGGAACCATCTTGGATCCTATAGAGAAACTCAGTTTGAGACTCAATTCCAAGAAGTGTGCATTTGGTGTAACTTCTACAAAACTACTTGGTTACATTATCTCTCTAAAATGAATTGAGGTGAATAGAAAAATTTCAAGCAATCATGGACATGCCTCCACCTCATAATATTAGTTAGATGAGGGGATTACAAGGAAGACTTCAATCCATTCACAGATTCATCTCATAGCTAGCAGATAGGTCACAACCTTTCATTAAGACTCTATGTAAAGGTGTGAAATATAATTGGAGCAAAGATTGTGATTAGAGTGTAACATAGATGAAGCAATACCTTACTAATCCACTGATCCTAATGCCTACTATCTATGGGAAGCCTCTCATTTTGTACATCTCAGCAACAAGATTATCTCTTGGTATCTTGCTAGCTCAAGAAGAAAATGATAACAAGGAATGAGCTAACTACTATCTAAGTTACATGTTGATTTCTTATGAAATGAATTATAGCATCATTGAGAAAGCTTGATTGGTAGTCATCTTTGCTTCCAAAAAGTTGAGACACTACATGCTTGCTCATACTATGTGATTGGTTGCAAAAATTGATACATTAAAACACTTACTTAGCAAGGTAACTCTAACATGAAGATTAGCTAAGTGGGTCATGATACTAAGAAAATTTGATAATTAGCATGTTGAGAGAAAGGCTATCAAAGGATAGGCAATTGCTGATCAATTACTAGAAGCACCAATGCAAAGTCTTCTTCCACTAAACATTAACTTTCCTGATGAGTCCATTTTAATACTAACACATCAAACCTACGTGATGTTCTTCAATGGTTCCTTCACACAATAAGGATCTAGTGTTGGGCTCTTATTCATAACACCATAGAAGTATTCACTTCCTAAGGTGTATAAGATTTTATTTCCCTGTAAAAATAATAATGTAGAATATGAAGCCCTAATTAATGGCATGAAGATTGCAATTGAGTGGAGAGTTGATGAACTAAGTGTAGACACCTAAATTTGATTACACTGCTTTGGTAATCCTATTTAGTTATCTCTAAAGGCATCATTAATTAAATTCTTATTTAATTAATCCTTTGCCATCCCCTAGCTGATTAATTTAATTAATCATATATAGTCCTAATTGATAAATCAAACAACCTATCATTTATCAATTAATCCTATTCTTCTATCTAATTCCAAAATTATCATTTATTAAATAAATCTATTTGATAAATAAAGCCCTCAAATATAATAACCCCTAAACTATCTCTAAACCCCCTTTTAGCCTAATCCACCCCCATCCACCCATACTAAACAAGCTTAGCCACTAACTCACCCACCCTCATTGAATGCCATCCACTTGCAAATCTCTAACAAGCCTAATCTAATCCTAAATCACCTCTAATCCCCCCCTAACCTTGTCACATTCCCTAAGTAAGCTTAAGACTTTCCTAAGCCAAGCAAAGTCAACAATCTCAACTCCCTCCATAATATCCCAACCACCAAGCCATGAATGCTCTTACAAAGGCCATAAAGACTCTTACAAGCCCATCCATTGCTCTTACAAGCCATTATGAAGGGTCTTTATGAAGATATTATCCCTTGAGCCTCCTTTTTTGACTCATCCATCCCCTTTCCTCCATCCACTCACCTTGTGACATGTGTCACTCCTTGGTTGGTGCTAAACAAGCACAATCCATGTGCTCCCCTTTGAGTGCATCCTAGCCCTCCTTAAGCTTTCATCTCTCCTTGCATCTTAACCCTCCATCCCTCAAGCCCTTAGCCTATAAATTGAATCCCCTCCCAAGCCATTTCATCACAACTTTTGAGCTAAAGTTATAATGCCAATTTAAGACCAAGTTTTATACCAATCCCATACATCCACACCAAAAATTCCAAAAATATCCATTGAAGCTAGTTTGAAGCTTGAGCATACATCCCATAATCCTACCAAACTAATCCATTAGACTCATCCATACATCAAGAGAATAATCTCATTGAGAGAGTCATTCCATGGCTCATATTCTCAATTGAGGGTTTCTCTTTTGGTCTCTCTTATATCTTATACTAATTTTGTTAGTTAATAATTTGTTCTTTTAATAGATTAGTATTCCTTTGCTAACATATTTCTCATATACACTAAGTATCTTTGGTGATTCACGACTCATAATCAACTAGGACTTCTACTATCAGTGCATTGATGTAAGGTACTCCAATCTTAGTCAATGTAATGGAAAAATAAACTAAAAAGGATGAGACAATTGGTGAGGATTAAGATGAAACACAAAGAATGAAGGAACACAAGTTCCAATAGGTCAAGTAGATACTCCTACATCCATAGCACAAGTTCAAGGTGCAACTAAGAAGGTAGAGGAAGAAAATGATGGGACTAAAGAGATCACTTTTACTACAAAACTTGAGGAGCAAATAGTAATACAAACATTGATGACTTTGCTAGCAACTACTACTCCTCCTAGTCAAGCTCTTTATAGGCTGAGTATAGAAGCTATACCCCTAAAATCATCAAGGTTGAGTCCAAGAACATCCAAGGAAGTTGAAGTTACATCATTTGATGATGTGAACTTGAATGAAGTGATTGAGTTTCCCAATTTAGATTTTTCAACCATCACTATAGATTATATGAGCATACTCTAGGATGGTCTTGCAAATAAGAATAACCAAGAATTTCTCAGATAGGAGCATAGGTAGAAGAAAGCTTTGATAGCTATCAAGGAAATTTTTCTTGATGCCTTTAGCCTACTAGCACTAGAAGCCACAAATCCTATCATAGCATAGCTAACTATCTTAGTGGAGAAGGTGAATGATACAAACCTAGATTCAAATGTTAAACTACTTCAATGGTCTAAAATAAATTTTTAGCATAAAGTGGATGAAAAGATATCAAGTGTTGTTGCACTATTAGAGTTGAGTTAGTGACCAAAATTTATAGTGTGAAGAAGGTAATAGAGAACATCTTCTCTTTGTACACCAAATTATGCAATCCCAAACTCTTCACACAATAAATCAAGAGCCACATACTGAGTTTGGAGATTCATATATAGTCATCTAGTATAACTCTAACAAAATCTCCAGCCCAGAGTGAGATATTTCATAAATCTCCTCAACTCCCAAAGTTAGTTAGCAGTGCTACATATATAAGAGGCAAAAATTAAGGATTAATTAATCAAAATCTAATCTATTTTGACTCCACTTATAGAGATATTGCAAAAGTAACTATCCTTTGTAGAATACTCATGAAGGCTTAGTTCACCCTGCTACCAAGCTAGCCATCCAGATCAAATCATTGGAGGTAGCTTATGATAACTAGGGTGTAGAATTGAAAATAATGCTTGAGTTCTACAAAATACTTTTGGAAAAATACACTCTCAATGTATAACCCTTTGAAATAAGTGTCAAAACGGGGGAGAATAAGAATTGAGGTATAATTAAGAAGGGAGAAATAAGGAGTATGGAGGAGATACTATTTTTGAAAATGATGATGTCAATGATAGAAATAGAGTACACAACACATCTACTCAATAGGAGGAATGATTTTGGTTTAGATAAAAAAAAACACAATCAACTCAAGGGCTAGTTATTGAATTTTGAGGTATGATTGATGAGTCATAAGTTTTTTGCAAAATTTTGAAGTTTTAAAGTTTTGTATGTAAGTGGATATTATCTAAGTTATGTTTGAAAGGCTAAAGGTTATTCATAAATGATCAAGTATTTTTCCACTTATGTCAAGGGGGGATATTGTTAATCTCAAATTATTTTTGACATATGAGTGACAATATACTTAAGTCGTTTACTTAGTTCATGTCAAACAAGTAATGCATGTCGAGCAAAAAATATTTAGTATGAGCTGATTAACTAGTAAGTGTTGAGTCACTCAAGTTTCGAGCAGATAGTATGTGTCGAGCTATTTAGATGTCAATTGATTAGTGGATACTGAGTCATTTAGAGGTTGAGTTACAACATTGAAGTCGCAGTTGATGTCAAGCATCAGGGACTTCAAGTGTCAAGTTACACAGTTTTCGCATAGTTGTTTGTAATGGCACAAACTTCTATGTAAACCATTTTTGGGTTGGCTTAAGGATTTTTTACAATCTATGATGATAGGTGTTGGTGTTTTTCAAATATTGAACAAAAAAAGCTCAATACCAAGATAATAATACTCACAAATCTAGGGACTAGCTACTTCACATTAACAATGTATGCATATTATTTGGATCCAACTTCAACAAAACCAAGGTGGGTATACCTAGGAGATGATTCAAATGAATTTTGTTGTATGAGAATCCTTTTAGTTTCATTCTGATTTTTATCTCCTATCTTTGACATATACATAATTTATCCATTCCTTGACATTTTAAGATCATATGCATCCCTTATAAGTAGATTTGGTCACAATTCTCCTTAGGTTTACAAATATTTCTGAAAATAGTAGCTATCTAAGATTCAGAAATCAAATGTAAATGAGTGATGAACCACTCTAAAACTCTTCAAATGGTAAGATAAAATTTATTGTGATTTTAGAATTGGTGCTTATTCATGATCTCTCTATTTGCAGACTAGATTAACTAGATTAGTGCTTCATCCATTAGGATCCAAAGTGTTGGAAATTTGATTGAAAAGATCATTGTTGAAGATCAAAAAGGGAGATTACTACAAAGGAGGAAGTTGGTTGATAAAGAATGTTTTAAATTTTTTTTTGTCATTGATGTCAAACCTACTATTTGTAGGAATGACAATTTCTTATAAGATCCAAGCACTATCACTTAGTTGATTAATGAAGAGGTTTTTATCAACAAGATGTCACAAGAGCACCTAAGGGAAAGGTTGAGTTATGGTTTTGTAATGAAGTGCAAGGATCAGTTAAAATAATGGTAAGATGATGTATTGATAGTATACTAGAAGATACAAATGTTGATCACACTTAGAAACATTGGAGGAATAAGTTGTAACAAGTTTGACTGCAAAGGTTAACTAAGTTCATCAGTGAGAGCTGAGTAAGCCAGTTCAAGCTGAGAAAATTTTCAATTGGAGCTGAGCAAATGCAAAATTTAGTGTTTGCCAAGTGAACTTCATGTGCCAAGTGAAGTTCAATTGTCGGGTGATATAGAAGGAGCCAAGTGTCAAAAAAGCTTAGTAGGTGTTGAGCATTAGTAAAATGTAGTTGATGCCAAGTAACATAGTGTGTGTCAAGCACCAAAATTTCAATAGTGCCAAGTTGTTGCATTATTGGAAATGTCAAAGATTTTCCAAATCTAAGCTAACAGAGTCATTATCTTAAATTTTGTGAACTAGTTGGAAGATAAGGATGATGTGCTAGTGGCACAAAATTCTATGTAAACTATTTTTTAGTGAATTCAAGAGGATTCTTCATGATTTTTCTATAAGAAACAAAATGTGGGTTAGATTCAATGAATCCTACCTAATCCATTTCAAACTTACATTAAAGGAGGGAAGAATTGAGTGGGAAAAGAAATTTTAGACTTCTATTTAAGGAGTTGCAGACCATGAAGCAAAAGTTGCTAGTGTGCCAAATTGCAAATTGGTTGAAGGGTGTCAAGGAGAAGGCATCTAGGAGAAGGAAGAATAGAGCACTAAGACTCTACTTTGATAAGTGGCTAGAGAGAGATGATTGAACTGGTACATTGAGCATAAAGACTCAAGGAGACAAAGCTTGAAAGGAGGGCAAGCTGTTAGAAATATAGGGATTGAAAGCAAGGCAATGTTATGAGCTGAAGAGTGATTTGAAATCTGTAAGATAAGTTATACACTATAATCAAATCAAAACCCCTTATTGTTAATCTCTAGCAATTGTATCAGTTAGGGTAAAAATCCTATGGACTTAGGTTGGTTTAATAGCCATTTGTAAATACTTTAATAGGGTGACATTCTAAGTGAATGTTCTAAAGTCCTCTAACCAGGCTCACTTCTAACAGGGTGGTTAAATCCTTTAACCAAGTCACATTTAACAGTGTGTTGTAGCCTTTAACAGGGTAGGCCTTTCACAGGGCATCACTTTAGAAGAGTGAGAATTGAGTAGCATGTTATTGGTGGTTTTTCCCAAATTGGGTTTCCACGTAAGTCACTATGTTATGTATTGATTTTTTCATGTGTTATGCTTTCATGTTGATTTATAGTAACTTACTAAATAGGAATGTTTAAGCTTGGACAAATGAATAATTTAATAGGGCTGCTTTACTTGATGAAAATTTTGAATTGGACATTTGGACCTTGAATAATTGATTCACCCTCCCTCTCAGCTATACTAAAGCATTTCTAACACATATTCTACTTACATTTATAGATCTAATTGATTGCATTACAATCAATACTATCAGCAATTCTTACTAGAATTCATTCTTATATACATCATTTCTATTACCTTAGCAACCCTATCAAATTCACTAGAGAATTTACTTAATTCATTGAATCAATAACAATAATGAATTGACATACAATCTAAGTGAATTGCATTCAATTGGAAAAGCTTTTCTCACACAACAGTATAATGACCAGGTAATAAAAATGGAGACAAAATTCAGCAAGAACAAATGTGCGGACGATTCAACTTTGTATTAATCTTCCTTGAAAATTGTATACAATTGTAATAAAACTCAGAATGACTCTAGAAAAAATATTAGACCCCTGTAACATCAATATATTCCCAAGTATTTGTAGAGAAAATACATCATAACCTTTGCATTAATAAATTGGACCAAACCATATTCAGTATAGACCAAAATTATCAATGAAATTGGACCCTTCTCTAGCCTTGGAATTTCACTTAAATTGAGTGAGATGAAAAAAGATTTAGCCATAGAGAAATGACAGATGTCAACTAGACAAAAGATATTTACATTTAGCTATCACAAAAAGACAAAAACCTATCTAATAGAAAAACTTATATATTAGATTATTCCTTTGGTAGGCCCCTCTGTTACATTTTCAAATGCTACAAATCCCATGATTGGCTTTTAGTTATTCTAAGTCCTTGCCTTATGTAGCTATTAAGTTTGCCAATGATGTGTTAGGCTCTAATTCCTACAAATTCACCTCTACACTGGCATTTCAACTTGCATCATCATGTACTACCAAGGTGATAGTTATATTTGGTTTCATTTTTGCCACATCATCGATCTAGCCCAAGGTACTTTCTACATGAGATGATTTCCCTTCTTTGTCTTCTTCTCTCCTCTAATCATCCAAAGGTGTATCAATGATTTTTATTTCATCTTGATTCATCTCATCATAATCACTCTCAACCCCTTTCCACTGCTTATCAAAAGCAACATCAACCATCCACTTGTCAAAGAGGGTGTCCTTTGGCCAACTAAATTGAAAAATATCACTTTTATTTTTTATCACATATTCTGCCTCTTTATCAATACTAACAAAATCTTTCTTTAAAGAATCAAAGAATAACTAGGCCTTCACTATTTCTTCTATTATGGCTGCCCACCATGCATATCCTTTTTCATTTATGACTTCATTCATCCTTAATAAAAATAGATCATCTAATTCTTTAGCCCATTCATCTTTATTTTTCAATTCCAAAGCAAGTGGGAATAAATCAAATTTATTACTCTTATACTTATCCAAATAGCTAACAATTCTTCTTTGTAGCTCAATTCTCTTATCATCAAATTTTGGGAGATCATGAGCAAGATCATAAGTTATTTCAATGTGATCATTTGAAGTCCTTATGATAGAGTAGCACAAGAATGTGATTTCCTTTCTCCTCTTACTCCACTTATTGATAATAGGTTTCAAGGCCTCATCACTTGCTTTTATTTCATCCCATATGTTTATTAATTTTGCTAATTGATCACAAAATAATGGCCACTCAATTTTATCAACCAGATACATGAGAACCTTTCTCAGTTTGTCTTCATATTGCACATTCAGCTCTACTTGTAGTGCCCATAATTTTCTCTTTTCTTCTTCAAAATATTTAGCTATGTAATATTGTGGCCTTTGTGGAGTATCTGGTATTTCAATGAGAGAAATGGGTTTAAAAGGTTCCATTGGAGGGCGAGGATATGTAATCCTTGGCTTGGAAGAGCTCCCCATTACCTTATTTTCAATTTCAATTATTTTCTAAACTTCTTTATTATAAGACTCCAAAAACTTTTCATATTTATTTTGTAGTTCAGAAATTACCTTCTCTTCTTCCTCTACAGTAGCTAGAACAAAGTGAGATGTTCCAACATTCATATGTGTAGCCTCTACATGGGTGGTATCTAGTACCCTTTTGACAATTATATTACCAATCAGCCAAATACTATCTAATTGCAGAGACATTGTTCTACATTCTTTTCTGATTGACCAAATAACCAAAGTAGCTTGGTCTACACTGAATGTAGCACCTTTAACCTCCTTTTTGCTTTGGACTAGTGTGTCTAACTTATTAGAAATAGAACTAATAATTAGGGCATCTACTATATCCCAATTAGGTAGCAATAAAACACCTGATGCTCTCACCATTTCTCTCCCTTCTTCAGGGGTTGGGTTTTGAAATTTCTTTATCATTTCATCTTTTATTTGGGTTTGAGTGGTTGCATCTTCAATTTCTAGATGCTCAATCTTCAATTTATTTCACCTTTCTTCATACTTTCCTATGTTTGTTATCCATGCAAATTGGTGGAAGGCTTTGGACATAACATAACTATCATCTAACAAAAATTGATGACTAGCTTGCTCTATCATAGGGTCTAGTTCCCTTCCTTTATAATCTACCACTATCAAATCTAGGCTTGGCATAGGAGGTTCTTGGAGATTTCCCTCATCTAATTTTTCTTGGGTAATAAAAACTCCTCCTTGGGACCCCAACTATTCAATTTTCTCTCTAGTAAGTTGTTCCTCTTGAATCCACAAAGGGGATTGTGTAGGTGAATATTCCTAAATGTGAGGACCTTGATCTTTTATTATTTTTTGCCTCTTAAGGGAGGGCTCATCAGGTCTCTCTTCCAAGATAACACTAGTGGATCCTATTATTTTTTTACCCTTATCCACAGTGACCACCTTATTTTGTATTAGAGTATAACGTGACCTCTTTTAAACAAAAAAATATCTTGCCCCTACATTAGGAGTGAATTCCAATCTCCTCATGACTTCTTTTTCCTTATCTGGATAAGCATTAATACAAAAATATTTTTTCTCATTCATAGTTTCCATTATTCTAGGAAAAGTAATCATGAGTTTATTAATTCTATCTACCTTTTTGTTAGCATTATCCAGAGGATTATAATCTCCATCAAAATAATGGATAAAGTCCAAAACCCTTGAGAAAACCCTCCATTTTTCTTTCTTGGTTTCTTGCTCCTGCAAGGAGAACTCATTTCTTATTATGTCTTCAGGGTAATATGGCTCATGTTTTATTTTACCAAGCTTAGCTCTGTGCCTAAAAGCCAAGTCATAAAATCCCTCAGTGTCACAAAAATGGGAATGAGACACAACCATCTTATTCTTTCCTTTAGTCACCATGTTGCATTTAATAAATAGTATGTAGTTCTCCATAGAGACTTGGCAACGATCGTTGATCCAATTTTAATTCAATAATAATGATTTTTTATTTTCCCTTTCCTTTTGGATGTGGGTCCATGTCACTATTAGACTTGGAAATATCTTGAAAAGTTGGCAAATAATTCAATATTTTAATTCCTTTTGTGGCATTATAGGACTAGACTCCATTGTGTTTCATATTTTCAAGTTAGGCGCTATGTCGCTACCGACAAAAAACAAGGATTTTCCTATCGTGACATAGCGACCTCCTGTGTTCCTAAAAAAATTTGAGCATACACGTTTGTTTGAAGGATGCCAACCTGTCAAGGTGATTTTGTGGCTTATTTTTGATCAAGAGATTGTTGGGACCCACCTTTTAAATTGCTACTACATTCCCATTTTTCGTCAAGGTGCTATGTTGCTACCGACAAGATTCCTTATTTTCCTAATCGTGACATAGCGACCTCCTTAATACTATTAAAAATCTTGTGCTAGGAAGATCTCCATATTCCCACCATGATTACTATAATCAATGCCTTTGACAATGTATTGAAAGTGCAGAACTATATGATTAACTGAGACTTTTCAGTGCCTGTGCTTTTCAGAAATCCATTGTCCTCTATATTTTTCAATAATGTACTATGTCACTACCATTAGGGTGCTTTCATTTTTTGGTCACAACATAATGACTCGCCAAAAAATACCAAACCCCAATGACATTGATTGTACCCTTTTCTAGCTAGTCCCTTCTCTAGCACTGGCAATTTTGACACTAGCCACCTTGCTTCAAAGTTTAGAGTAATTAAAAGATCCAGTGCCAACTCTCCACTTTATGACACCATCCTTCCATTTCATGGTAGTCACTATGTCATGTAGGTTAAAATCCTCATACTTCCTTTAAGTGACATAATGACCACCGTAGATCTTGCAAAGATATGATGGTGTAAAAACTTAGGGAACAACAAATGGGAAAATGGGATTTTAAATGGATCTAGAAGGAATATTCCAAATTTAAAAAGCTACCCACCCAATAAAATTTAAAAAGGACAAGGCCTACCATGCTTAATTGGGACACAAAGCTTGATTTTAAAAGGGTTTTTCATAGGGTTTTAAAATTGCAAAGATAGAAAACAAAACCCTAGTAGGAAAGACATAGAACTTATTCTAATTTTTATATCTAAATTTGTGAATTTTTTATTTTTTTTAAAAAATCAGACCAACAATGTTTCTATCTATGGATGATAGACTACCTGTGTCTATGCAAGAAATTAGAATCTTTGGTTGAGCAAACCACATAGTTGACAAGAAATGACAACTTGTAAGAGAGCAACCATGCTAGAAGAGAGATATGCACAGGAACTATACATAGACCAACAAAATATACAAATGTGCAAAAAACCTAAACTAATGTTCATGGATAAAACAAGTATTTCAACATAAATACCTCTTCAAGAACTATCAATGAACTAATAGTTCAAGAATGTTACTTGATAAATCCATCAGCAAATAAGAATCCTCTCCCCATAAAACTTCAATTAGATAGGGACCCAACCATATAGGGTCAAATTTACCATGTTTTCCCTTATCTTAAATTTGTGCATTCCACATGAGGACCAAATCTTCAAGTTCAAACTTTTTACTAACCATTCTTCTATCATACAGTTTCTTGACCTGTAGTTGCAACTTTTGGTTCTGGAGAGATGCTTCTCTCCTGTTTTTTGCTAATCCTACAAGTTCATCCAACCTTTCTTGGATATCATCAATAATATCTTCATCATACAACTAGATGTAATTATTGAGCCCTACCAGGTTATTCTAAGGCATCCTTTCCTAAATTCCATACACAATATCAAAGGGTGCTACTCCTATTACCTTTTTTACAGTCACCCTATCAGCCCATATTGGTAATTGCAACTTAGAATCCTAGGCTTTCTTATTTTCATCTAGTGTGCTTTTTATTATTTTCAACAAACTCTTATTTATGGAGTCAGCTTGTCCATTCCCTTGCGGATGATAAGGAGAAGAGGTTGATCTTGTAATTCCATATTTGTCACAAAATTTTATGAGATCATCAGACCTAAAGCACATTGCATTATCTATTATAATTTTCTGAGGATAACCAAATTTGAGAATAATGTTATTTAGCAAGAAGTTATTGAAAACTTTACTAGTTGCATTTTTGTTAGGGATTGCCTCCACCCATTTTGTAAAGTAATCAATAGCAACTAATAGCCAAGAATAACTAGTACTAGACTTGGGAGAAATCTCACCTATAAAATCCATTCTCCATTGTTTGAATGGTGCTTGAACTTCCACTAGTTTTAATAGGATGTTTCCTGAAAATTTTAGCTTACCCATAAATCTCGGGCAAGCATCACATTTTTCTAATCATTACTGTAATACCCCAAAATTGGCTCATTGCCATTATACCAATTCTGGTCTATTTCTGATAATTTCAAAGTCCTATTCTAATAGGCAATTCTCATTTTGTTATTTGCTACTTGACTTAATTGTCAGATGCAGAAAACCTAAATCTACATTCATCATGTTTATTATTTAATTCCTATAGTATTTACTCATATTAGTCACATTAAACCTATTGATTAATATTTAATTTAACATTCATCATGCTTATTATTTAATTCCTATAGTATTTACTCATATTAGTCACATTAAACCTATTGATTAATATTTAATTTAATTATTAAAGTATTTATACTTTAATTAAATTAAATTATATCCTAAGGCTAATGTACTATGGAATTAAATTTATTTAATTTAATAAATATGCCTATCTTAATTAATTAAATGGGAAAGGTATTTCTAATTAATTAAAATAAATTATTTAATTAAATGGAGTACTTACTTCTAAATAATTAAACAAAGTTATTTAATTAAATGGGAAGCCATTCCCAATTAATTAAGTGAAGTTATTTAATTAAACAAAAGTGTCTCTAATTAATTAAAGATTATTTAATTAAATAGAAAAAGTAATTATGAGAGCATATTTCATTTTATTAAATTAAATATCTCAACAAAATCTCTCTTTAGTTCAAAAAAGGGGAATTTCCAGTTCACTATTGATCAAAAATGAGTTAACTCAGTTAGCTCCTTTTTTTACTCAAATTAAAATAGTTAACTCCTTATTTTACTCAAATTAAGTCTGTTAACTCCCTTTAATTTGGGAATCTCCCTTTATGACTGAAACTCATCTTCAATCTTGACCATTGATCTGAATTGATCTCAACCGTTGATGGATTCTAGGAGACTCTATTTAAGAGACCCTCATCTCTTCATTTTAGGAGGATGAATTGATTTTCTATCGAATTTTTGTTGAAATTCATGATCATATTTACTTACATTCCTTGCATACATTCTCATTCTTAGTTTAATCTCGTTTTAGTTTAATCATGCATATGCTTAATCTAGTTTGCTTCATTTGTTCTTAGATTACATTGCATCTTTCATTTTTTAGATTAATCTGTATACTCATTCTTAGCTTAATTCCATTTTCAAATCCTTCATTCTTAGAGGGTCTGGTTTCCTGCACCTGGATTCTGAGGATATTAACAGGCACAATCCCTTTAGATAGAAGGCAACATGTCACTTTGCAGGGAAAATTTTGGATGAACAATTCAATGTTTATTCCACGATGAATCCGCAAATAATGACCATGTTGAAGTGTGTGTGTTAGCATAGGCCGCATTTTCACATATACATTTCTGGCGCCCACCGTGGGGCTCAAAAATCAATTTTTTCTGGCCTCTTTCTGTATTTTTTTAATCACTTTTTTGTTCTCTATCCGTACTGTTCTGTACAAATTCAGATCTTCGCGCAAAAATGTTCATTTTTCGTGCGAGGATCTAGAATCTTCGCGCGAGCTGATTTTAATTTCGCGCGAGCCGAGTTTAATTTTGCGCAAGCCAAATTTAATTATGCATGAGCCGAGTTTAATTTTGTGTGAACCAAATTTAATTATGCATGAGCCGAGTTTAATTTCGCGCGAGCCGAATTTGATTTCACGCGAGCCGTAAAACTTCTTTGCGCGAACTGTCAGGAATTTTGTGCGAAACTCTACTGATAGAGGCCAATTTTTTGCATTGATTTGCATGTTTTCTGATTTTTCTGCTGACTGTTAACGGTTTCTAGTGTTTCTGTGTTTTCTAATTTTTTTTGAACAGCATAGCAGCGGTTTGTGGAACAATGGGAAAAGCATGCTAAAGTTGCCAAAAACAGGTAAAAATCTACTAAGTGTGTTGCGAGGATCACCAGGTAATCTTCATCAGCTAATAACATTTCATTTGGATCTAAAACAAACATCTTTCATATTGAGCTTGTGTGTCTCCTTCTGTATTTTCATTTTACAACACATGCATAAATTGATACTAGGGTGTGATCTCTGTTAGTATTCATTTAGCAAGCTTAGTCTTTAGTGGTAGATCTGATTAGCTATCTTGGGTTATTGGACTCGCTAATCTGTCGGCCCCTCCTTCCACCCTGTGGTTGCAAGCTCAGTGCCATGTTAAATAGGGGAGGGGTCTACAGGACATAAGCGTTAAAGGCTCCACAAGGCAACCCTTTTGTGCTTTTTAGAACTCACTAATTTCTGAGTTGTGGACTTGTTTTGGCTTGTGTGAGGGGTTAAATGTTCCACATCTTTGGACTCACCTCACATTAGTTAAAGCATTAAGTGTACCACCTTGTGCTTTTTTATTTCTTTTAGATAGATTTTCTTTCAGGAATTAACATCTGTACACACATAGTAATTAAGCCCTCATGAACACTATTCGTGGATCTTGAGGGAGTGGATTCCTAGTGAAACTCCTCTCTAAGATGGATTCCTTATGAATGGGGAGGATACTTTGAGCATCTCGTAGATAGATGAATCTTCGACTTGTTGATTAAGGCATCCTTTCTCTGGAGAGGTTGATAGATCATAGGAAGATGATATCATAGATCTTTAAGAGATAATCTTAGTCTAGCGTGTTGGATTAATCTGTTTGTTTTGATTGGGCTAAAGGTGAAAAGGTGTCAAAAACTTGAATCTAGAAGCTAAGTCCCCTTGTGGTATACTATTGTGAGTCGGTCACCTTTAGAGAGGGTTAACCGTAGCAGACAATCCCTCTACAAGGAAAATTGTGATGATGGAACCTCAAGCGGTAATAGCCATTTTTGCCATGGTAGCGAAAAACGCTATATAAATGTCCTTGTGGAAGAAATCTCCATGGGTGTGGTTCATTGTGGGTTGTCAGATCTCCCTAGTAGCTCTTGAAGATTAAGTTCTCAGACTGTGTCAAAACCTCGGTGCGCTAGGATTGGAGGTCACCCCTGTGAGCCATAAAAGTTGTACAGTCAAACCATTATTAAATACCTTAGAGAAGCCACCTTTTATTTTCTAGGAATGTGTGCAATGATTGCAAAAACTCTTTCTAAATGTACACAAATAGCTCTCTTAGGCATTAGCACAAACTAAGTCACTTGATTTTTCATGCGCAAGGTTGCTTTTACCCTTGCTCTTTATTTTCAGATGTGCTTGAAATCACTTGCTTGCTATTCTACGTGCCTATTTATCTGCTTGGTTATTGAATCGATCAAAAATTTTGTCAAAATTAGTCGCTGTTGTGAAACTGTTATGTCCTTTCGAGTGAAATCTTTTGGTCTCACGCGAAATCATTTGGCTCTCGCACGAAATCCTTTGGCTCTCGCACGAAGCCATTTTTCTCACACATGAAATTAAAGTTTTGTTGCGCATCTTTGCACGATCCAGAAACATTCTCGCGCGAAATTAAAAACTATTACTAATCTTCGCGCGAGACAAAAATATCTTCACACGGCCCGTAAAACTTCTTCACACAACCCGTAAAGGTTTTTCACACGAGATTTTGTATCAGCATTTACAATCTAGGTCTGTTCTAGCTATCTGTAGCTTGCACGCTGTCCTTTTCTGCGTCCATTTATCGCTCTCTATTTACAAACAATCCTGGAACAACGACACTTCGCTTAACTAAAACTTGTGTCTTATACCTTGACTAGTCTTGTCTCATACGTAATCTTGGTCCTCGTCTTAATGCTTGTCATACTTTGTGCCGCAGTGGTCATAATCTCTGGCTGTTCTAGCCTTTAAATCAGACCATTTGTGCCTTAGTGAACATCATTCTTGCTACTATCTTGTCTTTTTTGAGACTCAGTTTTAGTATAGTCCTTGTTCAGGTTCTAGCTTCTTGTCCTTGCCTATGACTGTCACAACCAGAAGCGGCAATGTGTTTTATCCTGATAACATTGGACGTGGTCATGCTAGGGGTCGTAATCGCGACAGAGGTAGCTTACCTTTCACTACGCAATCTATATCCAATTTGGCTAGTGAGGCGTCTTCACAGTTTTCCTCACCTGCAAGGTCATCTCAAGTTCAACGAACCTTTTTCAAAGGTGATGATACAGAGACCAATTGATAAGCTTTTTAAGGACCATCTCTAGAACATAGCTTTATCTAGATCCTTGGAGGTTAAGCTCTGTTCTGGAGATAATCTTCTAAATGCTATCAATTTTAGGTATCTAGACATTTTGTTTGGATCCTTAAAGATTACGATTCGTTTTGGAGGTAGTCTTTTAAATGCTATCACTATTAGGTATCTAAGTGTTCTACTCGAATCCCTTAGGATTAAGCTCTGTTCTAGAGATGGTCCTTAAAAAGCTTATCAATTGGTCTCTATATCATCACCTTCAGAACCAATCGAAGAATTTATGGTCAAGAAAGGTGAGCTCACTCTTCAGAGAGACTCAAAACAAGGTTCCACTTCCAACAGGGATAAAACCAAACATGTCAACAAGAACCAAGAAGTTGTACATGATGGGGTTGTTGATAATGTCACACCAAAACCTACTAAAGCAGCATTTAATCTCACAGATTGCTTCAAAGTGGCCAAAAGTGCTGAGAAGCCTCCTCCTGACAATAAAACATCTGGGAACAAACCAAGAAACTCATGGGCATCATGACCCAAGCAAGAGCATACGCCTTTAGGAGAACCTTTAGATGTGGTTTACAAAACATTGCTACAACACAAGCTTATCTCACCAATGGATAACCCTCATCCCTATGATCCACAACCACGTCCACCATGGTGGAATGAGACCTCATTTTGTGAGTATCACCAAAACAAGGGACATAAAACCATCAACTGTATAAACTTACGTCATAAAGTCCAGGACATGATTGATGCTGGTGAACTTGTGGTAGATGGACATAACAAAAACTCTGACCACAAGGTGTTCAAAGAGCCTTTCCCAACTTATGAAAAAGGAGAGACTTCGAAACCAGAACCCTATAATAAGGTCAACTATACGTATTCCAATGATGACAATGTCATTCACATGGTTGAACCTGTAGATTCTGAATACTGCGACGTTATTGCCATAAAGGGGAAGCAAGATAACAATAAACCCAAGACACCATTTGTCTTGAGAGGCCCTACTTCCAATAACATGGATAATGCATCTTTGCAAGACTATGCTAATGTTGTTACTCGCTCTCATGCAAAATTGGTGCTCAAAGGCCCTACACCTCCTACTTCAAATCTTGAACAACACAAGGACAAAGCCCTTGCTGGTCCATCCAGTAAAGGTGCAAAACACACGACGAACTTGAGTGCAACTAGTTATAGTGTTCTAGATCAATTGAAACGAACCAATGCTCACATTTCTATATTTGAGCTGCTTAAAATCTCGCCTGCTCATAGGCAAATTTTGGACAAAGCCCTCATTGAGGAAAACGTTCCTCAAGATCTTGATCTTGAACAATTTCAATCCATGGTAGGTCACTTGACCTCACCTCATCTTATGACCTTCTCTGAGGAGGATGACAACTCACTGAATCACCCACACAATCAGCCTCTACACATTGAGGTTATGATCCACCAGACACGTGTTCGTCGGGTACTCATTGACAATGGTGCTAGCCGAAACATCATTTCTGCTACTCTGCTTAGACAATTGGATTATTCTGAGGACTCTGCCAATCCTTGATGAAAGATCACTATTAAAGCATATGATGAAGTAGAACGAAAGTCACTAGGTCTTGTGACTTTACCAATTCTCATCGGTCCTGTTGAAAGGGATGTCACCTGTCAGGTGCTTGACATTCACTTAGCCTACAACATTCTGTTGGGACAGCCATGGATACATGAGATGCCTATTATGCCATCCACATACCACCAATGCATTAAATTCCCATTTCATGGCTCTAAAGTTACTATTCCTACAACTACTAGCTACACTCGCAATATGCTCAAAGCTGCTGATTCTTTCATCCCTGCTAACCGTGAGTCTACTGATTATCACAACAATAAGCTAAAAAAAATTGAGTAGTCATTTAAATTGAAAGAAACTGGTATGGGAGAGTACCACATGGAACCAGTGTTATCATTAACATCAATTCCAGAGTCCCCTCGACATTTTGGGAGACCCTCAGTAGCAAAGAAGCCATTCATGTTGACACCTCAGACCAAGTTTAATGGCTCTTTTTTCAAAGCTACAGTTCCCTTAGAAGATGAAAGCAAAAATAGAGCCATTGCTATATGGATTTACAAAGAAGAGTCTCCAGTAGACCTAACAAAAAAAGCTCGAGAAATCACTCCTAAGAAGTATGGACCTGGTCTTAAGCTTATGAAGCGTTTTGGCTGCAAGGGAACCGGCCCTATTGGGTGCAATAACAATGGTTTAATAGATCCTGTCAAAGCAATAGCTTGAAGCAACAGTGACACAACTAGCCTAGGGTTCAAGAAGGTCCCTTTCCATTTGGGATCCAATAAATTCATACCCATACCTGAGAGTTCATCTAAAAATGAGTCACAATCTGAATCAGGTACTCAAGAGGAAGAATCTGATGATGAGGATTCTTACCCTCATCCTATTCCTTATGATCTTGCTAAATTCTTTGCTGAGCTAGATGACTTTGTGCCACGTGTTAGCACTGTGGATGATACTAGTGATTTTTCTGAGGACAATACTGAGCAACTCAAATATCATTCAGAAAAGGGGGAATCTAGTTAGTCATGCCATATTGAGTATTTGTGTAAGAATTCGGAGGCTGAAGGAGAGTATGTCCCTATCACTGTTGGGGATTTCTATAGTCTCTCACCATGTAGCACTGATTCTCATGAATATGAATTTGACAATCTTTCAGAAGTGACTACTGATAAAGACATTGACCAAGTGCATGTCTATGAAAATCAAATCGAAGTGAGTGAAACGTCTAGGGATAGGTCATAGGGGTCTAATCCAACTAGTGTCCTAGAGTCATCAATTACTAACTTTTGTACTCCGAGGTGCTTGAATTCACCTATGGGGGAGATCATCGTAGGTCTTGAATTATTGGTCCATGCATTTAATGACTATACTATGAACGCAATTGAACCAGCCACTACTCTCTCACTCGCACATCTCGAGCTTATAGATTGGAACCCCAATGCATCTAATGAAGTCCCCACATTCCAGAATGACTATGCTCTTGCCTGTTACCTAAATGCTATCAAACCTGTAACATCTTCCACCAATGAACAGAGCATCAACATGACTAAGGCCGAAATCAAATATCTCAGTCACAAGATTAAAAAGAAAAAATGCAAGAGGTCTGATGGTGAAAACCACATTGTGGCAGTGTCGGATCCAAAAAAAGTAAAAACAAAAGACATATCCAAGGGTGAAAACCTCTCTGAGGCACCCGCAAATGAGATATTTGATGTCCTTCCAAGTCACTTTTAGGAGAGATCATCAGTGTTAATAGAGGCAACATAGCCAATTAACCTAGGCACAGAAGAACATCCTCATGTGATACATTTGGCACAGTCATTGTCACCTGAAGAGAAAGAACAATTCATTGCCTTTTTCAAGGGAAAGAAAATAAATTTTGCTTGGACATATTCTGACATGCCAGGATTGGATCCTGATCTTATTATGCATCACTTGTCCATAACACCAGGCATAAAACCAGTTAAACAGAAGCTTCGAAAAATGCATCCTCATGTTGCATTACTAGTCAAAACCGAATTGGAGAAACTTCTAAAGGCTGGTTTCATTCATGCAATTGATTATGCTGAATGGATATCCAATATTGTCCCTGTGTCCAAGCACGACAAGTCTATCATAGTTTGTACAGATTTTTGTGATCTCAATTTGGCATGTCCTAAAGACGACTTTCCACTCCCTAATATTGATATGATTGTGGACATGAAGACTGGCTATGAGATGTACTCACTTATGGATGGTTTTTCTAGATACAATCAGATAAAAATTACACCAGAAGATCAAAAGAAAATAGCTTTCACATGTGCATGGGGAACCTTTTGTTGGAATGTGATGCCATTTAGTTTAAAGAATGCTGGCGCTACATATCAGCGGGCTGTTACTACAATTTTCCATGACATGATCCATATAACTATGGAGGACTATGTTGATGATACCTTGGTCAAAAGCACTAAACACAATACGCATTTGCATGATTTGGGACCAATCCTAGATCGTATGGAAAAGTTTAGTCTTCGGCTCAATCCTAAGAAGTGTGCATTTGGTGTCACATCAGGAAAACTATTAGGATATATTGTTTCTACAAAGGGGATTGAAGTAGATCTAGAAAAAGTACAAGCAATAATGGACATGCCACCACCTCGAAACATCAGTCAGATGAGAGGACTACAGGGAAGGCTTCAATCTATTTTTAGGTTTATTTCACAATTGGCAGATAAATCACAACCCTTCACAAAGACCTTACATAAGGGTGTGAAATTCAATTGGAGCAAGGATTGTGAGCAAAGCTTAACATAGATTAAACAATATCTTGTCAATCCACCAATCCTGATGCCTCCTATGCATGGGAAGCCTTTTCTTTTATACATTTCAACCACTGAAACATCTTTGGGGATCATGTTGGCTCAGGAAGATAATGATAACAAAGAAAGAGCTATTTATTACTTAAGCCAAACATTGGTCTCTTATGAGAAAAATTATAGCATTATGGAGAAAGCTTGCTTGGCAGTTGTCTTTGCTTCCCAAAAGTTGAGACACTACATGCTTGCCCACACTACATGGCTTGTGGCTAAAATAGATCCATTAAAGTAGTTGCTCAGTAATGCAGCTCTCACAGGAAGATTAGCTAAATGGGTCATGATACTAAGTGAGTTTGACATCCAATATGTTGAACGCTAAGCTATAAAGGGATAGGCAATTGCAGACCAGTTGGCTGAGGCACCCATACAGAGTCTTCTACCAATAAACATTGATTTTCCAGATGAGTCAATTCGAACACTCACTCACCATACATGGGTTATGTTCTTCGATGGATCCTTCACACAACAAGGATCAGGTGCTAGATTACTTTTCATCACACCACAAAAATACTCATTTTCCAAAGCATACAAGATTTTGTTTCCTTGTACAAATAACATTGCTGAATATGAAGCTTTGATCAATGGTATGAAAATTGCAGCTGAATGGAGAGTAGATCAGTTGGATATCTTCGGTGACTCTCAGCTTGTCATCAACCAAGTAAATGATGTGTATCAAACAAAGGATGAAAAACTAATTCCCTACAAACGCATGCTTGATGACTTGAAAAAATATTTTGCACACATCACCTTCCAACAAGTTCCATGTGTAGATAATAAAGCAGCAGACGCCATGGCCACTCTGGCCTCCCTTCTCCAAATGCCAGAAAATGATCTACGACACGAGTTCTTGGTGGAAGTGTTACACTACCCAGCCTATGACACACCTAATTCCAAGATGATCTATTCTATTATAGGAAAAGAATCATCTCGCTACGATCACATCTATTCCTACCTTTGTAATCAAACCATTCTGGAAGGTCTGACCCGGAATGAGAAATGTTACCTAATCCGTAACGCTTTACATTATGTCATTATTGCTGACGATATATATAGGAGAGGTCTCAACGGAACAATCCTTAGGTGTTTAGAACCCGACGAGTCCAAACGTGCACTAATTGATGTTCACGAAGGCATTTGCAGATATCATTCCAATGGCCTAACACTAGCTCGCAAACTCTTTCATGCTGGTTACTACTGGCCTAAAATGGAGCAAGAGGCTATTAAATATGCTAGGTCCTGCAAACAGTGTCAACTACACAAGAATCTCATTCACGCTCTAGCTAGAGAGTTGATTCCCTCTACTACAACATGGCCATTTCAACAATGGGCCTTTGACTTGGTGGGACAGATTCACCCAACCTCTTCTAATGGACATAAGTTCATTATCACCACTACAGATTAGTTCACAAAATGGGTAGAGCCAGTCCCTCTCATAATTACTGATGGCAAAACTATAGTGCTTTTTATCACAAACTACATCATCTGTAGATATGGTATACCGTCCTCAACCATTACTGATAATGGAGGATAATTCAAAAATAAAGACCTTAAGGAACTATGCAAGAAATTCAAAATTACACAACATTGGTCTTCCATTTATTACCCCCAGGGTAATGGCCAAGCTGAGGCATCCAATAAGGCGATCCTCAAAATTCTTCATTACATAGTCAGTAAGTCAAGGCGAGACTGGCATCTCTAGATCAATCCAGCCCTGTGGGCATATAGAACAAGCATTAGAACTCCAACAGGCACGACTCCTTTTGCGTTGGTAAATGGGGCGAATGCTGTGCTTCCAATAGAGGTCAAGATTCCTACCTTGAGAATCTCTACGAAAGGTCTTATCACAGATGATGACTATAGGATAGCCTGGCTTCAAGAGCTTGTGTTGCTAGATGAATGACGACAAGTGGCCTGTGATCATCTACGAGCATATCAACAAAGAATGGCACAAAGCTACAATAGGAGAATTAGGCCACATGACTTCCAGCTGGGTGATCTCGTCCTAAGAGAGAATCCTAAGAATTAACAACAACGAATACAAAAGGGAAAGTTTGAACCAAACTGGCTAGGTCCTTACGTCATTACTGCAGTATATGGATCTGGTGCCTATCAACTTTCCACAACCAAAGGAGAAGTGCTTAAAGAGCCTATGAACACTCTCCACCTGAAGTGGTTTTACAGTTGATTCAATCTCAGCAAGCTCTCTACACATATCTAAATGTCTTGAAAAAAATCTTAAAAATCAGAAAATGTCTTGGAAAAAATCCTAAAAATCAGAAAATGTCCTTAAAAAAATCCTAAAAATCAAAAAAAGTCCAAAAAAAAAAAAAACAAAAAAACAAAAAAAAAAAAAAAAAAGAGAGAGAGAAACACAAAAAACATTGAAAAACAAGAAAAGTGCCATTGATGAAAACTTGGAAACAAGCATCATGGTAGCAAAAAAAGGAAATCCTACCAAGAAGGTGAAAACCTGGTAAACAAGCGCCTCTTGTTCCCAATGGTCCATCTTGCACCGCATCTTCTGGCTACTCTGTATAGTCACTTTCATGCTTCCACTTTCCTGCTTTTCCTACTCATGTATCCATGGATTGAATCTTGTCATAGCTCGGGGGCATTCCCCCGCATAGTGTTACCTTTTTGAGATTCTCCTCATAGAATCTCCTATGTGACAGTCACCAGTCATTCTGACTATGTCTTCCTACTGTCGCCAGTGTCACTCTTTTTCAAGATTCTCCTCATAGAATCTCCTATGTGACAGTCACCAATCGTTCTGACTGCATCTGCCTACTGTCGCTAGTGTCACTCTTTTTCGAGATTCTCCTCATAGAATATCCTACGTGACAGTCACCAGTCATTCTGACTGTGTCTACCTATTGTTGCCAGTGTCACTCTGTTTCGAGATTCTCCTCATAGAATCTCCTATGCGACAGTACCCAGTCGTTCTGACTGCATTAGCTTACTATCGCCAGTGTCACTCTTTTTGAGATTCTCCTCATAGAATCTCCTACGCGATAGTCACCAGTCGTTCTGACTGCATCTACCTACTATCGCCAGTGTCACTCTTTTTGAGATTCTCCTCATAGAATCTCTTTCGCAATGGTATCTAGTTGTTTCAGTTGTGTCTGCCTACCGTTGCTTGGGTCATGTCTCAAGATTCCTTTATGGAAGATCTCTTTTGCGTCAGTCACCAGTCGTCCTGGCTATGTCTGTCTACTGTCGCTTAGTCCTTCTTAGGTTTTTCATCATGAAGATTCCTCTTTGACATCAGTCACCAGTCGTTCTGACTACGTCTACCAACTGTTGTCACCTTACTAAAGAGATTTATGTCTTACATATTCTGGACATTGACACTTGACATCAATCCCGAAAAAATTAAACTCAATGATATACTTGTTTGGATATGCTGAGCATTTTCTTTGTTTTCTTTGTTTTTCTTTGTCATATCTCCTCAAGTAACTCGATGATGTCATCTTCGACTAGAGAAGTAATGACTGGGGGCATGATCTTTTTCTTTGCTTTCTATTTGTGGTTTAGTTCTAATAAGTTGATCTATTCCTATAAGAGGGGTGTCCACTATAAGAGCCTCCATCTTGTATTGGATGGCTATGTGTACCTCGACTCCTTTTATACAAATACATCAATAACATTGGTTCTTCTCCTTGTTTGTTGGAGTGAACTCTTCATGCTATAGTAAATATTGATACTCATCCTATTAAGTGAACGTACGGGTCACTGAGAGTATATCTAGCACACTTCTATCTCAGGTTACGAACGCAAGGGTCATTGCGGATAGAATGAATACTGAATACTTAGCATAAGAGGGATCTCTTGTGTGTTTGGTGTGCCTGTTATGCAAGCAACATTCAGGTCATCCTAGCGTTTATGCTTTGATGCTTATGTTAACTTGCTACATTAAAAGGGAAAAATGTTTTGGTCATTCTGGCTTCTTGTGCCTCGAATGCTTACATTTAATCCTGACATTCCAATAACGTATGTTATATTCATATTTTCATGATTGCAATGTCAGTGGAAATTGTATAACATACGAATTTATATCCAATGATGATAAATCATCGAGACTTGGTAACCAAACCTAGGGTTGCATTTAAAATAGTCTTGCATACTTTATTTTCATTAGCATGCGATTCGATGGTAATCCTGTTCATACTCCACTTGCATCAGATTACTCCACGGCTGCACAAGCATTTGGTTCATCGATTCTCATTCCTCAATGGAATACCTGTGACTGTCAAACAAAAACACACAACACTACGTCAGATGTCAGTTCATACATATGCATTCTATCTAAACATACATCTCATGTATATCAGAGTGAAACAAAATAGACAATGACATGTACACAGGAATACTCGGCTCAAAATCTCATATATATATATATCAAAGAATGGGTCATTACAAAAATGGGTGCTACTCGAGTGCAATCGACAAAAAATGATACATGTGGTGCTGGCACACCAATCGATACATAGCCAGGAATCAAAATCAAAAATCAAGGACAGAGTGTCTAACTCTGTCCCAAACTCTTGCCTCGAGGAGGAGAAGGAGGAACAGGGGCAGCAAGTGGCAGAGGCAGTGGTGGCATATCTGGCCTGACAGGAGGTCGTGCACCTCCGAACTCACGTGTGTACTGAGAGAATCACTGCACCTGCAATGTCTCATCAATTTCTGCACTAGTGTATGCAGCATAATAATATGCAGCTCGAGCAGACTGGAAGCAGATCTCATCCTGTGCCAGCTCTAGCCTCTACTCCTTAGCCTCCACGCGCTCTCTCTGACGATCTGTCTCTCTCTATCTCTCTACCAGCTACGCATCCCTGACTGCCACTACAATCTACAACTCTCCCAACTATCGGGAGGTTGCACGAACCTGCTCTTGGTACCGCCATACTGCATCCTGTACCCCACCTGTCGGTTGATCTGGCATATCCTCATCAACCATCTCTGGTGCATGTTGTCATGGAGGTGCCTACTACAGTGGAGGTACCTGTGGCTATGGAGGCACCTACTGCTGTGGGACCTCTTGCTAAGGGACCTGCTCCTCTGTCCTCTGCCTCCTCCGCTGCCCCTAGCACCTGGGTCTGATCCCATCTGACGTGGGGGAATAGGTATCTGATGTAGCCAGTGCTGGACCTGTGGTGGCACCTGTGGCTGTCCCTGCTGCTATTGAGGTACCTATCCCTGCCCCTGTACCTATCCTACCATCCCTAGTCAATCTGTGAATCATGGGAATGGATGGTTCATCAAAAATGCCTGATATGCAGGTGTCATCCTGGCATCTACTACCTCTAGCAGGTAGTCCCACTAAACTACAACTAGGCTATGGATATCTATCATGGATCATCCTGGATCCATCCGTGGAGGCCATCCCCACTCTATATCCTTCTGCACCCTAGCATAGGTACAATACTCAGCTAAAATGTCATGTGGTCAGCCATACTACCACCACACTCATGAGATGAAAAATCTCTCTATGACTGATGTCGTCTTTCCTACCAGCGGTCGAGAACTAAACATCCAGGGTAGCTCTCTCGAGGCATCATCCTAGTCCTCTGTCTCTCTCCAAGGTCACCATATAATAGACACCAGGTAATCAAGATGTGTCTGCCAATGCTCAGTCTTACCCAGGTGGGCTTGGGTAATATGCCCTCGATATCTACAGATGTAGGGCTCCATGGGCTCCCGAGAATCCTCAAAAATTGGCCTACATATAGGGAGATGCTCTCAGGCCCAGATCTGTAGCACATAAACACCTGTTGCCATGGTCTTCTTCTCATGGAAGATGACCTCATGCATCTCATGAAAAAGATGGGCCAACATGCACTGACCCCACCCAAAGATCTTAGGTGCCTCAACCATCCTACGAAGCATGACACCCCATCCACACTCCAACCCATGTTGTCCCCTGTCAGGACATAGGAAGCAGCTCAAGAAAATACCCAACACAGATTTTAACCTATGTGTGGGTCCATAGGTATGCATTAGCTCATCCCAGCTGATGGCCCTGCCTCTCGGTAGCTCTCTCTCAAAAACAATGGATAGTGCCTCTGTCCCTAATCGAGGCACTGTATCATACATGACTCGAGCACTGTGAAATGGGATCCTCAAGATCCTCCATATGTCCTCTAGTGTGATAGTCCTCTCACCCATCAGAAAATGAAATGTGTTTGTCTCCGAATGGAAACGCTCTACCAATGTATTCAGTAAACCGTGATTCACCATCATGGCTGGAATTTGGCATAGTGAAGACAAACCCAATCGGGCAATGTGTGCCCAATCTGCATCATCCAAACTCTGCAATAACTCTCCATAAGGCAGATAATGAGATCTAAATGATACATCTCCAAAGACCTCTTGCACACATAACAAAAAAATGATAAACAAACGATCAGTATCAAGATGAATCGAAGCATCAAAATGAAATAAAATGCAATTTCTAAATGCAAAAATCACAAAACTGGCACAGAATTTCGTGCGAGACTCGTGAAATCTCGCATGAAGACATGCATTTTTGTGCGAAATGGTTTTTTTCTTTGCATGAAGAATCTAGCCTTCGTGCGAAAAAATATCTCCTTGCTTGAAGATAGATCTTCCCACGTGAGAAAAGAGATTCTCGCACGAAACATGAATTGCCTTGCGCGAAGAATCTCCACCTTCGTGCGAAACCAAAATCGCCCTGCGCGAAGATATTTCAGCCACACGCGAAGAAACAGCACATCTTGTTTCTTCGCACAAAGAAAGAATATCTTCACCTGAGAAGAGACTGGTCTCGCACGAAGAAAGATTTCACCAACCTAAAACATGCTAAAAATGTGCATAAATGAACTCGAAATGCGTAAAAATGAAAGTACGAAGATGGGAAATTGATGACTCATCGGTGGTCCATAATTTGCTAGTCGGTTGTGTCGTCTGGAGCGCTCGAAATGATGATATCTCAGGTTCACTACCATGTCTCTATCAGAACTCAAAATCACTACAAGACAAAAAGCACAAATGAATTGAAAATGACCCTTCTAGCCCTTATATAGGTGTTGACCAAATTTTTCAAAGTACTCAGATTTGCGCAAAAATTGCACCCCTGGCTAATTGGACCGTTTTGGATCCATTTTCAGGATCAAATTCAAAATTTGACACACCTAAGAGCCTTAAAAATGTGTTTTAAAATTTTGGAGACCGACGTGATCGAACGCTCGTACAACCCAAATCTTTCTGATACTTTATGATTCTTGGAATCCTTTCAACTTTACATTCTCCATATTTTCAAAATTCATTTTGAAAATAGTCAACTTAAGTCAACTGTGGCTGACTCTAGTCAACTTTTGGTCAAACTCATTGCGACTTCACAATCATTTCAAATCAACCCAATCTTTAGATCATTCTGATCTCTTCTAGATTTTGCTGACATGATATACTACTTCAATCATATTTTTGGTGTGTCATCTTTCGATTTCGCTCCCGAGGGGGAAGAATGATTACACCATTGAATACTTAATGCTCAAGGCATCTTGTTCCCTTTTATCTGGCATCTTTGCCATCTATCACTTAGGGCATCTAATTACTCGGGGCATCTTGTTCCTTTCTATTTGGCATCTTTGCTATCTATCCTATCTTTTCATCAATTGATCAACCTTATAACAACTCTTCTCAGAGTTCGATGGACAGGTATTGGGATAGTTTAAACCCTAACTCCTGAGGATCAAGCCTCGTTCTGGGGATGATTCTATGACTCATGATGGGACCTTGTTATCTTTTATCAATCTCAGGTATCTAGGTGTTCTATCTGGATCCTTGAAGGTTAAGCTCCGTTCTGGAGATAATCTTCTAAATGCTATCAATTTTAGGTATCTAGGTGTTTTATCTAGATCCTTGGAGGTTAAGCTCCATTCTGGAGATAATCTTCTAAATGCTATCAATTTTAGGTATCTAGGTGTTTTATCTAGATCCTTGAAGGTTAAGCTCCATTATGGAGATAATCTTCTAAATGCTATTACTCTCGGGTATCTACGTGTTCTATCTGGATCCTTGAAGGTTAAGCTCCATTCTGGAGATAATCTTCTAAATGCTATCAATTTTAGGTATCTAGATGTTTTGTTTGGATCCTTAAAGATTATGATTCATTTTGGAGGTAGTCTTTTAAATGCTATCACTATTAGGTATCTAAGTGTTCTACTCAGATCCCTTAGGATTAAGCTCTGTTCTAGAGATGGTCCTTAAAAAGCTTATCAACTGGTCTCTGTATCATCACCTTTGAAACCAATCTCATCTTTGCATCATGCTTTCTAATTTTCTTTGAATTGAACATGTTGCTCACACATTCATTCAAAGAGGGGAAAAATGTAATACCCCAAAATTGGCTCATTGCCATTATACCAATTTTGGTCTATTTCTGATAATTTCAAAGTCTTATTCTAATAGGCAATTCTCATTCTGCTATTCGCTACTTGACTTAATTGTCAGATGCAGAAAACCTAAATCTACATTCATCATGCTTATTATTTAATTCCAATAGTATTTACTCATATTAGTCACATTAAAACTATTGATTAATATTTAATTTAATTATTAAAGTATTTATACTTTAATTAAATTAAATTATATCCTAAGGCTAAGGTACTATGGAATTAAATTTATTTAATTTAATAAATACGCCTATCTTAATTAATTAAATGTAATTATTTAATTAAATGGGAAAGGTATTTCTAATTAATTAAAAGAAATTATTTAATTAAATGGAGTACTTACTTCTAAATAATTAAACAAAGTTATTTAATTAAATGGGAAGCCATTCCCAATTAATTAAATGAAGTTATTTAATTAAACAAAAGTGTCTCTAATTAATTAAAGATTATTTAATTAAATAGAAAAAGTAATTATGAGAGCATATTTCATTTTATTAAATTATATATCTCAACAAAATCTCTCTTCAGTTCAAAAAAGGGGAATTTCCAGTTCACTATTGATCAAAAATGAGTTAACTCAGTTAACTCCTTTTTTTACTCAAATTAAAATAGTTAACTCCTTATTTTACTCAAATTAAGTCTGTTAACTCCCTTTAATTTGGGAATCTCCCTTTATGACTGAAACTCATCTTCAATCTTGACTGTTGATCTGAATCAATCTCAACCATTGATGGATTCCAGGAGACTCTATTTAAGAGACCCTCATCTCTTCATTTTAGGAGGATGAATTGATTTTCTATTGAATTGCTGTTGAAATTCATGCTCATATTTACTTACATTTCTTACATACATTCTCGTTCTTAGTTTAATCATGCATATGCTTAATCTAGTTTGCTTCATTTGTTCTTAGATTACATTGCATCTTTCATTTTTTAGATTAATCTGTATACTCATTCTTAGCTTAATTCCATTGTCAAATCCTTTGTTCTTAGAGGGTCTGGTTGCCTACACCTCGATTCTGAGGATATTAACAGGCAAAATTCCTTTAGATAGAAGGCAACAGGTCGCTTTGTAGGGCAAATTTTGGATGAACAATTCAATGTTTATTCCGTGATGAATCTACAAATAAGGACCGTGTTGAAGTGTGTGTGTTAGCATAGGCTGCATTTTCACATATACAATTACCTGAGCATCCTTAAAAAGAGAAGGCCACCAAAATCTAGCTCTCATCACTTTTTGTGTAGTGGTCTTGGCCATATAATGTCCTCCATAAACTTTAGTATGCATCTCATTCAATATGTTTGTCGATTTCTTCTGATCAACACACTTTAGCAATACTCCTTCAAAATTTCTCCACTATAAGCTATTCTAAACAATAATATATTTGATGGCTTGTAACTTGGTGCTTATCTTTTTATTTTTAGTCAGATGAGGAGGAGCTTCCATGTGTTATAGATAATGGATAACATTAGTATACCATTCACAGTGGTCCATATCACACAAACTTGACTTTAAGTCATTTGTCACCAAGTTTATTTAATTAGCATCCAAAATGGACTGAGCCATAAGCTTAGCTAACCCCTAGCCTCTCACCAATTGTATTATCTATATTTCAATATTAAACTCTTGGATCCTATTGATCCATCTATATCTTCTACCTAATACTTTTTGTTGAGAAAATATATCATTTACAACAGTACTAGGTACAAATGCAATGACAATGGCACCTATCAGGTAGCATCTAAAAGCCTTAATAGCTTTTACCAAGGCATAAGCATGTTTCTCATTAATCAAATATTTCAATTTAGTAGGCTATAATGATTTACTAAAGAATAGAATTGGTTGTTCATATCCTTCCTCATTCTTCTACAACAAGACTACAACTATAGTATGGAAAGATGCAAAAGAGAATATGTGCATTGGTTTTGTGTAATATGCAGTCCTAAGGAATGAAGTATTCTTTATGGTAGTTTTAATATACTAAAATTCCTGTGAAGGTTCACCATCCCAGTGGATAGTAGCTCCTTTCTTAATAATTTTTGAAATAGGTCTACTACTCTCAACAAAGTTAGTGACAAACCTCCTCAGAAAGTTATCTATCCCAAAGAAAGATTGTATTCCCTTCATATTCTTTGACTTAGGAACCTTATCAATGGTTTCCACTCTCTTAGGATCTATCCTTGTACCATCTTTTGATACTATGTGTCCTAGTAACCTACCTTCTGTCATCCCAAATGTATATTTATTTGATTTAATGACACTCCATATTCCAAGTCTTTGATAAAAATCTTCTCCAAATGTCTATAATGGTGTTTAGCCCTTTTAGAATAATTTGTAAGGTCATCTTGGTATACAACCATAAACTTATTTATGTACTCATTTAAAGCTACATCCATAGCCCTTTGAAAAGTGGAACCAACATTAATCAATCCAAATGGCATTCTCACATATACATAAGTTCTCCATGGAGTTGTAAATGTTGTCTTAAAATGCTCTTCTTCTTTCACTAGGACCTGGTTATACCCTAAAAACCCATCCATAATGGACATAAGTTCAGATCTAGTTTCCTACTGCAACATTGTCTCCATGTTTGGCAACCCATAATTATCTTTTAGGGAAGCAATGTTTAGATTTCTAAAATCCACACATAGTCTGATGTCTCCATTCTTTTTCCTTACAGGTACTAGATTTGAGACCCAAGCAGAATGTCTAATAGGTTTAATTACCCCTCCATCCCTTAATTTCATCAATTCTTCTTGCATTTTGGGTGCTAAGGTGAGATTTACTAGTCTCTGCTTCTACCTAAAAGGTTTCACATTTTCTTTCAGTGGTACAGAATGTTGGAAAATTTCTTCTCTATAGGCCTTGAGATCCTCATACAACCATGCAAAAACATGTCTATAATTTTTTAGTAGGTCAATCAAAGGCTTTGTGATTTTAGCTGACAAATTCTAACCAATATAAACTTTCTTGGGGGTCTCATTAGTTCCAAGATTTATTTCTTCTAGCTCTTGAGATTTATAATTTGTAGCCCTAGGTCTTACCCTATCTTGGTTGTCAAACTTGTTCTCTAAAATAGCCAGATCCTTAGGTATTTTATTAGTCTTTAATTTTATGACCTCTTGACCAAAAATTGTTTCCTTACCATCTATAGTTTCAACCAAATCACTATAGTCCAATTCTTGACCATGGAATTTATCTTCATTCAACAAGAAATTTACAATGTCTTTGTCATCTTCAAATACTTGCCAATGTTCAATATTATCAAGTATTGAAGGTCTATTCTAGACCTCAATCTATGAAATTCCTACAAATGATACATCCTTTGGTTTAATTGCTACATTTTCTAATAGGTCAGCCATCTTATGCTGAGTTCTATCTCTCCATGAAATACCAAATGCATCAAAGAATTCTATCTAATCCCAGACAACATTTCTATAATATTTCAATCTTTTATTTTTAGAGGCATATGTTTCCCTTATCTATGAGATAACCAATTTAGAATCACCTATAGCATGAAACTTTTTAATTGAATTCCATTATGGGTAGTGATTTTCAATCCTAATAGCAGAGCTTCATATTCAACTATATTATTGGTGCATGAAAAATTTAGGGTTAAGGAGTATTTAAAAGTATTCTTTTCAGAAAAAAACAAAAACCACCCCTACCCCCAAACCTTCCTTAGAGATGGCCCCATCAAAATGCATGGTCCATAATACTGGTGAATCTATACAACACTCAACTTCATGCTCAATCACAATAGGCAACTTCTCAACTTCTTGGATAATTAATTTAGCTCTAAATGCATTCACACCTATGTCTAGGAAACTAGTAGAGTCTTTGTCAATTTCTTCCCCCAAAATATGACTAACCCTTGGCTCTCTATCTACTTTAATAGCTTTATCTCCTATGTGAAATGTTGCATAGGTTAGGTCACATTGTAGCCTACTTCCCATAGCAACATTCCATTTTCTAGAGAGCAACATTCCATAATGTGTAGGAATATCAACTACAAGGACTGACATAGTCAATTCTACCTCAGGGTATGTAGCTAGCTTAAATGGTAAAGAATTGATAGTACCTATAATTGGAACTTCTCTAGAATCCATACCTCTACATCTGCCTTGCTTAGTGTCTACTTTCAACCCTAGGGCTTCCATTACTTTGAAGGGCATGATGGTGTTAGAGGCTCTTGGATCTATCATACAATTTTTTAGGGTTTTTCCCTTTATAATCAAACTAAGAAAGAAGGGGTCAATATCTTCTATGTATTCTACTGATGAATCATCCAAGAACATTTGGGGAATTTTAGATATAATACTGTACACTCGAAAGTGTCCCACTCTAAACCCTTCTACCCAAATGATTCCATGATTTTGGAATGCTCAAATGCTGGCTTAGAGCTCCCTATCCACAGAGTGCAAGAGAGTATATTTCAAGAATAAGAAAGCTCTCAGATGAGCCTTAGAGAGACTCTTCTTGCTAGTAAACCATGCAATGGGAGGTTCCAAAGACAAGATGCAAGAATGCAAATGTCTCAAGGAGTTCCTCAAGAATGCAATGCAACTAAAGATTAAATTAGAATGAATATGAAAAGTGCAGCTATTCTAAGCTTGAATGAGAGTGTTACAATTCAAAAATTAAGCTATGTGAGATATATTATTGCAAAATAGAAGCTAAACTAACATGCAACATGAATCTAAGCTAAAATGCTATGGTATGAGAGAATGTAGACAAGAAATAGAAGTTCTCCACAAAGCTCCAAAGAAACCTATTAGAAAACCTGCAACATAACAATATTCAAAATGAGGATGGATCGAGGGGGAAAGCTCTCTCCCTTTTAAAGATGTATGGATGGTAGAGATCAAGATGAAGATGGTGGATGATCAAGGATGGAATTCAAAAACAGGAGTGATCCATGTGCACACACAAGTCAACCAATAGAATATAAGTTGACTTGTCATATAAGACAAAAGTCACAAAGCCTTTTCTTTTAATTGAAAAATAGAAAAAGGACTTTATGTGTGCACTTTAAGTGGGTTAGAAGAATGGGGTCTTTTATTTAATTAAAAGGGGACATGTTCTTTTAATCAAATAATGAACTTAGGATAGCATAGTCAAACCAGAGGTTATAATCAAATAAATTGATTATTAGCAATTTGGTCTAGGTAAATGATTAAATTAATTTAGCCAAAATGTTGAAAAGGGGGCTAATAGTCTAGATGACCATTTTTAGGTGATTACATTTGCCCCTCTTTGACTAATGCATGATCGATCTGGGAACACATTATGTCAAAGAAAATAGAAAGCCAAGTAGGTGGTGATAGATATAGATATCTGATTCCAAAGAATGAAATGCAAAAATAGATAGCAAGTCCTAAATGCACAGCCTGATAGTGGTAGTACTGAACACTAGGAAGAGAACAATGTTAGAATTCAAGAAGAATGTTAACACCTAGAAAAGTAGATAGAGTGAGAGCAATTGAGAAGATCAAACAAATGCTCCTAAGAAATAGATAGCTGTAACAATCAGTAATAGAGTATTTCTTATGAAGTATGGAAATGATGAAGACATGAAGAAATGAAGATGCCCCAGTGATGATTAAGAGATTAGACCTCAAAAGGTCAGCTAACTGCTCAGAAGAAAGTAGAATTTTAAAAGACAATTTTGACCATCAAGATGAACTCAAATTTGGATTTCAATCTCAAAAATGAATCTAGGACGTTGAAATTATTTAAGAGGTCAAAACTTTATATAATGTGATGATAAGATAGAAAAGAGATGAAGTGAAAGATTAAGAAGGTGAAAAGACATGAACAAGAAGAAAATAAAGAAATATATGAAAGGAGTTAGCTGATATGTCCACAAAAAGATGAAGAGAGAGCTCTCCCCATATGTAAGAATGCAAGACTAAGCTAAAAAATGAACCTAAAATGCAAGCTAATATGCAAAGTGGTTTACCAGCAAGAAGTGCATAACATTTAGACTCTTAATTTCATCATTGAGCATTTATTAGGGACATCATGAGATCATACAACCATCACTAGTATAACTATGAGGATATGAATATGATCGATATTAGATAGGTATGTGGAAATCCAATCTAAGCATCAGAGACATGTAAGTCAAAATAACTACGCGATTAGAATTCCCAAGTTTAATTTAGCAAGATTAACCTGTATCAAGGCATAAGTGCTAAGATAAACCCCAAGTGTGGCCTTGCAAAATAGTCAAGGATGATACATTTATAAGTCAAAGTGTTGAACAGGACAAGCACGAATGCTTACAACACTATAGACAAACAAAGTATACCCACAAGTAGAAATCAAGAAAATATGCCCCATGCCCCTAGTCTTCTAGTCAATGACATCCTTGAAAGACTATTAGGGATGGAACATATAGTAAATAAATCATCATAGATAGCACAAAAAGTAGATAAAGATTAGCATAGCTCAGTCATTTAAGTGTTAAAGTGTGTGTGTGTATAAGTCACTTGGCCATTTCTTCAAGACTTGATTCTGATAGTGAGAAATATTGTGACATCGAAGACCATAGGTAAACTATCTGAAAAGTGTTGAAAAACACTTGATGTCAAGGTGGGGGAAGTGTTGAGAAACACTATTTTGTGAGTTGTCCAAGAAACCCTAATGCACAAGAATACCTCAATAGGCTAAGCAGTTGTACCCCCAAGACGAGGACAAGAAACAATTCCAAGCTAGCAAATGTGTAGCAAAATAGGTGATTGAGACTAATAGACATAGGTGCAAGGGTCTCAAGTAGCACCTATTTCTAGGTTTTCACCACTTGACATATTTTTTTAGGACTTTTTTCAATTTTTTTGTATTTTTAAATTTTTGATTTTTTCGGTGATACATTAAAGCACCTATTGCTAGGTTTTCACTAAGATGATCTTTTTTCAGGACATTTTTTGATTTTTAGGATTTTTTCAGCATCATATATGATTTTTTGAATTTTTTAGAATAATTTAGAGATCACTATTTCTCAAGCAAGATCACATCATTTTCTCCCAATGTCTAGCAAGGTATAGGACACGATGGAGAAACAAGCTGATAGATAAGAAAGGAATGTGAAGCAAGTGAAAGTGATCCTCAAGGACTGACTCCTCAAGAGTACCCAAGCTAGGGAAAGAGGTGAAATAGTCATATGAAGCATGTTTTGGATAAGCAATGGAAGAAATGAGCAAGATAGCATGTAGGATAAGCAATGAAGCCAACAAGTGAGATAGCATGAAGCATGTAGTCCAAAAGAGTAGACATGTCAAGAGACCTAGGAACCATTTTTCATTTATTATGATCAAGACCAAGGGGTTAAATAGATAGGATAATGATAGGATAGAGCAATAAAAATAAAGCTCAAGATGGAGGCTATGAGGGAATGGGAGAGCACAATAGAAAATCTGGTGGATAAGATAGCCAATATGCAAAGATAGCTCAACATTGTCAAGATCAAAGAGAGAAGAAGGGATAGATGGATGATGGAAGAATTACGCATGATGTCTGTTTGCCAGGTTTTCATCATGGTACTTATCCAATGTGCCACAAGATGTAGTTTTCACCATAGGATGGATTTATTTCTCTTTACTTTTGCTACCAAGGTGCCACAAGAAGTAGTTTTCACCAAGGCACATTTTCAATTTTATTTTTTTTTCTATTTTTTCTTCTTTTTTTTTTTTGAATTTTTAGAAAGAGATGAAGCTATTTGAATGTAGATAGTGCTCCTATAGAAAAGATAAGTCATGATAAGCCAAGACCATAGAAAGGTATGCTCAAAGATGTTGATAGGGTGATGAAAGAGAAATGGTAGTAGGAAGAGTATATGGAGGATAATAGTTCATCATGTATAGAAAGTTAGTGTAAGCTTTAGAGGATTTCATGAGGGTAGTTAAAATATTGGACAAGATCAACGTTGACACAAACCTTGAAGGGTATTGGATGATGGAGGAATCATGGATGAAGTAGCTTGAGGTTTAGATGTATGAGGTGGTAGAAGAGATTTGGAAAAAAGTTGAGTGGAAGGCTTTAGAATATTTTTAGGAAGATTTTTGGAAGAAGATGGAATGGAAGCCTTTTGAAGCTTGAATGTCAACTTTGAAGTATTTTCAATATTCAAGTCTTCTAAAAGAGACTTGGGAATCCATATAGCTTTAGATTTTCCTTTGGATACTTCAAAACACATTTCTTCAATAATGGGTTTAGGAACCCATATTTTCTTTGATTTAGCTTTTTTAATAGTGGACCTTTGCCGTCACTTTTGTGCATTTTCCTTCTTAGAATTCACATGTCGATTAGATGGGACATAGTGATCTTTCTTTTTCAATGGATTCTTATGTTTATTCTCACTTCCAAAGGAATTGGGATTTGTGGATGAATAAGGATGATATGACTGGTTTATATGTATAGATGGGTGAAAAGTCATCAAGGATGAGTGTCTTTGTTGATCTTGAGGTATGATGGGAGAGCTAGGAGTGGAAAGTGTAGGAGATGAAGGAACATAAGGTCCCAATATAGATGGAAGGTTTGAAGGCTTTAGCTTTGATGGATAAGGACCAAGGATAGACTTAGGAGATGCAAATGGATAGTGAAAAGGGATATCAACATCTTTAGAGTGAGCAACATGGTCAAAGCCATCAATAGACTCATAAGTACCTTTTATAGGAACAACATTTTTAATAGCAGCACTTGAAGCTTGAGCACAATTTTGAAGTGGATATGGAGAAGTAGAACATGAGGGGATACTTTGATCTTGACAAGTAGCTTTGGATAGCATAGGAAGAGAACTTTTCTCATAATTTTCAGTAAGCTCAAGGGAGATAATGGAAGTGGTATCTTCATCATACTTCGGAGATGGAAAAGACATAGGATATGGAGGGGAAAAATCTTGAAAGAGATGAAAGGGTGCTTGATCTTGATCTTTCTTGACATTTATAGCTTTTTCTTTTTGAGAGTCCTCTTGACATGGAGCCACCTCTAAGGACAAGGGAGAATGAAGAGTGAATGGAGTAGTGCTTGGATTAGTCATAGCAGCACATGAAGGTTGAGGATGTTTAGGATTAGTAGCATGGAAAAGGTTTGCAGCCAAGTGAAGGTTAGCTTGAGTTTCTTTTAGAGGTAGCCCTTGAGGATATGTGTAGTCAATGTGGAAAGCATTAGGTTCTTTATTTGATGGAGGCATGTTGGAAAGCTTTGAAGTGTTGGGAGATGCACGAGTGTTGGAAGAAGTGGAGGTATCAAGGAAACCATCACTAGACATAGGCTCATTAATATGATCTTGCTCAAGAAAAGTATCCTCATCACATGAATCATTAGAGGTATCAATAATTCCATTATCAATAAGATCTTGGATTTTATGTTTTAGCTCAATGCAATCCGAAGTACTATGCTCATTATGTTGATGATAAGCACAATAGATATCCAAGAATGGGTTTCCATATGAGCTAGACTTAGGTAACATGATGATCTTATTGCCAAGAAGTTTTTGCAAAGTGTCATCATAAGAATCTTCCAAGGGAGAAAAAGTTCTATTAGAAGTATGTCTAGATTCCTTTTGTTGTTTCTCAAGTGAATGGTATGCATCCATGTATTCATCATTATCTTGGTCAAAGATAGGTCCATCATGAAATTTTAGCATAGGCTGAAAGGAGGTATCACTTGCTTGTTCTCTAAAGAGGTCTTTAGATCTAGAAGAAGACATTTGATGTCTTAAAGTAGAGCATGTAGACCTAGAAGAAGAGGATGACCTCAAAGAAGGTGACTCACATGCATGTAATGACCTTAAGGAAGATTCATGTAATGATGCAATCTTCTCCTCTAACCTTTTCTCAAGTTTAGACTTCATTTATGTCATGCGCTCAAAGAGATGAAGGTAAGAAAGATCATTTGTCTCTTCTACTTCTTTATATTGTGCATATAAATCTTGAAACTCTTTAGTGACATGGAGGATATCATGATCATCTAGATTTTGTTAAAGTTTGGTAGCACATGGTTTAGATCCCATAGTTTTAGATGCAAAGCCAAGCATAAAAGATCCTAGAGGATAACTTGATGTTGAAACTATAGGAGGTAGAGTGTTCACTTGCCAAGATAGTAGAGAGACATTAAAGTGACTTGTCAAACAATATGTCCAAGAAACTTATGACATGAATGACTCAAGTCAATAGCTAGGCAAGATGCCCAAATAGCCAAATAGATAGAGCAAGCGGGGTGACAAGTGAACAACTCTCTAATCCAAGAGTGTAGTCAAGAAATCAAGGCAACCATTTTAGCAAAAGGATAACTAGCAAGCATGCATAGACCATGAAGACAAAAAGACCAAGAGAAATAATACCAAAGACCCACTTTAAGCATGTTTAAGCACTAGAGACATAGAAAATAAAAATCAAATGATGAGACTCCCCTTAGCAAGCAACACAAGAAAAATGTTAAGACTTGGTTGAAAAAGTTTGACAATAGTTGATAGCATAGCAAGTTTGATGTTCAAAAGTAATTTTTTTCCAAGCAAGATAGTGACACATGAAGTAGTCTTCAAATAATCAAGCAAGGGAAAAAGAAACCTTGCATGATACAAGCATATGTGAGGTCTTGAAAGAAATCTGTATAACTATCATCATGTGTATGTTCCAAAGATTTCCACAGGTCTAGCACATTCAAGAACACATCAAGCAATATCTACCTAAAGGACATGGTTCATTACTCAACAACTTGGCCCACGCTTGATGCTCTTTTGCCTCACACCAAGTGGTTTCCCACAAGAGATATTGGCTTTATCATGGAAATACCATAAGCATAACCAAGGGAACACATATGGTGAATGTAAAATCTTGGGGTGATCCGGGTAGTCCACTAGGATCGATCCTTGCACCAAGAAGTTGAGCGGCTAAAAAAGGGTAGTTACTAACTTAGGGTGTTTAGATAGGGCTTCTGTTCATAGTGTTTCTCTTGCTCCCAATTACGAGACACCTCACCTTGTGATGAGTAACCAATCTCGCAACCACAAGAGTACCTTAAGCATTCTTGCCTAGTGATCTCCCTATGGTCGAAATCCCATAAGTGATCACACTAGGCGAAGACAAACACTATGTCTACCAAAGTTTTGTGTCCTTGATAGCCTTGAGTTTATAGTGGGTTGGAAGAGCTAGGTAATCAGCTTGTCCCCACTTGGGTCGTTCCTCTTAGGTTGTCCGAGAGCAGGCCCTCTAAAAGGTTCTAACTACACAAAGTGGATCAACTTTTGGAAGTCAAGATTTCTGGTTCACCACAAGGGTGAAGAGCATACTCTCCTATTTCAATCATTTTCTCCCAAACACATCAAGAAGATTTAGTTACCCCTTGCTTTTGAAACCAAATGGCAAGTCAAGATTTTTGATTCACCACAAGGGTGAAGAGCATACTCTCCTATTACCAAAAGACTCTAATTGCAAGTTTTATGTGCCTATGGAAAATGAAAAATTAGTCAATGCCACACTTGAAAACAAAAAAGAAAGAAATTTTGAGTTTTTATGCTTTGGGCAGCCCTGCAAACAATGTTAGTAGCCCTTGCGCATTTGAAGCTTTGACATGCGTTCTTTTTATGCAATGTTTCAATTTTTTTCATAAGGATGGCAACCTATAATCACAACTTGTTAGCACTAAAAGTTAGTGTGAAATAACATAAAAATCTACAATAAAAAGTGGTGAGTTGCCTCAAAAATCCAATTTATCTTCCAACCAAGTGCATGCAAAGAAAGTGCAAGTTAATCACACATGCTCTGATTTTTACTCTTTGATTTTGACCTAGTCAACAAGATTGGCCTTGTTTGCTATGATTTTGGATCTAAAAATAGAAATAAAAAGAAGAGACCCCTACTAAAATTTAAAGAGCTTTCCAAAAATGTAAGAAATTCAAAAAAATCTCTTTATTTTCTCCCTAGAGATTGATTTTGTCAAAATAGGCTAGATTTATCAAATTGAGTTTTTGATCCCTAATATGACCTCAAAAGTCAAAACACAAAGAGAGTACCCCTCTAAAAATTCAAAAAGATTTTTGAAAATATAAGTTTTTCTAAAAAAGATGCTGATTTGTGACCAGAAATGACTTTTTATGAAAAAAAAAAAAATCTCATAACTTCCAAAAATCACGTCAAAATTCTCTGAAAATTGGACCAAGACATTTTGGATACATACCCAACTTTTAAAAAATAAATTCAGAACTAAAATCCAAATAGTTTAAAAGATACGATCAAATTTTTAAACCAACTAGATTTTTGGCCTTCAAACCAATCTACTTATGGGTTGGCCTTAAAATCAAAGTGATAATCCTACAAAAGCACTTAATTAGATCCAATATGCTACTGTAAAAAAATTAGAGATGAAAAATAAAAGAAAATGGAGCTAGAAACTTGATTCAAGCCCCATGGTGGGCGCCAAAAATGTACACTCGAAAGTGTCCCACTCTAAACCCTTCTATCCAAACGATTCCATGAGTTTGGAATGCTTGAATGCCAGCTTAGAGCTCCCTATCCATAAAGTGCAAGAAAGTATATTTCATGAATAAGAAAACTCTCAGATGAGCCTTAGAGATACTCTTCTTGCTAGTAAACCATGCAATGGGAGGTTCCAAAGACAGGATGCAAGAATGCAAATGTCTCAAGGAGTTCCTCAAGAATGCAATGCAACTAAAGATTAAATTAGAATGAATATGAAAAGTGCAGCTATTCTAAGCATGGATGAGAGTGTTACAATCCAAAAATTAAGCTATGTGAGATATATTATTGCAAAATAGAAGCTAAACTAACATGCAACATGAATCTAAGCTAAAATGCTATGGTATGAGAGAATGTAGACAAGAAATAGAAGTTCTCCACAAAGCTCCAAAGAAATCTGTTAGAAAACCTGCAGCATAACAATATTCAAAATGAGGATGGATCGAGGGGGAAATCTCTCTCCCTTTTAAAGATGTATGGATGGTAGAGATCAAGATGAAGATGGTGGATGATCAAGGATGGAATTCAAAAAGAGGAGTGATCCATGTGCACACACAAGTCAACAAATAGAATATAAGTTGACTTGTCATATAAGAGAAAAGTCACAAAGCCTTTTCTTTTAATTGAAAAATAGAAAAAGGACTTTATGTGTGCACTTTAAGTGAGTTAGAAGAATGAGGTCTTTTATTTAATTAAAAGGGGACATGTTCTTTTAATCAAATAATGAACTTAGGGTAGCATAGTCAAACTATAGGTTATAATCAAATAAATTGATTATTAGCAATTTGGTCTAGGTAAATGATTAAATTAATTTAGCCAAAATGTTGAAAAGGGGGCTAATAGTCTAGATGACCATTTTTAGGTGATTACAAATACCACTATCTTCTACTACCAATGGGGTTTTTTGAGTGGCATTTTGTTCTACAATATTGTTATTATTTCCTATCCCTCCCAACCATGACAAGGCTTTTCTTTTATGCTCTTCAATTCTTAATAGTTTAGATAAAGGCACCTTTACCATTATTTGGGACAACATAGATATCATATCAATAGGTTTAGATATAGTGGGTTTCACAAGAATACCTAGAATTGAAACCTTTTGAATAGTAGACACTATTATTTGCTTGACAATATCAAATCCTAATTTTTTTTCTTGCACAATTGCTTTTTTTGTCTCATTTTTTGTGAATTGAACCTTCTTCCTAGGTTTCCACTTCTTGGTTTTGATGTCTTTAACTTTAACTGTCTCTACATTAGCCTTCTTGTTTTCATCTTTCATCTTGTGTGTAATATCCTTTATGAATATAATAGAAGGCTTCCCAACATCATTATTAATTGTTCGGTTTCTCAAATTGTAATTCCTATGCACTTGGGAAATCATCTCTACAGTGATCCTATCAATCTCCTCTTCAGAGGGCATTATCAAGTTTGCATGGCCAACATCAAAAGATGTAACACATACCTAATCTTTATCATAACCTTCATCATCTAAGAACACTTGTTGATGATGTAATTGATAGGTAACTCTCTTATTTGCAAGATCACTTTTATTTTCTTCCAAATTAGAATCCATACAATCATTAGATATGTTGACCATATTACAACTTACATAATCATGGCTTTTTTTCTTCTTTCTCCTCCTCATTTTGTGCATTTTGACTTCAATCAGATGATTAAGCAACTACACAATAATCTAAAGAGTGAGGTGATTGACATATGATACACCATGGCACATCATCATTCATATTAACAAAGCTTCTTTGTAGAGGATCTGGTGTGCCCTTATCTTTTACATTTTGGGCCTAGTCATGAATTTGTTTATTGTCCTTCCATTGAGTGGTATAAGGATAGTTATGCATTCTAGGTTGTATGTTTAAATTTTTTTTGTTCACTAGGGCTTTCTCACCAATATTAGGCTTATGTGTATTGAAAGTAGTTGGGTTCATCTTTTTCAACAAGTCCAATACCTTACCTATTGTGGGTTCTTCAGGTTTCTTACTTGCGGGAGTTTTATCAACTTATTTCTTATTGTTATTCTTGGGATTGAACAACTTTGGGTCATCTCTCCTACCAATATTGCTAGATGTTTTCCTATTATTTTTAATATTTATTGCACTCTTATAAGCATCTCTCAAAGTTTTAGAATCTTTATCCCTCAACTAGTAAGTCATCTTGCTATCAAAAGCATTAAAATAGGTTGTAAGAAAAACATCCTCATTCAATCTCATAACCTAGAACAATTTGTACATCCCTTTTTGGAATCTCACATTGAAATGAAATTTAGACTCATTAGGGTTCTTCTTGATGTTATTGAAATCATTCAACATAAAACCAGCATTATTATTATCTCCATATTGTTCTTAAAATAATTTTTCCAAATCACTCCATGAACTAATGTCATCATTAGGTAATCCTCTACACCAATCCCTTGCATCTTCAATTAGTGAATGAAAAAATAGCTTTATCACCACATCCTCATGTTTAACTTCAAATTCATTTAGTATATCTATGAAAATTCTTAAGTCCTCTTCACTAGTAACAACATTATTTCCGAAGAACTTGACAACTTTATCTCTTAAATCAAAAGATATAGAGTGTGGAGAACCAAGAATACCTAAAAATGACATTTTTTTGTATTTTTCCATGCAGATGGGTTTCTTTTCAAAACCAACAACATTTGAGGTGCTTACTACATTGATTTTGTTGGGAACAAAACTTTGAGATTATTGAGGTTGGACGATAGGGACTTGAGTATTAATGGTGGATGATGAGGCAAGGGTGGATTAAGATATTCCCTAATTTGAAATTACTAGTCTACAAGTAGGTAAAAAAGTTATAGCTAGGGTCAATAAGTTTGACCATGAAGCCAATGTAGAATTAGACTTTATGAACTAATTTTTTCTCCTAGTTCTAGCAGTGTGGGCTTCATTCTCAACCTTTTCAAGTTCCTTTGCCAGATCTTCTTTCTCTTTCCTAGTGTTTTCCAGATCTAGATCTAACTTCACCATAGGGGGTTTATAGATTTACTTGCTTCTAATTGAGGCTCATTTATTTGGTTTCATATAGCTTTTCCTTTTCCTTTATCTATATTTTTCACAATAGGTTCTACCTAGTTATTTTGGACAAGCTTGTAGGGTTGAACTTGGAAAATAATAGGTTCTTGTCTTTGGCTTAGAATCTTTTCTTGTTCCTAAAATTTGGTTCTCAAACTATCTACATCTCCAAAGACATCAACATGAAGGATTGAAGTTCTTTCTTCTAACTTCTTGTTTTTTTCTTCTAATTCAACCATCCTTCTAAGCAAATTATCTCTTTCAACAATGGCATCTAGGGTGGCTTGCTCTCTTTCCTTTTCTAGATGAGCATGTTTACCTTCTTACTTAGTAGCCCATTTCTTCAAAACTCCCATCTCTAATCATCCTTCTTTAGGATCTACAAAAGTGTCTTCTAAATCAACAGGATCATCCAGATCTATAAGATTAGTTTCCATGTATGGGACTACCCTAGGATTAAAAGGATATTTAAATGCACTCCTAAATCCTAGCCTATGATTAATCTTGGCTATTAGATCTGGCCTAGGGGATACATTCCCTACTGATGACATATTCTTTTCCTAATATATTCTTTCATCTAGTAATGGGGTACTAAATATTCCTCCTAAGAGTTTTGTGGTTTATGATTCAGAGCTGAGTGAAGAAGAATCTCTCCCTACCATTGGTTGGTATTGAGAATTAACTGATACAGTACCTCTTGGTTTCTAGGTGGGGTTTGGGTCTGTCTTTTTCTTATTCAAGTTATTCCTACCACCTTGTGGTAAGTCAGTATACATTGGTACATTAAGATTGGCTCTTGTGTAAGCTCTTGTATTTTTCCTTTTGTCAACCATATTTACTATTTATCAAATAAGCACTAGCTTCAAAAGCTTGACTGAGTCACCACCCTATTATAGGGAAAAATATGATAGTTAAAGGGGCTTTGACTTCAAAGGTAAAAATAAAAGAAAATTACCTAAATGCTTTTTAATAATAAGGGACCAATTGTATAAAAACATGGTTGTAACTCTAGCTTGATAGATAAGACACTTTGTAAAGGTTGTGTGAATCACTGTACACCTGTGTTTCTCCCCTTTTTAAAAAAAAATTCTCAAGGTTTGTCATAGAAACTGGCCTACTATAACCATAAGTAGTAGAACACAATGATCTAACACCCATGTAAATAGTAGGACCAAATCATTTTGCTGTAATTTTTACACTAGCACATGTGTTAAACAACTCCCTAGTAGAGTTGCCATTTTATTGGTGTTTTTCAACTATTGAACAACAAAAGCTCAATAACAAGATAATAATACTCACAAATATAGGGGCTAGCTACTTTCCATCAACAATTATGTATGCCTATTATTTGGATCCAACTTCAACAAAACCAAGTCTGGTTTTCAATTCTCTAGGCTTTACAGAACCAAGGTGGTTATACCTAAGGGATGATTTAAATTAATGTTGTTATATGAGAATCCCTTTAGTTTCATTCTAATTTTCATCTCCTATCTCTAACATATACATATTTTATCCATTCATTGACATTTGAAGATGATATACATCCCTTATAAGTAGATTTGGTCACAATTCTCCTTAGATTTACAAGTATTTCTGAAAATAGTAGCTTTCTAAGACTTAGAAATCAGATGTAAATGAGTGTTGACCCTCTTCGAAACTCTTCAAATGCTAAAATAAACTTGATTTTGATTTTAGAATTTGTGCTTATTCATGATCTCTCTATCTATAGATTGGATTAACTAGATTAGTGCTTCATCCATTGGGATCCAGAGTCTATTTTAATTTATAGATCTAATTGATTGCATTACAACCAATAATATCAACAATTCTTACTAGAATTCATTCTTATAGACATCCTCCCTATTACCTTAGCACCCCTATCAAATTCACTAGAGAATTTACTTAATTCATTGAATCAATAACAATAATGAATTGACATACAATCTAAGTGAATTTCATTCCATTGGAGACAAAATTAAAAAGAATAGATATGGGGACAATTCAACTTTGTATTAGTCTTCCTTGAAAATTGTATAGAATTGTAATAAAACTCAGAATGACTCTAGAAAAAATATTAGACACCTATAACATCAATATATTCCCAAGTATATGCAGAGAAAATTCATCATGAGTTTTGCACTAATAAACTGGATCAAACCATATTTAGTATAGACCAAAATTATCAATGAAATTGGACCCTTCTCTAGTCTTGGAATTTCACTTAAATTGAGTGAGATGAAAAAATATTTAGGCATAGAGAACTAACAGATGTCAACTAGACAAAACATATTTACATTTAGCTATCCCAAAAAGACAAAAACCTGTGTAACAGAAAAACTTATATATTAGATTATTCCTTTGGTAGGCCCCTCTGTTACATTTTCAAATGCTACAAATTTTATTATTGGCTTTTAGTTATTCTAAGTCCTTGTCTTATGTAGCTATTAAGTTTTCCAATGATGTGTTAGGCTCTGATTCCTACAAATTCACCTCTATTCTGGCATTTCCACTTGCATCATCATGTACTACCAAGGTGATAGTTACATTTGGTTTCATTTCTGCCACATCATCCATCTAGCCCAAGGTACTTTCTACATGAGATGATTTCCCTTCTTTGTCTTCTTCTCTCCTCTAATCTTCCAAAGGTGTATCAATGATGTTTATTTCATCTTGATTCATCTCATCATAATCATTCTCAACCTCTTTCCACTGCTCATCAGAAGCAACATCAACCATCCACTTGTCAAAGAGGGTGTCATTTGGCCAATTAAATTGAAAAATATCACTTTTATTTTTTATCACATATTCTGCCTCTTTATCAATACTAACAAAATCTTTCTTTAAAGAATCAAAGAATAACTAGGCCTTCACTATTTCTTCTATTATGGCTGCCCACCATGCATATCCTTTTTCATTTATGACTTCATTCATCCTTAATAAAAATAGATCATCTAATTCTTTAGCCCATTCATCTTTGTTTTTCTTATCCAAAGCAAGTGGGAATAAATCAAATTTATTACTCTTATACTTATCCAAATAGCTAACAATTCTTCTTTGTAGCTCAATTCTCTTATCATCAAATTTTGAGAGATCATGAGCAAGATCATAAGTTATTTCAATGTGATCATTTGAAGACCTTATGATAGAGTAGCACAAGAATGTGATTTCCTTTCTCCTCTTACTCCACTTATTGATAATAGGTTTCAAGGCCTCATCACTTGCTTTTATTTCATCCCATATGTTTATTACTTTTGCTAATTGGTCACAAAATAATGGCCACTCAATTTTATCAACCAGATACATGAGAACCTTTCTCAATTTGTCTTCATATTGCACATTCAACTCTACATGTAGTGCCCATAATTTTCTCTTTTCTTCTTCAAAATATTTAGCTATGTAATATTGTGTCTTTTGTGGAGTATCTGGTATTTCAATGAGAGAAATGGGTTTAAAAGGTTCCATTGGAGGGTGAGGATATGTAATCCTTGGCTTGGAAGACCTCCCCATTACCTTATTTTCAAGCTCAATTATTTTCTAAACTTCTTCATTATAAGCCTCGACAACCTTTTCATATTTATTCTATAGTTCAGAAAATGCCTTCTCTTCTTTCTTTGTAGTAGTCAGAACTAAGTGAGATGTTCCAACTTTCATATGTGCGGCCTCTGTATGGGTGGTATCTACTACCCTTTTTACAAGTATATTACCAATTAGTCAAGTACTATTTGATTGAAAAGAAATTGTTCTAGATGCTTTTCTAATTGACCAAATAACTCAAGCAACTTGGTCTACACTGAATGTAGCACCTTTGATCTCCTTTTTTCTTTGGTCTGGTGTGTCTAACTTATTAGAAACAAAATTAAAAATTAGGGCATCTTCTATTTCCCAATTAGGTACTAATAAAACACCTAATGCTCTCACCATTTCTCTCCCTTCTTCAAGGGTTAGGCTTTGAAATTCTTTTATCATTTCATCTTTTATTTTGGTTTTAATGGTTGCATCTTCAATTTCTAGATGTTGAGTCTTCAATTTATTGCACCTTTCTTCATATTTTCCTATGTTTGTTCTCCATCTAAACTTGTGGAAGGCTCTAGACTTAAGAAAACTATCATCTAACGAAAATTGATGACTAGCTTGCTCAATCATAGGGACTAGTTCCCTTCCTTTATAATTTACCACTATCAAATCTAGGCTTTGCATAGGAGGTTCTTGGAGATTTCCCTCATCTAATTCTACTTGGGTAGTAAAAACTCCTCCTTGGGACCCCATCTATTCAATTTTCTCTCCAGTAAGTTGTTCCTCTTCAATCAACAAAGGGGATTGTGTAGGTGAATATTCCTCAATGTGAGGACCTTGACCTTTTATTTTTGTTTCCTCTTAGGGGATAGCTCATTAGGTCTTTCTTCCAAGATAACATTAGTAGATCTTATTATTTATTTACCCTTATCCACAATGGCCTTCTTATTTTGTATCAAAGTATAACCTGACCTCTTTTTGATAATGTAATGTCCCTTTTCTGATTTTGTATGATATTTCCAACCTTTAATCAGATCTTTAAGATCAAACAACTGATATCACAAAGATCCACCAAATTTCTTAAGAAACCCCAAATCGGGTATGTCGAAAATAGTGCCAAAAAGCTTCATAGCTTCACCTGTTATTAATAAATCTGAAAGTAGACATTTTTACAGAAATTTGAGCAGCATAAAAGCCTATAAAATGTCATTTCCATATCTATATAGCCTTAACAAAACAGCTCACAAATGTAGGACAAAAACTATGCTCATCGGGCTCCCGAAATTAACACAAAAATGCTCGGAAACACCACAAAACACTAATAAAATATCTTAGAAGTTTAATCAAATCCCAATACATATATTCAGCTCTATTTTAAAAGCTTAAAGTCTGAAATACAGAAGCAACCAAAACTGATATGAAATGCTCAACTGAAAACACCAAACTCATGCAAAAAACCACACCCAAAAACCCACAAATCTACACTGTTCAGCACAAAGGAAAACTCTGTATGAGCATGCACATGGAATGGCTTCAAACTCCCATCCTTAGCCTTCCTAGAAACCTACAAAATCCCATTCTTGGGTCTCCCTAGAAACCTGAAAACTCTTGTTCTTGGGTCTCCTTCTCCACAGGTTTGGCAGCCTCTGAAGAATAACAAAGAATGAACAAAAATCAAGTTCTGGAAATGAGCCCCAAAATGCCTCCAAACCCCTTAAAAGAGGGCATAACTATAACTCACATCCAAGAGAGGTTAATGAAACATATTTTAATAATAATTTTCATTTATTAGTCCAACAGTTTCCAAAGATTAACCCCCTTTTTCTGAAACTTCACTTTCTTGGGCCTGCCTGCCTTAGCAAAGATTATTATTTTTTAATTATTTGAAAAGGGGACATGAAAAGTCCTCCCCTCCCAAACATTGCTTGTCCTCAAGAAATGGCTGAAAAATAAACCAATCAATCCACCTAGATCCCAAATGTAGTCATGAACTATACTACTACCAATTAACATAGGCTCCTGTAATATCCTCTGCAATATGACCAAGAGGAATCCATAATCAAACGGACAATTATAGCTCCACCAAACTCCAAAATCACAACTTCCACAGTCAGAAACCCATGAGACACAAACTCTTAGAACATCAAAACCCAAGTAAAGTGGACTACCAACACAGTAAATACCATCAATGCATTCCACTGGCCTATACAGAATGTACAATCCAACTTTGCAACAATGGTGAATGCTCCCGAATGAAACTGTACCAAGTATGGAGAATCCACACACTATACAATGCCTGTAGTCAACACAACTCTATAGATCACCGACCACTATCTCATAACCATAACTACCATGCGCCCCATGAACAAGTGATACAACCCACTGTGACTGATCACCAGCTAAGTCAGGAGATGTCATAGCCAAAGGAGTAGAATCAATAACAACACATGCTGAAGCATCAGTCTGAAACTCCTGCTCTAAGTCATGTATTATCAAGCTATCAACTATAGAACCTATCACCATGTCATGCCCATCACAACCCTCATCCTGAGGTGTCAAACTATCCCATAACTGATGAGAAGCACTAGGAACCAAAGTACATCTTTGTATCATCATCTCATCAACATGGTCATCAAAGGTAAATTGATGAGTGTACCTCATAGTGTAATGTCGATAGAATGCACCAATCTTAGTCAGTGGCTCAGACTATAATCCAGATGAAACTAACTGCAATTGATCATTAACCATGTTGGAACTAACTACTACCTCTGAAGATATCACCAAGGGAGTAGTATTACTAGTAGGAACCATGCCAACTGTCGACTCACCAACATCACACATGATCTTTGATACATCTCTAGTCTCCTTGCCTTCAGTACTAGAGGCCACCACCCTGTCAGGCATACAATAATCTGCTACAATACGCAACTCAACTAAACCTGACTCTAGTGGGAATGAACCTGATATGCCAATGTTAGTATCAATGATGGATGCATCCCCATCTCCACTGTCTTTGACAATCTCAGCCATGGACATCCTCGAATCACCAAACACCATAGCTTGTGACTGTATAGAATTAGATAAAGAATGTAGTCACTCTAACTCCATGGTCACCTTAGCCAAATGAAATTGTGACTCCTTGAAAGCCAACTGTGTACTCTCAAGAATCTCAGAGGTCACCTCAAGCTGCTCAGTAAGCTCACTCACCTCATCTTCCTTGGCCAACAATGCATCATATGTTGTACTACCCCACTCCATAAGATAATCTCTGTCAGCTACCAACTGCATATAATTCTGTCTCAAAATCTAAATAGCCTCCCATAAAGAGTGGATCTCTGTCAAGGAAAGATAACTTCCTTCCTACTCATCACTAGTAGGAGAACCCCATCCATAAACTGCTAACAACTGACGAGCAGCATCAAAATGTTGGCAAGTGATTGCAATGTCTTGGTCACTAACTCTCAACTGATTAGACACATGATGGCACTGGCTTGACTGTCTCCTACAAACCTCCTCTGATGCACTGTCTAAAGGAGTATCCTCAAAGTTACTAGTCTCTAGAGTATTACCATCCATGTCCTGTGAATCAACTCTAAAGCTCATATCAACATACGGAGTATCAAAAACTGTAGCACTGCTGTCCAACTCCTCTGTACCCAAAGAAACTAAGTCTTCAAAATTTCCCACTGCATCCTCCTGGATGTCATCAATGCCAATATGATCCTGGGACTCATCTATACACACTACCAAATATGAAAGATCATCAACACATTCCAGCAAGTATGGTCAACTGGATATATGAACAAAGCCCAACACCAGTTTATAAAAACTAATACCAACATCGAACAAGCTGCTAGCACAAGAAAAGACAACACCATGAAATCTACTAATCAAATCCATGATAGCACCCAAACAAACATTGCTACCAAAAAGTGTTAAAGATCTCATGTCAACTGAATCCCAAATACCAATATAACAATCTTGAGTCCATATCTGTAAACTAGAATCAGCTGGTAACTCAAGCAAAATCCTCACTTGAGTAATATGACCAATACCAACTAACTCCACATACCTATCATGATGAGATAACGAAGTCAAAATACTATCTTCACTCACCTTCAGCTGGCGGGATAAATCATGTGAAGTACTACCTACCTCAACCTCATGTGATGAAGCATCTAACTGTGCCTGGTACTCTTTCTCAGCAAAGTCATGAATGCTCAATGTCTGCTCATCTCTACCAAGTATCTCACCATCTTGCACAACAACATCCTCATAATCATCATCTGAACCCACTACACTGTAGTCACTGCCTGTTGTAACTATACCATCCTGAATACTTGTGGCATCACCCTTTGATGACCTGTAAGCAATTGTCTCAATTTGAGTATCAAGTTGACCATTACTATCAATCTGTGTAATATCCTTTCCCACCACCTCCTCTGGCAGAGTAGAATCTGAGACCTCTACCTGGCTATCAGCTAGTTTCTCAAACTCCTCATGCAAGTTCTTGGGAATTGTGTCATTTGTCCTGTGAGAAAATCTACGAAATAGAAATCCAGTCAACTTATCCACCTTAGCTAGGTCAGATAACATGTCATTCATTATACGGTGGTGCTCAACCAACTGTTTAGACATGTCATGGATTATTTTCATAAGTTTATCTCGAATGTCTAAATAACCATCCTTTCTACTATTTTGACTCTGGCTATCAATTGTCCAAGATCTTTTCCTCTGAGACTCTGTACTATACCTGTCCATTCTGAATAAAGTAGAGTGTAACCCCAATAGGATATAACTTCTTCAAACACCAAGAATTAACATGCAAATGATTAGAAGTAGCATGCAACCATAGATTTGGACATGCAATTGATTAGAAGCAACATGCAACCACCAAATTATGACATGCAAGATCTGGGTAGTTGTCAGAACTGACATGCAAGATCTGGGTAGTTGTCAAAACTGACATGCAAACTTCTACAACCACCAAATTCATCAAGAACTAACATGAAAATGATTAGAAGTAGCATGAAACCATAGATTTTGACATGAAACTAATTAGAAGCAACATGCAACCACCAAATTATGACATGCAAGATCTGGGTAGTTGTCAAAACTGACATGCAAGATCTAGGTACTTGTCAAAACTGAAATGCAAACTTCTACAACGACCAAATTCACCAAGAACTAACATGAAAATGATTCAAAGTAGCATGCAACCATAAATTTTGACATGCATCTGATTAGAAGCAACATGCAACCATAAATTATGGCATGCAAGATTTGGGTAGTTCTAAAAACTGAAATGCAAGATCTGGGTAGTTGTCAAAATTGACCTGCAACTTCTACAAACCCTCAGGCTGGCAAGATCATGGCTCTGATACCACTGTAATGTCCCTTTTCTAATTTTTTATGATATTTCCAACCTTCGATCAGATCTTTAAGATCAAACAACTGATATCACAAAGATCCACCAAATTTCTTAAGAAACCCCAAATCGGGTATGTCGAAAATAGTGCCAAAAAGCTTCACAGCTTCACCTGTTATTAATAAATCTGAAAGTAGAAATTTTTACATAAATTTGAGCAGCATAACAGCCTATAAAATTTCATTTCCAGATCTATATAGCCTTTACAAAATAGCTCACAAATGTAGGACAAAAACTATGCTCATCAGGCTCCCGAAATTAACACAAAAATGCCCGGAAACACCACAAAACACTAATAAACTATCTCTAAAGTTTAATCACGTCCCAATACATATATTCAACTCTATTTTAACAGCTTAAAGTCTGAAATACAGTAGCAACCAAAACTGATATGAAATGCTCAACTGAAAACACCAAACTCATGCAAAAAACCACACCCAAAAACCCACAAATCTACACTGTTCAGCACAAAGGCAAACTCTGTATGAGCATGCACATGGAATGGCTTAAAACTCCCATCCTTAGCCTTCCTAGAAACCTTCAAAATCCCATTCTTGGGTCTCCCTAGAAACTTTCAAACTCCCGTTCTTGGGTCTCCTTCTCCACAGGTTTGGCAGCCTCTGAAGAATAACAAAGAATGAGCAAAAATCAAGTTCTGGAAATGAGCCCCAAAATGCCTCCAAACCCCTTAAAAGAGGGCATAACTATAACTCATGTCCAAGAGAGGTTAATGAAACATATTTTAATAATAATTTTCATTTATTAGTCAAACAGTTTCCAAAGATTAACCCCCTTTTTCCGAAACTTCACTTTCTTGGGCCTGCCTGCCTTAGCAAAGATTATTATTTTTTAATTATTTGAAAAGGGGACATGACAGATAATCAAATGTCTTGCCCATACATTGGGAGTGAATTCCAATCTCCTCATAACCTCTTTGGCCTTATCTAGATAAGAATTAATAAAAGAAGGTTTTTTCCTCATTCATAGATTCCATTATTTTAGGAAAAGTAATCATGAGTTTATTGATTCTATCTACCTCTATGCTGGCATTATCTAGAGGATTATAATCTCCATCAAAACAATGGATAAACTCCAAAACCCTTGAGAAAACCATCCATTTTTCTTTCTTGGTTTCTTGCTCCTACAAGGAGAACTCAATTCTTATTATGTCTTTAGGGTAATATGGCTCATGTTTTATTTTACCAAGCTTGACTCTGTGCCTAAAAGCCAAGTCATATAATCCCTAAGTGTCACAAAAATGGGAATGAGACATCCATCTTATACTAGTCTAGTATTTTATAAAGGGATGGCCAACCACCTTTTGTAATCACAAATTGGTGAGTTATAGTGCAAGTTGGGAAAATTGACCCTCTTCCCCTTTTCACCAAATAATTTTCCTCCAATCCTCCTAGCTGCCACAAAAACTCAGCTACCCCTACCTTTAATGACACCTAGTAGGGCAATACATTTAGAGTTCCTTTGAAACCATAAATCCTAAAAACAAAGTATGGGATAATGTCTCCCCAATTATGTGATACTTTCAAACTAGTAGGATTATCCATGGGCCTGATAAGATCTACTAGTGCCTTAGGGATTCTTGGATTGTCCTTGAATAATAGGAACCTCAATTTTGAAGCAAAGTACCTATCAAATCTGACAAAACTAGCTTTTTATGCATCCCATGTCATATCTGCACTCCATAGCTGAATGAATTGTTATTGTTTCTCCCTCTTGCTCTTTGTTTAGATTCATCTCTTTACCAAAATATGCTACTCCTTTGAACAAAAACATATGTATTAGCAAAGAATAGTGACTAAAATTTTTATCTACCTTGCCTTTTGCAATCCCCACCAAGCCTATATGAATTTTTTCTACTATATAGGAGGCAAAATAAAAAATAATATCAACACCAAAAGAAGAAATATGAGTGATCATATACATAGAACTTATGGGCGTAACATTCTATTCATCTTCATATAAAACTCTACACAGAGTCTTGTATGCCTCCACAACCTGAGTAGTGAAATACCCCTTTTTGAAAAACTCCTTAGAGGCTAATGTGATTGCTGGAAAGTTTTTAATTTTGCCTATGTGTGCCCTCAATGCACCCTACCTAATTGTATCCTTCTTTGATAAATACTCTTTTTCTAACTCTTGTAGGTCAATGGGTACATGATATTCTATTAGTGGCTCTACGCCAAATACCTCTCAAATTTTCTCAGGGCTAATTGTGATCAGAATCTCACCATCAATTCTTCTCACTACTCTGATTGCTGAATCATAATTTTTTGCAATAGCCTCTAAGAGGTCATAATCCATAAAGACACTAGGAACCACTAGCTTTCCCAAATCAAAATTCCAAACATTTGCATGAGCGAAAAATAAATTCCTTTATGAGAACCATATTTTAAACAAAGAAAGCCCAATTTGAGAAGTTTTAGCAGCCCTAACCCAATTTCCCTTATCATATAACCTGTCTACAATTTTGAGTCTAGGGTTTAAAGAGGTTAACTTTTTCACTTTAATAGTTTCATTTGTGGACTTAGGTAGTAATTCGAGGACGTCATCATGGATATTTTTGACCAAATAGTCTTCATGACCTGAGAAAAGCTTCTTTGGAGGCATAGTGAATACAATTTGTAGAAAACTAGATTACTTCAGTAAGTATGGTGCACAGGAACTTACTTGATTCTCTACTTATCTTGTTCAACAATTCTACGATATTTTTTGTAAACAAAGGGAAATTCTTTCACATTTGATCATGTTTAGCATGAACTCTCAATAACTCTTTTGTTTGGAAGCTTGAAATCTTGTTCACATGGGATGGAAATGGAAAAAATTTCTACAATATACTCTATTTTCTTCTCGCATGAGGAGCTTTCATTCCTCATAAATAAACTTTAATGGAAACCAGAGCGGCACCACCTTCTATCTCCAAATTTGCATCATTGATCTCAAAAAATTTGACGATCTAGGAATGGAAACAAGAATGACTCATTTTCCACTTGCCATCCTCAAAGTCAACCAAATAAAATTTCTCCACATACACTTTTCCTTCAGTGCTAGTGACATAAATTGGACCCACTAGCTCTTGTGGACACGTGTCATTAAGTCACTACATCGCTACGCATAAAAAGTGAGCACTTTGTCTATATGACATAGTGATAGTCATTGATCTCATTTCAATCTAACGATGTGCCTTAGTCAATGTTTTAATACAACTATGATGGGTCCCTCCTTTTCTTCCTCTAGTTGCTATGTCACAACCCGTAAAGAATGAGCAACTCCCCATAGTGACAAAATGACTACCATTGATCTTAACTTGATTTGACAGTAATAAATCTACATTGATATTATATTAACTATGGTAGGTCCCCACATTCTTTCATTTAGTCACCATGTCACGTTGAATAAATAGTATGCAATTCTCCATAGCAACTTGGCAATGATCATTGATCCAATTTTAATCCAATGATCATAGTTTTTTATCTACCCTTTCCTTTTGGGTGTGGGTCCATTTCACTGTCTAACTTAGAAATATCCTAACAAGTTGGAAAATAATTCAATATTTTAATTCCTTTTATGGCATTACAGGATTGGGCTCTGTTGTGTTTCATATTTTCAGGTTAGGTGATATGTCACTACTAGCATAAAACAAGGATTTTTCGATCGTCACATAGCAACCTCCCATGTTCCTAAAAAATTCTAGCCCATACACATTTCTTTGAAGGATGCCAACCTATCAAGCTAATTTTGCAACTTATTTTTGATGAAGGCACTGTTGGGACCCATCTTTTAAATTGTTGTTGCATTCCCATTTTCCATCAAGGCCTATGTTACTACCAGTAAGATTCCTTATTTTCCCAATTGTGACATAGTGACCTCCTTAGTAATGTTAAAAATCTGGTGTCAAGAAGATCTCCACATTTCCATCATGATTACTATAATCAATGCCTCTAACAATGTATTGAAAGTGTAGAACTATATTATTAATTGATACTTTTCAGTGCCCATCCTTTTCAAAAATCTGCCATCCTTTATATTTTTTAGTAAGGTGTTATGTTGCTACCAATAGCGAACTTTCATTTTTTGGTCGAGACATAGCAACTTGCCAAAAAATACCAAACCCAAGTGACACTGTTTGTACCCTTTTCTAGCTTGTCCCTTCTCTAGCACTGATAGTTCTAACACCGGCCACCTTGCCTCAAATTTTGGAGTAATTAAAAGAACTGGTATTGACTCTCCACTTTATGACACCATCCTTCCATTTCATAGTAGTCGCTATGTCGCGTAGGTTAAAATCCTCGCACTTCCTTTAACCGACATAAAAACCACCATAGATCTTGCAAAGATTTGACGATGTAAAAAATTGAGGAATAAGAAATGGGAAAGTGGGATTTTAAACAGATCCAAAAGGAATATTCCAAATTCAAAAAGTTTCTTGCCTAGTAAAATTTAAAAAGGACAAGGCCTAGCATGCTTAATTGGGACACAAAGCTTGATTTCAAAAGGGTTTCTCATAGGGTTTTAAAATTACAAAGATAGAAAACAAAACCCTAGTAGGAAAGACATTGAACTTTTTCTAATTTTTATATCTAAATTTATGAAAATTTTATTTTGTAAAAATTAGACCAATAATAGGGATGAATCTTAATTATGAATCCCTATGTATTTACATGCATCCAATTAGAAAAAGGGAAGGATTAAGTGGCAATATGGGTGAATGACAACCATTGATTCATACCTAACCATAAGTCACCTAGGTCTTCTTCAGGAGGAAAAACCCTAAACTTTGAATGAATGCTTAAGGAGAATTGAAGAGAGTTTGTATGCACAAATAGAGCATTCATGGTGACTATGGTGTTATGATTTGAATTACATTGCAAAATTAGTTAGAGGAAAATAGAGGAAAGGAATCAAAAGATAGTAGAGATACATATGATCATAAAGGAATAAGTATACATCAGAAAAGAGGTGATCTGACATTAAGCAACAAAGTGCTAATTGAAGGATCACTACTGAGACATTTTAATAGGTGAATTAATTAAATCTCCTAATAGAGTAGTCTTAATAGGTTGTTGTAAATCCTTTAAGAGGGTGCTTACTTCATTTTAAGTTAAAGTCCTCTTACTAGGAACACTTCTAATGGGGTGTTGATATCATTTAATAGGGTAAGATCTAACAATCTTGTAAGCCTTTAATAGGGTAGACCTTTCATAGGGTAGATCATGTTTCATGATCAAACATTGTGACCTTCATTGGATACACTTTATTCCTACAATAGTGAAGATTTGTGGGTGTCATCCCCACCCTAGTTTTACCTTCTCCTGATGTAGGAGCATCCTGGGTTGATGTGTTATCCTACTCATTTGTGTTCATTCTACCATTTTTTGCCAAGTTACAATCATTATTGAGCTGTAATAATTTCCAAGTGCTAGTAATTTTTGTAGTTTAAGCCAAGTCAAAGTTATCCCACATCATGTTAACACTCAGGTTAGCATATTATCCCATCTCACTCTATAGTGTGTGCTGAGTTCCACAGTCTATGCCAAGCTATTCTTCATGTGCTGAGCTATCTTTCATGTGTTGATTGACCCTTCATGTGCTAAGTTTTCCTATTTATACTAAGCGTCAACATTTTGAACATGTTTTATGTATTTTTGGTGCAAACTAACTTGCAGGATTTATTTCAATTACGCCATTTATGATAAAATATTTCTTTGGGATGTGTCTAGACCATTGTTGGTTTAACCTTCCTATTATGTAATGATCTAGAATATTCTATAAGTCATTTTGGTAAATATAAATAGAGTGTTTAGCCTTATATTTAAGGAAAGTTTTAGGGAGAGATTTTGGTAGATCGATTTGGAGCAAAAATTGAAGTGCAAATTTGAAGCTAGATCTTAGATCTTGAATCTATATTGTATCTAGCTATAACCCAGAAGGCCTTATAGATAGGCATGCATGCTAATCATTTGATAAAATAATAAAATAATATTGTTCTCTCTCTATGGTTTTGTTCTCTTTGTGTGTTTTCTTCTATTGTGTTAACTCTACAAGGTTGGTTTAGATTGTTGGGTGTGCCTTTGGCCTTGGTTAGTCTCTTTCCCTCCTTGCATCAGGTGGTGTCAGAGCACAATTGTTCCTAAGTGTGTAAGTAGATCACCAAAGTGTGAGGTAGTTTGTACCTAGACCCTGGATCATGTAGAACCTTGATTCGAGTTTGGTTGTAGAGTTGTAGATCTGTGGATTTGACCTATAACTTATAGGGGGTTATGATCTTCCAGGAACTTGATTTGTAAAGATGGTTCATGGAAAAGGAAATGCCGATAATGTCATGTTAGATGCATTGAGGCAAATTATAACTAGATTAGATGCTATGGAGAAAGCCCAAAGGAAAAGAGAGCATGTTGAGGATGTGAGTGATGAAAAAGTTGTAGCACCAAACCCTAATCTAGAACTAGAGGAAGATCAAGATGAGGAAAGATTGCTAAGAGTCTTGTCTAGGGAACATTTGACGCCTATTGTAGAAATGGTTCCTTATGATGAAAAGTTGGACACCAATGTTGTGTTGGATTGGATCTTTGATATGGAGAAGTTCTTTGAGTATGAAAACACTCTTGATAATAGGAAGGTGAAGATTGCAGTTGCTAGGCTAAAAGGTCATGCTTCACTATGGTGGGAGCATTGGCAAACTAATAGACAAAGGAGAGGGAAAGAGGAGTTTAGAACTTGGTCAGAGATGGTGAACAAGGTAAACAACAAATTCCTTCCTACTGATTGCCAAGTTAGCTTTTTGAGAAAGATGCAAAATTTGAGACAAAAGGACACGACTTGGAAAAATTATACTGAGGAATTCTATAGATTGGACATCAGATCTAGACATGTGGATGAAGAGGTTGAGAAAATTGTAAGATATCTAAATGGATTGAGATCTAGAATTCAAAATGAAATAAGTTTTGTGAAATTGGAAAGTGTAGAAGAAGCACATCACTATGCCTTGAAAGTTAAGCAAATCTTGGCAAAGAAGCATGAACAAAGACAAAGAGGTAGAGTTAGTAGATTCCAAAGAGGCAAAGGTAGATCTCATGGTGAAGGTGCGAGATATGATAGTTTTGTGCAAGATAAAGGAAAATATGAATGGAAGAATTATGACAAAGACAAGACCATGTGGAAAGGTGGTAGTTCATAGTGAGGAGGTACTATTTCTTACTAAGGAAGAGGTAATTCTTATCGTAGAGGTGGTTGTTATGGTAATTGTTTTAGATGTGGTAAAGAAGGACATAGATCTTTTCAATGTTGATCCTCTGAAATTGGGAAAAATAATAGAAATGTTGTGATTCAAGGAGACATTGAGAGCTCACCAAGTGGACCTAGGGTTGGAGAAAACCTGATTATGAGAAGAACCTTATGTAATAAGGGAAGTGATGATGAAAATGTCCTTAGAAGAAGTCTTTTCGGTATATGAGCAATGTTAGTGTGCTAATAGAAACCAAATTTAAATAAAGCTTCTACAAACTAAACAAAATTCATAAACTTCAAGATAGACTAAGATGAGCTCTCAATTGAGAATATGAGCCATTAATGGACTCTCTCAATAAGAAGCTCTCTTGTTGACTAGCTTTGTCTAAATAGATAGGATGTATGCTCAAGCTTATGCTTCAAAAATAGCTTCAAATGGAGTTGGAATTTGGGTGTGAGTGTATGGTTTTGATGTAAAATGGCTTCTTAAAATGGCATTATGACTTTACTTCATGGATTGTGTTATTTTGCAAAAGGGAAGGATCCAATTTATATGCAAGAGGCTTGAGGGATTGAGGGCTAAGATGCAAGGATGGAAAAATGCTCATGGAGGGCTCAGATTGCATGAGAGAAGAGCACATGGATTGTGCTTCCTTACAGCCAATCAAGGAGTGACACATGTCACATGGTGAGAGGATGGAGGAAAGGGGAAGGATGAGTCAACAAAGGAGGCTCAAGGGATAAAATATTTATAAAGACCCTCATAATGACTTGTAAGAGCAATAAAAGGGCTTGGAAGAGTCATTTATGGCCTAGTGGGCTTCATAAAGTTTTATGGTTGAGATATTTTGAGGGAGATGAGAGCAATTTTGAGTTGGGCTTGATTAGAAGGGTTTTAAGCTTGCTTAGGCTTGTGCAAATGATTAGAGGATGGATTAGGATGGTTTAGGATTAGCTTAGTGATAGGCAAGTGGATGGCATTTAATGAGGGTGGGTGAAGGAGGAGATATTTGTTAACTTTGGCTTGGGTTAGGAAGTTTTAACTCATGTTTAGGGAATGTGACAAGGTTAGGAGGGGATTAGGATTAGGTTTAAAGACATCTTCTAGAAGAGTCTAGACTTTGGATGAGGATAAAGACTTTCTAGAATAGTCTAGAATTTTTTAGGATGAGGATGAAGACTTTCTAGAAGAGTCTAGAACTTCATAGGATGAGGATAAATTAGATTTTTAGGAAATAAATAAAGTTTTATTTATTTCAAGGGTTTGGGTTGAGGAGATATTTATTAAAACTTTTTTAATAAACATGAGGATTAATATTTAATCTTAATTAAATATTTTGAGTTGGGATTAGGGGTAGGAAATGATGGGATTAGCCTTTAATTAAAATTAAAGAAGGATTAGAAGATTTTGGAAGAGGTTAGTGGTCTTAAAGAAATTGGCCAAGTTTTGGGCAAAAAATAAATTTTTTTATTTATTTTGGGTTTTTTGGTCAATTTATTAATTAAATAATTAATAAATAAGGAAATAATGTTTAAATAAGATTTAAACATTTTTGGGAGGGATTCCTTAATTAAATATTTTTAATTAAGATAAAGGAATTTAATGGCATAAAAATAAATAAATTAATTAATGATGATGTCATCAAAAAAATTCAAAAAATAAAAATACTTTATTTTCTAAAGGTTTTTAGGTGTCTAAATTTTGCCCCTCTTTGATGTGATGCCGCAAGTGGCATGGCATCAAAGATAAGAAAATAAGATTCCCAAGGCTAGAGCAAAAGAGGAGAGAATGGACTGCAAGATGCCCCCTCAAGAAGGTGACGGGGAGAGAAAGCGAGGCTCGACAACTTCTTGAAAAGCACAAGAATCCGAGATGAGCAAGAAGACTTAGATTGGCTTAAGAGAAGAGGTTTAGTTAGCTCAAACTCTCACTATGGAAGAATGATAAAGGGAGAATTAGAGGCACAAAAGGAAGCAAGCTTAAGTTCTCATGGATTGCAGAGGATGAAGGAGAGGAGCGCTATAAAAGGAATCCAAGATGGGGAGATGGATGAGGGGATTAAAAAGTTGATGCAATAGGATTTCAAAGAGTCAGATTGGTGGAAGATGGGTTTCGGAGATCCCTAGGACTAGGATTTTGGATCTCAAAAGATGAGGCTTGGTGGATTGATTTGGATTGGTGGATCCCTAAGACTAGGATTGTGGATCCCTAAAGCTAAAGGTGAGGAGTGATTCAAAGAGATACTGGTGCATAAGCTAGGGTAGGAGAGATGAATGTTGGATATGGATGGGGGACAATGGAGATGAAGGAAAACCATTGAAGCTTTTTGAGCGGGGAGATACTTCAAAGAGAAGTACCACCATGTAGTTGAGCACTAGATTTGCTATAGGACTATTGGTTAATTGCCAAGGTTACCAAGAACATCAAAGCCTCTTCACCAACTATCTAGAGGACTGACAAACTAACTCAAAACAAACACGAAAGGATTGCCCCAGTATCACACATGAATCTTAGAGGAAGTAGTGTGGAAACGACACTAGGTAACCCACAAGCAGAAAAGAAAACAAGCAAAACACATGATCAAGACCTTACGCTCTGATTGCCCCATTCGCAATATACCATGATATGGAAGATCATGGAAACCTTGAGGAGGGAACAAGGAGATTGCTTGGAAAAGATATTTCAAGACTCAACAAGGAAGATTCCAAATCAAAAGAAAGTGAAAATCCAAAAGAGAACCATTTGCCAATGAGATGGGTAGGACGAGGTACTAACGGACCAAGATCAAACATGAGGAAGGCTATATCCTAGAAGGACCTATCAGAGAGAACCTAAGCTGGTGGATTTGGATGAGTGATGCATCTGGCAAGCTGAACTAAGAAAGATAACACTTTGGTGATAGGAAATCTAGCTAAAGGATGCATTGGAATAGCTAACCAAGATGTGTGATGGGTGCAAGATGTTGATCAAGGATGAACTGGCACGAATGCTGGATAGATACAATGGTACTAAGCTAAAGAGGATGTACAAGCTAATGGACCAAGATATGTTACAAATGTACAAGTTTGTTCATGTTTTGGTTTTTGTGAGATGGAAATGTTTATGAAGGATGGGATGTCTATAATAGGTGATAGGTGGATAGGTAGATGGTTTGCAAAAAGCTTAGGTGAAAATGGGGTTTTGTGTGTCCACGTGATAGTATACAAGCTAGGATACAAGATTATTTACAGGCTGGAATATGGTACAAACTTTGGACAAGATTTTGATATACAAGGTATGGTACAAGATTTACAAGGTATAATACAAGCTTTGGTACAAGATTTTACAAGCTAAGGTACAAGATTTTACAAGCTGTACAGGAGGTATTGACAAGCTCCATTATATTTTGGATATTTGGTTGGAACACCAAGGGAACAAACAGGTGTTTTATGGGATGGTGGGTGAATGGATGAGGGATAGGATAGTGATAGATAATGGATTAGTCTTAGTACACAAGGCACCTGAATTACCAAGTTTTCACCAAGGTACCTATCCAAGGTGCTTGAATTGTCGAGTTTTCACCATTGGACGCTTATTTCTCTTTACTATTTTTTCTTTTGTATTTTTCAAAAGCTGGGTATACAAGGATCTTCAAGCATAGAACTTCTTGAGATGAATGATGTTAGTAGGATCATTCAAGAGTTCTCCTTCCAGTGTAGATAGCTGATAGGCTCCAAAGCCAAAGGAAGCAGTGAAAACATAAGGACCAAGCCATGTAGGTTCAAACTTGCCTTTCTTTTCTCGATCTGCTTGGAATTTCATGTTTTCTTTGAGGACCATGTCACCTGGCTGAAAGTGTCATGGAAGCACCTTCTTGTTGAAATTCCTTTTGAGACAAGTTTGATAGACTATGAGATGATCATAGGCTGCTTGTCGCTTCTCGTCTAAGAGATCTAGCTAGGTGAGCCAAGCTACTTTGTATTCTTCATATGATATTTGCCCTTGCAAAGATATGTGCAAGGAGGGAAGTTCAACCTCTATAGGTAGTACCACTTCAGCACCATAGACTAGGGAGTATGGAGTTGTTCCTATGGATGTACGAAAGGAAGTTCGATAGGCCCATAGGGCTAGATTTATTTGTAGGAGCCAATCACGGCCGGAATCATTGACAAATTTCTTTAGGATTTTGAGGAGGGTTTTGTTAGTTGACTCTACCTGGCCATTACCTTGTGGGAAATATGGGCTAGAAAAGTGGTGATGGATGTGGAGGGAAGTGCATAATTCTTCCATGTTGAGATTTTTAAAGTTACCTCCGTGGTCGGTAAAGATGGTGGATGGGATGCCGAAGCGGCAAACAATGTGGTACAAGATGAACTTGGAGACCTGAACTCTTGTAGCTGAGACTAGGGGGACTGCTTCCACCCATTTAGTGAAATAGTTTGTAGCTATTATTATCCATTTATGTCCATTAGATGAGAGGGGTGTGATAGTTCCAACTAGATCAAGGCCCCAACAAGCGAAAGGCCAAGTTGGTGCAATAGGCTGTAGATCCTGTGCTGGAGCGTGCACAAGATTTGCATGCTACTGACATGGGAGACACTTTCTGACAAAGTCACAGGAGTCTTCTTCAATGGTAGGCCAATAGTAGCCTGCTCTAAGGATTTGTCGTGCTAGGACAATACCACTCGTGTGGGCACCGCAAAGTCTAGAGTGTACTTCCTTTAACACCATCGCGGCCTCATTTTGGTCTAAACATTGAGAGAGAGTATCATGATAACCCCGACGATATAGGGTATTGGCTATGATAACATAGCAGGATGATTTTTGGATGAGGTTCTGGCATTGGGTACGTGTGAGGTGAGGGGATATGATACCATCGTTAAGGTAAGCGTGAATCTCATGGTACCAAGGGGATTGGGGACCAACCAAGATACAAACACGGTTTGAATCCTCATTTTCATAGGCGGGTGTGAGGAGCTGCTCCACTAAAAATTCATACTATGTACCTGCTTGGGGAATTTCCAACAGCGAGCCTATAGTAGCCATAGCATCTGCTACTTTGTTCTGTATTGGAGGCACTTGTGTAAACTAAAGCTTTGTAAAATGTTGGGTTAGCTGATCAACTAGCTCTTTGTAGGGTAATAGCTTTTCATCTTTGGTTTGATATTCATTTAGGGCTTGCTTGATGATGAGCTGAGAATTGCCAAAGATTTGTAGCTCAGCAATGTTCCATTCTACAGCTATCTTTAATCCTGCTATGAGGGCCTCATATTCAGCTATATTGTTAGTGCTAGGGAATTGTAGCTTGAAGGCTTTTGGAATGTAATCTCCTTGAGGTGTAACCAACAATATTCCTACCCCTGATCCATGAGATGTGTATGAGCCATGAAAATAAAGTTTCCATGGGGGTTGTTCTTCAATTAGACAGATATGCTCATCTAGAAATTCTGTGATCAATGGATAAGAATCTATTAGAGGTGCATCAGCTAGGTGATCTACTATAGCTTTCCCTTTGATTGCCTTTATGTCCACATACTAGATGTCAAATTCGCTAAGGAGCATAACCCATTTGGCCAACCGGCCTGTAAGTGCTATTTTGGAGAGCATATACTTGAGAGGGTCAATCTTGGGGACTATTTGGATGGTATGATGTAGCATGTAATGGCGAAGCTTTTGAGTTGAGAAAACAATAGCCAAACAAGCTTTTTCCATAGGAGTGTAATTGAGTTCATAACCAACTAGGGTTCTACTAATGTAGTAGATGGCTCTTTCTCTGCTATAGTCATCGAGCTGTGCTAGAAGTGCCCCTAGAGCAGTAGGTGTTGCTAATATGTACAAAATCAGGGGATGACCAAGAATTGGTGGAACCCAGATAGGGTGATTGATGAGATACTGCTTGAGATGGTTGAAGCTGCACTAACATAAAGGATCCCACTTGAAGTTATCATCCTTCTTCAGTAAATGTGAAAATGTTGTACACTTATCTACAAGCTGGGAGATGAGGCACCGAATAGATTGAAGCTTTCCCTAAAGAGAATGAAGTTGTCGCAGTGTCTGGGGAGGAGGCATGTCTAAGATAGCCTTAACCTTCTTGGGGTCAATCTCTATACCTTGTTTAGAAACTATAAAGCCTAGAAGCTTGCCAGATGTGACCCCAAAGACACATTTCTTGGGATTCAGCATGAGATGATATTTGGCTAACCTATCAAAGACTTTCTCCAAGTCAACAAGATGATCCATGAAGGTATGAGACTTGACCAAGATATCATCCACATAATCCTCCAAAATGCTATGGATGAGATGATGAAAAATGGTTGTCATAGCTCTTTGATAGGTAGCCCTAGCATTCTTTAGGCCAAAAGGCATCATGTTGTGGGAAAAGGTTCCCCAAGGGGTAGTGAATGCTATCTTATGTTGATCCTCTTCTGCAATCTTGATTTGATTATACCCAGAAAATCCATCCATGAGGGACAAAATTTCATGTCTAGCTGTAAGATCTAAAATCATATCTATGTTGGGCAAGGGAAAATCATCTTTTGGAAAAGTTTTGTTAAGATCTCTAAAATCAGTGCAGATTCTAATGTCACCAGAAGGCTTAGTGACAGGGACCATGTTCGAGATCCACTCTGAATAGTCGATAGGTCGGATAACCTTAGCAGCTAACATTCTTTCTAACTCAGCTTTGAACAGTAATGCCACCTTGGGGTGCATTTTTCTAATCTTTTGTCTAACAGGCTTGATCTATGGATTGACTGCAAGATGATGAACTACAAGCTTTGGATCAAGCCCTAGCATGTCCTGATATGACCATGCAAATCAGCCAATGTTCGCTCTTAAGACCTCAAAGAGGAGATCAGCTTGGTCTTGTGATAGGGATGCAGCAATGTGAACAAGCCTAGGGATCTTTGAAGAACCGATGTTGACTTCCCTAGTATCCTCAATTAGAATAGAAGATATCTCTGGTTGATTATCTTGAGGAGGTAATGCTAAATCCTCATGTTCTACTTGTGGCTCTGGATGTTCTTGCTGAGGGGTTCTCTTCGCTACCTTAGCTAGTCTCAGATTCACCTTAGTTCCAGTTTTGGGTGTATCAGAACTAGGTTGGGGATTTTCTCCAAAATACCCCTTAGGATCTAGCTTGTAGATATAGGCAGAATCTAGCTTTATTTTCCTGTGAGGTGTTTCGGCTCCCATGAATCACAGAAGCACTTCCTCTGATGTGAACTCATCAATGTGTATGATGCTTGGTTGGTCCCAATCTATGAGTTGCGGATGGGCGACTGGTAGGTCAATGAGGTGGATGGATAGTTCTTGGAGAACAGAGTCTCCGAGGGAGATTTGGTCTAGGATATTTTCGTAGGTTCTCTTTTCAACTTCCTCAGGAATGTCTTGGATTTCGACAAGGTCGTGATGAATGTTTTAAAAAGTGTGATCGTTTGTATTGGTGCCCTCAGTTGTGGGTATGCCAAAGCCAAGACCTGGCTTTGATTCCCACTTGTGTGTGTCGATGGGGCACTGCATGCCTCTTTCTTCTGGTCCTAGACCACCACCTTGATAGTTCCATTTTTCAGTGATGAGCTTATGTTCTTGGGGATACTTCTGGCTGAAGTGATCAAGGCATGCCTGATTCCTTTGAGGTGCATCTTTATGTAACCATTTGTTGATATCTAGAGTGAGCTCCTCATGAAGAGGGATTTTTGAGGATACAAAGGTTGTTGGGCCAAACTGTTTGTATCGAGGAGGTGGAATCTCCTTAGCTTTGTGATATGTCGGTCGTCCATGGGCATGTGGATCAAGTGGGAGTGCCCCGACAGCAAATGCATTTGACAAACTATACTCTCCATAGCCCTTGTTATTGATCTTTCCGGTAGATAGGGTAGAGGCGAGGATGGTTTCTGGGTAATTACAAGTGTGAGATGAGTTGGCGATGGATGTGTCAATATCAATTCCAGGGCAATGGTTTGTATATGAAGCTTCAACTGCATTGCAGTAAGCAAAGGGTTCTGGATCGGCATGGATGGTTACCTCAGTGCCTTGATGTGGAAATTTGATGCACTGATGGTAAGTGGATGGAACGGCTTTCATGGCATGAATCCATGGGCAATCGAGGAGGATGTTGAATGGTAGGTTTAGATCAATAACATGGCAGAGTGTTTCTTGGATGACTAGCCCAACCTTGATTGGCAGCAAAATAGTTCCTTCTTTGGTTCTTTCCAAGTTGTCATAAGCTTTGATGGTGATAACCTCACTGATGATATATGCCTCAGTATACCCAGCTTGTTTTATGAATTTTAGGGTGCAAATATTCAAGGCTGATCCATTATCTATCATTACTCTTTCCACGGAAAAATTGGATACCATGATGGCTATGCGAAGCGGAAGGGTGTGGTCTGGCTCGACCACGGGTATGTCAGTGGGTTTGAATGATAGGGCACATGAGGATGAAAGGTGTCCAACAAGATTATGAAAATCAGTAGCATTGATATCAAAAGGGACACAAGATTGTATGAGAGCACTATCAAGGATGTTCTTGTACACAGGACTAGTGCGAAGAAGGTCTAAAATGGAGATTTGGGCTGGCATGTTCCCAAGGTGTTCCAAGATATTGTACTGGCTTTTTGATGGAGCTAATGGTGCTGGTGAAACAGGTGGGCCTGCGATGTTAAATCGGGCTCTTCGAGTGGTGACTGCACACTCATTGTTTGGTCCTTGGATATTGATAACATTGATAGAAGGCTCTTTCTCAGATATACAACCTATAAGGCTACCATAGTCTATAAAGGATGAAGTGTGGTCATTGTTCTTCCCATGCTGTTGGTTTGGCTAACGGTTGTTGGTGTTTTTGTTGTTTGTTTGGATAGGTGTTTTTCTAGGATTTTGGTTGTTGTGTGGAGCAAAAGCATTTTGATAGATCTGTAAGCCTGCATTGGGAGAGGTTTGAGCACCAACAGTGATTTCCTTTCGATTGATGAGGTCCTGCACATAATCCTTCAGTTTCATGCATCTAAGGGTAGTGTGACCTTTTACCCTATGAAATTTGCAGTACTCATTGTCTTTCTACCATGCAGCTTTGGATTGGCTTTGGTCAATTTTCTGGGTAGGAGGAAATTTGATGAGGTTTTCCTTGACTAATTTCTCAAAAATGACATCCAATTTCTCAAAAATGACATCCAATGGCTCACAAAGGGGTGTATAGTTTCTATGTGTAGGTTGGAATCTTGGCTTTTGTCCTGCAGCTACATTGATGGCATTAGCTTGATTGCTAGTCCCTTGGAAGTTGGGTCTTGGATTGTGGTTTTGATAGCTTTGGTTATTCTGTTGTTGGTAGTTGATAGCTTGTTGATTGTTTGGTTGATATGGTGGGTTGGACTGGTTGTGAGAAGGACCAACAATATTCACATGTCTGGTGTCAGTGACGCCATCTGTTGCAACGTGCTTGTTTTTGTTCCAATATCTAGACTTGTCATTGGAATGTGATTGATTTTGGTTGGCCTCTTTGTAAATCTTGATCACACCATCTTTAATGAGTCCTTGCTCAAGGATCATTCCTTTCTCTTTGATATCTTTATAGGTCTGCAAACAGTTCATGGTCATGTGGTGAGCCAAGTTGGGATGGGAATTATCAATAAACATTTTCACCACATGGCACTCTAGCAAGGTGCAGGATATGCGGGTGGTAAGGGTTTGCCATCTTTGCAGGTTTTCAGCAAGGCTTTCTCCACCTTTTTGCTTAGTGTGGACAAGGTCAACTATTGACAGCTCTGTTTCAACAAGATGGGCATATTGGGCTAAAAATGCCTCAAATAATTTAGCAAAGTTTTTAATTGTGCCATAGGGGATTCTGTAAAACCATTCAAGAGCTGGTCCAGCCAAGCTTTTGGGAAAAAGGCGCAAGAGGAAGACATCATTGTATGCCACGTCCTGGCAGTGCATGTAAAATTCTTTGATATGTGTGACAAGGTCTCCTTTTCCTCTGAATTTGTCAAATTTGGGTACCTCAAAGTGTTTGGGAAATGGTGTCATGGTAATGGCCCTGTCAAATGGGTAAGGACACACATTCTCAAACTTGAATGTCTTTGAATCATTCCCTTCTTGGATGGCTTTCAAAGCTATCTTCATTTGCTCCCATTCTGAATTGATAGGTGATGGCTGGGGTGTCCCCAATGTAGGAGTGCCTTGAGGTAGGTATGCACTAGATGGGGCCACTAAATATGGATGGCTATGAGGGATTTGTTGATAGAGATTGTACATTGTTTGGGCAGCTGCATGGTGGATGATGGGTTGTTGAGGGGGATGTGGCGCATATTGTTGCATGTGCTGCGAGGCTTGCTGTTGATATGGGATTTGAGGTTGGGATTGAGGAACATAAGCTAGCTGTGGGATAAATGAATGGCTTTGTGGAGGTAAGGTATAAGATGGTTGTGAAGCTTGGAGAAAGGATCGAGGGGCTTGTGGGGTTTGACCAAGGTATGTGGGTTGCGCCCCCATTTGGGATGGTACTTGCAAATAATTGGTGCTTGGCTAGATTGGTGGGTTACCTCCTAGAAGTGGCATTGAAAAGTAGTTGGTAATAGGAGGTAATGGATTAGTTGGTGGTGGAGGTGGTGGGAATTGAAAGCTAGGAAATGGAATTGATGGGGTTTGATAGCTTGGTGGCTAGATTTGGAAGCTTGGTAGTGTGGTGGTGGGAGCTTGGGTCACTTGAGAGCTAGGCAGAACATTGGTAGTAGCTTGTGGGGTTTGATAGCTTTTTGGAGTGAGGGTAGTAGCTTATGGATTTGTGGCTGATGACACTGAGCTTCCAAGACCTAATGGAAATGATGGGATTGTGCTTTGGGCTATGGTGAACAAGCTAGGGGTGATGAAAGGTTGATTACTTGACCCCATGGGCAGCATCCCTATTGTATATTTCTGAGGTTGGCCAAAGATGCTAGCACTGATTTGGGAGATGGGTGGATTTGGAAGGCTAGATTGAGGAGCAGCAGTAGCAATAGTGAAGGGGGTGAACGGTGAGGTGTTTTGGGTAAAGGGGGTTTGGAGCAGAGAGGTATGAACCAAGGATGGAGTGGTGGTGGCTGGGTTGGCTTGCAGTATGGAGATGTCAACTTGGGTGGATAATGGTATGTTTGGGTCTGTTGGATCATATGGATTGGCTGGAGGCTCTTCTTTTGGCATATATTGAGGATAATTTGGATCATAAGAGCCTATGGGTGGTGGCAGCTGCCCAAACAATGGGTGAGATGGATCTAATAATGGAGGGGGTCTTCCAAAGTCAAAGGTTCCGACATTGTCCCTTTGAAAATTAGCCATTATTGTCTCTTTGTTCTTGTCTATAATGGCATTTACCAATACTGCATTTCCTGGTTGGTTCATGAAAGCTTCAATGTCAGTAGATGATGGCATAGCTTTCTCTAGGCTGAAGGATGGCTGAGTGCTCAAGGGGGGTGAGGCTATTCGATCCAAATGATAGGGCTCCATTGTTTCTTTCTTCTTGGCTAAGCGAGTGACGGGTGGCATGAAAAATGCTCCTAGGGATGAGATGTAACAAATGTTGGTGGATTCAAAAAGGAGGAAGGGTTTTCTATGCAAATGATTTCCTAGGTTAAGACAAAGCTATATGACAAAACCTAAGGAGGATTGGGTTGGGGATTCTAACTTCAAAGATATGTTGCGAAAGCACAAAAGGTCTACTTTCCTATGTGAAAGCTTGGTGGTGATTGTGTCAACTTAAGGATAGACTAATGATCCTTTAGGAAGAACACAAGATTGACCACTTGTGGATCCCAACCTTTAGCTCAAGGTGATGAGGGATAAAAAGTGGCAAAGCTAGATTACCCTAGACAAAGCTTTGTCAAAATGGATAACCTTGGTGAGATTGGTGGTTTTGAAAGTTTTTAGGAATGGAAAACTTTTAGCAAGGTGACAACAATTTTGAAAGCTTAGATGTGCAGTTTTTGGATTGCTGGCTAGATGGTTTGGTCCTAAATGAGATGGATGAGCTAATAATGCTTAAGGGGATAACCTAAGATGGCTAACTTTTCTACAAAGATGACTCTAAGGTGAAGCTTATCCAAGAAGGTGTGGAGAAACAAGGATGTCTAATCATAGAAATCATGCCTAGTTGGTAAGGCATAAGCAAGATTAACTCCTGGATGTTGGCTAAATTTGATAGTGCGCTCTAACCAGGCCTCTTGAAGTGCTTCGTCGACAGCTTTATCCTCTACTTTGTGGAGTTTGGAAATTCGAAGACTTGGTGTTAGTTCTTTTCTCTTGGTAGAAAGTTCTTGTTATGCCTGAGATGGTTTGAGTTTAACTTTGTGGAACTTCTGTTTGGGTTTGGGTTGCTCTGACATCAATTCTTGAATCTTCTTGGCTTTGAGAGACCTCAGTTATTTTGCTTCAACTTGTTCAACTTCTGGAATAGGTAGTGACTATGCTAAGTATACCCTAAGCTAGGATTTTGACCAAGTTTAGCAAACATTCATTCAAATAAAAAAGCAAGCAATAGATAGGAACAACCAGATAGAAGTTTTTGATTCTCAGAATGTGATACTTGCACTGAGGAGTGTTAATGTTTTACAAATGTTTCAATCAGTCACTTCAAACACATTAACACTCTAGATGGTTGTCTACAAGGCTGACAGTTGGTTTAGTTAGGGAGTCCTCGATATACCCAAGGTACGTGAGGCCCAAATCCGTAGATGAAACCAACAAGATGTCACACAGCCGAGAGGAGCGGTAACCCACTTCTCCTCTTTCACTTCTCAAGGGTATAAAGTTCCTTGAGGCTTAGCCAAGTGAGAAAAATCTTGATTCCAAGAGAGGTGTCTTTGGATTCACCTCCCAATTTTTATACTCCATTGGAACGCTGGAGTTGAGGTTGTCCAAGGGGTGATGAAATCCCCAAGCAGGCCTCCTAAAAAGAAACAAGTTTTTGGATCCTAATCTTATGCACCCAAGATGGCCTCAAAAGACGACAAGGGGAGAGAAGACTTGGATGACCTTGGGCTAAAAAAAAACACGCTTGTTCTTTTACCAACTGACTCTTATGTGTGCTAATCTAGACTTTGCAAGAACTCATGTTTAAGAGACAATGTTCAATTCCAACTTGAAGCACCAAAAAAAGTAAATTGATCGAAGAATGCAAACAAGAAGAAGAGTTAGGGTCAACAAAAGCAAACTCACGTGCTGGAGGCCCTCCACGTCAAGTATCGATTAATTTCCTCTAAAGCATTCAAGAGTTGGTGTGATTTTGATTTAAGCCCAAAGCAAAGACGTGTGAGACTCGATTTGTCAAGCGCACACCCGAAGGCCCTCCATGTCAATAGTTGTTCAATTTTAGTGCCCAAACTTGAAGTGTGATCGATTTAATCTAGAGTTTTGGTCATTTTAAATTTTTGATAAAGTTAAAGCAAATGTTCAAAGATCAAGTGAGTGAGTTAGATTGTGGAACATTTAACACCTTTTTCAAGTAGACCCATCCCCATAAATGGCGTTGAGATTGCAACCAATGGTTGAATTGATGGGTGATTAGAAAAGAGGTGAGTCCAAGTAACTACTCAAATTGATTTTTGCCAATTTGTATTTAACTTAACAAAGTTTCTTAAATGTCTAAAAATCAAACTTTACCTAAATTGCATGTGGAAAAGAGATTTGTTTTGTTCAATTTTAGAAGCTCCAAATGAAGTGTTTGATATTGCAATGGTTAATTGATCCTTGGCATTCAAGATTGGATTTGTTGTTTTAATCATGCATTCAAGGAAAATTTGATTTTAATCCATGGCATTCAAGAGTGTGTTTAGCAACATGCATTCAAAGACAAGTGATTAAACATTCAAGTTTTTTACCTTTGAGCATTCAAGATTGATATTTTGTGTGTTGTTTTAAGAACTTTGAAGTGCTTTGTTTTAACCTTAGATCATTCAAGATTGTTTTGGACTCAAAAGTGAAAATGACTCTTTGGAATATGAGCCATTAATGGACTCTCTCAATAAGAAGCTCTCTTGTTGACTAGCTTTGTCTAAATAGATAGGATGTATGCTCAAGCTTATGCTTCAAAAATAGCTTCAAATGGAGTTGGAATTTGGGTTTGAGTGTATGGTTTTGATGTAAAATGGCTTCTTAAAATGGCATTATGAATTTACTTCATGCATTGTGTTATTTTGCAAAGGGGAAGGATCCAATTTATAGGCAAGAGGCTTGAGGGATTGAGGGCTAAGATGCAAGGATGGGAAAAAGCTCATGGAGGGCTCAGATTGCATGAGAGGAGAGCACATGGATTGTGCTTCCTTACAGCCAATCAAGGAGTTACACATGTCACATGGTGAGAGAATGGAGGAAAGGGGAAGGATGAGTCAAAAAAGGAGGCTCAAGGGATAAAATCTTCATAAAGACCCTCATAATGACTTGTAAGAGCAATAAAAGGGCTTAGAAGAGTCATTTATGGCCTAGTGGGCTTCATAAAGTTTTATGGTTGAGATATTTTGAGGGAGATGAGAGAAATTTCGACTTGGGCTTGATTAGGAGGGTTTTAAGCTTGCTTAGGCTTGTGCAAATGATTAGAGGATGGATTAGGATGGTTTAGGATTAGCTTAGGGATAGGCAAGTGGATGGCATTTAATGAGGGTGGGTGAAGGAGGAGATATTTGTTAACTTTGGCTTGGGTTAGGAAGTTTTAACTCATGTTTAGGGAATGTGACAAGCTTAGGAGGGGATTAGGATTAGTTTTAAAGACATCTTCTAGAAGAGTCTAGACTTTGGATGAGGATAAAGACTTTCTAGAATAGTCTAGAATTTCCTAGGATGAGGATGAAGACTTTCTAGAAGAGTCTAGAACTTATAGGATGAGGATAAATTAGATTTTTAGGAAATAAATAAAGTTTTATTTATTTCAACGGTTTGGGTTGAGGAGATATTTATTAAAACTTTTTTAATAAACATGAGGATTAATATTCAATCTTAATTAAATATTTTGAGTTGGGATTAGGGGTAGGAAATGATGGGATTAGCCTTTTAATTAAAATTAAAGAAGGATTAGAAGATTTTGGAAGAGGTTAGTGGTCTTAAAGAAATTGGCCAAGTTTTGGGCAAAAAATAAATTTTTTACTTATTTTGGGTTTTTTGGTCAATTTATTAATTAAATAATTAATAAATAAGGAAATAATGTTTAAATAAGATTTAAACATTTTTGGGAGGGATTCCTTAATTAAATATTTTTAATTAATATAAAGGGATTTAATGGCATAAAAATTAATTAATTAATTAATTAATGATGATGTCATCAAGAATTTTTCAGAAAATAAAAATACTTTATTTTCTAAAGGTTTTTAGGTGTCTACATTTTCAAGACCATATGTAAGATGGTTGGAAAGTGTTGCAAGGTGATCATTGGTAGTGGAAGTTCCACAAATTTGGCATCAAAAGAGCTAGTTACAAAGTTGCAGTTGCAGTTGTAGAGGCTAAAGCATCCCAAATCCTATCATGTTTCATGGATCAAATATGAGCATATGATATTGGTAACATTATGAAGTTCAAGATTGGACATTACATTGATGAAGTTTTGTGTGATATTATGCCTATGGATTTTTTCCATATTTTTTGGATAGACCTTGGCAATATGATAGATATGTTGTGCATGATGGAAGATTGAATCAATATACTCTTTGGGTGAATAGGAAGAAGAAAATATTGTTGTCTTTGATTGAAAGTCTAGGTGAGGTTAATTAAAATACAATAAAAGTTTGCATGGTTACTGGAAAGCAATATGAAAAGGAAGTAAATAAGAATCAAGTTTGTTTTGTTATAGTTCCTAGAGGATTGAGATTTGGTAGTAATGACTAAGTAGCAGAAGCTGGTAATGACCAAGTGATAGTAGATAGTGGTAGCCAAGTATCAAAACAAATTATATAACTGTTGAATGAGTATAAGGATATTGTTGCTAAAGATATTCCTAATGGTTTACCACTAGTAAGAAGTATAAGTCATTGTATGGATCTAATTACTGGAGCTAGTTTTCCAAAAAAATGCACCATTAAGATTGACACCTATAGAGAATGAAGAACTTAACAGGAAAGTGCATGAATTTCTATAGAAGGGATTAATAAAAGAAATTTTGAGTCCATGTGTTGTACCTATTGCATGTGTCAAGTGAACCTTCATGTCTTGAGCTTTCCTATTTATGTCATGCATCAGTATTTTGGACATATTTTCTTCATTTTTGGTGCGAGCTGACTTTTGAGATTTATTTTGATTACGTCATTTATAATAAAATATTTTCTTGGGATGTTTCCAAACTATTGCTAGGTCAGCCATCTTATTATGTAATGATCTAGAACATTCTATAAGCCATTTTGGAAAGTATAAATAGAGTGTTTAGGCTTAGAGTTAGGGAAAGCTTTTGGGAGAGATTTTGGTAAATCGATTTGGAGTAGAACTAGAAGTGTGAATTTGAAGTTGGATGTTAGATCTTGAATCTATATTATATCTAGTCGTAACCTAGAGGCCTTATAGCTAGGCATGTATGCTGATCATTTGATGAATCAATAAAAGAATATTGCTCTCTCTCTCTCTCTCTCTCTCTCTCTCTCTCTCTCTCTCTCTCTCTCTCTCTCTCTCTCTCTCTTTGTGGTGTTGTTCTCTTAATGTGTTTTCATTCATTTTGTTAACTCTGTAAGGTTGGTTTGGATTTTTGGGTGTATCTTTGGCCCTATTTAGTTTCTTCCCTCCTTGCATCATCTCCTTGGAGGACTTCTAGGTAAAAGATGTTTTATACATGTGTTGAATGTTTTAATTTCATGCTATGGATGTATATGCTTAATTTGTTATTTCAGTTTATATGCATAGATTGTGAGATGGATGTGTGGTGAATGATTTTGAGGTTGAACATTATAAGTGTTGATTCACCTCCCTCCCCTTCTCAGAGTTTAGTTCCTTGTCATATTTTCAATAGACACATGGATACATTGAATGCAAGGTTTTAGAAACATAAAACACCTCATAGGCCTCAAAATGATAGTTGAGTACATAAGCATTAAAATGTACTCATAGGGCTCAAAATGACTCAAAATTTTGGAATGGTATTAAAAATAGGAATGCAATTTTGAGTCTTATTAGTGTCTTTGTCTAGGGATGCATGCCCCTTGTAGGCATGACAAGGATTCAGGTCTCTAGAGGAAGAAGATCACTCCAACAAAACTTTCCTCAAACAACTTATTGAAAAATAGAAACCTACTCTAAATTGTACAAGATGATGGTCCTAGCCACCAAAACTTCCCAAAACTTCTTACCTCTATCAAAAATATGATTTCCATTTACATATCTCTAAGGTAAGTTGTAAGTATCACTTTCAATTGTTTTACCACACACATCAAAACTTCTCATTAGAAGATTAGGTGAAACAAAAGCATTCTCATAGTGCATATAAAAGCTTGAATCACTCTCTTCATCTTTCGCATAATGAAAATTCATATTAGCATGCTTTTGAATACAATAATCAAATTGAGAGTCTTCAATATCAAAAGACTCGTACATGCTATTAATAGGAAACACAAAGGCTTCATATTCCACTTTTTTTACAAAGTTGCACATGCCAAGAATTTGCAACTCACCTTGTGTAACTAAATGTGAGGAGTATGTGAAATCTAATCCCTACCTACTTGCAGTCATGTTACTCATCAAATCTGATTTGTCATTAGCTAAAACTCCTTCACACTCAAAAAATTGGTTAGTCACCAAATCTAAAAATTTATCCTAAAAGTGGCAATCTAAAATATGTTGATCAAAATCATTATCTTAATCTAAAAAATAATTGGAAAGAACCTTGAACTTATAAATACAAGACTTATTAGCATATAAAGAGAGTCCATAGTCAGATTGACAACATTTACTATTTTCCTCTTCATCACATGAAGCATCAAAACTTATTGCAGCACAACCAACATGAAAAGAAACCAAATCAATGTGAAATTTCCCTTCAATCACATCCCCTTGTATATGAGCAATGTTAGTATGCTAATAGAAACCAAATTTAAATAAAGCTTCTACAAACTAAACAAAATTCATTAACTTCAAGATAGACTAAGATGAGCTCTCAATTGAGAATATGAGCCATTAATGGGCTCTCTCAATGAGAAGCTCTCTTGTTGAGTAGCTTTGTCAAAATAGATAGGATGTATGCTCAAGCTTATGCTTCAAAAAGGGCTTCAAATGGAGTTGGAATTTGGGTGTGAGTGTATGATTTTGATGTTAAATGGCTTCTCAAAATGGAATTATGACTTTACTTCATGGATTTGTTCTTTTGCAAAAGGGAAGGATCCAATTTATAGGCAAGAGGCTTGAGGGATTGAGGGCTAAGATGCAAGGATGGGAAAAAGCTTATGGAGGGCTCAGATTGCATGAGAGGAGAGCACATGGATTGTGCTTCCTTATAGCCAATCAAGGAGTGACACATGTCACATGGTGAGAGGATGGAGGAAAGGGGAAGGATGAGTCAACAAAGGAGGCTCAAGGGATAAAATCTTCATAAAGACCCTCATAATGACTTGTAAGAGTCATTTATGACCCAGTGGACTTCATAAAGTTTTATGGTTGAGATATTTTGAGGGTGATGAGAGCAATTTCGACTTGGACTTGACTAGGAAGGTTTTAAGCTTGTTTAGGCTTGTGCAAATGATTAGAGGATGGATTAGGATGGTTTAGGATTAGCTTAGAGATAGGCAAGTGGATGGCATTTAATGAGGGTGGGTGAAGGAGGAGATATTTGTTAACTTTGGCTTGGGTTAGTAAGTTTTAACCCATATTTAGGGAATGTGACAAGGTTAGGAGGGGATTAGGATTAGGTTTAAAGACATCTTCTAGAAGAGTCTAGACTTTGGATGAGGATAAAGACTTTCTAGAATAGTCTAGAATTTCCTAGGATGAGGATGAAGACTTTCTAGAAGAGTCTAGAACTTCTTAGGATGAGGATAAATTAGATTTTTAGGAAATAAATAAAGTTTTATTTATTTCAAGGGTTTGGGTTGAGGAGATATTTATTAAAACTTTTTTAATAAACATGAGGATTAATATTTAATCTTAATTAAATATTTTGAGTTGGGATTAGGGGTAGGAAATGATGGGATTAGCCTTTAATCAAAATTAAAGAAGGATTAGAACATTTTGGAAGAGGTTATTGGTCATAAGGAAATTGGCCAAGTTTTGGGCAAAAAATAATTTTTTTATTTATTTTGAATTTTTTGGTCAATTTATTAATTAAATAATTAATAAATAAGGAAATAATGTTTAAATAAGATTTAAACATTTTTGGGAGGGATTCCTTAATTAAATATTTTTAATTAAGATAAAGGGATTTAATGGCATAAAAATTAATTAATTAATTAATTAAATAATTAATTAATAAATGATGATGTCATTAGGACTTTTTCAGAAAATAAAAATACTTTATTTTCTAAAAGTTTTTAGGTGTCTACATTTTGCCCCTCTTTGATGTGATGCCGCAAGTGGCATGGCATCAAAGATAAGAAAATAAGATGCCCAAGGCTAGAGCAGAAGAGGAGAGAATGGACTGTGAGATGCCCCCTCAAGAAGGTAGCGGGGAGAGAAAGCGAGGCTCGATGGCTTCTTAAAAAGTACAAGAATCTCGGATGAGCAAGGAAACTCAGATTGGCAAAGAGAAGGGGCTGAATTAGCTCAAACTCTCACTATGGGAGAATGATAAAGGAGAATCAGATGCACAAGAGGAAGCAAGCTTAAGACTTTAGGGAAGGTGGAGGATGAAGGAGTGGAGCACTATAAAAAGGAGTCCAGGATAGGGAGATGGATGAGGGGATTAAAAAGCTGATGCAACAGGATTTTAAAGAGTCAGATTGGTGGAAGATGGGTTTCGGAGATTCCTAGGACTAGGATTGTGGATCTCAAAAGATGAGGCCTGGTGGATTGATTTGGATTGGTGGATCCCTAAGACTAGGATTGTGGATCCCTAAAGCTAAGAGTGATGAGTGATTCAAAGAGATACTGATGCATAAGCTGGGGTAGGAGAGACGGATGCTGGATATGGATGGGGGATAATGGAGATGAAGGAAAACCATTGAAGCTTTTTGAGCGGGGGGATACTTCAAAGAGAAGTACCACCATGTAGTTGAGCACTAGATTTGCTATAGGACTATTGGTTAATTTCCAAGGTTACCAAGAACATCAAGGTCTTTTCACCAACCGTCCAAAGGACTGACAAACTAACTCAAAACAAACACGCAAGGATTGCCCCAGCATCACACATGAATCCTAGAGGAAGCAGCGTGGAAATGACACTGGAGAACCCACAAGCAGAAAAGAAAAACAAATGAAAGACCTGATCAAGACCTTACGCTCTAATTGCCCCATTCGTAGCATACCATGATATGGAAGATCGTGGCAACCTTGAGGAGGGAACAAGGAGATTGTTTGGAAAAGATACTTCAAGACCCAATAGGGAAGAGTGCAAATCAAAAGAAAGCAAAAATCCAAAAGAGAACTATTTGCCAACGAGATGGGTAGGACAAGGTACTAACGGACCAAGATCAGACATGAGGAAAGCTATATCCTACAAGGATCTATCGGAGAGCACCTAAGCTGATGGATTTGGATGGGTGATGCGTCTGGCAAGCTGAACTAAGAAGGATATCACTTTGGTGATAGGAGATCTAGCTAAAGGATGCAACTGAATAGCTAACCAAGGGTTGTGCGATGTGTGCAAGATGCTAATCAAGGACGAACTGACACGAATGCTAGATAGATACAATGGTACTAAGCTAAAGAGGATGTACAAGCTGATGGACCAAGATATGTTACAAATGTACAAGTTTGTTCATGTTTTGGTTTTTGTGAGATGGAAATGTTTATGAAGGATGGGATGTCTATAATAGGTGATAGGTGGATAGGTAGATGGTTTGCGAAAATTTTAAGTGAAAATGGGGTTTTGTGTGTGCACGTGATAGTATACAAGCTAGGATACAGGATTATTTATAGGCTGGAATATGGTACAAACCTTGGACAAGATTCAAATAGACAAGGTATGGTACAAGATTTACAAGGTATAATACAAGCTTTGGTACAAGATTTACAAGCTGTACAGGAGGAATTTACAAGCTTCGTCAGATTTTGGATATTTGGTTGGAACACCAAGGGAACAAGAAAGTGTGTCTTATGGGATGGTGGGTGAATGGATGAGGGATAGGATAGTGATAGCTAATGGATTAGTCTTTAGTACACAAGGCGCCTGAATTACCAGGTTTTCACCAAGGTACCTATCCAAGGTGCTTGAATTGCCAAGTTTTCACCATTGGACGCTTATTTCTCTTTACTATTTTTTTCTTTTGTATTTTTCAAAAGCTGGGTATACCAAGGATCTTCAAGCCTAGAACTTCTTGAGATGAATGATGTTAGTAGGATCATTCAAGAGTTCTCCTTCTGGTGTAGATAGCTGATAAGCTCCGGAGCCAAAGGAAGCAGTGACAACATAAGGACCAAGCCATGTAGGTTCCAACTTGCCTTTCTTTTCTCGATCTACTTGGACTTTCATGTTTTCTTTGAGGACCATGTCACCTGGCTGAAAGTGTCGTGGAAGCACCTTCTTGTTGAAATTCCTTTTGAGATGAGTTTGATAGACTGTGAGATGATCATAGACTTGTTGTCGCTTGTCGTCTAAGAGATCTAGCTGGGTGAGTCGAGCTACTCTATATTCTTCATCTGATATTTTCCCTTGCAAAGATATGCGCAAGGAGGGAAGTTCAACCTCTATAGGTAGTACCGCTTCGGTACCATAGACTAGGGAGTATGGAGTTGTGCTTGTGGATGTACGGAAGGAAGTTTGATAGGCCCATATGGCTAGATTTATTTGTAGGTGCCAATCACGGCCGGAATCATTGACAACTTTCTTTAGAATTTTGAGGAGGGTTTTGTTAGTTGCCTCTTCCTGGCCGTTACCTTGTGGGAAATATGGGCTAGAAAAGTGGTGATGGATGCGGAGGGAAGTGCATAATTCTTCCATGTTGAGATTTTCAAAGTTACCTCCGTGGTCGATGAAGATGGTGGATGGGATGCCAAAGCGGAAAACAATGTGGTACAAGATGAACTTGGAGACCTGAACTCCTGTAGCTGAGACTAGGGGGACTGCTTCCACCCATTTAGTGAAATAGCCTGTAGCTATTATTATCCATTTATGTCCATCAGATGAGAGGGGTTTGATAGTTCCAACTAGATCAAGGTCCCAACAAGCGAAAGGCCAAGGTAGTGCAATAGGTTGTAGATCCTGTGCTGGAGCGTGCACAAGATTTGCATGCTGCTGACATGGGAGACACTTTCTGACAAAGTCACTGGAGTCTTCTTCAATGGTAGGCCAATAGTAGCCTGCTCTAAGGATTTCTCATGCTAGGACAATACCACTCGTGTGGGCACCACAAAGTCTAGAGTGTACCTTCTTTAACACCATCGCGGCCTCATTTTGGTCTAAACATCGAGAGAGAGTATCGTGATAACCCCGACGATATAGGGTATTGGCTATGATAACATAGTGGGATGATTTTTGGATGAGGTTCTGGCATTGGGTACGTGTGAGGTGAGGGGATATGATACCATCGTTAAGGTAAGCGTGAATCTCATGGTACCAAGGGGATTGGGGACCAACCAAGATACAAACACGGTTTGAATCCTCATTCGCATAGGCGGGTGTGAGGAGTTGCTCCACTAAAAACTCATACTGTGTAGCTACTTGGGGAATTTCTAAGAGTGAGCCTATAGTAGCCATAGCATCTGCTGCTTTGTTCTGTATTCAAGGCACTTGTGTAAACTAAAGCTTTGTAAAATGTTGGGTTAGCTGATCAACTAGCTCTTTGTAGGGTAATAGCTTTTCATCTTTGGTTTGATATTCATTTAGGGCTTGCTTGATGATGAGATGAAAATTGCCAAAGATTTGTAGCTCAACAATGTTCCATTCTGTAGCTATCTTTAATCCTGCTATGAGGGCCTCATATTCAACTATATTTTTGGTGCTAGGGAATTGTAGCTTGAAGGCTTTTGGAATGTAATCTCCTTGAGGTGTGACCAACAATATTCTTGCCCCTGATCCATGAGATGTGTATGAGCCATCAAAATAAAGTTTCCATGGGGGTTGTTCTTCAATTAGATAGATATGCTCATCTAGAAATTTTGTGATCAATGGATAAGCATCTATTATAGGTGCATCAGCTAGGTGATCTGCTATAGCTTGCCCTTTGATTGCCTTTCTATCCACATACTGGATGTCAAATTCACTAAGGAGCATAACCCATTTGGCCAAACGGCCTGTAAGTGTTGTTCTAGAGAGCATATACTTGAGAGGGTCAATCTTGGAGACTAGTTGGATGGTATGACTTAGCATGTAATGGCGAAGCTTTTGAGTTGAGAAAACAACTGCCAAACAAGCTTTTTCCATAGGAGTGTAATTGAGTTCATAACCAACTAGGGTTCTACTGATGTAGTATATGGCTCTTTCTCTGTTGTAGTCATCAAGCTGTGCTAGAAGTGCCCCTAGAGCAGTAGGTGTTGCTGATATGTACAAAATCAGGGGACGACCAGGAACTAGTGGAACCAAGATAGGGGGATTGATGAGATACTGCTTAAGATGGTCAAAGCTACGCTGACATAAAGGATCCCACTTGAAGTTCTCATCCTTCTTCAGTAAATGTGAAAATGGTGTACACTTATCTGCAAGCTGGGAGATGAAGCGCCAAACAGATTGGAGCTTTCCTTGAAGAGAGCAAAGCTGTCGCAGTGTCTGGGGAGGAGGCATGTCTAAGATAGCCTTGACCTTCTTGGGGTCAATCTCTATACCTCGTTTAGAAACTATGAAGCCTAGAAGCTTGCCAGATGTGACCCCAAAGACACATTTCTTGGGATTCAGCATGAGATGATATTTGGCTAACCTATCAAAGACTTTCTACAGGTCAGCAAGATGATCCATGAAGGTATGAGACTTGACCAAGATATCATCCACATAATCCTCCAAAATGCTATGGATGAGATCATGAAAAATGGATGTCATAGCTCTTTGATAGGTAGCCCCAGCATTCTTTAAGCCAAAAGGCATCATGTTGTAGCAAAAGGTTCCCCAAGGGGTAGTGAATGTTGTCTTATGCTGATCCTCTTCTGCAATCTTGATTTGATTATACCCAAAAAATCCATCCATGAGGGACAAAATTTCATGTCCAGCTGTAAGATCTACAATCATATCTATGTTGGGCAAGGGAAAATCATCTTTTGGACAAGCTTTGTTAAGATCTCTAAAATCAGTGCAGATTCTGATGTCACCGAAAGGTTTAGTGATAGGGACCATGTTGGAGATCCACTCTGAGTAGTCGATAGGTCGGATAACCTCAGCAGCTAACATTCTTTCTAATTCAGCTTTGACCAATAATGCCACCTTGGGGTGCATTTTTCTAAGCTTTTGTTTGACGGGCTTGATCTTTGGATCAACTGCAAGATGATGAACTAAAAGCTTTGGATCAAGTCCTGGCATGTCCTGATATGACCATGCAAATCAGCCAATGTTCTCTCTTAAGACCTCAAAGAGGAGGTCAGCTTGGTCTTGTGATAGGGATGCAGCAATGTGAACAAGTCTAGGGATCTCTGAAGAACCAATGTTGACTTCTCGAGTATCCTCAATTAGAATAGAAGACACCTCTGGTTGATTATCTTGAGGAGGTAATACTAAATCCTCATGTTCTTCTTGTGGCTCTGGATTTTCTTGCTAAGGGGTTCTCTTTGTTGCCTTAGCTAGTCTCAGATTCACCTTAGTTCCAGTTTTGGGTGTATCGGAACTAGGTTGGAGATTTTCTCCAAAATACACCTTGGGATCTAGCTTGTAGATATAGGTAGAATCTAGCTTTGTTTTCTTGTGAGGAGTTTCAGCTCCCATGAATCTTAGAAGTGCCTCCTCTGATGTGAACTCATCGATGTGTATGACACTTGGTTGGTTCCAATCTATGAGTTGTGGATGGGCGAGTGGTAGGTCAATGAGGTGGATGGATAGTTCTTGGAGAACAGAGTCTCCGAGGGAGATTTGGTCTAGGATATCGTCGTAGGCTCTCTTTTCAACTTCCTCAAGAATGTCTTCAATTTCAACAAGGTTGCGGTGAATGTTCGAAAAAGCGTGACCATTCTCATTGGTGCCCCCAATTGTGGGTATGCCAAAGCAAAGACCTGACTTCGATTCCCACTTGTGTGCATCGATGGGGCACTGCATGCCTCTTTCTTCTGGTCCTAGACCACCACCTTGATAGTTCCATTTGTCAGTGATGAGCTTATGTTCTTGGCGATACTTTTGGCTGAAGTGATCAAGGCGTGCTTGATTTCTTTGAGGTGCATCCTTATGTAACCATTTGTTGATATCTGGAGTGAGCTCCTCATGAAGAGGGATTTTCGAGGATACAAAGGTTGTTGGGCCAAACTATTTGTATCGAGGAGGTGGAATCTCCTTAGCTTTGTGATATGTCGGTCGTCCATGGGAATGTGGATCAAGTGGGAGTGCCCCGACAGCAAATGCATCTGACAGACTATACTCTCCACAACCTTTGTTATTGATCTTCACGGTAGACAGGGTAGAGGCGAGGATGGTTTCTGGGTCATTATAGGTGTGGGATGAGCTGGCGATGGATGTGCCGATATCAATTCTAGGGCAATGGTTTGTATATGAAGCTTCAACCGCATTGCAGTAAGCAAAGGGTTCTGGATCGGCATGGATGGTTACCTCAGTTCCTTGATGTGGAAATTTGACGCACTGATGGTAAGTGGATGGAACGGCTTTCATGGCATGAATCCATGGGCGACCGAGGAGGATGTTAAATGGTAGGTTTAGATCAATAACATGGCAGAGTATCTCTTGGATGACTGGCCCAACCTTGATTGGCAACAAAATAGTTCCTTCTGTGGTTCTTTCCAAGTTGTCATAAGCTTTGATGGTGATAACCTCACTGATGATATCTGCCTCAGTATACCCAGCTTGTTTTATGAATTTTAGGGTGCAAATATTCAAGGCTGATCCATTATCTATCATTACTCTTTTCATAGCAGAGTTGGATACCATGATGGCTATGCGAAGTGGAAGGGTGTTATCTAGCTCGACCATGGGTATGTCAGTGGGTTTGAACGATAGGGCACATGAGGATGAGAGGTGTCCAACAAGATTACGAAAATCAGTAGCATTGATATCAGAAGGGACACAAGATTCTATGAGAGCACTGTCAAGGATGTTCTTGTACACAGGACTAGTGTGAAGAAGGTCTAAAATGGAGATTTGGGCTGGCATGTTCCCAAGGTGTTCCAAGATATTGTACTGGCTTTTTGATGGAGCTGATGGTGTTGGTGTAACAGGTGGGCCTGCAATGTTAAATCACGCTCTTCAAGTGGTGACTGTACACTTATTGTTTGGTCCTTGGATATTGATAACATTGACGAAAGGCTCTTTCTCAGATATACAACCTATAAGGCTACCATAGTCTATATAGGATGAAGTGTGGTCATTGTTCTTCCCATGCTTTTGGTTTGGCTGACGATTGTTGGTGTTGTTGTTGTTGGTTTGGATAGGTGATTTTCCAAGATTTTGGTTGTGGTGTGGAGGAAAAGCATTTTGATAGATCTGTAACCCTGCATTGGGAGAGGTTTGGGCACCAACAGTGATTTCCTTCCGATCAATGAGGTCCTGCACATAGTCTTTCAGTTTCATGCATCTGAGGGTAGTGTGACCTTTTACCCTATGAAATTTGTAGTACTCATTGTCCTTGTACCATGTAGCTTTCGATTGGCTTGGGTCAATTTGTTGGGTAGGAGGAAATTTGATGAGGTTTTCCTTGACTAATTTCTCAAAAATGACATCCAATGGCTCACCAAGGGGTGTATAGTTTCTAGGTGTAGGTTGGAATCTAGGCTTTTGTCCTACAGCTACATTGATGGCATTAGCTTGATTTCTAGACCCTTGGGAGTTGGGTCTTGGATTGTGGTTTTGATAGCTTTGGTTATTCTGTTGTTGGTAGTTGATAGCTTGTTGATTGTTTGGTTGATATGGTGGGTTGGACTGGTTGTGAGAAGGACCAACAATATTCACATGTCTGGTGTCAGTGACGCCATCTGTTGTAGCATGCTTATTTTTGTTTCAATACGTAGACTTGTCATTAGAATGTGATTGATTTTGGTTGGCTTCCTTGTAAATCTTGACCACACCATCTTTAATGAGTCCTTGCTCAAGGATCATTCCTTTCTCTTTGATATCTTTGTAGGTCTGCAAACAGTTCATGGTCATGTGGTGAGCCAAGCTAGGATGGGCATTATCAATAAACATTTTCACCATATGGCATTTTGGCAAGGTGCAGGATATGCGGGTGGTAAGGGTTTGCCATCTTTGCAGGTATTCGGCAAGGCTTTCTCCACCTTTTTGCTTGGTGTGGACAAGATCAACTATTGATAGCTCTGTTTCAACAAGATGGGCATATTGGGCTACAAATGCCTCAGATAATTCAGCAAAGTTTTTAATTGTGCCATAGGGGATTCTGTAAAACCATTCATGAGCTGGTCCAGCCAAGCTTTTGGGAAAAAGGCTCAAGAGGAAGACATCATTGTATGCTACGTCCTTGCAGTACATGTAAAATTCTTTGATATGTGTGACAGGGTCTCCTTTTCCTCTAAATTTGTCAAATTTGGGTACCTGAAAGTGTTTGGGAAATGGTGTCATGGTAATGGCTCTGTCAAATGGGTAAGGACACACATTTTCAAACTTGAATGTCCTCAGATCATTCCCTTCTTGGATGGCTTTCAAAGCTATCTTCATTTGCTCCCATTCTGAATTGATAGGTGATGGCTGGGGTGCCCCTAATGTAGGAGTGCCTTGAGGTAGGTATGTGCTGGATGGGGCCACTGAATATGGATGGCTATGAGGGATTTGCTGATAGGAATTGTACATTGTTTGGGCAGCTACATGGTGGATGACAGGTTGCTGAGGGGGAGGTGGCGCATATTGCTGCATGTGCTGCAAGGCTTGCTGTTGATATGGGATTTGAGGTTGGGATTGAGGAACATAAGCTGGCTATGGGATAAATGGATTGCTTTGTGGAGGTAAGGTATAAGATGGTTGAAAGGCTTGGGGAAAGGATCGGGGGGCTTGTGGGGTTTGACCAATATATGTGGGTTGTGCCCCCATTTGGGATGGTATCTGCAAATAATTGGTGGTTGGCTGGGGTGGTGGATTACCTCCTAGAAGTGGCATTGAAAAGTAGTTGGTAATTGGAGGTAATGGATTAGTTGGTTGTGGAGGTGGTGGGAATTGAAAGCTTGGGAATGGAACTGATGGGGTTTGATAGCTTTTTGGTTGGATTTGGAAGCTTGGTAGAGTGGTGGCAGGGGCTAGGGTCACTTGGGAGCTTGGTAGAAAATTGGTAGTAGCTTGTGGGATTTGATAGCTTTGTGGAGTGAGGGTAGTAGCTTGTGGATTTGTGGCTAATGGTATTGAGCTCCCAAGACCTAATGGAAATGATGGGATTGTGCTTTGGGCTGCAGTGAACAAGCTGGGGGTGATGAAAGGTTGATTACTTGGCCCCATGGGTGGCATCCCTATTGTATATTGCTGAGGTTGGCCAAAGATGCTAGCACTGATTTGGGAGATGGATGGATTTGGAAGGCTGGGTTGGGGAGCAGCAGCAACAATAGTGAAGGGGGTGAACGGTGAGCTATTTTGGGCAAAGGGGGTTTGGAGCGGAGAGGTATGAACCAAGGATGGAGTGGTGGTGGCTGGGTTGGCTTGCGGCATGGAGATTTCAACTTGGGTGGATGATGGTATGTTTAGGTCTATTGGATCATATGGATTGGCTAGAGGTTCTTCTTTTGGCATATATTGAGGATAATTTGGATCATAAGAGCCTATGGGTGGTGGTAGCTACCCAAACAATGGGTGAGATGGATCTGATAATGGAGGGGGTCTTCCAAAGTCAAAGGTTCCTACATTTTCCCTTCGAAAATTAGCCATGATTGTCTCTTTGTTCTTGTCTATAATGGCATTTACCAATACTGCATTTCCTGGTTGGTTCATGAAAGCTTCAATGTCAGTAGATGATGGCATAGCTTTCTCTGGGCTGAAGGATGGCTGAGTGCTCAAGGGGGGTGAGGCTGTTCGATCCAAATGATAGGGCTCCATTGTTTCTTTCTTCTTGGCTAAGCGAGTGACGGGTGGCATGAAAAATGCTCCTAGGGATGAGATGCAATAATGCTAATGGATGCAAAAGGGGGAAGGCTTCTCTATGCAAATGATTTCCTAGGTTAAGGCAAAGCTATATGACAAAACCTAAAGAGGATTGGGTTGGAGATTCTAACTTCAAAGATATGTTGCCAAAGCATGAAAGGTCTACTTTACTATGTGCAAGCTTGGTGGTGATTGTGTCAACTTAAGGATAGACTGATGATCCTTTAGGAAGAACACGAGATTGACCACTTGTGGATCCCAACCTTTAGCTCAAGGTGATGAGGGATAACAAGTGACAAAGCTAGATTACCCTAGACAAAGCTCTGTCAAAGGGATAACCTTGGTGAGATTGATGGATTCAGAATATTTTAGGAGTGGCAAACTTTTGGCAAAAGTGACAACAATTTTGAAGGCTTGGATGTGAGGTTTTGATTGCTGGCTAGATGGTTTGATTCTAAATGAGATGGATGAGCTAATAATGCTTAAGGGGATAACCTAAGATGGCTGGATTTTCTACAAAGATGACTCTAAAGTGAAGCTTATCCAAGAAGATGTGGAGAAACAAGGGTGTCTAATCATAGAAATCATGCCTAGTTGGTAAGGCATAAGCAGGATTAACTCCTCGATGTTGGCTAAATTTGATGGTGTGCTCTAACTAGGCCTCTTGAAGTGCTTCATCAGTAGCTTTTTCCTCTACTTTGTGGAGTTTGGCAATTCGTGGGCTTGGTGTTATTTATTTTCTCTTGGCTGAAAGTTTTTGGTATGCTAGAGATGGTTTGATTTTAACTTTGTGGAACTTCTGTTTGGGTTTGGGTTGCTCTGACATCAATTTCTGAATCTGCTTGGCTTTGAGAGATCTTGGTGTTTTTCTTCAACTCGTTCAACTTCTGGAATAGGCAGTGACTACGCTAAGTATGCCCTAAGCTAGGATTGACCAAGTTTGGCAAACATTCATTCAACAAATAAAAGATCAAGCAATAGATAGAAACAACCAGATAGAAGTTTTTGATTCTCAGAAAGTGATACTTGCACCAAGGAGTGTGTATGTTCTAAAAATGTTTCGATCAGTCACCTCAAACACATTAACATCCTAGATGGTTGTCTACAAGGCTAACAGTTGGTTTAGCTAAGGAGTCATCGATATACCCAAGGTACGTGAGGCCCAAATCTGTAGATGAGACCAAAAAGATGTCACATAGCCGAGAGGAGCAGTAACCCACTTCTCCTCTTTCACTTCTCAAGGGTATAAAGTTCCTTGAGGCTTAGCCCGAGTGACAAAATCTTTATCCCAAGAGAGGTGTCTTTCGATTCACCTCCCGATTCTTATACTCCACCAGAACGCTGGAGTTGACGTCGTCCAAGGGGTGATGAAATCCCCAAGCAGGCCTCCTAAAAAGAAACAAGGTTTTGGATCCTAATCTTATGCACCCAAGATGGCCTCGAAAGATGACAAGGGGAGAGAAGACTCGGATGACCTTGGGCTAAAAAGCACGCTTGTTCTTTTACCAACTGACTCTTATGTGTGCTAATCTAGACTTTGCAAACACTCATGTTTAAGAGACAATGTTCAATTCCAACTTGAAGTTCCAACAAAAGTAAATCGATCAAAGAATGCAAACAATAAGAAGAGTTAGGGTCAACAAAAGCAAACTCGCGCGCCCAGAGGCCCTCCACGTCAAGTATCGATTAATTTTCTTTAAGGAATTCAAGATTGAGTGTGAGTTTGTTTTAAGCCCAAAACAAAAGTGTGTGAGATTCGATTTCAAGCGCGCGCCCGGAGGCTCTCCACGTCAGTTGTTGTTCAATTTTAGTGCCCAAACTTGAAGTGTGATCGATTTAATCTAGAGTTTTGATCATTTAAGAATTTTGATAAAGCTAAAGAAAACATTCAAAGACCAAGTGAGTGAGTTAGATTGTGGAACATTTAACACCTTTTTCAAGTAGACCCATCCCCATAAATGGCGCTAAGATTGCAACCAATGGTTAATATTTGATGGGTGATTAGAAAAGAGGTGAGTCCAAGGAACTACTCAAATTGATTTTTGCAAATTTGTATTTTAACTTAACAAGGTTTCTTAAATGTCCAAAAATCAAACTTTACCTAGATTGCATGTGGAAAAGAGATTTGTTTTGTTCAATTTTTAGAAGCTCCAAATGAAGTGTTTGATATTGCAATGGTTAATTGATCCTTAGAATTCAAGATTGGATTTTTTTTTTTAATCATGCATTCAAGGAAAATTTGATTTTAATCCATGGCATTCAAGAGTGATTTTAGCAACATGCATTCAAAGACAAGTGGTTAAACATTCAAGTGTTTTCTTTTGAGCATTTAAGATTGAGATTTTGTGTGTTGTTTTAAGAACTTTGAAGTGCTTTGTTTTAACCTTAGATCATTCAAGATTGTTTTGGACTCAAAAGTGAAAATGACTCTTTGGACTTTGGTTTTCATTCAAGATTTTGTGTTCTAGTTTGCATATTTTAAGCCCAAAAATGATATTCCTAGATTGTTTTGATGCATGAAAAACCTAAGAAACATTCAAGATTTTGCAATAAAACATTTGTTTGGAACAAATAACAAAGCTTTTAGGACAATTTTTGTTAACCATTTAGGACTCTTAGTTTTCATGAGATTTTTTTTAAAAGAAGTTTAGTGTGCACTTAGTGTTGATTTTGAACCTTTTGAAATGGAAACTTGAAGTTCTTTTTAAATTCCCAAAAATGAAGTGTTCCTAATTTTTCATGAATGCATCTAAAACCTTGATGTTGCAAGGATGCAAATGATTAGATTGGTTTAGTTTCACTTGTTAAAAGATTTTTTCTTTTTTGAAAATTTTTAATTTTTCAATGGATTTAAGTATGATTTGGGGGTTCATTTTAAGCACTAAAAAGAAGTGTGTATGATTTTGTTTCCTTAAAAAAAAAAGGCCAGGATCTCCCACAAGAAGAAGAAGAAGAAGTAGATGGAATAAGAAGAATATAGACAAGAAGAGGAAGAAGAATTTCAAGTTCTTTGTCCACCTTTAAGCTTGAAAAATCTGCAAACACTATGAGATAGATTATGAGTTCCTTTGTCTTCTTCATGCTCATGTGGACCTACAAAACCAATTTATACAATCCTACCAATCACAAAAACAAGTAAAATTAGCCAAAATCAACAAATGACATACAAAACTTGACTAAAAAAGCTAATGAAGATGACCCATGTGGGTTCCCACCGGGCGTGCCAAAATGTATATGAGCAATGTTAGTATGCTAATAGAAACCAAATTTAAATAAAGCTTCTACAAACTAAACAAAATTCATAAACTTCAAGATAGACTAAGATGAGCTCTCAATTGAGAATATGAGCCATTAATGGGCTCTCTCAATGAGAAGCTCTCTTGTTGAGTAGCTTTGTCTAAATAGATAGGATGTATGCTCAAGCTTATGCTTCAAAAAGGGCTTGAAATGGAGTTGGAATTTGGGTGTGAGTGTATGATTTTGATGTTAAATGGCTTCTCAAAATGGCATTATGACTTTACTTCATGGATTTGTTCTTTTGCAAAAGGGAAGGATCCAATTTATAGGCAAGAGGCTTGAGGGATTGAGGGCTAAGATGCAATGATGGGAAAAAGCTTATGGAGGGCTCATATTGCATGAGAGGAGAGCACATGGATTGTGCTTCCTTATAGCCAATCAAGGAGTGACACATGTCACATGGTGAGAGGATGGAGGAAAGGGGAAGGATGAGTCAACAAAGGAGGCTCAAGGGATAAAATCTTCATAAAGACCCTGATAATGACTTGTAAGAGCAATAAAAGGGCTTGTAAGAGTCATTTATGACCTAGTGGACTTCATAAAGTTTTATGGTTGAGATATTTTGAGGGTGATGAGAGCAATTTCAACTTGGACTTGATTAGGAAGGTTTTAAGCTTGTTTAGGCTTGTGAAAATGATTAGAGGATGGATTAGGATGGTTTAGGATTAGCTTAGGGATAGGCAAGTGGATGGCATTTAATGAGGGTGGGTGAAGGAGGAGATATTTGTTAACTTTGGCTTGGGTTAGTAAGTTTTAACCCATATTTAGGGAATGTGACAAGGTTAGGAGGGGATTAGGATTAGGTTTAAAGACATCTTCTAGAAGAGTCTAGACTTTGGATGAGGATAAAGACTTTCTAGAATAGTCTAGAATTTCCTAGGATGAGGATGAAGACTTTCTAGAAGAGTCTAGAACTTCTTAGGATGAGGATAAATTAGATTTTTAGGAAATAAATAAAGTTTTATTTATTTCAAGGGTTTGGGTTGAGGAGATATTTATTAAAACTTTTTTAATAAACATTAGGATTAATATTTAATCTTAATTAAATATTTTGAGTTGGGATTAGGGGTATGAAATGATGGGATTAGCCTTTAATCAAAATTAAAGAAGGATTAGAACATTTTGGAAGAGGTTATTGGTCACGAGGAAATTGGCCAAGTTTTGGGCAAAAAATAAATTTTTTATTTATTTTGAATTTTTTGGTCAATTTATTAATTAAATAATTAATAAATAAGGAAATAATGTTTAAATAAGATTTAAACATTTTTGGGAGGGATTCCTTAATTAAATATTTTTAATTAAGATAAAGGGATTTAATGGCATAAAAATTAATTAATTAATTAAATAATTAATTAATTAATAAATGATGATGTCATCAGGACATTTTCAGAAAATAAAAATACTTTATTTTCTAAAGGTTTTTAGGTGCCTACACCCCTAAATCTAACAAGTCATCATGTGTAAAGACATTTGAGGTATTATCATATACACTTCAAAAATCTGACAAAGATTGTTTGGATTCTTTATCTCTTTCCACAACAAACATTGGGGAAGTGACTTGACTAAATGGATAAACATAATAAGGAAAAATATGAGCATCCTTAGAATTACTTACATAGTTTTCAAAATCATGAGCTAACAAAGCTTAAATTTCATTAGGGCTCAAGAAGACTTCCTCACAAATCTTCTCCTCTTTGTTGTGATTATTATCTAGATGATATGAAGAACTTATAATAGCAGAATCATTAGTACGATAATCTAAAAAATCAAAATCATCACTACACTCATTTTCATCATAGTAAGAATTACCTCTACTATTATCATACACTTCTTTAATTTCATACTCACTATCACAAGACTCATTTCAATTACACATATTTCTTCCTCATGCTAACTACAATCATTTGATTCACTAATAGTTGAATCCATCTCTTCACACTTAGAAGACTGATTATCATTGTTTATGGATTCATTACATTTGTCTTGACTTTCAACACATTTAATCTCATCATTAGAAGATATAACATGTACTCTATTGTTACCACTTTCCATATTCTTAATGAATTCTTCAGCTTGCATAAGCTCATGTAATCTTACAGGTGTTGGCCAGTTAACTAACATAGGCATAATAATATCTAGGAAAATACTAGGCAAGGAATATTCCTTAGGTTTAGAAGAAAAAGACATCTTTATGATTGTTGATTTAAAATTTAGATAGCAGTGCTCAACATTTAGACCCTGAGTACATCTTACTACCCCATTTACTATACTGACAATCATATTGTGGATTTTCTTGTTCAACATAGAAATATTATTAACAATAGTTTCTGAACTTTCAAAACTTGGTAAACTAACCTCAGACTTGATATCTGAATCCATCTTAAAATAAATTATACCTCTTTCTTTAGCATTAAAATTCAGTGAATAGAGGAAACCATTTCTATCACTTAACTTTCATGAAAGGGAAAATCATGAAAAGAAAAATACCTTTAGTGCTGATGCAAAACTTTCCTTTTTTGATTTGGCACGGGTGCAAACTGAAAACTCTTTTACACCATCAATGAAAACCATGTAGAGCCACCACCTCCTTGAAGAGGACAATTAAATTAGAATTGCGATTCACCTTCAAACATTCAAAATCTTATAACAATAGAAGCAGCAAAACTCAACTTTAATCAAGAATCAAAACTTATTTCCATGAATGACTATCAAGAACTTTAGATATGCCCTTACAAACTGAGAGTCCTTCAAAATTTACAATATGAAATCAACTAGGATACACTGGTATAGAGATACAAGGTCACCACTCACACTTTTGAAAAATAAAACCAAAATTTTCACTTGAAAAAATCTAAACCAAACTTTCAATTGTAGGAAAATGCAAATCATCAAACCACTTTTGTAGATTTACAATCTTGAAAAGAGAACAAACCTTGTTGTTCATTCTTGACTCTCAACACTACAACACTTTGAAAATAATTCCCAACTAAACTAATTGATGATGAATCACTAGTAATACTACAATTTTCATTCAACCTTCAAAGCTAACGTTGTCTTAGATAAAACATTATTGGGAGGTATGAAACTTCAACATGACCTTGTTGTTGATAAAAAACTTTGCACATGCATTTCTTCTAATCATACACCTAGGGGCAGATAATTCCCATGTTTAATGCACCTATTCAGACACCAAGGCCAACTATAAGGCTATTTACTCTCCTTTTTCTTCAAGCTCTACAAAACCTAGGTAGGTGTGTTGATGTTTTTACACTACCAAGTAACAAAATACTTGATACAAAGATGGTAATGATCAAAATAACCTAAGGATTAGCTATTTCCTATGATTATCTAGATGGTGTTTAGATCTAGACCCAACTTCAACAAAATCATAAAATATTTTCTACTCTTTTGGCTCTAAAAACTAGGGAGGGTGCACCTGAGGGATAAAAAGATTCAAAACTTGATGCTACTTTTACAATTCATTCATTCAATGATATTTTATTACAATATTCATCCCTATAGTAGATTGGTCACAATTATTCATAGATCTACAAATAATTTTGGGTAACAAAAACTAACTAAAACACAAAAATTAAATGTAAACAAGTATTGACCAGCTATGACACTCTTCATACATTCAAAGTAGAATTTATTTTGATTTTAAGATTGTGCTTGATTCTTATCTATGATATCTTCATATACTAGTTGAAATAATTGATCAATGCCTCATCCATTGGGATTCGGAGTCTATCCAACCTTTGGACCTAACTAACTATATTGCAATCAATATTATCAATAATTTTCCCTAAAACACATTCTTATCCATGTCCTTCCTATTGCTTGGAAATCCTATCACATTCACTGAAGCACTTAATTCATTGATCAAAAGCAATAGTGAATTGACATGTAACCTATCCTAGTTGCCTTAAATTGAATAATCTTTTCTCATACAATCTCAAAGTAACTAGTCAATAAAAATGAAGACAAGATTCAAAGAGAAAAGATATGATGATAGTTCATCTTTGTATTAATTATCTTTGAAAATTATGTAACGTTGGAATAGAAATCAAAATAACTCAGGACAAGACACCATGATCCTAGAAAATTAATGTATTCTCAAATTTGTAGAGAAAATACATCACAAATTTTCATTAAGGAAACTAGATCGAATGAAACTAGCAAAACTAAAAGTTATAAAATAGTTTAGGCCCTTTCTCTAGCCTTGGAATCTCACTTATATAGTGTGAGATGAAACAAGCTTTAGGCTTAGAGAGTATTGATAGTTGTCCTTAGGAAAAAAAGAAATTTATAAGGTTACTATCACAAAAGACAAAAATCAATGCAATAGAATGATTTTAAATCATGAAAATTCTTTTATGGGGACCACTTTTGCTACACTTTTTGGTTCTGAGGGGTTCATGATTAGCTTTGAGGTTGTTGGCATTCCTTAGAGGGTGTAACCAATGGAATTACTTGTGATGGAATTGGCACTAATGTTTGTAGACATGCATCAACTCAAGATTCTCCATCCATGTCATCATGCACTAATAAACTAAAAATTACCATTGATTCTCTTGCTTCCATGTCATTAGTTTGGACCTCTATGCTTTTTACTGTAGTTGATGGTTGATCTTTGTCTTCTTCTGCTTTAACCGGTGTATCAGTTGTTTTTATCTCATCTTGGTCCACCTATTCTTCATTAGTTTCTCCATTTTCTAAATATTTTGAATGCACAAAATCTTCCATCCATTTGTTGAAAATTGTCTCATCAGGCCAATCAAAACTCAAAAGCTCACATTGCTTCGTCAAGAAAGAATCTCCTAGGGTAAAAGTACAAAGCTGTGTCACCTTTTATATTGACTAATCAAAATGAATGAATTTGAGTATTTCTATCTAAAAACTAATTTTGTTCAAAGATATGATCTAGATAAATTCATTCTAGCTAAGTTATATATGGTATCAAACTTTTCCAATTGGAAATATCTATTAAATTAATGTTTTATACTAGTTTGTATCCAATTACTAAAGAAATATATTTATTTTAGAAAATTGATGTTTCAATAACTCTTACAATTTTTTTATGATATATTTTTAATAACTTATAAACACCATTTTATAGAGCCCAAATTCAAGAATATTCTCATTTATAGTTTATAGTGTTTTAATTAGATATAGTATATTATAATTTAAAAAATTCTACGAGCATGTATTTTAACACTAAAAAATGCCAATTTTGAGAAAGAAAAAAATAGTAAATCATTTCATAAAAATTTAAAACTTATATGATGTTTTAGAGGGGAGAGTCCTCTTCTAGAATGTATAATTTTTATTCTAGTTAGAATAGATTTGTTTCAAAAAATGTGGTGGGAGATAAAAACTATCAATTTCATGTGAGTTAAACTTTGAATGATTATAAAAGTGAAAATATAAGTCTAAAGACAATTTTTATTTTTGAATGTTCTACATAGTCTGATATCAAACAAAAATAAGTTTATTTCCATATAGTTTTGTGGTGCAAACTAGACCCCCAATGTTTAACATTTTTTAGCAACTAAAAAGTTTTCTATAAAAATTATTAAAATATATCGATTCTTAATCCAAATAATTGTTAAAAATTATAATCATAAACTTGAACAATTTCTACACATTTCATTAGTTTACTTTATTTTCAAATTTTAAATAATAATACAAGTTTTGTATCATTGAAGGTGAACAGTTGTACTTTTGTTAGCCTTTTCCTTCACAAAAGGGTGACACAAGTTTGTGCTTTGACCCCCTAACTTATTGATTTCAACAAATTCTTCTATGATAGAATTATAGAATAATTTCACTTTAACAATCTCTTTAGTCATTGTTCTCCACAATACATGCCCTTTTTCACTTATAACCCCATTTATTCTAAGGCACAATAAATCTTCTAATTCTATAGCCCATTCCTCCTTTTCTTTTAATTTCTCTAGTTTTCTAAGTGCATGGGGAAGAGTTTAAATTTCTCAACAAGATACTTTGAAAAGAAAATTATTATCCTTTTCTGCACTGCAACCCTCTTATCATCAAAATTAGATCATTAGTCATATCAAAAGTATTTTCTATATATTCACAAGAAAAACTAATCACTAAAACACACAAAAGAGTGGCATCCTTATCCCTACTACCCCATTTACTCATAATGAGATTTCAAGCATCCTCACCACCTTTTATTTCACTCCACATATCCATTATTTTACCAATTATTCATAAAATGTTGGCCATTCAATCTTATCTACTAGATACAAGATTTTTTTCCTCATATTGTTCTCATATAAGTCATTTAACTCCACATGTAATGCCCATAGTTTATTGTTCTCCTCCTCAAATTCCTCAGTTTTAAATTGAGTGTCCTTTACTTTCCTCACAACATCAAAAATCATAGCATTTCCAATGTCCCATTTAGGTAATATCAAGATTCTTGAATCCTTTAATAATTGTCTTCCCTTTCAGGGGTTATTTGTACAAAATCTTCCATAAAATTAGCTTTAACTTCCTCTTCAACTTCAAAGTCCTTTTTACTAGATTTCTCTTCTTTGATTATTTTACACTTAGCCTAAAAATCACCAATGTTTCTCCTCCATAAGAATTGAGCAAAAGCTCTAGATTGTACAAAACTTTCATCATCGATAAATTTTTGAGTAGCTTATGCTATCACAAGATCTATTCCTTACCTTTATAACCTCCCACAATGAGATCCAGTGTTGGTACAAGAGATCCATTAGGTACTCCTCCTTCAATACCTTCAATTGTGACCATAATATCCCTTTCCCCTCCAATCTAGCTTAGTTATTCTCTCAATGATACTTCATCATGTATCCTTAGTGTTAGGTGAGTACTCTTCAACATTTGGAGATGATCCTTGCTCTACTCTTTCTTTCTTAGGAGCATTTGTATCAAGTGGGCTCTCAAACCTTTGTATTTTGTATTGAGGAACATACTGTACAATCCTAGTCACTATATACCCAACTCTTTTCTGTAATGCATACTGCCCTAGGTTCAAAATCATTTGCCTGTCTGGCTCCTCTCCACCTCAATGGCCTTGTTTGGGTATGCTTGTGTCAAAATTTCTTTCTTTTCATTCATTGTTTTCATAATCCTAGCAAAATTATCCATCAACATATTTACTTTCATACCCCAATATTTTCTATCTGCTAGGGAATCATAATATGGCTGAAAAGCATTTATAAAGTCTACAAATTTACTATATACTTTCCACTTCTCCTTCCTAAGCTCTTGTTCTTGTAATGGGAACTTATTTCTAATTATGTCCTCATGAAAGTATACCATTTTCTTATGAGCTTTAGCCTTAGTTGTTTCTCTAAAGAGGTCATAAATTCCCTCTAAGTCTATGAAACAAGCATGGGACTAAGCCATTTAATATTTGTCTAAGAATTTATCCAAGCTTCTCCATCCCTTCTTGACAAAAAAAATTATGAATGATAGTAAGCTGTGGAAAGAATGTACCTTTAGATTTACCCAATAATTCTCTTTCTTCAACTGATCCAATTTGCCATAAAAGTTTGGAAATTCCTAATTTTAAAGGTACTTGGTAAGGTAGCACATTTGGTTTTCCTAGAAAACCATAAACTCTAAAAATACTAGACAATACATATGGAATGATATCTCCCAAATTATGACTCATCATTAGCCCTTTAGCATTATCTTTAGGTCTAATCAATTCTAATAGAGGTTGTGGTATTCTAGGGATATCCCCTACTAATAATATTATGAGGCTAGAAGAAAAATATCTATCAAACCTGACAAAACTGGCATTAGTCACCTCCCATGTCATATCTACACTCCATAGTCCAATATGGAGATTGTCTCCATCTCTCTCCAATTCCAATTTCATCTCCTTAGAGAAAAAGGTAACTTCTTTGTATAAGTGTATATAAATCAGCATGAAGTACCAAGCCATTTGCAATTCCTATTAAGCCATTATGAATTACTTCTACCAAGTGAGTAGCAAAGTGAAAAATTGAACTCATACTATACTAAAATGTTTGAGCAATAATGAAAATAATGGAACCTAGGATGTAGTCTTGATAATCCATGCCAAAGATCTTGGAGAGAGAAAAATACAAGGCATGTGCTCTAGAGTTGAAATATTTCTTCAATAGAGGTTCAGGAGTATTTGGTGTAACCAAGCGCAATGATCCAATTTTAAAAAAATGCTCCAACAATGGTTCTCCCTTTAGATATATCCTTTATGCATCATACCTAGCTTGGAGTTCTTCCATGTCTATTTTTTCATGAACTACATGATTAGGGTTTAACTTAAAAACTTTGTTGATTAGTTCTAGTGAAACCCTAAAGAGGTTATCACTAGCATGATTCTTCACAATTTGGGTAATTGGGTCATACTTCTTTGCCATTACTACTAGTAGATCATCATCAAAGAAAACTCTTGGAATAATCAATTTACCTATATCAAATTCCCATATATTATTCAAGGGATATCTAACTTTCTCTCTACAAACCATTTTTAGAAAAGCCTTAATCTCCCAATAAACACTACAGCATCCCTTAACCAGTTAGCTTTATCATACAAACCCTCACTAACCAATTTAATCTCGGGCTTTTAAGAATAAGTTATTTTCCCCTAGCTAATTCATTCATAGACTATGGCATTTTTTCTAAGAATTCATCATGTACTGCTCTCTTTAGATAATCTACTTTCCCCAAAAAATCCCTTCATGGAGGCATTTTTAATATTTACCCTAATGCATATACAACTTCTTAATTTTCTAGAAGCTCAAATGACTTACCCATTTTTCTTTCTTTTTCTTCTCTAAAAATCACTTAGTAATATGTCAAAGCCCTTGGAAAATATTTCCCTTATCTCTAGAAATCTTTGCACTGTGAGAATTCTACAATCTTATTGCTCAATAATGGAGAATTTTCAATTTTATTACAACATTAAGCTTGCATCAAATAACATTGATCAAATTAAATACTTCAATAATCACATTCGATGTCACATCATGAAGTTTGAAATTCCACCATCAATCATAAAGAATCAGATGACTTAGTTTGAAATTAAAAAGACTCCATCAACCTTTTTTTGGAAATGGCCATTCATCAACAAGGCACTTCCTCACTTTAGTTAAATTTTAGTCACTTTCATCTTGTGGGAAAGTGTTGATATAAATTTATAAGTCTAGTTTCAATATTTTGGGCCCAGTAATACAAACACCTTCCAAATTAATGAACATGTAGACTGCTCCACCAACCATTATGAACTATGTCAGCATGCTTTCCAACTTGGCATTACTAGGTGACCCTTTTCATGACTAGCCCCAAGTGTCCACATGGCAACCAAGAACTTTCCTACTTTAGTTAAACTTCAGTCACTTTTATAAAGTGGTAAAGTGCCTTTTATTGATCTTTTAGAGATTGACGGTGTCATATATCTCACCCCTTTTACAATCTAGTTAGCATAAGTAACCTATAGAATGTGTTTCCTTTTCCAACATGTTGACATTTTCCAACTATTCCAACTACTTTTTAAAATTGGGGCACATGACTTCACTGATTACTTGTGTCATTAGGGAACTTTCCTGCATTAATTAAACTTTTCACATCTTTATATTGTGGTAATGTGCCTACCATAGTTCTTCCCAATATCAATGGTTCAATCTTATAATACAAAAAGGTAACTTCGTTGCTCATCTTCACCAATGAGATGACTCAACATTCTTAACATGCTCTGACAACCATCTAACAGTTTTGAAACCATTCTAACACCTCTAGCTTTTACGACACATTTAGGAGCTAATGTCACAAAGGGTTATGTGGCAATTAGGCACTTCCTCACATTTGATAAAGGTTGAGAAAATTCATAATGCAAGCAAGCACTCATTGTTGAGTTTTTTAAGATCAATAGTTAGCAAATGTAAACCCTACAATGGTTAAAATGCTTTTAAAAATATTAAGGAATCAACAAAGGGAGAAATCATGGCTAAGATAATGGTTTACGGAAAAGGGTATTTAAATTCCAAGAAAGTAATTTTAAAATAAATACAAGGAAAGGTAAAGATAAAACCTTAAAGCAAAAAAGATTCCCACACTATTTTCAAATAAAATACTACTTTCCAAATTTTTGGAGACTAGGGCATAACAACAAGGGTTTCATGAAATTTTAATAATTTCATCTAGGTTTTTTTAAAACATCTCACAATTTAAACATAGGACCATTTTTTTTTCACTATGTAGTGTAATACTTATGCAAGGTGAAAAACTAGGCCATAGGGTGGACCTCATATTCTTTATATGGTACTAGTGAAAAGGCATATAACTAGATCTATATAAAAGATAAAAACCCCTAAATCTTCTATGTTTATGCAAACATTCATGGACATGAATTTGATAAACTAAGTGAGGGAAACTTCTCCTTAACTCTTAAATTGTAAGGGAAAAAATATTTGATTAAAGATTGATATCAACAAAATCTAAATATGCAATAGAAAGAACATGTAATCTCTAAGCTGACTAGTTCCTTATACATTGGGAAATTCCACAACTTAGAAACACAAACCCCTAGAAATCATTGACACATATCATGTATTAGGACCCTAGATCTATCCTATCACCTTGTGAATTAGACATTAATGTTCATGAAAACTTTCATACTTATGCAATATCTTTCTGATGAAACCTACAACCCTATTATGGTAAGTAAGCATTTACTTATCTCTTTGTTTGAATAGAAAAACCTAACAAGACATAATACTTTAAGGGGCTACAAGTAGCTTTACTCTCTTTGTTCCAAAACTACAAAAGATTGGAGATAATAAAGCAGATAAGAATTAGAATGAAACTAAGAAATTAGTTATTCATTGTATTCATCTTTTTGAAAAAAAAAAAGCACTTAAGATGCATGTTATTAACTAAGAAAATAACTCAATATATTAGGACTATACATAGAACTTTGTTACTTATATTCATATATAGAGAAAAATTGAAAAAAATGGTACCATAGTCATAAAACTTGAACCAGCTATGGTATCACAACATTGAGAAAATTTCTCTAGAATCGGAACCATTAAAATAAGGGAAAAAGAGAGATATATAGACAAGGAAGAGGCTCTCAAATTGGATCTTCTATTTGCAAGTGTATAGCTAAAACTCTTCCTTCTACTAATGTAGAACTATCTCTTCTCTCATCTATCATAAATCAAATATCATCAATGCTATGGACAATCAACTTGTAGAAATATCCCCTTAGAATAATTTTTAAAAACCCCTTTGATGGAAAGTTTGATACACATCCAGAATATGGAGATCTTTCAAACTGATTATGTTTTTCTTCATGTACGCTTGTTGTGAATCATAAACTACCTTATTCCAAATAAGAATTATCACGTGTAACTACCCTCAAAAATATTCAATTCTTCTTGGTAGTCATTTCTATGGATTTGATATTATCTTAAATTGATTACAATATTATATTATTCCTTTTGAAACAACAAATCTACATGAATAATGAGGATGCCTTGAAAATAAGAACTACTTGTAGCTTCTGCCATTTAAGACCTATGCAAAATCTGACTATAGAAATGAAAATATCAAGTTCTCCTAGTTTTGGTGGTATATTATACTACATCATTCTGATTAAAAATGTGCCTCTAAAGTCAATTTGAAAATAAATCCCAATTTCATTCTCAAATATCAAATGAAATTTTTAATATATTCCATAGTCGATACTATAAAATATCATCAAATTTATTTAAACTTTTCATCCCTATGGCTTGCACATTCAAAATTGAAAGAAAATAAATAAAATATCAATTTTAATATTATTCCATATTTTGGCCTCGTTCTCATACTAGGTCAAGCTCCTATTGACCACAAAATTGTCACCACATGTCAACTCCTAATTGGTGGGCTTCACCACCTCACACTACCCTCACCACATGTCACCTCCTTGTGAGTTCACAACATTAACCACTAACTTTGCCTTAACCAATATGACAAGGTGACTAACCTCACATTGTGGCAGCATGGCTTCGTCCCCTTAAGTATTGTTAAGGCTTGCAACTAGGTGAAATAAGGTATTTCATGTTGTTGTGGCATCCTTTTGGTCCTAGCATTTACTATTGGAGGCCCAATGACTAGTGGTTAGTGAGAATTTTCATGTCATCATGTGGTTTTATCCTAACCATGTGATTATCTTCGTGAGTGCCCAACTTGGTGTCATGTGTCACCTTAGCTAACACTATCACTATGATTTTCCTTTTAACTATGGCATGCTTCAAAATTGTGGCTCTCTTGCCAGGTACCAATCTGACCACTAGTAGAGCCCTTTGTGTGAGTCTAGACTTTCCAAAATCCTTTATCTTTGAAGTCAACTATGTATATTGCATTGGTGTATAAAAACACTATAAAAGTTTTGCACATAGTGAATGTGGGATTAAAATTTTGAATTTTCTTCTTCCTTTGGTTGAAAATATGTTCAATGGCCAGGCAGAAAATTGCATTCCTAAAATGAAAATAGGGCATCAAACTGGCTACACTCCCAATTACTACATAAGGGCACTATTGTTAAAGGATTGAAACTCAAAATCATAGAAACTGGAAATGTTCTGACTTCATCTTTTTTGTCTTGTACACTCCTCCTATCCACCTCCAACTCTTACATTTTTCTTTGCTAACTGTATTGACTACTTTCCACATGGTATATCCCTCCAACTATCCTCCATGATTTCTCCAATTACACATCTAGAATGCCTTTATTTGATATGTGTTTGCAGGGGCCAGGCTGAGGGATTTAAGTTTTATACTTGCACAAAAACATGAACTATTTTTTGGCTCTTGACCCTCTCATCCTTCATCAAAAAACTTGCATCAATGGTGGATACATTTTAGCTCCAGTCAACTCCCTTCAATATGTTTTATTGATGCCATTTATGGATGGAAGGATCCCTTGCATTAGGCATTCATGTTTGTTGTATGCCCAAGGTTTGCATTTTTTCAATGTAATCCTTTGGCCCCTATTTTTTGTTGCTTTCTCTTGTTCCTTCATGTCAAATTTTTGTTTCATTTAATAATCTACAACAAGTGAGGCTTCATAATGGAAATTTCATCCTAGTTTATAGCCCACTTTGATCAAATTTGCAAATTTTTTACAATATGAGGATTTTTATGAGGTGTATGGGAATTTTTAGAGGACACATACTTTTGTGGATGATTATGACATCTGACCCAATTAATGACAATCTCACATTCTTTCCTATTAAGAATAGCAACACACCCATTTTATTTTCAATTATTATGTTCATATGCCAAAATATCAACATGAATATCATCCTTATAATATCTTTTAAAAGACCTTCATTTCTTGACATCTTATCAGTCTAACAAAATTAGTTGGGCTCCAAAGTAGGTCTGACTAAAAAATAATTGAACTTAAATACCTAACCCTTCAATATGATCAATTGATCACCTGACACTAATTAAAATCAAAATTGAGAACTAAATAAAACTTTAAAACTCATTTCACGTCTCTCTATGACTTGTCAATTTTGTGCCAAGGGGTCCTCTAACTAGCTTTAAAAACTGACCATAACAGATAGCTAGAACCCAAAATATGATATGTTGATTCTTTACTCTACATTCTAATACCTTGTCAAATTTTGCGTCATGATGATAATTGGGTCAAAAGATATTGACCATTAAAAAAGCCTTCATGAAACTGCCTACAAGACTACATGTCAAAAAATCATAAAATGCATTCGATTTTGGCTTTGAAAATAAGTCAAACTAAAACTTGGAAGCATGAAAACTGGAGTATTATTTCACTATCATGAGGAGAGTATAATTCTATGATTTGGGCTCATGACAAATAACTAGGAAAATTTGGCAAGTATTCAAAGTGAAGTACTTAGATTTGTGGGACTGGGAACATTGGAAAAATTGTGATTTTCACAATTGGAATGGACTTAGGAAAGTGTGTAGAGGGATTTGTCAAGGTTTGAAAACTAGCACACTTCAAACATTTTAGAGTATAAAATAATGGTACACACCATTTGATCTCATTTATCATGGATTCATAGTTATGACATCCCAAATAGTGGTACCAATCAATCTGCACTTTATGACACCAGTAAAGCTTTATAACTTGCATTCGTAATCATGTTCAAAAATTGATCAAAAAAATTATTCATAGGCTCAAATATTGAACATAGAAAGTATATGACCTATAGAATATAATGCAAAATAAATTTTCTCAGTATGGTCAATTGAGTGAAATTTATAATAGGTCAAATAGAGCCTTGTGGAATTCTAAGAAATATGCATCAACATGATAGAGATAAGTAACCAATTTTGAGAGATTCAAAACCTAGTTAAAATATATTGAAATGAATTGAAAATTGAAACATAGTATCTTTAATATATGTACTAAACAATCACAAAGTGGTGAATCAGAAAACATAAACAGGTGCAAGATATTCAAATGAAAACTATGCTTCCTATCATTGTTTGACATTTAGGAAAAAATGCAGAACTGGACATTGCTCAAAATGAAACTTCCCAAAATGGCTTAGAATGATAATTTATCATTTTAGGATGCATGGATATACTGAGATCAAGGTGTTAGAAACATAAAACACCTCATAGGCCTCAAAATGGCAACTAGGTACATAAGCATTAAATTGCACTTATAGGGCTCAAAATGACTCAAAATTTTGGAATGGTACCCAAAATAGGAATGGAATTTTGTATCCCATCAAAGTAATCCCCTTTGAATTTATTAATAGAGTTGGGATCTCAAATACAATCTACATGGATATTTGCTACAAAATTTGGAAGATATTCACTAATGTACACCATGGTCTATTATACTATATATCCACCCACTATAGAATCCTCAAGATGTGCTCTTTGTCGAACCAAGCCCTTTATAGATTTCAACTACCTCTCAACCATCCACATTTACCCAATTTTTACAATTCCACACAATTCAATCTCCTCAACTTGATGTGTGAGGTAGTGTTCTTGACCAATGGAAAAAGTTGAAGGTAGACACTTTTGCATTTCACATATAAGTTGGGAAATTTTTTTGTTCCAATGTTTTATATCTTTTTTATCAATTTCTTTAGATGATAATTACCTAAAATAGATTCAACATGCAAGAACATATAAATTAGATTTTAGAAAGAAAAAAAATAGACAATAAATTACATAACAAGTAAAGCAAGTCATGAATATAATATATATGTACAATAAATCTAAGAAATAACACTTATAACCTCATGTATTTTTTAAAATCATATATAACTTGTTTAACACTATTGTCAAACTAGTATAGGAGTTATAGAGGTAGGACATAGTACAATAATTAAAAAATTGATGTTTTCAATATATTATAAAATTATATAATAAAAAGTACATTCAATTTTACAAATATATTATAAATAGAGAACATAACTTGCCTTGATGAAGATATGCCAATCATGTGTTTACAACCCCAGCCCAAAATTACCTTTCTTTGATACAAGAGTACTTATATTTACAGCAAATCTTACGGGAAATTTCATTTTTTTATGACTTCTTGTAATGCATCACTTTGTTGCTCCATTAATAACCAAGGAAGGGCACTCGTATTTATTTGGTCTCCATTTCTATTTTATTTAATGAATTTTTTTTAGTGTATGATTGGATTCATGAATGTTATTACATATTTTGGAAATTTTTTCTTTGTCACACCTTCCATCCAATATTTTCCATAGTGTCTCTATTACATTCTTTCATATATGTATAACATCAAATAAATGTATGATTGAGAGATCCTTGTAATGCAGAAACCTACTAAATTGACTAGGATAACTTTTTATTCCTCGAGGAAGTTAGTCATTGATTCCTTGATGATCTTTACAAGAATCAATTACTTCATAACTAAATAAAAGATAGTATCAAAATATACATTTCAAAAAAAAAAATTAGATGGAATGACATTACCTTGTCGTTTTAGTCTATTGTATTCCAACTTCCACAGACAAGGTGTCATTCTTCGTGGCCTTGAAAATTGATGTTGTCTCTTCTTTACCATTAATAAGATATTTATTAGTAATTTGATACTTATGATTATTGTGGAGAAAGTGCCTAAACTCATCAAGCACCTACTCTCCTAAACTTCTTGAATTACAAGATTTTATCTTTGGACCACAAATTGGACATGCAAATTTTCCCTTTGTCTAAAGACCTAAAAGATCATGTAAAATTATCGTGCCCAACTTAAACATACAACATTAATGTGTAAGAACTATAATATACCAAAATATATGACCTTAACAATATAATATGTTTCAAAAATGAGGTAGTCTAGGGGCTTCATGTATTGTCCATACAAGCATTACATGGAATTGAAAGTGTCTTTTTCCTATTGGTCTAGAGATGTCATACATAGTGACCCTAGTCCATAACTTCAACAAGTCATCAATAAGGGGATCAATATAAACATTCACATTTTTAACTTTGTACTTTCCTAGTTGAATGAATAGAAAGATTACATAATTATTATGACCATTTTGATGTAGTTTTTATAAATTGATTTAGATAACTATTAAATGAAAAAATACATGTTACAATCATTGACAACATTATGTGCTCCCTCTTTATGGACATCTAAGGAGGAATATTATTGTTAATAACAAAAATAGACCACACTAGGTAAACAAATCTCATATCTCCAAATGGATTGACATCATCTATTGGCAATAAAAGCTTCAAATTATGAGGTTCTTCTTTAAATAATGGCCACCTATCTTCTATGTCCTTAAATGCAGAACCATCTTTAGGCATTTACATAATGTCATCTTGACTTCTATTGTGTACATGGTAATCGATAAATTATTCCAAGCTAGTGCACCTAGATAATTGTTCAAGATATGGAATTATGGGAATGTACTAAAAGAACTTGTGAGGCACCTTTTTTGTTATTTGATTTGACTAATATCTACTAATAAGATAATCAAGGCATTCTATTACAAATTTATTATGTTTATGATATAGAATGTGATCATTGGAACATGCATGTATTATCTAATACTTTATTCCAATTTGATTCATAATAGTAGATAATTCTTCATAAAAATGAGGAAGAATGTTTGATGGTGGTAACAAAAACTAACCTATCAACCTAAAAAATCAAATAGGATTTGTTAATATAATGAATAGTAATGGTATACTAACATTGAGGATGATAAAAATGGCATACCTTAGCATATTTGACATTTCTAAATTGGATAAACTATTCATAACCTTCAAGTTCACCAACAAACTATAGAGGAGAGAAGAGATGTTTGGAAGCCTTGGTATAGAAGTCTATATTCCTTATCAAGTATAAGACAATCTTCATCATTATTATTAGATGCACTAGTAGCATCATCATGATCATATTGATTAGTTGTGCCAATACCATCTTGTTCAATTGTGTCCTCTAGCACATTATCAGCTATGCCAATATGATCTTCTTCAAAAAAAAATCTGCCACAGGATCATCTTCTTCCATGGAAACATTATCCTCAACTTGGATAGTCACACCTCCATGTTCCTCCAATTAGAAATCCACATTCACCGATCAACAAAAATTGTGTGCACCTCCCCCTTCAATAGAACCATGTTTCCTATAATTACTCTTGGCTATTGTGAATAGAATTATTTGATTCTTTAAGCCTTTACACTTTTTGCAAGGACAATTACATTTATCAACATTTCATCAAAACGGAGATCACAATCTACCAATTGTCTCGTTATTTTGTTCTAGGTTCATATTACTAGGCGTGGTCTATCTTCATAGGAAAATATTTGTGCTATAAATATACAAAATGTAAACATACAAGAATTAGTAGTATCTTGTATATAATAAAAAATATTGCATGATTATACAAGATTTATAAATACACACACAAATCATGCTCACAAGATTAGACCAACCAATTTGCACATTCCTTCCCAAATCATCTTTCCTAATATTTTTCCTCAACCATAATTTGGACTTGGTATTTTAATGTGATTAAGGTTTTTAAGTTCATAATTGGTCAGAATGCAAAGTTCCAAAACTGAACCACCTTGCATTTTTTTGGGGTTGGGTTCAAATTCATTTTGGGTTCATCCATAAAAGAATATATGTTTTTAAATATATGTATATATATTTACATAGAAGAAGAAAAAAATAAGCCCATACAAAACTATGTTAATATTAAGGCAACATAGTAAAATACACCACCACATTGATGTTTCATTTCAAAAATAATAATGTCAACATTAATAATCAGCCACCATTGACTATTATACTAGATTAATCAAAGAAAAGAACTTTGGATCAGACTAGATGAAGCCAAGAAAGTAGGCTTAGAATCTATAATTATCCATAGTAAAGATCTCTTTAGATTCTATTCAATCCATAGTTTTATATACATGTTATGTTGTTTGATACCTTAAAGTAAAAGACAATCTCCATGTTCAAAACTATTTTTCTAATATCATAAGAGGGAACAAGATGAATTTATGTTTAGGAAAACATTGGTTGCCATTTAGAATCCCTTAATAAAATAAATAACCTCATTTCAATGTAATATTAGAATATAGGAAGAGTGTGACATATAGAGACAAGAGAAGGGGCATGATATATACAAAAAAGGAAACTCCTCACTTAAGATATGAGCAGAAACTATGAATTTCTCAAATTCCAGATGAAAGTCACCTTAGTAATCCAAATGGAAGCTAGAATACTAAAATGAAAAATGTTATCTAATTGCATGAGGAGGGGTAAGAGAATAACATAAATATTTAGGAAGCCCCAATCCAAACAATAGTGGGTGGTATGAAGAGCACAACTCAAATGTTAGAAAGATGAAAGAACATTAAACAAGAATTCATGCATAATATAAATGGCATAAATTCAAAGATGTCTCCCTTTCCACTTGCTACACAAGCAATAGGTAGCCTTGATAATTTACACGTGGAGCATCTGTATATAAGTAACATGATAAAATCAACAATTTATGTGAGCATGCTTGATTTATGACACATTGGAAGCTTTCAAACATGGTATGTATCTATATTCAAGCATAATGAAGGTGCATCTTTTTCACAAATATAATTGCCTAAATTTTTTAAGCACAAGAGACACAACCCCATTAAAAAATCTATGAATTGAGGAGGTTAAACTATAAGTCGTGCCCTTGAAAAATACTAATAACATTAAAAAATAATGGTAAAAATAAATTGAATGATTAAGTATATGAATTAAACCCACATACATCACCTATCTAAGAATCCATAATTGAAATATATTTTGATACTAGAAAAAGTCCAATAGCCGATTGAATCTATACTTATGGGCAGCTACAAATGTAGAAGGCACTCCCAATTCTCTTAATTAGATCCCCTCTCTAGAATGAATGAATTATCCCCTTTTAATATCAAATCAACTATATTTAGAATAAGAATTACAAATTAGCATGAAACCTTTCAATGAAAAAAAATAGCTATATAGCATGGATATCTTTCATTTATCAACATGCAGTTGTTGAAAACTCTATCAATAGATGATGATCTACCAAAGCTAGAGGAAATTCATTTAGGAGAAGATAAACTCAAGAAGAATAAAATGGGAGAACATTCATTTTGGTAGACTAAGATGGGAACTAGATTCTCATGCAGAATGCCACAAGAGGCTGCTCACAAATGACATACCTCTTTTCCTCCTTTCCTCCTCTATTTCTTCTTGTGCTTTCCAATGATCCTCCTTTGCATGATGTACACAAAAAAACCCTTCTCCCACCTGCATGCACATAATCTATCCAAGTGTTAAAATGAAATGAGTTTCATTATGTGTGTGTGTGTGTGTGTGTGTGTGTGTGTGTGTGTGTGTGGAATTGGTCAAACTTTTGACGAGAAACTTTAGTTTGGTCAAAATTTTGACCTTGTTGGGAACAAAAACAAAAAAATTAAATTAATAGGTCAAAATGTCCTTTGGTCAAAATATTTAGTCAAAAATAAAGGTCCAATGTACTAGTGAGATATCACATATGAAGTAAATTATATATGATTATTAAATGAGAAACATTAAAATCTAGGCAATAAAAAGACATTTTCTAGGCATAGACATATGATCTTTCATGTAAAAATAATTTTCATATCCAAAGATAAGAACATACCATAAAATAATACAATGTATGGAGAAATAATAGAGAGAATGAGAATAAAGCATGTTATGCCTACAATTAGAGGATAACATTGGGAAAGAAGGTAAGATCATCCTCCTAGGATAGATGCTTTATAATATGTAAAATACAAAGATAAGTTTGCACCAAAAAATGTAACACAACTGATCAGTGAACATATATTTAAAGAATACACACCCAAAAGGCTAAGAAAGAAAGGGATTACATATTAGGCTATTCCAATACCAAATATGTTCTTTTCAAGAAAGGATATGTAAGTATTAAGTAGCCAAAATAGATACAAAAAAAATGAACCTTGACCCATAATGAAGGTGAACATGGAGAAAGACCTCTTGCACCACTCTTAAACAAATCATGTAAGATAACAAGAGTGGCTGAAGTAGGGATTGTAAATGCTAAGTATTTTTGCGACCATTTTGAGGATGATCATTTTCAATGTTATCATAAACATAGACAATGAATTCCATACAATAAAAAATAGAATGTTCATTAGTGTACAAAAAAGGACTTTAAAAATAGCAACAAAATTTGGAACTAATGGTTGATATTGTAAGTTATTTTCTTGCAAAAGGTAACGATAAACCCTTAATACTAAGACTTCTCAAGTGTCATTGGTAGGAAATAATGGAATTGGAGATGTGACCAATATTTCACTTATGTTGTTATATAGGAGAGTTAATATCATTTATAATACCATGCTCATTAACACCAAGACCTAAGCCATTATGACCATGTCGAGTGATAATATTTTAACCCATGGTATAAAAAGGATAGATGGGAAGAAAATGTTTTTCTTAAGAGTTATGAGAAAATTTAGTATAAAGGGTAATTATAGGAGAGGTTGTGCGGATAAGATAATGAGATGTAGGTGATGGAGGAGATGGTTCATTCATAAATTCAGAAATATTAGGGTCATGAACCATACCTTGAACTTGTTGAAATGTAGAAGGGGTTTGCTAAGTTTGATTATTATGAAGATTAAGCATACGAATTGGATTAATATTAGTAGGATCACTAACAAAATATAGAATGTTATCTAAAATAAATCCACATGAAATTCTAATGATGTCTTAAAATATTGCTTACTAGGAAACCTTGTGTTAGTTAACCTTAAAAGAAAAAATCCAACAAAAACATGTAGAGACATGAATAGCATGAAATCAAATAAAGTTTTATAAACATCATAGGCATGGTAAAGAGATGAAATGATAATAGTCACCCTATAAAACATGATGCACCATAAGATTTTAGAGAATACCATGTTTGAAAAGAAGATATTATTATAACAATCAAATCTAACTCCAAAAATCAAAGAGGAATGTATCATAGAATAAAAAAATATGACTCCAAAAAATAAAGTGGCACAAGTTGAGTTCACAAAAATGTTTAGGAGTAAAATGGAACTTCTTTATTAGGATTTAGGCCTCCACTTTTTCATACTAAAGCATTCAAATATGTGTGCACAGAGAAGGAGAATCTACAAGTATGTGACCTTCATGAATCCAAATTAGATTAGCAAGGCCCAAGTGAAGAAAGGGATGCTAATATTAAATTTGAATTATGGAAAGGAATGCAATACAAGGAGATATTGATGTAGGAACATCTTGCATCACAAAAAAGAGGGTGTGATCAAAAAAAAGGAGAGAGAAAGTGAGGAAAATCAGAGGAAAAATATAAAATAAATTTAAAAATAGAAAAGAGGAGGAAAATAGGCATCTCTATTTTCAAGGTGCATAGGTGGCATAAATAGAAAAATAATAAAAATAATTTTCATTTCATTTATTGAGGTGTGCAGGTGCCATTTTAGAAGTTTGTGGAAAGTTCCTTAAATCATGCATTTAATATTTGTTGTGATCCACAAAGGAAATGTAATTTTCTAATTGGGTCACATGGTGGTCCTTAGTTGTATTTGGGTGGTAATTTAATATTTGTTATAAGGTAGTTGTATTTACCTTTTATTCCACATTGGTTGTGTTTGTAATATCTTGGGTGGTAAGTGCCTATATAAGCAAGGCTTATGAGCATTTGTAATCAAGCTCTTCAAGTATAAGCTCTTCAAGTGTAACCTCTCAAGGTCTGATCTCTTCTTGTATAGAATCTTTGGAGGTGAAGGATCTTAATTTATAAGATCTTAGGTGGGAAGTTCTTCTTGGTGAATCCCTTTGGGTTCAAGCTCTTTGGTGCGAAAACTCTCCTTGTATAAGCTCTTGGTGCTCAAGCTAGTTGGAAGCTCTTGGTTTGGAAGCTCTCTCATATTGTAAGAATTTGGACTTCTCTCATTTGGAGAATATTAGAATGAATTTCAAGTATTAATGGATTATTTATGAATTATTTTATCATCTCTTTGTCTCCATATTATTGTGTCTTTATTTGTAAGTTGGTAACGGTGGAGTGGCTCTTTGTCAAATGGTATTAGAGCATACCTTCATTAAATAGTCTATATCCTAGGTGTGATAATGTGCATACAAAATTGAACTAATTAACTATGTAATGTAAATCCAAATTTAATGGTAATTACTTTTTTAGTTAAGGCTCAGAGAATAGGTCAACTTCATAGAAATCCTTTTAGAAGGTTTTCCAAAAAATCCTTATATTCTTGGGGCATTGTAACTATGCTGACCTAGATTCATCAAAAATATTTTGAAAAGTTATTTTTATGTCTACAACCATAAATTTTCTATCATGTTCCTCTACACAATGAATTTGGGTTTTTTTTGGGGTGGATGAGGGTTTACCTTGGTCAAGCCCTAGATTAAGCAATCAACCTTAAATTGAAATGTAAATGTAATGATAAATAAAATGCTAACATGTAGTACAATTGTATACACCAAATGAAATATATAATTACATTTATAAATGTAATTGAATTTGATATTGTTGAAAAGAAATTGTTTGAAGTGTAGAACCTATCATGGAACAATCGTTATTTTTTCAATGTTGTCAAACTTGCTACTTGCTAGTGAGACAATTTCCTTTTGGTCTAAATGCTATCATTTGTTTGAGTGATGAAGAGGATTTGAAAAGAGAAATTAACAGGAGAACCTAGAGAAAGGTTGAGTTATTTAATATATAAAGTAGTACTAAGACCGAGTAAGAAACTAATGATAGTATGCATTATTGGTCTACTTAAGGCTAAAGTAAATGGTTACTTTAACTAAGACAAGAAGAAGATTTTTCATAAAATGTGTCTTCCAAGCCTAGCCGAGAAAACAGTGTAAGCCAAGAAAATTCTAGTTTAGACCAACTAGAAAGTTAGTATATGTCATGCATCAGTAAATTTTAGTAAGTGTCAAGCATTGAAGAAATAATTGTAGTGACTGAATTGGTCAGAAGTAGTTGGTGCTGAGAAACCTAGTGTTGGTTGAGCATCAGAAGACTATTATTGTTGAGTGAACATTGTAGATGTCGAGTGATAGTAAAAAGAGTTAAATCATATATTAGACGAATCTAAGATGAATAATTTGATTTCTTCAATTATGTGAAGTGTGTGGAAGTTAAGTATGATGATTTGGTGACATAAAAATAGAGATAAAGCATTTTGAGGAAAATTCAAGGAATATTCTAGGAGAAGTATCTAGAGGAACTAAAATGAAAAGTGGGTAGATTAATTAAATATTAGCTAACCATAAAATGGATGACTATGGTTAAATGGAAAAATATCCAAATTCTCTATTTATATAGATAGCAAGCTAGAAGAAAAGGTTGTCATGAGTGAGAACCTAAGGAAGACAATAAATCTAGGGTGTTGCTTCATTTGGTGGCTAAATAGAAGAGACTACAATTGGCATACAAAGAAAGAAGGATTAAGAGGTTGAATCCTTGAAGGGTGAACAAGTTGTTAGAGATGAAAGAGTATGAATGCTAAGAAGAATGGATGACTAAACTAGAGATCTACAATTTTCAAGTGAGTTGTACTTTATTATCAGATCAAGCCTTGTTGTTACTTTCTAACAACTATACTAGTGTGGATAAATCCTTTGGATTAAGGTTAACCTAATAGTTATTTGTAAACCCTTTAACTAGGTGAAATTCTAATGGAATTTTCTAAAGCCCTCTACCAAGGGTCACTCCTAATAGGGTGATTGAAATCCTTTAACCAAGTCACATTTAACAGTGTGTATTGTAGCCTTTAACATGGTTGGCCTTTAACAGGGCATCGCTTCAAAAGAGTGAAACTGGGCAGCATGTTACTGTTGGTTTTTTTCAAATTGTGTTTCCAAGTAAAATCCTTGTGTCAAATTGTATGAATAAGTTTATCGTATTTCATTTTTATATTTCTACAAAGTTATTTTGACCTAGGGCAGTGACCTACTAAGTTAAGGTATTGGATGATCTAATGAATGCATGCATGTTATGCTTTTATGTATATACATCTGTTAAGCATCAAAAAAAATTATTTGAACATTTAGACCTAGGATAATTGATTCCCCCCCCCCTTCCCATTCTAGAAAATTCCAACAATTGGTATCAAAGTGTTGGTGTTTGTGAGGAAATGGTTTGAAGGTACTAAAAGCTATAAAGATGTACAGAAAGGAGGTGCCCAAACTAAACAAGGAAAACTTTCCCACATGGAAAAGTTTGATGAAGCTACATCTAGGAGGTCTTAGAGACTATGCACAATCTACCATTACCACTAAGAATGTTGATCCTACTGGAGCCCTTACTATTGATGACCTAAAAATGAAAGAAAAACATAATTAAACAATGTTAGAGCTTATCTCTACCCTAAGCTACTCAGAGTTTGATAACATCAAAGAATGTAATTCTCCTAAGAAGATGTGGGATGCTATAGAGATGATCTATAGAGGAGATAAGAATGTTTTGAGAGCCAAACCTAAAAGTGTAAGAGGAAATTTTGATGACATGATAACACAAGAATTTTAGCCTATAGTCTAGTATTCCACAAGAATCAAAGATGATGTGAATTCTATTAGAGGAGAAAATGGTATTATTAAAGATGAGATTGTGATCATCAAAGTATTGATAACCATCCTTCCTATCTATGCTCTTAGAGTCTCTGCCATAGAAGAACTAAGGTGTGTTCTTGTTAGTAATCTAACCCTTAAAGGACCAATGGGTAGACTCATTTCTTTTGAACTCTCTAATTTTGATTATTTTATAACTGAAAATGTTGAATCTACTTTCAAAGCTAAACTAAAACTAAAAGAAACTAAAGAGAAAAAGAAAAAGGTCAAGCATATTTCTAGTGATAGTGATACAGATGAAAATGATGTAGAAGGGCTTGAAGCATTTTTGGCAAGGAGATTTCATAGAGGCAAAGGGAAATACAAAGGTAAGCTACCTATCATGTGTTTCAATTGTAATGAGGTTGGTCATATTGCTACTAGGTGTCCAGAGAAGAAGAACAATAGAATTGGAGATAAATATAGAGGTAAAAGATGTGAGAACAACAAAGATTATAAAGAAAAAGGAAATAAGTCTTGATACATTGTTGAAGAGGAAAAAAAAGATGGATCTGATGACCATGATGATGAAGTTGTGTATTTTTTTATGAAAGATGATTATGATGAAGATGAGGTAGCTACATTGATATCTTATGTGATAGATGGATCATTAATAGTGGATGTTCATATCACATCATTGGAGATAAAAGTAAGTTCATTACCCTTGAGGAATACAATAGAAATAGTATTAGATTTGGTAACAATGCACCCTATCTGATAAAAGGTAAAGGATCAATCAAATAGACAAAAAAGATCATGTGTGACAATGCTTACTATGTAGAAGGACTTAACTATAACTTGTTGAGTGATTCATAATTGAATAGTTTATTTTGCAAAGTTTAATTTGACAAGAAGAAAGCAAAGATCTATAAAACTAATGGAAAATTAATTCAAAATGGAGATCAGACTAGAGGTAATATGTTTTATATTGACATGAATGATGCTACTTGTCTTGTTGTAGAATTTGATGATGTATGGCTATGGCACAAGAGGTTATTTCATGTTAACTTTGATAACTTAGTCATTATCAGTAACGTGAAAAGAGTCAAAGGTTCTCCAAAATTGAAGAAACCTGATAATGTAATTTGCAAACAATTTCAGTTAGGTAAGATGAAAAAATCTAGTTTTGAAAGAAATAATCATTCCTCAAACAAAATTGTGGAATTACTTCATACTGATTTGGGTGGACCAATTGATGTGAAAAGGAGACTAGCAAAACCTTTAAATGTTTGAGAACTAATGGAGGTGGAGAATTTACATCAAATGAGTTAGAGATATTCTATAATGACACGAGAATCAAAAGATAGACTTCTACACCTAGGAATCCTCTACAAAATGGGATTGTTGAAAGGAAGAATAGATCTATTATTGGCAATATGATCAAATAGATGTCTTGAGAGTTATCATATATGGAAATATATAGTCAACATTTTATTTGTGCATTTAGAGATAGAAAATTATCTAAGTGTTAGATAGTTTGTAGCAACACAAAGATAGATGTGATGTGAATGGATGAATCATTAAGAGTTAGCTTATGCATAGTTAGGGAAATCTCTATGACAATGTAATTATAACATGTACTAGTGTACAAGTGTGTATAGATAGTACGGTGAGAGTTATAATTGAAATACTAGTATGGGTATTTGATAGAGCACATTAGAGAATTGAGCTATAGGACTTGAGGAATTATTCTAGTAACAAAATAATTACTAACTCATGATGAGCCAAATATGAGGATGTTATTCCATAAGTTATTTTATATTATGTCAACAATGTGAACACATGAAGGTCAAGTAAGTAGAGATTTACTAATGTACAAGGTATAAGTAAATATCTTATCTTGCGAAGATAAGTGTGCAACATATGTGTGATCTATGCAATATTTGTGATTGATGTGAAATTGATGAGATTAAATGCAAACTACATATGATGTATGATCAAAGCAAGTGTGAATTATAGCAAACAAAAAGTATTGTATGTATATCTATTCTTGTGAAGAAATGAATTGTATAATTGCATGTTAGGGTAGTGGGCTCTTCTTGCAAACATACTATTTGATCTACCAACTCTTAAAAGGATTGAAGCAACTCCTAAAAATTTTGAGGCTTCTAACAAGGCCTAGTCCTCTAATAAGGACTTGAGACATTACATATACTTCATAGACTCCTAATAGGTTCAATATCTTAACAATATCCTTTTGCTTATTGAATCATCTTGTGGGTATCATCCCCACTAGGGTTTTCCCTTGGATAGGGTTTCCCTAGTTAAAAAATAATGGTGTTATGAGTTGTCTATGTATATGGTTATATTTACTATTCAACATTGTCAGTTTACTTTCATATGCAAGTTATAAAATAATTAACAATATGCAATTGTGGGAAAAAAAATTTAGAATATGATTCACACCCCAACCCCCCTCTCAATATTATCTATTTCTAAGAATTGGTATTAGAGCCCAATTACTCTAAAGAAGTTTAATAGATTTAGTAAGATACCTATAGATATGGAATAGTAGAAGAGAAATCTTCAAGAAGCTCTTGAATAGATTGACCTTCTTATTGAAGAAAGAGATAACTTGAAAGATAGATATGAAGATGAAAAAGTCTTCATTAGAATACTAAAAGACAAGATTGATGATTTGAAATTTGGTAGGAATCAATTATGCAGACTAGTGAAAATGATGAAGTAGGAAATCTCTAGAAATAAAATGAGATTTTGAAACATGAACTGAAAATTGTTGAACTTAAATTGAGTCTTAAGAAAAATGGTGGCAAGAATAGACCTGAACTAAAATCTAAGAATGTAGACCTTAGATCCTACTTAATTCAAATCACATCTAAACTAGATACTGTCAAGATTGAGCATGAAAAATTAGAAAAATACATTATCATTGTTAAAGGAGAATTGACACAAGCTAAACAATAGTTGGATTCTAGTAGTAAGAAGATAAATGAATAGATATTTCACTAGAGACCTTATGACAAGACAAGACTTGGATATCTAATTGGAGAGAAATCAACCAAGAAAGTTGAAATCAGAAGAGAACTAGATCTATTTATTGAATCCCCTAAGGAGTATAATTTAAGGTAGAATCAAGAACATCTATTGAAGTATCAATGGAAGTTGAATTAATTGATCTATCTGCAAAACATTATGAATCCAAGAAAACAAAGCAAGTTGATAAACCTAAAAAAAATGAACCACCCAAGGAAGTAAGATGTGAGTTTAGAGGTAGATGCTTCATATGCAATGAAGTTGGACATATGAAAAGAGATTGCATAAGTAAGTATTTCAAACCTATTACTAATTTCTAATGTTATAATTATCATGGTTATGGACATAAAGTAGTAGAGTGTAAGAAACTTAAGTTTTATGGTAATAATGCAAATAGTAAAATGTTTAGGAACACTAACTCTATAGGTAATGAAAGAGGGAAACTAAAGAGCAGAATTAATGATGGAGAGAAATCTAATGGAGAATAGAACTATTTTTTATGTTACAAGTGTAACAATCCTAGACACAATGCAAGAAATTGTAGAGCATTTGAAGTTGGAATGGTACAAATCAAAGAAGAAATGCACCTATATGTCAGCTATCTAATAATTTTAGATACATAGCAAGATATTGTAGAATGGATAGAAGAAACTTTAAAAGGAATCTCAACTATAGATGGAACAACAACATAAATGATAGAATGAATGATAATGACAGTGATAAGAGGTAGAAGGAAGTAGTCAAGGAACATGTTGATGAATTCAAAGAAACATTTGTGAAAGCTAAGGATCTAGAAAGTTCTTAAACATTTTTTGAGGAATAGTATTTTGATGCACCTCATGAGAAATTGAAGTCATAGATTTTTTGTGACTCATCTTACCTAAATTAATCAATTTTAGAAGAGGTAGAGCATCGATTGGTCAGAACTAATGTTAGAGAGTGAGTTAGAAGTTTCACAGTTAATAGGAGGTAGTTGACATAGAGAGGAATCTATAGTCAAGTGTGCAAGTCTAGATATAATCGCAGTAAGAGAGAATTCAAGAAACAAGTTTATTGGTAAATAGAGATAGTATTTGAATTTTTGGTAGATACAAATTTTATGTGTAGTGCACTTTGAAATTATCTAAGGATTTTAAACAAGATTGTGTGTACCATTTTTTCATGTGAAGTATCTTGAGCAAATTGAAGAGAAATTTGACAGCGAAGTAAAGTGAGAAAAGAAGTTCTTGAAGTGCAATGTTGTAGAAGCCCTAAAATAAGATTTTAAGGTAATTTATAGAGCTAAAAATAAATTTCTCAATGAATATAGTTGTATTTCAATGGCTAGTCAAGACATTTATGATGTGAGTGAAAGGCCATGGTATGTACTCAAGAAACATCCATTTATTTCACTTTTGGATGAGTCATTGGGTGCATTTCAGCAAATTCTAGAGAATATGCTTCATGTCAAAGATGTCAAAAGCTATATTTTGTAAGATTGAAAGCATAGGTGATGAAGATAAACATAAGGACTTGGGGACTATGTGTAATAATGACCTGTCCTTGAAGTTTGAGTATGGGTATCTAGATGGGTTGAATCTAGTGTAGTATAAGTTTTATATAGAGTTGGAAAACCATGAATGGATCCGAATCATTCTATGTAGACTATTTAATGATATGTTCTAGTTAGGTGATGTTCAAGTAGCAATTAATAATGACCTAATACACAAGGTCACAAGTTTGAGCAATTAAGGATGCAATCCTATAAATGAAAAGAATGTAAGAAAATTGGTTGAGACAAACCTCAACACTAGATTTGATGTAAGGAACATGAGCGTAGATATAACTCAAGATAAAGGAGTAAAATTGTTAAGCAAGATATTAGGGTACAAGTGTCCATGGCTTAAGGGTTATCTCAGTGCTAACTATGTTTTTACTTGTCACTTATATAATGGCATTACATTGAAGAAAAGTTAATTTGTGCGAGATTGTCATACTATAATTGTTGGATAACATTGCAAATTTGAAGAAGACCATGAGCCCAATCTTCAGATTTGAGCCCTTACTGACTCATTTTTTTCTATGCTACAAGGAATTTCCCAGGAGTAAGAAATTGGGATAACAAGGAGTGCACAATGAAATTAGTGACTCAATGCTACAAATCTAAGCTAGAAAATGTCAAAGACGATGACATTGAAGAATGATGAAGAGTTTCCAGTCTAAAATGAAATAGAGGTACAAAATATCTCCATCCATGGTAGAGAAATATAAAGATGAAATATGTTTTATGGTGGAGACAGATAACACTTGTATGGAAGCTTTAGTACCAAGGGATAAGTTCGTTGAACCCATGGGATATGATATGAGTGCAAAGCTCATAGAAGAGTATGCACAGATTATACGCCAATTAGAGAAGGACATACAGTGCCCTAGATGGGGAAACTTTGAAGAAAAAATGAGAATAGTTCATTCTAAATTTCATAGCAAAGAGAGTAAGAAGAAAGTGGAGAAAGTTATTGATTCCATCTTTAAAGAATTAGATATGACTAGAGATGAGTTCAATGAGGTGAAAGAGATAACACTTTTGATGAAAGCTAGTGGGAAGTCTAAAGTGATAGCAACACCTCATATTATTGTTGCAAGACCTTCTAAAGGTGTAACAATAGCACAACCGTATGCGCAAGCCCCTATTGCATCATATCTAGCAGTTGTGCAAGTGCAACTAGTAAGGACAAGGAGTGATTAGCCTAGGAGGTAGCAAGAGATGGAAGAACCTAATGTGCAGAGGAAATTAGAAAGATTGGTGAAGGTGAAGCAAGAACTTGCACCGTCATCAAGGAAAAGGATCAAGAAGACCACTAGTAGACCAAGAAAGTGAAGGAAAATGATGCAAGTAAGTGATTATAAAGAACTAGAAGAGGAAGTTGATGACAGACCAGTTCAACAAGATGCTTAGGACAGTGGAACATTAGCTAGAAAGAGAGAATGGAACCCTAAGGTAGAGAACCTTAACATGTAAATAATAAATGATAGTTTTGTACAATTAATAAGTATTATAGTTTCTATAGTTATATGGATAGAAAGAAATTGAAAAATTCCATTGTGAGGAATATGATTATTAGACATAAGAAGTTTGATAATATTCAAAATAAGATACTTGAAGGCCTATTTAATAGTCTAACAAATAAATAAGAGAGTATTGGAAGAAGATATAAGTTTGAGGATAAAAATGATAAATAAACTTTGTGAGATTAACTTGGAGGAGGACTCAGATACAATTTTGAAGGGTATTGAGCCCTTATTGAGGAACAAATGAAGAGAAATTCTCCTGATGGGAGGCAACTATGAGGATGTCAAGAAAGAAACAAAGTAGGGAATTGTCAAATACATGACTATAGTACCAATAGTGAGTGTGCAATCCAAACCTAAGAGCCTAGTTTAAGTGGAAGAAAACACACCATCCAATGATGAGGGAGAAGTAGAAGAGACACAACAGGTACCCTCACCACCACACATTGTTATGGGTACTCAATCCATGCAAGTGGATAGTAGATGTAAAGGAGAATCCTTTTGTAGCATTTGATCAAATGATTGTTGGTAGTATCATAGCTTACATCGGCTTAGATGATGAGGAAGAAGAAGAGAAGAAGAGGAGGAAGAGAGAAGAAGAGAAGAAGAAAGAAATAGAGAGGAAAGAAAAGGTGAAGAGAATAGAGGAAGAAAAGAAAATGAAAGATGATGAGAAGAGAAAGAAAGAAGAAGAAAAGAGAAAGAATAAAGAAGAAGAAAAGAAAAGGGAAGTATAAGAAGAAAATAAAAAGAAGGAAGTAGAGGAAAAGAAAATAAAAGAAGATGTAAGGAAAGAAACTAAGAGATTGGAAGAAGAGAATAAGAAAGCTAAGAAGAGCACAGAACTAAAAGTAGCAACACCTATTCCTTTACTATCTCTAGTAGCAATAGCAGTGGTAGTAGTGGTAGTACCATAAAATTATGCTAATGATCAAAAGGGATTGATGAGCTTAGTGAGAAAGTTGTTTGAAAAGAACAAAGCAACAAAGTCTTTGGAGAAGACACCAAATGAAGTTCTAGACAGAATCTAGAAGATGGTTAACACAACTGTAGCCATTCTAGATTTGCATTTAAAGACCAAGGAGTTCGTGAAGATCTTTAATGAATATTTCACAACTTTAGTAGAAGTAGCTTTAGCACAAGCACAGGTAAATCGTGATGCATCATTATTTGATATAGTATGCACTAATGTGAGAAATGACTTGAAAGAACTGGATAGAAGTATCAAGGAATTGAGGAAACACATTGATGAAGGAAAGAAATTGTATGGATAGTACACCCTATCATAAAAATATTTGATAGACTTTGAAAGTCAAATTAAGGATAAGTTGAGTGATCTTGAAAGACTCACTACAAGCTTACATCTCCCAGAAGCTAGCATTGAAGATTGTGGAATAGAAGTGGAGAAGATCCATAGTATAATCAAAGGCTTAGAATCTAAGAAGCAGAAGGTAGCAAAGAGATTTTCTAATCTTAGAGAAATCTTGTCACCAAAGATAACTATTTTGTAGAGGCAACTAGAGGAATGTCTTGCAACAAAGACTTCCTATGACAAGTTTGTATATACTAACTTAAGAGAAATTAAAGTGGAATCTTTTGTACTATACACACTAATCAATATTTTTGATACAGTGAAGGAGAACTAGAAGAAGAAAGTGGACATGATAAAACTTGTTTATGTAAAATTTTTTTCAAAGATAACAAGTTGATCAATAGCAAGCCACCCAAATTTTGGATACAATTTTTGACACCTTTGTCATTGATGTCAAAGGGGGAGTAATATGTAAATAAAAATTGTATGTATGTTCTAAAGAAATTATGTATTGTATATGTAAGGGGGAGTACACTTATGTACTTATGTATCAATGTAAAGGAGAGATAAGGAATGTAATGATCCATCAAAACATGAGTAAAATTGTTATATTTTGGAGAAATTTTGTGTAGTTAATTTTATTTGTTTTGATTATGTATGACATCGTTTCAAAACTTAGCTGATTTTCCCAAATTTTGCCATCAATGCCAAAGGGGGAGATTTTTGGAAATAAGATCAGATAGATTTCTTGAGAGTTGTCATTTATGGTAACATATATTCATCATTTCATTTATGCATTTAGAGATAGAAAATTGTTTGTGTTAGATAGTTTGAAATAACACAGAGACAAATGTGATGTGTATGGACGACTCATTAAGAGTTATATTATGGTTAGTTAGGGAAATATCTATGATAGTATCATGATGACATGTACTAGTTTGAAGGTGTTTATGGATAGTACGGCACAACCTATGATTGAAATACCAATATAGGTATTTGATAGAGCAAACTAAAGCATAGCAAAGAATTGAGTTGTATGACTTGAGGAATTATTTTGGTAACAAAATAATTACTAAGTCATGATGAGATAACTATGTGGATATTATTCCATAAGTTATTTTATATTATTTCAAGCATGTAAAGACATGAGGGTCAACTAAGAAGAGATTTACTAATGTATAAGGTATAAGTTAAGATCTTATCTTGTGAAGATAAGTGTGCAACATATGTATGATTTATGTGATATTTGTGATTAATGTGAACTTGATGAGATGATATGAAAACTACATCTGATGTATGATCAAATCAAGTGAAAATTATAGCAGACACAAAGTATTGTATGAATATCTAATCTTGTCAAGAACTGAATTGTATAATTACATGTTAGGCCAGTGGGCTCTTCTTGCATACATTTTATTTGATCTACCAACTCTTCATAGGGTTAAAGAAAATCCTAATATGGCGAGGCTTCTAACAAGGCCTAGTCCTCTAAAAAGGAATTTGGACACTATATGTACTTCATAGACTCCTACTGGGGTCAATATCCTTAACATGATCCTTTTTCTTACTAATCACCTTGTGGGTATCATCCCCACCAAGATTTTCCATTGGTTAGGGTTTCCCTAGTTAACATATAATAGTGTTATGAGTTCTCTATGTGTATGGTTATATTTACCATTTAGCATTGTTGGTTTACTTTCATATGCAAGTTATAAATTAATTAACAATATTCAGTTGTGGGCAAAATTTTGAAGGATACTGATTCACCACCCACAACCACCCCCCCCCCCCCCCCCCCCTCGTCTTAGTATTATCTATTTCTATCATCTATAATGGACTATGCTAGAAAAATGATGATGGAGAAGAATGTTGCTTTGAAATACTAGAGAGATGATGTAAGTACATCTTTCTATACCTTGACCTAAGTATTAGATAAAGTTATTTGTTTGTTTGTAAGTGTATTAGATGAAATATGGTATCTACATCATGCATTCTAAGTATGTAAAGGAAATATTGAAAATTTTTGGTACGGATGATTCAAAACCTATTAGTACTCCTATGGTGATAGGATAAAAACTATCCAAAAATGATGATTCTACTGAAGTAAATTAAACATTATATAGGTCTATGATTGGAAAGTTGCAATATGTAGTACATAGTAGATCTGACATTGCATTATATGTTGGAATTGTTGCAAGGTTTTCTACAAATCCTAAGGATAATCATTTAATGGTTGTTAAAAGGATCATTAGATACTTGAAATGAATAGAAGACTATGGTCTATACTGCAATAATCATGATAAGTTTGAATTAAGAACCTATATAGATATTGATTAGGCTAGAAATATTGATGACAAAAAGAGTACAAGTGGTGGAGAATTTTTATTAGGAAAGAGATTAGTTACCTAGACCAATAAGAAACAAAATTGTATATCTCAATCTACCATTGAAGTTGAATATGTGTCTATTGTAATGAATTATACAAATGTGATATGGATCAAATAGCTACTCAAAGGAATGAAGGAAGAAATTACTGAACATGTGGTAATTTATTGTGATAATACAAGTTCTATAAACATATCAAAGAACCTTGTGATGAACACAAAGACAAAGCACATTACAATCAAGTATCATTACTTGAGAGAATTGGTTCAAGACAAAGAAGTGAGAATGGAATTTGTGAATACAAAAGAATAGATAGCTGATATATTCACAAAAGCTTTACCTAAGGATGTCCATGAATATCTTGGAGGTAAACTAGGGGTGATGCCCTATCCAAAGCTACCTATGAAGAAAGAGTAGTTTCCTACATCAATTGAGTTGAATGTCATATTTCAAAAATTTGGTGTAGTGGATCTTACTTTAGCAGCTACCTAAAGTAATGAAAGAGTTGAATCAGAATATTTATAATCACATGCAAGGTGACAGAGCAAGAACATGAATTGATTATATCTACATGAAGATATGACAAGTCTTTGGAATTGTATTCAAAGAGAGGGATATAAATAGGGAGATATAGGAATGAGGGATAAATTCCTAACAAGAGAAGATATAAGTTAGATCGAGAAGATACAATGAAGGAGGTATTGACAAAGCTTACATTACCATATACAAAGGAAATAAATATACTAATAGAGTGAGAAATTTCAAACATATTAATTTTCTTTTTGGTATTGTTGTTGGTATTGGTTTTCCATCAATGCCAAAGAGGGAGATTGTTGAAAAGAGATTATTTCAAGTGTAGAACCTATCATGTAACAATCATTATTTTTTCAATGATGTCAAGCCTTCTACGTGCTAGTGAGACAATTTCTTTTTGCTCTAAATGCTATCATTTGTTTGATTGATGAAGAGGATTTGAAAAGAGAAAATAACAAGAGAACATAGAGAAAGGTTGAGTTATTTAGTATATAAAAGAAGCACTAAGACCAAATGAAAAATTTATGGCATTATGTATTGTTGATATACTTAAAGCTAAAGTAAATGGTTACTTTAGCTAGGCCAAGAAGAAGTGTTTTCATAAAAAGTGTCTGCCAAGCTTGGCTAAGAAAACACTGTAAGCCAAGAAAATTCTAGTTTAGACTAGCCAGAAAGTTAGTATATGTCAAGTGTTGGTAAAATTTAGTAACTACTGAGCATCAAGGAAATAATAGTAGTAACTAAGCTAAGAAGACACAGTTGGTGCTGAGAAACCCAATATTGGCCAAGCATCAAAAGATTGTTATTGTCAAGTGAACAATGTAGATGTTGAGTGACAACAAAAAGTGTTAAATCATAGATTTGACAAATCTAAGCTAACTAATTTGATTTCTTGAATTATGTGAAGCATGTGGAAAATAAGTATGATTAGATGGTGGCACAAAATTCAAGGAAGATTGTAGAAGAAGTTTCTAGAGGAACTAAAATGGAAAATTGTGTAGATTCATTGAATCTTACCTAACCCTAAAATGGATGATTGTGGTTAAATGGAAAAATATCTAAATTATCTATTTATAGTGATAGCATGTAGAATAAAAGGTTTTCATGTGTGAGAACCTAAGGAAGATAAGAAGTATAGGGTGTTTCCTTATTTGGTGGCCAAATAGAAGAGACTTTAATTGGCATAGAAAGCAAGAAGGCTTAAGAGGTTAAATGCTTGATGGGTGAACAAGCTATTAGAGATGAAGAGTATGAATGCCAAGAAGAATGGAAGACTAAACCAAAGTTCTATAATATACAAGTAAATTTTACTTTATTATTAGATCAAGTCCTATTATTACTCTCTAACAAATGTACTAGTGTGGATAAATCCTTTGGATTAAGGTTGACCTAGCAGTCATTTTTAAATCCTTTAACTAGGTGACATTCTAATGGAATGTTCTGAAGTTCTCTAACAAGGCTCACTCCTAATAAGGTGATTGAAATCCTTTAACTAGGTCACATTTTATAGTGTGTATTGTAACCTTTTATAGGGCTAGCCTTTAATAGGGCATCATTTCAAAAGAGTGAAATAGGTAGCATGTTATTAATGTTTTTTCCCAAATTGGGTTTCCATGTAAAATCCTTGTGTTAAATTATGTGAATGAGTTTATGGTATTTCATGTTTACATTTATGCAAAGTTATTTTAACCTAGGATAGTGACCTACTAAGTTAAGGCATTGGATGATCTAATGAATGTATGCATATTGTGGTTTTATGGATATGAATATGTTAAGAATTGAAAAGTTATATTTGTACATTTGGACCTTGGATAACTAATTCACCTCCCCCCAAGTTATTCTAAAGAATTCCAATAGATATGTGATCAAGTATGTAAATGTAATAGCCTTGACTTGAAGAAGCCAAAAGGAGAAAAAAAAAGAAACCTAAACCTCATGTATAGGAATGTATGTGACATGCCATAATGGATGATAGAAGAAATTATAATGATATTTCTCTTCCTTTGAAGAAAAAATCCAACAAACAAACTTGATACAAAGAGGAAATTTCTAGGACTTGAAGATTTTTTAGAATGTTTGATTTCTTCTTGAATGCCTTAAGCTTTTGAATACCTTAAATGGTTTATCATAAAGAGTTTGGATGATGAAATGAAGCCCCCAATCCTCCTTATATACTATTTTTTGAAAGGAAAATAATACATACTGATTGGGAAATATAAAATTAATATTTGGAACCCTGAGGCATTTTAGGCCTTGTGCTTCACAATCATTGGAGATAGGTTGACCAAAGGTAATTCTCTTCTAGAATAGGTTGAGTTGGTTTAACCTATCCCTAAAGAATGAAAGAGGAGGGCCTCCAAAATTATTAGAGGGAGTGGGGATAAAATTTGGAAATATAATGTTTGCTAGAAGATATGACCAAAAAGGTAGTAATGGTACACTTAAAGGTGCATGTCGAAAGGTGGGAGATGTTACAGAAGTGTGAGATGGATTAGAGAAGGATAAAGGGAGACTAAAACCAAACTACGGAGGGATTAAATGTCTCAAAATGAAGTGCATCCATTTTAAGATGGTAGAAAAATTAGGGGTCCTATATATTGTGTTCTAGTTGGTAGATTTCCAAAATGTCAAGTTTGTGATTTTTCCTAGCGAGCCCTAGGTAAGAAATTGATATGCCTAGCTAGGTTCTTGATGCTAATAGACACTATAACTTGTAGGGGTATATTAAAAGGATTAATTTATAGATTGGGGAATTTTTATAGAGGCTAGGAGAAGCCATAAAAAAGAAATTAGACTTTATTCAATCCATTTTATCAAGTTTTGATGAGAAGTGGTTCTAAGACAAGATAATCTTGTTGAGGCCTAATTTGGGGCTAGAAATTGTATGATAATTGGGAAATTGAAACCTAAAAAATATCTTAGACCATCCAAATCGATATCAGGAATTATCATTAGTTTAAGACTTTCTTTTACAATTTTTTTTATAAAAGGGCCAAAACCCCAAAACTTAGGCCTAATTGAGACTTGATTCTAGTAGGACTAAATTTACAATGAATTAGATCGATAGGAAATTTCTTTAAAACACTATAAAAATATATTGAATTAAGTATTTTTTGATAATTTTTGAGTATTTTCCACTTATTCAATGTGTCTTGAAGAATTTGGGAAGTGAATGAATATGTTTGAGGAATCAAGCCTACAAGGAGACTTGATCATGCTTAGTCAATTGGGAAGAACTAAGAGAAAGTTGGTAAGAAGAATAAAATCAACTAAATTTTTTTCTATATGAGTCCATAGGAGAGAAAGGAAATGTCAAAGACCATATTTAAAAAGAATAGACCCACTTTTGAAGGAATCTTAGAGCCTCCCTATCAACTCAAATCAATATGTGTTTGTATTAATCTTATTTGAAATCTTTTAGAAACTTGATAGTATGTGTCAAACCCTTCCTTTCTAGGACTTTTCATTCATTTTTCATCACCAAGTTATCATCACTCAATTTCTTGTACTTCTCAAAGACAATTGATGCCCCTAACTTTTTTATCTTATAATGAATTTAATCACTAATATCCTTTATGTGCATTACATCATAGTGTACACTATATAGGGGACCTATTGGGTTGACTTTCGTAGACTTGTAAGGGTGTTTCTTGAATGTAGATTAGGGTATCTTATTGATATGAACTACTACTAGAGTTTCCATAATCTCAATAACTAATTTAAGCTTTGGAATTTGACAAATTCTTATTCACTACATGAAACTAGGGTGCCTTCACAAGTTCTTTGAACACCAAATTCAACATTTACCTATTCATTATTAAATCCTTTCCTTGGTAGTAGAGATTTCTTTGATCAAATTAAATGTTGCATCTGTCAAGCTTCTTAGATGTGTAAGTTATAGATGAGATATAAACTATCTTTTATCTAACTCATTACACATCAACAATAAATTATTCACTGATTGAGCTAACCAATCACATTTCAATTAACAAGTTCTCATTCCTAGTACGAAATAAGTCAATTCCTTGCAAGGAATTTGTATACCATGATACTAGACATCATCATGTATCTAATCATGTAGATATATCTTATTGTTCATGCATGGACAGTGCATTCATAAATAGATTTTCTAATGAAGGTTCCCTTAAGCTTATGGTGGCTTAGTTAAATAGTGGATGTTTTGCACCAAATGGAGATTTAGACTCTTCCAGATTCTTTTTTACCTTCTTAACCTAAATTTTGTTCATTTGAATCCTTAATTCTTCAATAGTTTATAGCTTCTTTTCTTTCCTATAATTTTCTTGATTCACTAATTTCTTACCATTATTAATTGTTGTTGACACAAAATTTTGCACCCTCACCTAAATTCTTTACCTAAAGGCAACCTCATGTAACATGGAAACAATCTCAAAAGTGTGGGACTTTGCAATTAGAGATTGAGTCTTTGGAGGTCAGCTTCCCTACTATCAGGGTGCACCTAACTACTCATTGAGAGGAAAAGGGAGAAGGAATGCACAAAAATAAAACTACCTAATCTAATCTAAAGGGGTGATACACCAAAATAGTTTGTTTAGTCTTATCTCTGTCTAACAATGCATTATTCATAAATACATTCTCAAAATACACTAATTCAACCTTCACCTTAGTTCAACAATCATATGCAGATCAAGGACCAAATGAGATACTATAAGGAAGGAACTTCACTCTATATCATTCAAGGCCAAATAGATAGATTCATACAAATTAAAGAATTGAAGAAATACACTAACAAGGCAAGAGGGTTTTGTACTTATATTAATTGGAGAATGAGGTACATAAGAGAAATATTTTCATTCATAGGCAAAAGGAAATTGTAGTAGTAGGGCATATGATACAACTACTATAGAATTAGAGAAAAAGGACTGGCCCTTGGAGGGATCAAAAAAATTTCTTTTATAGTTCAATCATAACTAAGAAACTTCTTCCTTAAGGCAAGCTCAACTATTGTCTTTAAATTCCCAAAGAATAATCACTACAAATTTGGGGAAGATCTGATCAGGGTATGCATCTAGATGCAAAAAAATTGATCCTACATGCAAATCTAAGCCTCAAGAAGATAGAAGTGGTGGCCATAACAAATTAGGTTAGGTAGATGGATAAACAAAGTGGTGGAGGAAAGGAAGTGTATTGAACAGGCATGGAGAACACCCAAAAAAGCAACGAGAAGCAATCAAAGACCTATTTTCCATCAAAGAGTTGCTTACTTTCATATCCACAACCATGCCAAGTAAGTTGTGCAACATTTGAATAATCAACCTCACCCTATGGCCCAATAATCTTTCATCATTCTACCATAAAATCCAGTTTCCATCATATGTTGACCCATTGACTGCCTCTCCTTGTTTTCAATTTTTCAACTTGAAATCATTTTTAACCACATGGCCCTATGAAACCATGACTACTTGATCACTACTTCACAGCTTGTTTTTACTATATTCCCTTAACCATAGTGACCCATTGACTACTATGATCACTGCTTCATAGTCATTCTGTTTCCTAGCATTTAAAACTAACAACCAAGAAAACAAGCATTGTGTTAGGTTCCTGAGCACTTCTTTCTAGTCGTGGCTTAAGACTAAGGGTGGCATAAAGTTCTTGTGACATTGTGACTACTAAAACTTAACTAATAGTGCTACCTTTCACATGGTCACCAATCAAAACTAAACTTCAGCTCAAGCCCTCGTGACCATACAAAAACCATCCTTAATTATGATTATTATTTCGCAATTATCATCTTCTTTTCTCCATGAATTGCTACAACAATGTGACTCATTATGTTTTCGTTAGGTCATAACTTGAAGTCTTAACCTCATTCTAAACCTTATGAATGAGTTAACATGGTGATCATTGCATCATAACCTAAACACTGGTGAACCCTTAACCTCCTATGACTATGCAACCCATAACCATTCACAACATCATGTTCCAAACTATGGTTTAGCCCCTTTATCATGTGATGAGGTGACCAAAGGTTTTGTCCACTTCATATTCTAAACAATAGTTATCTATTAACCTTTTTTAATTGTACAATGAATACCATCATGAACTATTGGGTTTAGAGATCATAACATCGCACTCTAAAAATGAAAGTTAGCCTTTTGACTTGGGAAGCTACACTGACGATTTGAGCTAACTATTTCACACCTTCACAACTTGATTGATAGTTTCTCCTTAACTATCTATGACCATGCAAAGAGGAATTATTGCATCATCACATCTCAAAAATCCTCATTCAATATAAACCTTTTAAGGCTCAAGAATAAAAGAAAATGTAAAGACTATTATCATATTCTCATTGGCATGCATGGTAGAATGAATATTTCAACAAACATGAACATGGACGCCACCTTGAAAACTAAATTTTGGAAGGAGGGCCAAAAATGGTGAACATTTCTGGCAACTAAAAGGGGATGCTTTCTTGCTAAGCATAAGATCAGTGGCCTTAAGAAATCCATTGTGCTAGAGTCACCAAAAAATGAACTTTACATTGTTTGTATTCTCACAAAATTACCTCTTCTCGTAACTGCAAAAGCTTCAAAACTTCACTTTCTCTTACAAAGAAGCCTATGTCAGTGCACTTGTTGAAAATAGGAAAACTAAAAAAAAACATCTACTCTAATATATACATATATTTACAAAGATAATAAGTCAAAAAAATCCATTGACTGGCTTGTTGAAGTATCTTGCCTTCTTTTTTAATTTGGAATGCTTGACATTTTCAAGCATCGTCCTCTTGTCATCACGTAGCTTGCTGTAATACCACACTCCACCAAAATTTAATAGAAGAGGTGGCTCACCTTTGTATTCATATCTCTCACCTTGATGAATTAAACCATCTTTTACATCTTTGAATACAAAAATATCACTATAGATTCCTTGAGAGAACAATACTTCCTCTAGTTACTTTGTTTGTTCTTGATGCTTGAAGAATTTAGCTAATGTTGACCCAGCTAGCATCTCCTTATTCTCAATAGTAAAAGTAGGGAGTTTATTGAAAGGGGTATTTTCTATCTTATCCTCTATATGCATTAATGATATCTTCTTCTCCTTTACACCTTAGATCAAATTTGGAATGGCAATGTCTTGTTCATGGACAACATACATTCTTGGTCCAAGTTCATTCATATGCCTAAATATGTCCAAGTATTCTTCATCCTTATCAAAGAGACTAAAATTCATGTTTGTAGGACTAATCATGCAGTACGACTCTATGTGATCAATATTAAAGGATTTTTCCATAACGGAGGTATTTGTGCCATTTCTAGTTATAAAAAACATTTGAGACCAATCAACAGTAATATACCCACCACTAATTTTAGCAGTGAAATATCTTGATAAGAAAATGGTAGATTTTGTATGGAGATCTATAATAGATATATCTTGCAAAATAGTGTATCCAGGACATGCATGTAGGGCTACTTTTAAATCTTTGAATACCCCTACTGTTCTACAAGAATTGTCATCTAATTGAGTGACCTCCTAAGTCATATTCTCATACTTTATGCCTAGTTGATCAACAATCCTCTTAGGCATGATTAAGGTATTAGCACCAGAGTTTATCATGCAATTATGAACAATTTTATATCCTATGATTAAAGAGATATAATAATTGAGTGACCTCCTAAGTCATAGGCTCATACTTTATGCCTAGTTGATCAGCAATCTTCTTAGGCATGATTAAGGTATTAGCACCAGAATCTATCATGCAATTATGAACAATTTTATATCCTATGATTAAAGAGATATAATAGGGATTTGGCTTTATTTTCTTACTTTGATTTTCCTCCTTGTGGGTTTGTGCATGGATGGCTAAATTTGAAGATTCACCCTTTGTTGATATAGGACAAGCCTTAGATTCTTCTTCCTTCTTGCAACTATGTCCTTTAATCTAATTATGAACTAGTGTAGCTATCCCATTTGCTATCCTTGGGTCCATTACATGAATATCTATAGCACTAGTGTTCTTTTGACCTCTACCACCAAAATCTTCCTACCGAAGATGGCATAAGAAGCACCTCCTTGCATTTGAGCTTGATACCCAACATTGGACTGATTTATATCATATTGTTGTCCTAAAGTTGTTGGTATTTTTTGTATAGTCAAGGATCATTGAATTGATAACCATGTGTGTATACTTGTTTTTCTTGAGCAAGGTTATTCTAATGAACAATTTCCCATGACTGATTTGGGGCTACATAGGATACACCATTAGAAGATTTATTTTGAATCCATGGAGCCTGCCCTTGATATGTTGGATTATTTGATTATTGATTCTGATTAAAAGGTTGAGGGGACCTAATAATTTGTGATTTTGGTCCTTTAAGAGTTCTCAGATCATTTTCAAGGGTCTGAAATATCAATTTTTTTTGACCAATAACTTTTTTAATAGCTTGTGTTTCTAAGCTTTGATCTTGAAACTTCCTATCCATACTTTGCATTAAAACCTATATCATGCTCTTCAATTCTCCCATCTTATTTAAGGATATAGAGGCTATTGAGGTTTTGGCCAAAGATTTGCATGTTGATGTGGTAGCAATAGGGGTTAATGTGGGTTGATGAGTAGGTATGTCTGGGAAGAAAGGTATTGGAGGCCTTAGAGCTCATTTCCCTCCTTGGATCAGGATATTATCTACCTTATTGCAATTGCATAGGTAGTTGGAAAGTTGTCTCCTCCCTAAGTCTGCAAATTAGTAGCAATATCACTATTAAAAGATCTAAGGTAATTCAACAAGGCATTACCAAGAGTAGGCTTTACTATAGTAGGTGTTTTATCCCATGTCTTTTGAAATCTATAATTAAAATTAGTCATGCATTCATTGGATGCACTTTTAGTGGTAGTTAGCTACTCCAAAAGTGATAGGTGATCACTTTTATCTTCAAAATACTTATACAACCTTTAATCTAACTCATCCTAGTTAGTGATTGAATTATGTGGTAAACCCTTATACCACTGTAAGGTTTTTCCCTTTAGAGATGAAGCTAACAATATAATAGCAACATCATCTTCTATAATACAATGGATATTATAGATGTTTGAGACTTATTGAATGTTTTCTAAGGGAGAGATGGAAGTTTCACAAGTGAAGTATGTTAGAATTTTAAGAGCATCTATTGGGATGTCATGTCTTTGAGCTAAAATGATAGGACTCCCACCATTGTAGGTGGCAAAAGCATGCACTCTAGGAAGGTCCATATGGAATAATGATCTATTCAAATAAAAATATGGTACCCTAGGTTGTGACCTATCAATAGGAGGAGTAGAAAGAGATCTTCCAAGTGTATGTGCTACTACCGAACTCCTAAATGGTGATAGAGAGAGTCTATTCCTTCTTGTTCTAGGATTTGAAAATGAAAGTTTATTATATAGAAGGTGCCCTTGTTTGAGCTTTGAGCATGAATCATAGCAAATTTGGTCTAAAAATCAAGATATAGAGATGGAGTTAGCAAGTACTTGAATGTCAACCTCCTAATGGCTGAAATACTAAGAGTACCACTATCTTCTCAACATATCTTGAAGTTATTTTCTTTGACATTGGTGAACCAGTAGACATAAGAAATGCTTCAATATTTGACCCACCAAGCCTGCCAAAAACTGTTGACACAAAATTTTTCACCCTTGCCTAAAGTTTTTACCTAAAGGAAACCTTGTGTAACATGGAAACAATCTCAAAAGTGTGGGACTTTGTAATTATAGATTGAGTCTCTAGAGAAGGTTAGCTTCCATACTATTAGGGTGCACCTAACTACTTCTTGAGAGGAAAAGAGAGAAGGAATAAATGAAAATCAAACCAAGTAATCTAATCTAAAGGGGTCATACACCAAAATAGTTTATTCAAACTTATATCTACCTAACAATGCACTATTCACCAATACATTCTCAAAATAAACCGATTCAACTTGTTCCTTAGTTCAACAATCATATGCAGATTAGGGACCAAATGAGATGCTATAAGAAAGGAAATTCACTCTATATCATTCAAGGCCAAATAGGTACATTCATACAAATTGAAGAATGGAACCAATACACTAACAAGGAAAGAATGTTTTGCACTTATATTAATGGGAGAATGAGGTATAGTGGAGAAATATTTTCATTCATAAGTAAAAGGAAATTATAGTAGTGGAGCATATAATACAACTACTATAGAATCAAAGAGAAAAGACTGACCCTTGGAGGGATTACAAAAGTTTCTTTTACAGCTCAAGCATAACCAAGAAACTTCTTCCTTAATTTAAGCTCAACTACTGCCACTAAATTTCTAGAGAATAATCACTCCAAATCTAAGGAAGATTTGATTAGGGTGCACATCTAGATGCAGGAAATCTAATCCTTTGTGTAAATCTGAGCTCTTGGAAAATAAAAATGATGGCCATAACCAATTAGACTAGGTAGATGGATAGATAGAGTGTTGGAGGAAAGGAATTGTATTAGAAAAGCATGGAGAACACCCAAAAAAGAGGCTATAAGAAATCGAGGACTTTTTTTCCATCAAAAAACTTCTTGTTTCCATGTCCACAACCATGCTAAGTAAGTTATGTTAACATTTGAATAATCAACCTCGCCACGTGGCTCAATAATCTTTCAACATTTTTTTGTCAAATCTAGTTTCCATCATATGTTGACCCATTGACTACCTCTACTTGCTCATGGTTTCACAACTTGAAATCCTCTTTAACCACATTGGCCTACAAAACCATGACTTCCTTGTTTATGCCTAACCATTGCTTCACAACTTGGTTTTACTTTAGTCCCTTAATCACAATGACTCATTTACTATGATGATCACCACATCAAAGTCAATCCATGCCTTAGAATTTAAAATCAGTGACCAGGGGAACAAGCATTGTGTTATGATTTCCTAAGCACTTTCTCCCAATTGTGGCTTAAGGCTAAGGGTAGCATAAAATGCCTGTGACACTATGACTACTAAAACTTAACTTCCAGTGTTGCCTTTCACATGGTTGCCACTTAAAACATGAGTGCAACTTACACCCTTGCAACTATGTAAAAACAATCCTTAACTATGATTGTGTTTTTGTAGTTATCATCCACTTTTATCTATTAACCATTGTGACAATGTCACTTATTATGTGTTTTCTAGGTTGCAACTTGAAGTCTTAACCTTAGTCTAAACCCTACGAATGAGCATGAGGGGATACAATTTACCTCCTACAAAACCTATATGGGAAGAGGATGTCATTTCTGATAGATTGGTTGAGAATGTGTGTAGAGAAAGAATGAAAATGTTTTGGGATGTTGTCAATTTTGAACAAGAAATGAGGAAAGATGATCCATCATTCAAAGGATTTTATCCTTAGATGGACTATTGGGTTAGATTAAATAAATGTATCTATAATTTTTATATTGAAATGAACAAGGTTCTTTAATTTTAATGCAACTTGGATGGGTTGTATATCATTTTATTATTTTCTTTTAATTCAAGGAGTTAAGTAAATGCTTTCATTGAATTGATAGGGTTTCTAGGTTTTGGGAGGGATATCATAAGAATGAAATTCAGGATTAACTACTAATAAATTTAATTATAAAGCAATTAAATATATCAATATTTTGTTGGGTAGACATTATGTAGTAATGGATAAGGCATTGATCATTAGTTTAGATGCAAATTGAAGAGTTCCTATGGTTTCACAAAACAAAATTATAAATCAATTCAAATTTTACTTTTTTGTAACAAGGAATCAAACTATTGGTCATCACTTATTTGTGATGATTTTCCTCTAAATTATAGATGTGATCAATGAGTCATTAGAAATCTAAGAAGAATTTGTGACCATTTTCTACTATAAGGGATAGATCTTAAAGAAGAAAATTAATGAGCACATGTTTTGAAGAAAGAATCATAAAACCAATCACATTTCCATCCCTAAGGTGCATCCACCTTGGTCCTATAGATCCTAAAGTCTAGAGAGTCCTCTGTGATTAAGCTAAAGTTGGTCCAGATCTAAAGAAAACTCAATTCAATATAGGAAATACCTAACCCTGAGATCAAGTCTTGTCTTCTACATCCTGGTATTGGGTATTTTATAGCCTAGTAGTTTTAAAATAGCAACAAAATGGTGACTCCATTAGGGAGACAATGAAAGTAAATAAAACTTTGAACTTTAAAATCTCTATTGTGATTCATAAATTTGCAGTCATAGTTTTGTTATTTGTGTAAAACCATGCTTGGGTATTGGTTGTTTTTAGAAACAAACCTCAAGAATTTATAAATATTCTAGTTGCACGAAAGCTATGTGATGTAGAACGGGCTTGAAAGTTCCTTATTGGCCATATAGAGTTGTATTCCTAAAGTATACAAAATAAAATTATCTAGGTTGGGTTCCTTTGTCAGATCTATTTTAGAAAAATTCTCTCGTAAAGTTTCTTATCTTTTAGCCACTATAAAAGATACTTTTCCCTAGTGGGTTGTGACTCAGTCTTAGGTTCTATTACTAGTTCTTGTATTAAATTTAAATATCATTGATAGAAGGAAAAATGTGAGAGCTTATGTGAAATAAAACCTAGATATCCTATTGAATACAATGTTACTGTTGTCAAAAAAGTGTGCACCCTTGTCCAATATTTTTACCTAAGGACAACCTTGTGAAACATGGAAACAACCTCCAAGCTATGGGACTTAAAATATGGGGTTGAGTCTTCAAAGAAGGTTTGGTTCCTTTGCTATCAAGATGCACCTAACTACTCTTAAAAGGAAAAGGGAGAAGAAGATGCAAGAAACAAAATCTATCTAATCTATTCTAAGTAGGTGATGCACCAAAATAGAATGCTCAAGCCAATCTCTACCCATATATTCACTATTGAACCATCATAACATCAAAATATATACACATCTAGAATTTTTTTAATCTAAGAATCACATGTAGATCAAAAAACCCAAATAAATGACACAAGGAAGAAGATAATTCACTTATATATCATGCATAGGCCAAAAAAAGATACAGTCATGCACGATTACAAATGTCCACAATACACCAATGAGAGGAAAATAGTTCTTGCACAATACATCAATGGATGAGGGAGATAAGATATAATATCATATAGTTCAGAGGCAAAAGGGATTTATAGTGGCAAGCTAGAGCAATGCCAGAGAAACAAAGAGGGTCTGATCTTTATAAAAATTTCCATTATAGCTTAGAATAGATATAACCTTGAGTTCAAACTCCAAAAATAATTATAGAGTACAATAAATGAATATAAGAGTGAAATCTGACCTTAAAATCAACTTGTTGTAGTGAAGTGACGAGAATGGCCAAAGAAAGAATTTGGGGGCTCAAAACATCATCATTATTGCAAAACCATCAAATAGTCATGGAGATGAATCATCATTGGAATTACAAAGCCCAAAGAACCACTTTTGCATTAAATGAGTAGTCCTAACATGTCATGGCCACAAAAAATCCACTCATGCTACTGTAAAAAAAATATGGGATGGGATAACATGCAATGTTAACCCACTACAAAAATCACAGAGTTGAACCATGCGAAATAAATAGGTTCTCCCCAAAAATGATGACCATAGATATAGATCTCTTTATTTAAATTAGATGACTTAGATGCCACAAGAAAATTTCCAACACTTGATTAAAACATAGCCCTTGATTAAGATATTCTTTATATCAAATGGATGGCTGGGATGAAGCAAGGAATCTCAAAAGATGCATCAAAATCTAACGACCATCACATCTTTGTAAAATGGGCAAGGAATGGTGTGAAAATATGAGAGACATTAGATCAAAAGCATCCCAGCAAGACACAAATCCACCACTTGGCACTAATTCATTTGTTGGCACATTTACCAATATACAGTTGAAGGAGCAACATGCAATTTTACAATTTTGTGGAAGCAATAAGGGTCACTCCCTGAAATAGAGAAAATGGTTAATGTGAAATGTTAATCCTAGTAGAAAATGCATGTTAACATACAAATCAACAAATGAATCAAAAAATGAGCCAACTCAGTTAATGAACGAATTGAATTAGCTCAGCACATGAAGAAATTGAGCCAACTCGGCCTATGAAGAGATCAAGTTAACACAAGTTAACACCAATCAAATTGCATGTTAACCCACATCAAATAAATCAGCCCATTGAAGATCTCTCAGATTGGTTATTGGTGATGGACTAAATGGAGGCAAAAATGTTAATAATTACCTAAGTGTGCTTAAAATAATTGGCCTAAAAAGAAAAAGGGAATCCATTCATACATGGAATCCCAGAGATAACCCACAATACCAACCCTTAGTTGAGAAGGAGGTTTCATCCCATAGTTCTAAATCTGAAACTATTAGGCTCCTGGGTATTATCTTCACAACACCATATCATGAAGATAGGATTTACCAGGACATAATAGTATCATCCATGGGAGAGACTATTTTTAGACCAAGTGTTATAGAAGAAATGAATCAATGTCTCAAACCTAGAAGTGTTCAATCTAATAGGCCAAGTCTTGGGAAATTTTCATACATTGAGAGAAATCTAATAGATTTGGATGACCCTGTAGAGTCTAAGGAAACAACCACAAACCATGATGACTTTGTTTTTGAATTAGAAGTCCTTAGAAGAAGGGTTTCTAAAGAAGAAGCCAAACACATCCTTTTATAAAAGGAGAAAGAACAAATCACCATGAATACTCTCATTGAGAGATAATTTTCTTAGGAGAATGGCTACTCTAAAGGAGAAAAACAAAAAATTGGAAGAGAGATCCTCCAAAGTACATTTAGATGTATTTGGAGATGTTGAAGATTCAAGGTCTAAAGTATAAGAGCATAAACATCTCCAAGAAGAAGAAGGACCGGTCATATCCCAAGTCCAACCCTATGAACCTATTGATGAGATCATAGATTTGATTGTAAAACATTTTGATAAAGTAAAATAGAAGGTCAAGTAAGAATCCAAATAAATGAACCTCAAGGTATTCCCAAAAAATATGTAAATCTTGTCATGTCTAAATTATATTTAGACTTAGAAAAAGCTAAGAAAGAAAGAGAGAATTTAGCTAAAGAGCTCAAGAAGATTAGAATGAAGCACAAGAAAATGAAAATAGAAGAAAAATACAATTTATTAAATTTTATTCTAATTTAGCTTCTTGGCTAAATCTATCCTCACAAGCTACATCTTTTGTCCCTTATTGTGTACCAATAATAACTGGCGAAAAAATGTCTCAGTCATTCATCGGTTCATCTTCTACTACAAGTAGCCAAATCCCTACTACTCAACATATTCAAATCCCTATCCAAACACAAGCTATTGGAGAAAGAACATCAACTATTGTTGGTTGTTAGAGGAGGCCCATCTATAGGGATAAGAATAAATAAATTTCCTCTCTAGGTATCCCTACATTTCCATATCCTAGTTCCAATGACTTGAGGGATAAGGTCATTAAATTTTCAAGCAAAAATGTCATTACTAGTGAAGAGAACCTAAAGAAATTCAATGATATTCTCAAATATTATGAAATAGAGCATGAGGATGTAGTGATGAAGTTATTCTTCCATTCACTGACTAAGGATGCCAAGGATTGGTTCAAGAGATTTCCTAATGACAACATTAGTTCTTCGAGTGATTAGGAGAAGCTTTTTAAAGAATAGTATAGGGATAATATCAATGTTGGATTTATGTTAAATGATTTCAATAATATAAAGAAGATCCCTAATGAGTCCACCTTTGACTTTAATGTGAGATTTCATAAGGGAATGTACAAGGTATTCCAATCGATGAGACTTGGGGAAGATTTCTATCTCACTACTTATTTCAATGCATTTGATAGTAAGGTGGCATATACCTTCAAAGACAAATATCTTAGGACACTAAGAGATGCTTACAAGATGTTTATGAATATTGAGAACAAAAGGAGAGCCTCGAGTAAATTGGGTAGAAGAGATGGCCCAAAATTATTTAATCCAAGATACATTAAGAAAGAATGTGAGAAGCTTGTTGCAAGTAAGAATCTTGAAGAGGATATATGGGTCAAGTTCTAAACCTACTTAAGAATATGAATCCACTAGCATTTAATTCAAATAAGTCTAATACTAGTTAGAAAAATCCATTTAACAATAATTACAATAGACATAATAGAATGTAAAACTTCCCTTATACCACTCAATGGAAGGATGGGAAGCCTGATGTTCCTCCTAATAAGAATACTGGTGAGAAAAATACACCTGATCCTCTACAAAAGACATATGTCAATATGGTTGATGATCCTTAGTGGTGTATGATTTATCAATTCCCTCATGCACCAAAGCATTGTGTTGTTTCTTTACCATTTTTTGTTGATGAAGAAAAGACTAAAGAATAGCCAAGTTATAATGGTGGAGTTGAAGATGTTGGTTGTAATATGGTAGGCTCATATTCTGATAATGCTTTGTAAGGTGATGATATTGAATATGATGTTTGTTATAGAAATCATTTCAATAGTACAAAACACCAGTAGATTTTCTCAGATGAGGATGGTGAGCATGATACTACTTGCAATATGATGTCATCCAAAAATGAACTGACATTGAGAATGCAAACTAAGGAGGAAATTGAATAGATCACTACAGACATGGTTGCTCAAGTACAGACAAGAGGTATAATGCATAAGGTTGAAGGTAATAAGATGTCTGGTTTTTTATTAAGAAAACTAATTCAAAGAAAATAGAGGTCAATGAGCCAAAGGATAAGAACAATATCAAGGTGAAAATTGTTAATAAGAAATGGGAAGCCAAGAGAGAAGATATTGCAAAGGCTCCTGAGATCCAGACTAATGATAGTAAGAAAGACAAGGGATCATTGGAAATTACTACTATGAATGATAAACAGAAGGGTTAGAATAATCCAAGCTCATTTGACAAGCAAAAGGAGGTTAAAGGTATGTCGATTGATAACTCTACTACCCCTTCTATTGATATGTTGTCACTATTATCATAAATCATAGTAAAAGTTCCTTTGTCAAAACTGTTAAGAATCCTTGAACATAAGAGTAAAGCCATTGCATTGGCCAAGGGTGTAGATAGTGAGATTAATGATGACTATAATACAAATCATATCCTTGATAAGCTTGAAAAAAATATATAAATTAAGGTTGTTATATCCCAAATTCCACCTCTGTACCTAGAAGATTATGTGAGCCAATGTCTAGGAAGTGTAGACCCTTTCTTCCTAAGTATCATTGTAAATGGAAAAACATTAAAAATTGTATGATTGATTCTGGTGCATCTAATACAGTCATTCCTTATGAGGTAATGAAGGATCTAGGACTGAATTTATATACCTCTTAAGGTAGATGTTGTGCTATTGATAAAAGGGAGGTCATTGTCATAGGGACCATAAATGCAATACCTTACAAATTACTTACCTATCCTAAAAAGGAGCAGAACATGAGTGTGTTCATTGTAGATATCCCACCACAGTATGGCATGTTATTATCTAGAAAATATAGTGTAGCAATGGGCGGAAGTTTGCAATATGATTTGTCACATGCAACATTTCAAATTAATGATTAGTTGGTGAAGGTAAATAGAGAGCCCAAAAGTATCTACATTATTGAGAAAGAGATTGAAAATGATATGACATACTTTGTAGATACTGATGTAAATTCTTACAAGGATGAAATTTTGGTACTAAACAAAGATAAAATCAAGGAAACTATTGCAAAAGAGGTTGAATCAAAATTAGAGAAGGGTGACTTGTGGATGATGTACTTTGATGGAGCTTGCTGCAAGGAGGGATCAAGGGTAGGTATTCTTTTGATTTCTCCTAAGGGTTGAACTTATAACTTCTCTTTTACTCTAAGCTTTCCATGTACAAATAAAATAGAAGAGTATGAAGCCCTATTGCTAGGATTGAGATTAGCTCATAAACAAGAAATCAAATGCTTGTATGTCATTGGTGATTCTAAATTGATTGTTTCTCAAGTTAGAGGGGCATATGTTTCAAAGAATAAAAGATTGAAGCAATACAAATATTTTGTCTGATATGATTGAATGTCTTGATGCTTTTGGGATTGTCTAGAAAGATGGGAGTAATAATAAGATGGCAGAATTGTTAGAAAATATTGTTATTAAGTCTAATGATGTAACTTTTGTTGGTCTATCAAAAGTAGAAGTATAGACCAGATCCTTAGTTCCTAATAACATCCAAAATTGGAAAGTCTTTGAAGAAGATAAAGATATAATTAGATTTTTGAATTGTGAAGACTAGTTTTGCGGGCAAGAAATTGACTATGTAGCTTATGTAGAAAATATTGATGGTAAGGAAACTATCTTTGGATAAAAATGTGTACAATTAAAAACCAACAAGATCTCAAGAGGTTTTGTTGTTTTAGAGTCTATCTTTGAAATTTATGATAGATCTAAGGTAGAAAACAAATAATCTAGTGCTAAGAATCTAGAAGAAGTGAATCTAGGGACTAATGAAGTAGTTAAGATATAAATTTGTAAAAAATTAGCCCCTAAGATTAGGCAAGGATTGATTGGTTTATTGAGAAAATAAAGACATGTATTTTCTTGGTCTTGCGATGATTTAAAGACTTATAGGGAAGATTTCTTTTAGCATGAAATTCCTTTGAAGGATGGTGCAAAGCCTTTCAAACAGAAGCAAAGATCAATCAATCCTACTCTTGTACTCAAGATTCAAGAAGAACTCATGAAGTTAAGAGATGTTAGGACTATCAAGTCTATCAATCATTCATCTTGGGTGTCAAATTTGGTTCTAAATACGAAGAATAATGGAGATATCAGGTTATGAGTTGATTTCAAAAACATAAACATATCTTAATTAAAAGACAACTATGGTCTACCTAACATGGAAGCAATGTTATAGAGGGTTATTGGAGTAGAACTCATGTCCATGATGGATGGGTTCTCAAGCTATAACTAGGTGGTTGTAAAGGAATAAAAATAATATAAAACAAAATTTATAACACCCTAGGGTACTTGTGTTTATAGTAGAATGTCATTTGGCTTAACAAATGCTTGTGCTACTTTTCAAAGAGCTATGGATGTAGCCTTTGTAGAAATTATTGACAAATTTTTAATAGTATACCAGGATGACTTGATAGCTAACTCAAAAGATGAGAATGATCATTGCATGTACCTAGAGAAGGTATTCATCAGATCATTAAAGTTCGGTATCTCTCTAAATCCTAGGAAGTGTGCATTTTTTGTTATTGAGGTTAAATTATTGGAGCACTTAGTTGGAAAAGAAAGAGTCAGAATAGATCTCCTAGGAGATTTGAAGCCATAGATAAAATTCAAAAGCCAAAGAATTTAAAAGGTATTCAATCATTTTTTGGACAAATAAACTTTCATAGAAGATTTGTCACCAAGTTTGTTGAGATAAGTAGGCATATTTCTAAGATGCTAAAGAAGGGTTCAGAAAAAATGGGATGAACAAAAAACCATGGCATTTAATAAGATAAAACAAGCTATCAATGATTCCCATGTTTTAAGAGCTCCAAATTATGCAAAGCCTATGCATATTTTTTCCTTTTTATCTTTTCATATAGTTGTTGTTGTTTTGTTGTAGAAGAATGAGGATGGTTTTCAACAACCAATTGTATTTTTCAGCAAGTCTTTGCAAGCTGTAGAAATTAAATATGATATCAATGAGAAATAGGCCTATGCATTGGTTAAGGCTATAAAATAATTTAGGTGCTACTTGATGGGAGCCACTATAATCGTAGTTGTTCCAAGTGGTACATTAAAAGACATCTTCTCACAGCAAGGGGTCCCAGGGAGAAGATGTAGATGGATCATCAGGATCAAAAAATTTATATTGATATTCAAATTACCAAGTTAGTTAGAGGTCAAGGCCTTGCTAAACTAATGGAAGAGGCTAACATTGAAGAAAACTAGATCAATCAACTTGATGATGACTATAGGAGTGATCTGTGTGACTTGGACACTTCTAATTGGTACAAAGGTATAATATTTTACCTAAAACATATGAAGGCTCCTTCAGGTCTCACTAAAAATTAGAAGAAGGCTCTAAAGTTGCAAGCCATTAGATATGTCATTGTGAAAGGTCAGTTATGGTGGAGAGACTTGGAAGGTGTTCTTTTGAAATGTGTAAATGAAGAAGAATCAAATAATGTCTTGAGTGATATGCATGAAGGAGTATGTGGGGGCCATTACATGGAAAAAATAATAGCATATTAAGTCCTTAGGTTTGGCTTCTAGTGGCCTACACTATCAAACATGCATAAGAGCTAGTAAAGAAATGTGATGCATGCCAAAGATTTAGTGAGAAATTGAAGTTCTCTAGAAATCTCCCATTGAGGCTAGTGGAGGTGAAAGAACCTTTCCAGTAGTGGGGTATTGATTTCATTGGTGAAATCTCAAATAAGTCTAGTGGAGGGCATTCTTGAATTTTGGCTGCCATTGACTACTTCACAAAATCAATAGTTATCATTCCTACTAGGAATGCAATAAGTAAAGTGGTGATAAATTTCATATTGAATAATATCATTATCATATTTGGATGCCCAAAAAAAATTGTCACTGATAATGCCATGTGCTTTAGATCAAATGAGTACAAAAGAATTTGCAAGAAATATGGCATCACTGGATCTACATCATCACCTTACCATCCCCAAGGAAATGGTCAAGTTGATTCTAGCAATAAAAGTGTACTCAAGATTATTAAGAAGATTCTAGGAGAAAACACAAGATCCTTAGATTCTAGGTTGCCTCTAGCATTATGGGCAAATAAGTTTAAATTGAAAAAGGCTATTGGTTGTGCCCCTTTTGATTTAGTTAATGGGATCTAGGCAAGATTGTCTCAAAATAATCTAAATGAGATGTATAAGTTCATCTAGGCTTATGATGAAGATATTTTTGATGATATGCATGTAAGAATGGATGTTATCTTATAGTTGGATGAGGCAAGGAGGGATGCTTCTGCATAGGATGCAAGGTTACAAGCATAGATGAAGTATTTCTTTGTCAAAAGAACATGTGATAGGAATTTTTTGCCTGAGGATTTAGTATTATTATGGAATGCTAGAGTGGAAGACAAAGGTGAGCATAGTAAATTTGATCACATTTGGCTTGGTCTTTATCTAATCCATGGTAAAAAGGGTGAAGATTCCTATCTCATAAGAGAGTTATCTGGTGATATTCTTGAATTTCCAATTCATGGGCAGTTCTTGAAGAGGTATTTTTGTTAAAATGTTTAAATTTCCATGAATAGTAGTTAGATTTTCTTGTAGATTTTGTAAATTTTGTAAAGCCTCTATAAGTCTTTCTACAATTTTTTCCTATGTAGTTTTGTGCTTTCCCCTACTTAGTCAAGTGTTTCTCTCAAAATTTGTCATGAGTTTCAAGTATGTGGTCTACTTCTAGCAAAAATTATTTGTTCTTACATTGATACAAGTTATCCATCATCCCTAGACAGAGTCACTGATGGACTAATTTTTCACTCACTAAAAAAATTTTGTGAAATCTTGTAAAAATTAGGAAGAATTGTGTTTTTCATGCTTTGGGTTTCTAAAAATTGTGTTAACCCTCATAAAAACCTAGGGTAATTGTCTTGCTTTGTTTCATTGAATTCATTTGAAATTGACTTGCAAATATTAAATAGGGATAAATGATTAAAACCTTGCTTATGAAATTATATCCCTAAGTATTTTGACATATTACCGCATTGAGTTTCATGATCTTCTTATTTATTAAGTTGGAATGTTGTGAATGCCTTTTAATCACAACATTGCTCTATTTTGATCACTAACCTTGTTGAAGGGTGTGAGGATGTGAAATAGTCTATCAGCATAATTAATGCGGCTTCACAATTTCTATGGTTAAGTGTCAAGTTCATGTTGTGAAGGAGTGATGCTTGGAAAATGCATTATCAAAAGTCAATTCTAGCCTAAGGTCATTTAAGTTGTGATGTTGTAAATAGAAGGAAATAGTCAATCAAAAGGTTACAGCAACATCAATGGGTTAAAAGGCATGTCACATTTTAAAATTGCAAAGGAGCGATATAACAGAGATCACATCATCATAGATAAATGAAGGATTAAAGAAATTGAAGTCACAATGGTGTAATGAGCATAAACAATAGTCAAAGTTGAGTCATTGCTTCATTGCAAGCAATCAGATAAACTCTAAAGGTAGAGTTGTGAGGATGTGAAAGATAGTAGTGGTTATGTTTTAAGACTAGCACATCTTCCCAAGTAGTTAAGAGAAAACTTGGGTTAAGGTGGTGAGGCTACAAAAGCTTGTAATTGCACCTTCACAAGTTTATTTTTTGAGTTAAGAGTTTAAGTTGCAAAGTAGTGAAAATAGATAAGACAATCAACTTAATAGTTGATCCCAACATCACAAGGGTAAGATGGAAGCTGACATTTTCATTTGTGAATGTGTGAAAAGTGAACAAGTAGTTAAAATCTTTACCATCACATCATCACAAGAGTTAAAATATAATTCAAGGTTAGAGCTGCAAAGTATCAAAAGCTTGAAAAATGTACTTTTGCAAGGTTTAGTTGTGGTTGAGATTCTATGGTTGAGAGGTTGTGAAGCAAAGTGTTAGTTAGACTTAGAATGGTGATCGCATCTTTGAGGTTCAAGAGATGTAGTTAAGAATTAAAGTTACAAAGTGGCAAAGAACTATTTATCACACTATCGCATGGCTTCATAAACAATTAGAATGTTAAGTTGTGATGTTATGAGATAAGAAAGGGTTAACCAAAATAGTCAGCACAACATCGCATAGTTAGAGAAAATATTGTGTTTGGCAATTGTAAAGAAGTGATAAGGCCATTATCTAAACCATTGCATCATCACAAGAATGAAGGGTATTAAGTTCAAAACCATGGTGAAGATGTGAAGCAACAAATAAAGATGTTATCACCAAATCATAGTGGTCAGAAAGATAAAGTGAAATGAAACTGTGAAGCAGTGAATAAAGTGAAAGCCAACATCACAAGCTAGACTTAGAAGTTAAAGAAAAGAGGTTTGAGGTAGTGAGATAGTGAAGATAGCCTTATTCACATTGTAATAGTTGGAGATAACAAAAGAGAAAAAATTGTGGTGAAGTAGTAATATGGTTGTCATCGCATCATCATAGCTTTCAGTTTTAAAGGCATAAAAATAGTTTTTAATGGCCATGTCTGAGCTGGATAAAAAGGTTATGAGCTAGAAGTACAAAATATGAAAAAGCAAAGATTTTTCTGTCTTCTCTAAGATTAATAGGTTTTAAAGTATGTTGATTTAAATACTTTTAATTCCATGCTCCTTTCATAGAGATAGATAAATTCTAAAAGACACAAATATTTTCATTACTAGTTGCATGATTGTTTGAAGTGTCTAAGCAAAATTTGAGTTACAGAGTGATTTTTAGTGATTATTTAGCATACAACATATGAATTTGATTGAATTGTTTGAAGAAATGGCTTAGAAAGAAGGAGAATTGATTGCATAGGCTATAATTGAAGAATCTACATCAAAAACTCAAAGACCAAGTTTGTTTGTAGAAGAGTGGATGCACATTCTACATGGTTCAACTAATGCACAATATGTAAATGACCATGCTTTTAGATATCCATGTCTATTTTTTAGAGTTGTGGAGGTTCTAGATAGAAATGGATATGAATTTCTCTGGTTCTTCTACAAGAATGGAATGGAGAAGGTTCTAGTTTACAACCCTTGGATCAAAAATTTGGGCAAAATAATTATGCTAGAAGTATTTATAGATGTGCACCTAGTAAAGGAATTAATCAAATGATACTATCCAATAATTAAGTCATTTCATAGGAGAGACAAAAGCATTTTGTTGTCACTAGATAAAGAGACATTCATAGAGGCATTCAATTTTGGATGCCCAATGTCATTACCTATTGACATCAATGACCTAACTAAAAATTTCAAAAGCCAGAAGAGCTTTTATATGGGTAGGGCAATGACAATACATATCCCTTTGTCTAGAAAAGGAAAGGGAAAGATTGCAAAGAAGAAGGAAATAGAGAAAATCATGCCTCTTGAATTCTTTCAAAGGTATTTCCAAAATATTGTCTTTGGCCTCAACAAAGTCCTAGGTATTGATAGGACCATGAATGCCCTAGGAGGACACTCTATCATGGCTTTGAATTTTCAAGACCCCAACACCAATGTTAGGTATGATTATGTGGCATACATAATTGACAAGATACATGAAGAGATCATTGTTGCACAATAGGGACAACTAGAGAATTTTAGGTTCCCTCACTACTCTTTGATATTGCATTTAATTTTCTTCAAAAATGTTGATTCCTTTGATCAAAGCTTCTTTGAGTCCATAGAGGAATGGGGAGAAACACTACCAGTGCAAAGATGGACAAGGGTATGGAAAAGGGTCCACCCATACTCAAATATTATTTCCTTCTATAATGATTTTATGCATCTTATTTTTTAAATGATAGGATTGGTTAATGAAAGAATACCTAGGAGTGTTAGGAAGGTTGTTAAAACTAATATGTGTTTTGATGCTAAGAAATAATTGACACATTATTAGGGGAGTGCTTTTTATTTGAGGATTATACAATTATCATAATATATGGATGCCCTCAACCATCTCACATTCTACTCAAGTATTTCCTAGAGAGACTAGGGTTTGTAGAAGTTTTCTAGCAAGTAATTTCATTAAACAAAGAGTATCTAGGTAAAGCTATCAAAAAAGGGACATTTTTGCGTAGATGTACCAAGGTAGGAGAGTTTGAGATAGGAAAAATGTTATTGAAGAGACTGATGCCTATTTGAGAGGCTACAAATTGCCAACTAGGCCAGCTAGAACACATGACCCCTACAGTGTAGTTAGGAATGCCTTAAAAAGAATGAGGGGATACAATTTACCTCCTACAAAACCTATGTGGTAAGAGGATGTCATTTCTGATAGATTGGATGAGAATTTCTATAGATAAAGAATGATCAGGATTTGGGATGTTGTCAATTTTGAACAAGAAATGAGGAAAGTTGATCCATCAATCAAAGGATTTTATCCTGAGATGGGCTATGGGATTAGATTTGAAAAATGTGTCTATAATTTTGAGATTAAGATGAGCAAGGTTCTTTCATTTTAATGCAACTTTGATGGGTTGTATATCTTTTCATTGATTGCTTTAAATTAAAGGAATTAACTAAATGATTTCATTGAATTGATAAGGTTTCTAGGTGTATGGGAGGGATATCATAAGAATGAAATTTAGAGTTAACTGTTCATAAATTTAACTATAAGGCAATTAAATAGATCAATATTTTTCTAGGTAGGCTTTGTGTAGAAATGGATAAGCCATTGATTGGCAGTTTAGGTTGAAGAGTCCATATTCTTGCACAATTATAAATCAAATCAAATTTTACTTTATTTGTAACAAGGAATCAAACTACTGGGCATCACTTATTTGTGATGTTTTCCCTCTGAATTATAGTTAGTTGATGTGATCAATGAGTCATTGCAAATCTAAGAAGAATTAATGATCATTTTCTACTATAAGGGATAGATCTGAAAGAACAACATTAGTGAGCACATTTTTTGAAGAGAGAATCATAAAACCAAACACATTTCCATCCCTAAGGTGCACCCACCTTGGCCCTACAGAGCCTAAAGTGTAGAGAGTCCTCTATGATTCTACTGAAGTTGATCCAAATCTAAAGAAAACCTAGTTGAATATAGGAAATAGTTAACATTCAAACTAAGTCTTATCTTCTGCATCTTGTTATTGGTTATTTTTTAGCCTAGTAGTTTTAAAACACCAACAATATGCTTCATGTATTTTGATTGAGTAATGTAGATACCATCTTTCTTCTACTGAATTTTCAAGACAACAAAGAATTTAATCTCTCCAAATATTGACATTTCAAATTCTTTAATTATTTCCTCATAAGAATATTTTCATAAGTCATCATTTCTAATGAATAATGTATCATCTATAAAGATTTGTGCTAGCATTATCTTCCTTTTTGGTCCTCCCTTGATGTATAGACTTTTGTTGTTGTTTTTCCTTTGAAAACCAATTCTTACTAGATGATTGTGAAATATTTCATACTAGGCTCTAGGGGCTTGTTTGAGACCATATAAAGCTTTGTGTAATGTACAAACCATATCCCTTTTTTAAGGATCTATGAAACCTTTAGGTTTCTCAATGTTGACTTCTTCTTCTAGGACTCCATTCAAGAAATGCATCCATCTAATATACTTTTAACCCTTTATGTGTAGCATAAGCAAGTAGTTTTCTAACATCTTCTAGTTTTGCAATAGGAGCAAAAGTTTCTCCATAATAAATAACTTCTTCTTGAGAATAACCTTTGTATACTAACCTTGCCTTGTTCCTTGAAACTTCTCCATTTTCATTCAACTTATTTCTGAATACCCAATTTTTTTCCCAATTACATTTTTGTCCTTGGGTCTAGGAAAAAGAGTCCATTTTTTTTTCCTTTCTATTTGTTCAATCTCTTCATTCATTGCCTCAATATAACTTTCATTATCTAATGCATCTTTAATAGTTTTGTGTTCAAACTCATTAAATAAACATGAACCTTTTAGTGTGTTCCTTATTGTTGTGTCTTTTAACTGATATCCAATGATTTTCTCAGGTGCATGATGCCTTCTAACATATCTAGAAATTACAAGTATCTTCTCTTTGGATTTAGAACTTGTTTCACTTTTTTCACCATGCTCAAGATGATATTTTGAATCATGCTTGGGTCCCACTATCTATAACTTAGGTCTTTCATACATTGACTCAATTTACACAAGCTGAAACTCAGGTCCTTCTATCTAAGACTTGGGTTGCACTGGCTTCAACTTAGGTTGAACTAGAGATTTAGGGGACTTGGGTGGTAAAGATTGTTGATTTGCAATTCAATTTTCTTGAATTTTAGGTAAAGTATCAAGTTCAAAGTAGACAAAGTTTCTGTAGTTTTCAAGTTCTTTTCTTCTTTGTTCTTTACTCTTTTCTACAAACTCATCAATTTTTACATGTGCACTTTCTATGACCTTGTGAGTAGTAAGATTTGGATATTTATATGCTTTTATTTTGTTGGAGTATCCTAAGAATATGCCTTCATCACTTTTCACATCAAATTTTCCTTTCCTTGTTTCTTTCAAGATATAATATTTTCTTCTAAATACTTTGAAATAACACACATTAGGTTTGTAGCCATACCATAATTCATAAGGTGTTTGACTTGTGTCCTTCTTCAGCTTAACTCAATTTAAGATATGAATTGTTGTACTAATTGCTTCCTTCTAGTATTTGATTTCAATGTATTTCTCTATCATCAATTTTCTTGCTAAATCCATAATGGATCTATTTCTTATTTTTGTAATGCCTTTCTGCTGAGGTGTACTAGGTGCAAGTATTGTCTATTGATTCCTCTTTTATTGCAGAATTCATTGAATTCATTTGAGATGAATTCTTGTCCTCTATCTGACCTTAGAAAATTTAGTTTATTTCTTGATTCTTTCTCCACTCTAGCTAGATACCACTTGAATTTTTGAAAAGTTTCAGATTTGTCTTTTAGGTACTTCATTGTCATCATCCTAGAATAATCATCAAAAAATAAAATGAAATAATTATCTTCATAATAGCTTTCTATGCCAATAGGTCCACAAAGATCTATATGCACCATTTTCAAAACTTCTTCAGAATGATAATTCTTGCTTTTAAAATTTTTCTTTCCAGTCTTCGCAATTTCAAAAATTTTGCACATACCCATATCAGGTTTCTTTAGACTTGGATGTTGAGATAATGGGTGTTGCACACATTGCATAATATTGTTGTATTGTATTATTTTATTTTATAATGTAATGTTGCATCTAGATGAACGTGCAACATGGAAAGATTCCCATGTGATATACTTGATGAATTGCATTGTAACATTGTGATAATATTTGATGTAATTATTTAATGTTGGAGAAAAGAATTAAAATTCCAATATTAAATGTGGGGTCAGTGGGTTAGGTAGCATATGGGTTATGTAATACCACTTGGTGGTTTTGTGGGACTTACTATTATATAAGCAGCCAAAAGGGTAGTTGTTGTATGAGAAGAGGAGAAGAAAAAGGGCAAAAGGAAAGAGTCAAGTGGGACAAGAATTGATAGGTTAGCCAAGGGAACATTTGTGAAGGTTGGAAGCATGGCATGAGATGTGTAGATTCATGCTTTTTCACATAGATTGCTCATTTGTGGGTATGGCTTTGAAGGTTTCCATGGTTGTATTGTAGTAGTATTTTTTGTTGAAAAATACATGGTGATGGATGTTTTTTGAGGCTAAACTTTTTTTCCCTTAATCAGGGTTTTCCAGGGTATATCTTGTGTCACAATTTTGTGGGTATGTTGTCTATTCTCTTACATGTGGATTTTAATTTCGTATTTGTTGCATATCTATTATGAGTTATGTGAAAACAATTATTTTATTTGTTTCAAGTTTCCTTACAAGTGGTATCAGAGTTATAGTTTTATTATTGTAATCCTAAATTGAATCTACGCGAATGCATGAGAAGATAAAAGAAAGGGCAACATATATGATTTGTTTATTGCAAATTTGAGGGCTTTGGGTTTTCTATTATGATGGGATGTTGATAGATTTTGGGCATGTGAAATTTTTGGTCAAAAGATTTTTTTGGATGTTTCATTTAAATGAGGGTTTTTAGGGGGTGGCTTATGGTAATGACCTCCTAGGTAAAAATAGACCTTGCCATTGGATCTGGGTCAACATTTCTATAAATTTTGATATATAATATGCCCTAGTTTGGCCATGTTCAAAGGAGATGAAAGAGTTTTTATTTTCAGCCCGTAATGGCCATCAAATATAATCCTGTCAAAATTTTCATCAAAAAAAATTGCAATAAAAATGGTAAAAAGACAGTTTTAGTAAAACGGTCATAACTTTATCTCTAGATATCAAATTTTAGACTTCTTATAAATGTTGGAAAGATAATTCTGAGCACTACAACTTGGTATAGGTTTGGTTCTGTGATTTTGATATTTTATTAGATTTTAAGAGTCCAAAACTCAGATGTTATTTATTTTGAGCACAAATTAGAGCATAACTTGGGCATACAAAGTTGGATTTTCAACTTCAAGTAGTCAACAAAAAGATCTTGGAGAGATCTGCACATTGGTTTAGATTTGGTGCAAGTTTGGCATGGTTTATTTGGTGATATATTAATCTAAATAGTTTACAATATATATTGACTATGGTAACATTGTGATTTTATGATAATCTATGTTTGGAGATTTAAGATTTGATGTCATTGTATAGTCATTTCATATTTTAGATTGGTCTCATGATTATATGGTTATCAATATTTGGTTTGGATATGTATGATGACTTGTTGAGTCTACAAGTTGTGCAGTGTTATAAGTGGTCTATATATATAAGTTGCATTTATGGCTTAGATATGGATTGTCTTTACCCATTGATCTTTCATTATGGATGCATATTCAGATTGGTAGCTTGGATTTGGGTTGTCTATGCCCTAAGTCACATGATTTGCTAATTTTTTTTCATGTAAAAGGGATGATATGTTGTCACCAGGTATAGTAATATTGAAAGATTATGGTTGACTATTTTATGCTGATAGGTTGGACATATTAAGAGTCAAATGCTCAATTCATGGATGTGATCATGGTGCCATAGATTTTGGCATGACATGATTGAGTATATAGGTACATCCTTGATATTCATTGGCTTGGATTTTTGATTTGGTTATGGTAGTATATCTTCTTGGTTGAGGATCATGGTTATTTGGTTACTCTTGAGGAGCTCATGATGTGCACTTTGAGTTCTTGGATAGTTTGATACCTTGGTTTATTCTCATGGTTAGAGTATGCTTTTTCATCATGATGTCATGGATAGCTTGGATATATAGTTTAGTGGGAGCTTGTGATAGTGATGAGGTGATAGTGCAGGATTAGTTCCTAGTTTGGATTGTATCTTCTTGGGTTTGGAGATTTTGGTTTCACTTGGTACTAACACTTTGGTTGTGTGAGTGTAGACTTAGAGGATCTTCATGTAGGAGATAGATTTTATGATGCCATAGGTGACTTGGTACTATGGTTGAGTGGTAGTTTTTGGCATTGATATATTTCTTGAGTGTTTGCAAATGTTGGAGGTTTGTCTTAGATCCTATTATTACAGAAGCATCTTTGACATTTACATGGTGCACTTGTTATCTTCATGGTGTGTGAAGATGGTTAGATCTTGACAACTCATGGGGTTCTTGGTTATCTTCATGATGTGTGGAAATGGTTCTTCATGGTATGTGGAGATGGTTTTTCTTCATGGTGTGTGAAGAAGGTTGCATCTTGAGGACTCACATGGTTCTTAGTAAAGCTTTGGTTTATGCTTTCATTTGGCATGTTAGCCTTGGTGTGGGGATGATTTCATTTTTATGTCATGTTATACTCTTGATACACATTTAGAGTTGTGACATTTTATAGTATGTTCATATGGAGCAAGTTATCCCTTTGGTTGATATGGTTAGATCATGTTGTCATGTTTATGTTTCTAAGGCATTGGTTGGAACAATGATATTGATCTTGGTTTAGTTTCTTGGTATTGATTACATTGATCATAAGTTGGATACTTCATGACATTGCTATGTTTAATTTGGAGTTGGCATGGATTGATTGGTTATAGGTACTCATGGATACTTAGAGACACTGGCAATGTTGATTTCTCTTGGATTAGAGATGTGTTTGTTGGGATAGTTGATGGTTTTAGTAGGAAGGTTGAGGAGCATTCACTTGATATGGACTTGAGAGGAGATTTCTCTTAAATGAGTCTTGGTTAGAGACTTGGATATCTTGATGAGCATTCTCATTCTTGAATTTTGGTCTACTTGGTGATTTGCTACTTGAGAGGTATAGCCCATTGTTTTTCTCTCAGGTACATTATATTTATGATTTTCTTTCATGAATATGGAACTTGAGCTATGGTACATGAGTTATTTCTAAAGGGTTCATTTGAGAGATGATTTAGCATTTGCTATCTCCATTTGCATATGTTGTTATGCTAGTTGAGTTTGGGAGATGCTTTTATATTGGGCATATTCTTTGGATTAGGAATGGTTTATGAGTTTCATCTTCTTGTGAGAGGCTTACATTCGTGATTAGTTATATGGTATGGTTTTTGTGTTGTTGAGGCTTCTTGGTTGGGGTTTTATAGAGGAGATCATACTTGCACAATTTACATCTAGAGGTGTGTGTAGAAAGAGATGATATAGGTTATGAATTGCATGGTTTCTCTTCGGTCTTGTTTATCTTCCTAGATGTTTGGCTTCACTTACATTGGATTTGAAATTGGTTAGAGGTTGTGATCATTGGTTTGTGTTCATGTATGTCATGTGAGAGATGGCATGGTTATTCCTTTATCTCTTTCCTTTGTTGGTTGTGGAGAGCTTGGGAGACTGATGGAGAATTGTTATGAGAGTTGTACTTGCATGTTATTGGTTTATGTATTGTGGATGTCCTTGAGACTACATGGATTCACTTCTTTGAGATGTTGTGAGTGGATTGGTTACAAATATGACAGTATCTTTTGTAGTGGGAGCTTCTTGGTATATATGTGGTAGGTATTGCTCTTGAGGCTTGTGATTGTAGGTTATAGATTAGATATGTTGATGATGTGAAATTCACTCGTTATATCTTTACAAGTATGGATATTTGGATAGGTTTGGCACTTGTTGTGCATGTTATTTCAGCTATGGATATTTTTACAACTGTGGATACATGTTATTACCTTTGGATCAAGTTTTTGTGCTTGACATTTTAGTTGGTATAGGATTTTATGATCTTCTAATGTGATAGGTTGGGTGACTTTCTCTTTGAATGGCTTCTATGTATGTTTGATAGAAATAACATAATAGGAGGTGACATCATTCATGTTTGAGATGCTAGATACTTTGATTTTTTTGTGAGTACTAAGATGGAGCACTTCGTGTACTTTGATCCATGATGGTGGATTTGCTAGGAGGGATTGTTCCCTTGTTCATATATGTGGCTATAGATTGACCCTATGTAATATCTACAATAAGTGGGAGATTGTTGACATAATGTGTGTTGCACACATTGCATAATATTGCTATATTATTTTATTTTATTTTATTATGTAATTTTGCATCTAGATGAACATGCAACATGGAAAGATTCCCATGGGATATACTTGATGAGTTGTATTGTAACATTGTGATAATATTTGATGTAATTAATTAATATTGGAGAAAATAATTAAAATTTCAATATTAAATGTGGGTTTAGTGGGTTAGGTAGTACATGGTTTGTGTAATACCACTTGGTGGTTTTGTGGGACTTTCTACTATATAAGAAGCCAAAAGGGTAGTTGTTATATGAGAAGAGGAGAAGAAAAAGGGAAAAAGGAAAGATCCAAGCAAGATTGTCATGCCCTGAAATTAACAAGATGGTACACGACTAATTGAAATTTACAAGATGAAACACGACAATTTTTTTTTTAAAACTTAAGTTAGTTTACTCATTATCATTTATATACTATCATAGCTACTAACATTTTACCTGTCCATTTCCAATTCATTATACTTTCCTTCATTAACACCTACAACCTATGAATAGTTTATTACGAACTAAACCCGTTCCCATTTGTGCCTCTTATATCATAGCCATACCATGCTAACACGCTACCACAATAGGTGGGTGAATAGTTGCTAACAAGCGATTTAGGTGAATTACTTACCCTTAACAATTTGCTTTGAATGTTATGACCTTGGCCATATTCCTTATACCGTACAAACTTACCTTCTTGTTCAGTCTTATAATCCTACTACCCTATAACACATTTGATTTCCTATGACACTCCAATCCGAATAATATCTGAATATCTTATATCAACACTCAACTAAAATATAAGTTTCAATTTCTAAAGTCAAGCTATCCTTAGATCCTCACACTAATCTTAACATTATTATATGAACTTACATGTAATTACAAATTCAAGTTTTAATAAAACTCCCTTCATCCTAAGAGATTATGATCCCTATCACACTATATTATCCTAATGTAAATTGTATCTAAGCTTATTTAATTTGTTTCTAACTCCACTACATTTTACACCTCATAAAATATAATTCCTAACTATGTTTCCCCCTAGCCTCACATTATTCCAAACTATGCAGTGAACCTAGCACCATAAATGACATTTTCCCCTTACCATGTTTTTTTTTTGTTTTTCCCAAACACTAATCCCCCTCAATCCACGTGGCTACCCATGTCCCTGACTTTCTTCGTACCATATCCTCATGCAAAATTTACCTCTTACCAACCTTTCACAATATCTTACTTCTTTTCATTTACCACTAGCTCACCCTATTTATTACGCTACTTTCTTAAGACCTGGACCTACTTTATCTAACCATACACATGGCTCACTTCTTCTTTCCATGTGAATTGACTTGCTGACAGTTTTATAGGCACCAGTACAAAGGTCACTTCAAGCTTAAGTTGAATTATTTTAGCAAGGAAGTCAATATTACATTGTTACATCAGCACATTGGTCAGAGTGCTCATTAATCCAACCACATCATTTCTAGGAAATGCATGGAAAAGTGGTGCCAAGTTTGGTGAGAGTGGGGACCACCAAGTATGTGGCAAAATTCTTTTCCATTGCCCTTAAAGCTGGTCGCCTGATGAAGTGGGTCTATTCCCAAGGCAAGTATTATAGCCTTGCCCACTTGCATCTATGTCATAAGGAGGGTAGGCAACATGTGGGGTCCCTTGTTTGGGTTTTGTTTTTCAAAATTTGTTGCTCTCTTGTACAAAGGTGATGCCTTGAGCTTTTGACATATTGACTTATGTTGTTTAAATTATTATTATAAAACAAAAAGTTAAAGATTTGAAGAGAACTTAGATATATGTCTTATCATATTGGTCTACTTAATTTACTAATGTATTGCAAGGAATTTTAGGAATATTCTTTGAATATTTAATTGGTCTGTAATAGATCTAAGATTAATTTTGCACTCTCATACAAAATCCAGAGAGGTGAATGGGAACCTACAGCAAGTTAGTTTTTATGTTCCATACACTCTATATGCATTATTTAAATTTTCTTCTCTCATAATAGAGGCCATCCACCATGGGTTATTATACTGATACATAATGAATTATTAACTTTTTCTTTTCATTTAAATTAATAAATTTATTTGATCATTTAGACAAGGGATTTTATTTGAAACAACATATGGAAAAACATGCTGGAGAAATCAATTTCAGAATGGAACTCAAGAAGATTTGAACTAAATTTCATTGCAACAATTGTTTTCCATTACTTTAATGTCATTCAATACCATGATATCGCACCAATTCTCCTAACATGGCTATCCTTACATAATAATTAAATTCAAGCTTACAATATTTATAGAAGCAAAGGGCTCAATCTCTTTAAGAACCAAAGTAACTTATTTCCCTACACACATTACATGCTTACTACACTAATTCTCACAATACACAAAGGTGGTGGAAACAAAGTATCATAGGTATACACAATGACTTACTCACAATACATAGGTACTCTTAATCCCATCCAAATTGATGGTTGGAATAAAACAATGGCAATACTCTTACAACACATAAAGATTCATATATCAAGGTGTATGTTCCATTTATCTAGAATTCAAGTGATGCACATTTCTTAATCAAATTTGATTGTGACAAAAATGAAATTTAACAATGAGAGAGTAAACCTTGTGATCGCAATGTAGGATTATTGTTTCCTCTTAATACTTGACATTGAATTGGAAACTTTAGCATATCAAATTTCCTTTCATTACCATAATTGAAAACTTGAAAATTCATAATTCAAAGACATTATCTACCAACTATTTCTTCACAAACATAAGCCAAATTTTGAGTTCTCATGAGAACAACACAAGGAGACTTTCATAATCTTTTTCTTTTCTCTATTATGCATCCCAGTTCAAGGCTCCATCAGGAAAGAACCAGTAAGAAAACCCGATGTCGTTGCCAATCATTCACAATATAATTTACATAAAATTTACAATTCATGATAAACTCTTCAAAATTTCTTCACAAGACTTCCTTCTTTAACTTCAAATCTTCATGGAAACACAAGGAGAACAAGAGCTGACCCAAGATGATTCAACACAACACAAGGAGAAATTTAACATACACCCAAACCGGTTTAACACAATAAATCCATCCATATGACCCTATTAGGGGGGGAGGTGGATTTTCCCAATGGGAGATGTCAATCACCATACCTTAACATAGCCCTTTCGGGGCTAAAATCTCAAGAACTTTCTTTTTTCCACAAATGCCCTTTCAGGGCCAATCCAACAAGGATTTTCTCTCCTTTCCATACTCAAGATTTCACAATATCAACAAGGTATGTGATGACTGGTAGGGGCCCATACACCCTACCCTTTTTCCCTCCTCTCACCATGAAAGGAGACTCTGCACCATTGAGCTCAAACTAAAGCCCTACCCCCACATGGCCACTTCTTCCCTATCCAAGGGTGAGTAATGCCAAATACACCCCATGAAAACCCCTCAATACAATACATCAAGATATACAAGGAAGCATCCAAGAACAACACAAAATAAAAACCCTCCAAATCAACCCAACATACAAGCAAGCAACAAATAGAAATACAACACCATATGCAAGGACAAGCATGATCAAACATGGAGGAAACCAAATACAAGGCCAAGAATCCTACCTTCAACAAAGAGTGATGGTAACAATGGAGGTTTGAGAAGAGCTTATCCTTTTCTTCCTTCAATCTCCAACTATCTTCCAAACTTTCTCTAAAAGTAGAGATTGGGTGACCAACCCAAAACTACTCCAAAGATCCCCTAAATAGGATTCCTTAACTCAACTAAACTTCATGAAACCTCAGGATGGAATTTGATTCCAACTCAAGTGGGTGACATTTTCGAAATCAAACATGAGTAGGATTTTTAAGTGACCCAAAAAAGTCAAATAAGGTGGCTAAATGGGTGGAAGGTACTCCCAACCCATACCCTTACCCTTGGGTGTTTAAATTTAACACTTTTAAGCCTTAAAGACTTAATAGGAATGCATAAAAGCTAGGAGAAATAATAAGACCAATTACAACCTTTAAAGATGGACAAAGAAAAGATATCACAAAATAGACAAGGGATTCAGCTTTGTCTTTCGATTGGATTTTTCGACTAAATTTCCTGCACACTCATTGCACACAACAGTAGTTCAAGGAACACATGCATATATATAAAAGCACACATCAAGGTATTCATGTAATTTAAAACATCTATTTCTCTACAATTCAATTGTTTATCTTATTCTATCCTTTAAAACTGGGAAATTCAAAGTGTTAGTTCTATATTTATCCACTCCATTATTATACATGTTTATAAAGCATTAAATGACCAAAATTAAATATCTGAAGATAAAGCATCAAACATCATAAATAGCATAATAATGTTCAGTGCATCAAATAATGTTGTGACATATCGAATTATGAGTATCAAAATAACAATGTATCATCGATGCCATGATGGGTTGCAGTGAGGCCTCACAAATCAACACATGAATCTTTCATCTAAGCAAACCTTTCTCACTTCTTCACACCTTTAATCATTAGAAATTATATAATCAACGTAACTTTATTCATTAATTCAAATTAAAATACTAGAATAATCATTGTTAGGAATTCACATAATTAAACATCACAACATCATTATTAAAGCAAAAATGAACTATCCGAGAGCATACAACTTAATCATCGAGGTACCAAAATCGACCATCCTCATTGTCAGGTGAAAATACCTTGCTTCATTGCTAGTGACAATTAATGTTTTAAATAGTTAAGGAGATGGAATAATTCTTGAATCACTAAGTATTAGGTTATGGATATAACAACTACTCTCGATTTCTTTAAACATTCACAATGTAAGCATTACTTCATATCTATTTCTCATCTCCTATAATGGTTTTAGCAGAGAGTTCATAATTGATGAGTACATATGAGGAGGGTCCTTACAAAGATAAGGCTTGACAAGTTATCTAAGGGAGTATTTATGAAGGTTGGAAGCATGGCGTGGGATGTGTGGATTCATGCTTGTTCACATAGATTGATTAGTTGTAGCTATGGTTAGATTGATTAGTTGTGGATATTGTTTTGAAGGCTCCCATGGTTTTATAGCAATGGTTCTTTTTGTTGAATAATACATGGTGATGGATTCTTTTGGAGGCTTTGTTTTTTCCCTCAATGAGTGTTTCCTAGGATATATCTTGTATCATGATTTTGTGGGTATGTTGTCTATTCTCTTGTACGTGGATTTTAATTCTATATTCATTGTAGATCTATTATGGGTTATGTGGAAATGGTTATTTTCTTTGTTGCAAGTTTTCTTACATTGGAATGCCTCTCACTCCTTTATTCTTTCTTATGTTGACCAAGTCATCAAAATTCACATGACACAACTTTTTATGCATAACCAACTTTCCTCTACTTGAACTAGGAAACATGAACTTTCACTAAAATCTAGATAGAATAGATTACCTTTTGTTTGATTACTAGTCCCAACTAGATTTCCTTGCCCATCTAGTACTTTGGCCTTTGTTAGATTGTGGTGATTGATCAAGAAGGTACTGTACATGTAGCCGACATATTATGGCCGACATATGGCCGACATGTTATAACCCTAAAGTTGTTTAATACTTGTATAAAAGGGCTTAGGGTTGGGTACTTTTTCATAATGTTGTGATACAAAATTGGTTCTTGCAGCGGTATTGAGCTATAAGGGATTACGGATTGTAATCAGGTTGTAATCACTGGATTGTAATAAGATCAAACTTGCTATTCGGTGGACGTAGCCCAGGGATTGGGTGAACCACGTTAAATCTTGGTGCCTTGTGTTCATTTTTATGTGTTCTATTATTTTCTATTATTGGATATATTTGCATGTAGTTTTTTATTTCTGTCTGTGGTTTATCCTAACAAGTGGTATCAGAGCCTAGTTGTCTTTCAGTTATCCTCTGCAGGAAAGTCTCATGGTTAAGTGGGAGTCTCACAGATGAGTGGGAGTGATGGCAGATGAGGGTACGTTAAGGGTTGACAGGTTTAATGGGCAGAACTTCCTATTATGGAAGATGCAAATGGAAGACTATTTATATCAGAAGGATTTATGGAAGCCGTTGGAAGGAAAAGCCAAGAATCAGGGAACTATGTCAGAGGCTGAATGGGATCTTTTGCATAGAAAGGCACTCGGAAGCATTCAGTTATGCTTGGCACCATCGGTGGCATTTAATATTACAAAAGCAAAGATGACAGAAGATTTGATGAAAACCCTAGCGACACTATATTAAAAGCCCTTCGCTTCAAATAAGGTATTTCTCATGAAGCGTTTATTTAATATGAAAATGGCAGAAGGTGGATCTGTTGCAGATCATTTAAATGAGTTTAATACTATTACTAGTCAATTATCTTCTATGGGTATCAATTTTGATGAATAAATTAGGGCTCTCTTGATTTTTTGTTCTTTTCCTGAAAGCTGGAATGGCTTGGTAATGGCGGTGAGTAATTTTGTTCCTGGATCTAGTACCCTAAAATATGATGATATGATCGGTGTTATTTTAAGTGAGGAAACTCATAGAAAATCCTCAGGTGGATCTACATCAGGAAGTGCTTTAAATGCACAAAGCAGGGGCAGAACGACTGAAAGAGGAAGTAACTCTGGAAATCGTGGGAAATCAAGAGGAAAGTCAAAGGGGAGGAGGTCTCAATCGAGATGACCAAATGATTGCTGGTACTGTGGGAAACCAAGGCACAAAAAGAAAGATTGTTGGAATCGAAAGAAAAATGAAGGAGATAAATTAGATGGAGACAAGGAGGCAAATGTCGTAAGTAACAAATTCGAAGAGGATGCTTTGCTTCTGTCTTTAGAGAGTGTTGATGATTCATGGGTTTTAGATTCTGGTGCTTCATTTCATGCTACACCGCATAGAGGTTATTTCATTGATTATGTCCAAGGGGATTTTGGGCTTGTTTATTTGGGGGATAATGAACCCTATTAGATTGTTGGAAAGGGAAAAATTAAGATTAAGTTGTAGAATGGGAATCATTGGCTACTACATGAGGTAAGACATGTTCCAAAACTAAGTAGAAATTTAATTTCAGCAGGGCAAGTCGGTGATGAGGGTTGTGTAGTTACTTTTAATGATAAAAATTGGAAGGTTTCAAAAGGTTCCCTTGTAGTAGCAAAAGGTGTGAAAGTAGGCACCTTATATCTTTGTACAGGTCATATTGTTCCTTCTACTTTGATTGTTTCAGAGAAAAATGAATATTCAGGAACAATTACTGCAGTTGACCAGGGAGAACAAATAGCTGCTGTAGATTCTGATACAGTGTTGTGGCACAATAGACTTGGGCACATGAGTGAGAAAGGTATGAAAGTATTTCATTCAAGGAAAGTTTTACCAGGTCTAAAATTTGTGAATATGGATTTTTGCGAAAGTTGTGTGTATGGAAAACAAAAGAGAGTGAGTTTTGTAAAGACAGGAAAGGAAAACAAAAAGGAGAAATTAGAGCTTGTGCATACAGATGTATGGAGACTAGCCCAGGTATCTTCCCTTGGTGGCTCTCATTATTATGTTACATTTATTGATGACGCAACTAGAAAAGTATGGGTTTATTTCCTTAGATAGAAATCTGATGTATTTCAAACTTTTAAGAAATGGAAATGCTTGGTTGAAAATGAGACTGGTAAGAAATTAAAATGTCTCAGATCTGATAATGGTGGTGAGTATTGCAGTCATGAATTTGAAGATTATTGCTCCACTAATGGTATTCGTAGACAAAAAACTGTTCCAAGGACTCCACAGGAAAATGGAGTGGCTGAACGCATGAACAGGACTATAATGGAGCGCGCAAGGAGCATGAGGTTGCATGTTGGGTTGCCCTTACACATGTGGGCAGAGGCTGTCAATACTGCAGTATATTTGATTAATAAAGGTCCCTCTACTCCTTTGGGCTGTGATATTCTAGAGGAAGCATGGACTTGTAAGAATGTGAGTTATTCTTTTCTCAAGACCTTCGGTTGTGAAGCTTTTGCTCATATAGACTCTGAAAATAGAACCAAGATAGAAGCTAAATCAAAGAAATGTGTCTTTTTTGGATATGGCATTAATGAATTTGGTTATAGGCTTTGGTATTTTGAAAATCTTAAAATTATTAGAAGTCAGAATGTCATATTCAATGAGAAAGTGTCTTACAAAGATCTGTTGCAGCAACATGAGAAGAAAGAAGATGATTATGTAGTGCTGGATGATACTCCAAAAGTTGATGTTCCAGCCATTCCTCATGATGTGCAACAACTACAACAACAAATACCACACACACTAGTGAATGTTAGATGGTCAACAAGGAAAATTAGACCTCCATAAAGGTTTTCTCCCTCTTTGTATTCTATTTTACTTACTGATGCTGGTGAACCTGAAAGTTATGATGAAGCTGTGCAGGTGGATACTAAGATTCAATGGGAGTCTGCAATGAAAGATGAAATGGACTCTTTGCTGAAAAATAAGACATGGGATTTGTGCAAGTTGCCTACAGGTAAAAAGGCTTTACAGAATAAATGGGTTTATAGGTTGAAAGAAGAGGAAGGAGGTAAGAAAGGATTTAAGGCCAGGTTAGTTGTAAAAGGATTTGCACAGAAAAAGGCAATTGATTTTGATGAGATATTTTCTCCTGTTGTTAAAATGACTTCTATTCGTATTGTTTTAAGTCTTGTGGCTACTGAAGATTTTCATTTAGAGAAGATGGATGTTAAAACAGCCTTTCTTCATGGTGATTTGGATGAAGAAATATATATGGCTCAGCCACAGGGTTTTGAGGTCAAAGGTAAGGAGAACTTAGTGTGCAAATTGAAGAAAAGTTTATATGGCTTGAAGCAAGCACCTCGACAATGGTATCTAAAATTTGACAGTTTTATGCATGAGCATGGATATAATAGGTGTCATTCAGATTAATGTGTTTATTTTAAGAGGTTGGATGATGATAGCTACATTATTTTATGTTTATATGTTGATGATATGCTTGTAGCTGGGTCTAACATGGATCATATTAAGGGGTTGCAACACCAATTAGCACATGCATTTGCTATGAAGGATTTGGGGGCAGCAAAACAAATCCTTGGTATGAAGATTTGCAGAGATAGGAAGAATAGAACATTGACGCTATCTCAAGCTGATTATGTTGAGAAGGTGTTGCAACGTTTCTCTATGGAGAATGCTAAAGCTGTTAGCACACCTTTACCCAGTCATTTGAAATTGACTAAGGAAATGTGTCCCAAGACACAAGAAGAGGAGGATAAGATGTCCAAGGTACCCTATGCTTCAGCTATAGGAAGCTTGATGTATGCTATGGTATGCACTAGGCCAGATATTGCACATGCAGTGGGAGTCGTTAGCAGGTATATGAGTCATCCAGGATTTGAGCATTGGAATGTTGTCAAGTGGATTCTCAGATATTTGAGAGGAACATCCAATAAGTGTTTACACTTTGGGGGCTCTACTACTGATTTACAGGGCTATGTTGACTCAGATTTGGCTGGGGATATTGATACCAGGCGGAGTACTACAGGTTATGTCTTTACTGTTGGTGGGGCAGCCGTGAGCTGGGTTTCTAGGTTACAGAAGATTAATGCTTTATCCACTACAGAGGCAGAGTATGTTGCTGCTACAGAGGCAGCCAAAGAGATGATATGGCTTCAGTTCTTCTAATTGGGACATCCTCAGAAGGATAATTATTTGTTCACAGATAGTCAGAGTGCCATTCATCTTGCTAAGAATTCAGCTCTGCATTCTAAGACCAAACACATACAGTTGTGGTACCATTTCATTTGGTCAGTTTTGGAGGATGGACAGTTAAAGCTGGAGAAGATACATACCAATGACAATCCATCATATATGTTGACAAAGGTTGTAACAAGGGAGAAGCTGAATTCCTCTTTAGCTTCGGTTGGTCTTTTAGACTAAACATGAATAAAAGAACAGTAGAGTCCAGGATGGTTTGATCCAGTGGGAGCCCCATGTGGTAGTGGTATTGCTACAGGATCAGTCTCTGAGTGGGAGATTTTTGTTTAGTGTGGAGCCTGATCAGTCCCCAAGTGGGAGATTGTTAGATTGTGGTGACTGATCAGGAAAGTACTGTACATACTTCATAAATAGTGGGGTTCGGGCATCGCCCCAAAAAAAAAATTTTTGGGCAGTAGCTGACATGGTAGCCGACATATTATGGCCGACATGTTATATCCCTAAAGCGGTTTAATACTTGTATAAAAGGGCTTAGGGTTGGGTACTTTTTCATAATGTTGTGATACGAAATTGGTTCTTGCGGTAGTATTGAGCTGTAAGGGATTACAGATTGTATTTAGGTGCCTTGTGTTCATTTTTGTGTGTTCTATTATTTTTTGTTATTGGTTATATTTGCATGTAGTTTTTTATTTATGTTCGTGGTTTATCCTAACAGCTTTTCCATTCATGAATTCTAGCTTGAATCTAATTTTGTTCAAATATGCCATAGTAAGTAGATTGTGTTTAAGTCCTTCAACCAAGTAAGCATTATCACATCTGAGTTTGTCAGATAACACAATGCAACCTTCTCCTTTTACATAACAAGGTTTATCATTTCTAGATATGACACTCCCACCATCATATTGTTCCAAGTGATCAAATTTTGAGTTATCACCAGTCACATGGTGAGAACAACCAATATCAATAATACATGTTTCATTCTTGCTAATATAGGAAATGAGGGCCATCTTATCATTTTCATCATCTAATTCATCTTTAATAGCAATGTAAACCATTTCATCTTCATCACTACTATCAAAATCTTTAGCCATGTAACCAAATTTCTTACCTTTATCCTTGTAGTCTTTGTAGATTTTGAAATCTTTTTTTCCTTTGTACTTTTCATGCTTCTTTGTCTTATTTGTTTGGACAACTTACAACAATGTGACCAACTTCTTCACAAGAAAAACATATTAGGGGCATTTTACCTTTGTACTTTACTTTTCCTATAGGGAATCTTCTTGCAAGAAGGGATTCAATGACTTCAAGGTCATCATCAAAATTATCTTCATCTTCATTGTCAGACTTTTTACTTTTAGATTTTCCACCTTTCTTCTTAAGTGATATTTTAGCTTGAAATGCAAACTCAATGCTACCTAAGTTAGGAACATAGTTATCAAAGTTATCTAACTCAAAGGCTTTCAACCTTGCCACTAGTGCATCCAAAGTTATATCATTTTTGGGATCACATATCATTTCTTGAATAGCTAAAACTTTAATTGCATTAAAAGGAAGAATATTTTTAAGTACCTTACTAACCATTGTCACATCATCTATTTTCCCTCCTAAGGCTCTAATTACACTCACACTTGCTTTGATTCTTTCACTGTATTCCACAATGTTTTCATCTTCATTTGATCAAAATGACCTCTTTGACCTTTTTTCATCTTAGCTCTCCTCTTTTTGTCATCTCCTCCATAGATATCTTTCAATTTGATCCACATTTCATGAGTAGTAGGAAAATATTTGACTTCATCAAATTTAGTATAATTAAAAGTAGAAGCAATCTCAATCATCATCAATTTGTGATTTTTTTTGCACAATTTGGTCCAGATACAAAGGTCTAGCAGGTGCCACATATTTGTTCTATAGGTATTTTAGGCTTGTTTTTCCAATGGTTTCCAAATATAGCTTCATGAATTCCTACCATGCTTGGAAGTTATCTCTGTTTAACTTAGGAATTTCACTTCTGTAAGACATCTTTATCTTTAGCTTAGGTACTCGAAACCTTATTTTCAAGAACAAAAAGCTTTGATGCCAATTGTTGGAAATGGAATGGAGTAATTAAGAGGGGAAGATGAATTAGTTACTACAAAAACAAATCCTAGTCCCTTTTAAGATGTCAACACAATATAAAATCAAATCCTACTATAACTTGTTTAACACTAAATGTTCTGTTGTAACTCTATTAACACTGCATATATTACTATCATTCAGTTAGCATAGAGATAATTAGATCTTAAGATATTGATGTGATTATCCTTTATTAACTTAATTACAAAAACATAAAGGAAATAACATGAACACAAGAGACACCAAGATTTAATATGGAAACCCATTTTGGGAAAACCACCTATCATATCTAGTTACTATTTTTTACTCTTCTAAAGTGAGCCCTATTATGAGCCAACCCTATTAAAGGTTACAAAACACATTGTTGGGTGTGACCCTATTATAGGATTTAACTCACCCTTTTAGGAGTGGCCTTGTTAGAGCTCTTTAGACACTTCAATCCAAAAATTCTACCTTGCTAGAGGATTTGTTGAATAGATATTAGGCTAACTTTATTAGGAGATTTGATTCACTACTACAGTTATTAGAGAGTAATAATGATTTGACCTGATTGCTAATACAATTGACTTTGCCTATTCAGATCTTAGTTTTGGCTTAATTACTTGATCCTCCTTGATCAAAATGTTCTCTATAGCTCAGTCAAATTGGATACTTTTCCCTTTACAAATAACCTTCAAATTCACTTTTTAATTTATCTTCTTTAATTCTAGATTTCAATCCTCAACTTGACCTTTTATATATATGATTCACCTTGTCAATTCAACTTGAATACTCTTTTAATCAAACAATTTTCATCCCTTAAGTCAACTTGTATTAACTAATAAATTTATCAAACTAAATATGCTAATAGTTGGGTAATACAGAATTGAGTACTCAATCAACATAGAGGATCCCATCGTTAACTAGCCCAACTTAGTTAGAATAGGAATTCTAATGTTAACCAACCCAACTCAATCAATAAAGACTTCATATTGAATTTCCTTTGATAATTGACTAAACTCAATCAATAAAAACTTTGCATCGTTAATTGATTGATCTTAGTCAATACTATCTCTAAACTTTTTTATAACTGAGTGCTCAACATATACATGAAACTATCTTCAATTCTTGAGGGAGCCCTATTATCACTAGCTGCTTGACAAAGGCTTGACATTTTGTGTAACATCAAAAACAACCTACAATTAAATAACTATTCTCAACAGTAAGACCATATGATAAATTACTAGTATGAAAAAGAGTTTCAATTATGGTAGGGCCCAATGGATGGTGTTTGTTTCCTAGTGGTAGTATCTAGTGTCACTCTAGATACTATACATCAAGAATTGCCCCAATCCTAAAAAAAATTCTTGAATCTTGCCCACCTCTAGCATAACTTATTTTATTTTAGATTAATTTTCATAATCACAATATTAAATATACATACTTTAGTATACAAAATTTCCATCCTAAATGCATGTCATATCTATAAGAAATTTAAGGGAAGCCTAGGGAAGTCAACCAACAAAACCTTATGCCATAAAACAAATTCAAGCCTAAATAGATGAAAAAATAATGAATCCAACTTGAATAGTGTTCATCTTCTATAAATCCTAAAGATATGGAGAAAATACCTACGTTTCCCATAAGAAAGGAACCTAGGGTCATGCACTCCAATTGTTTGAGTTCAAATCCTAGAGACAAGTTGGAATATAATAAACTAGGAAAAAAGTGCACTTTGGTCTTTGTAGTAGTGGACTAGACACTAAAATATCTATGTCTCTATACTTTCTAAGAGAAGTAACCATTGATAGATGAGGAACCATGTAGTGGTAATTCATTTTATGGTTGTAACTAGAAAGATGAGTTCAATAATACCACTTCCAATCCTTCCACCAAGGCTTGGCATATTGAAGCCCAAGCTTATGAACATGTATGGAGGCAACATAGATACTAGTAGGTCATAAGTCAATTCGTCTAGGAAAGATAGGTGGATTTGGATGTCCCTATGACCCGAGTCTAATATCTCTAGAGAAGAGATCCTCAAGCATTTTTATATTACATTTATGTAAACACAAAGCATGAAAACCTTATTTTTGGAAAGAGAAGGGTGACACTGCAATAAATGACTACCTTTACCATCATTGTTTGTGCTACTAAATAGTTGACCTAGCATCCAAGAAAAAGGTATCTAGGCATCAAAGAGTCACCTCATATTTTTCCTCTTCCTCAATCAATGTGAGGAAAGAATCATCTATGAAGTGGTCATTGACAAGTTGAGTAGCTCACTTAGGTAGGGAAATTCCTCTTACATGATGAATAGCAAAATTGGAATCTAGGAAATACCCAAAGCCTTCAACAACTAGAACATAAAAGAAGGCACTAGAGCATAACCCTACTGAATATATTTGAAAACCCCAAAAACATAAGATTTATGACCATTAAGGGTGATTCAAGCATAAGCATCTCCAAAAATGATTTGAATTGACTAAATGAAGTAAAGCCCAAAACCAAGGGCTCTAAGTGTCATAATGATGAAAGGCGATCCAATGCAAACAAAGGCTTTTAAAAAGTTTGTTTTGGGAAAATTAACACTTTTCTTAGAGCATATTTCCAATTCCATTCCTTCCCAACAATAATAATATTATCCAAGATGAATCTTGATTTGATGAACCCAATTTGTTGAGGTTGAAAAATGAGAGGCAAAATATGGAAAACTTTAAGATCTAGAGATTTGGCAATGATCTTGTAAGAGGTATTGAGAAAACTATTGGGTTTACAATTACAAATATTCTCTATTTCTCCAACTTTGGGTATGAACTTAATGTTCCCTTGGTTGATGATTTTTCCTAGAGAATATGAGTGAAAATATTTCAAATAAACCTTGCAAAGGTTGGGGCCAACACATGGGTCAAAAGATGATGAATAAACATTCTAGGGTAGTTGGCAATCTCATATGTTGAAGTAATTTTGACCTTATATTTGGTGGAATTAGTTGAAATAAGGTGATGCTTGGTCACAACTAAGGAGTTCTTGGTTCTAATGTTTCTTGAGGAACTTACTGATTGAAGGGGCATAGTTATGCTTATGCTAAGTAGTCGATGATTCTCTTAGTGGAGCTTGTGTTTGGTTACACTTGTAGGAAATTAGTATATGCACTTTCCTTGTATAGCTAGTGATGCTTGGCTTGCTTTGTGATTCTTTCTTGCACTTGATGGTTTGTTTCACTAACTAGTACTCTTAGATGATTTGATTGGCTAACTTGGTGCATTTAATTTTGGTTATGCATGTTTGTGACATGGATTAATCTTGGGATGCATGAGAACCTATTTTTGGTCTTGGTTATATATCCTATGTGCATTTAATGATTTCTATGAGCTGACTAAGGCATATTAGGTTTATTTTTGGTTTTAACATGATTCTATTTGCAACAAGCAGATTTATGGTCATGTTGCTGGCCTAGTTTTTCACTTCTAATAATTTTGTTGCATTTCATAGTGAAAACCTAGTGGATTTATGATTTTAGAGATATGGTGTGTTAAAATCCCTAGATGAAAACTTTAAGTTTCATGAAACCCTTATCATTATGCCCTAGTTTTCAAAAAATAGGAAAGTGTCCATTTATTTTGAAAAAATATGTAGCAAGCTTTTCACTTTAAGAAATTTCTTTTACATTTTCTGTGTTTATTTCTGAATACTTTCCTAAAAAAATCTTGTTTCTTTTAACCTCATTTTAAATCACTACTATTCTTTGAAAGTGATTTTAACTATGGTGGGGTATACCTTTACAAATTGCTAATCAAAGAAAGATCAATGATGAGCACTTTTCCACAATTTGAAAGTGCTCAAACTTTAGTAAATGTGGGGAAGTGCCTACATGACACGTGTACCTAATGATTTTAGTTCTTTAATGAGCCAAAAATGTAGGACCTATTAGGATAATTATGGGTTGTTAGACTACTGTCAGGACACACTAGAAAGGTTAACTCATTTTCATTAGCTATTGTTGCTGACTAGATTTCAAACAAGGTAAATCTTATGGAATTGTTGATCATTTGAAGATCAACGAAGAGAACTTTCCCTCTTTATGAAGATTTTTAATATTTAACAAAAGTGAGGAAGCATCTAAGTAACATGTGGATAGGTGGGGTTAGTCATTCAAAGGGTTACCTAGTAATGTTCAGTTGGAATGCATGTTGAAATGTCTTATGCTGATTTTCTAAGTAGTCTACATGTTTAATGAGTTGGAGGGTGATTGTGTAAGTGGGTATGAAATATTAAAAGAAAATATAGAAATTCCAAATGTTTTTTGTGATCATTGATCTCATGAAGGTCAATGATCAATGCTTTACCTCAATTTTAAAATGCTCAAACTTTAGCAAATGTGGAGAAGTGCCTTGTTGACACATGGCCAGATTCACAAAAAAGTAACACAGTAATTTTGAGTTTAAAGCTACATCATTCAGTTTGCAAAGATTGATGGTTGAATTTCAAATTTCATGGTGAGACGTGAAATAGGATTTTTGGGGCATTAATTTTGATCAATGCTATTTTGTGCGAGGTTAATTTTGCAATAAGAATTTTGATTTTCCATTATTGAATACTAAAGTTGCAGAATTCTCACAAAGCGAAGATTTTCAGAGTTAAAGATGAAAATTTTCTAAGGGTTTTGATTTGCTACTAAATGATTCAAGGAGAAAGGAAAGAAAATTGGGTGAGTATTCTAGGTCTCAGGAAAATTGAGAAAGTATATTCACAATAAGATAATTAGTAAGAGTGTCTCCACAAAAGAATTTCTTAGCAAAATAGATTACTTAAAAAAAGGGTTGTACATGATTATTTCTTAGAGAAAATGTCACAATCCTTGAATGAGTTTTCTACATGAAATGAATTTATTCCAAAGAACCCTAGGTGATTGGTCAATGAGGCTTTTTATGACAAAGAAAGCTAGTTGAGAGATGTTGAAGTATCCATCAAAGGTTTAGAGCTTTTCTACAAATGGTTTGCAGAGAGAAGACTTGATACTCCCCTAAATAATGTATGGGAATTTGGCATTGGAAAATTAATTATTTTGAGAGTTTTCTTTGATGACAATTTTCTTGCAATAATGTTAAAGAAATATGATCCAATAGCCAAGATTATAAAGAATCATTATGGTGATAATCTTTTTAGGGTTTCACCAAAATTGCTCATAGAGATTTTCAAATTAAACATTAATAATATAGTCCATCAGAAGATAGATATGGAAGACCTACAAGCTAGCTATGATACAAAGAGGGTATATTTGAGTTGAGGACCATTACAAGAGCATTTTTTTAGAATAGGATCTTTACCCCTGGTTATATGAAACACTCTAGAGCCATTATTCAAAAAATATTTCAACCCTAGAACATGGGCATTGTATTTCTCTCTTTGCAAGATTTTTGGTATGGATGAGAAATATCACATCCCAAGTTCCATTGTCTTCATCATTTCTTAAACCATTTAGTATAGTATGAGTTCTATTTTTGACATTACTACTCTCTTGGCAGAAGACATTTATACTAGGTTAATGGGTATTGCAAAGGATAAAGTTAATAAGCCCTTCTGTTGGTACTCCTTGCTAATGTACATATGTTTGTATAAGGGAGTTACCTTTTTCTCTAAAGAAATGAAGTTATAAATGGAAAGAGATGGAGAAAAACTCCTTGTTCAATTATGGAGTGTAGACATGACATGGAAAGTAACAAATACAAGCTTTGTCAGATTTGACAGGTATTTTGCCTCAAGGCTTATAATGTTGTTAGTAGGGGATAGTCCTAGGATACCTCAACCTCTACTAGAATTAATTAGATTCAAAAATAATGCGAAAGGGTTTATGGTCATTCACAATTGGGGAGACATCATCCCATATGCAGTGTCTATTATATTCAGAGTTTATGGTTTTCTTGGAAAACCACATGTGTTCACCTATCATGTGCCTTTGAAAGTAGGAATTATTGAGCTCCTATGGTAGGTAAGATTAGTGGAAGAAAGGGAATTTTTGGGAAAATCCAAAGGTACCTTCTTTCCCCAAATTACTATTGTGCACAACTTTGTTTTTTGTCAAAAAGAGATGGAGGTATTTGAGAAGTTTGTAGATAAATATCAAATGGCTCAATCCCTTGCTCATTTTATAGACTCGGAGGGACTTTATGACTTATTTAGAAAAAGGAATAAAGCCAAAGCTCATAAACATATGGTTTATTTTCTAGAGGATATAGTTAGAAATAAATTCTTATTACAAGAACAAGAACTTAGGAAAGAGAAATGGATAGTATATAGAAAGGTCCTAGATTTTATAAATTCTTTTAAGCCAGACTATGATCTCCTTGCTGATATAAAATTATGGGGCATGAAAATAGACATGTTAATGGATAATTTTTCTAGGTTCATGCAAACTTTGAATAAGAAGATGGAAAATCTGACCCAAGCATACCCTGATAAGGCCTTTGAGTTGGAGAAGAGATTAGAAAGTAAGATGATTTTGAATCTAGGGTAGTACACATTGTAGAAAAGAGCTAGGTATATAGTGGCTAAACCATACAATTTGTTCCTCCATACAAAAGATCACATTCTCAAAGCCCACTTGTTGCATCTACACCTAATAAATAGAAATTGGAGCGAGGATCATCTTCTAAGGTTCGAGAATACTACCCTACCCAGACCCCACTTTGGATAGATGATGAAATATCATTGAGAGAGTAATTGAGGAAAATGGGAGGAGAGAGAGATATTGTAGTCACAACAACAAATAGAGGAGTGCCTAAGGAGCCTCTTATGCCAACGTTGGCTCTCACTATGGGAGATTGCAGAGGTAAGGAAATAGATCCTTTAATAACATAGGCCTCTAAAATATTTATCGATGATGAGAGTTTTATAAATTCAAGAGCATTTGCTCAATTCTTGTAGAAAAGATATATTGATAATTTAGAGGCCGAGTGTAAAATGATCAAAATAGAGCAACCTAGTAAAAAGGACTCTGAAATTGAAGAAGAAGTTAAAGTTAATTTCATGGAGGAGTTTGCATAGATAATCCCTGAAGGGGGAAGACAATTATTGAAGGATTCATGAATTTTGACATTATTTGAATGGGTATTGAAAATGCCACAGTTTTTGACACTGTGAGGAAAGCGAAAGATACTCAATTCAAAACTAAAGAAGATGTCTTGCAGTCACATAAAGGATTGAAATATAGTAATGATCATCAAGAATAGGTGATATGGTCCATTTAGAAAAAGGATAAAACCAAGATTCAAGAAGCCCAAATGCTAAACATATAGGTAGCCTCATGGTCTATAGGGAAAAAGAGGTAGATAGTGAAAATATGTCTCTAATGACTAGAGAAATGGTGGATTTTTGAGTTGTTGTTGCTGCAAAAGACAAAAATAAATTCTTGGAGATCAATGCTAGATTTGAAGAGATGCTAAAGACATATGAGGAAAGATGAAATAGGATACATCAAGTGGAGGCTCGGATGGCTGAAATGGACAAGAAATTTTGAAAAGGAATAATGGGAGAATCTAGCCAACCCAAGATCATTTATCCTCATCATCCTCCAATTGAACCTTTTAAGTCAACTCCCTTCATAGAGCTACCAGATACTCCACAGAGACATCAATTTTATACGGCCAAAGGGTTTGAAGAGGAGAAGATAAAACTATTGGCATTGCATGTAGAATTGGATATCTAGTATGAGGATAGGATAAGAAACACAATTATGCATTTGGTAAACAAGATTTGTTAGCCTACATTTTAAGAACAATTGACAAGCATAATGAATATAAGGGATGAGTTGAAAAGTAGTTAGGCTACCTTAAAGCCAATTTTGAATAAATGGAATAATAGGAATAGGGATGTCACTCTTTTATGCTTCTTAGTTATTAGTTTGTCTTATGAGCAAATAGAGAAAACTTTTGACATAACTAGTGACCTCTCTGATTTTGATGACAAGAGAGTCACTCTGCAAAAAAGGATCATAAATTATTTTTACCAATATTTAAATGAAGATTTCAAACTATTCCCTCATGCTCTCAAGAAAATAGATAAATTGAAGAATAAAGAGGAGTGGGCCCAAGAATTGGATGACTTGTTGTGCCTTAGGTTGAATAAAGTGATAAATGAAAAGGGGAATGCATAGTGGGAAAAAACAACTAAGGAAGTTGTTAAAGTTCAATTATTTTTTGATTCTTTAAGAAAGGAATTTGTTCAAATAAATAAATTAGGAGAATATTTTTTAAAGAAGTAGCATGAAATATTGAGTTTTAACTGGTCAAATGACACACTTTTCAACAAGTGGATGGCAGATTTTGTACATTCAAAATAGTTAGCATTCAATAAAATTGATGAAGATGAGGTGGACCAAGATGAGCTATGAATAGTTGATACATCAGTTGTTAAGATTAAACTACAGACATAAATAACAATTACATGCAAATATAACCAATATCAAAAAATAATAGATCACATAGAAAAAGAACACAAGACACCAAGATTTAAAGTGGTTCACCCAAACCCTGGGCTATGTCCATCGAATAGCAAGTCCAATATTTTATGATCAAGTGATTACAACCTAATTAAAATCTGCAATCCCTTATAGTGCAATACTCCCATAAGAACTAATTTTTGCATTACAGCCACCAAACAATCCCTAACCCTAAGACCTTTTATACAAGTATTTTTACTGCTTTAGGGTTATAATTAATAATTACATGTCGGCCCAAAATCCCTATAAAATAGGGCCCAAAAAAAAAATCAAGTCGATGCCCTGACCCCCAAAGAATTTATGAAGTATGTACAGTACTGTCCTAATCAGCCACCAGCAATCTAATAATCTCCTACTTGGGGACTAATCAAGCTCCACACTAAACCATAATCTCCCACTTGGAGACTGGTCCTAGAGCAATACTGCTACCACATGGGGCTCCCATTGGATCAAACCACCCTAGACTATGTTGTTCATTGATTGCTACTTAGTCTAGAAGACCAACCAAAGCTGAAGAGGAATTTAGCTTCTCCCTTGTCACTACCTTGTTAAACATATTTGTTGGATTTTCATCTGCATGTATCTTGTCTAGCTTTAACTGTCCATCCTCTAAGACTGACCGAATGAAATGGTACCACAACTAAATGTGTTTTTTCTTTGAATGTATTGCTGAATTCTTAGCAAGATGAATAGCGCTTTGGCTATCTGTAAACAAATAATTATCCCTCTAAGGGTGTCCTAATTCTTCCAAAAATAATTAAAGCCATATCATCTCCTTGGCTACCTCTATAGCAGCAACATAGTTTGCATCTATGGTGGATAAAGCATTAACCTTCTATAACCTAGAAACCAAGCTCATCGCTACCTCACTAATAGTAAAGACATAACCTATAGTTCTCCACCTAGTATCAATATCCCCTCCCAAATTTGAGTCAACATAGCCTTGTAAACTAGTAGTAGAGCCCCCAAAGTGTAAACACTTGTTGGATGTTCCTCTCAAATATCTAAGAATCCACTTGACTGCATTCCAATGCTCAAGTCTTGGATGACCCATATACCTTCTAACAACTCCCACTACATATATCCAATATCTAGCCTAGTACATACCATAGCATACATCAAGCTTACTATAGCTGAAGCATAGGGTACCTTGGACATCTTATCCTCCTCTTCTAGTGTCTTGGGACACATCTCCTTAGTCAACTTCAAATGACTAGGTAAAGGTGTGCTAATAGCTTTAGAATTCTCTATAGAGAAATGTTGCAACACCTTCTCAACATAATCAACTTGAGATAGCATCAATTTCTTGTTCTTCCTATCTCTACAAATCTTCATACCAAGGATTTGTTTTTTTGCCCCTAAATCCTTCATAGGAAATGTATGTGCTAATTGGCATTTTAGCCCCTTAATATGATCCATGTTAGACCCAGCTACAAGCATGTCATCTATGTAACATAAAATAATGCAATTTTCATCATTCAACCTTTTAAAATAAATACAATGATCTGAATGGCACCTGCAATATCCATGCTCATGCATAAAACTGTCAAATTTTAGATACCATTGTTGAGGTGCTTGTTTCAAGCCATATAAACTTTTCTTCAATTTGCACACTAAGTTCTCCTTACCTTTGACCTCAAATCTCCATGGCTAAGCCATATATATCTCTCTTCATCCAAATCACCATGAAGGAATGTTGTTTTAACATCAAACTATTCTAAATGCAAATCTTTAGTAGCAACAATACTTAAAATAGAATAAATAGAAGTCATCTTAACAATAGGAGAAAATATCTCATCAAAATCAATGCCCTTTTTCTATGCAAATCCTTTTACAACTAACCTGGCTTTAAATCTTTTCTTACATCCATCCTCTTCTTTTAACCTATAAACCCACTTATTTTATAAAGCCCTTCTACCTATAGGCAAGTTGTATAAATCCCATGTCTTATTCTTCAACAAAGAGTCCATTTTGTCTTTCATTGTAGGCTCCCACTGAATCTTAGCATCCACTTGCATAGCTTCATCATAATATTCAAGTTCACTAGCATCAGTAAGTAAAATTGAATACAAAGAAGGAGAGAATCTTTTTGGAGGTCTAATTTCCCTTGTTGAGCATCTAAAATTCACTAATGTGTGTGGTATTTATTGTTACACTTGTTGCACATCATGAGGAATGGTTGGAACATCAACTTTTGGAGTATCCTCCAAAACTACATAATCATCTTCTTTCTTCTCATGTTGTTGCAATAGATCTTTGTACAACACTTTCTCATTGAATATGACATCCCTACTTCTTACAATTTTATGATTTTCAAAATCCCAAAGCCTATGACTGAATTCATTAATGCCATATCCAAAAAATACACACTTCTTTGACTTAGCTTCTATCTTGGTTCTATTTTCAAAATCTATGTGAGCAAATGCTTCACAACTGAAGGTTTTGAGAAAAGAATAACTCACCTTCTTACCAGTCCATGCTTCCTTTGGAATACCACAACCCAAAGGAGTAGAGGGAACTCTATTAATCAAATATACAATAGTATTAATAGCCTTTTGCCACATGTGTAAGGGCAACCCAACATGCAACCTCATGCTCCTTGCACACTTCATTATAGTCTTGTTCATGCATATAGCCACTCCATTTTCCTGTGGAGTCCCTGGAATAGTTTTCTATTTATAAATACTATTAGTGGAGAAATAATCTTCAAATTCATGACTACAATACTCACCACCATTATCAAATCTGAGACATTTTAATTTCTTACTAGTCTCATTTTCAACCAAGCATTTCCATTTCTTAAAAGTTTGAAATACATCAATTTTTTTTCTAAAGAAATAAATCCATACTTTTCTATTTGCATCATCAATAAATGTAACATAATAATGAGAACGTCCAAGGGAAGATACCTGAGTTGGTCCCCATACATCTATATGCACAAGCTCTAATTTCTCCTTCTTTTTTCCTTCCCAGTCTTTACAGAACTCACTCTCTTTTGTTTTCCATACGCACAACTTTCACAAAAATCCATATTAACACATTTCAGACTTGGTAAAACTTTCTTTGAATGAAGTACTTTCATACCTTTCTCATTCATGTGCCCAAGTCTGTTGTGTCACAGTGCTATATTAGAATTATTCCTATATATTCATTTTCTCTGAAACAATTAAAGTAGAAGTAACAAAATAACCTGTACAAAGATATAGGGTGCCTACTTTCACACCTTTTGAAACCTTCCAATTTTTATCATTAAAAGTGACTACACAACCCTCATCACTGAGTCGTCCTACTGAAATTAAATTCTTACTTAACCTTGGAACATATCTTACCTCTTATAGTAGCCAATGATTCCCATTCTACAACTTAATCTTAACTTCTCCCTTTCCAACAATCTGACAGGGTTCATTATCCCCCAAATAAACAAGTCCAAAATCCCCTTGGACATAATCAATGAAATAACCTCTATGAGGTGTAGCATGAAATGAAGCACTAGAATCTAAAACCCAAGAATCATCAACACTTTCTAAATATAGAAGTAAAGCATCCTCTTTGAATTTTTTACTTACCACATTTGACTCCTTGTCTCCATCTGGCTTATCTCCTTCATTTTTCTTTTGATTTCAACAATCTTTCTTTTTATGCCCTAGTTTCCCACAATACTAGCAATCGTTCAGTCCTCTCGATTGAGACCTCCTCCCTTTTGATTTTCTTCTTGATTTCCCATGATTTCCAAAATTAATTCCTCTCTTAGTCATTTTGTATCTACTTTGTGCATTCAAAGAACTTCCTGATCTAGATCCACTTGAGGTTTTCCTATGAGTTTCCTCACTCAAAATAACACTGATCACATCATCATATTTTAGGGTACTAGATCCAAGAACAAAATTACTCACAACCATTACCAAGCCATTCCAACTTTCAAGAAAAAAACACAAAATAAAAAGAGCCCTAATTACTTCATCAAAATTAATTCCTACATAAGATAACTGACTAGTAATAGTATTAAACTCATTGAAATGATCTACAATAGATCCACCTTATGCTATTTTCATATTAAATAAATGCTTCATGAGAAATACCTTTTTTGAAGCGGAGGGCTTTTTATATAGTATCGCTAGAGTTTTCATCAACTCTTATGTTATCTTTTCTTTTGTAATATTAAATGCCACTGATGGTGCTAGACATAATTGAATGCTTCCAAGTGCCTTTCTATCCAAAAGATCCCTGATTCTTGGCTTTGCCTTCCAACGGCTTCCATAAATCCTTCTAATAAAGATAGACTTCCATTTGCATCTTCCATAACTAGAAGTTTTTTCCATTAAACCTATCAACCCTCATCTTACCCTTGTCTTCCATTGCTCCCACTCAATCGTTAGATTTTCTTGTAGAGAATAACTAAAAAACAACCTAGCTATAATACCACTTGTTAGGATTAAACCACAGATAGAAATAATAATTAAATGAAAATATAACCAAAATCAAAAAATAATAAATCACACCAAAAAAGAACACAAGACACCAAGATTTAATGTGGTTCACCCAAATCTTGTGCTACATCCATCGAATAGCAAGTCCAATATTTTACAATCCAGTGATTACAACCTGATTATAATTTGTAATCCCTTATAGCTCAATACCACCACAAGAAACAATTTTCACATCACAACCACTAAACAATCCCTAGCCCTAAGCCCTTTTATACAAGTATTTTTACAGCTTTAGGGTTATAATTAATAATTACATTTCAGTCCAAAATCTAGATAAAATAGGGCCCAAAAATGTTTTTTAGGGCAATGTCCTGAGCCCCAAAAAATTTATGAAGTATGTATAGTACTTTCCTAATCAGTCACCACAATATAACATCAGTTAAAGCAAAAGAAGAAAAAGATAAACAATCAATTGTAGATGTGGCAACAAAAGAATCAAGTGTAACTATTGGTTTGTCAGTACATGATGACTTGGATGGAGAACCATAAGTTAAACTTAGCTTTCAAATATCATAACTTGGTCCATCATAAATAAATCCAATGGTTACAAACTCTAAGGAATGACAATTACATCAAGACCAATCACAAACTCCTTGGCAACAAAGAAGTCATAGAAAAAGTGGTCCCACAAAAGGAATATTCATGATGTACATCATTCTATTACACCAAATTTTGTCTTTTGTGATAGTAACCTTTTGTAAATATCATTTTGTATTAAGGATAGTTGTCATCATTTTCTAAGCCTGAAGCTTGTTGCATCTCATGCTATATAAATGAGATCACAAGGCTAGAGAAGGGATCTAAACTATTATGTAATTTTAGGTTTTTGCTAGGTTTACATTCAATCCAGTTTCCTTGATGTAAATTATTGTGATGTACTTTTCTCTACAAATTTGGGAATACATTTACATTTAAGGATCATGTTATCTTGTCTTGAGTTGTTCTGAGTTTCATTCCAATGTTATATGATTTTCAAAGAAAATTAATATAAAGATGACTACTACCATATCTTTTTTCTCTAAATCTTGTCATCACTCTCTAAGCCTGAAGCTTGTTGTATCTCATGATATATAAATGAGATCACAAGGCTAAAGAAAGGGTCTGAACTATTATGTAATTTTATGTTTTTGCTAGGAATTTATTTGGTCTAGTTTTCTTGATGGAAATTCTTGGTGATGTATTTTTCTCTACAAATCTGAGAATACATTAACATTCAATGATCATGTTGTCTTTTCTTGAGTTGTTATGAGTTTTATTCCAATGTTATATGATTTTAAAAGAAAATTAATACAAAGATGAACTACTACCATATATGTTTTCTCTAAATCTTGTCTCCATTGTTACTGAGTGGTTATCATGAGGTTGTATGGGAAAAGCTTATTCAATTTAATATAACTAGGATAGGTTGTATATTAGTTTTCTATTGATTTCAATTCAATGAATTAAGTAAATGCTTTAGTGATGTGATAGGATGTCTAGGCAGTAAGAAAGATATGCATAAGAATTATTTTAGGGTAAACTATTGATAATGTTGATTGTAATTTAATCAATTAGATCAAAATAGTTGGGTAGACTCTGAATCCCAATAAATGAGGCACTGATCAATTATTTCAGTTTGCAAATGAAGAGATTATGGATTAGCATCAAAAAAATATCAAAAGCCAAATGTATTTTACTTTAATGTATGAAGAATATAATAGCTGGTCAGCACTTGGTTGCATTTAGTCTATGTGTTTTGGTTAGTTGTTGTTATTCAAAATTATATGTAAATCTAAGAAGAAATATGACCAAATATATACTATAGGGGATAGGTGTTGTAAAATAATATCAATAAGTGAATGAATTGTGAAGATAATATATAGTTTTGTATCCTTTTATCCCTTGTGAAGATAATAAAGAGTAGAAAACCCTTGTGGTTTTGTTGATGTTGTGTTCAAATCTGAGCACTTCTTAGTTGGGCATAGGAAATAGATAACCCTTAGACTAAGTTGTTCTTCACCATATTGGTATCAAATATTTTTTTTATTGGTAGTTTAAAACACCCAAAAAATGGTGACTCTATAGGGGAACTAATAAACACATGCTTATGTTTGAAAATTACTACAGTCTTTGGCGCTATGTCTATATGTGTTTTTCAAGTAATTATCCATTGTCATTTTGGACTTTTCTAGTGACAAATCTTGAGAATTTAGAAAAGGGAGAAAGTCCCCAATACCATTGGTGTAGATTGACATATAGTATCCTTACAAAAGTGTTGTGTCTATTAAGCAAGAGTTGCAATCCCAAATTCTTCCTGATTGGTTTTTGTGTGTGTCAGATCTATCTTATTTTATCCCATGTATTTTCTCTAAGTCAAAAGCTCTTTCATGTTATATTTTCCCTAGAATAGGGTGGTGACTCAGTCAAGGTTTTAAAGCTAGTTCTTACTAACAAGTAATTCCCAAAAATGGTAGATAAAAGAAAAGTACATGAGCTTATACAAGAGCCAATCTAGAAGTATCATTGTATGTTGATTTACCCCAAGGTGATGGGAAGAACCAAAACCAGAAGAAAGAAAATTTAAATCCTACTTGGAAACCAAGAGGTGGAGTATTAGTAAACTCCCAATACCATCTTGTGGTAGGAAGAGAATCCTCTTCATCAAGCTCTGAATTAGAAACCACCAGACTCTTAGAAGGGATATTTAGTACCACATTACAAGAAGAATGAGCCTATCATGATAAGAATGTTTCTTTAGTGGGAGATATGTTGTGTGGTCCTGATGAGCTAAAAGAGATGAATCATAGGTTGATGTATAAGAATGCTATGGAAAAATCTTTTAATCCTAGACTAGCTCAATACGTGGAAACAAACCTTATAGAATTTGATGATTCTGTTGATTCTAAAGCAACGTCTACAAATCCTAAAGAAGTATACTTAGAAATTGAAGCCCTTAATCAATGGGTGTAGAAGAGGATTCCAAAAACATTTTCTTAGAGAAGGAGAGAGAGAAAGCCACCTTGAATTCTCTCATTAAGAGAGATAATTAGTTTAGGAGGATGGCTATCTTGAAAGAGAAAAAAAAAAGACTCTAAGAAAGGATTTCAGTTCTGCATGCTAGTGTTTTTGGAGATGAAGATAATTTGAGATTTAAGGTTCTAGAATAGGAAAAACTCCTAAGTTAGAGACAAGAACCTATTATATCTCAAGTTCAATCCTATAGTCTTGTTTAACCAGACCTTGTAGATTTGACTATAAAACCAATAGATAAAGGAAAAAAAGTAAGGTTGTAGGGATCCAGATAAATAAATCTCAACCTATTCCTAAAATACTTACAAACCCTCCTATGTTTAAGTTATATTTGGATCTAGAAAATTCCAAAAAGAAGAAGAGGGAATTAGGAAAAGAGCTTGAGAAGGTTGCAAATGAAGCCTAGGCAGTAGAAACTAAAAGGAAGATTACATTCATTTAATCTAATTTTTCCTTAGCCTCATGGCCTAATTTATCCACCCAAGCCATAATTTTTGTCCCTACTTGTGGACCAATTGTCCCTAACTAAAATGTGTCTTAATCTGCCCCTGCTTCATCATCTACTACCATTACCTAGATCCCTGTTGTTCAAATACAACAGTCTCAAAGCATTTTCCAGAACCAAACCAATGCAACAAGTACATCAAATGTTGTTGGTTTTTAGAAGAAACCTATATACATGGAGAAGTATAGAAAAATTTCATTCTTAGGTATTCCTAGTTTTCCACATCTACTATCCTTTGACCTTAGAGACAAGGTTGTGAAGTTCTTAGGAAACAATGTTGTTACAGATGAGGAACATTTAAGAATTTTTATAAACATGATTAATGATTTTGAGGTAGAACATGAAGATGTGGTTATGAAGTTTTTTGTGCACTCATTGACTAAAGATGCAAGAGATTGGTTTAGAAGATTACCAAATGATAGCATTAGCACATGAAACAACTTGGAAATTTTATTTGAAGAATAGTATGGAGATAACACTAATGTTGGTTTCATGTTGAATGATTTCAAACACATAAAAAAGAGTCCTAATGGGAATACTTTTGATTTTAATGTAAGATTTCAAAAGGGAATGTATAAGCTCTTTCAGGTAATGAGACTTAATGAAGATGTATGTCTTACTAAATATTTCAATGCCTTTGATAGTAAAATGGCTTATCATTTGAGAGACAAAGATCCTAAAACCCTAAGAGATTCTTAAAATATGGTAGTCAATATTGAAAATAATAGGAAAGTATTTGGTAAGCTAAGAAGAAGAGATGAACCAAAATTGTTTAACCCTAAGAACAATAAGAAGGAAAATGACAAGTCTCCTACATGCAAGAAGCTTGAGGAAGACACAATCATTTCAATAGGAAACCAAGAATGCAAAAATATCCATTGAATACTCAATGAAAAGATGGAAAACCTATCCCAAACCAAATTCAAAATACAAAAGATAAAAGTACCCCTAATCCTCTGCAAAGAAATTTTGTAAAAATGTTAGATGATGTGTCATGGTTTATCATATGCCAATTACCTCACTCCTCAAACTATTGTGCAGTAGCCCAATCATTTGTTGCAAATCAAAATGTACAAAATGAGGAGGGAGAAGAAGAAAAGGACCATCATGATGTAAGCTATAATATGGTGAATCTATATGATGACTATGAAGATTCTAATCTAGAAGAGCCTAAAAATGGTGTTGTTGATCAGAGAACTATCTACCAATTACATCATAAACAAGTCTTTTAAGATATGAAGACTCTGATGAAGATAATGTATGTACTACATCCTTGGATTTTGGTTATATAAATCTAAGGAAGCCTTCTAAGGAGGAGATTGAAAAAATTACAGACAAAATGGTATCTCAAGTTCATTGTAACCATAATTTTAAATATATGAGTATTAACAATGAAATTGGTAAGCCTTATAGCATCTTCATAAAAGATATTATTCATAAGATGAAGGATGAAAATAAGAATGATAGTATAGCTATAGCAAAGATCAAGGATAGTAAGACTAAGAAATGGGAGCATAAGAAGAAAGAGCAATTCCAAATGGTTGAAAAAGCTAAAGCTACTGTTCAAAAAAAAAATTTGAGTATCACCAAGAAAATAATAGTGCCTATAGTTCAAGAAATGATAGCTCTAGGTATTTATATAAAGCCTACTAACTGTTATTCACTTGATATGATTTCCATGTTATCTCAGATAACTGCAAAAGTTCCTTTGTCAAAAATTTTTAGAATTGAAGAGCACAAGAGTAAGGCTTTATATTAGCTAGATGAAATAAGTAATCATAATATTGTTAAACCAAAAGCCATAGAAAAACTCCAAATTGCAAAGGAAGATAATGGAGTGATGTCTCAAATACCTCAAATGTATTTGGAAAATTCATCTGTGGATTACCTACAAGATATAGATCCTTTTTTCCTTAGTCTAATTATAAAAGGAAGAGACTTGAAGAATTGTATGATAGACTCAAGATCATTTAATAATATCATGCCCTTTAAAGTCATGGAAGCCCTTGGTTTGTAGGTACATACAGTGCAATGGACACTAGAGAAGTATCTATCATAGGTATGCATTACCTTTTAGGCTAGCCACTTATCTAGAGGTTGAGTTGACTATGGTTGTCTTTGTGGTAGACATCCCTCCCCATTATGGTATGTTCCTGTCTAGAAAATGGAGTGTTGCAATGAGAGGTAGTATACAATGTGTTTATCATATGCTAGTTTCCATATAGCAAATAAGGCTATTAAAGTTGATAGAGAACCAAGGTTCAATCATATCTTTGAGGAGAGTATTGACAAGGATTCCACTTGCTTCTTAGATACTTATGTTAATGCATTAAGAGTAGAGCTGATCATTCAAGAGGTTAATAAGCTACCACCATTGGTTGCATGAGAGCTAACATGCTATGTTGAATCACAAACTTTGTGGACTATATATTTTGATGAAACAAGCTCTAGGGAAAGATCAGGAGCTAGGATAGTGTTCATATCTCTAGAGAAGAATACATTTAGGTACTCATTCACTATTAATTTATCATGCACCAATAATATACTAGAATACGAGGCACTCTTACTAGGACTGAGAGTTGCAACTAATCATGGAATAAAAGTGTTTCATGCCATTGGTGATTCTAAATTAGTTGTTTCTTAGATAAGAGAAACTTATGCATCCAAGAATAAAATATTAAAATAGTACAAGAACATTGTATGGGACCAAATAGAACTAGTTGATGCTTTTGGCATCTCTTGGATGGATAGGAGTAATAATAAGATGGCATACTTACTAGCAAATGTAGCTATTAAACCTCAAGATATATCTTTTGCTAGTATATAACAAATTGAAGTGTAGAATAGACCATCAGTTCCTGAAAATATTCATAATTGGCAGGTCTTTGAAGATGATAGAGATATCATAAATTTTTTGAATTATAGAGGCCATTTTCATGGACAAGAATTTGATTGCATAGCTTATGTTCAAAATGTTGATGGTAAAGATAATTTGTTTGGACAGGAAGTTGTGCAACCGAAAAAAATAAGATCCTAAAGGGATTGGTAGTTTTAGAGACTCTCTTTTACAGTCATGACATATCCAAAATGGACAATAAAGAATCTAGTGCCAAGGATCTAGAAGAGATAAACTTAAGGACTAATGAAGCACCCAAAAGGGTTTATATTGGAAAGAAATTGGCCCTTAAAATCAAGCAAGAATTGATTGGTCCATTGAGAAAATATAGAAATGTATTTGTTTGGTCCTATGATGATTTGAAGCATATAGAGAGGAGCTCTTCCAGCATGAAGTGCTATTGAAACAAGGAGCCAAGCCTTTCAAACAAAAGAAAAGGCTAGTAAATCCTACCCTATGACCCAAGATGCAAGAACAACTAATAAAGTTAAGAGATGTCGGCATTATCAACCCTATAAGACATTCTTCATGGGTGTCAAATTTAGTTCCTATTAGAAAAAATAATGGAGATATAAGACTATGTGTAAATTTCAAGAATCTAAATATATCTTCATTAAAGAACAATTATGTTATTGGATTAGAAACTATGTCTATGATGGATGGGTTTCTAGGTTATAATCAAGTGGTTGTCAAAGAAGCTAAGCAATATAAGACTACATTCACGATACCTTGGGGCATCTATGTTTACAGTAGAATGTTATTTGGCTTGACAAGTGTTGCTGCCACTTTCCAAAGGGCCATGGATGTAGCTTTTAAGGATATTATTGATAAATTCTTGGTGGTGTACCAAGATGACATGATAGCCTGCTCAAAGGATTCTAATGATCATTGCATGAATTTAGAGAAAGTCTTAATTAGATCACTAAAGTTTGGCATTTCTTTGAATCCTACAAAATGTGAAGTTGCTATTATAGAGGGTAAGTTGCTTGGTCATTTGGTTGGAAAGGAAGGGATTAGAATAGATCTTGAGAGGGTTGAAGCAATTGACAAAATTTAGAAACTAAAGAATGTGAAAGGTATTCAATCATTTTTTGGTCAAATTAACTTTCTCGTAAGATTTATTACAAATGTTGGTGAAATAAGTAGGCCCATCTCAAAAATGTTACAGAAAGGGTTAGATATTAAATGGAATAAGGAGCCAAGCATGGCATTTAATGAAATAAAATGAGCCACCAAGGATGCCCCTATTTTGATAACTCCAAATTATTCTAAGCCAATGTATATTTTTTCATTTTCTTATTTTCATATAGTTGATATTGTCCTATTACCAAAACATAAGGAAGGATTTGAGCAACCCATTGCATTTTCTAGTAAGTCTTTACAGGTTGTTGAGCTTAAATATGATATAAATGAGAAGCAAGCATATACCCTGGTCAAAGAAATAGAGGCATTTAGGTGTTATTTGATGGGAGCCAATGTGATTGCATTTGTTCCAAATGTTGCAGTGAAAGATATCTTCTCTCAGCAAGAAGTTTCAGGAAGAAGATGCAGATGGATCAATAGGATCTAGGAGTTCAACATTGATGTGCAGATTACTAAACTAGTTAGAGGCCAAGGTCTTGTCAAGCTAATAGTAGAAACTAATCTGGAGGAAAATAAGATTAACCAATTGGATAATGGTTGTAGAAGTGACACATGTGACATGGATACCTATGAGTGGTATAAAAATGTGTTTTTCTTTTTATAGTAGATGAAAACTCTACCAGAGTTCACAAAAAAATAGATAAGAGCCTTCAAGTTACAAGCTATTAGATACATTATTGTTAGAGGCTAGTTATGTTAGAGAGACATGGAGGGTGTCCTTTTGAAAGTGTAAATAAGGAAGAATCAAAGAAGATCCTAAGGGATATCCATGAAGGGGTATGTGGGGGCATTATTAGGTTAAAACAATAGCCCATAAGATTATTAGATCTAGCTTTTGGTGGCCTACCTTATTCAAGGATACTCAAGAATTGGTGAGAAAATGTTATGCATGCATTCAGTGGAAAGCTTAAGTTTTCTAAAAACTTGACTTTGAAGTTAGTAGAATTGCAAGCACCATTTTACTGGTGGGGCATAGACTTCATGGAAGAAATCATGAACAAATCTAGTGGTATATTTTCATGGATTTTAGTTGCTACTGATTATTTTACAAAATGGATAGAAGTAATTCCTACTAAAAATGCAACAACTAAGGTGACCAGCTTCATACCGAATAACAATATTGTTAGATTTGGATGCCCGCATAAAATTATCATTGATAATGTTATGTGCTTCAAATCATAAGAATATAAAAAAAATTGCAAGAAGTATGGCATTATTGATGCTACTTCATCACCTTGCCATTCCTAGGGTAATTTTCAAGTTGAGTCCAATAGCAAAAATTTGCTCAAAATCATTAAGAGGATTCTAGGAGAAAATAAAAAAGTCTTGGGATTCTAAATTTCCTTTGGCATTATGGGTAGATAGGGTTACAGTAAAAAAGGCTATTGGTTGTGCCCCTTTTGATCTGGTATATGGTATTCAGGCAAGATTACCTCAAAATTATCTGAATGATATGTACAAATTCATCCAAGTATATGATAGCGATATTATTAATGACATGCAGTTAAGAATGCATGATATTCTATAGTTGGATAAAACAAGGAGAGATGCATCTATACCGAATGCTAAGCTTTGGGCACAGATGAAATATTTCTATGATAGAAAAGAATTAGAAAGAAAATTCTACCATGAAGAGATCGTATTATTATGGAACGTCAGGTTTGAAGATAAGGGAAAACATAGAACTTTTGATCTCATCTTTCTTGATCCTTATTTTATTCATGGAAACAAGGGAGAAGATTCATATTATGTCACAGATTTATCTAGTAATATTCTTGAGCTACCAATTCATGGACAATTTTTGAAGCAGTATTTTTGCTAAAATACTTGTTTTCCATGAACAGTAGTTTTAGGGTTTTATTTATTTTCTATAAATTCTTGTGAGTTTCTATACATCCCTTGTATAGTGTTTCTTCCTGTGTCGTTGCTCTCTCAGAGTTGTCAAACAAAAAATTGGTCAATTATGTGATCTACTTCTTCCAAGGATTCTAAGCCCTCGCATGAATTTTCATATTCATCATCCCCAAATAGAGCCACTATTGGCCTAGTTTTTCACTCTCAGTTATTTTACCACATTTTATATTGAAAACTTGATCACATTGATCAGTTGAAAATTTTATCAGTTATTTTATCACATTTTATATTGAAAACTTTAAGTTTCATGAAACCCTTATCATCATGCACTAGTTTTCAAATAATAGGAAAGTATTCGTTTATTTTGAAAAAATACGTGGGAAGCTTTTCACTTTAAGAAATTATTTTTACTTTTTTTGTGTTGATTTTTAAATGCTTTCCCAAAAATATTCTTGCTTTTAACCTTTTCTTTAAACTATGGTTTTAACCTCATGTTGACTCACTAATGTTCTTTGAAAGTGTTTTTAACCATGGTGACATATGCCTTTACAAACCATTGATCAAATAAGGATCAACAATGAGTGCTTTCTCAAAATTTGAAAGTGCTCAAATTTAGCAAATGCAAGGAAGTGTCTACATGAAACATGTACCTAATGATGTCAGTTCTTTAATGAGCCACAAAGGTTGAACTTGTCAGGATAATTCTGGGTTGTCAAACTATTGTTAGGACACACTAGAAAGGTTAATTCATTTTCATTGGTTGTTGTTGTTGACTAGGTTTCAAACAAGGTAAATCTTATGGAATCGTCAATCATTTAATGATCAACGAAAAGTGCTTTCCCAATTTATGAAGATGTTCATTGCTTAACAAAAGTGGGGAAGTGTGTGACTGACATGTGGATAGGTGGCGTTAATCATTCAAAGGTTTTCCTAGTAATGCTAAGTTGGGATGCATGCCAAAATGTCTTATGTTGATTTGTTGAGCAATCTACATATTTAATGAATTGGAAGGTGATAGTGTAAGTGGGCCCAAAATATTAAAAGAAAACATAGAAATTCCAAAGGTTTTTCACGATCTTCGATCCCATGAGAATCAATGACCAACACTTTCCAACAATTTGAAAATGCTCAAACTTTAGCAAATGTAGGAAAGTGCCTTGTTGATGCATGGCCAATTTCACAAAAAGGTAACACAATTATTTTTATTTTAAAGCTAAATTGTCTCATTTGTGAAAATCAATGGTTGAATTTCAAATTTCATGGCGTGACATGAAATATGACTATTGGGGCATTAATTATAATCAATGTTATTTCATGCAAGGTTAGTTTTGTAATAAGAATTCTAATTTTCCATTATTGAACACTAAAGTTGCAAAATTCTCACAAAGCAAAGATTTTTCAAAGTTAAAGGTGCAAATTTTCTAAGGGTTTTGATTTTCTACTAAATGATTCAAGGAGAAAAGAAAGAAAATTGAATAAGTATTCTAGGTCTCTAGAAAATTGAGAAAGTATATTCACAATAAGATAATTAGTAAAAATACTTCCACAAAGGGATTTCTTAGGGAAAATAGATTACTTAAAAAGGGTTGTGCATGATGATGTCTTATAGAAAATGCCACAATCCTTGAATGAGTTTTCTGGGGGAAATGAATTTATTCCAAAGAACCATAGGTTATTGGTCATGGGGGATTTTAAGAAAAAGAAAACTGGTTGAGAGATGTTGAAGTATTTGTCTTAGAGTTTTTTTGCAAATGGTTTGTAGAGAGAAGAATTTATACTCCCCTAAATAATGTATGGGAATTTAACATTGGCAAATTAATTATTCCAAGAGTTTTCTTAGATGATAATTTTCTTGCAATAATGTCAAAGAAATATGATCCAATAACTAGGATTGTGAAGAATCAAGCCAGTCATAATCTTTTTAGGGTTTCACTAGAATTGATCAGAGAGGTTTTTGAATTAAACCATAACCATGTAGTCCATGAGAAAATAGATATGGAAGACCTCCAAGCTAGGTATGATACATATAAGGTATATTTAAGGGGAGGGCCATTACAAGAGCATTTTGTCACAATATGATCATCACCCATGGTTACACCAAACACTTCAAAGCCATTGTTGAAAACATATTTCAACCCTAGAGCATAGGTGTTGTATTTCTCTCTTTACAAGATCTTTGTTATGGATCAGCAAGATCACATCCCAGGTTCCATTATCTTCATCATTTCTCAAACCCTTCAATATGGTATGAGTTTTATTTTTTTACTTTGCTACTCTCTTGGAAAAAGAAATTCATATTGGGTTAATGTGCATTGCAAAGGGTAAAGTTAATAAGCCCTTCTACCAATACGTCATGCTAATGAACATATATTTGGATAAGGGAGTTACCTTTTTCAATAAAGAAATGAATTTATAATTTGAAAGAGATGGAGAAAAACTCCCTATTCAATTATGGAGTGTGAACATGACATGGGAGGTAACTCATGCAAGCTTTGTTAGATTTGATTGGTATTTTTCCTCCAGGCTTAGAATGTTGCTAGTAGGGCAAAGCCCTAGGATACCTCAACCTCTAGTAGAACTGATTAGACCAAAAAACCATTCAAAGGGCTGATGGAAAGTCACAACGAGGGAGACATCATCCCATATGCATTGTCTATTGTATTAAGGGTTTATGGTTTTCTTGGAAAACTACATGAGCTACCCTCTCAAGTGCCTCTAAAAGTAGGAATTTTTGATCTCCTATGGTAGATAGGATTAGTGGAAGAAAGGAAATTGTTGGGAAAATCCAAAGGTACTTTCTTTCCCTAGATTACTATTGTTCACAACATTGTTTTTGTCAAAAAGAGATGGAGTTATTTAGATAAGTTTTTAGATAAATATCAAATGGCTTAATCCTATACTTTTTTTATAGACCCAGAGGGACTTTTTGATATTTAGAGAAAGAACTAAAGCCAAAGCTCATAAACACATAGTGTATTTTCAAGAGGATATAGTTAGAAATAAGTTCTCATTACAAGAACAAAAACTTAGGAAAGAGAAATTGAAAGTATAAAGAAAGGTCCTAGATTTTATAAATATTTTTGTGCTAGACTATGACCCCTTGTTGATAGAAAATATTGTTGATGGATAATTTTGTTGGGTTCATGCAAACTTTGAATGAGAAGAAGGAAAATCTGACCCAAGCACATCTTGAAAGGGCCACTGAGGTGGAGAAGAGATTAGCAAGTAAGATGATTTTGAATCTAGGGTAGTACACATTGTAGAAAAGAGCTAGGTATATAGTGGCTAAAGCATATGACTCGCTCCTCCATACAAGAGACCACATCCTGATAGCCCATCTGCCACATCTACACCTAAGAAAGAGAAATTGGAGCAAGGATCATCTTCTAAGGTTGAAGAATACTCCCCTACCTAGAACCCACTCTAGATAGATGATGAAATATCCTTGAAAGAGAAGTTGAGACAAATGGGAGAAGAGAGAGGGATATGATAACTACAACAATAGATAGAGAAGAATGAATGCCTAAGGAGCCTCCTTTGCCAACACTAGCTCTAATTGTGGGAGATTATAGAGGTAAGGAAATACATCCTATAATAGAAAAAGCCTCTAAAATATTTATTGATGATGAAGTTTTGTAAAGTCAAGAGCATTTTCTCAATTCTTGTAGAGAATAAATATTGATAATTTTGATGCCAAGTGTAAAATGATCAAAGCAGAGCAACCAAGTAAAAGGGAATCTAAAATTAAAGAAGAAGTTAAAGCCAATTTCATGGAGGAGTTTGCACAAATAATCCTTGAAGGGGGAAGACAATTGTTAAAGGATTCAAGAATTTTGATATTACCTGAATGTGATATTGCAAATGCCATGGTTTTTGACACTGTTAGGAAAGAGAAAGATACCCATTTCAAAATTGAAGAAGAGGTCTTGCAAGCCCATAAGGGATTGAAATACATTAATGATCATCAAGAATTGGTGATATGGTTGATTTTAAAAAATAAAAAGATAAAACTAGGATGCAAGAAGCCTCAATTGCTGAACATAAAGGTAGCCTCATGATCTATAGGGTAGAAGAGGTAGATAGTGAAAAGGTGTCTCTAACAACCAAAGAAATGGTGGATTTTGGAGTTTTTTCTACAAAAGAAAAGAATAAATTATTGGAGTTCAATGCTTGATTTGAAGAGATGCTAAAGGCATATGAGGAAAGAGGAAATAGGACATGCCAATTGGAGGCTCAGATGGCTCAAATGGACAAGAAATTTGGAAATGAATAATGGCAGAATCTAACCAACCCAAGATCACTTATCCTCATCATCCTCCAATTTAAACTTTCAAGTCAACTCCCCTCATAGAGCTACCAGATACTCCATAGAGACCTCAATTTTAACCATTAGAAGAGTTTGAAGAGGAGAAGAAAAAACTTTGGTCATTGCATATAGAATTGGATAACCAGTATGAGGATAGGATAAGAAAAAAAATTATGTATCTAGTAAACAAGATTAGTTGGCCTACATTTTAAGAACAATTGACAAGCATAATGAATACATGGGATGAGTTGAAAAGAAATGAGGCTACCTTAAAGCCAATTTTGAATAAATGGAATAATAGGAATAGGAATTTCTTTCTTTTAAGCTTCTTAGTTATTAGTTTGTCTTATGAGAAAATTGAGAAAACTTTTGACATAACTAGTGACCTCTCTGATTTTGATGACAAGAGAGTCACTCTAAAAAGAAGGATCATAAATTATTTTTCCAAATATTTCAATGAAGATTTAGAACTATTCACTCGTGCTCTCAAGGAAATAGATAAATTGAAGAATAAAGAGGAGTGAGCCAAATAATTGGATGATTTGTTGTGCCTCAAGTTGAATAAAGTGATAAATGAAAAGGGGAATGCATGGTTCGCCAAAACAACTGAGCAAGTTGTTAAAGTTCAATTTTTTTTATTCTTTAAGAAAGGAATTTGTTGAAATAAATAAATTAGGAGAATATTTTGTTAGAAACAACAATCCACCAAGATAATTGAGAGGGGGTGAATCAGTTATCTAACAATCTAAAACATTTATCTTCTTCAAACAAACTTATCCTTTTAAACAAAGTAAATGGAAACCATACAAGATGCACACAAACAATTACACTAGATATGTTCTAGTTAGGAGACTTTGAATCCCTATTAGAAGATTCCAACCCTGTTAGGATTTGTGGTACAATGTATGCAAGCAGAGCCCACTACCCAAACATGCAATTTCAACTACAAGAAGAGCTCACTACTCAAACAAATAGTTTACTATTATTTTATTCTTTTCTTGTTCCTTCCTCTATCCTATAAACAAAATCAATCACTATCAAACCTTATAGACCAGCTCACAAACCTTGAATCCAAATACTAAACCTCGAATCACTCAGAAAAACCTTGGCAATGAAGTTTTGTTTACTTCCACACTACTCTACTCAACTTTTCATTCCACACTCTCTCTTGCTTTCCAAACATTCACATTTTTCATATATCCATTCCATGATAAAGGAAAATATCCTTCCTTTATACCAATTCCATTAAATAATTCCTTGAGTTAGTTGTTAGTCCTTCTCAATTAATTAATATAGGACCACATTAAGAACATGTTACACTTAGTGATAACACAAATATCCCATCTTGCAACTTGAATAACTTTTTGCACATGCAATATTATGATGAGCAAGCTTATCCATGTCATCCTCAACATGTCTTCTCCATGTCCTCAACCTTGATCCTCAAGATATCAATTCTACTAAGAGATATAAAAATTTTACCAAAAAATGCCTCTGTAAACTCTAGCTAAAAACAGATATCACAAAAACTTACATAAATTCTTCTAGACTTATCCTTTTTGCTTCCAATGTTAACTACATATGCCAGATACTTAGAAGTGTATCCAATAACCTTGGGTGGTTATCATGCTCAACTAGTCATCCATATCTACTTGATCTTTATGTTGTTCTTCTGTTAGATACCACATAAGAGATCAATCATGCTATGTTGACATCAATGATAAACTCAGTCATGAATGTAACATATCATCATCAAACCAATATTCCAACAATCTCTCTAATCTTCCAACAATATCCCTTTATCATTGATGGCAACATAGATGAAAACATCTAGTTCCAAAAATACCAACGAAATATAAATAGTCTGCAAATCAATCAAATCTTGCTTCATGCTTCATTTACCTTAATGGTTCTCCCCCATTGTTAATACCAAAATATTGTACTCATTCCAAGAATCTTCTTACCATAATGTGTTCTTGTACTACTTATCCCCATAGTATGATGCAAAACTCTCCCCCATAGTAGGATGTGTTTCATGCCAAAATTCTTCCCCATTGACATCAATGTCAAAGGTTTTAGCAACCAACATCTCTACATCAATCTTTGCAAAAACTTACTATCCGAAGTGTCAAAAAACACTATTTACAATAATTTCAAGTAAGAGTCCTAGATGACTCTATCCATCATAGATACACCCCCATACAAGAAGCATCAACATCTAGTCTAGACAAATAATGGTGCTCCGTTACACTGGACTGATGCATTCTTCCATCTTCCATTATGATGTAGGAAGGGGCATAACCCCAAGCATACCTTGCAAATACTTAAAAGTTTCTTTCTAAAGAGGCTTAGTGAACATATCTACAATCTACTCTTTTGTACTTACATACTCCAATCTAATTTCTTTTTCTCTCAACATGTGATACTTAATAGAAATGTGCTTAGTCTTTGAATGCAACACTAGATTCTTAGACATGTTTACCGTGCTTGTGTTGTCACAATGTATAACAACAAGTTCACTAATTTCTATCCTTTATCCTTTAGCATCTATTTCATCCAAATAAATTGATTTCAATTATTTTTTGCTACAACATACTCTACTTCTATTGTAATTTAACATGTACAATCCTACTTCTTGTTTAACCAAGAAACCAATCTTCCTCTAAGAAAGAAAGCTCCTCCACTGGTGCTCTTTCTATCATCCATACTACCTAGCCAATCTGCATCAGTATAAGCACTTAGAGTAAAATCATTATATTTTTCATACCATAACCCAAATTCTGAAGTTCCTTTCAGATATCTAAATATCCTTTTTGCTGTTACATAGTGTGCTTCTCTAGGATCAGCTTGGAATCTTACAACAATTCTAACTACATTTACTATATCCAGCCTTTTCAAATTCTTGTCTAACCTTGCATACCAAGTTCTAGGTGCTTGCTTCAATTCATACAATGCTTTCCTCAGTTTGCATACAATATCTTGTTGTTTTTCAAAGGACATCCTTTAGGATGATCAATGTATACCTCTTCTTCAAGTTCTCCATTCAGAAATGCTGACTTGACATCCATCTGATATACTTTGAATTTATTATGGGCTACATATACTAAAAATATTCTTACTACTTCTAATCTAGCCACTAGAGCATAAGTCTCCTCATAATCTAGTCCTTCTTACTATGAGTAACCTTTACATACAAATCTTTCTTTGTTTCTTACAACTTCTCCTTGGTCATTCATCTTGTTCCTGAATACCCTTTTGGTACCTATCACATTCTTGTCTATTGGTCTAGGGACCAATTCATATGTTTGATTCTTTTCTATTTGATTTGATTCCTCTTTCATAGCTTGTTTCTTGTAGTCATCTTTACATGCTTCATCTACATTCTTTAGTTCAACTTGAGATATCAAACATAATTCTTCATTCACTCTACTTCTTCATATCACGTCTTTTTCTTTTCTTTCAATGATCTATTCCAATGGATGATTTTTTATCATGTCTTTCCTAAAGTAGGAGTTTCTATCTCAACTCTTGATTCTACTGAAGGTTTTGAGCTTTCTCCCTGAATTGGCTCTCCTTCATTCAACAAATCATTATTAGTCTCAAGAAATATCTCATCATCCCTTGGCTTAGTAACAACATCATCATTTGAATTGCAATCAACTATTCTCTCTTCTATTCTGAACTTCTCATCAATTCTCACATTTGCACTTTCCATAATAGTCTTAGTTCTCTAATTATAACATCTATAAGCCTTAATTTTCAATGAATAACCAAGACACATACCTTCATCACTTCTAGCATCAAACTTACCAATATCATCATCTCTCTTTATGTAACACTTACTTCCAAATATTTTAAAATACTTAACTATAGGTGAGTGACCAAACCAAAATTCATAAGGTATCTTTTTTGTGTCTCTCCTGACTTGTATAGCTTCTCTCCAAAATATCTTGGATACATCATTCTTTGCTAACATAGCTCTTGTTGCTCCTATAACAAACATGTTCCTTCTCTCTCCTATACCATTATGTTCATGGGTTCTCAACTCAACTCTTTCTTCTACTTTAGTATCATATCCCTGCTCTTCAATTTGATTCCCATTCTGCCTTTATCTTGATCTTGGTCTATGTTTTGTGTCAAAATTTCCACTATCTTATGTAGCAATATCTTTTCTAAAATACCTTGCCACCGGTCTCCCAAAGTTGTTAAACTTTTTCTTCAAGGACCTGATGATCTGATACCAATTGTTAGAAATAATAGTCCACCAAGAAAACTGAGAGGGGAGCAGGGGTGAATTAGTTATCTAACAATCTAAGACATTTGTCATCTTCAAACAAACTTAACCTTTTAACCAAAGTAAATAGCAACTATAAAAGATGCACATAGAAAATTACAATAGATATGTTGACTAGGGAAACCCTTGATTGTTGAGATAATGGGTGTTGCACACATTGCATAATATTGTTATTTTATTATTTTATTTTATTATGTAATGTTGTACCTAGATGGATGTGCAACATGTAAAGATTCCCATAGAATATTCTTGATGAGTTGTATTGTAACATTGTGATAATATTTCATGTAATTATTTAATATTGGGGAAAAGAATTAAATGCCCAATATTAAATGTGGGGTCAGTGGGTTAGGTAGCACATGGTTTTAGCACATGGTTTATGTAATACCACTTAGTGGTTTTGTGGGACTTGCTACTATATAAGCAGCCACAAGGGTAGTTGTTGGAGTGAGAGAGAGAGAGTGACAAGGAGAAGACAAAAGGCAAGAGTCAAGTGGGACAAGGCTTGACAGGTTAGCCAAGGGAGCATTTGTGAAGGTTGAAAGCATGGCATGGGATGTGTGGATTCATGCGTGTTCACATAGTTTGCTCGGTTGTGGCTATGGCCATGAAGGCTTCCATGGTTGTATGGAAATGGTATTTTTGCTGAATAATACATGATGATGGATGCTTTTGGAGGCTGGGTTTTTCCCTCAATGAGGGTTTCCCAGGGTATATCTTGTGTCACAATTTTGTGGGTATGTTGTCTATTCTCTTGCATGTGGATTTTTAATTCCGTGTTTATTTCAAATTTATTATGGGTTATGTGGAAATGGTTATATTCTTTATTGCCAAGTTTCCTTGCAAGTGGTATCAGAGCTATGGTTTTATTACTGTAACCCTAGATTGAATCCATGGGAATGCATGAGAGGATAAAAGAAAGGGCAAGATATATGAATGATTTATTGCAGATCTGAGAGTTTTGGATTTGCTGTTATGATGGGATGTTAAAATATTTGGGCATGTGAAATTGTTGGACAAAAAGATTTTTCGGATGTTTCATTTAAAATGAGGGTTTTGGGGGGTAGCATGCAGAAATGACCTCCTAGGTAAAAAAAGACCTCACCATGAGATCCGGGTCAACATTTCTATAAATTTTGATATATAATATGCCCTAGTTTGGCCATGTTCAGAAGAAATGAAGGAGTTTTTTTGGTTTCAGCCCATGATGGCCGTCAAATTTAATCCCGTCGGAATTTTCGTCACTGAAAAAAAAATAAAAAATGAAAAATCGTACTGAAAATGGTAAAAAGACTGTCTTAGTAAAATGGCCATAAATTTCTCTCAGAATATCGGATTTCAGAGTTCTTATAGGTGTTGGAAAGCTAATTCAGAGCACTACAACATGGTGTAGGGTTGGTTTTGTGATTTTTAGATTTTGTCAGGTTTTAAGAGCCCTAAAGTCAGATGTTGTTTATTTTGAGCACGGATTAGGGCATAACTTGGGCATACGGAGTCGGATTTTGGACTTCGAGTAGTCAACAGAAAGCTCTTGGAGAGCTCTACACATTGGCTCAGATTTGGTGCAGGTTTGGCATGATTTATTTGTTGATATATTAATCTGAACAGTTTATTGATATATTTTGACTATGGTAACATTGTGAGTTTATAGCATTGGAGATTTAAGTTTTGATGTCATTGTATACTCAAGTTTGGTCTCATGATGATATGGTTATCAGTGTTTGGTTTGGATATGCATGATAACTTGTTGGGTCTAAAAGTTGTGCAGTGTTGTAAGCGGTCTATACTTACAGGTTGCATTTATGGCTTGGTTATGGGTTGTCTTTGCCCATTGATCTTTCATTATTGATGCATATTCAAATTGGTGTCTTGGATTTGGGTTGTCTATGCCCTAAGTCACATGATTTTATCTTCATGTAGAAGGGATGAGATGTTGTTACCAGGTACAGTCATGGTGGAGGATTGTCGTTGACTATGCTGACAGGTTGGACATATTGAGAACTAGATGCTCGGTTCATGGATGTGATCATGGTGCCATGGATTTTGGCATGACATGATTGGTTATACAGGTACATCCTTGATGTTCATTAGCTTGGATTTCTGATTTAGTTATGGTGGTATATCTTCTTGGTTGAGGATCATGGTTATTTGGTTTCTTTTGAGGAGCTCATGATGTGCACTTTGAGTTCTTTGATGGTTTGATGCCTTGGTTGGTTCTCATGGTTAGAAGATGGTTTTTTCATCATGATGTCATGGATAGCTTGGATACACGGTTTAGTGAGAGCTTGTGATAGTGATGGGGTGATAGTGCAGGATTAGTTCCTAGTTTGATTTGGATCTTCATATAGGAGATGGATTTTATGATGCCATAGGTGACTTGGTACCATAGTTGAGTGGGAGTTGTTGGAATTGATATATTTATTGAGTGTTTGTAGATGTTGGAGGTTTGTCTTAGATCCTGTTGCTGCAGAAGCATCTTTGACATTTGCATGGTGCACTTGTTATCTTTATGGTGTTTGAAGATGGTTAGATCTTGAGGACTCATGGAGTTCTTGGTTATCTTCATGGTATGTGGAGATGGTTCTTCTTGGTATGTGGAGATGGTTTTCTTCATGGTGTGTGGAGATGGTTGCATTTTGAGGACTCACAGGGTTCTTGGCAAAGGTGTGGTTTATGCTTTTATTTGGCATGTTATCCTTGCTGTGAGGATAGTTTCATTATTATATCATGGTATACTCTTGATACGCATTTAGAGTTGTGACATGTTATAGTGTGTTCATGTGGAGCATGTTATCTCTTTAGTTGAGATGGTAAGATCATGTTGTCATGTTTATGTTCCTGAGGCCATGGTTGGAACTTTGACATTGATCTTGGTTTAGTTTCTTGGTATTGAGTACACTGATCATAAGCAGGATACTTTATGATATTGCTATGTTTCATTTGGAGTTGGCATGGATTGATTGGTTATAAGTGCTCATGGATACTTAGAGACAGTGGTGACGCTGATTTCTCTTGGATTAGAGAAGTATTTATTGGGACAGTTGATGGTTTTAGCAGGAAGTCCGAGGGGCAATCACCTGATATGGACTTGAGAGGAGATTGTTCTTAGATGAGTCTTGGTTGGAGACTTGGGTATCTTGATAAGAATTCTCATTCCCCACTCTTGGTCTACTCGGCGGTTTGCTACTTGAGAGGTATAGCCCATTATTTTCTCTCAGTTGCATTATATTTATGCTTGTCTTTCATGGATATGGATCTTGAGCTATGATACATGAGTTAGTTCTGGAGGGTTCATTTGAGAGATGGTTAAGCATTGGTTATCTCCATGTGCATATGTTGTTATGTTGGTTGAGTTTGGGAGATGGTTTTATATTGGGCATATTCCTTGGATTAGGAATGGTTATTCCTTGGTTTAGGAATGGTTTTATTGAGCTTGATCTTCTTGTGAGAGGCTTACATCCATAATTAGTTATATGGTATGGTTTGGGTGTTGTTGAGGCTTCTTGTTGGGGTTTTATGGAGGAGATAAAACTTGCACAGTTTACATCTAGAGGTGTGTGTAGAAGGACATGATACAGGTTATGATTTGCATGGTTTCTCTGGTCTTGGTTATCTTCTTGGATGTTCAGTTTTGACTACATTGGATTTGAGATTGGTTAGAGATTGTGATCACTAGTTTGTGCTCATGTATGTCATGTGAGAGATGACATGGTTATTTCTTTATCTCTTTCCTTTGTTGGTTGTGGAGAATTTGGGAGACTATTGGAGACTTGTTATGAGAATTGTTCTTGCAGGATATCAGTTTATGTATTGTGGATGTCCTTGATGCTACATGGATTCACTTCTTTGAGATGTGTTGAGTGGATTGGTTATAGATTTGACATTATCTTTTGTAGTGGGAGCTTCTTGGTATATATGTGGCAGGTATTGCTCTTGAGGCTTGTGATTGCAGGTTATAGATTGGATATGTCGGTGATATGAGATTCACTTGTTATACCTTTGAGGTATTGATAGTTGGATGGGTTTGGCACTTTGCTGTGGGTGCTATTTCAGCTATGGATATTTTGACAACTACGGATACATGTGATTACCTTTGGATAAGGTTTTTTTGTTCTTGGAATTTCAGTTGGTATAGGATTTTATGATCTTCTAATGCGACAGGTTGGGTGGCTTTCTCTTTGGATGGCTTCTATGTATGTCCAATGGGAGTGGCATAATAGGAGGTGAGATCATTCATGTTTGAGATGCTAGATACTTTGATTTTGTTGCGGGTACCAGGATGGAGCACTTGGTGTATTTTGATCTATGATGGTGGATGTGCTGGGAGGGATTGTTCCCTTGTTCATTTATGTGGCTACGGATTGACCCTATGCAATGTATACAACAAGTGGGAGATTGTTGAGATAATGGGTGTTGCACACATTGCATAATATTGTTATTTTATTATTTTATTTTATTATGTAATGTTGTACCTAGATGGATGTGCAACATGTAAAGATTCCCATAGAATATTCTTGATGAGTTGTATTGTAACATTGTGATAATATTTCATGTAATTATTTAATATTGGGGAAAAGAATTAAATGCCCAATATTAAATGTGGGGTCAGTGGGTTAGGTAGCACATGGTTTTAGCACATGGTTTATGTAATACCACTTAGTGGTTTTGTGGGACTTGCTACTATATAAGCAGCCACAAGGGTAGTTGTTGGAGTGAGAGAGAGAGAGTGACAAGGAGAAGACAAAAGGCAAGAGTCAAGTGGGACAAGGCTTGACAGGTTAGCCAAGGGAGCATTTGTGAAGGTTGAAAGCATGGCATGGGATGTGTGGATTCATGCTTGTTCACATAGTTTTCTCGGTTGTGGCTATGGCCATGAAGGCTTCCATGGTTGTATGGCAATGGTATTTTTGCTGAATAATACATGATGATGGATGCTTTTGGAGGCTGGGTTTTTCCCTCAATGAGGGTTTCCCAGGGTATATCTTGTGTCACAATTTTGTGGGTATGTTGTCTATTCTCTTGCATGTGGATTTTTAATTCCGTGTTTATTTCAAATTTATTATGGGTTATGTGGAAATGGTTATATTCTTTATTGCCAAGTTTCCTTGCATTGATCAAAGGGAAAACCCTAGTGGGAATGATGCCCACAAGATGATGTACTAATATAAATATTCCTTGTTAGATGATGGACCCTATTAGGAGTCTATTACAATATTTACTACAATGAATCCCCATTAGGAGACTTTGAATCCCTATTAGGAGATTTTGACCTTGTTAGGAGTTGTGGTACAATATATGCAAGAAGAGCCCACTACCCAAACATGCAATTTCAACTACAAGAAGAGCTCACTGCTCAAACATATAGTTTACTATTATTTTCTTATTTTCTTATTCCTTCCTCTATCCTATCAACTATACCAATCACTGTCAAACCTTTTAGACCAAGTCACAAACCTTGAATGGAAATACTAAACCTCAGATCACTTAGCAAAACCTGTAATGCCCTACCCGGAGATCCTTGGAAACAAGGATTCAAATCAAGCCAAGATATTTTTTTTTTTACAAGTATGAATGCACAAGACAACATCATACAGGGATCACAAAGATCGCAATGGAAGACTTCAACACAATCTCGGCAACCAACGAATCTCCGAATGCCACTACCCAACTGACACACCCAAACAAAAGCCAACAACCAACACAACAAGATGAGGGCCCAAGAAATGATCACTCATCAACAAAACACCAAGTTGGGGTAAAATGCAGAATCTCAAAATTTGGTTAAGCCTGAAATCCTGAAGCCCTAAAATTTGGCTAAGTTTGGACTACAACATGAAGAAGCTAAAAGAGACCTAAGATCTATGATCTGAACCACCACTCAAATCAAAACAACAAAGACAAAACCAACAGCCTTGGTCACCAAGACAAGCAACGAACAAAATGTCCAAAACCACACAAGGACACACATGCCCAACAACATAAGACATGGAATGAAAGGTAATCCACACATTGAAACCATCATTACTCTTCTTTCATAATTTCATTAATTAAACATAATATAAGCACTAATGCATAATGAACTAAAAGATTTCAAGCAAGGGTCCAAGAGTCACCATAAAACAAGTACATATTTTTCAATTTCTTTCAAAATAACATTCCATTTACTCATCTTTTAAACCATCCAATTACATTAACACTTAAAATCTATTAGACACACTAGCATGTTCTCCATGATATTATCCCTTGTATGTACTACCAGAGGTTCGAGATGAACATGATAGAGTCACAACACACAACTGGACAGCAGTAAAACACATCTAGAATAGTCATCATGAAACATAATCAAAAAGCCCAAATGGGAGAATTATCAATTCCAACAATTAGTACCAAAAAGAGCTCATTTCAACAATAAGTCAAATGTGACAACTGTCACAAAGAGAGCGATAGATAAAATTGATGACTACTCCAAGAGAGGAAAATACTAAAAACCAATGCTAGCCCAACAACATGAGGAAAGTACCTCCAGCCAAATAAAATAAGGCATCAAACAAATCACATTACAAGTGATGACCAAGTACAGTCACACAAGAGGGATAAATCACCACACAATGCTAAGGAATACATCATCCTAGCAATGTTAGAGAACACACTCACACACATCAAACAATATCCCATCAGTAATCTCATGCATATGCAGAAAGTAATAATTTCCATGCAATGCAACATTTAAATATCCATCAAATTAATACAGTTTTGCATAAGCTTAAGAAGCAATCAGATTGGGGACTTAAGTCATTAACCCAAGGATATAATGCAAACCTATTACTTTGCAATGATTCACAATAAACACTCTTTTTCAATGAAAGGAACCATTTCATCATTATAACAACACAATAAAGAACCACAATAAGATTCATCTATATACTTACAAAAAAGAGAAAGAAAGGAACAATGCACCTAACTCCACAAGGAGAAACAGAAAGAGGCACTCAAAGCCAACACATGGACACCAATCAGTGATTCCATCCAAAAAGGGTCACACACACAACCAACCAAACAAGGCACATCGATCCCACCTACAAGGCCAGGAAGACTCACTTCCTTCTCCACACACTGCTCTAGTTGCATCTACTGGACAAGCAAGTCTATCACGAGTAGATACCAAAGCAAAAAAGATCATGAGTTCCCACCGAGACACTCGCACTCAACCAACGCAACAAAAACTACAAGGGCAACATAACACAAAGATCCCAATGTTTGAACATGGGCTCTGATACCAGATGTAATGCCCCGCCCGGAGATCCTTGGAAACAAGGATTCAAATCAAGCCAAGATATTTTTTTTTTTACAAGTATGAATGCACAAGACAACATCATACAGGGATCACAAAGATTGCAACGGAAGACATCAACACAATCTCGGCAACCAACGAATCTTTGAACGCCACTACCCAACTGACACACCCAAACAAAAGCCAACAACCACCACAACAAGATGAGGGCCCAAGAAATGATCACTCATCAACAAAATACCAAGCTGGGGTAAAATACAGAATCTCAAAATTTGGTTAAGCCTAAAATCCTGAAGCCCTAAAAATTGGCTAAGTCTGGACTTCTGAAGCCCTGAAATTTCTTAGAATCCATAACTTATCTCCGAGAGGTCTGAAACCTATCTCAAATGATTTGTCGCATATATTAAAATATATCTTAAGTATAAGAAATTAAATAAATTTACGTCAATTTATACTTAAATGATATATTTTAAACCCCAAGAGACTAAAACAGAAACATGAAAACTCGATTTCAAGAGAAACTGACAGAATTCAAAATGCAACAGCACAGGGTTGAAGAACGCCCAAAAGGGTATCCAAAACCACTCTCACAAAAATTGGATCATGAAGAAAAGTGTCCGCTGATGGCATGCGCAGGCTTTTCACAAAAATCGTGCGACACTTCTTACTAAGGGAGGGTGACACCTCTCCCTCACTGCATGCGACACTTCTCAAGAAGGCATGCGATACTGGAAAAGTATCGCGCGACATTTCTCATAAAGCCATGCAACACTCTTCCAGTGTCGTACGACACTTCTCTAGTAATGTGTGCGACACTTTATAGTATCGTACGACATTCTTTCTATGGGTGTGCGATACTTTATCAGTGTCGCACAATGCTGAACAAATGTTGCCCATAGAAAGTAAAATCACTTTTAGAACTCAAAAATGGGGAAAAACCAACAAAAGAACCTCCACACCAGGGAGTACCGGATCCATGAAGGCTCGAGGAATGAACACTCAAGCGCAAGAAGAACACAGAAAGGAGAACATCTATCCATCTAAACTACAGCAGCAAAGACCACACTAAAATAAACATCGCAGAGAGAAAAAGCAACATAGCAATGTACAGAAATACATCTCAAGAACAAAACAACCAAACTAAGTACGTGGTTCCTCCCAACTGTCAATAGCATCATAAGACCATCATGGATCCTAGCCATCCCCTGCGCGTAACATCCCAAGCCACCAATCAGATCGTCAGTACTGTCGTAATAGGGACGTCACTACTAAAAACATGCAATAATATAAGCATAAGGAAATCTAACATGCTAGTGATAACGCATAAGATAATCCTATAGTAGATAACATCACCTATCACATGCTAAACAACAGTAAGCAACAAATATACTACTAAATCAAATAACATCATCTAATCATATGCTAAACATCATGATAAGGGAATGCATCAGGTAAACTAACATCATCTAAACATGATATCCAAGCATTCCAATGAAAGTATAAATCACAAGAAAGCATACTCCGGAACACGAAGTACCAAGTGAAAACATCCAGCAATGGTCGCACTGGGACAAAGATTGTCTCTGTGCACCGATCCCTAGTAGTGGTGAAGGTAGCTACACCTCCCAACCACATGGCACCCATATTTCCACACCCACCGTGCTGATGGAGATAATTATCCAACCACAAACACACATAAAGCACAACATCCAAGGCTAACACTCATGCCAGACAATATGATGGCTACAACCAAGAACCTAAGACAATGCAAGGAGTACAAGTCTTGGTCAGACACTCAAAAGGCTGCTAAGTAGGGGTTGACATCATGGAGAGTCGCTTGGCATCGACAAGCCCAAGCTAGTATAGGCAGCTACTCTTCTCAACAGAAGGCACACAACCTAGGGCAACTACTCTTCACAACGGAAGGTGCACAACCCACACATTTTAATTATCTTGTATTTATTACCACCCAAAGTTTTAATTTAATTATCACTTATATAAAACTTCCTCTGCCAACCAGGAAGTAGTCACCAGGTTATAGGATAGAAGCCCCCTCCATATGCTACCCTACCCTACCCATGCTCATCCTACGACAAGTGCCCATGGGCATGCATACTCCCATCCCAACCCCAATGATCATAACTTTTGAAAGTACCACAGAAGGTCGAGCCTTGCAAGTCACTCAAAAAATGTACACAGACATACTCGTGTGTGGTGCACCACCATCATGAAGATCATAACAAAAAGGACAGGAATGAGAACACAATGCAAAGAAAACACCCAACTGAAAGCAACACGGGAAGGATAGATTCTACATGAATCCCAAAGCCAATAAAATCATACATCATGAAATAACTCAACCGGCCTCAATCCGAGAGTATGGATTCTACACGAATCCCAATGATGAACAAGACCAAAAGTCATGAACTTACTCAACCGGCATCAATCCGAGAGTATAGATTCTACACGAATCCCAATGTCCATGAAACAAGGCAAAGGTCCAAAAGAAAACCATAACGAGTATAAAATCACTCAACCGAACACAACGTCGGGAGTACAGATGCAACACGCATCTCAATGCAACATAAAAGTGCAAAAGTGGTTTGACTGATATCCAAACGGATCATCTAAGTCCACGACCCCCATTGTGCCAAAAAAACTCGAGAAAATAGGGCGGCATGCAAAACGAGGTAAAAATTCCAAATTTTGGAAAAACTTCAAAATTAAAACCCATTTGGCCTTTGGGTTCAAAAACCCCAAAAATCCAAAAATAAATGAAATCGGACACCGTATGCAAAAACGGCCAGCATAACGGCGTAAAATCCCAAACCCTCATCTCAAAAAATAGAGAAATGTTCATACCCGCCCAACCGGGTAGAACTAGCATACAGAAACGGAGGGGAACACTAGTTCTCAGCCTCCAAACAAACGGCTACCAAAAATAGAAGCTGAAATGGAGCAGAAACAATAAAACGGGAAAGCCCTACCTCACAGCCAAAAGGGCAAAACGAGAATCTGAACCATAAAATAAATATCTCACAGAAGTAGCTAAAAATTGTGGCAATCCAAGGTTTCCCCGAGCTAGATCCAACGAGCCCAACCTCACGACGATCCCACGCCCATAGCTCCCACAATGAACAAAACAGTAAATCCTCATGAAGAGGATTTTGGGTTTTACTCTCCAACTTTCCAATTTGAAAGTGAGAAGTGAGGAATTAAATTCCTCCTTGGATACTTATTCACTTTTCGGGTGAATAATCGATTAGGGCATTTAACCAGCCAATCTAGTTAAACCCCGAATCGACCCAAACGAAAACAGGCTATTCCTATAAATAGGAATTCATCTATGGCAAAGCTGCTAGAAATATAAAATAAATCAATTAAAAGCCCGAAAAAACAAAAACAGAAAAAATTACCTTAACAACTTTCGCAACAATGCGAACCTCTAAATGCACAGACACGCTTACTGGTCTAATCACATAATGCAAATGAGTTTGGATTTAATAATCACCGAAAGGTTTAATTTAAACATTTTAATAAAGGATACATCGACCATACAAGGACGACATTGGTAAAATATGAATGGTTGAATCACTAACTCCATGTGCCACTGCCAAGGATATAAATCCTACACACTAAACAACACGATCAAGTGCAATTGCATATAATAACATAGCCGAAGCAATAAATGTATTAAATCACCTAATTTAACCATTTATTTAATTATACTAAAATAATCTATTTACATCACTCACGTTCGCATAAAGCATAACAATGCAGGAATGAAGTAAATAACCATAGCATTAAATACATCACATAACATAATCAGAGGTATGTCCAAATACCAGATAACCAGATATCATCATAAAACACACTGTCATCTCAAAATGGTATCATCATGCAATATGATTAACTGAATAGCATAGTAGTCTAAAATCCATGATACTGGAATCAAAGTGTAGCATTTGACCCTTGGGTCCTCTCAAATGTAAACATAACATGAGTAACAAATATCTCTCTAATCGGAAATATAACAAGGTAAATGCCTACAGCACATAACCAAAGAATCCAACAAGAATAATCCATTTATAATCATTAATGCATTTAATAAGGCACTTAAAATACATAAGCGAACACAGTCATAAACATGACTAACCACTGCTACAGGAACCTAGTCTAGTGTAGCATGGTAATAGAACACAGTGCAATCTCTGCACACATCTTAGGGTAATCATAGAACAACCTCATGATACCACATCGATCCTGGTAACCACTGGCACAAACCTCAGTGCACCAAAAATCACATCATAATCTCATAGATCAGTCAAAAGCATAAACAAAGCAACTGATACATAAACATAAATCCAAACACCTCAATGGTGTAGAACACTCAGGGTCACAATCATGATCCCATCACAACAAAAGATCATCAAGGTTGCATCCATCAGGATGACTTACAAAAGTCAAATGGGAGAGGCACTACAAAACCTTAGAAATGAATATTCCTTCATTGTTGCACTTCTCTGCCCAACTTTGCATTACAGACTCTTTGCTGCTTTCCAAACATTCACATTTCACATATATCCATCTCATGATAAAGAAAAATATCCTTCCTTTATACCAATTCCATTAAACAATTCCTTGGGTTGGTTGTTAGTCCTTCTCAATTAATTATTATAGGCCCACGTTAAGGACATGTTACACCTAGTGATAACACAAATCTTCTACCTTGCAACTTGAATAATTTTTTGTAAACATAATATTACAATGAGCACACTTATTCACATCATCCTCAACATGTCTTCTCCATGTGCTCAACCTTGATCCTCAAGATATCAATTTTGCTAAGAGATATAACAAGTTTACTAGAACATGCCTCTATAAACTCTATCTCAGAATAGATATCACCAAAACTTACATAACTTCTTCTAGTCTTATCCTTACTATTTTTGATGTTAACTAGATATGCTAGATACTTAGAAATGTATCCCATAAACTTACATGGCCATCATGCTCAACTAGCCATTTGTATCTACTTGATCTTTATGTTGTTCTCAAGCAGCAGAAGTGGGCCCACAAAAGGAATATGCATGGTGTAAATCATTCTATTGCACCAATTTTTGTCTTTTGTGATTGTAACCTTTTGAAAATATTGTTATTTCTTAAGGACAGTACTCATCATTCTCTAAGCTTAAAGCTTTTTATAACTCATGCTATATAAATGAGATCCCAAGGCTACAAAAAGGGTCTAAACTATTATGTAATTTTAGGTTTTTGCTAGGAATTCATTTGGCCCTGTTTTCTTGATGTAGATTCTTGTTGATGTATTTCTCTTTGCGAATTTGAGAATATATTAACATTCAATGATCATGTTATCCTATCTTGAGTTTTTCTAAGTTTTTTCCCTATATTATATGATTTTCAAAGAAAATTAATACAAATATGAATTACGACCATATATGTTTTTTCTAAATCTTGTCTCTGTTGTTATTGAGTTGTTATCTTAAGGTTGTATAGGCAAAGCTTATTCAACTTAATGCAACTAGGATAGGTTGTATATCAGTTTGCTATTGCTTTTAATTCAAGGAACTAAGTAAATACTTCAATGATGTGATAGGATGTCCAGGAAGTAAGAAGGATATGCATAAGAATTATTTTTAGGGTAAATTGTTGATAATGTTGATTATAATGCAATAAATTAGATCAAAATAGTTGGGTAGACTCTGAATCCCAATAATTGAGGCATTGATCAATTATTTCAATTTGGAAATGAAGAGGTTATGGGTTAGCATTAAGAAAAATCTCAAAAGTCAAATCTATTTTACTTTAATGTATGAAGAATATAATAGTCGGTCATGACTTTGTTACTTTGATTTTTTGTGTTTTGGTTAGTTATTGTTATTCAAAATTATATGTAAACTAAGAAGAATTATGACCAAATATCTACTATAGGGGATAAGTGTTGTAAAATAATATTAGTAAGTTAATGAAGTGTGAAGATAACATATAGTTTTGTATCCTTTTATCACTCAGGTGTACCTAGCTTGAGTTTGCAAAACCTAAAGAGTAGAAAACCCTTGTGGTTTTGTTGATGTTCAATTGAGATTTGAGGACTTCTTAGTTGAGCATAGGAAATAGCTAACCCTTAGACTAAGTTGTTCTTCACCATCTTGGTATCAAGTATTTTTTCTTGGTAGTTTAAAACACCAACACATGCAAGTATAAAAGATATTTTTGGATAGTATTTTAGGTAGTGAAGTCTAGTGTATGGAGGTATTGAGGATCTTAGATTCAATGGAGGAGTCTAGAGTTTCGAATTTCTAAGAAATATCTCATAGCTAAGTGTGGGCATGGGAAACAATGATATTGCTCAGTGCCTTGTGAGCACAATTTTAGATCTTTATTGGGGTTTCTACCAAATTTTTGTGTTGTTATAGATCTGGAGTAGCTAGAGAATTGGGTTAGATCTTGCAAGGTCTCACATAGTTATTACTTTCTTTGTATTGTGCCTAAACTAGCGAGGTCTTATAGCTTGACACATTGCATGTAATTAATTTTCTATGAATAAAGAAGTTGAGTTTGGTATTATATATTTTTTCTTGTGTTTCCATTATATGGTTATTAGATGGGGACTTGGTCATATCCTTTGGGGATTCACTGGGCCTTGCACTACATCAAGTGGTATTAGAGTGAAAGATTTGATTTGGTTGGTGGTTGTTAGGGATTCATTATAGGGGGGTTTTGAAGATCTTATAAGATGTCTCTAAGAAGATTGGACTATAGTAAAATTTTAGAACTCTATGATGTTGTGGATAGTAAGAGTTTAGAAAAGGTTATATCAGATTTTAGATATGAGATGAAGTTGATAAAGAATAATATGATTGTTAAGATCATGAGGGCTATAGCTAGTGTAATGAGGAATGTGGGTGTGGAAGATGGTAATTGTTGCATACAATTGTTTAATTGTGTGTTATCTTTGATGTTACACAAATGTCATATCAATCATTAGATAGAATCTACTGAGCTTAGTTGGTTAGCAAAGTAAAAGATAGAGTCTACCAAGCTCAGATGGTCAACAAAGCCAATTATAGAGTCTATCGAGCATTTCTAGAAGTTACTCTATGGAAACAATTTCTACCGAGCTCACTCAGGCGTCGAAGGTTTCTGTGACAGAAGGCAATTTCTACTAAGCTCACAAGGTCAGTGAAGGAAAGTTAGTGTCTACCAAGTTCACTCGGTCTCCAGAGGATTTTGCAGAGTTCACAGTGTTTAGTGAGCTTCAATTGGTTAACACTGGAAATCATTTCTGAAGCAGTGTTTACCGAGCAGGGTTAGCCAATGATGGATTTCATTATTTTGGGAAATTAAGTTTAATTATTTCATGTAATGTTTGTATCTGACTAATGTAATAATTATTGGTAATTGTAACTTGTAAATGAGCTGACTAGATAATTTGTATGGTATACATAAAAGGTCAAGTTGTGAATTCTAAAGTATGATGATGAATGAATGAATGAATGAGTGAGAATGCAAGTGAGTTAATTACATCAAGAAGAAACTGTGAGTGAATTTTGAAGAAGGATCAGATATACTTAAGAGCAACAAAGGTGTATTTCATCAAAGAGGATCTAGTGAAGTAGAACAGAGATCTATAACAGAAAAGTTTAGTTGCATCTCATCCAGGTCACTTCATTGTTACTTTTCATCATTGTAGCAATGATTCCTAAATCTCTTAATAGAGTTGATTTAATAGCCATTTTTATAAATCCTCTAACAAAGTGGACAGTTATATTGAATTATTCTTAAGTGCTCTAGCAAGGCTACTCCTAGCAGGGTGATTAAATCCTCTAACAAGGTCACACCTCACAGTATGTTTTGTAACCTTTAATAGGATTGGCTCCTAATAGGGCTCACTTCAAAAGAGTGAAAATTAGTAGTTAGTTACTTGGTGGTTTTTTCCATATTGGGTTTTCATGTTAAATCTAGTGTCTCTTGTGTTGATGTTATTTTGTTTATGCATGCATGTTAAATCTTTGTGAATACTTAATAAGTTAACATACATCTACCGAGTTACAACATTTTTCTATGTGGCTATCAAGTGATAGTAGTAACTAATTTTATAAGACATCTAAGGGATCTGTGGATTTTTTTTTTTGGTAACTAATTCACCCCCCCTCTCAATTACTCCATCTATATTTCCAAAAATTGGTATCAGAGTTTTTGGTGCTTGTAGGAAGGATTTCAAGGATCTAAGCTAAAGATTAGGATGTCCTACAAGAGGGAAATTCCAAGGCTTAACAGGGATAACTTTTCAACATGGAAAGGTCTCATGAGACTCCATCTGGCTTCCATTAGAGATACAAGATTGAAATATCTTGATGAAGAATATGTAAATCCTTTTGGTACACTATCTATCAATCACATTGCTAAGAAGAAGACTCATAACACCATGATGATAGAAATTGCATCTACCCTAAGCTATGAAGAATTTGATGACATCAAGGACTGCAAAACTACCTTTGAAATGTGGAACAAGCTAAAATATATCTATGGAGGTGATGATAACATGAGAAGAGCCAAAGTAGAAAGTCTAAGAGGACAATTTGATTAGACAAGGATGAGAGAGGATGAAAACTTTTCCAAATATGTTGAAAGAGTCAAAGTAGTCATTAGTGCAATCAAGGCTTCTAGAGGAGACATTGAGGAGGAAACAGTTGCAAGTAAAGTTCTTAGAACATTACTTCCCATTTATGCAATTAGAGTTTCTGCAATTCAAGAAAGAATATGTGAAGCAAATCATAAGATAAATTTAGAAGCAATAGTAGGAAGATTGATTGCATTTGAGCTAGATAACTATGACAACTATGTTCCAGCTTCCAAGAACATTGAATTAGCATTTGAAGCCAAGCTTTTAATCAAAGAAAAGGGAAGGAAGATAAAGGAATCTTAGTCAGAAAGTGAAGAAGAATTAGAACAAAGCTCTGACAATGATCTTGAGGTGGTTGAAGCTCTACTACCAAGGAAATATTCTAGAGTCAAAGGGAAATATAAAGGTAAGGTTCCTCTAATCTATTTTTCATGTGAGGAAATTGGACATATTGTTGCTAGGTGCCCAAACAAGAAAAATAAGGATGAGAAGAAAGGTCACAAGTGCAATCAAAAGAAAGACATCAAATCATTCAAGGACAAAGGTAAGAAAACATGTTTCATGGCTAAGGATTCTAATGATTCTGATGATGGTGAAGATGAAATTGTTTACATTATTGTGAAAGATGAATTTGATAATGATGAGGAAGATAAAATGGAACTTATCTCTCATGTGAGAAAAAATGATACATGGATCATAGATAGTGGTTGTTCTCATCATATGACTAGTGACAAAACAAATTTTGAACATTTTGAAGACTATGATGGTGGTAGTGTGAGATTTGGTAATAATAAACCTTGTTGCATAAAAGGAAGAGGAAGAATGTCACTAACCAAAGCTTGTATGTGATAATGCCTATTGGGTTGAAGGTCTAAAACAAAATCTGTTGAGTGTGGCATAGCTAATCAATATTGGATTCAAAGTGGAATTCATGCATGGAAAAGAAAGACTATTGGGTGACAAAGGAAAGCTGATTGGACCAAGCATACAAACAAAAGGTAACTTGTTCTATCTTAAACTTGGTGAATGTTCATGTTTTATTGCTCAAGTTGAAGAAAGTTGGTCATGGCATAGAAGCTTATGTCATGTGAACTTTGATAATCTAGTGAAAATAAGAAAATTTAGGAAAGTAAGAGGCATTCCTAGTAAAAAGAAACCTGAGGTTGGTCTATGCAAGAATTGTCAGATTGTTAAGATGGGAAAGACTAGCTTTAAAAGTAAGAACTATCAGTCTAAAGAAGTTTTGGAAATTGTGCATACTGATTTGTGTGGACCTATTGGAATTGAAAGCTATACTGGAGAAAATTTCTTCATTTTTTTTTGTTGATGATTACTCTAGAATGATGTTTGTCATGTATTTGAGAGAGAAATTAGAAGCATTTGAGAAGTTCAAATGGTATTTTTGCATAGTAGAGAAGGAAATAGAGAAAAGACTAAAATTCTTGAGGTTAGATAGAGGTGGTGAATACATATCCCATGAGTTCAACAACTTTTTAGCACCTGGAACTCCTGAGCAAAATGGAATAGCTGAAAAGAGGAACATATTTATCATGGACTATGCAAGAACTTTAGTGATTAAAAAGAACATTGCTATAAAATACTGGAAGGAATTTATCATCACTACAATTCATACTTTGAACCAAGTACAACTAAAGAAGGACTCATTCAAAATTCCCTATGAGTTATGGTATGGCTATAAACCCAATGTAAGTTACCTAAAAATATTTAGAAGTAAATGTTATATTCTAAAAGAATCTAGAAAAGGTAAATTTGATGTGAAGGGTGATGAAGCAATATTTTTGGGATATTCTTGCAAGAGTAAGGCATATAGATCTTTGAATTTGTCTACTCACAAAGTCATAGAAAATGCAGATGTGAAATTTGATGAGTTTGCAAAAAGGACTGAAGAAGAAAGCAAAAAGGAACTAGAATATTACAAGAGATTTATTTTCATTGAACCTGATATAGTACCAGATACATCTATCAATCAAAAAACTTCTACTCCCAAATCTTCAATCATCGAGTTACAAGAAGTTCAAACCAAGCTATAGGAACTCGAGTCACATTCAGATGCTACCGAGCCAATGCCTATCGAGTCTAAAGGACTTGAGCAATAGTTAGATCAACCAGAGTAGCCAAAACTTGAAGTTGAAATATAAGAGGATGACAATGCAATTCATTCAAAAGGAAGGAAATCTATATTAGCCAAGTATGTCAAGAGATATCATGCACCAGATCAGATCATTAGAGACAAATTTGAAGGTACTATGACAAGAAGTAATATAAAAGGTACTTTTTTACTTGCTAATTTTAACCTTAGAAATGTCAAAGATGCATTAGAAAATGAAAGTTGGATTGAGGCTATGAATGAGGAGATAGAGCAAATAGAGAAGAACAAAAAATGGACTCTTGTACCTAGGCCTAAAGATAAAAATGTGATTGGAAGTACATAGGTACTCAAAAATAAGTTGAATGAAGATCTTAAGGTGTCAAGAAACAAAGCTAGACCGGTATGTAAAGGATACTCTCAAGAAGAAGGAATAGACTATGGAGAGACTTTTGCTCTTGTTACAAGATTGGAAAGTGTCAGGACCCCACTTGCATATGATGCATACAAAGGATTTAAGGTATATCAAATAGGTGTCAAATCTACATTTCTCAATGGAATACTGGATGAAGAAGTCTAGATTGAATAGCCTAAAGGTTTTGTTGATCCAAACAAGAAGGACATGGTTTACAAATTATACAAAGCATTGTATGGTCTGAAACAAGCCCCTAGAGTCTGGTATGAAAGATTGCATAACTATCTTATTCATATTGGTTTTCAAAGAACTAATAATAATAGTAGCTTGTATATCAAGGAAGGACCAGATAACAAGATTATTTTGGCATAAGTATTTGTGGATGACACTTTTTTCATAGGAAATGATGATCTATGCAAAGAATTTTCAGAGCAAATGAACAAGAAATTTGAGATGTCAATGTTTGGAGAGATTAAATTCTTTGTTGGTCTTCAAATTCAATAGAGTAAGAATGGTATCTAAATCATTCAATCTAAATACATCAAGGAGATACTCAAAAAGTTTGGTATGGAAGATTGTAAACTAGTTGGAATTCCTATGTGCACTAGACTAAAGCTTACCAAGGATGATGAATCAAAGGAGGTAGATCAGACATTATATAGATCAATGATTGAAAAGTTGTAGTATGTAGTTCATACAAGGCCAAATATTGCTCTTGCAGTTGGTATTATAGCAAGATTTTCAACAAAACCAAGAGAAAATCACATGATGGTAATCAAAAGGACCATGAGATACTTGAAAGGCACTGAAGATTATGGATTATGGTACAAATTAGGAGGTAATCTAGATTTGAAAGCGTTTACTAATGCTGATTGGGAAGGATACATTGATCATAGAAAGAGTACAAGTGGAGGAGCATTTTTTCTTGGAAAGAGGTTGGTTTCTTGGACAAGCAAAAAGAAAATTTGCACATCTCAATCTACAGCTGAAGTAGAGTATGTTGTACCAACAATTAATTGTTCTAATATTGTTTGGTTCAAATAATTATTGGAAGGTATGAAAGTGGAAATCAAAGAACTTATTGTTATATTTTGTGACAATACAAGTGCAATCAACATATCTAAAAATTTAGTGATTCATTCAAAAACCAAGCACATTGCAATAAAGTATCACTTTGTTAGAGAATTGGTGAAGGATAAGGAGATTAGATTGGAATATGTCCATACAAAAGAACAAATTGCTGACATATTCACCAAGCCTTTACCTAAGGATGCATTATTCTATCTAAGAGGTATGTTAGGGGGTCATTCCCCTATCTAAAGCTCACTAAAATGAAGTTTTAGTGATGCATCAATGATCCGGGGGATACTTTTGTCAAAATTGAAGTATCTCCAAAACTCCAATAATCAGCATCAAGTTAAAATTCTCAAAATTCTAAATCCAATGCAATTTGAATGGACAGAAATGGAGTCCATATGCAAAAGTTATAGTTAGTCAAAGGTTGGTCAAATCGAGTACGGAGGTCATAAAAAAGGTAAAAAAATAATCATCTACAAAGTGCACAACAATGGATTTCAAATTGAAGATCTCGCCAAGAGATTTCTAGCGGCGTTCATTTCATCAAATTTGGAGCCCGTATGTAAAAAATATGGCAGTTTGAAATTAACAAAGAAGTATAAATGGGGATGATGTCAGCATGACCTTGTTCTTCAGCCAAGTCGGCGGGTGGCAAAAATTTTACGAGATTCAAACCCTTGACCACCGAACCCTTGACCACTAGTCTCCAAAGCTTAGCCAATAACCAACTGAACGCAAGCCACATTCAATGATATTAATGCACGATATTGTATTTGAGTCTGTTTAACCGCTAATTTCGGATAACAAAGGCCGCCAGTGGTGGGGTTTGAACCGCCCACCACTGACCATTCAAAATGGTTACCCGCCACTGCGCTATTTTAGCACTTGGAGATAAGAATGCGCATTGTTTTATTTATTTCTTATCTCAATCCTGCCAACCTTAGTAAAATAAGGTTTTTTTGTTATTTTTAACCCCAAAATTGGTAAAAGCCAAATCTTTTAAAAATGGCTAAAGGGTTATTCCGAGGGGGAAATTAATTGAAGGACCTATTATTGTAAATTTTGTTATAGCCTTATTTTGGCTAATTTTTTGTATAAAAGGGGGTTAGGAGACTCTTAGAGGGCATTCAGAAAGTGGAGAGAACGTCCAAGTGCTGAGAGTAAGGGAGATGTGATCAGTCCTGTAATTTGGAATAGCATTATGCTGTTGTACTTGAAAGGAGTGATTTTGTAAACAATTGTACATGATATTGGAGTTAATCGGATCGGTCCCCCTATTGGAGCAGGACCCGGAGACGTAGTCCATACGGATGAACTCCGAGATCAAATTGTTTGCGTCTTCATTCTCTCAATTTCTCTTTTATCAGCTTAATCTTGTTATTCTCTTATTTCAATTATGTTAATTTGATTCATTAAAGGTTTAAATTAACTTTATGTAATTAGTTAACATTCCTCTGTAATAGTCCTAGATCCTAATCAGATCAAATTTGGTATCAGAGTTTTTGTTGGACTAGTATTGCAAATTTGAATGTTAACAAGATCTAGGATTGAGAAAGGCGAAGGAAAGCTTGAGGAATACAATCCTCAGATTGGAAAACGAAGGAATAAACCATCATCACAAATGGCAGACGAAGGTGGACAAGCTTCTCAAGATAAGAGTATTCAAAAGACTCTTCAGAATTTGTAGACAATGGTAGAGGTTTTGGTATGAGAAAGAGAAGAGAAGATGCAAAGACGTGCAGCTCGAAAGGACAAAGGGAAAAAGAAAGGAGCTGATCGTGATCCACCAAAGACACCTCCATCTTCTCCTTCTTCTCCCTCTTCTCCTTCTTCCCCCTCTTCTCATTCTTCTACCCATTCTGAGTCTTCTAATATTTTCAAAGGAGGACATAAGCCTCAAATTAAGTTGGATGTAAAGTTTGACTTACCAAAATATTGTGGGGAGTTAAATGTCGAGAAACTAGATGACTGGATTCAGAAAGTAGAAGTCTACTGTAGAGTTCAAAACCTTGTAGATGATGTTGATAGAATTCAGTTAGCCACTCTTCGTTTGGGTGGTGTAGCCCTAACTTGGTCTAAGAGTAGGTCTCAGGATGAAACTTCACAACATGGTAAGTTTAGTTTGTCTTGGTCAGAATTTGTTACTGCTTTAAAAAAGTAATTCTACCCCCTAGGCCATATGCAACAGTTAATGATGAACTGGCAACATTTTAGGCAAGGGAAAGGTCAGTCTATCCAGGATTACACCCATGAATTTTGCAAAAGGGCTATTTCATTAAATGTCCCATTGTATACCTAGGACACCTTACTCAAGTATATAGGTGGTCTTCATTCTTACCTAAGGCATTCTATTCTCATCCTAAATCCTTGTAATTTGGATGAAGTATGTGTCCAGGCAACACATTTAGAATCAAGGAGTAAGGGTACTTTCATTGATAAGTCTGATAAAAAGCCATCTAAATCTGAGGAAAAGTCCAAAGGAAAAGGAAAGGGTAAAAAGATAGCAACACTAAAGAAAGAGGGTGAGAAACCCACATGCTCACATTGCAACAAAGAAGGGCATGATGATTCTAAGTGCTGGAAGCTGCATCCTGAAAAGAGGCCAAAGCGATATGGTGGAAACAAAGGTAAACAAAAGACTGCTGCTATAACTCAACAAGATCTTGGATCTGACTCCGAAGATGAGACAAAGATTGTTGCTACCAGGATCCAAGGTAAAGGAAAAGTTATATCTCTTTCATCAGCTACAAGTTCTTCTAGTATAAGTGCAAGTACAAGTAAAGAATCTTCTCCTAAGAATGATAAGCAAAGGAATGAATTATTTCACATCTGAGTTGTTATTAAGCATACTAAGGTTGATACACTATTTGACACGGGTTCTCAAGTTAATTTGATATCTGAAGAAGTTGTTAAAAAGCTTAACTTGACTACAACACCTCATCCAAAACCATACCCTCTTGGATGGGTTTGCGATGATGCACAGTTACAAGTAACTAAACAATGCAAGTTAAGATTTGCTATCACTGCAAACTTTGTAGATGAGGTAGAAGCTGATGCAGTCCCTTTAGATATATGTGGTCTTGTACTTGGGAGTCCCTATTTGTTTGATTGTCAAGCTATCTTTTATAGGGGGGAAAATAAATATCATTTTTTTAAAGACAAGATTGAATACATTGTACGGGCACATAAGGTTAAGACTAATCTGGCATTAGTCAATGCTGGTCAAATGAAAAGGTTAGTCAACTCTAGTAAGAATTTTGTGTTGATGCTTGTAAAAGCCAAAGAAGATGAAACATCTGAGGCATTTAAGGGATGTGATCCAAAACATAAGGCTGAAATAGTCAAAGTTGTTTCCGCTTATGATGACCTATTTCAAGAACTGAAAGGATTACCTCCTAAGAGAGAGATACAACATGAGATCCAATTGCAGCAAGATGCACCACTTCCTAATATTGGCATGTACCGCTTATCAGTGTTGCAGAATGAAGAAATCAAGAAGCAAATTCAAGAGTTGGTCGAGAAAGGAGTTATCCATCCTAGTACTTCTCCTTGTGGTTCTCCTATTGTGTTAGTTCCGAAGAAAGATGGGACTTGGAGAATGTGCATTGACTACGGGGCTTTGAACAAGATAACGGTAAAGAACAGGTACCCTCTTCCTAGAATTGATGATTTACTTGATCAGTTGAAACATGCAATTTATTTCACTAAGCTAGACTTACGTAGTGGATATCATCAAATAAGAACTGCAGAAAGTGATATTTGGAAAACTGCTTTTAAGACAAAATAGGGACTTTTTGAGTGGTTGGTCATGCCATTTGGGATTTGTAATGCACTAGCTACATTCATGAGAGTCATGAATGATGTCTTTCATCCCTTTATTGATGATTTTGTCATAGTCTATTTAGATGATATTCTTGTATTTAGTAAGTCTTGGGATGATCATGTAATTCATGTAAAGAAAGTATTTGAAATACTAAGAAAAGAGAAACTAAATGTAAAGATGTCAAAATGAGAATTTGCAAAGACATCCTTAGTATACTTAGGCTATGTTGTAGGGAATGGTCAACTAAAAGTAGACCCTGCGAAGGTCGAATGTATTGTAAAATGGCCTAAGCCAAGTACAGTTACAGAAATCAGGAGTTTCTTAGGTGCAGTTCAGTACTGGAGGAAGTTCATTGCAAATTTCTCTTTCATTGCATCACCGTTGCATGCATTAACCAGTACCAAGGCAACTTTTCAGTGGGGAGGTCCGCAACAGAAGGCTTTCAACACTTTGAAGGAAAAGTTGAGCACCTCACCAGTTCTAGCTCTACCTGATCTACATCAACCATTTGAGATTGAGACAGATGCGAGCGGGTTTGCCATGGGAGCTGTACTCATGCAAGGAGGTAAACTAGTCTACTACCACTCTGAAACTTTTTTAGGAGCAGTAAGTAACTATCCTACATATGATAAAGAACTTTATGCTTTAGTTCAGAGTGTTAAAAAATGGAAACATTACTTAATGGGAAAGGAAACTGTAATCCACACTGATCACCAACCACTACAATATTTGCACTCACAATCTAAGTTGCAACAAAGTAGGCACTTTAGGTGGATGGGTTTTCTACAACAGTTTCATTTGGTGTTTACGTATAAGAAGGGTTCCCATAATAAAGTAGCAGATATTCTCTCTAGGCCTCCTATTAAGAATGCTTTGATAATCCTTCAGAATAGTTCTATGGTTCATGAAAGTTTTTAGGAACAATATGCTAATGATGAGAACTTTAAGGATATCTATGGAGCTTTAATCCAGGGTAAACATGTAGAAGAGAAAGATTACTATGTGCAGGATAATTTGTTGTACCACTTGGGAAAATTATGTATTCCTAGAAATGAACAAGCACATGTAATCTGTAAAGCACACACCTCGTTGATTACAGGACATTTCGGGGTAAGTAAGACATTAGCTCAATTGCAGAAATATTGTTACTGGCCTCATATGCAGGAAACTGTCACCAAGTATATAAAAGGATGTGTAATGTGTGCAACTAGCAAACCGAGTAATAGGAAATTGGGTTTGTACACACCACTACCTGTACCATCCCGTCCATGGGAAAGTGTATCTATGGACTTTGTGGGAGGTTTACCTATGTTTAGGAAGGGTCATGATTATTTGTATGTAGTAGTTGATTGGTTCAGCAAAATGTGTATTTTAATGCCTTGTAAAAAGCAAGTTACTGCTGAACTAACTACTCATTTGTACTTTCAAAATGTATGGGTTCATTTTGGGTTACCTACTTCTATTGTATCGGATCAAGATTCTCGATTCTTGGGGGAATTTTGGTCATCTTTATGGGGACTCATGGACACCAAGTTGAAGAAGAGTACAGCCTTCCATCCGCAGACTGACGGACAGACAGAGGTAGTGAACAGGACAATTGTGCATCTACCTAGAGGCTACTGCAGCAAACATCCTAAGTTGTGGGATGAAAGTCTTCATTATGTGCAACATGCTTACAACCATGTGGCACACTCTTCTACAAAGAGGTCTCCGTTTGAGACCTGCTTCGGTTACTTGCCTAAGACACTAATGGATTTTTCTTTTGGGAAGGACGATGTTGTAGATGGACGCCATGATGCAGAAAAGGCTTTAAAGTTCATCCAGAAGGTCCAAGCAATCCATCAGGTAGTAGAAGCACAATTAGAGCAGAGCCAAACAAAATACAAGGCTCACCATGATAAGCATCGCATTGATCACCAATTCCAAGTTGGTGACAGAGTTTGGTTACATATCAACAAGGAAAGAATGCAAGGTGAAGGAAGGAAGCTCAAAGCTATCAGGTATGGTCCTTTTGAGATCTTGGAAAAGATCGGTACTAATGCTTTTCACCTTAATCTTCCTCCATACATGCAAATTTACTTAGTTGTCAATGTTCAGAATCTAAAGTTCTATGAGCCTCCTATGATCTTGGATGAAGACGTCAGTGTTCAGGTTCCATTAGTTGATGACCTTTCACCAGAGTACATGTTAGAATTGCCACAAGATGTCATCCTTGACAAGAATGTCAGAACTTCACAAAGAGGACCAGTTGAATACCTCCGAGTGGCATTGAAGGGGATGCATCCAAGCAAGGCAAGATGGATGGAGATTGATAAAGTGAGGGAACTATACCCTCACCTTCTTTTCGAGTAATCCAAACTTTCGGTGGTCTGAAAGATTCTCAGTGGGGAGGCTTGATCCAGGGGATACTTTCATCAAAATTGAAGTATCTCCAAAACTCCAATAATCAACATCAAGTTAAAATTCTTGAAATTCTAAATCCAATGCAATTTGAATGGACAGAAATGGAGTCCATATGCAAAAGTTACAATTAGTCAAAGGTTGGTCAAATCGAGTACAGAGGTCATAAAAAAGGTAAAAAAATAATCATCTACAAAGTGCACAACAATGGATTTCAAATTGAAGATCTCGTCAAGAGATTTCTAGCGACGTTCATTTCATCAAATTTGGAGCCTGTATGTAAAAGATATGGTAGTTTGAAATTAACAAAGAAGTATAAATGGGGATGATGTCAGCATGACTTTGTTCTTCAGCCAAGTCGGCGGGTGGCAAAAATTTTATGGGATTCGAACCCTTGACCACTAGTCTCCAAAGCTTAGCCAATAACCAACTGAATGCAAGCCACATTCAATGATATTAATGCACTATATTGTATTTGAGTCTGTTTAGCTGCTAATTTCGGATAACAAAGGCCGCCAGTGGTGGGGTTTGAACCGCCCACCACCGGCCATTCAAAATGGTTACCCGCCACTACGCTATTTTAGCGCTTGGAGATAAGAATGCGCATTTTTTTATTTATTTCTTATCTCAATCCCGCCAACCTTAGTAAAATAAGGTTTTTTTGTTATTTTTAACCCCAAAATTGGTAAAAGCCAAATCTTTTAAAAATGGCTAAAGGGTTATTCCGAGGGGGAAATTAATTGAAGGACCTATTATTGTAAATTTTGTTATAGCCTTATTTTGGCTAATTTTTTGTATAAAAGGGGGTTAGGAGACTCTTAGAGGGCATTCAGAAAGTGGAGAGAACGTCCAAGTGCTGAGAGTAAGGGAGATGTGATCAGTCATGTACTTTGGAATAGCGTTATGCTATTGTACTTGAAAGGAGTGATTTTGTAAACAATTGTACCTGATATTGGAGTTAATCGGATCAGTCCCCCTATTGGAGCAGGACCTGAAGACGTAGTCCATACGGATGAACTCTGAGATCAAATTGTTTGCGTCTTCTTTCTCTCAATTTCTCTTTTATCAGCTTAATCTTGTTGTTCTCTTATTTCAATTATGTTAATTTGATTCATTAAAGGTTTAAATTAACTTTATGTAATTAGTTAGCATTCCTCTGTAGTAGTCCTAGATCCTAATCAGATCAATCAATAGGAACCAAGTTGAAGATTTTTTAGTTGATGTAGCATAGTTATGGAAATATTGCATATTAATCAGTAATTAAGGTACATTGTTACTCATTTGTTTTGTGTTGTCTTTGGCATGTGTTGTCAAAGAGGGAGAGTATACTATCATATCCTTCTAAACTTTGAATTTGTTTGCGAAGAATCTACTATTTGATAAGAAGCTATGTAATTCCTTCACAGAGGGAGATTGTCGTATTTGAGAAGTTTGTAGAATAAAATCTAAGAGGGAGAAATATTCTGTCAGAAAAAAGATTTGTTCTATAATTTCATTCTGCTATGACATGTTGTGTTTCCATCAATGCCAAAGAGGGAGATTGTTGGATATAATTGTGTGTTGTCTTTGATGTTACACAAATGTCATATTAGTCATCAAACAAAGTCTACCAAGCTCTGTTGGTCAGAAAAGAAAAAGACAGAGTCTACCGAGCTCAAATGGTTAGCAAAGTGAATTACAAAGTATACTGAGCATTTCTGGAAGTTACTCTGTGGAAACAATTTCTACTGAGCTCACTCAAGTGTCGAAGGTTTCTATGATAGAAGTCAATTTCTACCAAGCTCACAAGGTCAGCAAAGGAAAGTTAGTGTCTACCGAGTTCACTCAGTCTCCAAAGGATTTTGTAGAGTTCATATGTTTACTAAGCTTTAGTTGGTTAACACTAGAAATCATATCTAAAGCAGTGTTTACCGAGTAGGGTCAGCCAATGAAGGATTTCATTGTTTTGAGAAATTAAGTTTAATTATTTCATGTAATGTTTGTAGCCGATTGATGTAATGACTATTGGTAATTATAACTTGTAAATGAGCTGACTAGATAATTTATATGGTATAAATAAAAGGTCAAGTTGTGAATTCGAAAGTATGATGTTGAATGGATGAATGAATGAGTGAGCATGCAAGTGAGTTAATTGTGTGAAGAAGAAAGTGTGAGTGAATTTTGAAGAAGGATCAGATATCCTTGAGGAGCAGCAAAGGTGTATTCGATCAAAGAGGATCTAGTGAAGCAGAATAGAGATCTGTAATAGAAAACTTTAGTTGCATCTCATTCAAGTCACTTCATTGTTACTTTTTCATCATTATAGCATTGATTCCTAAATCTCTTAACACAGTTGGTTTAACAACCATTTTTGTAAATCCTTTAACAAGGTGGACAGTTCTATTTGTTAGAGTAACTTATTTATTACTCTAGTTGCTTTAGCTCTCTTAGGTTCATATAATTAATATTTAATATTAATTGTAATGCAAAAACCTAGTTTTCTTTCGTTTAGGGTTTCATTCACCTTAAAAGGTTGAAATTTTGTATTTTGTTCTCATAACTTAGAATACATTTTTGCTCTCACATTTTTGAGAACTTCTAAGCTCCGCTTTGTCCGTTTTCTAGTTTCTCTTCATTGTAGTATATTTACATGCAGGTTTTCTTGAGGATTTGTGAAGTTGGTTTTCTCAACTTCTACATGGTATTAGAGTGGACCTACTGCTTCCTCGTCTGAAGATTCTTGAAGCCACAATTTGGAGTCAGAAACCCCAATTTTTTCGAAGTTTTTTTTCTTCAAAAAGGTGAAGCACAAATTTTTGGGGCACTTTCGGCTCAAATGGATGCCACCATTGGATCTAAAAGGTTGTTTATAGTCAAAATACATTAAAAACTTTTTGTTTTTGGCCTCCAACCCTCAGGGAATATTTTTGAGCCCACTGGGAGGCCGTACGGACAAATTTTTCAAGTAAATTTTTTTTTTTTTAAAGGTTTAAAAAATGGCCATAGTTGGGTGACCGCTATACCACCACCATGTGGCCACCACCACAACTAGCCGTGCTGCCAAAGCTTAGCTTGTTCTCGACCACTGGCAATAGGCCACCCGACCGACACCTCCACCAGCAGTGCAACCAAAACCCATCTCCTCCACTGGCTAAGTGCCCATTTCCTCCACTCTGGCATAGCTGATAGATTTTCCACCACTAATGTGATTTTGTGGTTTGTTGACATCATTTACCAACAACTGTACAACTTTCCCAATGGATGACATCACTTTTCTAGCAGATGATGTCATCCCACCTTACCCACTATTGACATCACTTTTTGGGCATATGATGTCACTTCTAGGCTGATGACATCATTTTTTTAACCACTAGCTTTTTTCTCGATGAGAGCCTAGTGATGGCCATCCAAGTCTCAAATTTAAGACAGTGTCTATAATTTTCCAGTGAGCTCCTCTTTTGGACCTGCAATCAGTTTTTTGCTCATAACTTGAGCATATGGACATATTTTTGCAATCCAAAAGAAGTGCTAGTAAGATGGCATAGAGATAGAGACAATGGTGTTAGTTTTTTTTTATTCTAAGTTTGTTTGATATTCAAAATTTGGTGTTGAAGTAGAGGCTTCTATTTTCCTCCTCTCTACATCTGAATTCCAGGTTCTTTTCTCAGTTTTTGTGTTTTTCCATAGTTGTTGCTTTGGTTTTGGGGGATATTTTTATTCATTATGGGGGGAAGCATTTTCTATTCTATAATTTTCTTCAAAGTTAGACCCTTCTACTTCTATCTTTTCATTCTCTCAATTGTGGATCCTTCTGTGATCTGGCTCACGTCGCACAACTATCACACTTGGAAGACACAAATGACTAGGCCTCTCATGTCAAGACGCTTATGGTCATGCCTAGATGTGAACCAACCTATTCTGTAGTGCCCTTATAAGGTTCTTTAGCACAAAAAAAAGATGTATGAAGCCATGGGACTAATTGCACTGAACATCTCTGATAGTCTACTATTTCATTTGGATGGTTTGACCACTCCACGGGCTATTTGGACCAAATTCCACACATTGTTTGGCACAATGAATGAGTTATGGGCACTACAGCTTGATGTAGAGTTGACTTCTTTGATGCCAGCCAACTTTCTCACTATTGAAGACTTCTTGATGAAGTTCAAATCTTTGTGTATAGTCTTGTAGGGATGTGGTAAAAACAAAACTGGTGATGAGTCTATTTTTTTGATACTCTCAATGTTGTGAGGATAGTATCAGATCTTTTCTTCCACTTTCTACTCCACCATGCATGCCTTGGGTAACATACATCAGATGCCCTCATTTGAGACATTTTGTGATCGATTGACATAGGAATAGGCTAAGATCCAATAGGTGGATGCCTCTGTCTCTTCCAGCCAAACATTGGTTGCTCAGACTTCTCAGGGGAAACCAAAACAAAAAGCCAAATAGAAGAAAGATGCACCAAAAATTGATGCTAAACCTCTGACTAACCCTTCCAAGGGTAAATCTTCTTTGAAGTCTACTAAGTCTACCTCCAAGACTAAGAAGAAATCAACTAAGACCTGCAATTTTTTGGAAAGGATGCACATCCTATTTCTAGATGTTGGAAATGTTTGGAGGCTTTAGAGGAAGCCATGTAGGAGCATAACATTTTAGCTCCTAAGTCTGCGTCCCCCCTGTAGGGAAAGGTCACGCTCTTATTGCATGAGCTATGACTTCTGGGCCTACATGGATTCTTGATTTTGATGCCTCTCACCATATGAAAAACACTCAGTAGTTGGTCACCTCACTTGCCCCTTGCCCTATTTCCCAGATTGTTGTTGGGAACTCATCACATCTTTCAGTCATGGGTTCTGGTTCTATTGCATTAGTTGGGGGCTCTCTTCAGGGTGTTCTTCTTGTCCCTGACATTTTGAAAAACCTATTGTCTATCTATCAAATTTTTCACTCTGGCTCTGGTAAGATAATTGAGTTCTCACCACATGATGTGGTTATCTAGGACTTACATGACTCTGCGATGATTATGGCTACTAGGAGTGTTGATTTTGTGTCTCACCTCTATAGATTTAATGGAGTTGAGTCCTCTGATGACACAAGTTCATGTCTTTTTGCACATGCAAATTTAGTAAGCAAACTTTGGCATGAGCATTTTGGCCATGTCAATTACAGATATCTTCAATAGATGAGCACACAGGCACTTTTTCTTGGGCTTCCCCAAATTTCCTATACAGATGGTGTTTGTCAAGCTTATGACTTGTAAAATGACATAGGGATTCTTTTCCACATGGATGAGCCACTTATGCTTTGGAACCACTGGAGTTGATTCATAGTGACCTCATGTCATTTTCCACTCCTTTTTTATTTGCCAGATATGTGCTTGCTTTCAGTGATGACCTCTCCAAATGTACATAGGTGTACTTTTTGAAGTACAAGTCTGATGTCTTTGATTCATTTCGAGTCTTTAAGATATTTCTTGAGAAGTAGTCTGGTCTTTCCATTTGGTAGATACACATAGATAATGGGGGGGAGTATGTGAACCAAGCTTTTAGGGATTTTTGTTTTGAACACAGTTTTTAGCATCATTTTTTAGTATCCTACACCCCTCATTAGAATGGTGTGGCCGAGGGGAAGAATAGAACCCTTTAGGAGATGGCTAATTGTATGATTTAGTCCAAGTCCATGTATTTGTGTTTTTGGGTAGAGATAGTCAATTGTGCCAACTACATTCAGAATCAGATGCCTCACAAGGCATTTTGAAATATGACTCCTGAGGAGGCTTGGTCTCATGTCAAGCCTAATGTATCTTCATTCTGAGTTTTTGGTAGTGAAGCATGGGTGTCTATACCAGATGCTCAGAGGAGAACAATGGAGTGGAAGAGCTGACACCTCATTTTTGTTGGCTACTATGAAGATGTTAAGGCCTATAGGTTGTTTGATCCTGATTCCAGAGAGGTCCTATTTCAATGGGATGTCCAGTTTAATGAGTGCCTTCATATAGTAGATACCTCGCATCTAGATTTTAGTTCACTTACCACCACTCCCTCATCCTTTCTAGTCTCTTTTTTGAATGATGAGGATGATGATCATGTTGATCCCCATTTACCTCCACCACAGGATCCTCCCTAGATACCTAAATGGGCTTGAGCTATAGTTGAGGCTACAAGATAGCTAGCTGGTGACCCTACCACTTCTTGTCGCACTTGTTCCCATATTGTAGGTTCTAGTCTTCTCAGTCATGCTATTTGTGATGATCCTCAAACTTTTTTAGCAGTGACAGGACATCTTGAGTGGGACAATGCAATGGAGGAGTACTCTTCTTTGATGAAGAATCATACTTGGGATCTTTGTTTTCTTCCTAAGGGAAGAAAGGTTGTGTGATGAAAATGGTTGTATCATAATAAGTTTGCTGCTAATGGTTCCATTGATAAGTGCAAGGCCCATCTGTTGCAAAGGGTTTTTCATAGGTTGAGGGTATTGAATACACTAAGACATTTGGCCCTATCGCCAAGATGAACTCTATTTGCCTTTTCTTATCCCTCGCAGCTTCAGAGGGATGGCCCATTTTTCAAATGGATGTGAAGAGTGCATTCTTGCATGATGATCTTACTGAGGAGATTTACATGGAGTAGCCTCAGGGATTTGTGTAGGATTCCACCTTGGTTTTCCAACTTTGATGCTCATTGTATGGTCTCAAACAGGCCCCTTGAGCTTGGTATGAGAAGATGGACTCTTTTATGCTTTCGACAGGCTTCACCCATTGTCATTTTGATCCTACAGTCTACATTCAATGTCTTGAGGCTGAGGTTTTGATCCTTGTGCTATATGTTGATGATCTTCTTCTCATAGGTAGCTTGTCCTCTATGATTAAGGATGTTAGAGAGCATTGATGGAATAGTTTGAGATTACTGATCTTGGCCTACTACACTATTTTCTTGGTCTCCAGATTGTTCAGTCCCATGCTAGAATTTTTATTTACCAGCAAAAGTATGCTCTTGACATGCTTCACCACTTTGACATGCTTGATTGCAAGCCTACTCCTACACCTTTTCAATTGGGTGTTACTTTGTCTACCTCTTGCACTTTGCTTTTAATGGATCCCACATTGTACCAAAAGTTGTGTGGTAGCTTGTTGTACCTGACGCACACTCATCTTGATCTCTCCTTCGTAGTGGGTCTTGTCTCTTAGTTTTCACATGAGCCACATGAGAGTCATTGGCAAGCTATGAAGCCTATTTTGAGATACATTCAGGGTACACTGATGTATGGCATTCATTACACATCAAGGACACCTTACATTGTTGGCTACATTGACTTAGATTGGGTCGGTGATGTTTATGATTGGAAGTCTACTTCTAACGTTGTTTTCTATCTTGGCTCTATTCCTATCACATGGTCATGCAAGAAGTAGGAGGCTCATGGACTTTCATCTACAGAGGCTGAGTATTGAGCTGTAGTGCTTGCTAGTTAGGATATTTTATGGCTTCGATAGTTGATGACTGAGTTTGGTTTTCCTCCTGATCATCCCACTATTTTGTGGTGTGATAATCAGAGTGCTATTCATATTTCCCGCAACCTGGTGGAGCATCAACACACTAAACACATTGAGCTTCATATGCATTTCATTCATCATTTGATCCAAGATGATGTTCTCTCCTTGGAGTATATTTCCATTGATGACAGTTTGTTGACATTTTCACCAAGTCATTTGCATCAACTTGTTATTTTCCGTTGTAGTCTATGCTTGGGATTACGGAAGTTGTCCTTGGGGGGTCTTTTTAAGGCCTTCCTTCCTTCATTTTTTTTTCAACATGTTTTTTCTATCTCTTTTTGGAGAGGGTTTTTTTCCATTGGGTTTTCTCCTTTGTCTCCAGTTTATAGAGATTTCCTTGTTTTGGGTACCTGATCAGGCCTTATTGTCGGGACCCATTTTTCCTACTTTCATAGCTTTTCTAGGTTAGCTTCCTCCTAATCTTTGCTTAAGTGGGGGTTTTAGAGTAGGTTATTTATTACTCTAGTTGCTTTAGCTCTCTTAGGTGCATATAATTAATATTTTATATTAATTATAATGCGCAAACCTAGTTTTCTTTCCTTTAGGGTTTCGTTCACCTTAAAAGTTTAAACTTTTTCATTTAGTTCTCATAACTTAAAATAAATTTTCACTCTCACATTTTTGAGAACTTCTAAGCTCTACTTTTTCCATTTTCTGGTTTCTCTTCATTGCAAGATATTTGCATGCAGGTGTTCTTAAGGATCTGTGAAGTTGGTTTTCTCAACTTCTACACTATTGAATTGTTCTTAAGTCCTCTAGCAAGGCCACTCCTAGCAGGATGATTAAATCCTCTAACCAGGTCACACCTCATAGTGAGTTTTGGAACCTTTAACAGGCTTGGCTCCTAATCGGTCTCACTTCATAAGAGTGAAAATTGGTAGCTAGTTACTAGGTGGTTTTTTCCATATTGGGTTTCAATGTTAAATCTAGTGTCTCTTGTGTTGATATTATTTCTTTTATGCATGCATGTTAAATCTTTGTGAATTCTTAATAAGTCAACATACATCTATTGAGTTATAGCATTTTTCTGTGTGGCTACCAAGTGATAGCAATAACTAAGTTTGTAAGACATCTAAGGGATTTGTGGATTTTTTTTTGTGGTAACTGATTCACCCTCCCCTCTTATTTACTCCATCTATATTTCCAATAGTTATGAGGAAGTTTTTTAAGAATTTTTGGTAGTTGGATCTAGTGGTGAGGACATAATTGATCACATGGAAAGATCTCTAGAAGATAGAACTGGCCAATTGGATAGCTGTAAAGCTTAGTTGAAGCTAAAGCATAAGATATTTCTTTCTAATTTCTTAGGTACTTTGTATCTTGAAGGTTTGGTTGATTGGATTGGAGATTTGGAAGACTACTTTGAGTTGGATGATATCGGTGATCCTCTTAGAGTGAGGTTGACAAAAACTAAGTTGAAAGGATGTGCTTCTTTCTAGTGGAAATAATTACAAAGAGATAGAGAAGAGGAAGGTGAAATAAAAATCACTCATTTTTCATATATGGTGACTAAATTGAAGGCTCAGTTAATTCATGTTTATTATAAAGTTGATTTTTTTAAGAGGTTGTAGAATCTAAAACAAAATGATATGTCTTTGAAGGATTATACCTATGAGCTTTATGAGTTAACAATTAAGTCTGGATGTAGAGAACATGTGACTAGGTATGTTAATGGTTTGAAATTCAATATTTAGGATAAGATGGGTATGTTTAAGACTAATTTAGTAGAGGATACCTATCAGTATTCTTTAAAGGAAGAAGATAAATTGGGGAGAAGAAATCAAGGTAATTCCTAGGCAAAGGAGGAGAAAGAACTCTTGGTGAAAGATAAGAAATTTTTTGGGGATGAGCCAAAACTTGTTGAGAAGAGGAGAAGGGTAGGTAAAGGTTAATTTATGGGTACTTGTTTTTGTTATGGGTAAGGAAATCAGCCTTTTGAATGTTCTAAAAAATTTTAGTGATTTTAGGACTATTGCGGTGAATAAGGCTGACTAATTAGTGAATGAGCCCAAGTGAGAGGAGGAGAACTTGTTAGTTCGAAAAGTGGTGTTTGGTAAGAAAGTACTTAGACCTTGTTAGGAGGAATTTATTAAGGACTTGTTATGAGTCTGATAGCAATTTCTAGAATGAAATTATGGATGGTGGTAGTATTGACAACCTAATTACTAAGGAGATGATTTAGAAACTTGGTTTGAAGTGAGTGAGGCATCCTTATCCTTATAAGACTGGTTAGTTAAAAGATGATCATGCTTTGGAAGTAAGGGATTAGTGCCTTCTTGATTTTTAGATTGGACAATATGTTGATTAGGTATTGTGTGATATTGTGGACATGATTAGTTGCTACATATTACTTGGTAGACCTTGGGAGTATGATTTTACGGTTCTACATGATTGTGTCAAGAATGTGTTTACTCTTGAGATGGGTGGCAGGAAGATTTCACTAATTCCTTTGTAGGATGCAAAACTTGATAGGAGGAACCTTAGTTTTGGTAGAAAAGTTTATTTGAAGGATTCTCATGCTATTAGAGATCAACATTGGAAAATTATTTGTAGAACATCTAGGAAGGGCGTGAAGAAGTAGGGTAAAAAATTATTTGTTAATGAAAAGGATTTACAAAAGTGGAACAAAGGAAAGAGTGTACAATTTGAAGAGATGGAAGAAATGTATGTAAAGAACTAGTTCATTGTTTTTTTGTTGAATCCTAGAAGATGTTCTTCTACCTACTATACCATCTCTTTTTACCTAGGTTGTCTGATACAGTAGCATCTTAGGGTAGTTTCTAATCCTATATGTTGAACTATTTTTTACCTTAGAGTTGGTCAAATCAGTTGAAAGATGGTGATACTCATTCATTACTAAGGATTTTGATGTAGGATCCTCCTAGGTGTATGAGAAATCTTGCATCACCCAAAAATATTTCTACTTCCAATTTCCAATTGTAAGTTTCCAATAAGGGTTATTCCTATGCAAAGTTCTTATTATGGGAGCTTGCTAATTTTAATACATGTATCATCTTAAAATAAAAGCATTTCCAAGTTAAGAGCATTTATCCCTCTGAGTAAGTTGTTTTGGATCATGTCAAGCACCTTGAATGGGTATTTGCATGGATCTAGTAGTTTTCCCCCTATTCTACTCTTCTCTCTCTATTTCCAGCCTATTTCTGACAAATTGATTTGTGAAATTGAGGAATTTGGCCTCTAGCTCAAGGATAATGTTCTAGGTTAAGGTTAACCTTGACCCTTACCAAGGTCAAGGATGACCTCAACCTTGACCTAGGGTAGGGTTGACCTTGTCACTGACCCAAGGTCCAATTTTTAATTTCCAAAGGTTTTGAGATCTTGGGCTTTGAAAAGTTTCTTTTCTCGCTTCTAGGTTAGTTGTTTTGGGTTTTCTAATCATAGACTCTTAAATTAAATTTTATCTAGGTCTACTCCTAGGTGTTAAGGTTAAATGGGATTTAATTCTCCTATGTCAAACTTCTCTAGGAGTTAGTGCCCTAGATAGCTAAGGAATTCTTCTTCCCTCATTTTGACATCAAGGATCTATCACACAAGAATCAATACTATCTATGAGCAACTACCTAATTTTAAAGTGAGAAAGAATTCTATCATTCAAGCATTCATGTTTTCTATTGAAGATCAAGGATTGAAGCATTCAAGCCTTTGAAGAGATTTGGTTCAAGCATTCAAGATTCATCATTCAAAATCCTAGGTCTAGCCAACTTCTTTCAAGGTAGATTCTAAGAATACAATCATGGAGGTTTTGATTTACATTTGTTAATGTTATGTTCAATCTTTCATATAAATATACTTTTTTACATTTCAAATACAATTTCATATCTATTGAGTATCATAGCTTCATTGTTAGATTTACTTCTACTACTTGCTAGCATTCTCTATTTTAATTTCATTATTAAGGTTGATTCCAAACTGGGGTTTGACTGAGGAAAATCCCTCATCCAAACAAAAAATCCATTTTTCTTGCAGATATAGCTATGGAACAGTGAATTGGAGAAAAAAATTTGATTCCCTTTTTGTCAAACTTGTGAGATCCATGAACATAAATTTTTTCAGAGAAGTGCAAATCAAGGTTGACTTTTCAGGGTACAATTGTGCCCCAAGGTATATTGTGCCTCATCAACAGGGTCAAGTTTGAGCTCCCTTCAAAAAGAAAAAATATTTATGGGTTTTCTCCTCGACATTTCCATGCTAGAATGGCTTGTAGATTTTCCAAAAACTGCATATAGACATCAGAAAACAAAACTTTCTAGATTTATCCTATTTTAAGGTAAGTATTTGTCTTTTATCTATCTCAAGATTTAAGCACATACTCCCCTATAATAGAAATATTATATAACCTCCTTTCTCCCTCTTTTCCATCATTTGATCCATTTCAGCATTGAACACTTTCTTTTGCTTGATCAATTTGGATCATCACATTGAAAATTAGGGTTGTAGAAGAGGCTTCCATTTTCTTTCTATTCATTTTGGTGAAACCATGATAGAAAACTCTTTCATTTTGGTTTTATATTTTCAACTTGTGTTAGATCTTGCATGTTAATTAGATTTCTTTCATTTATATATTTCAAAAATACAAAAAAATGCAAAATCTCTTTCAAATTACAAAAACATTTCTTGCATTTTGTTTACTATGAATATGATGAAGATACTTTTGTGTGTGGTTATGTTCTTTATTACCCTTCTCTTATCATCTCTTTACAATAATTATGATGTTTATGAGAGTATCATTCAATTTATTATGTTCATGATTTTTCATTGGATTCTTTCTTGTGCCTCTATGAATTTAATTGATACTAGTCTTTCTACATTTAAAACTTTCATTAAAGATTCATGTGGTAGACTTATTGTTCTTTTGGATTATGTGAAGGATTTTTTATATGATACACCATCTACTACTCTTCTTAATCGAAATCCTATAATTCCTAATCTATTTTCTAATTCTCCATCTCATGTCCCGAGTCCTTCTCATATTTTTTAGGAGGTTTAAGCTATAGCGCAGGATACAGATGTGCAAGAATTATTTGATTTACTTTCTCCTTTGACTCATGATGATATTAAGGGAAAGAGTAACAAAACTTCTTCAAAACCTTTTTTTTGTCTTATACAACTTTTTCTCATGATCATGATAAAAAATCATCTCTTATAGAAGATTTACATGATATGTACACTACAAGATATATGATGATCACTAAACAAGGTTACAAAGGTTTAAGTCTTGTAGTTAATGAGCATGGTATTAAGCATCTTGTTCATATATCCTCTAAACCAAATTTGTATGGTGTTGGTTGTTTGAAATTTCAAATTAAGGAAGGTGATGTTAATCATCATCCTCATTTTCATAAACCTCTCCCTACACCTATCTTGGATAACTTTGATATTCATCAAGAGGTGGCTAAGTAGGCATATGTTGAATTAATGAATTCCAAAAAATAAATCTTTAAACTTATACTAAAAGATACCTTATCCAAGTACAAATGTCCTTTTTATTATTGTAATACACATTTACTTGCTAATTGTAGACATTTCAAATTGTATGTTCGTGAATGAGCTTCTTTAGGAAGTATATATCATTCTCATGTAGTTTTATAATTTCTTCATAATTTTGATATAGGGGATTCCCCTCTTATTGATATAATATAGATTTATTTTCTTCTTGTCTCTAGACTAGGAGCTAAGAGGTGTATTTTCATCTAGTCTCTTAGGATCCATTAGGCTTTTAGCATATCTTGTGCCTTGAGCTTAATCAGTATTCTTTATATTCTATCTCTCTATGATTTTGTATTATGTTTTTAATCATCCATAGAGTCTATTCAAGATATATTTTCTATGACATTTTTTGTGCAAAGGTCTCCCTTGTCTTCCTCCCTGGGGGGTAAGGTTCTTCTTTCATTCTCTTTGTCTAAGGAACTACTTTCCTTAGCTTAGTGGTACTTATTTATATTATAATATTATTTCTTCATACTGATAGATGTTTTGACTATGGATAATCATTTTATAAGAGGTTTTTGTCCTAGGTCATCACCTATTCTTTATGTTGCAAATTATGTTCTTTATAAACTCTTACCATTGTTTTGGTGTTAGATTTACTTTCCTCATTCCAAAGATTCATTTTTCTCTTTCCTGGAGAGGGCTTGGTTATTGAATCTTTCTTCCCACTTGGTTTATATTTCAAAGATGGTATTTTATCTAAAAGCATTCCTCTATGATGGGAGTCATGTTCATAAGATCTCTTTCTTTGAGGATCCTTTTTCCATAAGTGACATATCCTTTTCATGATCATCTATGTTCTTGGATGTAAGGGTCAATATTCCTTGTTAAGAATATAGTATAAATTGTTGTTAAATAGGACATCTCCTCACATTGTGAAGTAGGTATCCTCTTCTTCTTCCTTATCATGTCTAGTAGATAGCCACAACAAGGAAGGGGCATACATAGGGTCTCCCTTGTACTGTAGTTTTTATTTTATATGCTAAATCTTGGAAGGTAATGCACATATGTTGCTAAATCCTAAAGAGATGTGAATTTCTAAATCCTCTAAAAATAATGCACATAAGTTTGCTAAATCCTAAAGAGATATACAATTTTCGAATTTTTGATATGCTAAATCTTTTGGAGGTAATGCACATAAGTTGCTAAATCTTCAGAAGACATGCATTTCATATTCATAGTGATATAAGAAGGTGGACCTATGAATTTTCTAGAAGCCATTAGAAAATGCTTTTATAATTGCAAGCATGGTTTATGGGTGAACTATTAGATTTGGCCACATGTTTAGCTTTCCCTCTCTTTTAGTTATTTATGGTAAGGTGGGCATCTTACTAGGTGAGGTAATCATTTCTTCTTTCCTTTCTTTCTGCTTCTGTGCTAGTAGGATTGGATCATGAAACTATGTTATTTATGGTGTTACTCTTGTCTTTCATATGTAATCACTTGTGTTTTTATGATAGCTTCCAAATATGATATTAGTGTGAGAAATATTTCTTAGCAATGTTTCTTGTGCTAGTTGATTTGAATTTGTTCATACTAACCCTTTTATGTTGTTGTTTTGGTTTTCCTTTTGCAGTCTCATGCGTGTATGTTGAGTTAGAATCCTTAGCCTAGGGCTTATGTCCTTAGTTAAGTATTATTTTATCTCATTATAAATCCACTTGGATCTCTTCTTTTTTTCTCTTCCTTTACCAAGAGTTTGCATCAAGTTCATACTCTTGCTAAAGTGGGGCCTTAATATATTGTCATAAAATAGAAGCACTAATCTGTGAAACTGTGCACTTTGGCCTCTAGGTCAAGGATGACCTTTTGTGTCAAGGTCAACCTCAACCCTAACCTAATTCAAGGAAGACCTCAACCCTAACCTAGGGTAGGGTTGATCTCATCCCTAACCCCAAGTCCCATTTTCAATTTCTAGGAGTTTTGGGATCTCGGGCTTCTAAAAGTTTCTTTGCCTACTTTCAAGTCATGTTTTTTAGGTTTTGGAATGATAGACTCTTAAATTAAATTAAATTTAGGTCTATTCCTAGGGGTTATGGCTAAATGGGATTGAATGCTCCTATGTCAACCTTTTCTAGGAGGTAGTGCTCTACATCACTATATAAGGAAGTCTTCTTCCCTCATTTTAACATCAAGGATCTATCACACATGAATGACTACTATCTATGAAAAAATACATACTTTTCAAGTGACCAAGCATTCTATCATTCAAGCACTCAAGTTTTCCATTGAAGATCAAGGATTGAAGTATTCAAGCCTTTGAAGGGATTTGGTTCAAGCATTCAAGATTCAGCATACAAAACCCTAGGTCTAGCCATCATGGTGGTGTGATCTTCCTTCAAGATCCTCTGTTCATCTTCAAGATCTATTCATACTTATTTCAAGGTGGATTCTAAGAATACAATCATGGAGGTTTTGATTTATATTTTTTTGTGTTATGTTCAAGATTTCATATCAATATACTTGTCTACATTTCAAATACAATTTCATATCTATTGATTATCATAGCTTCATTGTTTGATTTACTTCTACTACTTCTAGCATTCTCTATTTCTATTCCATTATTAAGGTTGATTTTAAACTAGGTTTTGACTAAGGTAAACCCCTCATCTAAACAAAAAAGCCATTTTTCTTGTAGATACAGGTGTGGAACAATGAATTTGAGTGAAGATTCAGATACCCTTTTCGTCAAACTTGCAAGATCTGTAAATATAAATGTTGTTAGAGAATTGCAAGTCAACATCAACTTTTTAAGGTACAATTGTTCCCCAGGGTAAGATTATACCCTACCAACAGGGTCAAGGTTGACCTCCCTTCAAAAAGAAAAAATATTATTGGGTTTTCTCCATCTCAGTATTTCCAGTCTGGAATGAATTGCAAATTTTCCATAAAACTGCATATAAACATCAGAAAATAGCACTTTCCAAATTTATCCTATTTTAAGGTGAGTGTTTTTCTATTATCTATTTCAGGATTTAAGCACATACTCCCCCATAATAGAAAGATTATATAGCCTTATTTCTCCCTATTTTTCATCACTTGATCCATTTTTGCATTGAACTTTTTCTTGTGCTTAATCAATTTGGATCATCACATTGAAAATTAGGGTTGTAGAAGAGGTTTCCATTTTCTTTCTATTTATTACATTGGTATTATGTTCTCATATTGTTTTAATATCATGTGTGGGGGTTCATCTTGGACATATTAGTATGCTACATTAGTTTTATTGTCATATCATACATATTATTGGAGTTATTGTAGTTTTTTGGTATGAAATTTGTTTCTCCAAACTTTAAGTCTAGTGATGAAGGCTTGAGTGGCTCCAGAATGAGGATAAACCTAAACTAATATTTGTTAACGTTATGAGGCCTCTCCTCAATCCATCATATCACATATGATACATTTTATTATGACACATTATGACTCGATATGTTGAGACATTATTTGATTGAATGAACATTGTTTATATTATTTATGTCATGTGATATTTTACTTTTAAAATTCTTAGTCATGTTATTTGATGTTTTATGCGTAGGCATGCATTATGATGGTATATTTCAATAAATGATTCAAAATTATGAATATGTCAATACTTTAATTATGCAATTAGTGATGATTAAATATGTGTGTGGAAATGAGAAAGCTTATTTAAATGAAAGCATTAATATTTTGATCAATGTGATTATGCAAATTTATTTTAAATATATGAATGTGATTTTATCAAATTATTGATATTCACATTGAGTGTGCAAGATAATTAACCATGGAATTAATCAAAGAATCAATAATTGACCCTATGTGTAAAATGTGAGACCAAGGTTGAATCCAATAAAGTGATTCAAACCTCGTTGTCAAGTGTTTAATTTGTATCATAATTTGAATGTATGTGTATCGTTCTATATTTTATGGCATGTTGAATGTTAAGTATAAGTGAATTTTATGGTGTCACTTGACACTCTTTATATGCATTTGTATCAAAATGATAATTAGGATTGGAAATATACCTCATTGCCCCAAGACTAATTTAGTTAGTACCCTAAATCAGTTTCCCTTAATTAGGGTTTAGTGGAAAGGTTACATCCTTAGGGTTTTGAAAATCAAATCTTTCAAGCCACTTGTGTAGGTCATAAATTGATCCTAGAAGCCAAATTTAATGTAATTTAAGTGCCCAAGTGGTATGTATATGGGTTGCAAACATTTTCCACCCTTTTATAACTTCCAAACATTTATGACCCTTCAAATACCCCAATTTCCCTTTTGTGCGAAAATGGATCGTCTCCATGAGGTTACCCAAGTTTACACTTTTTCAAAAGGGTTGTCTTGATGGAAGGGGAAAGTGAGAAGACTATAGGAGGCTTAGATTCAAGGTTGGACTTATTTCTATTTTGGGTAGGTGAGTTTAGAGGCTATTTAGAGTCCCTTTGAAGAGTTGAGGGTTGTTCACCCATTCTCTACATTTAGAGAAGTCAAGTTTAGAATTTCAAGAAGGAGAAGATTTAGCTCATTTCAAAACTCAATTTTTCCATAACCTTTGTGAAATTAGGTTCTCGATTGCCATGGTTATGTTCATTTGTTCATTGCTTAGTATGTATAAATCTCTTACATATTATAATATGCTTCTACTTTTTTGTATCATGTGAGGGGTGGGTATTGTGAGTTTTTACTTGCTTCATTTCATGTTTCTTCTCTTTTTTTTATCAGGAAAACTGTGAAGCGAGTGTTGGAATTACTCACCCTTAGATAGGGAAAAAATGGCCATGTACAAGAGAAGGGGTTAGCTAGACACTAGGTCATTGCAGAGTCTCTTTGTTAGCATGAATGTTGATGATACTACATTGGGGGAGTATCTCGAGCATTAGAGAGCATTGATATGTTGCATTCATGATTGTGTTTGTCATTGATGTCAACATGGCATTATTTCTATAAAGACTGGCAAAGTATTAGATAGAGATCTTGATGGTATGGAAAATGGTTTGATTATCTAATCATGCACAGTTAGGGACATGTAAAGCATAGTTTCTTAATGTCGTGGTTAATTGTGTAGAGTCTAAGTCGATGGCATACAAAAGTTGTACCTAATTTATAGAGAGAAGTTCAAAGATAGAGTATTAGGAAAGGAGCTCCTAATGATTATTATCTATCTTACATCCTAGATGTAATGAAGTGATGTGTAGTCATGTAGTAATAGAGGACAGTCAGATGATGATATCAGTGTGTGTGCAAGACTTAGTATTGCACGTGTGAAGTTTTATATAGACTATGAGCTGACAGTGTTATGGCAATTGTAATTAAATTAATTATATTATTATAATTAATTGGGAAAGCCTCAAGGCTAACTCAAGGAATTATTATGAAGATATGGTATAAAGGAAAGATGTTTTCCTTGATTGTAAGTGTATGATCAAGTATATTATGTCTGTATCTATTGTTGCAAGAAGTAAGAAGTATGAAAAGGAGCATACTGCTTATTGAATGCATGTAAGTGATCCAAGGGATTATTAGATGCGAGATTCAAGATCTGGTTACAAGATCTAAGGGATAGAGATTTGGTTGATAGGATAGAGATAGAGGAAGAAATACATTTCAATTCTATTATTCTATAAGGAATAATATAGAGATCATTTGGATAGTGGGTTTATTGTTCTTTCCCTTGAAGATGTTTGGGAAGTGGGTCCAGCTATCTTCCACAACTCCTAGTAGGGTCGACACAACTCCTAATAGGGTTGGAATCGTCTAACAGGGATTCAAAGTCTCCTAATAAGGACTCATATGCATTGAATGTTGTAATAGACTCCTATTAGGATCTATCCTCTAACAAAGAATATTTATATTAGTGCATCATCTTGTGGGTACCATCCCCACTGGGGTTTTCCCTCTAATCAAAGGTTCCCTAGTTAACATATCTGGTGTTATTATGTATGAGTATCTTATTGTAGTTCCAATTTAAATTACTCATATGGTTAATATTGTTAATAGTGGAATTAGTTGGATAACTAATTCACCCTCCCCCCCACTCAGTTATATCAGTGGACTATATATTCTAAAAATTGGTATTAGAGCCTCAGGTCCTTGAAGAATAAGCTTAACATCTTTGGGAGATCAATGGAAAATATATTTGAGAAGGATAGTGTGAGATTCAATGCGGCCAACTATAATAGTTGGAAGGAGAAGATGAAGACTCATCTATTATGCATGGGTCCAGGATATTGGATCTTGATAAAAAGTTAGAAGACAATTGTTGAAGAAGAAAAGATTGAAGGATGCAGTGAAGAAGAAAGAGATCTAGTCATGTGTAGCATGAGATCAAGAGAAGCCCTACTGAAAGCACTTCCAAAGAATGATTACAATTAGGAAAAGTCATTTATAACAACTCTTGAAATTTGGAAAGCTTTAGAATGTACTTTTAAAGGTGATGATCATGCAAAAAGAATGAGATTACAGAATTGGATATGCACATTTCAAAATGCTAGAATGATGGAAGATGAATCTATAAGAAGTTATATTGATAGAATATCACAAATTCTTTTAGGTATTCAATCTCATGGTGGAACCAAGGAAGATGATGAAGTCATATGGAAGATCTTAAAAATTTTGACACCACCATTCAAGCCAATATCACAAATGATTTGGCTAGTGATGCCTTGCACTAAGGATTTCACTATGGAAACATTTATTGGAAGACTAGAATCAGCTAAAGTAGATCTAAGACAATCTGGTGAACTTGTAAGAGCCAAAATATCCTTTAGTGCCCTAAACATTTCACCTAATTTGACAAAGAGTGCAAACACCCATGGAGATTTTGTTGGCAGTAGTATAGCCAATGAAGACAAGAAGATTGAGGAAGGAATGACCCTTCTAGTGAGAAGAGAAAAATATGGTGAGAAAATCTTTAAATTTTGGACTTGTAATGAATTTGGTCATTATGCATCTAAATTTTCTAAAAGAGAGAAAAATTATAAAGAGAATTTTAACCCTAGAAGATATAGAGATAGAAATTATTTGTATGCAAATGAAGATGAAGAATTTGATGAGAAAGGTCAAAGTGAAAGTGATGATGAATTAGGATTTGTGGCTATCAAGGAAGATGATCTTGATAGAGAAATTAGAGAAGAAAGGGCTCTAGTTGCCCAAGTGGAAAACAAGTTGGATTGGATAATTGACTATGGTTTTTCACATCACATGACTAGTGATATGAATAAGTTTACCAAGTTTAAGAATAATGATTGATGTATTGTTAGAGTTGGTAAAAATGTGGCCTATCATATAATAGGAATTGGATCCATTACTCTTGATGGTAAAACTAACAATGATGATATCTATTTTGTTGATGAATTAAAACATAACTTGTTGAGTGTTGGACAGTTAGTAGACAAGGGTTATCTATTGCAGTTCACTGAGAAGACTTGCACTATCAAAGATAGAGATTGTAAGATGATTAGAACTAGCACTAGATCAAAAGATCTTGTATTTCAGTTGAATCCTACTGAGATGACATTTTTGGTAGCTAAAGTGGATAATAGATGGTTGTGGCATAGAAGATTTTGTCACATAAACTTTGATAATATTGTGAAGGTTAGTAGAACTTTTGTAGTCATAGACTTTCCTAAGATTGTTAAGCCTACTAATCTTGTGTGTAAGGAATGTATTTTGGGTAAGCAGAAGAAAGTATCATTCCCTAGAAAGAAGTTCACTACCATAGAGAATCTAGAGATCATTCACACAAATTTGAGTGGTCATTCTAGAACAAGAGGATTCTATGGTGAAAGGTATTTCATGATCTTTGTTGATGATTTCAATAGAACGGTGTGGATAGCATTCCTTAAAGAGAAATATGAAGCTTTTGAGAAGTTTAAGATATTTAAGAATAGAGTTGAGAATGTATCTAGTGTTAAGATTAAGTTTTTGAGATCTAATAGAGGAGGAGAATTAACCTCTAGATAATTTAACATATTTTGTGAATAAAATGTAATAAAAAATTAGCTATCTGCACCTAGAAAACATAAGGAAAATGGGATTGCTAAGAGAAGAAACAAGTCTATAGTAGAACCAACTAGAATGATGTTATTTTAAAATGATGTTTCTAAGACATTCTACAGAGAAGTAGTTAATACAATAGTATATACTCTGAACAAAGTATATATCAAAAAAGGTATGGACAAGACACCTTATGAACTATGGTTTGGATATTCACCATGAGTCAAATATTTCAGAATATTTGGGATCAAATGTTATATTAAGAGAGACAATGGCATTGGTAAGTTTGACCCAAGAAATGATGAACATATGTTTCTTGGCTACTCATTTAAAAGTAAGGCTTATAGATGTTTCAACTATAAAACTAAGACAATAGTTGAATGTGCAAATGTAAGGATTGATGAGAATTTTGGAACCAAAGAAAAGATGGTAGATTATAATTTAGATGAAGAAGAAATTAACTCTAGAATTGTTACACAAAATACTAAAGTTTTGTTTAAGACTAATAATGACTTGTCGAATGATGTTTTAACTTTTGAGCATAGAGGAGAATAGATTTTTGAACCTAGAGAAGAGATAAGAGTTGAGATGTCAACTCCTACCCCTAGTAGAAATCTAACAAGCAATCACCTTCCTAAGAATATAATTGGAAGTATAGACAAAGGTGTTATGACAAGGAACAAAGTAAAACCCAAGTGCACAGATGAAGTAGTCAAAGATAATCATTTGATCCAAGAAATGAAGGAAGAATTGGATTAGATAGTAAAAAATAATACATGGGAGTTAGTTCCTAGACCAAAAGATAAGAATATGATAGAAAAAAAATGGGTTTTAGGAATAAGATGAATGAGCAAGGAGAAGTTATGAGAAACAAGGCCAAACTTGTTTGTAAAGGTTATTCACAACAAGAAGGTGTTGATTATGAGGAAACATATGCACCTATAGAAAGAATGGAAGTAGTAAGGATGTTCCTAGCTTATGCAACAAACAAATATTTCAATATTTACCAGATGGATGTTAAATCAGCCTTTCTGAATGGAGAAATAGAAAAGAGGTTTATATTGAGCAGCCTAAAGGTTTTCCTTTTTTAAAATACAAAGACATGGTATGAAAATTGAAGAAAACTTGTTATGGTCTAAACCAAGCACCAAGAACTTGGTATGCAAGATTGGATAGTTGTTTGGAAAAGCTTGGATTTGCTAAAGGTATGAAAGAGAGTAACTTGTATCTAAAAAATTGAAGATGATTTGTTGATCATTGTAATATTTGTTGATGATATTACTTTTAGAGTTAATGATGAAACTAGTGGTAAATTTTCCAAGGAGATGAAGAATGAATTTGAAATGAGAATGATAGGAGAAATGAAGTTTTTCCTAAGTTTGCAGATTGTGCAAAATAATGACGATATATTCACTTCACAAGCTAAGTATCTTAAAGATTTTTTGAAAATGTTTGGTTTGGAAAGTTGTAAACTTGTTGGCACACCTATGATAATTAGTCACATCTTATCTAGAAAAGAGAAGACACATGTAGTTGAGTAGAAGAAGTATAGATAAATGGTAGGAGGTTTGTAGTATCTGACTGACACTAGACTAGATATAGAAAATGTAGTTGGGATTGTAGCTAGCTTTCAAGATGATCCTAAGGAATATCATTTTGTAGTAGTAAAGAGAATATTTAAATATCTGAAAGGGACATTTGATTATGGAATTTAGTATAACAGATAAATTGATTTCACTTTGTGCACATATACTGATGTTTATTGGGTAGGCAGTATGGATGATAGAAAGAGCACCAGTCGTGGAGAATTCTTTCTTGGAGGAAGATCACTTTCTTGGTTAAGAAAGAAGCAAGATTCTATTTTATAGAGCATTGTTGAGGTAAAGTATGTTGTTGTAGCAAATAATTGTAATCAAGTTATGTGGATGAAGTAGATGTTGAAGGATATAATAATTGAGATTGAAGAACTTGTTATCATTTATTATGATAACACAAGTATAATGAGTATGTCTAAAATTCATGTATTACATTCTAAGACAAAGCATATATCTATTAAGTATCATGTGCTAAGAGAGGAAGTAGTAGAAAAGAAGATCATATTGGAGTATGTAAGTACTAAGGATCAAATTTAAGATATCTTTACCAAGCATTTTCCTAAAGATACATTTGAGTACTTGAGAGGTATGCTTGGGGTTATGCCCCTTCCTACTTCTAAATAGTTGATGCAGAGAGTGCATCAATCCATAGTATGAAGCACTATTATTTTACTAGATTGAATGATGATGCTTCCTATATGAGGGATTATCTAATATGTACTAATTCATTGAGGACTCTTGGTATTTGGTATTAATCAGTGTCTTTCGGAACTCAAGATGGTTGATGAATTAATGATTAGTATTTAACAATTGGTATATTGAGATTGAAGCCTTTGACATTGATGTCAATGGGGGAGAGAATATGCATGAAAAATACCTCCTAAAGAATAGGGGAGAATATGCATGAGATGAGGACAGAAGCAGCAACAAAGTACTACTTGGTATTCTTAAAACTTATTTGTTTTTCATCTATGTTGCCATCAATGCCAAAGGGGAAGATTTTTAGCATGAATGTTGATGATACTACATTAGGGGAGTATCCCAAGCATTGGAGAGCATTGATATATTGCATTCATCACTATGTTTATCATTGATGTCAATATATTATTTCTACAAAGACTGGTAGAGTTGCAAATAGAGATCTTGATTGTATGGACAATGATTTGATTGTCTAGTCATGCATAGTTATGGACATGTAAGGCACAATGTACTGATGATGTGGTTAAGTGTGAGAGTCTAAGTCAATAGTGTACAAAAGTTGTACCTAATTTACAGAGATTAGTTTAGACACAGAGTATTGGGAAAGCACTTTTTGATGATTATTATCTATCTTACATCCCAGATTTAATGAAGTGATGTCTAGTTAGGCAGTGATAGAGATTAGTTAGATGATGATGTCAGTGAGTGTGCAAGCCTTAGTATCACACGTGCAAAAAAAATTATAGACTATAATTTGATAGTGCTATTGTAATTATAATTAAATTAATTATCTTATTGTAATTAATTAGGAAAGCCTCAAGGCCAAATTAAGAATTATTATGAAAATATGGTATAATGGAAAGATGGTTTCCTTGATTGTAACTATGTGATCAAGTATATGATGTCTGTATCTATTGTTGCAAGAAGTGTGAAGTGTGAAAATGATAAAAGTTCTTACTAAGTGTGTGTAAGAAATCCAAGGGATTATTGGATGTGAGATTCGAGATTTGGTTACAAGATCTAAAGGAGAAGAGGTCCAGTTGGTAGGATAGAGATAGAGGAAGGAAGTGCATTTCAGTTCTATTATACTACAAGGAATAATATAGAGATCATTTGGATAGTGGGTTCATTGGTCTTTCCCTTGAAGCTATTTGGGCAATGGGTTTAGCTATCTTCCACAACTCCTAATAGTATTGGCACAATTCCTAATAGGGTTGGAATCTCCTAATAGGGATTCAAAATCTCCTAATAGGGACTCATATGTACTAAATATTGTAACAAAATACCAACAAGGTCCATCCTCTAACAAGGAATATTTATATTAGTACATCATCTTGTAGGTACCATCCCTACCAAGGTTTTCCCTCTAATCAAGGGTTTTCCTACTTAACATATATGGTGTTATTGTGTATGAGTATCTTGTTGTGGTTTTAGGTTACATTACTCATATGGTTAAGATTGTTAATAGTGGTATTAATTGGATAAATAATTCACCCCCACCCTAGTTATTTCAGTGGACTATATATTCTAACACTCTTTTCATCTTAAGAAGAGGGGTGAAGAAAGGTGTTATGGTCCCTTGCTTGTCAATGCAAAATTGAGTTTGTTTTGGGGAAACAATGAGAGAAAGAAATGGAAGTTTATGTGATTTGGTAGCCTTGGAAGAGGCATATGATTTTTCTTCTTCATTGACTTCTCCTACCTTGAAAAATCCCCCTTCTCCCTTTTCATAGGTTCATTATGAAACTTGTTGGGCATACCTTGGATGGGAATTGTATGTTGAGTTATGTCATTGTGTTTGGATTTTGAATTTCACTCGATCGGTTTATAGTTCTCCTAGCTAGGTGGGTGGCTTTTCAAGGCCTGGGATGGGAGGTGAGCTCTCCATGGTTGTTCTTTGTGTTTTGTAGATTTCCTAGATAGGTTCTCATGATGCAAAAACCAAGTTTTCTTGGGGCACTAATGGTGTTCTTGATGTCATTGTATTGGATTTTTCTCCATTGTAATACCACCTATTGTATTCTATATTCATGTTCAAAATGAACATGAAATAAATCAATTAAATGTTGTAACTTCAATATTGATAAATAGAAATTCAGTTATTGTATAAAATGAGAAATTTATGTGATCAAGTGTTATTGAATTGTAAATCATATCTTACTTTCAAATATATTTCTTTGCAAAAAGTTTAAGTTTAATACTCTCTACTTTCTCCACATAATCTGGGATTTAATTTTTTGTATTCAAGAGTTTATGTTATAGGACATGGATGTATGAATTATTTAATCTATATATGAAATAATTCATCCTTAATATCATGAGATATAATCAATGTTCAATTTAGATACATTCGTCTTACTTGCATCTTAAAACCTTAGCTTGTATAAATTTTATTAAATCAATGAATTTTACCTTATGTTGCATTATATGTAAACTACCCAAAACCACTCCTAGCTTGGATATAAAATTAAACATCAATATTATACCTAAAATTCACTCAATAGAATGAGTAAATGATAATACACTATTCCACTATAAAACTCCTAGGAAGAAAACACCTTGTTAAAAGAGGAGGGAAAAGAAATAAATACAATCCCATGTATTTGAGCCAAAAATGATCTCTAGAATTTGTATGGGAAATTTTTTCTTTCCAATATTGTGACAAAGAATATTCTCTATAGATAGTCTCCAATATAAATTACATACTTTATATTTATCACCATAAAAATACAATAAAAAAATATCAACTTGCAAAAGGCAGAGACATTTAAACCTATCTAAATCTTGGTCCTTATCTCCTTTACACAACCTCATGCTTTATTGGCTTTTACAAGTGTTCAAGGCTTCTAAGTTCATCATCTACTTGCTCCCCACCTATCCCCATGGAAAGTACATTGGTCTTGGTGGGAAAACAAGTCAAATAGCCTTTAGAATGGCAAATCTTATTAATTCTAAACTCACCTTTATTAATCACCCACTTCCCTCTATGCCAACTTGACCCATGCATATCTTTTTGAATTCATACCTAGGGTAGAAAATATGAAGGTCTTGGTTCAATTTGCATGTCTTGGAAGCTACCCATATCCCTGGGAGAAGGGTAGACAAGATTACAAGTTGCCAAGTGGGGAGGGGTAAGGGAATAGGTTGGGTTTAGGCAATTTTAGGAAATGTTAGTATAGTTTAAGGGTAGATTAGTAGTATGAAGTAATTTTAGTTAGTATTAATAAAGTTAGGAGAGATTTTAGTCATTTAGTATTAATCAAATAATGTTCAACATTAATTAAGTGGGAGTGTTTTAGGAGTTAATAAAGGTAGATTGTTGCATAGGTAGTATTTAGGGGATGGATAGGATTTAATAAATTCAGCTTAGATAAGGAATTAAAATATTTTGATGGGGAATTGAAATTTTATATTTATAATTAGAATATGCTAGATTTAATAATGATTGGAAAGTAATTGTGGGATATTAGCCCATATATGTAATATTATAGTTAAATAGAGATAATGTTATTGTGAGGTAAACTAATGTTTGTTTTTATGTATGGGTATATGTATAAATGGATTTAACAAAATGAATAAATCCAAACATCATAGTATTCTATTAAATATTTAATTAGTATAATTTTAATGTTTATTAATGTTGAGGTTATGTGAAGTTATCAGGTTTTAATGTTTATGTAATGTTAGAAGGTGTTGTAAGTCAAGTTAACTAGACATCTTGATTTAGTAAATCGGATTATATTTTAAAATGAAATTAATGGTGTATAAGGCTTAATGAGGAATATTTAGTCATTAAAATATCTTTATTAGAATATAATTTTAATTGTGACTAATTACTAGGGTCATAGATAAAAATTTTAAAGGACGTATACTAGTGCATCTAAGAATTGACCCAACATATTGAAACAAATAGAAGATGACATTATAACCTAGTATAACATATGAAATTTAACAAGTATAATAATGTGAAATGAAAAATGATCAAGTAAGGTTGACTAAACCATCAATTAGGGTGAAAACTTGAATGTGCCATCATGGTGGTGCTATTTCATGTGCATGTCAAAAAATGAATTTATATGAATCTAACCTTACTCAAATAAATATTTTTAATTAAACTTTAACCCAAGAACTAGGGAACCCTAATGCTTTCTCAAATATCATGTCACACCTTAACTCGAGTTTAGTCAAATGAATTATGTATCCAAACCCTAGTGTTCCTATAGCACTAGAACCTAAGGCTTTGTAATGTTGCAATATGCTTGAGATGTCAGTCTACATCATTATGAAATACAAACAAAACTCACTTAAATCCATTTTCAACTTCCCATAACATATTCAATGTAGCATGTACTAAACATTATATTTATTAACTTTAAGAAAAAGAAATTTTTGTTCTGTTTTTGCCCTAATTTTTGGGTATAAAAAACACAATCATACTATATAAATAGATCATCTATTGGCTTCTTATTTGACAAAATTTCAACAACCTTTTACAATGTTAGAAAACCTAGGAATTAGCTAAAAACCATTATGGGTATTTTGAGAAGAAAAAATAAAAGGACCAAATAACAAGACCTTGAAGTCTTCTCCAGTTTGAATTTTTTAAAATTTGGGTAGGTTTACATTGGAATTCATTCTTATTCACTTAATATTCAAACTCTTAATATGAATTCTAGAAATAATAGATGGTTTGGCCTTATTTTTTCTAATTCTATGGTAATAAAGAGATGTTAGCTAGCTATTTTTATCAAACCCTAGATTCCATGAATCAAGCATAGGCCAACTTTTTTAACTTCAACAATAGAATTTTAAAGGAATGATTCATATGAATTTTTACATCATGTAGAGCATCCCAAGTAGATCAACTTCTAAAGATGACCAGTACCTTATCTATTGGGTTATAACTCACAGAGATTAAACACCTATCTCTAGATCTTATCTTGACACTTTGTGAAAAGATTATTAGTATTAATTTCTAGATCTCATACTTATCATATCTTCAAATGAAAACCATAAGGTTCTTCCAATTCACATTAAGAATTTACATAACCCATTTGATTATTAGCAAAAGTAAATTGAAATATAATTCAAAATGAATTACAACTAAAACTTAATAAACTTTGCCACTAAATTTTAGAGAACATAATAGAAATAAGAAGAGAGACAAGATTTGGGACGAACAACTATCTCTATGTTTTTGTATTAAATTAGTTGGAATTGTATAGAATTTAGTGTTTATCCCTCTCTAAAAATAACACCAATAGACTAGCAACTATTAACTTTCATATTCAATTCTAGAATAAAATTATAGTATGCATAGACCGACTCAAAATTTTCAAACTTAGTATAGAAAAAATAAATTTGAACCATCCCCTAGCCTTGGAAACTCACTTATATAGCGGGACTTGCAACAAGATTCATGTCTAGAGGGAAATGGATAGCTGTCCTTAGGACAAAAGAATTACATATAAGACAAAAATGTCACTTTCAAATGTTGTACAAGAAGAAAAATAATAGTTGTAACCTTTTGTTTGATAACAGAATAACCCCTTCATTGGTTGCTTTATGGTGGGGTCAATTTTGTTTTGGAAGCTGCTTGTTCCTCCATTGTACCTAATGATTGGCTCTTTTTCTTGTTTTTCGTCAGGTTGTGGGGCCATCTTTTCTTCTCCTATTGTTCTTGGCTCTAATATTTTAATATCTGTAGCAGTTTGTTGGTCTTCTTCTTTATCATATGTTTATATAGCCTTTTTATCTAACTAAATTCCTCTATAATTATTGCCTTGTCTACAAACCCTTCCTTAGATGCCACTAATAGCAGTTGTGAAGCTTACAAATAGTTCACCATCTATTTATTGAAATTTATGTCATCTAGCTAGTCGAAGTTCAAGATCTCTCTTTCTTTTTTTAGGATATATTTTCCCATCATCATTATTTCATCAAAATCCATTTGGAAAGAATCAAAGAATAATTATACTCGAACTATTTCTTCAACTATTCTTGCAAAACATATATAGCTTTCCTTATTTACCACACCATTTAATTTGATACTTTTTTTTTTTTTAATTCATTGCCCCACTCATCCTTACCTTTTATGATGCCTAGGAATTTTAGTACATGGGGGAAAAGATCAAAAAATATATATAAGATATCTAGAGAAGTAGATTCTCAATTCTCTTCATAGCATATCCCTTTTTTGGTCAAAAATTAGTAGATCATTTGTCTGGTCAAAAGTTTTCTCAATCTAGTCATCAATTATATTAATGATAGAGAAACATAGAGCAATGATGAATTCATCTCTACTGATCCATTTATTTAATATTTTCCTCAAGGTGGCTTCATTGCTATCCAATTCTTTCCATGCATCTACCAACCTTGACAACTCTAAATAGAAAAGGGGCCAATTGATTCTATCCACCCAAAACAAGATAATATCTCTTATTATATCTTCGTGTTGTATGCCCAATTCTACATGCAATGCCCAAAGCTTTATGTTTTCCTCATCTAATTCTTCTATAGTGTAAACATCTTGAGGTGTATCTGGGATCTCTATTATAGGTCCAATGGGAGGAGGTGGAGCAAGGAAGGAAGAAATTAAAGGTTGGTTGGGTTCTTATCCCATCTTTCTTTTTCCTTGTTGTTTCTATAAATTTGAAAAAAAAATTCCATTTCATTTATTCTTCTTCCCCTCTCATCATATGCCTCTGGCACTTTTTCAAATTTTGCATTCAACTCAAGAAATTTCTTCTTGTCTTTTGCAAACACCTCCATGCCAAAATTAGTCACCTTTTTATTCATTTGGGCAACTTTTTCACTATCCACTTCTCGAACCATATACACCACCAAGCTTCTTGTGTGTTCATCATATGAAACTTCTTGGACTCTTTCCTTCTCTTCTATATAGATGATGTGACTAAGGTCTTGTGATCATCACTATATTTTACCCCTTTATGGGCTTCCTTGACCTCTTCTTCAATTCTAAATTTTGATTCCTTCTCTTTTCTCGCTACATCAAAAATCATTGCATTAGTAAGGTCCCATTCCATAAGTATTATCACTCATGAATCCTTTAGTAGTTGCCTCCTTCTTATAGGGGTTATTTGACTAAATTCTTGCATTATATTAGCTTTATTTTGTCTTCTATATCAGATTCATATCTATTAGGTTACTCTATTTTTTCCTTTTTACATTTTTCCTCATAAATTTCTATGTTACTCCTCCACAAAAAATTTATGAAGGCCCTAGATTTTACACAATTGTCATCATCTAGGAATTTCTTGGTAGCTTGCTCCACTACAAGATCAATCTCTTTCCCTTTAAATTCTTCAATAGTAAGGGCCAAGAGTGACATTGGAGGTTCTTCAAGTGTCCCTTCCTCTACTTCTAATGCAATTATCAAAATGTCATAATGATCCCCTATTTGTTTCAATTGCTCCTTTTATGAGTCTTCATTGTCAAAGTGGATAGGGGTTTGGGATGGGGAATATTCTTGAGCTCTATATGAAGATCCTTGCTCTAATTTTAGCCTTTTTGCAACTAGTGTTGAGGGTGGACTCTCTGAATGTTGTCTTTTGTATAAAGGCATAGATTGTAGCCCTACATTTCTGGCAACTACATACCCTACTCTCCTTTTTAGGGTGTACTACCTTGGTCTAATTATTACTTTATTATCCATTCTCTTTTCTACCTCCCTGGCATGATCTAGGTATGCTTTTATTAGTATTTCTTTCTTATCATTTAGAATTTGCATAATCCTAGAAAAATGAGCCATGAGTTTATTTATCATATCTCCCCAATATTTAATATTAGCTAAGGGGTCATTCTTCTTATCTAGGGAATTTATAAAATATATAAACCTAATGTATACCTTCCATTTTCCTTTCTCTAACTCCTATTCTTGTAGAGAAAATTCATTCCTAATAATATCTTCAGGAAAGTAAACTACTTATTCATATGATGTAGCCTTAGTTCTTTCTATGAATATGTCATAAAATCCTTCGGAATCAATAAAAAAAGGATGTGATTAGGCCATTTGATATTATTCTAGGAACTTACTTGAGTGTTTCCATCCTCTCTTATTGAGCACAAAATTATGGATGACTATAAAATTTGGAAAGATCGTTACCCTAGATCTTCCCACTAACTCTCTTTTTTCAAGTCCTCCTACCTGTCATAAGAATTCAATAATTCCTACCTTTAAGGGCACATAGTATGGAAGGATATGAGGTTTCCCTTGGAAATTAAATACTCTAAATATATTTGAAACATAGTGAGGGATAATATCTCCCAAATTGTGGCTAACTTTCAAACCCTTAACATGATCTTTAGGTCTGACCAGCTCTAATACTTGGGTTGGGGAATCCTAGGGTTATCTCTAGTTAACAAAATCATCATCTTGGAGGAAAAATACATGTTAAAATGGATGGCATCTATGACCTCCCATGTCATGTCTACACTCCAGAGATAAACTAGTAGATTCTCCCCATCCTTCTCTAACTCTAGTTTCATGTCTTTTGCAAAGACATAAACTCCCTTGTATAAGCACATGTACATCAAAAATGAATACCATCAAAAGGACTTATCAACCTTACCCTTGCTAATGCCAACCAACCCATTATGAATCTCCTTAGCTAGATAAGACACAAAATCAAAAATAGTACTCATACCATACTATAAAATTTGAGCAATCATAAAAACTAAAGAACCCTAGATGTTATCTTTCTCATCCATGCCAAAAGATTTGCAAAGGTAGATATAAAGGGCTTGTTCCCTAGGATTGAAGTACTTCTTTAGTAAGGGCTCTAGGGTGTGAGATGTTACTAATGGAAGATTCCCTACCTTCACAAGGTGTTCTTTTAATGGTCCTCCCTAAAGGTATACTCTCTAAGCATCATACCTCGATTTTAGATCTTCCAAGTCAATCTATTCATGCAATGTGTGTTTAGGGTTCAACATAAAGACTTCTCTAGTCACCTTACTTGTTACCCTATAAAGGTTATCTTTGACATGGTTCTTCACAACCCTCAGCATAGGATCATACCTCTTTGCAAACATTGTTAGCAAGTCATCATCCATAAAAACACTAGGGACAACCAACTTACCAATATCAAATTCCCAGACATTACTTAGTGGAGTATCATATTTCCTCTATGAAACCCATTTTCTGAATAACTCCAAACCACCCATTGATGTCTATGCATCTCTTAAATAGTTTCCTTTCTCATAGAAACCCTCACTAATTAAAAATCTAGGGTTCCTATGAAGAAACTCCTTAACTTTGGTTTTTTCATTGGTAGAGAGGGGAAATTGGTCAAGGAAATTGTCATGTACATTCCTGTGCTAATAATTCGTCTTTCTAGAAAAATCTCTTCTTGGAGGCATTTTTATCAATTTAGTAAATTTTGAAAATAGGAACTCTTTAGACAACAATAGTTCAGGCACTTACTCACAAATTTTGGATCTTAGCAAGAAAATTTGTCTATAACAATTCACTATAAGAAAACCCAAAATCTAAGCTCTACTTTGCTATGCTTCAATTCTCTTTCGCTTTGTAGTAGGTTATGGAGTAAACTACAGATTTTATGTAAAATTATTTTGCACAAGGTTTCCTCAAAACACCATTAATGCTCTAATATATGAATTGTGCATGTTACATTAAGAATTTTAAAATTGGTCATTGATCTAGGTAGGATCTTATGGTTATGATTCAAACTCTAAAATTGCATCATGTGTCAAATTCTTGTATTCTTTCTTTGGTTAAAACTCAAACACTTTTATTATGTGAGAATATGGACACCATTGATCCTTTTACATCCCATGATCATAAAAATCCTTATTGTCCTTATATTCCTTTTAGGAAATGGGCCCACTAATACATACATCATACCCTTGCATTCTTGCTTTGGCTAAAAACCTTGCATCTTCTTTATGCAAAAATGTGAGCACCATAGATCCCTCAGGGAATGGATGATTAAGATCTTTGCCCGCTATTGTATTCAAGAATAGGTCCACATGGAAATCTAGTGAATTCTAACATTCTTGCACTAGGTAAACTTCAAAAATATTAATTTTACAAGGATGTGATAGCTACTGATCTTGGCTTGATCTTACAGGTGGGAAATTATTAATCTTTTTCATACTCAATACACAGAGTGAATCAAAGCATGTCATCTAGTACTCTACTGATATAATAACACCACCATTGATCTTTATCTAAATCTATGGCTGAAAATATGCTCATTCTTTAGGCTATTTTAATTTTATAGCTACTTTTGAAGCTACTTGCATCTTCATTATGTGAGAATATGAGGGTCATCAGTCTGTATTATGAACAATGGTTTGGAAAGATACATTTTATTACATGCTTTAGAGACCTAAAAGGACACACAAAAACCCATCGCATTCTCACTTTAGTTAAACATCTTACATATTCATCTTGAGAGGATGTGACAACACTTGATTTTCACTTAGATCAATGATCAAGAAATAACCTAGTAAGAAAACCCAATATGACATAGGAACCAATCTTGGTGTGACAATTGGCACATAACAATAGAAGGTTGAAGGTAACATATTATGGGCCCCATAAGACATGCATCAATTTTTTTCATTCTCACTTTAGTTAAAACTCAAACACTTTCATCCTACAAGAATATAATAGTATTTGATCTTTGCAAGATTGTAGGGTTATTATTAAACTACTATTTTTTCCATTTCCTTAGGTCCTAAAGAATAGGTGTTGATCCCTTGCTTTCCTGCTTTAGGTAACTATACTACATCTTCAACTTGCAAGAATGCAATATTCATAGATTTATAAGGAGATTAATGGTTATAATAATAACTCACTAGGAGGGTTACAAATTGGGAATTTTTAGGATATAGGATAACCACAATGCAACTATGGGTTGAAAATAGACATGGTTTAGGGAATTAAACTTATTTGGGGAAAATTTCCAAAAATTAATGAAGGAAAAACCCTAAAAAAGAGATACCAAAGATTTACTTAGGGTTTTCTAGGGTATTTCACACAAAAACAAGGGTTTAAAACAAACTTCCCACCCTAATTCAAAACATATAACCATTAAAACTTTCAAGGATATTATAGAAAACTTGCAAGATAATGGGGCATGACAACTAGGGTTTTTCTAGGGCAAAACTGAATATGAGAATTTCAAACCTTAATTTCTTAGATGGGAAACACTAGATTTTCACAATAGATTTTGAGGATTTCAACAAGGTGAAAAACCAAGCCAACATCATCAACTATGAGGTAGTTTGAATTATGTTTGGGCTGAGCATGTAGACATATCCTTAATGATGAGGTAGTTTGCACTTGGGTTTTAGAAAAAGTGCAAAAATGCCTCCACAAAGAGCTATAGGTGTTACACATGAGGGCTTTTAGAGCTATCTAGAGTTAGATGCAAGTATTTGAAGAAAAATTGCATACAGGAAAAAATAGTGTCATAGCAGATGAAAGTGAGGTTGAAAGAGAAAAAGAACAAAATGCTAAAGAAGAGGCAATTCTAAACCTAGAAGAAGAGAGGATTTTTAGGGCCATCTCCAAGATTGGAAAAAGACCTAAGTTTGAGGCTCCACATTTTTGGGAAATATTAACCTAGTGGAGCTGATTGATTGGATCAATCAATTGGAGGAATACTTTTAGATATGAAGATACTGAGCATCCTAATAGGGTCAAGTTTGTGAAGGCCAAATTGAAGGGTCATGCAAAGACTAGTGGTAGGAGATTCAAGTGGAGGGAAATAGAAGAGGGAAGGAAAAAATTACAAGATGAGACTAGATGATAGCTAAATTAAAGAAAAGATTAGATCTTGTGGATTATGAGCTTCATCTGCTGAAGAAAATACAAGGGTTCAAGCAAGTTGGAAGATCCTTTCAAGAGTATGCTAAGGAGTTCTACCAAGTTCTAATAAAAAAAAACCATGTAGAAGCTAACAAGGACAAAGTTTCATATTACCTTAATGGATTGAGATCAAGTATTCAAGAGGACTTAAGTCTAGTTAGAATGAGAAGTATTCAAGATGCATACTAGTTTTCCCTAAGAGTTGAGGAAAAGCTAAACAAGAAGTTTGATAACAAGAATAGTGGAAGAGGTCATGGTAGAAGATCTAGTGGACAGTCTTATGGAGACCAAAATGATAACTAGAAGAAGAAGGGTGAGGATAAAAATAGCATTCAAAAGCAGAGAGGAAAAAATTCTAATCATTTCCATGATCATAATAATAGAGATTATAGAGGAAGAGGAGGTTTTCGTGAAACCTTTTTTCATTGTAGATAAGAATGGCATAGGTCATTTGCATGTCTTTAGTACCAAGGAAGGAAAAATAGGAGAAACAAAGGTCAAGAAAAAGTTACACATGTTGATGAAGGTTCCAAATAATCACATTCTAAAGATGTTGAAAGAGAAGTCCCAGTTAACATAAGAGTCTTGCTAAGTGGTGAGAATGAACCTAATCAAAGGAAGAGCTTGTTTCACACCAAGTGAAAATGTGAAGATAAATATTGTGATGTGATCATTGATGGTGGAAGCTCTAACAATATGGTGTTAGAAAAGATGGTCACAAAGCTAAATTAAGAAGCAAAAACAGCCACATCCATATCATATTCCTTGGGTACATGATGACCTCAAGGTCATAGTCAATGAGTAGTGCTTAGTAAAGTTCAATATTAGAATCTACTAGGATGAGGTTCTTTTTGATATCATACCTATGGACATATGTCATGTTTTTCTAGATAGGTCATGGAAGTTTTAAAGGTGTGTTGTACATGATGGGCATACAAATACCTAGACTTTAGCACCTAATGGAGTGAAACACAAACTGAATTCATTGAAGGATGAAGATGAAAGGGTGTGTAATGCTACTATAGTATGTTTAGTTGATGGAAAGAATTTCCTACAAGGTATGAGGCATGAGCATATGTATTTTGTTTTAATTCTAAAAGATGGGAGATAAGAAGTAGAAGATGTACCTACAAAAGTTGCACATTTGTTGGAAGAGTTTCCAAATATTGTATCTGATAATGTACTTGATGGATTGCCACCAATAATGAAGATCAATCACTAGATGGACTTGATTCTAGGAGCCAGGTTTCCAAACAAGGAAACACATAGAATGACACAAGAAAAAAGTAAAGAGTTGAACATAAAAGCCCAATTATGTTTTCAAAATGGGTTGATTTGAGAGAGTCTAAGTCCATGTGTTGTACAAGTAGTATTAGAAACTAAGAAAAATGGATAGTAGAGGATTTATATAGATTCATGAGCTATTAACAAGATTGTAATAAAGTGTATATTTCCATTTCCATGGATGGATGATATTGAGGATTGTTTGAGTGGAGTTGTTTATTTCACAAAGATTAATTTGAAAAGTGGACCATCATATTTGCATTAGAGAAGGATATGAGTGGAAGACTATCTTCAAGACAAGGGAAGGATTATATGGATGGTTATGTTAGAAAAAATAGACCACCAAGATAACTAAGAGGGCAGGGGGGGAATCAGTTATCCAAAAATTGAAACACTTATCTTCTTCAAAAAAAACTCAACCATTCAACCAAAGTAAATAGCAACCATAAAAAGATGCACATAGATAATTATAGTAGATATGTTGACTAGGGAAACCCTTTATAAGAGGGAAAACCCCAGTCGAAATGATGCCCACAAGAGGATGTACTAATATAAATATTCCTTGTTAGAGGATGGACCCTGTAGGGAGTCTATTACAACATGTAGTACAATGAGTCCCTATTAGGAGACTTTGAATCCCTATTAGGAGATTCCAACCTTGTTAGGAGTTGTAGTACAATGTATGCAAGAAGAGCCCACTACTAAAACATGCAATTTCAACTACAAGAAGAGCTCACTACTCAAACAAGTAATTTATTGTTATTTCCTTCTTTCCTTGTTCTTTCCTTTATCCTATCAACACCATTGTAAGAACTTGTAGACTAGGTCACAAACCTTAGATCCAAATACCAAACCTTGGATCACTCAGCAAAATTGTGGCAATGAAATTTCCTTCACTTCCTCATTGCTCTACTCAACTTTGCATTCTGCACTCTTTGTTGCTTTCCAAACATTCATAATTTGCATATATCCATACCATGATAAAGGAAAATATTCTTCCTTTATACCAAGTCAATTAAACAATTCCTTGAGTTTTCTATTATTCCTTCGCAATTAATTATTATAGGACCACATTAAGAACATGTTACACTTAGCAATAACACAAATCTTCCACCTTGCAACTTGAATAACTTTTTTTACATGCAATATTATAATGAGTGATCTTATGCATGTCATCATCAACATGTCTTTTCCATGTCCTCAACCTTGTTCCTCAAGATATCAATTCTACTAAGAGATATAACAAGTTTACTAGATCATGACTTTGTAATCTTATCTCAGAATAGATATCACCAAAACTTACATAACTTCTTCTAGACTTATCCTTTTTGCTTCTTATATTAACTACATATGCCAAATAGTCAGATGTATCTCCCATAACCTTGGATGGTTATCATGCTGAACTAGCCATCTATATCAACTTGATCTTTATGTTCTTCTTTTATAAGATACTATAGAAGAAATCAAACATGCTATGTTGACATCAATGACAAACTCAGTCATGAATGTAACATATCATCATCAAACCAATCTTGCAACAATCTCCCCCTTTGGCATTGATGGCAACATAGATGAAAAACATCTAGTTCCAAGAATACCAACAAAAGATAAACAATCTTCAAATCAATCAAATCTTGCTTCATGCTTCATTTACCTCAATGATTCTCCCCCATTTTTAATACCAAAATATTGTCCTCATGTTGAACATCTTCTTGCCATAATGTGTTCATGTAATACTTCTCCCCCATTAACATCAATATCAAAGGTTTTAGCAACCAACATCTCTGTATAAAACTCTGCAACAACTTACTAGCCCAAGTATCAAAAGACACTATTTACAATAATATTAAGTAAGAGTCCTATCATAGATACTCCCCCATACAAAAAGCATCAGCATCCAGTCTAGACAAACAATGGTGCTCTATTACCCTAAACTGATGCATTCTTGCATTCTACTCTGATGTAGAAAGGGGCATAACCCCAAGAGTACCTCAAAAATACTCAAAAGTCTCTTTGTGAAGAGGTTGTTGGAATTAGAAATAGGAAAGGTAACCTTCTAGGGGGGGTGAATCAATCATTTAAATTTGGACCCACAAAACTTTCACCACACATCCATCTCATACATTCAATAAATAACATCTAAAGCACATACATTTAAATCATGTAAATGCAAATAAGTAATCAAACACACATGACACCAAATATGATTACCTAGAAACCATCCAAGTGAGAAGGTAAAACTAGGGTGGTGATGAAATGCACAAATCTTCACTACTACAGCAATAAAGTGTATCAAATGAAGGTTACAATGTTTTGACCATGAAACATGATCTACCCTATGAAAGGTCTACCTTGTTAAAGGCTTACCAAGATTTTTAGGTCTCACCTTGTTAGAGGATTTCAGCACCTTGTTAGAAGTGTTCTTGGTTAGAGGACTTTAACTCACAACTAAGTAAGCACCCTATTAAAGAATTTTATACAGCTTCTCAGGACTACTCTATTAAGAGATTTTGACTAAAATCACCTATTAGAATGTCTCAGCATAGATCCTATGGTTAGCACTTGATTGCTTGATAATAGATCACCTCTAAATAATTTCGTCTTGATCCTTCTTAATTAGATGTCTCTTTGTTGTATACTTTTCTCTATCCTCTATTCTGATCTAATTGATGCTACAATGTAGTTTCACTTCATAAATTCTAAGCCACCATGAATGCTCCATTTGTGCATGCAAACTATCTTCTTTGCTCATTCAACACTCATAGAAAGTTTAGGGTTTTTCCTCCTTAAGAAGACTTTGGTGACTTAGGGTTAGGTATGAATCTATGGCTGAGATTCATCCATTTTTCTTCTTAATCCTTCCTATTTTCTAATTGGTTGCATGTAATTGCATAGAAAATCCAACTAAAGATTCGTGTTTATCTCCAAAATATCAAAATTCAATCTTAAGTTGGCTCAAAAATGGTTTACATAATTGTTTGTTCCTTTACAAATAAATATGTCAAAACTATCATACTCAACATCTGAAGTCTCTAATGCTTGGCATAAACTAATCCTTTTATTTTGACTTGGTACCTGTATCACTCAGAATCTACTGTTTACTCAGTTCTTGTGTCACTCAGCATATACTATTTGCTCAACACTTGAGTGACTCGACACTCACTATGACTAGGCATGGTCTATTATTTACATGTTGTACTTGACATGTACTACTAGTTTGGCATGAACTAAGTAAATAACTTAAGTGTGTTGACACTCACTTGTCAAAACCAATCTAAGATCAACAATCTCCCCCTTCGACATGAGTGTCAAAAAGACTTGAGTATACATTATCGTCCTTAATCTTACAAGCATAACATATCTCAACTTGGCTTATATACAAAACTTCAAAACATCAAAAAAAAAATTAATAACTTATATACCTCAAAATTTGATAACTCCCCCTATGTTGATAGGTCTATTTTGTAACCAAAATTATGTACTCCTTCTAAGTAAATGTGTCTCTACTGATACACTTTGACATCATGCTCTATTTTCCTAATATTCTTTCATCTGATACTTCTTGTATTTTGATGCTCCCTCAATTTTATTTTCTTATTTCATTCTCCCCCTTCACTCTATTTCTCCCCCAAAAATATATTCTCCCCCTTTTTGACACTTATGTCAATGGATTATATAATTATTATGTGTTTGTCTAGAAAATATTTATGGACATCCAATATAATCTTAAGGGTTGCATCCAAGTTATCACATGCTACATCCAATGACTTGATTTGGATTGCAAGCTCAACAACAAGGTGGACTAGACCATCTAAGGTAGAAAGATTGGGTTCTTTCTTCAGTGGGGTTTCAGCATAGCCTAGTTCCTTGTAAAAAATTTCCATATGAGGGGTGAGGGATGCTTGGATGCTAGTTAGTTTGTCTCTTGTTAGCCTCATCTATTGTTAATATAGATAGTTGACTCTAGGTTTGAAGCAATGTCCTAAAATTCTTCTCACTCTAAGTTGGATTCATTGGTAGTTTTGCACCTAATGTAGTAATTTGGCTCTCCAGACTCAGAATGTGACTTCTAGTCTCTTGGTTGAAAAGTGAGAGATTGCACAATTTAGTGTATAGTAGGAATATGTTCTCAAGTACCTTCTTCACATCCTCAACCTTAGTTGCCAATGCAACTTTTGTTAGTGATATATCACCAAATATTTTTTGATTCACTTTAGTTTGGAACTTCTTTTCTAACCATTCTAATAACTTGGAATTTGTATCTAGGTCTTCATTACTAATCTTCTCCACTATGTCTATCAATTTTTCTATTAGTAGCTTGATCTCATCAAGAGCTGGTAGACTAAATGCATATAAAAAGATGTCTTTAATATCCTATAGTACCTTCTTCTACCTGTGCTCTCTCTTAAGGATTTCCTGATGATTTTTCCTTGTTAATGCCTATTGTAGTGTGCCCAGTTGTTTTATGGTTATTGTATCATAGTCATACTTGGGTAAAATAATTTCTTTATCAAGGCTTACATCTCCATATTGAATTACTTCTTCTACCTTTGATGAGCTTGGGCTTGGCACTGAGATCATCAATGGAGTAGCATCTATGCTCAACTTCTGAAGAGCTCATGTGGATGGAGTGTCAGATGCTAGTAAGTTTACCAAGACTTGGATGGTAGTTTTCTCCTTCAATTGTGGTGTCATCTCACTCTCTTTAGGATTTCCCTATTCTACAATAATGACTTGACTTGCACCTTGTCCTTGTGCTATACGTGTAGATAGGTCTATCTAACCTGTTTCTTGTTGTTCTACAGTAGCAACATGTGTTTCCATTCTGTTCTTCTCTATAGTATCAATTTGGAAATTGTATCAAACTTGTTAGATGTATCTTCTGTCATTTGGACTAAAGGTTGCACATTAATGATTGGATGGATGATAGAAGGTGGTTCTTGTTGATTCACCTTTTCCCTTGCAACATTACTCACTAACTTTTGTAGCTCATCCATACTGATCAAAATAGGATTGTCACAAATTTTGGCCTACAATGTAGATTGATCTAATATTTTCTTCAAATCATCTTCAATAAGTGGATTAATTTTTTGAGTTAATAGATTAGAAACATTCTTGATAGTTACTATTTCAGTATTCTTAGTTGTGTCATGTGGAGGACTAACACTCGACAATTGTTTGTCTTGCACACTCTATTCTTCTGGCTATTCTAGCTTAGATGTTGCCTTGTCACCTATTTTCATTTTTGTTCCTCCCTTAATATTGTTACCTTTTTCAGCATATTCTTCATCATCCTTGAACTCAATGGGTTCAAGTTCTCCTTTCTTTACTATAGTTAGCCCATATGTCACTTTTCATAACTGTGTGGATTTTTTGACTACATCTTCAATATTTTTTTGTAAAATGCTAAAGGCTCTATATTTAGGTGTGAACCTAACTGCATACTTCTTTATAGCCTTGGAAAATTGTGCCTTAATCAATTTAGGCATCACTTGGGCCAGTGTGCTCTCCCTAATTTTTCTTTCCAAATTTAGACAATAGTGTTATTTTTTCTCAACTATGTCATATAGAATTTTTGGCATTGAGTTGGCAATTTCTAGTAGAGTTGTCTTGAATTTTACCATCAAGGCATATGTGGCCTCCTCCACTTGGTTTTTCTCCACTTTACCCAATCTATCAAAATCAACATGACTAAATCCTAATAGGTCTACACTATTTTTAACATTTTCACATAAATTTTCAAGATCTAAAAGAGGATTATGACTCACCACCTTAAAAAAATTTATGTCTTTGTTTTCTCCTCATTAGAATCTGGTTGTACAACATGCTTCCTTCTTGGTCCCTTCTACTCTTGACCTAAATACACTACTCATTTGGTCTTTTTCTTGGCCTTTTGTGTAGTTACACGTGTGTTGCTCTTGTAGTAGCTACAGTGGGCTTGGGATGACTTGGTTTGACAATTTTCTTAATCCTTTCCACATGTTCTGCCTTGGCCTTCCTCTTTTTTGGCTCAGTAGGAGTAGGTGCTTCCTTGGCTTCTACTGCCTCGATACCTTTAGTCTCCTCCTCTTTTTGGTATTATCCCGTACCTTGTGTCAAAGCTAGAGGTGCTTGTGCTTGGATTTCTTCTTCCTCTTCATCATGTTCTTCTTCTTCTTCTTCCTCAATAGTCTCTCCAAATTTTTCTTTCAACTTCTTCACTATCTTCTCCTTTTTCTTCAAAGTTGAAGTAGTCTTCAATTCCATGGTAATCTTAGATTTTACCATCTCATAATTTCCAAATACTTTTGCAATTTTATCTACCTCTTTTGCTAGTAGAGTTGTTATAATTGCAGAGGCCTCATCCACATTTATCTCATAGCCTAAGGGACTCAACCATCTTACCCTTAGTGTAGCAACTTGTAAAAATGCATAATCAGAATCCACAATAAAACAGTCATCATTATAGTGTTTCTCAAATAAAGATACTAGTATTCTCAATATTTCCTTCATTGACTTCTTGAAATCTTCAAAATAACTTGTCATCAAAGATTCAAAATTCTCTCCCAACTGTACAATATACTCACCAAACTGTATAGCTACTAATCTATTTGTTTTCCATACAACTATTCCAAATGAGGGGAATGTGTTTTCCTAATTGCTCCAAGGTTTTCCATCAAGCTTTGCCAGATCATATGTATGATCTTTCTTGACAATCTTGTATCCAACATCCACAACTATATAGAGCACACTATTCAATCTCCTAGATTGATAGAACTTGTGTGATTTAACCCTTACAGAAAATTTTATTAGAGGATCATTGATTGTATCTATTGGCATGCCTCTCTTGTTCTAGATAGCTCCAATATTCTTTTCAATCACTTCCTTTGAATCGCTTCTTAGTGTCTTAGGCCAATCTAGGGTTGGGTAACTAGTAGCCCTATGGATTATTCTCTTAGTAATTTTGATAGGTCCATTTTCCAACCATAATAACCATCATGAATTCAACTAAGCACTATTATGATCCACTCTATCTTAAATACATTCAGAAATTCTAGGGCTCATGCCAATCCCTTTCTTTCAACAATTTTGAACAATTCTCTCAAAACACCATTGTTACAGAGTTTGTTGTGTGCTTTCCTAATTTCCATATCCCCAATGCTTCCTATCTTACAATTGTAACATTTTCTCACATCTTGTACCATTATCACATTATGTAAGATCATCAACAATGCACCAGAAGAGTCTTGCTTATAAGCAATGTCAAGAATAGCTTTGAAAATGGGTTGTTTCACTTCATTATTTACTAACTGAACATTTAAAACTTTCTTTCCCTCTACATTATTTGAACTTGATACCATAATGTGAAACTAGGGTTTACAAAATTCAAATTGCATAGCTCAGCTCTTGATAAATACCTTATGAAACCTGATGAATTGGTGTGAGATTGCTGCTAGAATCTTTCGCAACTACTTGGAATGGATTTCTAGATTGCCTTCTTCTCTGCTCACTCTCTCTTGAATTTGAAATGATGAAAAATGAGCTAAAATAAATTAAATACCCTTTGAAAAATCTATAATTAAGGTTAAGTACTTACATAGCTGTAAGCTCAAAATCAACCAATTTCAGGCTTGCTTAGCATCGATTTATATTTCCATCACTCAAAAACTACTATAAGCTTGGTATCAACTAGCCAGTCTGATAGCTCAGCATCTTCTAACATTCCACTCAGCATACATAGGATATTTTTTTCATAGTCGGCAACAACATGAAAAACTTAAAGATTTATCTTGAATTCCTAACAACATCTTGCATCTCTATTCATGATAATGTAGTCTTTTCAGTACTAGATTCCTTTGGAACTTATGTATGATATAACTTTTAAGTATGTGGGACACCTTTTGATTGCCTAGTTTGATGAGGAGGCGAGGTGGGTGAATCAATAGTTTAAACTTGGACCCAAACAAAAATCACTACACATCCATCTCATACATTCAATTAATAACATATAAACCATATACATCTAAATCATGTAAACATAAATAAGTAATCACAAACACATGACACTAGATATGATTACCGAGAAACCCTCCAAGTGAGAAGGTAAAACTAGGGTGGGGATGATGCCCACAAATATTCACTATTGTAACAATAAAGTGTATCTAATGAAGGTTACAATGTTTTGACCATGAAACATGATCTACCCTATGAAAGGTTTTCCCTGTTAAAGACATACAAAGACTGTTAGGTCTCACCTTGTTAGAGGATTTCAAAACCTTGTTAGAAGTATACCTAGTTAGAGGACTTTAACACACAACTAAGTAAGCACCATAGTAAAGTATTTCATACAACCTATTACGACTACTCTGTTAAGAGATTCTAATTGAAATCATGTGTTAGAATGTCTCAGCATAGATCCTACAATTAGCACTTGATTGCTTGATAACAGATCACCTCTAAAGAATGTCTTCTTGATTCATCATGATCATATGTCTCTTTGTTGTATACTTTTCTCTATCCTCTATTATGCTCTAACTGATTCAGCAATGTAGTTTCACTTCATAACTTCTAAGCCACCATGAATGCTCTCTTTATTCATGCAAACTATCCTCTTTGCTCCTTCAACACTCATAGAAAGTTTAGAGTTTTTCCTCCTTAAGAAGACTTTGGTGACTTAGGGTTAGGTATGAATCTACAACTGAGATTCATCCATTTAGCCACTTAATCCTTCCTATTTTTTGATTGGTTGCATGTAACTGCATAGGGAATCTAACTAGAGATTCATCCTTATCTCCAAAATATCAAAACTCAATCTTAAGTCAGCTCAAAAATGGTTTACATAGTTGTTTGTTCCTTAACAAACAAATATGTCAAAACTATAGTACTAGGCATCTGAAGTCTCTGATGCTTGGCATGCACTAATCCTTTTACTATGACTCAACACCTATATCACTTGGCATCCACTATTTACTCAGCTCCTATGTCACTCGGCATATACTATCTCCTCGACACTTGAGTGACTCAGCACTCACTATAACTTGGCATGGTTTATTATTTACATGTTTTGCTTGGCATGTATTAGTAGTTTGGCATGAACTAAGTAAATAACTTAAGTGTGTTAACAATCACTTGTCAAAACCAATCTAGGATCAATAGAGGCTTAGTGAATATATCTGCAATCTGCTCTTTTCTGCTTACATACTTCAATCTAATTTCTTTTTCTGCAACTTTTTCTCTCAACATGTGATACTCAACAAAGATGTGCTTATTCTTTGAATGCAACACTAGATTCTTAGACATGTTTATCATGGTTGTGTTGTCACAATGTATAACAATAGGTTCACTGATTTCTATCCTCATATCCTTTAGCACCTGCTTCATCCAAATAACTTGATTGCAACTATTTGCTCCTACGACATACTCTACTTCTACTATACTTTGAGATATACAATCTTGCTTCTTTCTTGACCAAGAAACGCTCCTCAGCTTGTACTCCTTTTGTCATCCATATTGCTTGCACAATCTACATTAGTATAAGAACTTAGCATAAAATCATAAGATTTGTGATACCATAATCTAAATTCTAAAGTTCATTTTAGGTATCTAAATATCCTTTTTACTGTTTCATAGTGTGCTTCTCTAGGATCAGCATGGAATCTTGCAATAATTCCAACTATATTTTCTATATCTAGCCTTGTGTGAGTTAGATATTGCAATCCTTCAATCATTATCTGTACTTCTTCTGCTCAATAGTAAGTGTCTCATCCTTTGTAGATAACTTGTGTCCAGTTACTATAGGTCTTTCAATAGGTTTACATGTTTCCAAACCAAACTTTTTTAGAAATATTTTTAAGTACTTAGTCTGAGAAATAAAGATTCCTTCTTTATTCTGTACTACCTACAATCCTAGGAAATATTTCATTTCTCCTATCATACTCATTTCAAGTTCTTTCTTTATTTCTTCTACAAACTTTTTGTTTTCTTCATCATTACCTCGAAATATAATGTCGTCAATAAATATTACAAAAATTATCAAACCATTATTAGTTTCTTTCCAATACAGATTGTTATCTAACATCCCTTTGTTATATCTGAGCTTTTTCAAATGCTTGTCTAACCTTGCATACCAAGTTTTGGGTGCTTGCTTCAATCCATACAATGCTTTCCTCAATTTTCATACAATGTCCTTGTCATCTATCAAAGGATATCCTTTAGGCTACTCAATGTATACCTCTTCTTCAAGTTCTCCATTCAAAAATGTTGACTTGGCATCCATTTGATATACTTTGAATTTCTTTTGTGCTACATAGGCTAAAAAGAGTTTTACTGCTTATATTCTAGCCACTATAGCATAAGTCTCCTCATAATATATTCCTTCTTGTTGTGATTAACCTTTGCATACCAATATTTATTTGTTTCTTACAACTTCTCCTTGTTTATTCATCTTGTTCCTAAATACTCATTTGATTCCTATTACATTCTTGTGCGTTGGTCAAGGGACCAATTCCCATGTTCTATTCTTTTCTATCTAACCCAATTCCTCTTTCATAGCTCGTTTCCAATAGTCATCTTTACATGCTTCATCTACATTCTTTGGTTCAACTTGAGATATTAAACAAAGTTCTTCATTCACTTTGCTTCTTGTCATCACACCTTGGTCTTTGCTTTTGATGATCTATTCGGATGGGCAATTTTTTATCATTTTCTTTCCTAAAGTAGGAGTTGTTATCTCAGCTCTTGGTTCTGCTAAAGGTTTTGAACTTTGTCCCTTACTTGGATCTCCTTCCTTCTACAAATCATTGTTAGTTTCCAAAAATGTCTAATCATTCCTTAGCTTATTAATAACATCATCATTTGAATTGTAATCAACTATTCTCTTTTGTATTTTGAACTTCTCATCAATTCTTACATTTGCACTTTCCATGATAGTCTTAGTTCTTTTATTGTAACATCTATAAGCCTTAATTTTCAATGAATAACCAAGAAACATACCTTCATGACTTGTAGCATCAAATTTACCAATATCATAATCTCTCTTTATGTAACACTTACTTTCAAATATTCTAAAATACTTAACTGTAGATGAGTGACCAAACCATAGTTCATAAGGTGTCTTGTTTGTGTCCTTCTAGACTTGTAATTTGTTCATAGTGTAGACTATTGTATTCACATCTTCTCTCCAAAATATCTTGGGTACATCATTCTTTGCTAACATAGCTCTTGTAGCTTCTATAATAGACTTGTTCATTCTCTTTGCAATGCCATTTTGTTTAGGGGTTTTTGGATCTGATAGTTGTCTTTTAATTTCATTTTCTTCACAAAACATGTTAAACTCATTTGAAGTAAATTATCCTCCTCTATTTGATCTTAAACATTTAATCTTCATACCAAATTCATTCTCAACTCTACTCTTGAATATCTTGAACTTTTCAAATGGCTATAATTTCTCTTTAAGAAATGCAACCCACATCATTCTAGAAAAATCATCAACTAGAATCATAAAATACCTTTCATCATAAAATCCTCTAGTCTTGGTAGGACCACTAAGATTTGTGTGTACAATCTCCAACTATGCTGTAGTGGTAAAATTCTTACTGGGAAAATAAGTTTTGTTATGCTTTTCCAAAACACACTCCTTGCAAATTGTGTTAGTAGGCTTTACAATCTTCGGCAAATCTCTAACAGAAAACATTCTACTTTTTCTTACAATACTATCAAATTTTATATAACAAAATATCTTATGCCATAAATAATTTTCATCTATCTTTGCAACCAAACATGTCATTTTAGTAGGATCCAATTGACCTCTAGATTCGGTTCCTATTCCAATTTCCTTTCCATCTTTATCTTTGATCATGCATATCTTTTCTGAGAATTGCAACTTATAACCTTTGTATACTAGTTGTCCAACAATCAAAAGATTTTTCTTTAAACCATCAACAAAGTATACATCCTCAATATTAGTTTTACCATCAACAGTTATAGATCCAATACCTTTTACTTGGAATGCTACATTATTTTCAACTCTGATAATTCCTACATCCTAACTTTTGAGGTCAACAAACTTGTTCATGTTACCGGTCATATGATGTGAACAACCACTTTCAATTATCCAATTAGATTTCTGCTCAACCTATGATACCAAAGCTACCTTCTCTTGAATTTCTTCTTTAATTGCTAGAAATCCAATTTTGTCATCACTAGAACTCAATGCTTGTTCATCAGAATCATAATCTTCATTTTCATACAAACAATATCTATCTTTTCTAGCCTTAAGATTTCCCTTATACTTTTTCTCCCTTTTAGGACACTTAGATGCATAATGACCATATTCATCACAAGTCCAATATCCAAAGATTTTCTTACCTCCTTTTTCTCTTCTTACTAGAAGGGCTACTGCTTCATTAATCTTTTTGTCTTCTTTGGATCTATTGTTTCTAGTAAAATCTCCCCTAAAACTTGTGCTCCTTGATAAGTTAGGTTGAATACTTAAGGCACTAAAAGTTGTCTCTATTCTAGTCAATGCTCCAAACTATCTAAGTTCATTCTCAACTGCTTCAAGTCTTCCAAGCAATGTTTCCTTTGTGAAACCCTTAGTGCATGATATCAACAATAGTATAATCTAAACTGCTGACTTGAATGGTGGCATTAGATTCTTCAATATCTTCCATATAACTTCATCATCATCCTTGGTTCCTCCTTGAGCTTTAATACTTGTAGCAATTTTTGATATCCTATCTATATATCTTCTTATAGATTCATCTTCCATCATCTTGGCATCTTGAAATGCACAAATCCAATTTTGTAGCCTCAACTTCTTAGAGTGTTCATCACCTTCAAAACTATTTTCCAAATCTTTTGAAATAAAATGTGAAGTAGCAAGTGATTTTACCTAATTTTACTCAAATTTAGGAAGTGCAATCAATAGTGCTTCTCTAGCTCTCATGCCACACATGAAAAGATCTCTTTCTGCCTTGGTACAAGTTTCCAAGTCCTTTTCTTCAATGATTGTCTTTGTTGATTTTGTCAAAGATCTAGTATTCTAGACCCATACACTATTAGGAATAAGGTGTCTCAACCTTGGATAATTCCTATTCTTATTATTTGTTTTGTAAAATGTATTTCTTGCAAATAATGTTGATGTGTCGACATCTTGAATTGTGTATAAGGAGATCATAGCTAAAATGGTTATGATGGATTCCTATGACACGTAAGAGCTATGTTAGGAAGATTCAATGATAGGTGAAGACATGTGGCAACTAATAAATTTGAGTACTGTACAGTCTACCCCCAAAAAAATTTAGGGTTCCTATTTTCTCAAAGATTGGTAAAACCCTAATACAATTACCTTTGGGAGTAACCCTAAAGTGAAGCACATTTTATAAGCATTTTTAGGGTTGTGAAGAGAACGTATGCAAAAAAGTGTATTGTTGGTACTGTGAGTTGCTACTGGAGTCTTCAGTTGTCGCTATTGAACTTGCATTGCAAGTGTATTGTAACCTTGTCTTGAAGATAATACATTGTGCAAGTTTTGGAGGGTGGGGTTGTTTTACCGAAAGGTTTTTCCCCACCAAAAAATCTTTGTGTTATGTGTTTCTTTCTCTATCTATTTTTTTTATGCTTGTTTTGCTGAAATATTGTTGTTTACATGATATTGAATATGTAAGTGTAAAAGATTTTAATAGGATTTGCACCATACTTCTATTAAGAGATTAGTGTAGGAAGCTATTTTTGCACCTAAGTTTCCTTACAAGTGGTATCAAAGCTTGATCAACTTTTGATCCTAGTTGTTGGGTAGGGTTTTTTTATCTAATCTCAAGTTGAGGGGGAGTCTTGTGCAGAGCATCCTGAATCTTATTTGCAGATTGAGATGGCAAGTTCATTGTAGACACCTAAATCTGATTACACTGCTTCGGTAATCTTATTTAGCTATCTCTAAAGGCATCATCAATTAAATTCCTATTTAATTAATCCTTTTTCCATCCCCTAGCTGATTAATTTAATTAATCATCTATAGTCCTAATGGATAAATCAAATAACCCATTATTTATCAATTAATCCTATTCTCCTATCTAATTCCAAAACCCTCATTTATTAAATAAATCTATTTGATAAATAAAGCCCTCAAATCTAATAACCCCTAAACTATCCTGAATCCTCCATTTAGCCTAATCCACCCCATCCACCCATACTAACCAAGCTTAGCTACTAACTCACCCACCCTCATGAATGTCATCCACTTGCATATCTCTAACATCCTTAATCTAATCCTAAAACCAAGCCTAATCCCTCCCCTAACCTTGTCACATTTCCTAAGTGAGCTTAAGACTTTTCTAAGTAAATCAAAGTCAACAATCTCAACTCCCTCCAAAATATCCCAACCACCCAACCATCAATGCTCTTACAAGGCCATAAAGACTCTTACAAGCTCATTCATTGCTCTTACAAGCCATTATGAAGGGTCTTTATAAAGATATTATCCCTTGAGCCTCCTTTGTTGACTCATCCTTGCCCTTTCCTCCATCCACTCACCCTATGACATGTGTCACTCCCTGGTTGGTGCTAAACAAGCATAATCCATGTGCTCCCCTTTGAGTGCAACCTAGCCCTCCTTAAGCTTTCATCTCTCCTTGCATCTTAACCTTCCATCCCTCAAGCCCTTGGCCTATAAATTGGATCTCATCCCAAGCCATATCATCACAACCTTTGAGCTAAAGTTATAATGCCATTTTAAGACCAAGTTTTACAACAAAGCCATCATCCACACCCAAATTTCAACTCCATTTGAAGCCCTTTTTGAAGAATAAGCTTGAGCATACATCCTATCTATTTAGACAAGGCCACTCAAAAAGAGAGCTTCTCATTGATAGAGCCCATTAATGGCTCATATTTTCAATTGAGAGCTCATCTTAATCTATCTTGAAGTTTATGAATTTTTTTTAGTTTGTAGAAGCTTTATTTAAATTTGGTTTCTATTAGCATACTAACATTGCTCATATACATTCATCATATGGAAGAATGGAGGTGGAGAAATTTAATGGCACTAATTTTGAGTTGTGGAAACTCAAGATGGATTTCATGTTGGAATATCGTGACCTATGGGAAGCGACTTCAAATGTTACTAGAACAGCAACTATAGTTCAAGTAGATTGGGATATCAAAAATCATAAAGCTAAGGGTCTCTTAAGACTTTGTTTAACCAATGTAGTTCTTCTGAATGTTCTAGATGAGAAAATCGCATATAGTTTTTGGGAAAGACTTGGGGCCATCTATTAGGCCAAATCTTTGGTGAACAAGTTGTTCCTAAGGAAGAAGTTTTACTCTTTGTGAATGGAGGAAGATAGATCCTTAATGGATCATTTAAATGCATTTAATCTGTTGGTTGCATAGTTGACATCAGTTGGTGTCAAGTTAGAGGAGGAAGATCATTGCTACACACTTTTGTGTTCTTTATCAGATTCATGGGACCATCTTGTGATGGCTCTCAAAAGCACATTAGTCACTTTCAAAATGAATGATGCAGTGTCTTCGCTGCTATCAGAGGAGATGCAGAGAAAGGCTTTCATTTTGAAAAAAGAAGTCCTTGCTATTCATGGGAGATCCATAGAAAGAGGGAAGAAAAAGGACAATAAGTCTAACAATAAGGGTAGATCCAAATCCTGTGGGAAGTCAAAGACTTCCAATAAGTCCAAGGCAAAATGTTGGAACTGTGATAAACCTGGGCACTTCCCTAAAGATTGCAAAGAGTCGAAGAAGAAGAAGAAAGGTTTAGATTCAGCCTCAGAAAGATCTCAAGAAGATGGCAATGCATTCATCGTAGCTTTGGCAGCCCATGCATCTGATGATGTGTGGTTGGTTGACTTGGGTGCATTTTTTCACATGACCTCTCATCAAAATTGGTTCTCAAAATATGAAGAGTTCGATGGTGGAAAGGTGTACTTGGGTGATGATTCTCACCTAAAGATAGTTGGATGTAGAAAGGTCACTATCAAATTTCCTGATGGACAAGTAAAGGGAATCAATGGAGTTATGCACATTCCAAGTTTGGCACAAAACCTATTATCTATAAGTATGCTGAATGATGTAGGTGTGCAAGTTGTTTTTTTGAAAGAAGGATGCAAGATGATGAGAGGATCAATAGTGCTTGCAAGGGTTACTAGGAGAGGTACCTTATTTCAGCTAGATGCATGTATTCCTCTATGTAATAGTTCTTCATCCTTACCATCTGAACAAGTATTGAAGAATACTATGGTTATTGGTTATGATGGCAATGCAAACACTTTGGAAGGTAAGCTTCCTATAGAAAAGACAATGTTGCGGCATTTGAGATTTGGTCACATTGGTGAAAAGGGTCTCAGAACCTTGAAAAATAAAAATCTTGTTGATGAGTTAAATGATTGCAATCTTGAGTTCAACTTTTGTGAACACTATTTCTATGGTAAATAAAATCATGTTCAATTTTATTCTAGTTCTCACAAATCTTTTGATGTTTTGGATCTTATTCATTCTGATGTATGTGGTCTTGTAAAAGTTCCTTCAATCTCCAAGTCTATATTTTTTGTATCTTTCATAGATGATTACGGTAGAAGGACATGGATTTATTTCCTTAAAAGTAAGACACAAGTCTTTAGTCAATTCAAGGAATTTAAAGCCCTTGTAGAGAATTAGACTAGTAAGAAGATTAAGTGTGTGAGAACTGACAATGGTGGTGAGTTTTTCTTAGCAGAGTTTGAAAAATTTTGTAAAGAATAAGGTATCAAGAGGCATAAGACAACTCCTTATACCCCAGAGAAAAATAGAGTTGCAGAGAGAATGAACATTACACTGATGGAGAAGGCTAGGAGTATGCTTAGTGGAGCTGGTTTAGAACAAAGGCTTTCGGCCGAAGTTGTGGCCACTGCTTGCTATCTAGTTTAAAGATCTCCTACATCAGCCCTTGTTGGTAAGATACCCATGGAGGTTTGGTCTGGTAAGAAGCCTTCAATTAGACATCTTCATGTTTTTGGTTGTGAAGCTTATGCACATGTTCCAAAGGAGAAATGATCTAAGTTGGAAACCAAAGTTGTTAAATGTATTTTCATCGGATGCAATGCTGGTGTGAAAGGATACGAGCTTTGGTATCCTGTGACTAGTAAGGTATTGTATAGTAGAAATGTTATTTTTAGAGAGCTAACATCTTCTCCTATTGTGCTATAACTATATGAAAAAGAAAAGGAAAAAGATGTTGTTCAATTTCCTCCTACCCCTAAGAAGACTGAACAGAGAGACCATGTTGGATCTAATGATGAGGAGAGCTCTAGTAGCTCTGATAGTTTAGAAGAAGAGGAAGAACAACCTCAACTATAGGCCTTGAGGAGATCCACGAGAGAAAGAAAGGAACTAGAAAGGTTTGGTTATTCTATGTTAGATTCCAATTATGCTTTTGCTTTGATTACTAACACTGATGAGCCTAGATCTGTGAAAGAGGCTTTGGGCATGGAAGAAGCAAGTTCCTGGATTGAGTCTATGGATGATGAGATGGCTTCATTAGAGAAAAAAAAAACATGGGACCTTGTACCTTTGCCTAAAGGGAGAAAATCTGTTGGCTTTAAATGGGTGTTCAAGAAGAAATTCTGTGCAGATGGCAGTGTTGAAAGGTACAAAGCTAGATTGGTTGTAAAAGGGTATTCACAAGTAGAGGGAATAGATTATGGTAAAATATTCTCTCCTGTTGCAAAGTTGACATCCATTAGATTTCTATTATCTCTTGCTACATCATATGATTTAGAGATAGAATAGATGGATGTGAAGAAAGCTTTCCTTCATGGTGATTTAGAGGAAGAGATGTATATGTCACAACCTAAGCACTACATTGTTAAATGTAAAGAATCCTTAGTTTGCAGATTAAAGAAATCTCTATATGGTTTGAAGCAATCTCCTAGGATGTGGTACCTTCAGTTTGATGCCTTTGTGTTGTCAATTAGATTTGTAAGATCAAAATCAGATCATTGTATTTATTTCAAAGTTGAAAATGATCGCCTTCTTATTGTTGCATTATAAGTTGATGATATGTTGTTGTTTGGGAAGGGTAAGGGTATGATTTCTGATTTTAAATCTCAGTTGTTAGCATAGTTTGAGATGAACGATCTTGGGGCAACTAGGTACATCTTGGGTATGGAAATCAGTAGAGACAGGTCTAACAGAAAACTTTGGTTGAGTCAGAGTAAGTATGTGAAGTTTGTGTTGGATAGGTTTAGCATGGCAAATTGTAGACCACTATGTGTTCCTATTTCTATGGGAACAAAGTTATCTGTAGATGATTGTCCAAAATCTCCTAGTGAGGTGGAGTACATGAGTAGAGTACCTTATGCTAGTGCAGTTGGCAGTCTTATGTATGCTATGGTCTGTACTAGACCAAACATTTCCCAAGCAGTGGGAGTCCTGAGTCAGTTTAAGGCTAATCCTGGATGAGGACATTGGGATGCAGTTAAGTGAGTATCCAGATATTTGAGGGGTACATCAAATTACTCCATATGTTATCATGGCAACTCTTTTGGATTTTTGCATTCAGTTTATATTTGTGGGTTTGTTGATTCAAATTGGGTAGGTGATATTTACTATAGGAGATCCACCAGTGCTTATATGTTCACTATGTTTGGTGGTGCCATCAATTGGATGAGCAAGCAAAAACCTATGGTTGCTTTGTCCACTATAAAAGTTGAGTACATGGCTGCTACTCATGCTTGTAAGGAAGCCATTTGGCTTAAGATATTGTGTTCAGAAGTTGGTGTTGATGCAGAATAGATTACTATTTGGTGTGACAATCAGAGTTCTATTTGCCTTGCGAAGAATCCAACTTTCCATGCCAGAACGAAGCACATTGATGTGTAGTTTACCTTGTGAGAGATATGATGGAAGATGGAAAGGTAAATTTGGAGAAGGTAGATACTGTGAAGAATGTTGTAGATGCATTAACGAAACCAGTGGGCACTGAGAAGTTCAGATTGTGTTCGGAGTCTATGGGCCTTTTGGCCTATAGCAGTTAGTTCCTGTTATGTTGCTATTGCTCTTACAAGGTTATCAACAAGTGGGAGAATTTTAGGAATAAGGTGTCTCAACCTTGGATAATTCATATTCTTATTATTTGTTTTGTAAAATGTATTTCTTGCAAATAATGTTGTTGTATTAGCATCTTGAATTGTGTATAAGGAGATCATAGCTAAAATGGTTATGAAGAGAAGGTATGCAAAAAAGTGTATTGTTGGTATTGTGAGTTGCTACTGGAGTCTTCAGTTGTCACTGTTGAACTTGCATTGCAAGTGTACTGTAACCTTGTGTTGTAGATAATACATTGTGCAGGTTTTGGAGGGGTGGGGTTGTTTTACCAAAAGGTTTTTCCCCACTGGAAAATCTTTTTATTATGTGTTTCTTTCTCTATCTATTTTCTTTATTCTTGGTTTTCTGAAATATTGTTGTTTACATGATATTGAATCTGTAAGTGTAAAATATTTTAATAGGATTTGCACCATACTTCTCTTAAGAGATTAGTGTAGGAAGTTGTTTCTGCACCTGAGTTTCCTTACATACACAACAAATGTATCTTCATTTTTTCTTTCTAGCTGTCATAATTTGTTCCATCAAACTTCGAACTATCTTTCCTAAACATGTTTTCCATGGATCTCCCAAAGCTATTAAACTTTTTCTTCAAGGACCTAAGGCTTTGATACCAATTGTTAGAAACAATAGTCCACCAAGATACCTAAGAGGGGGGGGGGGATGAATCAATTATCCAACAATTAAAATACTTTTATTTTTCAAATAAACTTAACCATTCAACCAAAGTAAATATCAACCATATAAAGATGCACATAGACAATTACACCAAAAATTTTAACTAGGGAAACCATTGATCAAAGGGAAAACCATAGTGGGAATGATTTCGACAAGATGATGTACTAATATAAATATTCCTTGTTAGAGGATGGACCCTGTTAGGGGTCTATTACAACATTTAGTACAATGAGTCCCTACTAGGAAAATTTGAATCCTTGTTAGGAGATTCCAACCCTATTAGGAGTTGTAGTACGATGTATGCAAGAAGAGACCACTACCCAAACATGCAATTTCAACTACAAGAAGAGCTCACTACTCAAACAAGTAATTTATTTTTATTTTCTTCTTTCCTTGCTCTTTCCTTTGTCTTGTTAACTAGACCAATCACTTTTAGACCTTTTAGACCAAATCATGAACCTTGAATTCAAATACCAAACCTCAGATCACTCAACAAAACCTCGAAAATGAAGTTTCCTTCACTTTCACATTGCCCTACTCAACTTCACATTCCATGCTTCTTGCTACTTTCCAAACTTTCACAATTCACATATATGCATACCATGATAAAGGAAAATATCCTTCCTCTATACCAAGTCCATTAAAAAATTCCTTGAGTCAGTTGTTAGTATTTCTCAATTAATTATTATAGGACCACATTAAGAACATGTTACACTTAGCGATAACACAAATCTTCCACATTGCAACTTGAATAACTTTTTGTATAATCAATATTATGATGAGTGAGATTATCCACATCATCCTCAACATGTTCACTCCATGTCCTCAACCTTATTCCTTAAGATATCAATTCTACTAATAGATATAACAAGTTTACCAAAACATGTCTTTGTAAACTCTATCTTAGGATAGATATCACCAAAACTTACATAACTTCATCTAGACTTATCCTTTCTGCTTTCGACATTAACTGCATATGCTAGATACTCAGATGTATCTTCCATAACCTTGGGTGGTAATCATGTTGAACTATCTATCTATATCAACTTGATAATTCCATTATTCTTCTATTAGATACCACAGAAGACATCAAACATGCTATGTTGACATCAATGACAAACTCAGTTATGAACATAACATGTCATCATCAAACCAATCTTCCAATAGGTTAGTCATGCCTTTTGGGCTAACCAATGCCCTGAGAACTTTCATAAGGCTCATGAATGAGGTGCTAAAGGAGTGCAATATAGGTAATATTTTTTCATGCAATGGCTAGCTTTTACAGAAAGTTTATTAGAGCTTTTACAAGTATTTTTCTACCCTTAACTGAAAGAATGAGAGGGGATAAGAAATAATTTAAATGGATTATAGGAGCATATAAGAGTTTTATTCTAAGTTACAAAGCAGCCTATTTTAGCACTTCCAAATTTTGATAAGGCATTTAAAGTAAACCATGATACTAGTGGTATTGCAATATGAGTTGTTGTGAGGCACGAAGGTAGACTTGTTGCTTATTTTAGTGAGAAGTAGAATTATGCCAAAAGAAAATATTTTGTTTATGATGAGGAATGGTATGCTATAATTTATGCATTAAGAAATGGAGATACTACTTTCTTTCTAAGGATTGTTTTCTATACTAATCATCAAGATTTGCAATATTTGAATAATCAAGGAAAATTAAATCAAAGGAATTTGAAATAGGTTGAGTTTTTGTAGAGTTATACATTTTTTTTAAACATAGGAGTGAGAATTCTAATAGATTTTGTGATGCTCTTAGTAGGAGACAAATTTTTCTAATAAAGATGCAGAATGAGTTGGTTGGATACAAGGAACTTAAGCATTTATATCTAGAGGATCTTGATTTTGATGAATCTTGGATAGCTTGTATAGAACCTACGACACCTGAAAAGATAAAGTGGTTGGATTTCACAATTCAAGATGGTATCTTGTTCAAGGAAGTCAATTGTGCATTTCCATAAGTTTTATGGGATAGAATATCATCAAGTAGAAGCATAGTGGAGGATTGGTTGAACACTTTGGTAGAGATAAAACCATTTCTTTGCTTGCTGAAAATTATTATTGGCCACAATTATAGAAAGATGTAAAAGAAGTTTGTGCAAAGTTCTAGATTATGTCAGATGGTGACTGGAGTAAAGAAAAATACAAGGTAATGTCAACCATTACCTATACTTAAGAATCCATAGGAAGATGTCAGCATAGATTTCATTATTGGTTTACCAAGGACACAATAAGGGCATGATTCAATGATTTGAGCCGACTAAGATAATCTGAAAGGTATATATGGTCACTCAAGTTGTAAATCAAAAAATGAAGCATGAAAAAGTTATGAAGGTGCATTATAGTGTGAAATGAAAAGGCAAATGTTGGGAAAAGTCTGATGAAGGATCAGATGCGTTGAAGGAGCTGAAAAGTTGTATTTGATCAGTAAGGATTCGGTCAAGAATAATAGAGATCTGTAATCAGCAAAGGTAAGTTGCATATTGTATCAGATCACTCCATTGTTTCTTTCTAACCATTGTAACAGTGAACTCAAAATCTCTTAACAGAGTTGGTTTAACAGTCATTCTATAAATCCTCTAACAAGGTGACAGTTCAGTTGAATTGCTCTAAAGACCTCTAGCAAGGCCACTCCTAACAGGGTGATTAAATCATCTAACAGGGTCACACCTAACAGTGTATTTTGTAACCTTTAACAGGGTTGGCTCCTAACAGGGCTCACTTCAAAAGAGTGAAAAATAGTAACTAGTTACATTGGTGGTTTTTCCCATATTGGGTTTCCACGTTAAATTTGGTGTCTCTAGTGTTCATGATTGCTGAATTGTTTTTGGTTATTAGTTCTTAATAATTATTATTTGTTGCATTATCAAGTTTCAATAATTTGTAACTAAGATCAAGCTTTTAGACATCTAAGGGATTGTGAAATGTTTTTGTGGTAACTGATTCACCTCCTCCCCCTCTCAGTTACTCCATTCTCATTTCCAACAATTGGTATCAGAGCTTTTGGCACTTGCAGGAAAAGATTTCAAGGTTCTAAGCCAAAGATCAAGATGTCTTACAAAAGAGAAATTCCAAAACTTAACAGAGATAACTTCTCAGCATGGCAAGGATTAATGAAACTTCATCTGGCTACTGTTGGTGATACTGGACTGAAATACCTTGAAGAAGAATATGAAGAACCTTCTGGCACATTGCCAATTAATGATATTGCTGAAAAGAAGACTCACAACAATATGATGATAGACATAGCATCTGCTCTCAGCTATGAAGAATTTGATGACATTAAGGACTGCAAAACTGCCTTTGACATGTGGAACAAGCTAAAAGAGATCTATGGAGGAGATGATAATGTGAGAAGAGCAAAAGCAGAAAGTCTAAGAGGACAATTTGATCAAATGAGGATGAGAGAGGATGAAAACATTGCAAAGTATGTTGAAAGAGTTAAAGCATGTGTAAGTGCAATAAGGGCAGTTGGAGGTGACATCAAAGGAGAAACAGTCATAAGCAAAGTTCTCAGAATCTTGCTTCCCATTTATGCAATCAGAGTCTCTGCAATTCAGGAAAAAAGGTGTGAAGCAAATCATAAGATAAATCTTGAGGCCATAGTCGGAAGACTAATTGTATTTGAACTAGATAACTTTGACAACTATGTTCTAACCTCCAAAAACATTGAATCAGCATTTCAATCCAAGCTCTCACTCAAAGAGAAAAACAAAAAGAAGATAGAATCACAGTCAGAAAGTGAAAATGAATCAAGCCAAAGTTCAGACAGTGATCTTGAAGTGATTGAAGCTCTACTAGCAAGGAAATATTCTAGAGGCAGAGGAAAATACAAAGGTAAAGTTCCTCTAATCTGTTTTTCTTGTGATGAAATTGGTCATATTGCAGCAAGGTGCTCAAACAAGAAAAACAATGATGAAAAGAAAGATCACAAATGGAATGGCAAGAAAGACTTTAAATCATCCAAGAAAAAAGGTAAGAAATCATGTTTCATGGCTAAGGATTCTGATAATAGTGAGGATGAAATTGTTTATATTGCTGTTAAAGATGACTCTGACAATGATGACAAAGATAAAATGGCTCTTATCTCTCATGTAAGTAAGAATGATACATGGATTATAGACAGCGGTTGCTCACATCATATGACTGGTGATAAAACTAAGTTTGATCAGTTTGAAGACTATGATGGTGGCAGTGTAAGGTTTGGTAATAATGAACCTCGTTTCGTAAAAGGAAGAGGAAGAATCTATCTATCCAAAGAACTCATATGTAATAATACCTATTGGGTTGAAGGTCTCAAACATAATTTTCTAAGTGTTGCACAGTTACTAAATACTGGATTCAAGGTGGAATTCATGCATGGAAAGGCAAGACTATTGAATGAGCAAGGAAAACTGATAGGATCTTGCACCCAAACTAAAGGTAACTTGTTCTATCTAGAACTTGGTAAATGCTCATGTTTTATTGCTCAAATTGAAGAGAGTTGGTTATGGCATAAAAGGTTGTGTCATGTCAATTTTGATAATTTGGTAAAAATAAGAAAATTCAAGAAAGTAAGAGGCATTCCTAACATTAAGAAACCTGAGGTTGGTCTATGCAAGAATTGTCAGATTGGTAAAATGGGAAAGACTAGTTTTAAAGGTAAAAACTATCAGTCTGAAGATATATTAGAAATTGTGCATACTGATTTATGTGGACCCATTGGAATAGAAAGCTATACTAGAGAAAAAAATTTCATTCTTTTTGTTGATGACTATTCAAGAATGATAACTGTCATGTATCTAAGGAATAAATCAGAAGCATTTGAGAAATTCAAATGGTATTTGGCAAGAGTAGAAAAAGAAATAGGGAAAAGGCTAAAATGTTTAAGGTCAGACAGAGGTGGTGAATTCACTTCACATGAATTCAATAACTTCTACATTGAAAGAGATATTAAAAGATAGGTTTTAGCACCAGGAACTCCAGAACAAAATGGAATAGCTGAAAGAAGAAACAGATCCATTATGGATTGTGCAAGAACCCTGATGATAGAAAAAAACATTGCTATCAAATACTGGAAGGAAGTCATCAGCACTGTAGTTCATACCTTAAATCAAGTACAGTTGAAGAAGGACTCATTCAAGACTCCCTATGAATTATGGTATGGCTACAAACCCAATGTAAGTTATCTGAAAGTATTTGGAAGCAAATGTTATATTTTGAAAGAATCTAGAAAAAGAAAATTTGATGTAAAAGGTGATGAAGGAATATTTTTGGGATATTCTTGCAAAAGCAAAGCATATAGATGTTTAAATCTATCCACTCACAAAGTCATAGAAAGTGCACATGTGAAAGTTGATGAGTTTGCAGAGAAATCAGAAGAAGAAAGAAAAAAGATACCTGAAGACTACAAGAGATTTGTTTACATTGAACCAGATACTATACCAAGTATACCATTTGCTCAAGAATCCTCAACTCCTGAGTCTTTAGTAACCAAGTTGTAAATAGTTCAAACCGAGCCGTAGCAACATTCAGACACTATCAAGCAAGTATCTATCGAGTCTAAAGCAACCAAGCTAGAATAGCCTGAACATGAAATTGAAGCACAAGAAGATATCAATGAAACTCATTCAAGAGGTAAAAAACCTGTATTAGCTAAATATGTCAGAAGACATCATACACCAGATTAGATCATTGAAGACAAATATGAAGGAACTCTGACAAGAAGTAAGTTGAAAAATACTTGTTTACTTGCTGATTTTGAACCTAGAAGTATTAAAGATGCATTGGCAAATGATAGTTGGATTGAGGCAATGAATGAGGAAATAGAACAGATAGAGAAGAACAAGACATGGACTCTTGTACCTAGGGCTAAAGATAAGAATATAATTGGAACCAAGTGGGTATTTAGAAACAAGTTGACTAAAGATGGTAAGGTATCCAGAAACAAAGCTAGATTGGTATGCAAAGGATACTCTCAAGAAGAAGGCATAGATTATGGGGAAACTTTTTCTCCTATTGCAAGATTGGAAGGAGTCAGAACCTTACTTGCATATGTTGCTCACAAAGGATTCAAATTTTATCAGATGGATGTCAAGTCAGCATTTCTCAATGGAATACTAGATGAAGAGATTTACATTGAACAACCTGAAGGTTTTGTTGATCCAGATAAAAGGAACATGGTCTGCAAATTACACAAGGCACTGTATGGTCTGAAACAAGCCCCTAGAGCATGGTATGAAAGATTGCATAACTATCTTATTCAGATTGGTTTTCAAAGAACTAATAATAGTAGTAGCTTGTATATAAAGGAAGGACCAGATAATAAGATTGTCTTGGCAGAAATATTTGTAGATGATATTGTTTTCATAGGGAATGATGATCTTTGCAAAGAATTTTCAAAACAAATGAACAAGGAATTTGAAATGTCTATGTTTGGTGAAATAAAATTCTTTGTTGGTCTTCAAATTCAACAAAATAAGAATGGCATCTTCATTACCCAATCAAAATACATCAAGAAGATATTGAAAAAGTTTGGTATGGAGGACTGTAAACCTGTTGGAACTCCTATGTGTACTAGATTGAAGCTTACCAAAGATGATGAATCCAAAGAAGTAGATCAAACATTGTATAGATCTATGATTGGAAACTTGCAGTATGTAGTTCATACCAGGCCAGATATTGCTCTTGCAGTTGGTATTGTTGCAAGATTTTCAGCAAAACCAAGAGAAACTCACCTAATGGCAATCAAGAGAATAATGAGATATTTGAAAGGAACTGAAGATTATGGACTATGGTACAAATGTGGAGGTAATTTGGATTTGAAAGTTTTTACTGATGCTGATTGGGCAAGGAATCTTGATGACAGAAAAACCACAAGTGGAGGAGCATTCTTTCTTGGAAAGAGATTGGTTTCTTGGACAAGTAAAAAGCAAAATTGTACATCCCAATCTACAGCAGAGGCAGAGTATGTTGTTGCAGTAGTAAACTATTCCAACAGTGTTTGGTTTAAGCAGTTATTACAAGGAATGAAGATGGAAATCAAAGAACCAGTTGATATGTTCTGTGACAATACTAGTGCAATCAACATATCCAAGAATCCAGTGATGCATTCCAAGACCAAGCATATTGCAATCAAATATCATTTTGTTAGAGAATTGGTGCAAGACTAGGAGATTAGATTGAAATATGTTCACACAAAGGAACAAATTGCCGATATATTCACAAAGCCCTTATCTAAGGATGCATTTTTGTATCTTAGAGGTAAGTTAGGGGTCATTCCCCTATCTGAAGTTCACTAAAATAAGTTTTAGTGATGCATCAATGCATATAAGATTGAAGATCTATCTGTTGATGCAGTTTAATCAGAAATCATTGCATATGAATCAGTACTAAAGGTACATTACAATTCACTTTACTTCTGTTATCTTTGGCATGTGTTGTCAAAGAGGGAGAGATCTACTGTCATATCCTTTTGAAATTTGTGAAATTTGAAAAATTTTCTATGAAGTTCCTTAAAAGAGGGAGACTATTAAAAGAGGGAGAAGTCTGTTATCTTGTTGGACTTATTTCAAAATTTCATTCTGTTATGACATGTTGTGTTGCCATCAATGTCAAAGAGGGAGATTGTTGGATAATGTTGTCCTTAATGTCACACAAATGTCATATCAGTTATTAGTCTCAGCTAACTGAGCTCAGCTACAGTGTCAACCGAGCTCACTCAGTCATTGAAGAAAATGAGGCAGATAGTGTCAACATATCTCACTCGGTCATTGAAGAAAATGAAGCAGTCAGTATTAATCGAGCTTACTCGGTCATCAAAGAAAATAAGGCAGACAAGTGTTAATCGAGCTTACTCGGTCATCAAAGAAAATAAGGTAGACAAGTGTTAACCGACCTCACACGGTTATCGAAGAAAATGAGGTAGACAGTGTTAACCGAGATCACTCGGTCAACAAAAGGAATTTGGCAAAGACAGTTTCCACCGAGCTCACTCAGTCATCTATGGAAACTCAATACTTATCAAGTTCTCCCAACGATTGAAGGGTTGTCACGGAGTTCGTTGTATTAACCGAGCTCAGTTGGTTAACACAAGAATTATTTTTTGAACAGTATTAACCGAGCAGGGTGGCCAGTAAAGGGATTTGTTAGTCTGTAATTTTAATTATTTCTAGCCGACTATTGCACTTGTTTGATTATTGGTCAGTGATTTGAGCCGACTAAGATAATCTAAAAGGTATATATGGTCACTCAAGTTGTAAATCAAAAAATGAAGTATGAAAAAGTTATGAAGGTGCATTATAGTGTGAAATGAAAAGGCGAATGTTGAGAAAAGTCTGATGAAGGATCAGATGCGTTGAAGGAGCTGAAAAGTTGTATTTGATCAGTAAGGATTCAGTCAAGAATAACAGAGATCTATAATCAACAAAGATAACTTGCATACTGTATCAGATCACTTCATTGTTGCTTTCTAACCATTATAACAGTGAACTCAAAATCTCTTAACAGAGTTGGTTTAACAGCCATTCTATAAATCCTCTAACAAGGTGATAGTTCAGTTGAATTGCTCTAAAGACATCTAGCAAGGTCACTCCTAACAGGGTAATTAAATCCTCTAACAGGGTCACACCTAATAGTGTGTTTTGTAACCTTTAACAAGGTTGGCTCCTAACAGGGCTCACTTTAGAAGAGTGAAAAACAGTAACTAGTTACATTGGTGGTTTTTCCCATATTGGGTTTCCACGTTAAATCTGGTGTCTCTAGTGTTCATGATTGCTGAATTGTTTTTGGTTATCAGTTCTTAATAATTATTATTATTTGCTGCATTATCAAGTTTCAGTAATTTGTAACTAAGATCAAGCTTTTAGACATCTAAGGGACTATAAAATGTTTTTGTGGTAACTGATTCACCCCCTCCCCCTCTCAGTTACTCCATTCTCATTTCCAACAGTAAAGGCAATGCAATGGAGGATTCAACATGGATAGCATGAGAGAGGTTGACCATCTATGTTTTCCTCACACTACTTAAGTCATGACAAGGTCACTTCTCAAATTATCCTATGTGTCTGATGTATGAGCATCTTGGGTGTACGGGAAATCTTACATCACCCAAAAAATTCTATTTCTAGTTTTCTAAGCTTGTGTTTCCAATAAGGGTTATTCCTGTGCAGAGTTTTTATTTGTGGGAGCTTAATAATTTTAGTTAGTTGGTATTATATGTTTATATTATTCTAATCTCATATGTGGGGTTTCATCTTGGACATATTAGTCTGTCAGATGAATTTTATTGTCATATCATATGTATTACTATCCAAATTTTAGGTCCAATGATGAAGGCCTAAATTGTTGGAAATATTTAGGATAAGATAGGTTACTGAGAGGGGAGGGGTGAATCAGTAACTTATCAAACTTTCAAACAATTCAGCATTTTAACCATTCATCATTCATTCATCTAATCTACTACATAACTAAAAGAATAAACATTCATTGCACATGTACACAGAGATTTGGTGACCCAGAAACCAAATAGAAAGTAAAACTGGGGTGGGGATGATGCCCACAACACTTCAATACTACAGTATAAAGTTGGCCTGTTAAGGCTTACAATGATCACTTCTAGTGATCTGCCCTATTAGGAGCAAGTAGGACTGCTAGATCCACCTTGTTAGAGGATTTACAAACATACAGTAAAGTATGCACTCTGTTAGGAGATTTACAGAAAGACTATTAAGTCTACCCTATTAAAGGATTTATAAATTGATTCACCTGTTAGGATGAAGAAGTGGATCTTCTTACAACTGTTTGTTGATAAGATCCTTTTTGCATTGATCACCTAATGTGATAGATATAAATTTTTTGCTCTTATGTTGACCTTGTTGAATCCCTTTTATTTTGTTGCTGATTTCCAATTCCTTTTTCTCATGCAAACATCAATCTCTACCTTTTTATATCTTTTTCACACCCCTCATATATATCATACATTACATATATACCATTTCATTATTTACAACTGCAAGGTCGGCCAAAACATAAGTGAACAAAACATTACTGAGTCGGCTAGATAGTAGAAAACTCGAGTTCCTCAAGCTGACTCGGTGACCTTTTGATACTCGGCATCCACTACATTACTTGACATCATCATGCACTTAGTAGAAGTAGAGGCTTAATTCATACTAGCCACACAACACTACTTGGAACTTGGTAACCATTGGTGACTCGGTAGATATAGTGTCACTCGGTAGAAACTAACTTCTTCATTTACCTTGCTTTGCTCGATGAACACTGAGTTATTCATTTACCTTGCTTTTCTCGGTGAACACTGAGTTCTTCATTTACCTTGCTTTTCTTGGTGAACACTGAGTTCTTCATTTACCTTGCTTTGCTTGGTGAACACTAAGTTCTTCATTTACTCGGTATCCTCTGAAATGCTCGGTGAGAACTATTTACCTGTTGAACTTATAAGGTAACCACTGAATGCTTGGTATACACTGTAGACTAAGTGATGAGCTAGATAAGCATTCATAATTGAATAAGTGTTTGCACTAATGACAAATATACAATAATTCCAACAATCTCCCCCCTTGGCATTAGTGACAAAAACACTTATGAGCCAAAACTTATGTGCAAAATTTGTCGTACTGATTTACATATATCTCCCCCATACAATATGCACAGAATATTTACAAATATTTCTATATATCTCCATCTCTTTTCTCTATCTCTTCTTTGGTACTCTATCTCCCCCTTTTTGACAATAATGCCAAAATAAACAATATGTATTTACACAAAAACACCAAAATGAGAGATAAACTCAGAATGTACCTTGAGAATAAGAGCCAAAGTCTTATCCCAATTTTCTTACAAAATTTTGTAGGTGGAGAGTGCTATCTGAACTTCAGCTGAAAGTTCAATCACATGATCTGCAACTGAAAAATTATTGTCATGGATCAATGTTTTGGAGTATACAATGTGTTTCTGCATTGTGTCCATGACAGGAAGGATCATATTCTGAATGTCAATCAAGGTAGATCTGATCCTTGCTTCCTCTCTTAACAATTCTACCTACTTTTTTGACAAAATTCTAATTTTGAGATGATGGGATGAACTTGAATTGGGGTTAAGTTGTAGCATTTGGGCACTGACCTTCATATCCTCATCAATTTTACTTAATTTTTCTTTGATCTCCTTGGTATACTCGGTAACATCACAAAGTTTGGCAAAAAGTGAAGTTACATTATTAAAATAATTTTCAAGATTGACCAAAATTGTGGACAATTCTACCTGTTTTATTGCAATGTGCTGAGCAATGTGGTCAAGCACCTTATTATCAAATTTTCTTTCAACCTTTTCAATCAATTTTTCTTGACCAGAGGTGTCCTCATTGAATTTATTTACAGCCTTTTCTAACTAAATCAAAATTTGTTGAGTAGAATCTACTTCAACATCTATAGCTTATGTAATTATATTCCTGGCATTCTCAATTATTTTGTACTCCTTATCCCTTTTAGACCTTAACTGCTTCTGTGTAGCCTTCATCTCTATTAGTTGACTAGCATACCTCATCTCTTCAATGGTAGCATTTTCATAGTCAATTTTTGGAATCACTATCTCTGTGTCTAAGTCAATATCTTCAAGAATTTCCTTTCCAATGATCAGAAGTCCTAATGGTTGCTTTTGTTTGACTTCTGTGATGACTGGTTTGACCTTAGGAATAGACACAATAGTGGAGATGGAAGGACTAGCAGTGAAAACTGGGATAGGACTTGAAGATTGAGTGCCAATAGGAGTATTTACCAGATCAAAAATTGGAATACTTCCCAAAAATGATGATACACTCGGTAATGCAGTATCTAAACTAACTAGATTTGAAGTAGATGCAGATAATGCTAACAAAATTGTAGAACAAGCTAGAATCAAAATTGTAGAACTTACTGTTACACTAATTGGTGATGATGGAGCTGAGCAGACTAGCTCGGTGGCTGAAGAAGAGGGTTGTAGCTTGGTAGATGAAGTGGTAGACACTTATGTCTTAGATACCTAGAGCTGGGATGTCGTAGGTGTAAATGATAAATCTAATGTAGATGCTATCAAACCTGCTGAAGCTGACTTCAACCTTGATGATGTGATAGTTTTAGGTGGAGAGTGAGGAAGGGATGCAATAACTACTACTACAATTTTTACTGGATCATCTTCCTCCTTATCTTCCTCTTCATCTTCTTCCTTCATTCCTTCTTCCTCCTTGTCTTCTTCCATTAATGCATGCAGCTCTCCTGGTGAGACTGTCATGGATAGAGTGCCATCAATATCCTCACTGTCACTGCTATCATCATCCTTGATTTCCAGTGGGTCTTCATTGGGCTTATGCAGATGATAGATGTTTTTTCACATGTTTGTAGCATCATTTACAATATTCTCAATATCTTTGATCAAAATTAAACATGTGTGAAATCTTATCATCATCTTACCTTCATGGTTTTTCATTGTAGTTTTTACTTCTGCTCCAATGAGACTTGGTTGATGATTCTTCAAAGATTTCTCATAGATGTCTTTTACCATTTGGGTGGCTGATTCCCATCTCAGTTGCAATCTCTCCAATAGTTCTTTTGAGATTTGGGAGGCAAGCTGGTCCGGGGAGTATTTCCATTTTCCCATCTTGCTGAGTACCAGTTCCTCTATCTGCATTTTCTCAACATCTGTTCTAGTTTCAAATTTCAATGCCTTGAAATTTGTGATGCCTGCTCCTTCTTCCAATTGTTTAAGCCTTTGCTTGAATGTGGGTGCAGGCCTGACTAGTATAGGTTCCTGCTTACCTTTTCTAGTTCTTCTTGTGAATATTGTAGTAGGCTTCTTCTTAGGTTTGGTAATTATTACCTTACCTTTCTTCTTTGGAGGTTCTTCTTTAGTTTCTTCTTCTTCTTTTTCTTCTTCTCCTCCTTCTTCATCATCTCCTTCATCCTCACCTTTACCTTCTATTAGCATAAGAGGGCTAGATGCAGTTTTCAATTTTGCTATCTTCCTCTTACCTTTGCTTATGGCCTATGGTAGCTTGATTTCAAGCTCAATTCTGGCCTTTGCTTCATCATAGGTTCCAAAAATTGGTTGCCTTGGGTCTATTGGCTCATTTACTAGTGCTTCTATGATGCCTTTGGCTTCATCAATATTTACCTCATAGGAAAGAGGTTTTACCCATGCAACTCGGGGTCTAACTGCCTGGATGTACACCTTGTCACAGTCAACCATGAAGCATACATCATCTCTATAATCCTTAACAAGCTTAGGAGGAATCCTGAACCTATTATTCATCCTCTCCTTGAAGTCTTCAAAATAATTGTCCACAATGCTATCAAAATTTTCACCCATCTCTACTACAAACTCATTTATCTGATACAAAATTGGAATGTCTTTTCTCCATACAACAGTTCCTTTAGATGGAAAGAATTTTTGAATGTATAAAAACAAACAAATCAATAGAGAACCAAATTTATAAGAGTTATTCTTGGAAGTCCTTATACTTTCCATATTTTGATTCAATTATTTCAGCAATACCTCGGACAGATCAAATTCAAGGTTTTTCTTTACAATCTTGAGGGCCAAATCCACAGCTTCACAAGGTACACTATTCAATCTACTGGAATTGTATAATTTATATACAATTACATGAATGCCAAATCTTAGTTTGACATCAGATACAATGTTTACCTTCAAACCTCTACCATCCCACTCAGCTAGGGTTTGCTTTTGTAGCTCCTCCCGGCCTAAGGTTTTGGTGGCATTTTCTTTATTAAGCATAGGGAGACCCGTGACTTTATGAATCATCTTCTTTGTGATTAACATTGGCTGCTCTAACCATAGTTGTCCATTATGCACCTGACTCAAGATATACCTAATCCATTTGGTTTGGAAGTTTCTAGGCATATGCGAGATATGAGTCAAGCCTTTTGTTTCAAGATGCTTGAACTCAGGTTTCAGAGAGCCAGTTACACTCATTTCACCTAGGGCACTGTCCATCTCTAAGTTTCCAATTTCTTGAATAGAAAATTTAAAATGAGGATGAATATCATTGATAAGAAGTACCTTAGGTGGTATTTTTGATTAAGCTCCAGTTGGGTCGAGTGATTCTGTAATGGCTGAAATAATCTTGAAGTTGGGAGCTTTCCATTCTATACCCTTTATCAACATTTTTGAACCTCTTTTTGCCTTTATGTTGCTGGTGCTTGCGGATGACATAGCTGCTCGGTAAGTAGAAGAAAATCTTGAACAAATTCTCTGCTTGAAAATTGCTTGAAATCGCCTAGAATTTTCTCTAGATTCACTAGAGATCTTTTAGCTCTGAGTATTCTTAAGTCACGATGAAAAATGAAATCGAATTCTGCCCTTTTGATGGAAATACTATCATTAATGCTTGGTACGAAAGTAGATGAGATGACATAGTGCTTTCCAGTATATCATTGATTTACTCCATAAAACCTTGCAACTCAGTGTCCAAACAAAATCTTTGATACTCCCAACCTAGCTCGGTAAGGTCTTTAACCAACCTTGCTTGGTAGATGCAACACAGTGAATGATAACTTTTCTTTGGTCCTTCTATCTGAAATACTGATTTGATCATTTGCACTCTTTTCACTCTGAAACTGCTTGAGATATGGCTTGATGATGCAGTTTGTGATTCTTCTTAAATCTAATTGGAAATGGTCAAGTCACCCATTTCTTGAGTGATATGACCATCATTTGAACTGTCTTGCTCTGTAGATTTAGGAATCCATTGTTGTCTCATCTACTTTCGAATGTTATCATCTTTAGCTTTCTTTTCATCCTCAATTCTTCCAGTATTCATGCAATTCTTGGCTATATGACCAAGTTTAGTACATGTGTAACATCTTATAGTTGTATCCTTCTTTCTTAGGTGATGTCTTGCACAGTTTATCCCAATGTGTCCATATTCTCCACAATAGTGACACCTACACCAAGTATTGTAGTTCCAACCAAATATTGCTTTGATAATTTTTTCTACTAGATTTAATGTTTTTTATTTAAATTTAGATGCCTTGTGACCTTGTTTCTTGCATTTATGACATTTTCTTTCAAATTTTGGTTTCTCTTTGCATTCATTAGCTTTGTGACCATGCTGATTGCAGTTGAAGCATTTGCCATTGAATTTCCCTTTTCTATTACTCCAACATTTGTTTGATGTATGACCTATCTTGCCATAGTGATTGCAAGTGGGTTTTTGATTCCCTTGGGCACCTTGTTTGGAGGATTCACCTTCTTCCTTGTATCCAAGACCGATTTTACTTTTTTATCTATGAAGATTCTGTTCATTTTGTTGATTCAATCGGTTCATGTCTATTTGAGATTTCATCATTCTTTCATTGACTTGCCTTTTAGTGATCAAGTCATTTTCCAAAATTTCATTGATTTGTCTCTCAGATCTCAAATCACTTTGTAAGCTTGCATTGATTTGTCTTTCAGTGATTAAATCATTTCTCAAACTTTCATTCTCAGATCTTAGATTCAAAATTTCTTCATTGCATTAGATAGTTGACCTGCAAGATTTTCATGCTAAAGGAATTGATTATTCCTTACCTCTAAATCTTCATTTGCCTTGTTTCTCTGTTCCAAAGCTTCACATAGCTTGATTGATTGGATTTCTTGTTCTCTTTTAAGCTTCCTTACTTCTTCCTATAGAGAACCATTCTTTGCTAGGAGTTCCTTGATTGCTTCATTAGCTTCATTTGAACTGCTTGATGGTAAAAGGTCTTCAATCTTTTCTTCAACATACTGATGAACATTCATTTGTCTTGCAAGTTCCTTCCTTCTTTTTAGAGATTGAGAAAGATGCTGCTTTACTTCCTTGAGTTGAGCCATGGCCATTTCTAGATCTACCTTTTCATTTTCAATAGATTTGTCAAGTCTAAATATCTCCATTGTCCTTGATCTTTGCTCAAGCTATCAAACTTTTATCCTGAGAACCACAAATCTCTGATACCAATTGTTGGAAATATTCAGGATAAGATGGGTTACTGAGAGGGGAGGGGTGAATCAATAACTTATCAAAATTTTAAACAATTCAGCATTTTAACCATTCATCATTCATTCATCTAATCTACTGCATAACTGAAAGAACAAACATTCATTGCACATGTACATAGAGATTTGGTGACCCAGAAACCTTCCAAATAGAAAGTAAAACTAGGGTGGGGATGATGCCCACAAAACTTCAATATTGCAGTATAAAGTTGGCCTGTTAAGGCTTACAATGATCACTTTTGGTGATCTGCCCAGTTAGGAGTAAGTAGGACTGCTAGATCCACCTTGTTAGAGGATTTACAAACATACAGTAAAGTATGCACTCTGTTAGGAGATTTACAAAAAGACTGTTAAGTCTACCCTATTAAAGGATTTATAAATTGATTCACCTATTAGGATGAGGCAGTGGATCTGCTTACAACTATTTTCTGATAAGATCCTTTTTGCATTGATCACTTGATTTGATAGATATAACTTTTCTGCTCCTATGTTGACCTTGCTAAATCCCTTTTATTTTGCTACTGATTTCTAATTCCTTTTTCTCATGTGAACATCAATCTCTACCTTTTTATATCTTTTTCACACTCCTCATATATATCATACTACAAATGATATCATACATTACATTTATAGCATTTCATTAGTTACAACTGCAAGGTCGGCCAAAACATAAGTGAACAAAACATTATTGAGTCGGCCAGATAGTAGAAAACTTAGGTTCCTCAAGCTAACTCGGTGACCTTCTGATACTCGGCATCCACTACATTACTCGACATCATCATGCACTCAGTAGAAGTAGAGGCTCAATTCATACTAGCCACACAAACACTACTTGGAACTTGGTAACCATTGGTGACTCGATAGATATAGTGCCACTCGGTAAAAACTAACTTCTTCGTTTACCTTGCTTTTCTCGGTGAACACTAAGTTCTTCATTTACCTTTCTTTGCTCAGTGAACACTAAGTTCTTCATTTACCTTGCTTTGATCCATGAACACTGAGTTCTTCATTTACCTTTATTTTCTCAGTGAACACTGAGTTCTTCATTTACCCTGCTTTTCTCAGTGAACATTGAGTTCTTCATTTACCTTGCTATACTCGGTGAACACTGAGTTCTTCATTTACCTTGCTTTGCTTGATGAACATCGAGTTCTTCATTTACCTTGCTTTTCTTAGTGAACCCTGAGTTCTTCATTTACTCGGTATCCTCTTAAATGCTCGATGAGAACTGTTTACCTAGTGAACTTATAAGGTAACCACTGAATGCTCGGTATACACTGTAGACTAAGTGATGATCTAGATAAGCATTCAGAATTGAATAAGTGTTTGCACTAATGAAAAATATACCATAATTCCAACATAAATGACTCTAAAATGAGGGAAAACCTTAACTAATGTACACTTGCCTAATCAATTGATGTAGATCTATAGCCAAGGATTCCAAAATGGGGCTATAATAGCCCATTGGTCAATGATTTTCTAGTTATGGTCTCTACAAGTGGACCCATCCAAAAATGTATTTTATATCTATCTTGACTGATCCTATGTAATGAAGTGTAATAAAATGATATAAGATGAGGTTGGTCAGCCTCAAGGTTTAGAGGTCTTAGTATCAAGAACCTTCCCAGGCAGTGAAAATTCCTATATAGGGAAGGCCCAAAGATTATCTAGGGAAGGTCTAGGTAATAGTTCGCAACTCTTTCTTGCAAATTATTATAAGGAACACACCCACGTGGGTTTTCATATTGTATTCCAAAAAAATTTAATTCCCATTTGCGGTGATAATAAGAAACCTATATTTTGTTCTCACAATTTTTTTTATTTATTTGTTTATGTTTTGTGTTTATGATATTACAAAGAACACCCTTCATTAGAGTTCTTGGTTCTAGTGTTGTCTGAGGAAATTAGCAACTAGAGGGGCTTGGTGATGCTTATGGTGTTCAGTTAATGATATGCTTGATAGAACATGTGTTCAATGATGCTTGTAAGAGCTCAATAAATATGCTTTCTTCACTCATTTATTTGGTTCACTGACTGGTGTTCTTGGGAGATTTGATCAGCCAACTTGGTGCATTTAATTTGTGTTGTGTGTAATCATTATGTTGATCAATCTTAGGATGTGTGAGGACCTATTTGGGCTCTTGGTTATCAATCCTATGTACATTTAATGAGTTTTCTGAGTAGACTAAGGCATGTTAATTTTATTTTGGATCTAGATGATTATATTTTCCAAGGTGTGGCCATGCAAGTAAAAAAGAGGTGTTTGGGTAGTGTTTTAGGTAGTGAAGTCTAGTGTGTGGAGGAACTAAGGAGTAGAGATCAGTGGAGGAATCTAGAGTTGTAAATTTGTGAAAAAATCTAGTAGATGAGTGTGGGCTTCAAAAACAAGGAGATTGCTTGGTGTTTTAGTAAAAAAGTAGATATTTCTCAAGGTTTGTTCTAGATTGTTGTACTATTATAGATAAATACTAGCTAGGGAATTGGGTTAGATCTTATGAGGTCTTTCAGAAATATTATTTTCCTTGTATTTGGCCAAAATTGGGAAAGCCTTATAGCCCAACGCATTGCATCTAATTTTTTATTTTATGAATAAAGTGTTAGAGTTAAAGGTTAATTTTACTCTTTTCTCAAGATTTCCCTTTATGCACTTCCATTTCTATTAAATAATTAATTAGTAATTATAAAATGTCATTTACCTCTTAGGGTTTCCCTTTTACGTTTTCCAATCTCCTTCTATAAGGATTGATCTTTTGTAAATATCTCTCATATTTTCAGTCTGATAATATAATTTTCCACATATTCAAAGAAAAACCCTTGCCTCTTCTTTGTCTTTTCTTCTTTGTGATAGGTGTTAAGAGTAATTATTTGTTCTAACTTATTAATTAAATCACTTTGATTTAATTAATTAAGTTTCCTATTACTCTAGTTTGCTTAAGCTATCTTGTAGGTGCATATAATTAATATTTTATTAATTATATTGTGCAACCCTAGTTTTTTTAGGATTTAGTTTCCCTTTTCGAGTTTCGTGATTCCTTTATAAGGATTCACCTCTTTGTATTTTATTCATTCACTTATTGGATTATATGAGATATTTCTCTTTGCATGTCCATAAGATGGATCTGGCTTTTTGGCCTCCATGATTTTTCCTTGCCTCTATTTTTTGCTTCATCCATGTGACAGCTTTATGCATGCAGGTGTTCTTGGGAGATTAGTTTTTCACCTAATCTAACAATAGGTTCTTGCATGCAAGTGTTTTTCGGGTTTTCTAGATTTGTATTGCTCAAATTTTACATGGTATTAGAGCCTGACTTGTTGTAGCTTGTTCTTATTTGGAGGAAAAGAAGAATGAGGTTTTGATAGAATAGATCTATCTTTTTTGGGAATTTTCTATGAAAATTGAGGGGTTTCTAATTTTTAGAGCACTTTGGGGCCAAACAAACCTCACAATTGGATTCAAAAGGTGTCAACCCCCATTTTCATATAAAATTTGTCAATTTTGGACAATGTTGACTAAGGAGGTAAAAAAAAATTATACCAAGGCCATATGACCTCTAGCACACATTCTAATACAATTTTTTTGCAAAAAAATCATTTTTTAGAAAAAGCAATTTTTACACCACTATAGTTATCAAACCCACTACAATGATTACACTAACCACATGGGGGTAACTCAAACCACTTGCACTTGGTCTCTACACCACTTTTAGTTTCAAAAATGTCATTGCCCTCCACTAGTGCGACCACTGCCATGCCGCCCCAGCTCCCCTCTACTTTTCCTAGATGCACTGCTCAGCCACCACTCAGCACAAGTTCCACCCACCCTACCTAGCCTATTGTCACATGGGGGGCTGGGGTTCTTCTTTTAAGTCTACTACCTTTTTCTACTTCTTTTTTTTTGAAATTTGCAAATTTTGTTTTGCTATACGGGGGGCCCATCATTTTTTTGCCTCTTACTTGAGCAAATAGAGGTATTTTTTGGATTCAAAAGAAGTGCCAAAAAGATCTTCTTGAGCTCTATCTAGTTTCTCTATTATTTTCTTTAGTATTTCTCTAAAGTACATGTGATTCTCAAACTAAATCTTTTTTCTCGCTTCTTGCTTATGCATTCCTTCTAGCAGTTAGGGTTTGGTTTTATATATTGTGGGGAGTGTTCTGTATTATTTTTTCTATTATTTACATTAGTAAACCAAAAAAACTTCAAAAAATAATCCAACATCTTCTAAAACAATGGCTAAGACCTCTTCTTGTCTAAAATGTCTAACACCTCATAACTATTAGACATGGAAGTCCCTAATGACACAACTTCTGTAGTCAAAAGGATTGTGGTCTTTTTTAGATGTAGTGTAGAAAGTTTTATAGAGGCCTTTTGAGGTCATACAACATAGGAACAAGATGGATGAGCCAATGGTTTTGATTTCTCTATAGATATCTGATAGTCTATAGTTTTATCTTGATGGGTGCAATACCCCTCTAGCTATGTGGACAAAGCTTGATGGCTTGTTTGGTACAGTGAATGAGTTCAAGGAACTTCAGATTGAGGTAGACCTTACCTCTCTTGTACCAAATTCTTTTCCATTCATTTAGTACTTCTTGATGAAGTCCAAACAATAGAGATCTTTCTTACAAGGTTATGAGAAAACCAAGCAGAGATTACTTTACTAGTGAATCTTTGCCATTTGGCAATCCACTCTCATGGGTTGATCGTTATTTGGAAAATAGCACATGTAATGTAGGCCAACCATGTTGTTGAATATTTATTAGATTTGGGTTCAATACCCATGGTATTCACCCATTAGTTATCACATGATTGGTCAAAAATATCAGTCCAATCACCAATACAATATACATTTTGGATACATTTATTTTATATATTTCACCAGGTTTTGCATGTTTGTTTCTTATTAGCCCATGTTATTTCACCATTACTACAACCAAATAATTTTCCCTTGGGTTGGGCATCGCCTACCATTTTCTAGACACATGTCGACCACCAACCCATTTAGCCAACTATTTCATACTATGGGCTTGCATAAGAAGGTGTGATTTGCCTACGTTTGACATTCCCACTTGTTAATCCTATGTAATTCACCAACCTAGATTGGACTATAAGATATTATTATTCTAGACAATTCATTATTTTTTGGTTTGGAGACTAGCATTTCTTATTGCCATTGAAGTTTCAAAGTGCTGAGTGCATTGCCCATTGACTCGTAGACCCTGCTTTTTGTAAAAGGCAAGTGATTTTTGTTTTATTTTATGTTGACAGTGGTACTACCATACTGGTATAGTGGTACTGGTTATTTTTTATTTTTACCACTGGTGACTAGACATCTCAGATGCTAAGATAGCCAAAGCCTATAAGTTTGTGAATTATATTCAGTAGTACCATAGTAGTAGTACCATTTTTTGGAGAATGAATCATATTATTGTTATTATATGTAGTCTAAGTCTACTATCATTATTCATAGTCTTTGAGTCATCACTATTTGAGTCTTTTGTTCAGCAACTATGTTGATTTATTTTTTGTAGCATTTATCGGTTTGCAATGTCAAACAAGAGGGGTAATAGGGGTTCCAATAGGATCCTTGAAAGCCAAGAGAGGCCACCATTACCAAAATGCAGAAGCATAGTGGCATATTTTGGTGGTGGAAATGTTGGCAGCCTACAAGATTCACAAGTTAGATCTCTAATACTTTTTGAAAAAGGGGATTGATCACAAGTTAGAGACTCAGACCGTATTGAAGTTCAAGTTGGTGAACCTAATATCTCAATTGAGAATGAACTTGAACACAATTTGGAGGCACTTCCCTTGAGTAGGGAGTTAGAAACTAATATTATAGAGCTGGAGTTAGTCCCGGACTAATCGGGTGAGAAAACCAAAAGTGATTCCATAAATCATGTTCATGCATAAAAGGGGAAAAGAAAATTGGAATCAAAGAAAGATCAATCTCACTGGGATCTATCCAAAAGGAATTTTCAGTTAGAATGGGTGGAAAATTATTGGTTCATTGAACCAATGCCCAGTCCAATTGATGGTGAGCCTCTTGTAGAATGTAGATGTAAGATTTGAATAGAGATAACAAAGAAGGAGAAGAGGTTACAGCTTAAACTTGATACCATAGAAAAGCATATGGGTAAAGTTTACAAAAAGGAAACTATAGATGGAGTTGAAAAATCCGTGCTAACTTGAAAAAAAAGGACAACTGTCTACATATGAGGAATGCTAAAATATATGAGTTACACTAGCAAATACAGGAGAAGCATTCTGCAGTAAAAGGTTCCATCGAAGATTTTATTGGGAAAGCAATGGAAGTGAAAAATATGGGAAAAGTAGTTCAATTAAGTTTTGTCTTTTACATTTTGAGTAGAGGATGTCCTATGATAGACTACCCTTTAATTACTACCTTATTGTGCTTTTTCAAACTTTGAAACTATCTGAACAGTCATTGGTCAGTAAATAGCAAGTGGGAATGGGCTAGATGTCTTATACAGGTTGAAAAAGAAGATATGAAGGAAAATATAAAACACTCAAATTTCATTGCACTATCTCTAGATGAAGTTATAGCAATTGATAATACTTCTTGGGTGTGCATGCATGTTTATACTATCAACAATCTTTGTCATCAACCTTTTCTACTATTTGTTGCTAAATTGAATTGTAGTGTGACAACTAAAAATTTATATGATTTATTAAAGAGTACTATAATTGAATGTGGAGGTTTGGATAAAATGGAGATTGTCAAAAAGTTTGTGTGTGTTGAAGTGGATGGAGCTTCAGTTATGCAAGGTCATAAAGATGGTCTTTGCAAAAGGATCAAGAATGATTTGGCACCCTACGCTATTCCCATTCAATGCATGGCCCATCAAATGAATCTAGCTTTTGGAATTGTCAGCAATTTTGGTTGTGTAAGTAAAGTGGAATCTCTAATCAAAGAGATTTACCAACACTTTTGTCGAAGTCCAAAACGAGTTTAAGAATTTCAACACTTTGCTCAAGGACTTACTAATGGGAAGAAGCTTCTTAAAAACAATGATACTAGATGGATGTCTTTGGATGGAGTAGTGCATCAAGTAATCTCTGAATATCCTTCATTGCTTGAACTAATCCACTCTGTGTGAGATAGACTCCCTCAACTATATTCAAGTCTAACTAATGTTAAGATACTCTTAACTTTACTATAAGACATGAGAAATATTATAAAAAAAGGTTCAACAAAGAGCTATGTACATTGCAGAATATAATAAGCTGTGTAAAATGACTTGTAATAGCCTGGATACTCTGTATCGATTACTACCATTAGATGAATCAAAGTTTACAAAGTGGATAGATATCATAGATTTGAACAATCCTCAGAACTTTTTATATATTGGTGCAAACAATGAGTTTTATGCTAGGGTACATGGAGTTGGCATACCAATGTAGTACTATGGGTGCATCAACCCTGGCTCTAACCCCAATGAAGTAGGAAGCAAAGTTGAATTAGAACTAGAGAAGGTACTTTCACATGTTACAAGTGAAGATTTCAAGAAGATCAAAGACTCTGTGCTTGACTTTGTCAAGTGAGTTTGCTACAATCTTTCATTAGAAATTGGATTCAGATTCCACAATGTCAATTGTGTTTCCACAATATTGGTCTCTAAACTATCCGACTAATTTTCAAAGAAGGATGACAACTTTGATTCAGCATTTTTGCAAACCTAAAATAATTAATGGAGTAACTATAAATGAAATTTTAGATGAATCTCAACTAAGAGATCAATCATATTCTTTTGCAAACATAATGAGGGAACAATATGATCTTATGGAGAACCCAAATGAAGAGGGAGTAGTAACAAAGCTTTAGAAAAACCTTGGTGAGAGTAATTAGTTGAGAGAGTCAATAAAAGAATATTTCAAGCTTACCGATTTATGTTTGACAATGATATTGGGTTTAGTGAAGGATGAGAGATTTTTCAGTACTTTGGGCTTCCTGAAGTCAAAAGTTAGAAACAAATTAGAAAAAAATCTAGATAATTGTTTGAGGCTCTATAATTCTAGGTATGAGGTAAAAAGTTTCCCTTATGACAGGGCTCTCAACATTTGGAGAAACCAATGTCAAAGAAGAGGGATTGTCAACATTTTAGACCCACATGGTAGTGGCAGTGGTAGTGGTAGTGGTAGTGGCAGTGGCAGTGGCAGTGGCAATGGCAATGTTTCATGTCCTAATATTGGAAGCAATGAAGATGATGTTGACCTTGGCATGCATATTGATGTTGATAGTGAATATAAAGAAAAGATGTAATGACCCCATCTTTTAGCCTTCACATTCTCCAAAGTCTAAGTGGAGCATAAGAGAAAATTAAATTAGTTTTTTATAAAGTCATTGAATAAATTAAAAATTAAAAGGTGGCTTTATATTAATTAATTTAATTAATTATTTTAATACAAGGGAGAAGCTTCTAGAGTGTGTATTAATTATTGGAAAGGCAATAGTCTCTAGTAATTTAATTTTCTAGAAGCACAATTAATTATTGTATTGCAAGGGAGGAGTTTCTAGAGAGTGCATTAATTATTGGAAGGGGGAAGCTTCTAGCACTTTCAATTAATTAATGTTTTAGTTCCTTCTAGAAGGGTGAAGGAAAAGGACAAATAGGGGTGGAAGTCTCATTGTTTAGCATCAAACTTTTGTGAAAGGCATTTGATAAGAGGTTGGATGTGTGAATCACATATCTTTCTTGGCAATAGAGGATGTTCATCCTCTCTTGTAACATTCAAGACGTCATTCCCTTGGGATTTGGCCTTTGGAATACATTGCTTTGTATTTGATTTCATCATTTTGAGAATTAATATAATTTCAGCATCAGTTCAATTTTCAGTTTACAAAGAAATCTATTTCAGCAATTTGTTCAATTTTTGGGCATTCCACGATGTCCATTATAGTGGTATCAGAGCTATAAGTCATGTCATCCTGTGGAGATCTTCAGCATCTATGTTTGAGTATGCGACAAGGGCTTTATAATTTTTGCAATACCAGAGAAAGAAAAAGTAGGAGTTCAGACTTGCAGAACAAATAGGGTAGTTCATCCATGTAGAGATGATAGGAATACCGGTCCAGATCAAGAATAATAATAGGAAACAACAATGGAAACAACAATAATCTAGGTGATGCCAACAATGGAAACAACGATGATAGGGGCAATGATAATGGAGGCCAAGACAACATTAATGGTAACAATGGATATGACAAAAATGGAAATGAGGCTGATAACTTTAGATATGTTGCACGCCCAACTTGAACAACCAACTCGAGACCTCTTCTTCCCACCTTCCCACCCAGAGATCTAGTTCAGCTAATTAATGAATGACATATTGTGGAGTTACAGGATCAATTTAGGAGGGATTGGGAGGCTAGTGGACCAGAGTTTCAGGAAAACATTTCTCTTAGAGATTACTTGGACTTGAGGATGAGACACATGCCCAAATCAGGAGGACAAAGTCAAAACCTTGAGCTAAGAAAGAAAGTTGGAAAATTTTCTTTACCTTATTATGATGCTTTAGAGAAGATGAGCGCACGATCTTGGGTGCAGAAGATGGATACATACTTGTAGATGAATCCTATGCCTGAAGAGGAGGCTATAAAGTATGTGGCTATTCACTTGGATGGACTAGCACATGAGTGGTGGCAGCATGGCATGGTAACCTTGGGACATAATCAGATCACATCTTATGAGGAGTTCACTATGAAACTCATAGAGAGATTTGATACCAGGGATCTCAAATTATAGTTTAAAGAGTTAGCACAACTCAAGAAATGGGGATTAGTTGAGACGTATATCAGTGAGTTTCAGAGGTTAGTTGTGTTGGTCATAGATATTTTAGAGAGGAGATTAGTGGTGTTGTTTATGTATGGACTCTCAGAACCCTTGTGAGGATGGGTCAAGGGGCATGACCTAGCTATGTTGCAGGAGGCCACTAAAAAGGCTCATGACTTAGCACCTTCTTCATTTAGGATCAAATTTCAGCATAAATATTATTATATGAAAAGGGACAAGGAGAAGGACAAAAAACCTTTTCACAAGGATGCTCAACCCAAAAGAGATAAGTTGGATAATGACACCTTGAATGATTTAAGAAAGAAGAAGTTATGTTTTCATTGCAGAGAGCCTTGGGATTTATCTCATAATTGTCCTCTCAAAGCTAAGGCAAATCAAATGGAGTATTTCTCAGTGGAAGAGTCATAGTCAGAGAGGGAGGATCAGATGAGGATAGAACTATAGGGGAGAGCAGCATTCCTAAGGATGAGAAGTCATTAGCACGATTAACGGGGGCTTAGAAGGCAATCACATTTATGGTCAGAGGTATTGTCCAAGGGCAGAAAGTGATCTCACTCATTAACACTAAGAGTACACATTATTTTATAGATGCACAATTGGTTGCCAAGAGAGGTCTACAAATTGAGGAGCATGCCAGATTTAGAGTTATGGTAGCTAATGGTAACAAACTACTATGCACTCGAAAAATATCTAATCTTCACATCAGGTTTGGAGATGGCTATGAGTTGAAAGATAAGTTCTATGTGGTAGACATGGGAGACTATGATGTCATCCTTGGCATGGTATGGATGGCCTCGCTAGTAGAATTCACACTTAACCTAGAAAAAATGGAGATGAAGTTTCAGCATGAGGGAAGAACTATTGTACTTAAAGGACTTTCAAATGGGAGTTGCAGAGTAGTTTCCCTGAGGAGAATGTAGAGACTTTTTTAGCATCATAACATAAAGTGGGCAGCATAATGTTTCACTATGCCAACTTCACAAGAGCCATAGGTGAAGAGTCATCCACCAGATATCTAGGAGATACTTGATGGGCACACTAAGGTATTTGGCAAGATTATGCATGGGGTTCCTCCTGAAAGGGGGATAGAACATGTTATTGAGCTCAAGGAGGGAGCCAAACCAGTCATGATTACTCCCTATCATCATCCTAAGAAACATAAGGATGAGATAGAGAAGGCAATTAAAGATTTGTTGGAAATAGGGCATATCAAGCCTAGTAAGAGCCCCTCTTCTTCAGCAGTAGTGTTGGTAAAGAAGAAGGATGGGGCGATGCACATGTGCATCCATTATAGGGCATTAAACAAGAAGACCATCAAGAATAGATATCCCATCCCATGAATAGATGAGCTAATTGATGAGTTACATGGTGCATGCTTTTTTACAAAGATTGATCTATGGTCAGGGTATCATCAAGTCGGGATGAGGGAGGAGGACATTGAGAAGACAACTTTTTGGTGTTACTATCACCACTTTGAGTTTTTGGTTATGCCATTTGAGCTAACCAATGCCCTTGCTACATTCTAGAGTTGCATGAATTAGGTATTCAAGAAGTAGATTAGGAGATTCATCTTGATTTTATTTGATGACATATTAGTCTTTAGTAAGACTTGGAAGGAGAATTTACAACATCTTGAGATGGTGTTGTCCACTTTGGAGGAAGAGTCATTGTATGCCAAGGAATCTAAGTGTGAGTTTGAGATCACTGAGCTACTATACCTTGGGCATATCATCAGCGCAGATGGAGTTTAGATAGATCCTAAAAAGATTACGGCTATTGTTGACTAGCCTACTCCTACGAATCTTACACATCTTAAGGGATTCCTTAGTCTCTGTAGATTTTATAGGAGATTTGTTAAAATATTTTCACAGATTGTTGCACCCTTGACAGACCTTACCAAGAAAGGGGACTTCACATGGACAGAGGTAGCTCAAAGAAGCTTCAATCATTTCAAGAAGGTGATGTCATCATGTCTAGTACTAGCTCTACCAAATTTCACAAAGCTATTTGAGCTTCATTGTGATGTGTCAAGAGATGGGATTGGGGCGGTCTTGATGTAGGAGAAGCATCCCTTTGTTTCTGAGAGCAGGAAGCTCTATGGAGTGGAGAGGAGCTACTCCATCTATGATCAGGAGATGTTGCCTATAATGCATGCATTGGCTAAGTTTCGGTCCTACCTATTTGGGGGAAAGTTTTTTATTAAAACTGATCACAATAGCATCAAATACTTCATGAGTCAATGTGATTTGAATGATAGACAATAGAAGTGGATTACGAAGTTAAAGGCCTATGACTTTGACATTGAGTTTGTCAAAGGTAAGAATAGTGTGGTGGCAGATGCTTTATCTAGGAGACCTCATATTTATGCTCTAGCTAAGATTGCAAGAGATTGGAGAAATAAGATCATAGAAGAGTATGTGAGGGACGCTTGGGATTCTGGAGTAATTACACACACCATACATGATGATCATTACATGGTGATGGACAGATTGATAAATTTTCAAGGTAGGATATATTTGATTCCTTCATCATAGTTTAGGGAGGTAATACTGAAGGAATTTTACAATGCCCCTATAGCTATACATCCAAGGGTCTTTAAGACCTATAGGAAGATCCGTGAGCGATTTACATGGAAAGGGCTCAAGGAAGATGTTCAGAAGCATGTCAGGGAGTGTGCAATTTGCCAACAGAATAAGGGAGAGCACACATATCTTGTAGGGTTGTTACAACCTTTGCCCATTCTGGATAGGAAATGGAAAAATATTTCTATGGACTTCATCACCAAGTTACCATGAGTACAAGGGAAAGATTGCATCTATGTGATAGTTGACCAGCTGACAAAGTTTGCTTGAACTTCTTCGTTATTCCATCCACTTACACAGTAGCACAGGTGGCTAATCTTTTCTTTAGAGAGATATTCAAGTTACATGGGTTATCTAGTTTCATTGTCAGTGATCGAGACAATAAATTCATGAGTACTTTTTGGCAGGAACTATATAGGTTGTGTGGCACAGATCTTACACCTAGCACTAGTTATCATCCACAAATAGATGGGCAAACAAAAAATGTGAATAAAAGGGTGGAAGAATATTTAAAGAACTATGTGACTGCACAGCAGAGGGCTTAGGTCAAATGGCTACATATGGGAGAGTACTATTATAACACCACTTATCATATGTCCATCAAGATGACTCCATTCATGGCACTATACGGTTATGAAGCACCTAGTTTCATGGATCTGGTTTTGGGGGATAGTCAAGTGCCCAAAGTAAAATACTACTTGTAGGATAGTCAAGATATTTTGAGGGTGCTCAAGGAAAATATATAGAAAGCCCAAAATTAGCAAAAATTGTATGTGGACCAGCACTGAATAGAGTGCAATTTTGAGGTTGGGGATATGGTTTACCTACAGCTACAACCATACAGATAGTCATCACTTAAGAAGAGCAGAGCAGAGAAGTTGAAGCCTAGGTTTTATGGTCCCTATAGAGTGATTCACAAGGTAGGTGAGGTTGCTTATGAGATTGATCTTCTAGAGGGTAGTCAGGTACATAATGTGTTTGATGTGTCAAGGCTTAAGAAAGCCATCAGTCAGAGAGTTGTGCCTTCAGTAGAATTACCTATATTAGATGAGGAGGGAAAGCTTGTTTTAATTCCTGAGACTATTCTGGATACTAGGTAAAGGAATCTGCGAAGTAGGTTGATTAAAGAATATTAAGTCAAATGGAGATATCTAACAGAGGAAGATGCTACCTGGGAGATTGAGTAGGTGCTACAACAAATAGGACTAAATTTGCTTGAAGACAAGAAATTTCAAGGAGGGTGGACTATAATGACCCCATCTTTTAGCCTTCACATTCTCCAAAGTCTATGTAATGACCCCATCTTTTAGCCTTCACATTCTCCAAAGTCTAAGTGGAGCATAAGAGGAAATTAAATTATTTTTTTATAAAGTCATTGAATAAATTAAAAATTAAAAGGTGACTTTATATTAATTAATTTAATTAATTATTGTATTACAAGGGAGAAGCTTCTAGAGTGTATTAATTATTGAAAAGGTGGAAGACTCTAGTAGTTTAATTTTCTAGAAGCACAATTAATTAATGTATTTCAAGGGAGGAGTGTCTAGAGAGTGCATTAATTATTGGAAGGGGGAAGCTTCTAGCACTAGCAATTAATTAATGTTTTCATTCCTTCTAGAAGGGTGAAGGAAAAGGATAAATAGGGGTGGAAGTCTCATTGTTTAGCATTAGATTTTTGTGAAAGGCATTTGATAAGAGTTTGGATTTGTGAATCACATATCTTTCTTGGCAATAGAGGAGATTCATCCTCTCTTGTAACATTCTAGATGTCATTCCCTTGGGGTTTGGCTTTTGGAATACATTTCTTTGTATTTGATTTCATCATTTTGAGAATTAATATAATTTTAGTATTAGTTCAGTTTTTAGTTTGCAAAGAAATCTATTCGGCAATTGGTTCAATTTTTGGGGCATTCTAGGGTGCCCATTACAAAACACAATGGATAATGAAATGTTACATGCAATAAATGAGGAGGATTCTGATGATAGTGATGTTGAGCCGGTCTAGGCAGATTGGCAACTATAATAGCTTTTCAACCTCGAGTTCTAACTTCTGCATGAGTCAAGTAGTAGGCTAGTAGTAGTAGCTCTGATCTAGGACTCTATCTACTAATTAATTATGTTTTTAGAAGTCAATTTATAGACTTCATTCACTATCCTTTTATAGATGCTTAAATTTTTTTTTGAACATGTTGATGTTACAAACTTACATGTTGAGAGTTTCATTGATTGTATTCTTTTAACATGTTGAGATTTTCATTGATTCTAGTTTCTTTTAGAAATTGTAACATAATGCATTTAACAGAATAAATTCTATTTTTAAAAAAATTGTATTATAATTTATAATTAAAAATCAGCCTGTAACATAATACATTTAACAATTATAAACAATTACAACCCTTTGCAAATGACTCAATGTCAAATTGAAATGACCATTGACCCTGAATTCCCTTTTGCAAATACAAGGGAGCAACAATAGTCGTATGTCAATTTGTAATTGTATATATAATCAGATTATTACTACATAATACATTATGTGTATACAACATAATTCCAAGAATCATGGTGATTCACACGATTTGACGATTCGATTCACAATTTGATTTGAGCTTGCCGATTTCGATTCTTTTTACTTTGGTACAATACAATCACATTGTCAATTTTCCACATTGTCAATTATACAATTTTTTCAAGTAGTAGGACTAGGGAAAAATTTTCCATCTACTCTGTGTAGTAATAGTATGCTAGTTCTTGGCTGCCCCACTATCTTGATATGCTGGCTCTTGATTCCTATAACAATTAACATTAAACAAAGTTGAAATTAAATCCAAAATTTGAAATTAAAGAGCACCAAGTAACAAAATGATTATATTACTATCACTTACTAAGTTGTTACTTCTTAGTGCTATCAGCTATGACTACCACTGACAGCAACAATAACAGCTTCAGTTTGAGAAGATGACCCAGCTTCAAAAAATTCTTTAGGGCACTCCATTCTACATTATTTGGAAGCTCCATTTGTTTGAGGTTGTAACTAAATATTTGTAACCTTATCAACAATAAATACTTCTGAGAGATATTTTTACATGAATCAAGGAATTTATCTATAACTTCATTCATTTTTTATAGTGGTTTGATGCAACTTGCAATTCTTTCTAGAGTGGTTTTCTCAAGCAAGTTGCCTAAATCAAAATTCATGTTGTCCTGCAACCTTTTAATGTAATTTTCTTTTCCAATGAATCTATCATCTGAGTTAGCTAGATTTGGTAATCCAATAGTCAACAAGTTTAGTATGATGTTATTCATCTTCATCAATTCTTTGGAAGCAGATTTGAGAGCTTCACCTATTTCTGTTACTTGTTCACAATTGTGACTAACTTTAATGGTCATTACAAAGGCATCCAAGTGGTTGTTTATTCCATGGTTTGCCAAATCCCTATCACTGGATCTTTACTTTATTCAAAATTTGGCTAGAAAGATTTTTTAAGGAATTGGTGAAGATTTTTCTGTTACCCACAATATCACTTTTTACATTTTCAAAGACAAGTCTAAGATTGCTATTTAAATCAAGCCATTCAAACAAACTATCACTATTCATTATTTTGTCCCAATTTTTTTGTCTGATAAGCTTAACCATGTTTATTATAGTATCCTTCACATGATGGTCTTCAGAAGATGTCATTCTATTTTCTACCATTACATTCTCCATCTTTTTCTTCATTTCAGACATCTCGTTTTCACCCTTTTTTTTTATTTCCTCTAGTTGCCCTTGCTAATTAGTATCTCTCTTCCTCTCATCCTCCAATTTCTTCTTCAAATCTTGAATTGTATTTGTAGTAGTTACCTCTTTTTTCTTCTCATCCTTGAGTTCCCTTTTCAAATCATCAATTGTCTTTGTAGTGGACTCCTCCTTTTTCTTCGCATTATCCAATTCCTTCTTCTAATCATGGAGTCTTTGAGTAGACTCCTCTTTCTTTGCATTCTCCAATTCCTTTCTCAAATCAAGGATTTTTTTTGCAGCTGACTCCTCTTTTTTCTTTGCATTCTCCAATTCCCTCCTCATGTGGTGGATTGTGTTAGTGCTTGCAGTAGCACTAGACTCCATTTTCTTCGCATTCTCCAATTCCTTCTTCAAATCACTGATAATTTATGTAGTTGACTCCTCTTTTTGTTTCATATTCTCCAATTGCTTATTCAAATTGTGGATTGCATTTCCACTAGACTCCTCTTTTTTCTTCTCATTCCTTATAATGGGCACCCTAGAAATGCCCAAAAACTAAACCAACTACTGAAATAGATTTTTAATGCAAATTGAAGATTGAACCGATGCTGAAATTATATTAGTTCTCAAAATGATAAAATCAAGTACAAAGCAATGTATTCCAAAGGACAAATCCCAAGGGAATGAGATTTAGAATGTTACAAGAGAGGATGAACATCCTCTAATTCCAAGAAAAGATATGTGAGTCACACATCCAAGTTCTTATCAAATGTCATTCACAAAAATCTAATGCTCAACAATGAGATTCTCACCCCTATTTATCCTTTTCCTTCCCTCTTCTAGAAAGAACTAAAACATTAATTAATTGCAAGTGCTAGAAGCTTCCCCCTTCCAATAATTAATGCACTCTCTAGAAACTCCTCCCTTGATATACAATAATTAATTATGCTTCTAGAATATTAAATTACTAGAGGTTTCCACCTTTCCAATAATTAATACACACTCTAGAAGCTTCTCCCTTGTAATACAATAATTAATTAAATTAATTAAATATAAAGTCATCTTTTAATTTTCAATTTTAATTTATTTAATGACTTTATAAGAAATTAATTTAATTTCCTCTTATGCTCCACTTAAACTTTGAAGAACATGAAGGCTAAAAGATGGAGTCATTACATTCCCTAATTCCTTTTGCAAATTAAAAACCATCCTTGCCCTAGACTCTGAATTTTTCTTTTCATTCTCCAATTCAATCTTCAAAATATTATTTTCCTTGACAACATAGTCCATGTCAGTTTTCAATTTATTGTTGACCTATGCACTACTCTCTACAGACTTGAACAACTGTGCAGTAGAGGCTTGTTCATGCTGAAGTTTTTTTTGGCACTCATCTAATTCTTTAGTCAATTTTTGCACTTGTTCATTCATCTTTTCTTGTTGGACAATTGCCTCTATAGGAGAAGATTTTTTTATCCTATTTTGTAGTTCTTTGAACCTATTATCTACTACTTTCTCTTTCGCCTTCACATTATCCAAATATGCCTATAACTTTTCTATTTGCTTTGTAAGCCTTTTGTTTTTCCTCTCCACTTTCAAAAGTGTAGAGTAGACCATTTTGTTGCTCTCTTTTGATATATTCATTTTGTCAATATTTTTCACTTTTGAAAAATCCATTTGAAGACTGGTAGCTTTTATATCATTAGGATTTATTACATTTTCTGGTGGATTATTATCTCTACCCAAGGGCATAACAACCATGAAGTTCATCATTTCATTGTTTGGATCATATGTTGGAAATATTCTGTTAGTAGATCCCTGACATTCAACAACTGCATCACTTTCTAAAGTCTTCATAATTTGCCTATTTCTTTCACTTGTCTATTCAAACTTTGATGCAAACTTGTTCAAACTAAAATCTAGGTTTGCTGACACAATTGAGTGTTTGAATGGTGAATTATTAGTTGTATCATTGTATGCTCCTCCAACTCCAATTAAACTTACTCCACCTACAATTGTATTTTGAAGATTGCCAATCGACTGAAGATGGCCCATTCTAAATCCTAACACTTTAGGATTGTTTTCTAGATTTTGTACACAAGCTACTGGTGCATACATTGGTGAAGTAACCGCTAACATTGCTGGCAATGTAATTGTCATAACTTTTTTCTTTTTTGTACAGGGTTCATCCATGCTAGTGCCAGTGCCAGTGGGATCAACTACAACTAGATTTGAAGATTTAACAAATAATATTTTGGGATGACCTTCAGAAGTAGAGGCATAATACTTTTTGACCTTTCTAGATGAATCATCTTCATTCTCAGAGAGTCCAATGATTGGATTACATCCTCTTTTGGGTGGGTCTAGTACTGGAACTAGATTCCAAATCCCTTCACCACTTGCACCAATGGGCCCTATACCTGCATAACCCATTTTTTGTATCATAGTTTCCCCTTTACTATACATTTTCTTAACAAAATCACTTATTTGAAGTTTAATAATATTGCTGCCCCTGGTTGACCTGGAATCCTGAATACCTTGACTGTTGGCATCAGACTCGAGGTCCTTTTTCCTTTTTTTCATATCCCCTTAATTAGCCAAATTGTAATTATAAATTGTTTTAAAATATTTTGATTCTTCATAAATATTTTACTAATCTGGAATGCACTAACCAATTAAGTACAAATACTTTTCAATCAAATATAATATCATTTTATGAAGTATATTACAAATGTTATTACCATAAAATAATAATACTTATTCAATTAGATATAATATAACAAGGCAATTAATAAAAAAAACATAAAATCATAAATATTTAATAAACGATGGAATACGTTGTCACTGTATATGAGAAATATGTTATCAAGAAATACTAATCTATTAAGAGAACAAAGCATTAACTAGCATAAAAATCATAACATATATGAGAGACAAAGTGAAACCCTCAAATGAGAATATGAGCCATAGAATGGCTCTCCTAATGAGGATGGTCACTTGATTTAGGGATGAGTCTATTTGCTTAGATTTGGTATGTATGCTCAAGGTTCTCAAAACTAGCTTCAATGGAGATGGATGCGTAATGACAAATTGGTAGCCTTGTGAGCTCTCAATTTGGCATTATAAGGGTATGGTTTAAAGGCTTTGTTTCTCAAACTAGCATTATAACTTTGGCTTAAAGGTTGTGATGAAATGGCTTGGGAGGGGATTCAATTTATAGGCAAAGGGCTTGAGGGTTTAGGATGGGGAAAATCTTATGGAGGGCTTAGATTGAATGAGAGGAGAGCACATGGATTGTGCTTCCTTATAGCCAATCAGGGAGTGACACATGTCACAGGGTGAGAGGATAGAGGAAAGGGCAAGGATGAGTCAAAAAAGGAGGATCAAGGGATAATATCTTCATAAAGACCCTTCTTAATGGCTTGTAAGAGCAATGAATGGGCTTGTAAGAGTCTTTATGGCCTTTGTAAGAGCATTCATGGCTTAGTGGTTGGGATATTTTGGAGGGAGTTGAGATTGTTGACTTTGCTTGGCTTAGGAAAGTCTTAAGCTTGCTTAGGGAATGTGACAAGGTTAGGACGGGGGGTGGGGGGAGGTTAGAGGTGATTTAGGATTAGACTAAGCTTGTTAGAGATATGCAAGTGGATGGCATTTAATGAGGGTGGGTGAGCTAGTGGCTAAGCTTGGTTAGTATGGGTGGATGGGGTGGATTAGGCTAAATGGAGGATTTAGGATAGGTTAGGGGCTATTAGATTTGAGGGCTTTATTTATCAAATAGATTTTTTTATTAAATGAGGGTTTTGGAATTAGATAGGAGAATAGGATTAATTGATAAATAATGGGTTATTTGATTTATCAATTAGGACTATAGATGATTAATTAAATTAATCAGCTAGGGGATGGCAAAAGGATTAATTAAATAGGAATTTAATTAATGATGCCTTTAGAGATAGCTAAATAAGATTACCGAAGCGGTGTAATCAGATTTAGGTGTCTACAATCATGCTTTTTCATCCACGTCTGCTCCAGCCAAGACATGCGGTATTTATTAGGGTTAGGGTTGATGTCAAAAGCAAGTGAAGTTTGGAATAAAAAAAGAAGTATTAATATAATAAGGAAAGGATGTGAAAAAACCACCCCCCACCACGTACGTGAGGATCTGTAGTAGAAGGCATTATTATCCACAGCCTCTATGGCCTCTGCATACAAATCAAGTACCATAGTCCCTACGCAAAACTAACGCCAGGTACTGTGCACTTTATGCTGGAAAATACCCTTTGTCAGGTACGAATAATTCCCCTATTCGATGCTGATAAGATATATATAATCGATCAATGAAATTAAATAGGAAATTGATCAATATTGGTTTCATAAAAAGTAATCAACGTTATTAATAAAAGGTGCAATTTATATTTGTTTCATCCAAGGAATATACATTTAAGATTAATAATTGAATGGATGTTAGTTTTCCTATTAAAGAATATACATTTATGTTAATAATTGAATTGACATTAGCTTTTCTATTAAAGAATATACATTTAAGATAGTTGGATTAATATTTAATTTCTCTATTAAAAGAATATACACGAAGATTGATAATTAAATTAATATCAACCTTTTCATTGCAAGAATATACATTAACATTGATAATTGATAATTGATATTAATTTCTCTGAGAATAATTGAATAGATTAATCTATCAAGGGAGGCATTAGAATAGCAATTGAATAATTCTTAAAACTGATAAGATCATGATTCTCCAAGTTGAGATAAGGCCTATGATGGAATGGATTGGGTGACACCATTTGGGGTACTAGATAAAGCCTACGGGTACTGAGTAAAGCCTACGGTGGAGCAGATATCCCAAGGTACATCATACAAAGGCACCCTCTTGGGAATAATGATCAAAGAGAAGTAATGATAATAAGGGAGAATGGTGAGGCCCACTGATTGGGTAACAGGGCACCCTATTATGGTTCCTCCTCCAATATTTTAATATAAATTAAGTTTCTAACACTACAAAGAACTATGTCTTTGAATGTAAAATAGTTTGATAACATTATTTTAAAGTTAAAACTATTGTATTTTCCAAAACTAAGATTATAAATACTTTGTCAGGGTTTGTTATAAGAAGCTCTAAAAAGGGGACATTACACTTTCATTATCACTATCACTACAAAAATAATATAGTATAGTTGGATTCTCTTTATTCTAATCATTTTTGAAAAGTTCATCCTCCTCAATTTCATCAAAACCAGCTAATGTCATTGGTTCACCCAAATTTTGTCTCATTTTTCAAAAATCAGTCATCTTGGTTTGACACCACATTTCAGTTGTGCATGCCTCCTTAATTTCTCTTGGCATAGACCTCTTAGAAGGTTTAGATGCTTTCTTGTAGAAATTTAATTATGTCAAAGGCTCTGATTTGTGCAATGTCATAATTTGGGATAACAATTCTTGCATTGAAATATTATTCTTTGTTGCATGTTTCTCCATCTCTTTCTTAACCTCATCCCATGAATCCTTATTTTTTAACTTTTCTATCAATGGCATCTCCTAGTGTTGATATTTTCTCGTAGAGTTCCCATTAGCAATAAGTCTCATTTTTATTATGTTCAGTTGATCATAATTCTAGTGACTGACAAAATCAAAGACAAAAAAAGTTACCAATTCATTTGCCACTTTGAAAGCCTTTCTCTCAAATGTGAGGCCTCCAATTGCAAAAGGCAAGGAAGGAAATATCGTTTTCTTTTGTTGTCCACTTAAAAGTTCATCTGTGCTCTCCATCTGCAATACATATTACAGTGTAAAAACCCTTTTTGTAACATGTATTGGAAGTTTGCAGGGTTCAACTGCTAAACTGTAAAACCTTAAGATAGTATACTCTTCCATGAAGAACCAGTCAACCAATTGAATCTGACTTCCTAGTTGAATGCAATCTTTACAAGACATAGGCAATCTAGGCATCAAAGTGCCTGTGATTTTTTGGTAAATAGGTGGCAAAAATAAGTCTACAAAATGGTTGTAGTTTTTATTTGAAGCAGTCATCCTCATCTTATGTGTCCACTCATATACTGGACTTGGAGTCTCTAATTTCTTCTAGATTTTCTCATCAAACTTATAAACCCCAATATCAAGCTGCTTGTTCTTTGTCTCAAATATTGGGCAATGCTTTGCTAAAAGAAGGTAGCACAAGTAACTTGTGAACCTAAATGTCTTTGTCTTGCCTGTAATTGTACTTTGTTTAATCATTAGTAATTGTTGTTGCATAGATTCAACAATATGTTGAACAAAATTATATCTTACATCTACCTTCTCAACTGACTGACCTTGACAATGGATAATATAAATCATTTCAAGAACACTGGCCCCCACTTCCTTGTTACTATCCAATCCTAGACAAAATGATAACAAAGAAATAGTATTCTAAACCCATGGCACAAAAATATCATATTGATAAGGAGGCTTATGGTCTATGTCTAGTGTGACACTAGTAGAGGACTCATAGTTTATTAAATCCTTAATAAATGAATTTTGAAAAACTCTTTCCAATTTTTCATAAGCATGTGCTAGTTTATCCAAGTTAATGCACTTATTAAAGATTTTTGGTTTAAATCCTAGCCCTAGGTCTAATAGAGTGAAAAATTCACTCTCAGTTATGGATAAAATTTCCTCCTAAGTGTTTTGGTTTACAATTGTCCTTCTATTTTCATCATAATTTTGAGCGCATAGCATTACAATTTTAGTGCAAGGGAATACTTCGGGTACAGCGAGGTTTGCTAATCCACTAACCAGAGCAGCTAGTTTATTTGTATGTGCACAAATACTGTTGTTATATTTGTAATAATTTCTCTCCTTCTGTGGATCTTTCCACTTATTAAAAAATGAATGTCTAATTGCCATGATTCCTAAATCTCCATGGATAACATGATAAAAAATTTCATGACATTAATCGGTGAATCCTGGGGTTCGCAGCACTTGCCTGAGTTCTATAATGTGTTTCTTTTCCTTTATGCTCACTAATAGATTTGGCATCAATTTGTGATGGCCATGTGTCGCAATTACGATAGCAATGTGTTGCCACTGCGACAGACATAGACGTCGTAGTTATTTAGTCAGAATTTATGACGTCTACCCCTTGCCATCGCATTTGCGACGCCTAGCCGTCGTTATGCAGCCACCTTATTGTCACATCAAAATTCATTTTTTTTGTCACAATTGCTATGGGGTTGCCATCGCATCTATAGCAACCCCATCGCAATTGTTGGGGTTGTCGTCGCAATTGCGATGGCAACCCCAACAATTACGACGAGGTTGTTGTAGATGCGACAGCAACCCCATCCCAATTTTTGTCGCAATTGCAATGGTAAAAGAAGTAAAACAAAAAAAAATTTGTGCACCATTAAGCTTCCCCAAATATGACACCATTAGAGACCTGCAAATCATTCTTCTCAATTATTATATGTCTCATATTCATTAATGTCATCACATGTTACCTGAAGCCTAAACTAGTTTCAGGCCTTTCATATGGATTCTATAAAAGCTCTTGTCCAAAAGTAGAAGAGATCATTAGAGAAGAAATGGGTAGCTTCTTGGAGGAAAATATTACCTCAGTTGGAGGATTTCTTCACATTCCTTACCATGATTGCTTTTTTTAGGTTAATAACAAATGGGTCGAAGTGAGAGCAAGCAAACTAGGTCTTCCATTAATTACCTTTTGAACTAAATTATCACCAACAGATCACTGTCAGGAATGAACTAAACTGACTATTGGAATTTTGAATGCTAAGAATATTAATTTATAACTAATTAAATTTAAATAACACTCTAACTTTGTGTAACCATTTACTCAGAACTAAATCCTTGGCTACTAATATGGCCTATGGCAAGTGCTTCTCTCTAGGAAAAATTAAATGACCATCATAGTTCCTAGTTTATTACATACCTTACAAACATTTCATAGTATTCCTCTGTTTTATTTGGTTTGTGAGTAGCATCAATAGTTTGACAGATACTACAAAAGCATGCCAATAAAAGATATTATTAATATATTACATGGAAGCACATACAAAGTTGTAAATGATTGTTTTTCTTAGCAACAAAACATAGAGCCTATTGTTGCATTCAGTCACAAAGCTATGAGCATTTGATCACGATGCTTCAAATGCAGCTGATTATGACTTGCTTCTTAATTATTTTTCTCTCTACCATTGGCTTTCACAACGAGATGTTTATATCTTGAAATTTAAAAAAACTAAAACAAAGACTTCAACGAAGCATTCAGTCACAAAAATATGAGCATTTGCTCATGATGCTTCAAATGAAGCCCTTTATGACTTATTTCTTAATTAATTTCATCTCTATCATCAGCTTTTACAAGGAGATGTATGCATCCTATATTTATAATAAAAAAATACAAATAGACACTTCAAAATGTCAAATATTATTGTATTAGTCCAAACAAAATAAAAGATATTCTGCCATGCCTAAATATCCTAAATAATATTTTGTCATTTTCCCTACCTCAACAGTTCCTACATAGGCAGCTTCTAGCTTCTCTGAAAATTCAAGTAGTCTTGGATTTTCATCTAGTTTTGCCCTGCCGTAAAAGCAGTAAAAGCAATTAAACATAGAGAAGATACTGGAAGTGAATCTAGATCATTCTTAGGATGAATGCTTGTCAGATCTAAAAGAAGTTAGTGGATACACTATCATGTAGATGTTGGTCAAAGCTACAAAGCTATTGCCTAGCCTGACCACTTTTATTATACAGGAGTATAGTAAAACTTGTGTCAAAATGACTAGAGATTTTGATGTTACATTGAGTTATTGGAACTAGGTACAAAAGAAAACATTTAGAAAGTCTAGGCAGTGACATATTTGGAATTCACAACATCTAATTCCTTAGTAAAAAATATATCAGTGTCATATTCTTCATACCTAGCTTCAGTAGTTGTTGCATCTTTATAAGTTTTTGTGTCTCACAATTTGTATGTGTGTAATTATATATATATATATATATCAAAGTCACTATTTATATTTGTGCACAAAACTCAACAGCAACAGAAATTGTAAATCCTACAAAAATAAATGGTTACTCCTGCCCATTGTGTGTATGTGTAATAAAACAAAATTAATATTTGTTAAAATCTAGTTCTAGATTCAATAAAAAAAAATTGAACCACAATTGAATCCAAAATCAAGTTTTGAACATCTATAATGGATTGTGGAGGCTTGGTATCGTTAGCTATTGATATTTGCACACAAAATTCAACAGCAATAGCAATTGTAAACTAAATAGGTATTCTTGCATCTTGATCAGTTTTTGCATTTCACAAATCTCTTGTTGTGAAGTATGAGTTGGAAGTACAATGATCTACTATTAGAAAAAATATGGGAAGCTTATATTCTATATCAAGATTATATGAAAGTGTTGCCATCAAAATCTGACTAAACATGCAACTAACTTCATACCTGGGATCTTGGGAGGAGATCCATGATCTCCATAACCCAATTTGGAAGGTATCTTCAATTTGCATTTCTCTCCAACACACATTCCTAGAAGTCCTTGGTCCCAACCTGTGCCATAATATATGATGATGTAGACCATCAGGCTTCCATTAATCTCTTCTTTATCCACAAAAGTTATTAACAACAACAAATTGATCAATTTCATAGATGATAAATTGAAAATCAAAAAGATAATTTTCCTTCACAGATGTGCCTCTCACGAATATAACTTCATAACTAGATTCTAGGCACTAACCTAAACATCCACAACTTAAAGATTTGTGACAATTATTGAAAAAACTTCCAATATGAAATGTGAACTTCATGAAACATCATTAGCAGGGTTGTTCATAAATTGTGTAGAAATCCAGGGCATGCATCAGATGTGATAGGAAAGGAACAACTCAAAGACTAAACATAAAAAAGTCACTTAGCTATTATCAAAGACTCCATTACCAAAAATGCAAATAAGTTTGATATTTCTTCCAAATAGCCTATCATCAAATCACTGGTCACTTTGAGGGATCGTACATTTGATGATACAGTGGCTTAAAGTAACATTATTCAAACACTAAATCTATTATAATAGTATAGATCACTATCCAAAGATCCCTAATTTTGTTTTAAAATGTTACAAAGATGAATAGTAGTGTGAATTAAGTTTCTGGTTTGATCAATAAGCCTATGCTCATACCTATTCATGAATCATTCATTGAAAGAAGTTATTGTGTGCCCGACAGAATCAAGATAGTCAACATTGCAATCTTCATATTATTGTGCCAAGAAACAAAACCAACCAGATTCCTGTTGCGTCATATTTAGCTTTCCAACTGGCCTCATATACCTCCTGGAAGATATCTTTAAACCTACCAATTTAAGTCACATATAAGAAGGATCTCCGAGAATATGAGGATCCTTAAGCTAGAGAATCATAAAGAATGATAACATGGGAAGTAAGGTGTGTTAGAGAAAAAGGTAAAAATAAGATCATCAATGCTTGTATTGATTTGAAAACATACCTTCCATCATAATTTTTTAAAATTGTGTTTTTAGTACTTAGGTAAAGTGGCCATTTCTTCTCATAAGTTGTTGCCATTGATGCATCAGCAAATGCATGAATAAACTACACAGAAATAATTAATCATAATTGAATATTTGAGATTTTCTCAATTAGAATTAGAACAAGAAATTATATTTGTCATAAAAGAGAGGAATACATACCTCATCAGTATTGTACATAGCTAATGCTATTCCTCCATCTCCTTTAAAGTCATATACCTCCAACTCTGTAGTTTCACCTCCGTTCTCTGGAATTGCATTAGTTGACAAAAATCACTGTTGCATACTACGAAGAATACTAATGAAAGAAAAAATAGATGTTTTCCAATCTCTGACAGTGAAACCACAATGATATTCACTAAGCAAAAAGACAAAAAGGACTCATAGCGTCTAGTTCCTGCTGATTGAGAATTTGAATGGAGAGTTGTGTACTTAAAGTTCTAGTAGCATACAGATCCAAAGTCTAGGGAACTAGCCAAAAAGTTTTGCCATTTTAAATTTGCTATTAGTTGAACATTACCAGCAAAAAGTATAATATATACTAGTAGATCTATGGCAACCTCCCTCAGGATAGGCAAGAATGGGTTTACAGAAATAGCCATGATACTAAAGATTTATATTAATAAGGCAAGCTTTACAATATACTTCATGTTCTCAATCTGGCCTTTATTGCCTTGTTTGCTAGAGTCTGGTTGTATACAAGAGCAATTAGGCCACAACCTTGTAGGCACAAGAAGGAATCCTGGTACCCAACCTAAGATGATCCCCATGAAACCTTGTAATTGACTCACAACTTTGCATCAACACAACGTTAGCTATAAAGTAAACAAAATCCAGCCCGATTACTTGATCTTTGTTTACATCTTCTGAACATAGATTTAGCAATTGGGCTTGAAGTAATTATGAACCCTAAATTAAAAGAGAAATCCATGAGTAGTCCATAATGGGTAACAATCTGTTACTTTAGATGACAAGATTCATTCTTGAAACAGAGCACCATAAGCATCATACCCATGTTACAAAGTTTATCAATAGCTATGACCGATCACAGAACACTCTAAACAAATCAAATCTGGAAATTTTACCTTCTTATCAACCACCTGGAAGGGTTTCAAGGCTGCACACGAGCGCTCCTTCTGACCAGGCAGTGTCAGACATATGGGCACCAAACTAGCTATATATTTGCATCTAACATGAAAACTATAAGGTCTATCTAGTTCTAATGTTTACTTACAAGTCCATGATCAAATTAGGAATGGAAAGATACAAATTTTGGTCTTCACAAAAATTTAATACACACAAAACTGAAATACCAACAATATCTATTATGGAGCTAGATGGATTTATACCTATTTGGGCCTACTTGCATCTTCAAATATGGGATGCTTGGAAGATTGAAACTGGGTTGAGGACACATTTTACATAGGAGGACTACTCATTTTCTCATAGCAATGGATAGAGAAAGAGAAAGATGAATCTCATCCTTACCCCAAGATTGAGTCTTTGCACTGTGCTTTTTATTCAAACCGGGCTTTGATAAGAAGGGAGACAAGGCTTGAGAAGGCAATGGACATGGCGAAGAAGAAGAAGAAGCAGATGGATTAAGCATAGGCCAAAGGGAAAGAGAATATAGTTTCCGAAATCCACCAAGAGCCAAAACAACATATCTCAATTGATGGCTTCCACAACCAGTGTTAACCCAGCTTGAGACATATGTTTTCCCATAGCTTGTCATCTTGTGCAGCTTTATGCCATATCCTATTAACACATGAGGCTGTTGCCAGTGTTCTTGCATCCATGTATTTCATCACTTCGTATAACAAATCCCCATCTAAAAGAAACTGCTCCATTTGATCCCTCGATAAGTTCTCACACTGATCTTGAGATTGCATATTTTTAGATGTTTTGTGAAACAATGGCGCCTCCAAGTCTCTGTTGGGCTTATAAATATGATGATGATAATTGATTTTACACTTACTGGGTCTTCTTATTGCCAATCCCATTTCCCTTCCAGACAGAACAGGACAAATGAATGTGTATCTACAAATAAATAGACCTTGTACCTTAAAAAACAAGTTGGATAGTTTCATAAATAAGCATCGGATAGGGATCTGGGTCTCTGAATTTAGGTAGAAACATAGAGATAGACATGGAGACTAGAGAGCACAACTTCAAAAAAAGGTAAAGTTATGAAATGGAGCAGAGCACTACTAGAAGGAAAATGTCTAATAAAAAAGGAGCAGATGATGAAGAAGATGGGTTCCTAATTTAAATCAGATCCTGAAAGTGATCGATAATCATTTAGAGACCTTACCTTCATAAATATAGTATCTGCCTTTAGAACACTGACAAACATGTTGCCCACAATGTGTTGCACACCTATACCACAAATAGATCATAATCAACCAATGAGGATTTTTTTACCCAAAATTTGTGAAGAGACAGAAAATGAGTTCAAACTTTGTGTTTAAAGCAAGTACTGGCATAACTGGGAGCCTCCAAGATGACTTCAGGGAGATCAAAATTAAAGCATTTGATATTGGGGAAGGAGCTAGAAATAATGGATCTTGCACTTTGAGTGAATTTTACATCATTTAGGGGCTTTAATAGCCTATTACATCATGTAAACACTACCATCCACCCATAACTCTTCCTAGGACACCCTAGGACTTCAAATGACCCCTTACATCATATTGACTCCCTATTTGTGCTGATTTGAGCTTCACTTACATCTTATTGAGCTTCACTTTGTTTCGAGAATAGTTTAATATTCTCTACTAAACAGGGCCAACCACGTGAAGGTGGAAGCTCATTTGGCCCCACCCCCCTCCCCCTAACATCACTCTACATTCCCCGTTAACATCTAACATTCATTCTTTCTTTCAACCATTAATAAAATGTAACATTCAATCAATATCACATGATAACATTCATAAACATGCAACATTCATCAATATTTTGCATTAACACATAATTCATGAACATTCATTAGCACATAATTAAATTCATTGAGACATGAAATTTAGTCATTATCAATTAAGGTATGTAGATGAAAATCATTTCTTTTTTTTCTTTCTATTTCTTTTTTCTATGTAAGCTCTAAGAGGAGCATCAGTGTCATCATCAATTACCCCCTCATCAGTTCTTTTCTCTGTTCTTGATGATCTCAAATTCCTATGCTGTTGCAAAGGGGGTCCTCTGCAATAAGAAATAAAAGAGTTAAATTAAAAATAATTTATTATAATTGTTACAAGTATTTAATTATTTTAAATAACATAACTGTGGCACTCTTTACCTGATCTGACCACATCATTTTGTCTGGACTCAACATCAACACGCTCATGAACATCGACGCCTCGATCCTCTACAGCTGCTATACAAAATGTTACGTTAATCCAAAAACCAATTACAATTACATATAAAAAATTTAATAGCAAATGTATACCTCCACCACTGGGATGCACATCATGCAAACCTTCAGCATTCACAGATTGTGTAGAAGGATTGTCAGGTTGCATTCCAACATCCTACGCATTGTTATCATTGCTTGCTTAAAACAGACATACTCATTACATAAAGACCATTGTTATGATAGATTATAACATTTTCATTTCTATTTTATGCATGTGAAGAGGAGGATATTGCAAATTGGAAAAAACATTGTTGTAAAATTGAGCATTTGTAATTCTACCTAAATAGGTGGAATTGGAATATGTGTTCCTATTTCAATTTTATATTTTTTAGAAAATATAAATTTTTGGGTCTGTGAATTCCCCATCAAATTTTGACTCAACCAAACAAGAATAGAAATATGTATTCTTATTTTCTATTCTAGAATAATAATTCTAGAATACGCATTCCTATTCCCACATTCTTTTTCCTACAGCCAAACAGATCTTAAGAGAAAATGATACACACATTTCCCTTGGTGACCATGGAAGAAAATTTGAAGGCGAAGTGGGGGAGTACAATCTTGGTGGCACATCTATTGTGCCAGTAGGAATAAGGTGTTCACTACCACATTCTTTCTCCATCAAACTTTGGATATTCGGGATTGTCATCATTCACTTTTACTACTTAAGCACAAATTAGAAGTAATATGAATAGTTATTATCTACTCATCCTCTAACAACTCTATAAAGAATATGATTATGTAATGAACTTAATTTATGCTACAATACCAAACAATATGTATGTATCTTCCCTTGATTATTTATTATTGTGTCTGCCATGACTTTTTGTAAAAAAAGATTGTGCAAATAGCTTTGCCTCTATGTGCTCAAGTTTGCACAATCTCCCAGGGAATTCAACATCCCCTTCTCTTGAGATGTATGTGACTTAGATTTTTGTCCTCCTATGGGTTAAAGTCAACATGCGTGATTTTCTGAAATCCTCTACACTACCATTTTGCAAGCTCATTGATAGGCTCTATGATAAATTTTCTTAATCATTGATAATGATTAGGTTGTCACTAAGTGTGTTGAAGAGATTGTGGTGATGTTAATGAAGGTGATGAGAATAAAATCCTTGACTCTCCAAGTTCAAAGAGGCTAACCTCAAGCATAGGTTTTTGCTTTCTTTACATTGTAAGGCATTTAAATATATGATTTTTGGCTTGAATTTCATAATGTTTTAAAGTTTTCATTGCTTCAATTGATTTGAGATGTGTCAATGTTGAGTAAGGGTTTCAATATGTAGTTTTTCATCTCAAATCAATGTGGATTTTTTTTTCCTTAATTTTTTTAAGCTGATTTGAGTTTAAGGAATTCTCACCCCTAGCCATACATAAAATCCCTTTTACATCCACATTGTTCTCTCAAAGTTGTTAAATCTTTAATTTTGAATTCACAACATTTAGAAATAGATTTGAGTGAAGGAGTGTTCAAATTGCTGAAATTTATGGCATGTGGGGAATGTGTGTGGATCAATAATTGAAGGAAAATATTTTTCTTTTAAATGAGGTAGTGGAAGACCAAATCTACCTTGGAGGAATAAATGCCCCCAATCGTAAAGATGAAGATAGATAAAGCCCATTACAGATGGGATGATATTTGGTGTATTTGTGGAAATTAGCATTATTTCACACCAATGGGTGGAATTTTCCTTGAACTTTAGACACCACTTGAAAAAAATACATGAATCATAAGTGCTCATTTGGTTGTTGGCATAGGAATTGAAAATTAGAATAGAAAATAGGAATGGGAATGGGAATAGAAAATGGAAATTACAATCTTGTTATCCTTTGTTTGGTTGTACAAAACTAGAATTAGAATAAGGTTAAGTTTATTCACAAATCAAATTCAAAATAGAAAGAAATGAAATCACCTCTTGATTATCTCCAAGGCCCCTAAATGGTGAGTGTAACAATGCAAGAAAGAGTATTGAAAAAAAAAATAACCATGCCTCTCTCTCCAAAAGACGTGACAGTGTGATCGAGGAAATTGTTGAGCACAATGGTGCTCTGCAAAATATGCCAAACAAAAGTAGAAAACTCATAACATAAATGATTGTCTTGGGTTAGATTAATTACAAGTGAATAACAAAGTGGGTACAAAAATCATAGTTTTCCAAGGGCAAGAGAATTTTGATAGGTTCTAGGCTAGCAATTCATGTGAAGTAGCATCATCAACTTCTGCAAGATGTCACTCCTGACAAGCTCTCTAATCTTCTCTATTGCAATTCTTGCATAAATTTAACAAGATCCCAACACCATGAGTGGTCATGCACCAGATTTCTAATGATCATGGTCACTACCTATGAATCCACCATTATCTTGCATCATCCTTGGAAAAATTCTTTGATCTAGCAAAGACAATGTTACCCTAGTGATGAATGACATAGGCATAGAAGGTAATAAAACCCCTTCTAAACTTATCGCACCATTTCATAGCAAGGGAGGGCTCTGATAAGCTTCTTGTTATCACTCAGTCCACATTCTCAGTTCATAATTAGACATAATTTTTTATCGAGTAAGAAAACTTAAATGAATTCATACTTAATAATGACAGCCTTAACTATTAAACACTCATTATATTTTGCTAGTGTAGAACTACATGTGAGCCCATAGCATATTTAAAGAATTATATATTTTGGAAAAATCAAATTGAGAATAGGAATGTCTCATTATAGTAAAAGATATTTTTTGGAATGACCATATGCTAATTTTAGGGGGGAAATGAGAATATGTCTTCCCATTCTCAATTTCAATTTGGCGCACCAAACAAAGATTATAAAACATCTTATAATTTTCTCTTCCTATTCCTGTTGTATTCTTGCAACCAAACAAGCCCTAATTAAATGCCACTTTTTCTTGTTGAATTCATTTTAGTGGGTACACTATCCTATATTTATTGTGTATAGTTGATTTATTAGGGCATATTTTTAGTTCCTACCATGTTATGGAAGAGAACTATTGTGAAGGGCTCTTCTTCAAACAATGATTAATCATTTTTATTACAACCAATTATGTCTTTTCATTTTTTATTTTCCAAGACTATTATTAAACTTTTACTACTAAAATTTTATCAAAGTTTAACATTTTCATGTACTATGTGTGCTTTGGTAGGTCCCTGTTGGTCATTACAGATGTATTATAGACTTTAAGTTTTCCCACCAGAGGCTCTACACATTACAAGGTAAGAAAAAGTGTAGTAATAGAGGCCCAATCCTAAATTGTTAGGAAGTTGTAGTATGATGCAGAGGCATTTTAGTTTTTAATGCCAAAGAACATTGATCGTGGAAGAAAAGACTAGAAAATGGAGGTATTGGGGTGTGCAACTGTAGTATTTTTTTTTTTCAATGCAAGTTAACATGTGAGACTTGTTTAGTGCCTTGTAAAATTTTCTCAATTAAAGATGGATCATACATATGGGATGGCCTCAACTCTATTTTTAGTTTTTGGTTAAGCCTTTAGAATTTTTTAGTTTTCTAGGAACAAATCCATTTTGGAATTTATTTAAGATTTAAAAGGAAAATCTTTTCCTTGTCTACATTTGGATGACATGAAGCTGATAATATGTTTGTGCAAAATAGACAAAGTGGTGGTAATATGATTGTGATTCTTCTAGTATGCTTCCATTCAACATATTTTCTTCAAGGTCAAGGGAAACTAGACTGATAATCCTTAGAAGGGTTTTGGAGATATTGACCACAAGCCTTAACTACAAGAACTTCAATTTACTGCAGTCGCTCTATAGGAATTGCAAGTTCTCTAGACTATCCCATATCTGATTCTTTTGATTCTAATCTTCTGAGCAATGTTTCCATTGTGAAATCCTTACTCTATAAACTATTAGGAGCTTATCTTATAGTTTCTCTAGCATCTTCACAGTGAGCAAAAAATAGATCTTTCTTGGCTGATGGGGCTACTTCTGGGTGTGTAGATCCTGGTTTTTATGCTCTCATAAAATTACTAACACACATATGGTGCTTGTAAATCCACATGAACTATATAAATGTGACTTGGTTATTTCTAAAATAGCTTGTAATGCAAATCTGCAGTTGTACTTTGTTTAGCAATAGAAGCATAGTTCTTTCTGTTATTGTAAATTTGAATGTGTATTGAAATACACTGTCACAACCTGAAAGAAATTATCTTTCTAAGAAAAAACTAATCCTTAGCTCTAAAACATGTTTCCAGTTTTAGATATGATGTTCCTCAGTTAGTATGCTTCAAGATTTACATCTATAAAATCCAAACTATTGATACAAGAAAGAGCTAAAGAGTTAATTCCTGAAGCATTATCATTCATCTTTCCATTGTTAGACTTAGACCACATTCAAAGGAAGGTTAACTAATTTAAAATCTTACAAGTTACACACATATCAATACATCTATGTAGTCATGTTGAGTACCCATGGCGTGGATGATTCCTATTGATAAAGATAATCTTGGTGAAAAGTAAATAATATCACACACAACATAAATGGTTCCTCACCAAACACTTAGAAACATGGAAGTTGGTGCTCGATACATTGATCAAATGCTTGTTATTCCTCAGAAAAATACTGCCTTGATGGGAGTTTAAAACAAATTGTGGTTGCTTGATCTTTAGTACCCTAATCATGATGGTGTGTACTGGCCCTTTATGGCTCATATGTATATTGATGCTATGAAATTTAACCAAAGCAATCTATAAAACTAGTTATGCTCTATTTCCACAAGTATATAGCTAGATAAACAAGAGATAATGTTACGCACCCCACATCCGGTATCAAGAGCAGTTTGAACAGTACCATCTTTCATTCTTGGAATCGATCATGGGCAAATAAGCTGTGCTCGGAGTCCGGTCCTAAGGGGTTTTTTCGCTCTGGGAGATCTAGTTCATTGGGCGCTCTCTTAAACATTGTGAGCAACGCACCTTTTTTTTTGTCTTATAACTCGACGACGTCGCAATTTCGATGTTGTCGGGTTACAAGACAAAAAAAAAAATGCCAAATACATATTGACGTCACAAATTGATGTCGTAAAACACTGCCAAATGTATTAGTGGCTTGCAATCATATGGGAGGTTTTTGACTTTGTTTTTCCCATGCCTGCTACTAGTTATTACACAAAATTCTTCTTCAAGCCCTATTTAAAATAATTGTAAAGTTTAAACCTAAGATAGTTTAAATCAAGATTTCTATTGCTGCAAATTGCAATGAAAAAAGTTTTAAAAAAAATTAAATGCTCAGAATTGAGATTGGATAATTGGTGTTGTCGTCTGATACTCAAGTTTCACACTTTCAGTCTTCAGAACACAAAATGAAATTTTGGCAGTCTGAGAAAATTTGAAATTTGAAAATCCTATCGTATCGAACTCTAAAAATAATGAACCTATAGGGTAGGGTTAATAGTTAATTTTAAAAAGAACATATTAAGTAATTATTGGTTTTAGGTACTTTATTAATAGTATGTAAAATGTACATGTAAACAACATAAAGAGTCAAAACTCAATAATTTAGTAATGTACATAACAATAATAATAAAATTTTAAAAGTAAAAATTTATTACATTGATATACATTAGAATAATTTTTTTTATTTTAAATAAATTAATTAATAAAAATAAAACTTAATCATCAATGATTTGATATGATTTTTTGGTGAATTTGTGGAGTGATATCACTATTGTCAAGAGTCATCTAGAATTGTGAAACATGTCTATCAATCATGACACTCGTCAAGGACACTTGTCACAATTCTGGATGAATCTAGGCACTTGGGAAAGGATCCCCCAAATCGGCCTGAAATTCATCTCGGGTCATCGATCTTGCTTTTAGTCAATGGTCATGATTTCAATTTTCTGGCAGAATCTTGTAGTACACATGTCCCGATTTTGAGTTAATTTAATTATTGATATTCAATGAAGATATATTAAATTTTATAAAATAAAATTGGTGAAAGATATGAAACAAGTGCCACTAGTACTTGCCTTTAGTTTTTATATAAATCTAATTTAAATTTAAAAAATTTATTATAATATATAAAATATTATAATTAATAAAAATGTAATATAATTATATTTTCTATAATGATGTTAATTTAAATTTAAATTTTATTCATAAATATATTATATGATCATTGATATATATGTAATAGAACATATATATCATATGGTTATAATTATATTATATTATAAATAATTATATTATATGTTCTATTATATAATAAATAATCATAATTAAAAATAATAATATTTTTATAATAATAATAAATCTTAAATGATTATATAATATAAGTAATATTATTTTTAATTCAATGACAAAAAACATATTATAATTTATAAAAAAAAAAACATTATTACAATATAAAATATAAACCAATTCAGTTACATTAAAAAAATAAAAATATTAATGTTAATGAATCACATTGAAAATGAAATATTTAGCTTTTAGCCCTAAGCCTAGTAGCTACCAGCAAGTACTAATAATTATTATTAAATTATAATAACAATAGTTTAATTTAAATACAATTTAAAAATATAATTACAAATGTTATATTTTTATTCATATTTATTATTAGTTTCAAAATAAAAATTAAATATAGTTTAATTATCTATAAATTATTAACATATATTGATAATTGTGATAATTGTTTATAAACATAATTATTATTAATATTAACTGAGCCTTCCAATTGGCAATGACCGGACACATGTCACAATTCTAGATGAATCTAAGCACATGGGAAATAATTCCCCAAATTAGCTCGAAACTCATCTTGGGTCGTCGATCCTTCTTTTATGCAACAGTCAGGATTTCAGGCAGAATCTTTAAAATAAGGAAGGAAACATTATTTCAATCCATAAGTTTGCATATCAACAACATTTTGGTGCAGGTCTAATGGAGTCGACCTTCACTTTTAAAACTTTGAAGCAACAAAAAGCATTGTTTGGAAGTGTGGCAGATCACCGGTTGAAGAAAATGGTGAAATGTCCTTCGGAGGCAATGATTCAAGCTATGCAAGAGACATTAGGGTCATTTTTCCATGAAGCTAACCACCATTGGAAGGTTCAAGTGGATATAGCAGCAATGATAATGGCGTGGAGTTTGCATGTTGGAGAGCATGAGCAAATTATGGCATGGGTAATGAGGGAGCTATTTGAGAAAGCTCTAATTCCAAATTCGGATGCATTACTAGAATGGGCGCATCCAAGATGTGCATTTGATTTTAGTGAAGGATATGTAAATGAGGAAGAAGGTGTTGAAAAAGGAATTTTTGCCTTTGTAAACTGGCCAAGTGGTTAGATAGATCAAGAAGCTTACACAAATGAGTGTCGCCATGCATGGCATGCGCTCAAATGTGCAATCTTGGTCCACAAGGAACAGAAGAAGGTTACTACGGAACAAGGATGTCATAGCAAAATGAATCAATGATTCTATTTTTCAGGAGCTTCGAAGATTATTCAGATGATGACCTAGGAGAGGTCTTTTTTAGAAAGGAGTGATGGCTTTCAAGAAAATCAGCCTAGCAGAGGCATTTTGTTTTTAGAATGTATAGGTGATATTTCTTTTTATAAAGGATGGTCCTTTAGAAAGAATTAAGGACATTATAATCATGATATAATTACTATTATAATATTAATAAAATCAAACCTATTACCAATCAAAAAAAAAATTATTATAATAGTTTTAATATATATAAATAAAGGATTTTCTTTTCTACTATAGAATTGATTTTCTTTTCTATCATAAGCTTTTATTGTAAAGATGATATGAAAAATTCAATGAAAATATATAAAATTTTATAAAATAAAATTGGTGCAAGATATCATGAAATAATAATAATGACAATAGTTTAATGTAAATAAAATAACAACAATTTAAAAATATAATTGCAAATGTTATATTTTTATTCATATTTATTATTTAGTTTCAAAATTAAAATATAATATAGTTAAAATATCTATAAATTATTAAAATTTAACATATATTGAAAATTGTGATAATTGTTTATAAACTATTCTCCATCATTTAAAAGATTTCATAATGAAAAAAAAGTTAAGAATAGGTGACAAGATGGGTATGAAATAAAAATTTGATACAGAAATTATCAAAATTATATTTAACTTTGTTAAGGTTATAATCTATTAATTTTTAGTTTTCCTTGAAGCTCCATTTGTTTTAACCAATCATATTAAACAAAAATAGTTAATTATTAACAGTTAACTATTTTTAACAAAGTCGCAGACTAGCAATAACATTTCAATGGTGCATTGAGAATCAAGATGCCAAAAACAAACTTACAAAGTCGTAGACTAACAAGAACAACAATTTGAGAAACCAAAAACTATTGTTTTCATTAATAATATTTTAGACTATACAATGTACATAGTACTGATTCATAGCATAGATATTCAAAATAGTTGATTAAATCAACCTGGTTTTACTATTTCGTAATTTACAAAAAAGGGCAAGGCCCAATCCAAAGAAAAATACAAATATCTTTGAAACATTTTTTTCCCTATGGGCAACGGGTAAGGAAACAATATTCAAAAATAGGGAATATGGAACCAAGGAACTAGGGAGGCTGGAAGCATGAGCGGGCTGAGGGGCTGAGGGCTTGAAGCCTTTAATTAGAAAGGTCTTCAAGTCCATCTACGAGGAATCTGCTGGAGAAGATGATGTCGTCGAACTTGTCTAGCCATGTGAAGTCAATCTCACTGACATCGTCCAACAAAAACCATTTCCATAAGAAATCCCTTCTGACCCATGCCCACTTTTTATGGTGAGTCAATTATCATTCGTTCATGTCAAGAAAAAAAGGATTCTTATGTATAATGCATCCTATGCCTTCCTCCCAGCACTTGTCTGCTACATCTACAAAAGGGATGCCAATGCTTGGCCCCGGTACCTGCTCGGCCAATACAAGAATTTTGACATCATCTTCTAAAAATATTTCCTTGAAAATGTTACACAAAAGCATCAGCATGTCTATTTGACTACCTCCAAGGTTAAGAAGAGACACAAGGAAGTGAGAGGTAATATCCATGGACATACGGTACCTCTTATCTTATCTTTCTCAAGAATTCACCACATTTAAAATGATTTTTGCTAGGGCAAGAAAAAAATCACCAACATATAATATTTTATTTCCCTATATGGAACAAAAAATCACCCTCGACATGAAAATTTTCTTGCCCACAAAATGTTGGATTCGCCAGCATTTTAGGCTTTTTTTCGGGAGGGGTTTCTTAAAGTTATCACTGAAACCAAGACTGACACTGAGCACATTTACCTAATTTTGTCTAAGCTTCATGGAAACTTTCAAATTTTTGCTTCTACCTTCTATTCCATCAAAGATGCTTTGGGTAATAGATTTACCATACCATCCTTTGATTTTTTTGTGATTGCTTGACTCAAAAGCAAGCTAAGCTCTCTCAGTTGGATTCTCTCACAGGCTCACAAACTTATGCATTGGTAGCTTGTCCATCTTCTGGGATGAAGGAGAAGAAATAAAAATCACATCCTATAGAGTTTCAAATTGATTCTAGCCCTCACATCACATCAAGCCCGCCTCCTCCTATGGGACATAAACCAAGCTAGAAAGACTGAAGTGTGCCTATTGTAATAAGCCCAATCATGATGAGTCACATTGCTATGAGAAGAAGTTAGATGGCTATGCCAAATAGGTTTCAGATTTGACATCTATCCTTCAAAAGAGCAACATTGGTATTCCTTCTACTTCTCATAGATATTCTTCATCATCATCATTTTAGTCAGATGGTCAAGATATTTGAAAGGGTCATTCACTATATACAACTACTACTTCACACTCTTCTAGGTGGTTACTAGATTCAGGTGCTTCACACCATATGGCATCTTCTTAGGATTTTTTCTCTTCTTTTGAGGCTTCTCCTACTCCACACATTTTGATGGGGAACAACACTATTATGAATGTATGTGGGAAAGGTTCGATTGGTATTAACGATGGTATATTTCATGATGTACTTTGTGTTCCATATTTTTACTCTAACCTTCTCTCTATTTATCATACTACATACAGTGGGACAAGGAAGATAGTTGAGTTTGCACAAATCAGTGTACATCAAAGATAGTGAGACATGCAATATTTTTGCTATAGGGATTGTTGATCACTCATCCTATCTATACTCTTTCTCTCATTTTGGTCCACTATCTCCACTATTAGAGACTCACTCTCCTTCTTCATGAGACACTACTAAGGTGAAGTCAAGTCACTTGAACTTATGAATTGTTCCTGAGACTAGTGTTGTGACTTCTACACCTCCACCTCCTTTTCAAATTTCATCTATAACACAAGATTAATCTTTAGCATTTTCTATCATTGCAACTATAGTCATCAAGCCACCTACTGTAGTTGTTGAGGATATATCAAAAGACACACATCTCCTCTCAAATGAAAAATTCAGCACACTTGTTATCCCACCTCGATTGGATATTTCATCATATGACATATTCAACACACCTATTATCCCACTTCCATTAGAGATTCCATTTTAGTATTATCATGCATTCTCCTTTGAGGATCATTTAGGACTTCCAACTTCACGATACATTCAGGGGTTTCACCCTCCTTGTCTAATGACTTTGTTTCTTTCAGATTGGAGCCACATTGGTATATTCATCGACACATGAGTTCTTCCATTCTAGGTAGGGGGGCTATGGAGTCTCAAGCTTCTATCATGGGGGTTTTCATTGTACTTTTGGTCTTGAGAGAGTCTCTTGAGATATTTCATTTGTGCATCCTTTTCTATCTCTTTTTGGAGTAGGGTTTTTCCCACTAGGTTTTCTTTATTTCTCTATTTCATAGAGGTTTGGTTGTGATTGAGTACCTCATTAGGCCTTGTTGTCAAGATCCAGGTTTTTCTTTTAAAATTGTAGTTTCCTTTCTTTTTCTTGCATCACTTGTAGCTACATTGTTGCTCATCTAAAGGGGGTGTGTTATAGTAAAAGGTTAATTTAATTTCATTTATTAAATTACCTTAATTCCCTTCTTAAGATTTCCCTTTATGCACTTACATTTCAATTTAATGATTAGTTAGTAATTATTAAATTTCATTTACCTTTTAGAGTTTCCCTTTTATGTTTTCCACTCTCCTTCTATGAGGATTGATCTTTTGTAAATATCTCTCATTTCTTCTGTCTAATAATATAATTTTTCATATTTTCAAAGCAATACCCTTGCCACTTCTTTGTATTTTCTTCTCTGTGACAAGTTCTTACATGCAGGTGTTCTTTGGGTTTTTAGGATTTGTATTGCTCAAATCCTACATAAAGAAGTTTAGTTTGGTATCAGATCATGTTTCTTGTATTTCTTTTGTGAAGTTGTTAGTTGAGGGCTTCATCATCTCCTTTAGGGATTCACTAGGCCTTGCACTGCATCAAAGGCTTTGTAAAACTCACAAGGAAATTCGTCACATTTAAGGAATTCATCATCCTCCAAGGAAAAGAGTATAATTTCCTTGAGGTCCTCAAGAGTGAGCATCTAATCAAATAGAGTCTTACGGGAATCCAAAATTTTATTTTGCATTACTACAATCCAATGTTACAAAGCTTAGTCCCTAGTACGAAAAATTCCTTGCAATATAAACACCTTCTCATAATGTTGGACAAAAGCTTGAAGAATGTAAAGAATTTCAATGAGAATTAATTGTCCTTCCTTAATCCTTTGGAAGCCTAAGGAAGTATGATGATCTCTAAGAGTCATGAACAAATATTTCAAAACTTTGTCACCCACCTTGGGTGAATGCAATATTTCTTTAATTTGAGGTTCTCAAGAAGAATTTTTGTCACCAAATTGCTTATGGTGTCTAAGTTGACCACACAAATTTACAAATTAGCATTGAGAGTATTTGAAGCCAAGGCTTCAATGACAACACAAAGATCCTTGGTGTTGGTTTCATATGAGCACTGAAGGTACATATTAAGCTATAATCCATAAATATAAATAAATATCACAGTGCTAGTGATGATATCATTCACCAAACAATCCATTGAGTTGGTTAATGTGGCTTGGGTTCTAGGTTCTTAATCTGTTGAATGTGGGCCATGTTGGCTTGATGGTAAAGCAATGATGTGTTTGGATAGAATTGTGTCTAAGGACACATTACAAATGTTACCATTACAAGTGGCAAGATAGGTAAATCTAAATTTTTTTGGAAAATAAAAAAGAAAGATTGTGTTGTGATCAATGAAATGATCAAGTCTTTAAATATTTTGTTAGATCAAACTCAAAAATTATAATTAGTATGTCATGCCCTATTAGGAAAATGACAATTTATATTAAATTACAAGAAGTATTTCATGCCCTATTAGGACAATGACAATTGATATTAGGATTAAAGACCTAATTTATATTACACATGTAAGACTAGGACTCTCTTTCTCTAGCTATCTATCAGAAAGGAAAAATCCCATTCTTGTTGGACAATATCTCAACCATATTGAAATCCTCACTCATGACCCAAGTTACATGTGGAAAAGAATATTCTACTAAATGCCATAGATGTGATATTTCAACATCATTAGGAGCATAAATATTAATTCTCCTAAATGAATGGCTATTAATTGATAGCAAGATCCATACAACTCTCTACATGGGGTTAGAACCATGATCAATAGTGAAATAATTTTGAGGGGAAATGCTAGTAGTAATTCCACCTTGATGAACTTCAGGTTAGGAAGAAGAAACATGGCTATCCATCAAAATAGCATGACATGCAACCAAAAACATAAAAATAGCAATCTTAACCTCCTAGAGGCACTAAACATCTAGACCAGAAACACGTTGATGACCTCTTTTATTCCATGAGATGTAACTCATTAATTAATAGATTTTTTTTCTTCCTCATCCCCTAGAGACAAGAAGTTTTTATGAAATGAATCTAAAATACACCTAAGGCTAGAATGAGAATCACTACGTGTAACGACTCTTCTCTTTTTTGGTTCACCGTCATTATTCTCAACACATTCAGTTAGGCTATGAGAATGACACAATATCAGTTGAGCTATGATCATCAATGCAACTTGAAGAGTGCAAACCCATGGAGGGTGAGAAGCACTCCCAACCACAACAATCTCATGTTGGCCATTGTTTGAAATAGGAGCTATAGGAGGAGTATCCACTTGAATAGGTAGAGCTTGAGAAGAGCCTCCATTGGTAGCTATTCGAACCTAATAGGCTGCTTCTAGGAAGAAGTCAAATCATTCTTTCCATTGCACAAGTAAAGCATCATCTCTATGTTGATTTCTCTTTGGTTTCTAAGTTCACAATTGTTGTCAAGTCCTCTTTAGTTGTCGAGTTCACAGTTGATGTTGAGTTCTCTTTGGTTGTCAAGTTCTCTTTATTTTCCAAGTCCTCTATGGATTTCCAAGTTCATGTATGTGCCAAGCTTGCCAAGTGCCAATATTATTTTGGGTCTTCTTTGACCAACTTGTCTATGTCTGGTTCTAGTTTGGGTTGACCTTTCTTATTTAATTTCATGATGTGTATTTTTTAGGATCCAACTTGTGGCTTGGTTTGCAATTAATGTAGGAGTTTATTAAGTTGGTATTTGTAATAGGTTGAGTTGTGGATGTGCAAGTATTTAAAGGGATCTTAGGTTCTTAGGTAGAAAAAGTAGATAATGAGGAGCAAAAGAAAAGTTGGAATGTGAAGTTTATTATTGAAGATTAAAATCTAAATTGTAATGTTGGTCATAACATAGAAGGCCTTATATTTGGGCATGTATATTGATGATTTGATGAATCTATAAATCATTGTGGCTCTTCTATCTCCTTTGGTTGTTGTTAGTTGTGTTGTTCTCCACTATGTTTACTCTTGTAGGTAGCTTTGATAGCTGGGTGTGCCTTTTACCCTAGTTATCTCATGTCCTCCCTACATCAGGTGGTATCATAGCTTGAGGTTCATCCTTATGGATATTGGATCATGTAAAAACCCTAAGTGAATTTGGTTGTAGGGTTGTAGATCTATAGTTTTGACTTATAACTTCTAGATGGTTATGATCTTGTAGGATCATGATTGTAAAGATGGCTTGAGTTGGAGGAAATGTTGATAATGTTGTATTGGATATATTGAGACAAATTACAGCCAGATTAGATGTTGTAAAGAAAGCCCAAAGGAGAGTAGTGCATGTGGATGATGTGAGTGATGATGAAGCAACATCACAAAACCCTAATCCAAAACTTGAAGAATATCAAGATGAGGCAAGATTATTGAGAGAATTATCTAGGGAAAATTCAAAACCTACTATAGAAGTTGTCCCTTATGATGGAAAATTGGATACCAATGCTATCTTGGATTGGATCTATGAAATGGAGAATTTCTTTGAGTATGAAAACACTCCTAATAATAGGAAGGTGAAAATTGGAGTTACTAGATTGAAGGGTCATGCTTCAATATGGTGGGAGCATTTTTAAACTGATAGACAAAGGAGAGGAAAGGAGAAGATTAGGACTTGGCTAAAAATGGTGAACAAGGTAAACAACAAATTCCTTCCTACTAATTACCAAGTTAGCTTGTTAAGAAAGATATTAAATTTGAGACAAAGAGACATGACTATGAAGGATTATATTGAGGAATTCTATAGATTGGATATTAGATCTAGACATGTAGATGATGATGTTGAGAAAATTACAAGGTACATAAATAGATTGAGATCTAGGATTCAAGATGAGATAAGTTTTGTGAAATTGGAAAGTGTGGAGGAAGCACACCAATATTCCTTGAAAGTTGAGGAGATCTTGAAAAAGAAGCATGAACAAAGACAAAGAGGTAGAGGTGGTAGATTCCAAAGAGGTAGAGGTAGATCTTATGGAGAAGGTAGCAGATCTAATAGTTATGTGTAAAATTGTTGGAAGATTGGTTGGAAGCATGAACATTGATGATATTCCTATGGGGGAGTACTACTATGATGATATGTTACATTCATGACTAAGTTTGTCATTGATGTCAACATAGCAAGTTTGATGTCAATATAGTAATTTTTTTGTGGTATCTGATAGAAGAACAATAGAAAGATCAAGTTGGTACAAATAGCTAGCTGAACATGATAACCACCCAAGTTTATGGGAGATATTTATAAGTATCTAGTATATGCAGTTAATGTCGGAAGAAGAAAGGATGAGACTAGAAGAAGTTATGTAAGTTTTGGTGATGTTTTTTCTAAGTTAGAGTTTACAAAGGCATGTTCTAGGAAAATTGTTATATCTCTTAGCAGTGTTAATATCTTGAGGATCTAGGTTGAGGACATGAAAAATACATATTGAGGATGACATGGCTAAGCTTGCTCATCATAATAGTGTGTGTACAAAAAGTTATTCAAGTTGCAAGGTAGAAGATTTGTGTTATCGCTAAGTGTAACATGTTCTTAATGAGGTCCTATAATAATTAATTGAGAAGGGCTAACAACTAATGTAGGAAATTATTTTATGGACTAAGCATAAAGGAATGATATTTTCCTTTATCATGGTATTGAATGAATGGAATGTGAATACTCGATAAGTAGTAGAAAGTGTGGAATACAAAGTTGAGAAGAGCGATGTGGAAATGAAGGAAACTTCATTGCCAAGGTTCTGCTGAGTGATCCAAAGTTTGGTATTTGGATTTGAGGTTCATGACCTAGTTTACAAGGTCTAACAGTGATTGGTCCAGATGACAAGACTAAAGAAAGAGTAGAAGAAAGAAGAAAATAACAGTAAATTACTTGTTTAAGTAATGAGCTCTTCTTGTAGTTGAAATTGCATGTTTGGGCAGTGGGCTCTTCTTGAATACATTATACCACAACTCCTAACAAGGATTCAAAGTCTCCTAATAAGGACTCATTGTACTAAATGTTGTAATAGACTCCTAATAGGGTCCATCCTCTAATAAGAAATATTTATAATAGTACATCATCTTGTGCGCATCATTCCCACCAGGGTTTTCTCTCTAATCAAGGGTTTCCCTAGTCAACATATCTAGTGTAATTGTCTATGTGCACTTTATTATGATCAATGTTTACTTTGGTTGAATGGTTAAGTTTGTTTAAAGAAGATAAATGTTTTAATTGTTGGATAACTAATTCACCACCCCCCCCCCCCCTCGCCACCCCCTCTTAATTATATTGGTGGACTATTGTTTCTAACAATTGGTATCAGAGAATCAGTTCCTTGAAGAAAAAGTTTAACAACTTTGGGAGATCCATGGTGAACATGTTCAGGAAAGATAAGCTAAAGTTTGATAGAACAAACTATGACAACTTGAAGGAAAAGATGAAGACACATTTATTGTGTATGGGTCTAGGATATTGGATCTTGACAAAATAAATGAAGAAAATCATTGAAGAAAAGGATTTGGAAATTTACACCAAGGTAAAAATAGATCTTTTCATGTGTGACATGAGAGCTAGAGAAGCACTATTGACTGCACTTCCTAAAATTGAGTACAATCAGGCAAAACCACTTGTTACTCCACGTTTGATTTGGAAAGCTTTGGAAAATGGTTTTGAAGGTGATGCACATTCTAAGAAGTTGAGGCTAAAAAGTTGGATTTGTGTGTTTCAAGATGCTAAAATGATGTAAGATGAATCTAAGATCATATATAGGCAAGATATCAGAAATTGTTGATAAATTAAAGCTCAAGGAGGAACCAAAGAAAATGATGAGGTTATATGGAAGATATTGAAGACTCTAACACTACCATTTAAGTTAGTAGTTAAGATGATACAGTTGTTGATATTATGTACCAAAGATTTCACAAAGGAGACATTGCTTGGAAGACTTGAAGCAATTGAGAATGAACTTAGATAGTCCAAAGAATTGACCAGAATAGAAACAGCTTTTAGTGCCTTGAATATTCGACATAACTTATCAAGGAGCACAAGTGCTAGAGGAGATTTTTCTAGTAGTAGAAAATATGAGGAAGATAGAAAGATTGAAGAAGGAGTAGCCCTTTTGGTAAGACAAGAAAAATGAGGTAAGAAAATCTTTAAGTGTTGGACTTGTGATGAATATGGCCATTATGCATCTAAGTGTCCTAAAAGAGAGAGAGAAAGTATAAGGGAAGTCATAAGCCTAGAAAAGACAGAGAATGTTTGTAGACAAATGAAGATAATGATTCTAATGAACAAGCATTAAGTGCTAGTGATGATGAAATTGGATTTGTGGCAATTAAAGAAGAAATTCTAGAGAAGGTAGCTTTGGTATTATAGGTTGAGAAGAAATATAATTGGATAATTGATAGTGGTTGTTCACATCACATGACTAGTGACATGAACAAGTTTGTTGACTTCAAAAGTCAGGATGGAGGAATTTTTAGAGTTAGAAACACTGCAACGTACCAAGTTAAAGGTATTGGATCTATAACTCTTGATGGTAAAACTAACACTGAGGATGTATACTTTGTTGATGGTTTAAAGCACAATCTTTTGAGTGTTGGACAACTAGTAGACAAAGGTTATCAGTTGTAGTTCATAGAAAAGATATGCACGATCATAGATAAAGATGGAAAGGTAGTTGGAACAAGAACCAGATCTAGAGGTAATGTATTTTATTGAATCCTACTAAAATGACATGTTTGGTTGCAAAGGTAGATGACAGTTGGTTATGGCATAAGATATTTTTTCATATAAACTTTAATAGTATTGTGAGGACTAGTAGAGTGTATTCTTTTAGAGATTTGCCAAAGATTGTAAAGCCTACTAACACAATTTGCAAGGAGTGTGTTTTGGAAAAGCATAACAGAACTTCCTTTCCTAGCAAGAAGTTTACCACTACAACAAAGTTGGAGATTGTACATAGATCTCAGGGGTCCTACAAAGACTAAAGGATTCTATGGTGAAAGGTATTTTATGATTCTAATTGATGATTTTTCTTGAATGATGTGGGTTGCATTTCTTAAAGAGAAATCTAAGGTGTTTGACAAGTTTAAGATATTAAAAAATAGAGTTGAGAAGGAATATGGTATGAAGATTAAATGTTTAAAATCAGATAGAGGAGGCAAATTTACTTCAAATGAGTTTAACATGTCTTGTGAAGAAAATGGAATTAAAAGACAGCTATTAGCTCTAAGAAACCCTAAAAAGAATAGCATTGCTGAGAGAAGGAACAAGTCTATTACAGAAGCTACAAGAGCTATGTTAGTAGAGAATGATGTATCCAAGACATTTTGGAGAGAAGCTATGAATACATCAGTCTATACTTTGAATAAAATGCAAGTCAAGAAAGATACAAACAAGACACCTTATGAACTATGGTTTGGTCACTCACCTACAGTTAAGTGTTTCAGAATATTTGGAAGTGTTACATAAAGAGAGATGATGATATTGGTAAGTTTGATGCTATAAGTGATGAAGGTATGTTTCTTGGTTATTCATTGAAAATTAAGGCTTAAAGATGTTATAATTAGAGAACTAAGATTATTATGGAAAGTGCAAATATGAGAATTGATGAGAAATTTAGAATTCAAAAGAAAATAGTGATTACAATTTAGATGATGATGTTGTTACTAAGCCAAGGAGTGATGAGGTATTTCTTGAGACTAACACTAATTTGTGGAATGCAGGAGAGCCAAGGTAGGAACAAAGCTTGGAACCTTTAGTAGAGCCAAGAGTTGAGATAGAAACTCCTACTTCAGGAAAGAATATAATAAAAAATCACCCATCTAAATAGATCATCGGAAGAAAAGACAAAGGTGTGATGACAAGAAGCAAAATAAGTGAAGAACTATGCTTGATATCTAAAGTTGAGCCTAAGAATGAAGATGAAGCATGCAAAGATGATTACTGGAAACAAGCTATAAAAGAGGAATTGAATTAGATAGAAAAGAATGAGACATGGGAATTGGTCCCTAGACTAGAAAACAAGAATGTGATAGGAACTAAATGGGTATTTGGGAACAAGATGAATGAGCAAGGAGAAGCTATAAGAAACAAAGCAAGAGTGGTATGTAAAGGTTACTCACAGTAAGAAGGAATAGATTATGAGGAGACCTATGCTCCAATGGCTAGAATAGAAGAAGTAAGATTATTCTTAGCCTATGAGGCACAAAAGAAATTCAAAGTATATCAGATGGATGTCAAGTCAGCATTTCTAAATGGAGAACTTGAAGAAGAGGTATACATTGAGCAACCTAAATGATGTCCTTTGACAGATGACAAGGACATAGTATGTAGACTAAGGAAATTATTGTATGGATTGAAGCAAGTACTCAGAACCCAGTGTGCAAGGTTGGACAAACATTTGACAAAAGTTGGATATAGCAAAGGTATGGAAGATAGAAATTTGTATTGGGAAAAAACTGAAAATGGTTTGATAATTTTGGTAATATTTGTTGATGACATTATATTTGCAGGAAATGATGAAGAAAGTAAGAAGTTTGTAGAATAGATGAAGAAATAATTTAAAATGAGCATGATAGGAGAGATGAAATATTTCCTAGGATTGTAGATTGTACAAAATAAAGAAGGAATCTTTATTTCTCAGACTAAGTACTTGAAGGACTTACTGAAAAGGTTTGGTTTAGAAACATGCAAACAAATTGGAACACCTATGGTAACTGGACACAAGTTATCTACAAAGGATGAGACTCCTACTTTTGAGTAGAAGAAGAATGGATCTATGATTGAAGGTTTGCAATATCTAACTCACACAAGGCTAGATATAGAAAATGTAGTTGGAATTGTTGTAGGATTCTAGACTAATCCCAGAGAAGCACATTATGTAGTAGTAAAGAGGATATTTAGATATCTAAAAGGAACATCTAAGTTTTGATTATGGTATGACAGATCTAATGATTTCACTTTAAGTGCTTATACTAATGTAGATTGGGTAGGCAGTATTGATGATAGAAAGAGCACTAGTGAAGGAGCTTTCTTTCTTGGAGGAAGATTGGTTTCTTGGTTAAGCAAGAAGTAGGAGTGAACATCTCAAAGTACACCTGAAGTAGACTATGTTGTAGCAATAAATAATTGTAATCAAGTCATTTGGATGAAGTAGATGCTAAAGGATATAAGGATAGAAATAAGTGAACATGTTGTTAGACATTGTGACAACACAAGCATAGTAAATATGTCTAAGAATCTAGTGTTGCATTTGAGGACTAAGCACATTTCTATTAAGTATCATATGTTGAGACAAAAAGTTGTAGAAATGGAAATCAGATTGGAGTGTGTGAACACTGAAGAGCAGATTGTAGATATATTCACTAAGCCTCTTTTCAAAGAGACTTTTGAGTATTTGCAAGGTATGCTTGGGGTTATGCCACTTCCTACATCAGAGTAGAAGATGCCAAATTGCATCAATCCAAGGTAATGGAGCACCATTATTTTTTTGGATTGGATGTCGATGCTTCTTGTATGGGGGAGTATCTAGGATGGATAGTCATCTAGGACTCTTGTTGGATATTGTTTTGAACAGTTTCTTTTGACACTCGAGCTAAGTAAGTATTAGTTCTTATAGAGTTTGATACAGAGATGTTGGTTACAGAAACCTTTGACATTGATGTCAATGGGGGACAAGTTTGGCATGAAAAATAGTATGCTAAAGAGGAGAAGTTTGGCATAAGCATAGTATGCAGAATAATAGTTTAGTATAGAGCACATTGAGGTATATCAATGGGGGAGAAAGATTGACGAAGAGGATTTGAAGATGAATAGTCTTTTGTTGGTATTCTTGGAACTAGATATTTTTCATCTATGTTGCCATCAATGCCAAAGGGAGAGATTGTTGGAAGATTTGGAAGAATGTTGGAAGATTGGTTGGAAGCATGAATGCTAATGATATTCCTATTGGGGAGAACTACTATGATGATATGTTACATTCATGACTGAGTTTTTCATTGATGTCAACATAGCAAGTTTGATGCCAACATAGAAAGTTTTTGTGGTATCTGATAGAAGAACAATAGAAAGATCAAGTTGGTATGAACAACTAGTTAAGCATGAGACAAGTCTAGAAGAAGTTATGTAATTTTTGGTGATGTTTGTTCTATGATAGAGTTTATAGAGGCATGTTCTGGTAAACTTGTTATGTCTCTTAGCAGTGTTGACATCTTGAGGATCAAGGTTCAGGACATGAAGAAGATGTTGAAAATAATCAAGACTAGCTAGGTTACTAAGAGGGGAGGGGTGAATCAGTAACCTTTAAAACTTTCATAAATTCAGCACTTAACAATGTAAATCATTCACCATTAATTGATCTACTTTAATGCATGCATAAGAAATGGAAAGATAAACATTCATGACATATGAACACAGAATTTGGTGACCCAGAAACCTTCCAAATAGAAAGTAAAACTGGGGTGGGGATGATACCCACAAAAATTCACTACTACAGTATAAAGTTGGCCTATTAAGGCTTACATTGACCACTTCTGATGATCTACCCTATTAAGAGAAATTCGGACTGCTAGATCCACCTTGTTAGAGGTTTTACAAACATACAATGAAGTATGCACTATGTTAAGAGATTTGAAGAAAGATTGTTAAGTCTACCCTATTAAAGGATTTAAAAAATTGAGTCACCTATTATGATGAAATAGTAGATCTAATTTACAACTTCACTTCTGATTAGATCCTTGAAGTACAGATCACCTCTTGTGATAGATATAACTTTACGGCTCCTTGTAGACCTTTTTGAATACTCTGCTATGTTGTTGATTTGCATTCACTCTTCTCAAAAAATTACATATCCATATATCCATATATTTCAAATCATACAATACATTACATATATACCATTCCGATATTTACAATTACAAGGTCGGCTAAAACATAAGTGAACAAAATATTACTGAGTCGGCAAAATAGTAGAAACTTGGGTTTTGTAAGCTGTCTTGGTGAACTTATGATACTCAACGTCCACTGCATTAGTCGGCATCATCATGCATTTAGTAGAAGTAGAAGCTCAGTCCATACTAATCACACAATGTAGCTTCGAACTTGGTGACCATTAGAGACTCAATAGATATAGTGTTACTTAGTAGATACTGAATACTTTGTTTACCTTACATGCACTCGGTAAACACTGCTCATTCTATCACTCTGTAGACACTGGCTTCTCATCACACAAACTGATGACTCGATAGATACTATGAAGCTCGATGACCACTATCTGCTCAGTGATAACTATTGGACTGCTCATTGTCTTCTTTCACTGGTTAGCTTTTGGAATGCTCGATATGAACTACTTAACTGATGAACTTACTTGGCAACCACTGAATTCTCAGTATAAATTGTGGACTAAGTGATGAGCTCAGTAACCATACAAAGTTGAATAAGTGTTGTTACTAATGACAAATATAACATAATGCCAACAATCTCCCTCTTTGGCATTAGTGACAAAAACACTTATAAGCCAAGACTTATGTACACTGACATACTAATTTTGATTTTTCAAAATTTATCTTTGTAAAGCTATTGTATATACATTTGCGCATATCACCCCCATACATAAGACATAATATATACATAGTCTCTCTCTTTTATTCTATACATATTTCAAACTATTCTCTCCCCCTTTGTCTCCACATATCTCTTACTCCCCCTTTTTGACAATAATGCCAAAGACTTATGCAATATATTCAAATAAAGACACCAAAATGTGAGAGAAACTCAGAATGTACCTTGAGAATAAGAGCTAATGTCTTATCCTAGTTGTCTTGCAAAATTTTTTAGGTGGAGAGTACCACTTGAACTTTTGCTGAAAGTTCAATCATATGGTCTGCAATTGAGAAATTATTATCCTAGACCACTGTCTTTGAATATGCAATATGCTTTTGCATTGTGTCCATGATTGGAAGGATCATGTTTTGGATATTTATCAATGTAGATATGATCCTCGCTTCTTCTCTTAGTAATTCTTCCTGCATATTTGACAAAAATCTCACCATAATGTGATGTGTTGAGCTTGAGTTGGGGTCAAGTTGCAGCCTTTGAGCATTGGCCTTCATATCTACATCAATCTTATTCAATTTCTCTTTTATCTCCTTGGTGTATTCAGTAACATCACATAGTTTTCCAAAAAGAGATGTTACATTGGTAAAAGAATGTTCAAGATTACTCAAAATTAAAAATAGCTCTACCTAGTTAATAGCAATGTGCTGAGCAAAGTCCTCAAGCACCTTATTATCAAAAATTTTCTCTGTCTTTTCAATTAACTTCCCTTGACCAAAAGTATCCTCATTGAACTTATTGACTACTTCTTCCAACTGTAGAAAAATGTATTGAGATGAATTCATATCAACACATATAGCCTATGTTAGTATATTCTTTGCATTTTCAATTATTCAGTATTCTCTGTCTCTTTCCTCTCTTAACTGCTTCTACCTTGCCTTCCGTTCCAAAAGCTGGCTAACTAGTCTCATTTCCTCAAATGTAGTAGTATGCAAATCCAACTTAGGAATTACAATTTCTTTGTCTAGACCTATGTCTTCATCAATTTCCTTACCAGTAAGTAGAAGTTTTATGGGTGTCCTTAGTTCTACTTCTGACATTATTGCCTTGGACTTAGTAATAGAGACAATTGTAGAGATAATTGGACTAGTTGAAAAAACTTGAATAGGTCCAACTGAAGGAAAACTAAGAGGAGTGCTAACTGAATCCATAATTGAAGTACTACCCAAAATTGAAGTGATAATAGGTGGAGCACAAACTAGAGTACTTACAATAGAAGAACTTATTGGAACAAAATTTGGTGCAAACAAAGTTGTAGTAGTCAAAGCTGTAGAACATGATGATGAAATTATTGTACATGCTACTAAAGAAGTTGACAAAATTGTTGAACTAGATGCTATACACATTGCTGATGTTGTTGACTCGGGAACTGATGAAGAGGAGGGCTATAGCTTGGCAAATGAAGTGGTAGACACTTCCATTATTGATACCTAGTGCTAAGAGGGAGAAAATAGTGATTGAATAGATGATGTGTCTATTGTAGTTGTGATCATATTTGTTGAAGCTGTCTCCAACCTAGATGATGTAGCAATCTTTGGTGGAGAGTGAGGAAGGGAGGCTATAACTTGTGTAGCTATTCTAACTGGATCATTCTCTTCATATCCTTCCTTATCTTCCTCATCAACTTCTTCCTCTTTCTCTTCATCATCATTCTTTAATGCCTGATAGTTCTCAACATCAAAAGTGACACATGGAGTTTTATCTTCTTCATCATTGTCACTGTCATCATCATCATCCTTGATTTCTACTAGATCTTCATTGGGCTTGTGCAAATGATAGATATTTTTCTACATGTTTTAGCATCTCTAACAACATGCTCAATGTCTTTGATCAAAATTAGAAAAGTATAAAATCTGATCATCATTTTACCTTCATTGTTTTTCATTGTTGCCTTAACTTCTGCATCTGTAAGATTAGGTAGTAACTTTCTCAAAGATTGCTCATATATATCTTTTATTGTCTATATAGCTGATTCCCATCTTGGTTGCAATCTTGCCAATAATTTGTTTGAAATCTAAGGGGCAATCTGATTGGTGGAGTATTTCCATTTTTCCATCTTATTGAGTACTAGCTCCTCAATCTGCATTTTCTTAGCATTTGTCCTAGGTTCAAAATTTAATGCCTTGAAGTTTGTGATGCCTGAACCTTCTTCTATTTGCTTCAACCTTTCTTGGAAGGTAAGTGGGGGCTTACTCAATACAACTTCACTACCACCTTTCTTCTTGGATTTCCTTATGAATATAGTTATGGAGGCTTTGGGTGGCTTGGTAATAATTACCCTACCCTTATTTTTCACTAGCTCTTCCTCCTTTTTAGATTCTTGCTCGTCTTCCTCTGATTCTTCAATGTCTTCTCCTTTACCCTTGGTAAGCATAAGAGGAGCACTTACAGTTTTCAACTTGGCTACCTTCTTCTTACCTTTGCTTATTGCCTGAGGTAGCTTGATTTTAAGCTCTATTCTAGCTTTGGCTTCTTCATAGGTTCCAAAGATAGGTAGCTTTGGATCTACTAGCTCATTCACTAGGGCTTCAATAATGTCTTTTGTTTCATCAATATTAACCTCATAAGGAAGAGGTTTCACCCATGCAACTCTAGGCCTGACTGCCTGGATATACACTTTATCACAATCAACCATAAAGCATACATCATCTTTATAATCTTCAACTAGTTGGGTGGAATCCTAAACGTGTTGTTCATTTTCTCCTTGAACACTTCAAAATAATTATCCATTATACTTTCAAAATTTTCACCCATCTCTGCAATGAATTCATTAATCTAATACAAAATGGGAGTATCTTTCCTCCATACAACTAAACCTTTTGATCGAAAAAACTTTTGAACATAAAAGAAAACACAAGTCAGCAAAGAACCAAATTTATAGTGGTTGTTCTTTGATGTCTTGATGTTGTCCATGTTCTTGTTTAGCTACTTCAATAATAAATTTGACAGATCAAATTCTAGATTTTTCTTCACAACCTTGTATGCCAAATCCACGGCCTCACACGCCACACTATTCAAATGATTGGAGCTATATATCTTGTGTGCAATGATGTGAATACCAAACCTTAGTTCCACATCTGATACATTGCTAATCTTTAGACCTCTGTCATCCCACTATGCTAGGGTTTTCTTTTGAAGTTCATCCCGACCTAGGGTTTTGGTTGTTTTGGCCTTGTTGAGCATAGGGAGACCAGTAATCTTATGAATCATTTTCTTTGTGATCAACACAAGTTTTTCTAACCATAACTGACCACTATAAACATGGCTCAGAATATACCTAATCCACTTTATTTGGAAATTCCTCGGCATATGCAAATATTGGTTAACCCTTTGACCTCTAGATGCTTATGCTCGGGTTTCAATGATCCATCAACACACATTTCTCGTACAGAACTGTAATTTCTTGAATAGAACACTTAAAATGAGTGTGAATATCATTAATGAGGAATACCTTTGGAGGAATTTGAGATTGAGCCCCATTTGAATCTAGTGACTCTGCAACTACTAGAACTAACTTTAAATTGGGTGCTTTCCACTCCACGCCTTTTACCAACATTTTGGAACCTCTTTTTGCCTTGCTACTACTACTACTTTTGGATGCCATGGTTGCTCAGTAAATGAGAAATTTTTTTGAACAAATCTTCATTGCAAATTTGCTCAAGATTGCTTGGATGCACTGGAAATCACTCTACTCTAGGTATACTAAAGTCACGGTGAAAAAATGAAATCAAATTTTACCCTTTTGATGAAAATTTGCCATTAATGCTTGGTACCATAATGACATAGTGTCTGAAAAACTATCATCCACTCACTGTGCTCAGTAGAAGCTTTTGACTTGGTGATCGAACAAAACTTTATTACTCTCGACCTAGCTCGGTAGAGTCTATGACCAGCCTTGCTCAGTATGACTTGATTTCTTGTGATCCCTCTATATCTGAAATACTAATTTGGATCTTGTTTCCTATCATTGGAACTGCTTAAGATATGGCTTGAAGATACAGTTCCAGTTTTTCCTTAAGAGCTTAATTGGAAATGGTGGAGTCACCCACTTCTTGAGTGACATGACCATCATTTGAACTGGCTTGCTCGGTAGATTTGGGAATCCACTATTTTCTCATCTGCTTCCTGATGTTATCAGCTTTAGCTTTCTTTTCATCTTCTACCTTTCCTATATTCATGCAATTCTTAGCTATATGACCAAGTTCAGTGCATGTATAACATCTTATGGTTGTATGCTTTGTTCTCAAGTGATGCCTTGCATAGTTTATGCCAATGTGTCCATATTCTCCACAATAATGACATCTACACCAGGTATTGTAGTCCCGACCAAATATTGCCTTTACAAGTTGTTCAGCTGGATTGAATGGTTTAGATCTACATTCAGATGCCTTGTGACCTTATTTCTTGCATTTGTGACATTTACCTTCAAATTTTGGTTTCTCCTTACATTCATTAGCTTTATGACCATGTTGACTGCAATTGTACCATTTTCCATTGAATTTTTCCTTTCAATTGCTCCCACATTTTTTTGATGTATGACCTATCTTACCACAGTGATTGCAAGTAGGTCTTTGATTCCTTTGAGCACCTTGTTTGGAAGATTCTCCTTCTTCTTTGTATTCACGTTCTACTTTACCCTTTTGCCTATAAAGATTCTGCTCACTTTGCTGATTTAATTGATCCATGTTTGCTTGGGATTTCATTATCCTTTCATTGAGTTGTTTTTCAGAATTCAAATCAGCTTTCAATCTTTCACTGATTTGTCTTTCAGTGATTAAATCATTCCTTAAACTTTCATTTTCAGATCTTAGACTCATGATTTTCTCATTTGCAATGGAGAGCTGATTGATAAAACTTTCTTGTGAAAGGATTGATTTTGAGTTTCATTGTTCCTTGCCTCCAAGTCTTCACTTGCCTTATTCCTTTGTTCCAAGATTTCACACATTCTTATTGACTGAATTTCTTGTTCTCTTTTCAATTTTCTTACCTCTTCTTGTAAAGAGCCATTCTTTTCTAGGATTTCTTTGATTGCCTCATTTGCTTCATCTAAATTTCTTGAAGGGAAGAAGTCTTCAATCTTTTCTTCAACATACTGGTGGTCATTCATTTGTTTTGCATATTCCTTCTTTTTAGAGATTGAGAAAGATGCTTTTTTTCTTCTTTGAGTTGAGCTATGGCCATCTCTAGATCTAGCTTCTAATTACAATGGCTTTGTCAAGTCTGAAAATCTCCATTGTCCTTGATCTTTGCTCAAGCTATCAAACTTTATCCTGAGAACCACAAAGCTCTGATACCAATTGTTGGAAATAATCAAGACTAGCTAGGTTACTGAGAGGGGAGGGGTGAATCAGTAACCTTAAAAACTTTCATAAATTCAACAATTAACAATGTAAATCATTCACCATTAATTGATCTACTTTACTGCATGCATAAGAAACTGAAAGATAAACATTCATGACACATAAACATAGAATTTAGTGACCCATAAACCTTCCAAATAGAAAGTAAAACTAGGGTGGGGATGATACCTTGAAAACTTCACTACTACAGTATAAAGTTGGCCTATTAAGGCTTACATTGACCACTTCTGACAATCTGCCCTATTAAGAGCAATTTGGACTGCTAGATTCACCTTGTTAGAGGTTTTACAAACATACAATGAAGTATGCACTATGTTAAGAGATTTGAAGAAAGACTGTTAAGTCTACCCTGTTAAAGGATTTAGAAAACTGAGTCACCTATTAGGATGAAATAGTAGATTTGACTTACAACTTGATTTATGATTAGATCCTTGAAGTACAGATCGCCTCTTATGATAGATATAACTTTACTGCTCCTTGTAGAGCTTGCTGAATACTCTGCTATGTTGCTGATTCGATTTCACTCTTCTCAAAACATTACATATCCATATATCCATATATTGTAAATAATACAATACATTACATATATACTATTCCAATATTTACAATTACGAGGTCAACTAAAATATAAGTGAACAAAATATTACTAAGTCAGCCAAATAGTAGAAACTCAGGTTCTATAAGTTGACTTCGTGAACTTCTAATACTTGGCATCCATTTCATTATTCAACATCATCATGCATTTGGTAGAAGTAGAAGCTCATTCCATACTAATCACACAACATAGCTTCGAATTCGGTGACCATTAGAGACTCGGTAGATATAGTGTTACTCAGTAGATACTGAATACTTTGTTTACCTTGCATGCACTCGGTAAACACTACTCATTCCATCACTTGGTAGACACTGGTTTCTCATCACACAAACTGATGACTCGATAGATACTATGAAGCTCAGTGACCATTATCTTCTCGATGATAAATGTTAGATTGCACACTGTCTACTTTCACTCGGTAGCTTTTGGAATGCTTGGTATGAACTGCTTAACTGATGAACTTACTTGGCAACCACTAAATTCTCGGTATAAACTATAGATTGAGTGATGAGCTCGATAACCATACAGAGTTGAATAAGTGTTGTCACTAATGAAAAATATAACATAATTCCAATAGAAGACATGTTGAGGATAATGTGGCTAAGCTCGCCCATCATAATATTATGTGTATGGAAAGTTATTCAATTTGCAATGTGAAAGATTTGTGTTATCGCTAAGTCTAACGTATTCTTAATGAGGTCCTATAATAATTAATTGAGAAGGACTAATAATCGACTCAAGAAATTATTTTATGGACTTGGTATAAAGGAAGGACATTTTCCTTTATCATGGTATTGAATGATGTGAATGTTCAATAAGTAGCAGAAAGTTTGGAATGAGAAGTTGAGTAGAGCAGTGCAGAAGTGAAGGAAACTTCATTGCCAAGGTTTTGCTGAGTGATCCAAAGTTTGGTATTTGGATCTGAGGTTCATGACTTGGTCTACAAGGTTTGACAATGATTGGTCTAGTTGACAGAACAAAGGAAAGAGTAGAGGAAAGAAGAAAATAATAGTAAATTACTTGTTTGAGCAGTGAGCTCTTCTTGTAGTTGAAATTGCATGTTTGGGTTGTGGGCTCTTCTTGCATACATTATACCACAACTCCTAATAGGGTTGGAATCTCCTAACAAGGATTCAAAGTCCCCTAATAGGGACTCATTTCAATAAATGTTGTAATAGACTCCTAATAGGGTCCATCCTCTAACAAGAAATATTTATATTAGTACATCATCGTATGGGCACCATTCCCACTGGGGTTTTCCCTCTCATCAATGGTTTCCCTAGTCAACATATCTAGTGTAATTGTCTATGTGCACTTTATTATGGTTTTTGTTTACTTTGGTTGAATGGTTAGTTTTGTTTAAAGAAGATAAATGTTTTAATTGTTGGATAATTGATTCACCCCTCCTCTCAGTTATATAGGTGGACTATAGTTTTGTGCAAAATAAGGGCAAAATATGAATGGAAGGATGATGATAAAGCCAAGACCTAGTGGAAAGGTGGTTATTCTTATTGAGGAGATACTAGTTCTTATTGAGGGAGAGGTCATTCTTATTCTAGAGGTGGTTTTCATGGTAATTGTTTTAGATGTGGTAAAGAAGGGCACATATCCTTTGAATGTAGATCCTTTGAAAGTGGGCAGGGTAACATAAATGTTGTGGTTCAAGGAGACACTGAGGGTTCACCAAGTGGACTTGAGGCTTGAGAAAATTTGATGGTGAGAAGAACCTTATGTAATAAGGGAAGTGATGAGGAAACTGTCCTAAGGAGATGTCTTTTCAAGACCAGATGTAAGATGGATGAGAAATGTTGCAAGGTGATCGTTAACAATGGAAGCTCTACAAATTTGACATCAAAAGAGTTGGTTACAATTTTTTTATTACAAAGATTGGAGCATCCTAAACCCTATCATTATTTCATAGATAAAAAATGAGCATAAGATATTGGTAAGTGAACAATGTATTGCAAATTTTAAGATTGGACATTATTTTGATGAAGTTTTTTGTGATATTATGCCTATGGATTCCTGTCATATTTTGTTGGGTAGACCTTGGCGATATGATAGATATGCTATACATGATGCAAAATTGAATTAATATATTCTTTGGGTGAATTGGAGAAAGAAAGTATTGCTGCCTTTGATTGAAAGTCTAGATGAGGTTAATTGTACTACAATGAGAATTTACATTGTTAATGGAAAACAATTTGAAAAGGAAATAAAGAAGAAAAAAATCTATTTTTCCATAATTCTTAGGAGATCAAGTTATGTCAATAACAACTGAGTGTCAGAAAATAGTGTTAACCTAGTGCTAGTTATTAGCAACCGAGTGAAAAAAGTTAGTGATAACAGAAACTAGTAGTATTGACCGAGTGCCAGTGGAATTAAATTTTTTCTAAATAAGTATGAAGATATTATTGCAGAAGATATACCTAATGGTTTACCTCCTATGAGAAGTATAAGTCATTGCATGGATCTGATTCCTGGAGCTATTTTGTTGAATAAAGCACCATGTAGATTGACACCTATTGAAAATGAACTACTTAATAGACAAGTGCATGAGTTGTTGTTGAAAGGTTTGATCAATGAAAGTTTGAGTAGGTGTTGTACCTATTGTATTATCACCTAAGAAGAATGCAGAATGAAGAATGTGTATTGATTCTAGAGCTATCAACAAGATCACAGTGAAACATAGGTTTCTTATGCCAAGGATGGATGACATAATGGATTGTTTGAATGGAGCAAAGTATTTTACCAAGATTGATTTGAAGAGTGGTTATCATCAGATCAGAATCAAAGAAGGTGATGAATGAAAGAATTCTTTCAAGAAAAAAGATGGTTTGTATGAATGGTTGGCAATGCCTTTTGGTTTGACTGATGCACCTAGTACTTTCATGAGGTTGATGAATGAGGTTCTCAAAATTTTTTTGGGTAAGTTTGTGATTGTTTATTTGGATGATATTCTAATATTCAGTAAGATGAAGGAAGAACATCTTGAGCATGTTAGACAAGTAATGCAAAGATTGCAAGAAGATAAGTTGATGATTAACTTGAAAAAGTGTTCTCTTATGCAAGAAGAGATTGTGTATTTAGGATTTATGATTTCAGCTAGTGGTTTGAGAATGGACCTTGAGAAGATTAAAGCAATTTTGGAATGGCCTGCACCTGAGAATGTGGGTGAGGTAAGATCATTTCATGGTTTGGCTAGTTTTTATAGTAAG